>CP125851.1:47079989-48482201 GCA_030408175.1 Trifolium repens
AAACTCAGGTCACTATAAAACCCTCTACCATCTGTTCTCAATGTATCTATAACAGCACACAACAATTTTCCCACAAAGACCATAGTTTTTGTTCAAGTCTGATCCCCGCAATTGTTCCCCTTTGCGTTTCGGTTTTCATATCCTTTAATTTATTTTTGTTATAACTCAAGTACACATACTCCCTTTTGGTAAATCCACTCTCAAATCACAAATATTAAGCATGTACATGAAAATTTATAAAAAACAATTGCTTCACATAAAGTTGAAATTATTCAATCAGATGATCATTATATACTTGATTTAAATACATCAACCTTAATTCTGATGTGTAGTGTATATTAACCATTCACATTCACCAACAAAAAACAATGTATATTAACCAGTATTTGAAATTCAATAGAAATACAAGTTGAAATGATAATTTCCTTAAATCTATAAATTAATACAGATATATGCAACCCTTAAATAAAAAAAAAAAGGCAACCGCGCAGGTTTCAATCTAGTTATCATATAAATATCCAAGTCAAAGAATGCATCCAAATTGTTGCGGAATACAGGGGAGTATCAGGAGCAAGAACTAAAGATCAAGACCACCAAAAGACCTTCACACCACATCACCACCCAAAAACTTAGGGTCTTATAGTCTATTAGGTATATGAGTCACATCACTATACCCTAAAACTTATATATCCTTCATTTAGCTTATTCCTAGCGATGTAGGTCTAACTACTCACACTTGAACTTTACAATCTCTCTGTCAAGTGAGAGTCTCCCACATCACTATACTTTTACCACTGGTGTCAACCAACAGAACACACTATACAAATACAAGGATCCATTACACTGGATCCAACCCCGCTCTCCATCAAGCTGAATTCCTATATGATATCAGACTAACCACTCACACTTGAATTCCAACGCAGTTTTTTTTTTTAATGTATATCCACTAGACACCACTACTGTAGAGGGCATGTACCAATTCATTCTCTCCTCACAGGGTTTGAAACAATACATACCACTTGAGAGTGACACTAAGCCAACATTGACATTTGAATTCTAAAGAGTAGCAGGCACTAACTATGATGAATGGAAAAGCAGAAAAGGAAAAGAAACAAGAGACAGACCAGTTTCTTTGTCCACCTTGTTTATATTCAGGATCAATTTTCTTCTTCATATCTTGTCCCTTCTTTGTGAGTGCAGACGAAGTGAAAAAGAAAGCCAATATCATCGCAGCAAACCTTGAAATGAACACGAAAAAAGATTACTACAAATTTGTTTGTTTGTTAATTATGATAATTAAGGAGTTAATCAATTACCTGAATCCTACAAAAATATGAAGTGACATAACGAAGAAACCAGCAAGTGCACCAGAAGTGCTGAGGGATTTTTTTCTGTGAGCTCTGAATGAGATTAAGAAACCGATGGTGACAGCAAGTAAGGGTTGGATCCACTGAGAAAGTGATGAATCCATTGGAAATGGAATTTTCAAAAATTGGGGGTTTCAGTGAGTGATGCGAAGCGAGCAAGAACAACAACAATAACAGCAACTACCACGACGGGAAAATGATGATAAGAATATGTGCATTTCCTACCAATTAGTCAATTACCAAACCAGCCAACGAGGAACAAGAAATTTTTTATTATTCTGTTTTGTTTTCTTGTTCTTGCAAGTTAGTGCAATAATAGTTTTTTTTTTCATTTTTTCTTTAGTATTTTGCCCTTTCCGATGGTTAGATTGTCATGGCCCAAGAGGGACATGAGGAGGAAAGTTTCTCATCGCCCCCCCCCCCCCACCCCCCACATTTTGCACTAAAAAGCCAACTTCAATAGATTAGGCCCAAATGATATAAAGTCAAGCCCAAGTACTTTATGAGAAGAGTGATTTTTTTTGCGCCCCTGAAATTCCAAGATTATCTCCCTCACAAGATAATCGGTGAATGTTGAAGGTGTGTAAACTCTGAAAAAATAGAGTTTGCACTTTAATCGACGAACCTTATAAAAATATTTTTATGGGGTGAAGGAAGGGTGAGGGAGACAAAAATATTAGATTTGATATGGTTTTCCGCTTAAAATGCATACTCATTGTTTTTCTAGATTTTTTCCCCCTTTAACACTCATTGGCTACCTTGTGAGGGGGTATTTTAGGAATTTAGGGGGTGCACGAGAAAGGCATAGGAGCAAAAAGAAACACTCTATGAGAAAAGGAATCAGAAGCAATATAGCAAAAATTTAGTAAGTCTGACTATGATCATACAGTATGTTTTGTTTGAGGAATCTAGAGGATCTTGATTATATGTACTTATGAGCATGAATGAAATAATCATAAGAGAATGTTTAAGAAACTAGTTGGTTGTAACATGATAAATTCTCTTTGAAATTGTATTTCCTTTATGTTGTACTTTTATTATGTGTAAGAAAAAATCATTTTTAACCTCAAAATGAAAAGTTATTTCTAATAGCTTTTTCAAGAATTTATTTTTTAAAAAACTAAGGAACTTAAGTGTAGGAACTTTCTATTTTTTTAAAAAAAAAATGATTTTTTTTATAGTAAACAAACATAAAATATCTTTAGGTTTTTTATTTTATTTTAAATTTCTTAAAAAAAAACTAAAGATATTTTTTCAACTCACTTGTTGGGTTCCACTTTCCACCGCCTGCATAATCACCTCAAATTTTTTTTCTTCTCTAACATTGTTAAACTTGATATTTTACATTTTGGGGATTCAAATCTAATAGATTGGATTTTTAAAATAATCTGATTTTTTTTTATTATTTTCACTTGACTCTTTGGCAACAATGTCTTCGTCTCGCTTCTTTTTATTTTACATAAAAGGGAAACCTTTTCCCTAGTTTCAATGGATGATTTTGAGTTCCATTTCTCTACGACTTCTGGAACGGATGAGACTTTTCCCTCTCCAACTGGAGGACATGGAACACGAACTAAAGGCCTCAATCCACCCCCTTCCCCTTACTTAGGAAGGTCGTAGGACGAGGGAAATAGATTGGATGTTGACTGAGTGTGAATGACCGACTTGACATTCTCCACCGGCCTCCTTGCTAAGTTGAACCAGAAATCCTTATCTTATATAATATGGATCCAGGCATTTCCCTTAAGATCCAGCGCCTCCAGAAGTAAAGTGATAGGAGAAGCTAAGCTGATAGTGATTCAGATTTTGTTATTAAACCCGACTCGAGCTGGACAATAGCCCCTATCTGCTAGATAAGGCAAATGAGGAGTACTGCCGCATGCTGGTATGTCTTCCCGTCTGCAAGACCCAGCTAAAGCGAATTTCATCTTCATGGAGTTTTCTGCGGGCATCGCGATAAGTCCTCTGTCCTACTACAGGTGCTGCGACCTCATACTCAAAAGAGAAACAAAGCTTTGTATTTATTTTTCTTCAAACCCCATTAAAGCCCGAATGCAAAGCCCAAGGAGTGAAATAAGTTACTCTACCATACGTCGAACAAGAAAAAGTTGACTTCCTTTCTAAAAGGCGAAATGCTCCTTTGGTCGTCTTTCCCCTATGCTCTACAACTATGGTTTCCCCCCTTTTTTTCCGATAATTTTGATTTTATTAAAACCGACTCTCCAAAAAGAAAGCTGAAGATGAGTATAAAAGATAAGCAATAATAAAGAAATAACTCGTCAAACACCTATTAAACAATGACACCTATTCCACAAACGAGACACCTAAAAAGAAATTGACACTACGACAGAGAAACCAGAGAGAAAACTTCAACAAAGACACCCACAACTAGGCATGGCAAAATAACCTATACATGCATGTACTAGCTCGCTCCGCCTCGATTTTGACGGAGAAAACCCGAGTTGCCTGTGTTTGAGTTCAGGTATTCCCCGATTTTAAAAGATGGGGTTGGGGCGGGTGATGTGGATATTAATATCCACCCTGAATTCGTCCCTGAAGCCGCCCCACTTATATCAAATTACATTTTATCATTCCTAAATTAGAAACTCTTAAACAAACTCTAGATTAAATTCATATTTTTTTTTGTAGATTATTTCATTCATATTTTAAAGTTGAGTATTAAACAATTTGTTTTCTCTATTTATTTTCTTTGTATAAATATTGTTGTAAAAAAATAGTTTTTTACTTTTAACAATTATTTTAATAAAAAAAATATCAAACTGCAATTCAAATTCATATGGAGATATAGCAGAATGGTGATACCCGAACCCCACGGAGATACTCGAACCCCAATGGATATGAATTTGTGTTTTTGGTTTTTATCCATATTGAGAATCGAGATGGGTATGAGAATTTCCGAACTTTATGAGTTTGCATTTGAGGAGAACAAAATCCATCTCCGCCTCATCCTATTGCACGCCATGCCTACCCACAATCACACTCAAAAGGAGACACCCCTAACTAACATTGATAGCATTCACACAATTGGTTCAACAAGCTTGACCTTCACATTATGTACCATCAACCGCATGACTTTAGGGTGATATTTCCGAAACTTCCTTTCATGCATATCATAGACACTAGTCACTGCAACTTTCTCGTAATGTCATTTGAGTGTTGTAATGCCCCCTCAACATTTCAGTCAATAACATGAATATAATTTTCCACCCTTACCTAAGGAATTTTTTTATTGTATTTTTTGATGAAATTTTGGTTTATTGTTACATGTTTGATATGATCACCTCCCTCATTTAGAATTTGTACTTCAATGTTTGCTTGACAGGCAATATTTTCTCTAAAGGTTCAAGTGTTCATTTGTCTAACCTTCAATTTCTTATTTGACTCTAAAAATAGAGTCAATGCTTTCATGGCCCTAACCTTGCATTGTCAATCATCTTCATGGGCTCTTTGGCCTCACTAATTAAATTTTATCCCAAATTTGTGTGCAGCTACACTTCAATTGCAACTCCCCTCACTGACCTATAAAATAAAAAATGCATTCATTTGGTCTGAAACCACCCAAACAACTTCTTAACTACTCTTTAAAAGGGGCTGTTTTACTTAATAGAGAGCACAACTCATTAAGTATTCCAATTGAGAAGTGAAAATAAATTGGTGGCTAATAGAGAAAACACTGGATTTGAGTTTTCTACCTTCAAAAATTATACATTCACTTACATTTACTTGCATTTAGTGTAAAAATGCTAGGATAGAGAATGATGTATGGTAGGTTATAATAACAAAATTGTCCTTAAAAATAAATTAAATGTAAGTGAATGTAAGATTTTTGAATGTAAATTATCCAAATCCAAAAACACCTTGTAGAGCGAGAGCACCCAAGCTATATCTGTCTCCACTTTGATACATTAATAATTGACAAGTACTATAATTTAATAAATTACTATTTTCTTTTCATTTATAAGTTTTTTTTAATTTGTGTTAATAATCAAATGCCACAATTATTTCGGGACATATCAAGTGTTTATAACATAATAAAAGTTTTTTTTTCACATTTAAAAAAAATAGTTTTCATGAACAAAATTTAATCGATAGAAATATTACATTTTATATATAGAGTCGGGATTTAAACTCAAAATCTTCCACTTATTCACTTTTAACGGACAAATTAATCCGGTTAATTTTCATAGCATGCACATGGCAAAAAGGGATAGATTGCTGTATTTCCGGCATGGGACCTCTGTCATTTAATCAATCAATTAATAGACACAACAATAATGCACTTAGCATAAAGGCTTTGGGGCTTGGTTTTTCAATGAACTGTGCTATCTACCATGGAAAACCATAAAATGTGTGTAAAGGTTGTTTAACTATTGCTAGCAATTTATGAGATACAAGTACATGCAAAATTATGTTTAGTTTTCTTTGTTATTTTTTGAGCAAACAATAAATTGAGATACTATAGGATGGATGTCATTGTAAACGTAACTGCAGGAGGGTTTCACATTTCATTCAAGTTCATAATTATGTTATTTATTAAACTGAAAGTGAATTTTATTGGCTGGATTTTTGTCCTACTTCCCACTTATGAATGTATAATTAAGATAATTTGATTTGATTTTTTCAAAGAGTTAACGAAAAAATTTACAAATCCTAAGAGTGTGTTTGTATGAGGTAATTAAATTTTTTAGAGAAATAAAAATTATAGGTAATTTAAATATTTCAATTAAATTTTCTTCATTTTCATTTTTTTTATAAATTAAAAACATCATTCTTAAACTTTGTTAGTCTATTTTTATGAAATTTAAAAAATTTAAGGAACCAATTTTAAAATATAAAATAGGGACAAAATCTTATATTATCTTGCCAAAATCTTTATCCACTCTCGAACATAATTTGATTTTCCTTACCAAAAAAAAAAGATAATTTGATTTTATGAGGTTGTTTGTAGTAAAATATTTATACTTTTTGTTTTAATGATAAAAATTAAGAGCATTTTATTTTGATGCAAATATAGATTTAATTAGTAATTTTTAATTATATAAAACTTATTTATTTGTGAACTAAAAAATATTAAACCACCCAAAAATTTTGGAATGAAAATCTATAAAAATCTCATACTAAGGGAGGGTAGCTATAGATCCACTAGACCATTCACATTGTACTATGTAAGTTATAAACCAGACAACTAGATAGATAGGCATTGAATGGTGTTCATGTTTTTCCCTTGGCATGAGTTGGTGTTGGAACAAATGGTGAAGTTGGAGGGAGTGTAGAACTAAGTGTTGTGTGAATTGAAAAAAAAAAGTCATTTCTAAGTTTCATATTGGAGGGAATACAATACTTAGAAGTGTTTATATATAAAAAATGGCCTCTTGGGGTGTGCCCCAAAGGGTTTTCCGTTTTGTAAACGGCGGACCACACATGCATTATCCCGAATATCACACGCGCGCGCCGCCGTCCGGCCAGACTTGGTGATGTTTTTTAATACTCAGAAGCGAAAAAAATTAATTAATAATTATTTTTTGCTATTGCGTGTTGTTCCGATCCGTTTTTTTTTTTGTGCTGCGTGACCAAGTCCTGAACGGGAATATACCCGTTATTGCTCCAACTCAATCAATAACTGAGTGCCTAGAAAATCTGGCCACGTTTTGCTTTGCTGGCGAAATAAGGCTCCCACTACTTCCTCCTCAACAGTTGATGTGTTGCTCTATAAATACTGCTTCAGTTCTCAGAATTTTCTTTACATAAAAATTACTCTGCTCGTTCCACTCTTATTCTCTCACAAATATTTTCTTCAGTAAAATTTTATTTTTGTTCTTGTTGTTTCGGAGAGTGGTTGTTACCACTTCGAATTAATATTCGTATATCAATATTAGACTGATTCATCGAACCATCGAAAGGTGTCTTTCTGTCCGTTTTCTTCTTTGTAGTTGAAAACGGTATTTTTGATTACTTCACGGTTGTTTAGAACTAACTGCACAATTTCGAGTAGTTCTGTGAAACGTCTTAGAGAGAGCGTATTGATCGCGAATCGGCCATTAATTTCTTCAATGTTGTTATTTCAAAATTGTATTTTTAAAAATTCGAAACATCCGTTTTTAAAGGTTGGGATTAAGGTTAAATTGCAATTTGAATTATTATTATTTTTTAATCTTATTTTTTTTTTGCAATAATTTGAAAAATGATGATCTTGTAGATCTTTCTTTTCTTACAACATTTGTTTTTGTGTTTCGTATTACATGCCATTTTTAGTAGGGGTGTTCAAAAATCTAGTTAACTGAACCAAACTGTGGTTCGAACTGCAGTGAACCATATTTTAAACTAAATCATTTAATACAGTTTTGAACTGAACCACTTTTTAAAAACAGTTACAATTCAATTTATAACCGGTTCAAAACCAGTTTGAATTTATGAACTGTATTTTATTTTTTAAAAAAAGAAAAATATTTAATAATTTCCCAAAAAAATGGGAACTTTTTTCTTAAAAAAATAATTGGAAAAAAGACCAGAAAAATTTCTCCCAAGAAAATCGATAACTTTTTTTCTCGAAAAAATCGGAAATTTTTTTCCCGAAAAAATCAGAACTTTTTTCCAGGAAATATCGGGAACTTATTTTCCAAAAAAAAATCGAAATTTTTTTCCCAAAAAAATCAAGAACTTTTTTCCCGAAAAAACCGGGCACTTTTTTTTCGAAAAAAATCAGGAGCTTTTTTCCCGAAAAAAATCAGGAACTTTTTTTCCCGAAAAAAATCGGGAACTTTTTTTTCCTGAAAAAATCGGAAACTTTTTGTCCGAAAAAAAAATCAAAACTTTTTCCGAAAAAATCGGGAACTTATTTTCCAAAAAAAATCAAAACTTTTTTCTCGAAAAAGTCGGCAACTTTTTTTTCCAGAAAAAATATCGGAACTTTTTCCTGAAAAATATACTGAACTGTTTTTCAGAAGAAAAAAAACTCCAATTTTTTTTTATCGGAAACCAGTTTTTTTTTTTAAAAATACAGAAAATTGGTTTAAAACAAATCAGTTTAAAACCAGTTAACTGAAACTAAACCAGTTTAAAAATGTAAGCTGGTTCTGAACCGAACTGAAACTGGTTTGAGAAATAAACCAATTTTTATAAAAAGTGGTTTCAGTTGTTCAGTGCAGTTTATGAACCGTGAACACCCCTAATTTTTAGTTATCGTGATTTTTAAAAAACTACAAACTCAAACTTCTATATAATTATGATTTTTTGTGGTTATTTTCGCAAACATGATTCAAAACCAAACAGATGCTAAATCATTTTAATCTTGTTCCCTTTTATTAGCAAAAAATTCTTGGCTTCCCAACATATAAAGTTAATTTACCGTGAGATCATTCTTTTATTTCTTGCATGAGCTAGCTAACCTAACACACCTCTAAAGAGTCCACAAAAGATGTCCAACTTAAGGAACAAGAGCAATCTTACCATATGGTTTTTACAACCATATAAGTTATACTAAATTATAAAGACACAAATGTCAAGTGGGTGACCATACTCCCTAGCTACATATAAATGAATTGGAACAAAATTAAACGCAATTGACCAAACTCTTGGACTTGGACTTGGACGACAAAGACCAAGGTTTCGTTAGATATAGGGCATGTGATATGATGGGGTGAGGCAAATTTCATGTTACAATTAATAATCCCATACGGTGGTTTGGTTTTGATCAAATTTTTATATTAATAGACTTAAAAAATTATGGGATCAAGTGAGATTAATGAATTTTACCAAAGGACGAATTTATAAAAAAATCAGGTTCGATTTTTGGGTGAAACAAATTTTGGCCAAATTTTATTTACTTGATTGTCGAAATCTGAACTACTAAGGTCCCTTCCCCTAAGAACTAAATGGTTAAAACTTAAAACAAAAAAAATAGTTAGAAATTCACACATGTATTATTTATTGGTGGTAGTGGGTTGATTACGCTTCGATGCTTGATGATGTTAGAGTGCATGGATAATGGTCTATGTTAGGAAATACCGTTGTGGAAGTAACCAAAAATGAACAAACTGATAAAAAGTTTTTACTAAAAATGATTATCGATTCATTGGATATATCTAACACGAGACGAGATAGATATGATTCACTATATTTTATTATTTTGACAAAATTAATGGACTATACCTGTATTTTTCTTTTTGACTGTAATATGGTTCACCTATTATATATTGTCATCAAATTTGTGGTAAGAATTTGCTTTAAAATTGGTAATCTAATTAAATTGCCATTTCCGAAAGATTGCTAGCTCAGCTTCATTCCATCAGAGGTTTTCAAGAATCTAAGGGTCCGTCTGTTACAGATTAAAAAATTAATGATTTTGATATTAAATAATTAGAGATTTGTTTTTAAAGATTTTATAAAAAAGTATAATTTACTTTGTGTCCCCCCATTGTAATAAAAACCATTTTTTTAATAAAATAATCTTTAATGTGTTTGGTTACAACCTGTAAAAATGATTTTTTTAGTTATAAAATGGCTTAATGGCAGTTTTGGTACCCCTATTTTCAAAAAAATTGGATTTTGGTACCCCTATTTCTAAATCAGCAATTTTGGTACCCCTATTTTGTCAAATTTTGAAATTGCACTCATCTTTATTCTCTTTTGATGATGTGGCGCATTTTAGTATTACATGACATTTGTTTATTTAAAAAATCATCGCCATGCCAAATAAAGTTAATATTATTATATAGAAAATTATATTAGTATCTATTATTATTATAATCTATCAATAAAAATAAATTAAAAAACAAAAGAAGAAATTGAAAGGGTACGTGAAAAGGAAGACAGAGGGGTTGAAGAATTGGTTTAGTAACTTTTATATAGACATATATTACTGGTTTATTAGTTTTTATTGGTTTTACTAATCTTAACTGGTTTTTATTATATTTTATTTGTTTTTCCTGATTTTTTAACAATTTTTTGATAATTTAATTGGTATTTTTCTGCTTTTTTTATTTTTCCAGATTTTTAAACAATTTTCTGATAATTTATTTGATATTTTTTTGGTTTTTTTTTGTATTTTTCCAGATTTTTAAACAATTTTCTGATATTTTATTTCATTTTTTCTGTTTTTATTTTATTTTTCCAGATTTTTAAACAATTTTTTGATATTTTATTTCATTTTTTCTCTTTTTTTTAAAATTTTTCCAGCTTTTTATACATTTTCAGATTTTTTTTATTAACATTTTTGTTGTACTTTATAGTTTTCAATTATTTTTTTTTTGGATTTTTAAAATTTAAATTTTAATATATATTTTAATATTATCTGACGTGGCGATGATTTTTTAAATAAACAAATGTCATGTAATACTAAAATGCGCCACATCATCAAAAGAGAATAAGGATGAATGCAATTTCAAAATTTGACAAAATAGGGGTACCAAAATTGCTGATTTAGAAATAGGGGTACCAAAATCCAAATTTTTTGAAAATAAGGGTACCAAAACTGCCATTAAGCCTTATAAAATAACCATACTTGTTTTCTCTTTCCTCTAAAAAAAATCAATTATTTGAGAAGCTACGTACTCTTAGCAGCTTCTCATTTTTAGCTGTTTTCTGATTATTTTTAGATTCTGATTTTTTTAAAAATCTGTAACAAACAGATATAATATTTTCAAAAGTGATTATTTTTATAAAAAAAATGATTTTTTTCTAAAATAATCTATAACAAACTGCTTCTAAATATGAATCAATTAATTTTGAACTTTCTTTGGTGAATTTATAAAATTTTAACTTGAAAATTAAAATAATATCCTAAAAAAATAGTTTTACTTAAGAATAAATAAAATGCATATATGTCGAGTCGTGAGAGGAGTCTCACTAAATCAATCAACCAACACATTAGACTAAGAGTAATTTAATTTATAAGTGATCTATGAACACCACACATTTATCCAAAACATATTAAGACAAAATTGAATTTATGAGTCATCTCATTATATGTTTGTTCAACATCAACTCTTGCAACTAATGTGAGACTTAACTGATAGTTGATATATTTCAACATATCAAATTAAATTTTAATATTTTGCAATTATGGAATCCAAACATACACCTAGAATTAATTGATTTTAACACAAATAAACACATGTTAGAAGTCTCGTATCGAGTAGATAAAACTGTTCAATGTGGTACTTAAGTCATGTAGCTTTCCCACTTATTAAACTAGTCTTTTGGGTTGAACTTTCTTCATGTGCTTAAGTTCTAATAATTATTGACGCTTTCATTGAGAGTTGGACCACAAAAAGAGTTACATATAAGCTGAATTAAGACGCTTCATCGAATAATGATAGGTAGGTGAAGCCTCCAAAAAGAAAAGGGCTACCACAAGGTCGGTGTTGATAAGGTGAAAGCTGTCTTGGATGTTAGCTCTTAAAGGATGTGACATGTTTGAAGTTGCGCATCAAATAAATAAAATTACTCAACGTAATGCCTATTAAACTAGTCTTTTAAAACTTGTTTACCATTGTAGAATGGCTTAAGCACTTTATTTCTGCCCATACATGTAGCATTACTGCATTAGTGTGTCTCTTTCTTTACCATTGTAAGCAATATGTAAGACTTGTTTCAAGATTGTAGTTCCAATCAACTCTAATACTTTGTTCATGAAAAATCCTCTTTTTTCATTAACTTTTTTGAAGTAACCTTTTCGTTTCACTAAAACGGGTATAGCAATCCACAACATGTTGGAATTGGATGCATCACTAAAACCATAAAACAGTAAAATCCGTCATCCTTGTACTGCATAACTGTGTTCTGAATCACTACTGGTAGCATTACAATTACAACGTTGGGCCTCATGTCAATGTCACGTTATTGCAACATATTTATTGCATGTTTTGATTTTATAGTGGAAAAAAATTAATTTTGAATTTATAAAATTGATTTTAGTTAAAAGTTAGTTAATGTAAAATGGTTTATTGTTGTGAATTCGAACAAAAACACACCAATAATCTTTTAACTAGTGTGTGGGGCAAAACAATTAAAGCAACCAACCAGCACAATGGATATCCAAGCAATAATAATATCAACCAAAGCTAAAACTAATGAAAGCAATAAAGAACACAAAACGATATTGTTTACCCAGTTCGGTGTTAATGAACCTACATCTGGGGGAGAGAGCTCTCCTTTCCACTATCAATCATCTTCCTCAATCTTGATTACAATGAGATTTACAAGAGTTACAAGAAATTGGACAATCCCTAATTTCTACCCTTTTTCCCAAATCTCTTCCCGTGACCAAGAGATTTCATTGATAAGTGTTTCCTAGGTGTTACAATGGTTACCCCAACCCTAGAAGTGACCCAAGAGAAGCCCTCTAACACTCTAGCCTTGATGTTGGTAAAACCCCCATTGAAACCCTAATTTTCTTCTCTCTCTCGTGCTCTCTCTCTGCTGCAAAAACTGAAACAGGGGTATATATGATCGTATTCGCGCCCAGCGCCACCCCCTGCGCCTGGCGCCATGCCAACAGACTCCACAGGCCAAACTGGCCTCTCCTGGGCGCCGGGCGCCCTCACCAGGGCTCGTGGCCGCGCCGGGCGCCACCCCCTGCGTGTTGCCTGCTGCCTGCTGCCTGCTGCCTGTTGAGCCCTCACCAGGGCTCGCCCTGCACCTGTTGCCTGTTGAGCCCTCACCAGGGCACATCAGCTTCCCGCAACAACTAGCACCTTGATCATGCAATTCAAAGGCAATTTTCAACAATCTCCACCTTGCCTTTAAATTCATGGTGATGTCAACTTCCCATCAACCATCATGCTGCTCCACCTGTTTCCAACAAACTTGTTAGAACCACAAGTATTACCTCAGACCCTTCATCCCTCGGAATACCTTCCGCCCTCATGAAGATCTTGCATCCCACTACCATAGGATTTTAGGTAGCCCCCACAAGATTCACCGCAACCTCTTCGACCCCCAGAGTGAACCGCTCCGTACTCTCGAAGAAACACTTGTCTCCGATTGTCCTTGGAATTTTAGGACAACCCTACAAGCTCCACCATACCCTCTTCAGACCCCGGATTGTTCATGTCCGTCCTCCTGAAGAATTGCTTGTCTCTCAACTTAACCTTGGAATTTTAGCTAAGTTCCACAAGCCGCAACTTCAAATTCTCTTGTATCCAACTACCTCTAATAGTCTCACAAGTTCCCGAATTTGATCACCGTTGCTTCCAATTGTCTCCCTGAAGTTCTATAACATGTTTTGCACTTCTTCAGCCACAATCGGAACATAACCCACAAAGTTTCCATAGCCATACCACTTTGATGCAACAATACCGCTCTCCTCCCTATCTCTCATTAAATAGCCAAGAGCTATTGTTGATTGTTTGTCTTCCTCTAGTCCCACTAGTAACAAACTCCACCTCAAACCGAGATTCCTCCATCAAAGTCTCAAACCGGTATATCCACTATGTTTCCCACCTTGTAACGCAAAACTTTTCAACTACTCCGAAACATACTTCAAGATATTGTTAGTTTCCAACACTTCCCGTTTAGTCCTACCACCTAGTAAAATCTCATTTCACTAGTTCAACTAAACCTATGTCACTAACAATTACCAACCGAAGTTTCACACAACTCCACCATATGAGGAACACCACTAGTAACAAATGCATAACCAACAGTAGAACCAACTATCTATGCATTTTAAGTTCAAGAAAATACCTCACATCATGTAAAAGAGACTCACCGATACCTTGAACCTTACAAGCTTTCCCGTCTTCAAGATGAACAACTCCACCTTCAACTAGCTTTAGGGCTTCAAAAAATATTCTTTCTCTCAACACATGTGATAGGAGCATCAAAGTCCACGACTTATGACTCCACCGATTCCGAACTTCATACCACTAGAGTTTCCGCATCCTCATAACCAAGTTGTTGTTTCAAAAGTCACCCGAGTATTATTCCACCGCCTCTCCAGGCCGATACCGAGTATTATTCCACCGCCTCTCCAGGCCGACCTTCATCGCATTCTCCTTTAGCTTTTTACCTTTGAGGCACCGGATAACCACACTCCATGTTTTATCCATCTTCTCAACCATTAAAATTGCTTCCATCTTCACTTTCCACAATTCAAAATTGTTTCCGGAAAGTTTCACCCATGGTACCTTAATTTGTTTAAACCCTTGCCCCACGGTGGGCGCCAATTGTTGTGAATTCGAACAAAAACACACCAATAATCTTTTAACTAGTGTGTGGGGCAAAACAATTAAAGCAACCAACCAGCACAATGGATATCCAAGCAATAATAATATCAACCAAAGCTAAAACTAATGAAAGCAATAAAGAACACAAAACGATATTGTTTACCCAGTTCGGTGTTAATGAACCTACATCTGGGGGAGAGAGCTCTCCTTTCCACTATCAATCATCTTCCTCAATCTTGATTACAATGAGATTTACAAGAGTTACAAGAAATTGGACAATCCCTAATTTCTACCCTTTTTCCCAAATCTCTTCCCGTGACCAAGAGATTTCATTGATAAGTGTTTCCTAGGTGTTACAATGGTTACCCCAACCCTAGAAGTGACCCAAGAGAAGCCCTCTAACACTCTAGCCTTGATGTTGGTAAAACCCCCATTGAAACCCTAATTTTCTTCTCTCTCTCGTGCTCTCTCTCTGCTGCAAAAACTGAAACAGGGGTATATATGATCGTATTCGCGCCCAGCGCCACCCCCTGCGCCTGGCGCCATGCCAACAGACTCCACAGGCCAAACTGGCCTCTCCTGGGCGCCGGGCGCCCTCACCAGGGCTCGTGGCCGCGCCGGGCGCCACCCCCTGCGTGTTGCCTGCTGCCTGCTGCCTGCTGCCTGTTGAGCCCTCACCAGGGCTCGCCCTGCACCTGTTGCCTGTTGAGCCCTCACCAGGGCACATCAGCTTCCCGCAACAACTAGCACCTTGATCATGCAATTCAAAGGCAATTTTCAACATTTATATTTAAATATATTTATGTAAAAATAAATTGAATAATAAATTCCGAGTAAATTATTAAATTGGTCTTGATTTTCTAATAGGCCTTTAACTTTTTAAATATTTTAAGAGTCATGATAATAAGTTGATAAAGTTAGGAACCAAACTTATAGTAAATTATTAAAAATTGAACTTAATTGATAGTAAGTGACTAAAAACAAGAGGTTAATTCTTGTAAAAAAAAAAACAAGAGATTAATCTGGGATATTAGTAAAGTCATGTACTTATCTGAGTGTGTATGTCATGTACCTATCTGAGCGTGTATTACAATGTCAGAGACCAAATTGATGATTTTCTTAATAACTTTTGGTATAAAAATTTGTTTACATTTAAAAATTAAAAGTTACAAATCTTAGTTTCAAGTTTTTTTTTTGACAAAATAAATAATATTCATTCATTCAAATAAAAAGAGTACATCGATGTAATACAAATTCATAATCACTAAAAACAAAAAGGATAAATCTGCGAACAAACTCACAGTATCCATGTTAATAGCATAAAACGGCAAATTACACATGCCTACAAATATGACTATATTGAAGTGTCTGGAATATCCATGTCTCCAGATCTGTAGCGTTGATGACACCAAAGTCGACATTGATTGGATCTGCACTAGATCAGATCTACTCCTTCAACCTGAAACAAATGAACACCGCACAAAGACGGGACAACAAAAACACCGCACAAAGACGGGACAACCAAATACACCGTACAAAGACGGGAAATCAAAACAAGCAAATATGTGAAAATCACACTTATTTATTATAATAACGAGAAAGAAAAGCAATTTGGAGGGATGATTTTAGGTCAAAATTGACCTAAAATCACCCCTCTTCAATGGACTAAAAAGAAGAGAAAAAGTAGTGGTGACGGCTAGGGTTAATCTTAGTTTCAAGTTAAAATCAAATATAGAAACAAGATCAATTATACACGAGAACAATCAACCATGTTAAAATTAATTTTAATTTTAGAATTAAATCTAAAAGTTGTAGCCTATCATAAGCCTTATTTTTAGGTCTAAGCTTGACCTTTTGAAAGTCTGATATAGTTTATTAGTCTGATTAAAAATTTATTTCATATGAATGCATTTAAATAAATATTAACATCTCTATTTATATAGATTAATGAACTAATACACCAGTAAAATTAAACTCTCTTTTAATATTGAAATGACATTTTAGATAAATTAACTATATATGATATCATTTTTCAATGGTAATTTATAATAATACATTTAAATACGTAGATAAATTTCTTCTCACGGTCTCATATATATATGCAAAAATTCACTTACATATAAATTTAAAAAGTTAGTAAAAAAAATTTAAAAGTAAATTTTTGCTTATATATAAAATTGGAGAGAGTATTAAATACTTGACTAACCCTAAAGAGTCCATGAATGGGCATGGTTTGGTTTTGGAGGAATATTGAATCGAACTAAACCAAATTGTTTTCAAAATTTATAATAACCGAACTGAACAAAATTGTTTTCAAAATTTATAATCACTGAATCGAACCAAATTGTTTGTCTTTAAAACCAAACCAAACTGATAACGTGGTTCGGTTTTATGATTTTAAACCAAACCATAACTAATTTTTCACTAAAAACTAAACCATTAAACTCAACCGAACTATTAATCATGAACCGAACTGAACTGTTTCAGTTTGGTTTCAAAACGATTGGTTATGGTTCAGTTTATTTTTTTGTTTTGATTCAGTTTAGTTTGACGGTTCGATTTGATTTTTTGGTTTTTTTGTCCACCCCTAAAAATGACCATGATACTCTCTTCATAACAAGAAACAAGAAAGAAGACATGATAAACGGGTGTTAAGAAGAGGTAGCGAGTGGAAATGAAGAGCGCGTGTGGTATCGAGAGAGCAGAATGCCGTTTTGTGTTTCCCGCGGCTAATAAATACAGAGTCCTTTTTATAACAGCAAACAACACAACCACTCTATACTACTCTGCTTTAAGGAAATCACCCACTCACTCTCTCCCATTAATGCTATCTCTCTTAACCTAACCTAACCTCAACCACTTATCTATCTATCTATCTATCCACACTCATAACAATAACAAACCACTAATTCACACTTTCATTCACCACTTTCTCTTTCTCTCTCTCTCTCTCTCTATTCTGTTATTCCTCCAATGTGGAACTCGGCGGAAAACGCATTCGCCAGATCGGAGTCGTTTAGAGAACAAGGAGAAGACGAAGAAGCTTTACGCTGGGCGGCGTTGGAGAGACTTCCAACTTATAAACGAGCACGGAGAGGAATCTTCCAGAATCTCGTTGGAGATAAGAAAGAGATCGATGTAACTGAACTTCAATCGCAAGAGCAACGGCTTATTTTGGAAAGACTTGTTGATTTCGTTGATAATGATCCTCAAAGATTCTTCCATCGTATGAGAACACGATTTGATGCGTAATTTCTTTTTTCCCTCCTTCGATCTTTTGTTATCAAAATGCAGAGTGTGGTACAATTCACGAATTTAGAGCAATTGCATGTGTTAATTAGGTTTCTTCTGTAGCTGTAGAATTATTTGTTCATCAGGTTGGAAATGGCGGTAGTTATCATGCACTTTTTGTTTGTAAAGTTGATTTGATTGAAATTGAGTTTTAAGTGAAAAAAGTTAATGTTTGGATTATTTGAATCTAGTACTATAATTT
Organism: Trifolium repens; assembly: GCA_030408175.1. Taxonomy (NCBI): domain Eukaryota; kingdom Viridiplantae; phylum Streptophyta; class Magnoliopsida; order Fabales; family Fabaceae; genus Trifolium; species Trifolium repens. The sequence continues at coordinate 47,098,037 of CP125851.1, forward strand.
ATTTTTGATTTATATAGTAAACAAAATTAAATAAGTTCAAATTTGGATTCACTCATGGGATGAGTAAAAGTGATTTTAAATATAGTAATTAAAATTGATTTTTGGTGTCTTTTCAAGTATTTAATTAGAATTGACCTTGCATCTAAAATTGAAGTTAAGATGTGTAGCTTATTTATACTCAAATTTATTGTCAACTTAAATACAGATAAATGGCATCCAAACATTTTATTATTTTTTTTTGTAAAAAATATATAATCATTTTATTTCTTAATCATTTTTAATTAAAATTAATTAAATCGAAATAGTTTTTTTTAACAAATTATCAATTTAGTCTTTAAACTATAAAAATCTGTTAACTTAATCCCTAAAGTATATGAAAATTCATCAATTTAATAACAAAGACTAAAGGCCCGTTTGGATTAACTTATTTTTGAGTTTAAATAATTTATGCAAATAAATAAGCTTTTACCCATTATTATAAATTTTTTAAGGTAATTTATAAAAAAATACATTATAAAAATACAATTTTTGTTAGTGAAAACTTATAAATTAGGCAAAATGCATCCAGAGATCCTTTAAGTTTTAAGTTTGTAACAGATAGGTCCTTTAAGTTTTTTATGTAACAAATAAGTCCTTTAAGTTTTTTAAGTAACAAATAGGTCCTTTAAGTTTATAATTTGTAACATCTAGGTCCTATTTTTTAAGTAATTAGAGGACCTAAATGTTACAAATTACAAACTTAAAGGACCTATTTGTAATTTAAAAAACTTAAAGGGCTTATTTGTTACTTAAAAAACTTTAAGGACCAATCTGTTACAAACGTAAAACTTAAAGGATCTATAAATACATTTTGCCTATAAATTAACATAAAACTTTATTTATTTGCATAAGATATTTTCATAAGCTAAAAAATAAGTTGAATCCAAACGGACTCTAAATTGATTATGGACTTGGATTCTCTACACTTATAGTGTGTGATTCTAAATAAAGAAAAGTAAAAAGTTAAGTAATCAATTGATGATTAATTCTAAATATTTCCTTCTGCAGAATAATACAAATGTTTACTAGAATAACGTGTTAATAATGTTTTACTCTTGCTTTAGCTGTAATAATAACGTGTTAATTTTTTGATGTTTGATCTTTGCAGAGTACGTTTGGAGTTTCCAAAGATTGAAGTTCGATTTCAAAACTTAACCATTGAGACTTTTGTACTTGTGGGAAGCAGAGCTCTACCTACTATTCCAAATTTCATCTGTAATATGACTGAGGTGCTCCTAATTACCTTAACCTTGTATTTTGTACTACCCAAGTTCAATATATGGTTCCTATTTTAATTGCCCTGCTAATTTGATTCTCATTTTGTGATTAGACTCTTTTAAGAAAGTTGCGGTTATTGAGAAGAAAGAGAAGTAAATTGACAATTCTTGCTGATATTAGTGGGATTATCAGACCTTCAAGGTCAGTGTTGAAAGCTATTAGCCATCACTTCAATTTAGTCTTTAAGTGTATAAATATGATAAATAGTCCCTATAGTATATAAAATGATTTTTATATTTTAAGAAGAATTTCCTATGGGTGGGTGCATACACGGTTTAAGTCACAACGATGCGTTCAACTAGCATTAACCATACTTTGACTATTTGACATTTCATCCCTTTCTTTCACCCTTAGCGGTGGTGGGAACCTTGATTCTTTGTTTGGTAGTTGTCTTGTTATATAATAATAATAAAAAAAATCGTTAATCATTCAAATGTTTTTTTATTGAAGTATTAGTTTTTTTTTATATACATTGTCAATGTAAAGACTTTTAAACTGTGAATAAATCATTGACAAGTTTAAATTTTTTTAAAAGGACAATGGAAACCTTACATATATAAATAATAACAAATCAGAAATAATTTTTTATTAATTGAAAGATTCAATTTTTTAAAACTCAGTTTTGTACTGTTTATTTTTCAGAAAAGTATATTTATATAAGTTATAACAAATAAAATATTTACTATAAAACCAAAAAAAATTACTTATATCATCAAAACCAATATTTTCTTACTGTTTTTTAATTTATTTTACTTATATTTTTTCTGTATTGAATTTCATACTTTACAGCGTATACATGTCAGGGAAATAAAATAACTATATTCACTACATATCATTCAAAGAAAAATCACATCGATAAATATTTTTTATAATTTATTATTACATGCATGGTGTGTGTAGTGTGTGTGTGTGTTATTCTTGTTTCTGTATGTTGCACATGTTTGATAGATTGTTGTTTGGTTATTTTTGCAGGCTAACGTTATTATTGGGTCCGCCAAGCTCAGGAAAAACTACATTGCTTTTAGCTCTTGCTGGCAGACTAGGACCTGGTTTGCAGGTATACTATAACTTTTTAATTGCATTAAACAATCCTAATGCCATTCCTATATGTATTGACGCCTGATGGTCAACTAGTATGCCAACGGCATAGAAATTCTTGCTACTCATGCAGTTTAATCTTGCAGCAAAACTATCTAGTACAAAAATATTGTTATCATATTGACTATAAAAAAGAAAAAATGTAATAAAACAATGAGTTGCACAAAAAATTATTTTGAAAATAACTACCAATCCCTTATTTTCTATTTGACCAATAACATTATTTTGTATATCTTCTATGGAAAACCTGTCATACTAGAAAAAACATGCTTGCACCGAGGCCGCGATAGGCTGTTCGGAAAGTGGAATTAATAAGAATAACTCTCCCATGTCCTAATAACCAGAGACAATATTTTGGGGCTTTGCTACACTCTACATTGATTTATCTCTAGTAGTATTGGATACAAAATAGCACCATCATTTAGTAAAAAAAGCATTGGTCGTAATTAGTGGAATGGATGGCTGAAAGCACCAGCTAGATTGCACTCCCTTCTTTTACGAAAATAGATTTTTTGCGCCTGGGTTCCTTCTCCATTTGATTCACATGAATATTTCTAAATGGCATAAATAGTGGCCTATACTTGTTATACTACAATCCTGGATTTAAAACTTTGTTTTCCTCTCATCTAATTTATATTCATTCATGATATTTGAAGATGTCAGGGAATATTACCTACAACGGACACAGTCTAAAAGAGTTTGTTCCTCAGAGAACATCAGCTTATGTCAGTCAACAAGATTGGCATGTAGCAGAGATGACCGTGAGGGAAACTCTCCAGTTTGCTGGTCGCTGTCAAGGCGCTGGATTTAAATTTGGTGTGTTTTTTTTCTTCTGTAATCATGTTTAACTTATACTCAATTTGCTCTTTTAGATTCTGAATACTAAATTCTAGAGTCTTACCAGATATGCTGATGGAACTTGCTCGAAGAGAAAAGAATGCTGGAATAAAACCCGATGAAGATCTTGATTTATTCATGAAGGCACATACTCATTCTTTTGTTCTTTTCATGCTAGCAATTATAAACTTCATTCATGGACACAAATTAATATACTCAAAATTCTTTTTGCAGTCATTAGCTCTCGGAGGACAGGAAACAAATCTTGTAGTCGAGTACATCATGAAGGTATTCCCTAAATACTGTTACACTCTGCTCTGCTGCACAGCGAGTTGTCCTGTGATAATGACCTGAAATATTTGTTGACTTGTTTTTGGATTTTTATTTCCAATAATGGAATTTGTGATGCAAAATAATTCTGTTTAGTTGGATACAATGCATGTGAGTGTGTTCATGAAGTGAGAACTCGGGCATACAAAGAATTAAGAGAGAGAGTGGTAGATAATAAGCTTGGACGACTAAAATTTGTAAACTATCGCATGGATCACTTTCCAAGACCCCACAAAACAAACAAACCACACAATTGTCTGGCTGCCCGGTGTTGATAACCAATGACTTAGAGAACCCTAAAAACAAAATCAAGGACATGCCAATAAAGAAAACAAAAAATTCTTTGAAGCCTGATTCCAACACGTGCTTATCTTCTTTGGCAAGTTATCTGAAAAAAATTCATAAGCTACAATTATTTGTATGTATTTATATATGATATTATTATTTCGTTGTTTAGTTCTAAGTACTAAAATATTTCTCACAAAGATATTAGGTTTGGACATGTGTGGTGACACATTGGTAGGGGATGAAATGCTCAAGGGAATCTCAGGGGGACAAAAAAAGCGGCTTACAACAGGTCAGTGACACATATTAGTGTACTACTTTGTCTTTTTTACTAGCACCTTAGATATATTCGCAATATGCAAATTTTGTTGATGTGCGATTTACAGGTGAATTACTAATTGGACCAGCAAGAGTTCTTTTCATGGATGAGATATCAACTGGTCTAGATAGTTCAACTACATATCAGATCATCAGATATCTTAGGCATTCAACACATGCACTTGATGCAACCACAATCATATCTCTTCTTCAACCAGCTCCTGAGACCTATGAATTGTTTGATGATGTTATTCTTTTGTCCGAGGGTCAGATTGTATACCAGGGACCACGCGAGGCTGCTCTTGAATTTTTCAAACTAATGGGATTCACTTGTCCTGAGCGAAAAAATGTAGCAGACTTCTTACAAGAAGTGAGTAGTAGTGATATTGCAATGAATATTTCTAATACAGTTTAACTTTAGTAACTATTGATAATTCAAATTCTTACCTACAGGTCACGTCTAAGAAGGACCAAGAGCAGTACTGGGCGGTTCTCGACCGCCCTTACCGGTACGTACCTGTTGGGAAATTCGCCCAAGCGTTTACCTTGTATCGCGAGGGAAAGATTTTGTCTGAGGAACTACACATTCCTTTTGATAAACGCAATAATCATCCGGCCGCCTTGGCAACTTGTTCCTATGGAGCGAAAAGGCTTGAACTTCTCAAGATTAATTATCAGTGGCAGAAGCTTCTTATTAAAAGGAATGCATTTATTTACATTTTTAAATTTGTTCAGGTAATCTTACGATTATTAAATCGAAAGTAAAAGTAATTCTATTGAAATTACCTCAAGAAAAAGCAATAATTCTTGTAATCTCAGAATCTTTTTTGCTATGTGTTTGAATGCACTCTTGTCTCTTTCTTTTGATTATTTTAGTTCGACATTTTTTTGGTTCCAAGGTGGATGTAACTATGCAAGGTTTATGTAGCTGATATCGACTTTTATTTACTATTTTCAGCTGTTTTTGGTTGCTTTAATTACAATGAGTGTTTTTTTCCGAACAACGATGCACCATGATACAATTGATGACGGAGGGTTATATCTTGGAGCACTGTATTTTTCTATGGTTACTATTCTTTTCAATGGTTTTACGGAAGTGTCAATGTTAGTTGCAAAGCTTCCTGTTCTTTACAAGCACAGAGACTTACATTTCTATCCTAGCTGGGCATATACACTCCCTTCTTGGTTACTTAGTATCCCAACTTCTCTCATGGAGGCTGGATGCTGGGTAGTGGTATCATACTATGCAAGTGGATATGATCCGGCATTTACTAGGTAATAAATCTTATTTCACTTAGTGTTTATGTTAAAGGGATAATTCTCTCCTCTCTAGTAAACAAGGGGGTGTATGTAACAGTTTACATGCATTCTAAGAGTTTCTCTTTTTTTTTGAAAAATGTAAGAGTTTCTCTTGAGTAACTATTTATGTGTCTATCTTGATCTGCAGATTTCTTCAGCAATTCTTGCTTTTTTTCTTTCTGCATCAGATGTCTATAGGTCTGTTTCGCCTGATAGGATCCTTGGGTCGGAATATGATAGTAGCCAATACCTTTGGATCATTTGCAATGTTGGTTGTAATGGCTCTTGGAGGATATATAATTTCAAAAGGTTAATCTGGAATTAATAACTCTGCATGTTTCAAAATTCGTTTTGGAAAAATCTAATTTTTCTGACTTTTAATTTATTTTGAGGCAGACCATATACCAAGTTGGTGGATATGGGGCTTTTGGGTTTCTCCTTTGATGTATGCACAAAATTCTGCCTCTGTAAATGAGTTCCTTGGACATTCCTGGGATAAGGTATAATCCTTGTTGTAATTGTGACCATTTGTTTCTTTCAGTATCATTGGTATTTGGTACTACTTTTCTAGTTTTGAAATGCAGATATGATATTTACTCAACAGTATTCTCTTCAGCAATTTCCTTACTGCATCTAAAACGACTCATCTCTCTATTTAATCTCATTTACAGAAAGTTGGAAACCAGATCACTGATCTATTGGGCAAGGCAGTGTTAAAAGCGAGAAGCTTGTATTCTGAGAGCTATTGGTATTGGATTGGTCTTGGAGCATTGGTCGGATACACAATTTTGTTCAACATTCTATTTACAATCTTTTTAGCTTACCTTAATCGTAAGATTCTCCATCCTGTATATAATCGCTTGTGGTGCTTAATTGTAAGATGTCATAGACCGTATAGCAATAATTGTTTCAGCTTTTATAATAATATCTTGCTCTCCCAATATTTGTTTCAGCTTTGGGAAGACAGCAAGCTGTAGTCTCAAAGGGTGAGCTGCAAGAAAGAGAAAAGAGAAGAAAAGGTGAAAGCGTTGTTATTGAGCTGAGAGAGTACTTGCAGCATTCAGCATCAAATGGTTTGTCAACAAAATTTATAAATTCCAGATTAGACATATATTTTTAAATGACTGCATGTGTATAGATAGGACATAACATTTCATCCAACTGTCTTATCTCCCAGGAAAGCATTTTAAGCAAAGGGGAATGGTTCTCCCATTTCAACCCCTTTCCATGGCATTCAGCAATATCAATTACTATGTGGAAGTCCCTTTGGTACGTAAAGAAATAATTTTTATAATTTTTTATAAAAGTAATCCGGTAGACTAAATGCTTTTTGGTTAAATTCTTGCTTCAGGAGTTGAAACAACAAGGGGTATCAGAAGAAAGACTGCAGCTGCTTGTTAATGTTACTGGAGCTTTTACGCCTGGTGTTTTGACAGCATTGGTTGGAGTAAGTGGTGCTGGGAAAACCACTCTGATGGATGTATTAGCTGGAAGAAAAACTGGTGGTTTCATAGAAGGGAGTATATATATATCTGGTTATACCAAAAGACAAGATTCTTTTGCAAGAATATCTGGTTACTGTGAGCAATCTGATGTGCATTCCCCTGGCTTGACCGTCTGGGAATCCTTACTGTTTTCTGCTTGGCTTCGATTATCTTCAGATGTTGACTTGGAGACACAAAAGGTGAGACAAAGTGATAGTATGGCATTTTTGCATTGTATAGAGACAAGCACGAAATATTTGTAAACATTTTTAATCAAAAATTAACTTCTTGAGAGTTTTGATTTCCAGGCCTTCGTTGAGGAGATAATGGAGCTAGTGGAGCTCACTCCACTAAGTGGAGCACTAGTAGGTCTACCTGGAGTTGATGGACTGTCAACAGAACAACGTAAAAGGTTGACTATAGCAGTTGAGCTAGTTGCCAACCCTTCTATAGTCTTCATGGATGAGCCCACGTCTGGATTGGATGCCAGGGCTGCAGCCATTGTGATGAGAACTGTGAGGAACATAGTAAATACTGGGCGAACCATTGTCTGCACCATCCATCAGCCTAGCATAGACATATTTGAATCCTTTGATGAGGTATTTTCCTTAGGAGAGGGCATTTCATTTAAAATTGAAAATTTGGAGTTGAGTCTATTAGTGAGAAATATCACTTCTCCCTCCCTTCCCTTTGCTTACTTTGATGTTGATTGATAATGTTATGTATGTTGTTATACCACAATTTCTTTCTATTTTGTTCTTTTGTTTGTGTAACAATACACATATCCTTCATATATATAGTTTCTGTTATCCTGTCTTGATTGATGGTTTCTGAGAGAGCATAGCACTTAATATCATCTCACAATCTGATGGAATCTCAATTTCTTTTACAGCTCCTGTTTATGAAGCGGGGAGGAGAGCTTATATACGCCGGTCCACTTGGCCCTAAATCTAGTGAACTTATCAGTTATTTTGAGGTCAGCTGATGCTTGCTTAATTCTCCTGAATGTTCTATATGGCTTAATGGTGAATCTTCAATTATTTATAATGTTTATATCTATGCAGGCAATCGAAGGAGTTCCAAAGATCAGATCTGGATATAACCCTGCAACATGGATGCTGGAGGTTACTTCTACGGTAGAAGAAAACCGTCTGGGAGTGGACTTTGCAGAAATCTACCGTAAATCAAGTTTATATCAGTACGTGTAGTTTTTAGCTGCAACTATTGTACTTGAACTTTTTATATATGTTAATATACCATCTTTTTCTTCAGATATAACCAAGATTTGGTCGAAAGGTTGAGCATACCTACTAGTGACTCGAAAGAATTGCATTTTCCAACCAAGTATTCTCGATCACCTTTTGAGCAGTTCCTAACTTGTCTTTGGAAGCAAAATCTATCTTACTGGCGCAACCCGCAGTACACTGCGGTTCGCTTTTTCTACACTTTCTTCATCTCATTGATGCTTGGGACAATATGTTGGAGATTTGGTGCAAATAGGTATTTTAATTTTTTTTTTATTTTCTTTTATGTTCAATTTCAAATAACAACTTGTTTCAAATGCTTCATAAGTTGTCCAATTTTTTTTATTTGGCAAATCTCTGCCAACATTTTCCTACTAGAAGTAGGTGGTTATGATCATATGATGGATCGTATATATTTGTAAACGTAAAGATATCCCTGCAAGACACTAGTAATGAGTTGACAGAATCATTTGGTTAGTCAGAATGTAGCAGAGATTAATTTACTAATTTAAGTTTTAGAGTAACATGGGATTAAAAATTATCTAAGCCACTAGGCAAAATAATGGATAGAATGGTCGACAGAATGCTGTTCAAGATGTCTGTAGATTCATGGAATGAATAGAGTGAAGTTGGACTACGATATGCTAATATAGTTTATTTATACTTCTGCTCTGATATATGTTACCATTTTGAGCTTATCATGCTCTTTTACCATGAACCTTATGCAACACCCGTATTTGTATTTTTAAAGGGAGACACAGCAAGATCTATTAAATGCCATGGGATCTATGTATTCGGCCATCCTCTTCATTGGCATCACAAATGGCACAGCTGTTCAACCTGTTGTTTCTGTGGAAAGATTTGTTTCGTATAGAGAAAGAGCCGCAGGGATGTACTCACCTTTATGTTTTGCATTTGCTCAGGTATTTTTTCAGATAGCATTACTTAGTGCTTGGAACCTGCAGTTTTGGGTAAGTTAACTAATTTGGAATCCTACATTGTGCAGGTTGTGATTGAGTTTCCTTACGTGTTCGCACAGGCTATGATATACTCTACGATATTCTATTCTATGGGTTCCTTTGTTTGGACTGTTGATAGGTTTATCTGGTACTTATTCTTCATGTATTTTACTATGTTATATTTTACCTTCTATGGGATGATGACTACTGCTGTCACACCAAATCATCACGTTGCTGCCATCATTGCTGCTCCATGTTATATGTTGTGGAACCTTTTCAGTGGTTTTATGATTCCTCATAAGGTATGGAAACTGATGCTTTATTGCCTCCATTTACAGTTTCAGTTGCTCTCAACTCTCAAAGAGTCATTGTTACAGAAAGTGATAGAGTATGAAATTTGTATTCATATAACGAATTATCTGTCATTATCTGTCATCCCGTGACTTCATTTTCTTCTTGAAATTTACAGAGAATACCTATTTGGTGGAGATGGTATTACTGGGCAAACCCTGTAGCCTGGACTTTGTATGGTCTCTTAACTTCACAGTATGGCGATGATGATAATTTGGTGAAGCTAACCGATGGAAATTCTGTATCCATAAGGCTAGTACTCAGAGAAGTGTTTGGGTACAGGCATGATTTCTTGTGCATTGCTGCTACTATGGTAGCTGGTTTCTGCATACTTTTTGCATTTGTATTTGCCTACGCAATTAAATCCTTCAATTTCCAAAGGAGATGATGGGGTGGACTTTGCTATTAGATTTCCAATACCTCGTAAAATAAGCGTGATAAATGTATAGCAATATAATTATAATTTATAGCAGAGATCTTGTGTGTTTTTACGGCTTGTAAACCAATAACAACGCAAGATTGGAATTATTTTGTTTTGCATTAAGGGGCAAATTTGTTGTAAAGTGAAGTGATGTTTATTTGTTTGTAGGCTTCCTGTTAGATATATAAATTCATATTACTTACTCTATGGTTTAGTGACAGATTTTAGGTGAAAATGTAAACTAGTTTTTCTGCTGCTATATAAATTAGATTATTCAGACGTCCTTAATTTGGTTCTCAGTAAATTTGTGGAAATGTTATCTAGTTTTTTTTTTTTTAAAACGGCCAATGTTATGACTACATTTTTTAATTCACCCACTATAGCCACCAAATCATTTTTTATATGTCCAATGTCATCTGGTTCTTATTTAATTAACTTTGTCATCTGTCTCTTATATGTATTATGGGAGAGGTAATCTGCAGCAAACATTTTTCTAGTCTTTGTTTGGAGAAGGAAAGACCCCAAGAAAAGTGCTAGGGACTCAACTGAAAGGGGAAAAATTACCGGGAGTTCATTCATTCATTCATAGATGTGAATTATTAACACAAATAATTCTTATATTGCTTTTTTTTTTTGAACAAGCTAAAATGGAATATATATATATATAATTTGGTTTATCCATCACGCATCCCTCGTTACAACAGAATCAGGTAATGCACTTAAGAAAGCTGGCATTTCTGCCAATTATTGTCGCTCTCGGTGGAGCCATTGAGGACCTTAAGGTTAGAGAGAAAATAAAGAAGAAAAAGCATACAAATGGTTTTGTTTGAATGCATGTGATTATATTTTCAAGATTGTCATGTGAATGCTAACACTGTAGTGACTACCTAACTTTGTAATCAAAAGAAAGAGTTCAAATCTCCACTACAAATTACAACTGTATGACTTAAGGTAAAATAAAAAAACATTTTTAGAAACGCTTTTTTAAATAAAATAATGGTCGAAAAAACAAAACGCATCAAAATTATTTAAAAAATGACTTGCTAAAAGGTAAAACTGAAAAGTTATGACCAAAATATGTAGAGGATATTTATAATTCCCAGCAAAATTACAAAACATAGTATTTCTTTCTTCTTTTTTTTCCTGAGGTCTATCACTTTCATTCTAATATTACTTACATTGGCGCAAAAATACAAAACATGCCATTTACTGCTTGTAGTATAAGACCTATATATGAGGCAGTATGAACAAAAAGGCATATACAAAGACCCTCCCTATGTTTTGTTGCCTAAAGGAACGTAAACCTATATTATCGAAAGCAACTGGAAGTCACTTCCAGATTTTAAAATGTTTGTCATGGCTGACTGAAGCCACCAACCCGGTTACATCAGAGACTGCCAGGGCAGAAACCAGATTGTCATGTGCAGGCACGGTCATTTTTTGTCTTTCAATGAAGTTCCACAGCATAAGCGACTGAATTAAAAAGAAAGATAATGAATGTTCTATTGATCCGTAGTCAGCAAGTATTTTTCTGTCTTTGATGTAGTAATAATATGACAATGGATATATAACTTACCTCATTGTAGCCAATGATCAAAACATGACAAATGGGATGGAAAACACAGGTCTTGAATATTTCATTGGTCCCATGTGAATTCAATTCCTGAATACATACCCCGCAGCTATCAGATCCAATAGCCCAGATTTTAACCTGATCACCGCTGACAGATGCAAGATAATCTCCAGAAGAGTGCCAGCACAGCGAATGAACAGGGCTCTTGTGACCCTGAAATTGATAAACAATGAATGTCAGGAGCTCCATTATAAGGAGGGGGAGAAAGAATGAGAGAGATAGAGAAAGATGGCTTTGATGGATAACACTTTGATGTTGAAAGTGTGTTTACTATTTACTGTTTGTGCACATTAAAGCTAAGAAAAAGAAATCAACTTATATAAAACTTATATTTTGAGGGAATAGCAAAGTGTTCTCTGAATGAAGGTTGTCAATCTATCATTACCAATATGAAAAATATAGCATCGTTTGAGGTCAAATAAAACTTGAGCAAAATCACAAATAGAGAAATGCAAACATTAAATTCACAGCTGACCTCCAATTTAAATTTGCAGCGCAGAGTTTCTGCGTCAAGGATGAGTATTAGATTATTTACTGCGGCTGCAAGAAGCTTTCCCAAACCAGGTTGAAATCTCACCCGAGTTACAGCACCCTGATAAAGTATTGGAAAATTTAAATTTATTTGCAATCAATCTATAATAGTACGTTGGGATCTGCTTCACAATATAGATTTCTTACCTTGTAAACCCCAACTAAACTACCCTTTCCAATACTCCAATATCTTATCTCTTTATTATCACAAGAGCAGATAAGGTCATCTTTACTTGGGTGAAAGTCTATTGACATCACAGCTGTACTCCCTGTAAATGTCCGAATAGAATGACCAGGCTGCAAAGTATAATAAACAAATTCATTAATATGATAGAAGTAACAAGGAAAAATCTTTAAAATGAACAACTTAACTGATATAAGAAAAATCGGTGTGATGCATAATAAGACTAATAAAATAATAAATCATAGGAATTAAATCTAAAGCAGATCCAGGAAATCTTTTAAAGCTAGTCAACTTTCAACAATAATGCAACATAATCAATTTTGCCACTTAATTGCACAACTGATGCTAACTATGAAGCACGGACACCAAACACAACATGGACACTGATTCAATGTCATCATAAGTGTCGGTGTCGGGAACACACCTAATCCAAGGAGTGTCCGTGCTTCGTAGGATGCTAAGATTAAGTTACAACCTTGTAACTTTCCAATATGTAGGCAAGAAGGGGAAAATAAATTACCGGTAGCAAACAACATGCATGTAAGGGAAATGTAAAAACCAACTACAAGTTCGCTTATTGACCAAGTCCAGTAACAGAGAACACTCAAGCCCCTCTATTTTTGACATATATCATCTACTTCAAATCATTTATAATATAACACTAGTAATCAGATTAATCCAATAAGGTTTACTTATCAATTTGTTAACAATAATAATAGACTATAGTCCCATGCTTAAATTAAATTTAATAGCAGACAGAGGAAGAAAGGGTTGTAGAAGAAACCAAAGGTAAACGACAAAAGAGGGCATAAAAGTGATGATTAATACAATAAGATACTTAAGGAGTGAGAATAGACAAAGGTTATAGTATTAGTATTAGTTTTCACGGCAAAGATTTATATCATAAAAGTAAAATCATGATTATTGACTCAATCCCTTTATTTAAATCCAAATCGGTTGATAATTACCATAAAGCTTAATTTAAATCATGAAAATCCAGACTTACATTATTGACATCCCAAACCTTCACAGTTTTATCGGCTGAGGACGTAGCAACACAGAACATGCTTGGACAAAATCTAACATCAGTTATCCATTGAGTGTGCTCTTCAAGTGTAGATTGCAGGTTAAACGACTTTGTGCACCAAAGAGAAGCCTGTACCACATAGCAGGTTAACAAATTCAAATCAATAAACAGAACATTCTTTAAACAGACACTAAATGTAACAATATTGCTGAAATATAGACATTTCTTTATTAAAGTTGGATCAACCTAGAATATACCTTTTTGTCATGACCACCAGTAACAAGCAGTTTTCCATCCGAGGAGAAGTGACAACAGTCAACTTTATGTGAACTAGCCATTCCATGTTTGATCTCCTTCAATGAGAATCCTAATGAAAAGTAGACCATTTGAATTTGAAAGCTTATATAGTCATATACAATTTCATTCCATCAATTATCTATTGAATTGAGATATTTTTGGAAGGGGGAAGGGACGGTGGATAATTCACAACTATCAGATTCATTATACCTATTCCAACTCGTCCTTTATGGACTGTATCAGCAAGAGATGAGAATGACTCAAATTTTTCTCCCAAAGATCCATCACTCTTGAGATGGTCCTTATCAGCCTGCCAAATAACAATTACCTCGAGGTCAAGTAGTTTACTCAAGACGCCTAAATTATTCCATGCTAAAGAAATCTTATATGTCTACTGTATTAATGGAGTGACAATCATAAAGATGAGCATAACTCAAAAGTGCTGATATATTTACTATTAAAGTCAAGATTTTATTGTATTAAACATTAGCATGTTCATTATCATTATGCATGCTAATGTTTACAAGGAAAAAGTAGTTTTGCAGGGCCCTTTTGCCTTGTAAATAAAGAACATTTCATTCTACAGACAATAGAAACATAAGTTTTCAACAAAAAAATGATGCAATGTCAGGATGGCACAATCAGGCAATGTATACAAGTAGTGATTAAGACAATGTCAAATTTTATATTGCTTATTATTATTAATATTATAAATAGGGATTGAAATTGAGCCGATATCAATAATATTCAAGGTTCCATTATTTTCTCTTGTTTTACATAAAATCTAAGAAATTCAACTTTTCATTTCTTTTACATAAAATCTCACAAATTCAACTTTTCTCTTTTCTTTTACATAAAATCTCACAAATTCAACAGCTGGAATTAGAGTCTCTGACCAATTGATTCTGTGTTGCTGCAAGTGATCCCAAATCATTCTGTTGCGGAGTTGGCAGCGGTGTCTGCATGGATGGTGTAGAAGGTGAACCAGAAGATGGCCCCACTGTGTTTGCAGTTCCAGAGCTACTGCCAGGACCTGAATATGGTCCTACTTTTCGTTTTTGCTTTCGCCCGACTCCACTTTTGGAATCCTTAAATTCACACACACAAAAACTGATTAAGAAACATAAACATACATTACAGCTCCTGAATATTGCTCAAAGGCAATTTAATGGCATACAATTTAAGCAATGGAAAACTTAATACAATTCAGATATAGGGCTATGGTCGATACCTTAAGGAAAGGAAACAATTCAGGGGAATCAATTTGAGGTGTTCCAATATTGGGAACGGAACCGCCTGCCGGATTTGATTGGCCACCTCTCCCAACAAGCACCCTTGGTCTTTTGCTATCAAAACTACTGACAGATGGATTGAATAAATTCTGTTGTGCCTGAAGCATAAGTTGCTGCCTTTGTGAAAATTGATTGGAATATTGAGAAGACATTCTCAAATTATGCTTCTGGAGAATTTCTGCATGAAGCTGTTCCAGTCCCTAAAATAATTTAGATCTAATCAGAAATAGGATTGCTCAACCGGTGGAAAGAACATATGCACCTAGGTTTACTTAATTAGTGCATGCACGGACAAAGCTAATAAATACTAGTACTATGTAGAAAGTTAGAGAAGACAATGTTATCTATCAAGTGTAGAACACAATTTATGTAATCCAATAAAGCAGCCTCACTGAACCACTAAATTCCATTTTCCCTAATATATTTAGCTTTTTAGTTTGAATTCAGCAAATCAATAAACCATGAGAGATAGACTGGGGGAAATCACAGCAAGCAACAGGGGAAAAAAAATCACAATGTATGTTAGGGAGAATTAAGCCAAAGTCTTACTTCCACAGGCCGCCCTTTCAGAGTCAAATCGCTACCACCTTGATTTGAACCTAAAAAATGAGTTGTAAAGAAATCAAATGCATATCCTATAATTATGCCATAACAATATAACACAGAATAAAGTAAATGTCATTTGAGAGGTGGCATATAAAGCAACTATGCACCAAAGCAGTGAATGTTAAATATTTTAAGAATGGAAGAAAGCAATAAAATATGAAAGCTGACATAACTCAATTAAAGTGATAGAAACGAGGAAACCCCCTATATCAATCAAGTCTGTGTTACGACAAGCCAGATAAAGAGAAAAAAGGGGGAAAAAGCATGCATCTGACAGTAATTAGTTAGAAGGAAAAATTGTTGGAAGGGATTCTATTAATAGAGAATTTAGTAGAGAGGAAGCATAAGCAATTTTAGTCAAGTTGTATCGGAAGTTGCAGGTTCATTGAACTATCTGTGAATTGTTCACTTTTGCAAAAAAAAACAAACACAAAAAACTGTGAATTGTATTAAGGTGTACACCACTTTGAAGGTATACCTTCAAAGTGGGAATTTCCCTTTGTAGTACTGTATTTTGAGAGTTCAAATCTGGTTCCAGTTCTATCATAAGGTGTTCATTCCAATAGCTTAGAAACATTTTGCAAGTAACCAAGTGTAATTTATATTTTTGCAAAAAAACAGTTACAGTGTAACTCTTTACAACCAAAGATAGCAACAACAAATAAATTCAGTAGCATACACTTCCAAAAACAAGGGACTGAAAATTAGTTGGAAATTAAAATATTGAAGCCAATTTACAATTTTACAAAGAGTGAATATCTTTGATCCCTTATTGAACATACTGAGTCTACATGTTGAAACACTAACAAGAAAAAGTAAACTGGTTAATGTTAAATTTAACATGAAACAACAAAACCAGTACCATGAAAACCGATTAAGGATCCTTCTGAAACAACAGCTCGAGACCTCATCATTGCACTCATATCACTGTTCATGTACTGTTTCAAGACAAAAGACAGTTAATACATTAGACCGTTGTGAATTTATATAGGGATAGCACACAACTCAAGAAAAAAGTTATGTTCATGGTTTACTTGTGTAGACCCTAGAAGTAGCCGGTTCAGATTTTGAACTTGTTGACGATTCCCTTGTAAAATGCTAGGTGCACTGGGAAATGTTTGTCTGTAAACAGAATTTGAAAACTTGCTAATTCAGCCTCAAATGATATAAGCATATTTAACAAGATGACTTGAATAACTAATAATCTCATCAAAGAAAAATGATTGGTGCGCACCCTGAAGCCTGTCCACCGGTTAATGCTGTTGTTGCGTTCCACAGAAAAGCACTATCCTCGATTGGATTCCCACCACGGGTATAAGATTCCATTATCTGTATATTAAATAGTATAAAGTATAGACAATATACTGTTGTGATGCTAATTATATATGAACAACAGGACTATATTATAATTTTCGACAAACTTAATACCTCAATGAGCATGTTGCCAAAATCATTTCCATGGAGGGGAGACTTCAACCTGTCCTCACTTAGTTGTGGTGCCATTGTATTAGAAGCTACTCGGTTCTGCCTCGCCAAAGGACCATAGTTTATGGGACAGAGAACATTGCCATTAAGAACTTGAGTTTCAGCCCCATATTGCTGCTGCTGAGCAGGGCTCTGTAATGCAAACTGGATACTCTCCAGCTCTTCTTGCTTCCGCATTTCTTGAGCCTTATTTTGTTGGAACAGTCATTTTCAAATTCATAATAAGCTAATAGTTTATGATCTATGGTCTATACTACATACTGAACACAGAGAAATAAAGCACATGCACATATACATAGCATCAAGTTATGATTCTGACAGTGACACAGTATCTTAGGATAATGGATGTCAAAGTTTAAAATCTTAATCATCAAAGAACCATGGAAAATGGTAAATAATGTAATGAAAACAATGGCTAGTAATAAACAGTACTAAAACCACGGAAGTCAAAACAGAATAGGACTCGTTGTATTAAAAAATTCCAAATAGGCGCAAACACAGCGTAGACAACTAAAGACAACAAGAGGTATATATGCTTAAACTTGGTTTTCATTTTCCATACACAAGCAGAAAGATAACAATGAGCACAATGTATACCAAGAAGTACGCATAAAAACAAAGAGATAAGAAGGATGCAAAGGAATTAATCCAGGAAACAAAAAGAAAAATCAATTAGGTCGATATTAAAAGGGGACGAACGCACCTGAAGGTAAGATAAAGCTGGTTCTGAGTTTGAAAGACCTTGTTTGGCCATAAACAATTCCCAGAAAACAGTCCACCACTCGTAGAGAAAGCCGCCAGGTGCATCGATAACTGGAGAGCATATGGCCAAAATTAAAATCAAATTCAACAAACTAGAACAACATTTTACTTTTGCATAAACTAAATTTCTTTTCCCTAAAATGCTGATATCAGTATCTTACCAACATCAGTTTCCACCGCGCCTTCATCATGAAATGCTTTCGCGGTTTCATACAACTCTCGCTTCATCAAGTAATCATAGATATAAGCGTCTAACCTGTTTCCATCCCCCAAAAAATAACTCGTTAGAAAAGGAGAGAACAAGTATAATAAATGCAAGTTTGGAATCATGATGAAGTTACCAAAATCACTCTGAGCAGCGTGATTCTGCAAAAGCTACACAGTCTAGCTTCTGCAAAACCACGCTGACTCACCGTGATTCTGACAAACTCACCGTGATTCTGACAAACTCACCGCAATTCCAAATACGAACTAAATAATCAAAGTAATAGCAAGAAATCAAAGAAAAAATAAACGCAAAACAGTGTATATAAATTTAAATACAAAGAACATCAACAATCAAAGGAAAAACCCTTAAAATACATGTTAGATTTTAGTTCTAACTAACTTACACACAAAATCACTTGCATTAAGTTCATAAGTTTTAGTTGCATTTTTTTTCAACAAAACGTTGAAACAAAAACCTTAAAAAAAAATTTCAAAAAAAAAAAAAAAAAAAACTAATGGAAAAAGTACGAATGCAAAAGAAAAACGAACAAGACAATGTTAGAAAAAAGAAATGAAGAAAAAAATGGCTGAGAGTTGAGCGATTGAAGAGATTCCATACATTTTATGAGTTTGATCAGAGTTGGAATGAGCCATTGGTGTGAGAGAGCAAAGTAGTGTATTAGTGAGAAAAGAACGCGTTTCCCGCTATGAAGAAGTGAAAGAAAAACACTTATTTATAGATTGAAAAGATGAAGACTTACTCCTCTCACAATTTTTTGACGGTAATTTAATTCTGACTGTAATTAAAATTATCTCTCATATTTCTATATTAGAGATAAATTAGTCATTAATGTTATCTCTGTCACAAAATAAATGACTTTTTTCATTGTTTGACCAACATTACGTTTATCAATGTACAACTTTGATCATTATTAATATCTTTAATTATTTATTATTAAAAATTATAAATATTGTATATTTTGAAAATATTTGTCGAGACAAATCAAACAACATCTCATATGCTAATATTTGCATGTATAAATTAGTAGAAAAATATGGTCTAAATTGATTAAATAAATAGTACACTAAATTAAAATTAAGTCATTTATTTTTGGGACGGAGTATTAGAGGACTAATGTATCTCCATCTACATTGTGAAAATGTCAAGGACTTGGATTTTATTTTTTTGTTGGAAATTTAATTAAACCGTCGTAAAATTTGTGAGGTATTAAAATGAGTCTTTTAAAGTTATTAGATTTGATTTACTGATGAAGAGTTTAAGTAGTATGCATAAAGTTATGGGTTCGACATTAGCTTCATTGTAACGAAAAATAGTTTTTTACTAAGAAAAATATATTTGAAGTTGCATATATTATAGTAAAAATATAAAAAATGAATAAGGTATATATTTATTTAATTTATATTCTTTTGAATTGATTTAGTTAAAAGTAAACTATGATTTTCTAAGACGAATTGTTTCAGAAAATTCAACTTCACTTTATGTGGTGAATAATTTTTTATGGGATTTTACTTATATTTCAACTAAATAATACTCTCCGGTCATTTTTATAAGAGACATTTGACTTTTTAGATTCATTTAATAATAAATGTATTTAAGCTATAATATAAATCAAATACATCAATTATTGAATGAATCTAAAAAGTGAATTGTTTCTTATAAAAAGTACCGGAGAGAGTAGATTATAAGCTCTTTCTTTGAGAGTTGGATGATTAACACACAAAAAAATATTAAATTTATTTGTATTTAATTAATAATTTATTGACCGAAAAGGAAAAAGTAAATTAAATTTCCTTTTAGCTCATTTCAAACACACTTCATAATCAAACACACTTCATAAAAGAATTACTTAGTTTTATGATGTTTACATTTTTTTTTATGACACTCTAAAATTTAGAGTTTATTTTGGTAATTTTTGTTGTTTCTATATTGATGGTATACTCTTGTTACCCACGCAACGCAATAATAGTGGACACGCTGGGAAAATGTTTGTTAGGATTTTCGTCACCTTTGGTGTGTGAGTGTCTTGTTGGTAGATTCAAATTAAATCCTTTTTATGATTTGATTCAAATTAAATCCTTACATGTTAATTCGTAGTTTTTACAATTGTAAAACTAATCTTTATTTATTTTTTTAATTACCATGATATAATTATGGAGTTTTTTTTCATTTTCTCTTACCTGAATTTTATTCATATATAAGAGATAATTATAGATTTTCTAACCATCCTTTGAATGGGTTCAAAACTCTTATAATTTAAATCAATTCATCTATGATAATAACAAAACTACTCTCTACAGTCTCATATATAAGTAAATATTCATTTTTCAGATTCATTGAATATCTGATGTATTTGGTCCATAATATGAACCAAATACATAAGTTATTAGTGACATTTTTATAAAAACATCAAGGAAGGTTCTCGATGTTATCTATTTCCCGTTGCACTTTTGACGCCAGTGTTGATTACAATTGACGTTGCCTGATACAGCAATAAAGGTTCCCGATGTTATGTATTTACCAATGCACTTTTGACCCAATAGTATTGATTATAGTTAATGTTGCTAACGCAACAATGAAGCTTCCTGATGTTATGTATTTACCAATGCACTTTGACGCAATGGTATTGATTACGGTTAATGTTGATAATGCAACAATGAGGGTTCCCAATACAATATTTGTCGCAATTCACATTTGTCGTCATACATATGAATTACAGTGGATTCCCAATGTAATGTATTACCGATGCACTTTTGTCGCAATATTAAATACAATGGATATTCCTGATGGAATCCGCTGTCATGTATTTTCCGATGGACTTTCGTTGCACATATTAATTACAATAGAGGTTCCTGATACAATATTTGTCGCAATGCACATTGATCATGCACATGAATTACGGTGAATGTTTCCGATGTAATGCATTTTCCTATGCACATTTGTGGCCCCATCAAGTATCTGGACTTCTTAGCGGGCGAGGTTTCTAGTGCAAAAGAGGTTTCAACGCACCTCAATCATACAATTAAGACTTCAATGAAGTTTTGGCTTCCAAGTTTCACAATTGCTTGATTTTGGCCCCCCAAGTTTATCCTGTCTGCATTTGTTAACTTCGCGTTGATTTTTTTACAAAAATTTGCTGATGTGACATTTTAAAAATATTTTTTTTTTAAAAAAAAAAGACTTTTAAAATTAAAAAATTGTTTTAAAAATAAATGACAATTTTTTTTAAAATAACTTATAAATTTTTTTTTGTTATATTTAGTTTATAAACTAATATTTTTATAAAAGATAGTTTATAAATATTGCTTTATGAACTATTTTTTAAAATAATTTTTTTAAAAAATAATTATTAAAATTTATAAAAAATAGTTTGCAAAACTTTTTTATCAACTATTTTTAAAAAAAATTATAATTTTTTTTAATAATTATTAAAATTTTAAAAAAAACCAATTTTTATATATTTATTTTTATACATTTTTTAAAAACAAGTATTTTTATATTATAGATGTTTTAAAATTTTCAAAACATTTTTATTAATTTTAAATGTCACATAAGCAATACAATATTAGTCAAAAAGTCAACGAGAGTTGGGAAATGCAAAAAGAGGTAAAAGAGCTGTCAAAAATGGGTTAGACTAATGGCCTGGGCCATTATCCCCACAGATTTGGGCATGTTGGGCCTAAAAAAACTAGCCCAAATTCAATTGGGCCTTTTTGGCCCAAGCCCATGTAGATTTGGACATGTCCGTATGAAAAGAGATTTACTTCTACCCCCCTATCTTCTTCTTGCGCACCCATGCTTTTTCATTTTATCCTTCTGTTACTTAGTTGGCATAAAAAAATGAGAAATTTTTTAAAAATGTCATCCGCAATTTAAGTTGCGAACGTTATAAAAAACAATATGGTAGGGTATATTCGCTAACTAAGTAGCAAATATGAATATTTTGATAAATTCATAGGGTGCGCGAGAAAATAGATAGGGTGGCAAAAATAAATCCCATATGAAAATTGTGTTGGGTCGGACTAGCCATTGAGCTTCGGACCGGCCCATTATTAAAAAAGTATGCCCATTTTTATAAACATAATATGAATAAAAACAAAAAAATACCATCTAATTAAAAGTTATTGTAAAAAATATAGTTAAATGTATAAGTTTAATTAATAAAAAAGGGTTATTTTACCTAAAAAGTTTTTTAAAATTAAGTTTATAATTTATTAATTTGATTAAATATTTTTTATAGGAATCAAACTAGAGCTTAATTGATATTTAATATTGATGTAAAAAAATTGTTTTACTTGCATACAATTATATCTCAATAAACTTGGTAGTTATGAGGAACTAATACATCAGAGTGACATTAAAAATATTGAATAAACGGAAAAATATAAAATGAAAAGGGTCGGACTGACCAATTAGCCCACATGACTCATATGGGGTCAGACTTGTTAATGTGTAGCACAATAATAATTGGGTTGGACTAGCCTGGCCCACCTGTCCGGACTGAGTCAGACCGATCCATTTGTCAACTCTGTAAATTTAGTAGGCCAAAATCAAGTAATTATAAAATTTAAGGGGTTAAAATCAAACAATTGAAGTTAATAAAAAAAAATCAAACAATTAAAATTTAAAAGGCCAAAATCAAACAATTGTAAAAATTATGAGTTCAAAACTACATTCAAGTTTACAATTTATTACCGTTCTTTTTTTCTTGTTTTTTTTAAACAACAATTTGTTACCATTAAAGTTTCCAATACAACACGTATTGCAATGCATCTCAATCACACATCCTAAAACTACACAATTGTAAAGGAGCTTTTGACAACTTTTTCCATGTGTCAAGCTCTAAGCCACGCCACATTGGATTTTTAGGTAGCAATAAATGCCAAAATTTTAGCCTCTTTTAGGTAATATATTCAAATTTGAAAAGAGAGGGAAATTGTTATGAAAGTTGGACTATGGAGCAAGATTTTTTCGGCCCAATCCTTAAAGCCCAAGCAGAAATCAAAGACAAAAAATGCTGGCAGTCAAAAATAAAGGAACGGGGCAGAAAACACATGTAGTGACAGTGGTTTGTCACTTTCATTGTTTTCTTCTTTTAGCAAATTGATTAATTTCAACATACTTTAAATAACAACACATCCCTAATTTATGAAACATCTCTCCTTTTCTCTCTATCACAATTCAAATTCAAATATTCAATTCAACACATTCAATCTCTCTCTCACTCTCTCTTTTTCCATCTTCTCTTCTCCTTCTGCAATTCCATCTTCTTCTCTGTTTTGTTTTTCCTCCTCTATCTCTATCATAAGGAATGAAGAAGCAGCATGCACAATGAAGGTGGCGGCAGCCTCAAGCTTCAAAGTAAGGGTTTTCAGACCAATACTATTTTTATTTTTTTAAAATTTCCTTCAATTTGATGTTTCTTCTTTAAGTATTCATTATTCAATGCTGATTTTGTTTTCTTTTTGGAATGTTTTATTGTTTATTCAGGTTCACAAATTAGGGTTTGATTGGGTTAGTTTTTTAAACTTACTAATTGTGTCATATTCTGTTGTATTATTAGCATTTAGTTAATTCATATTCATGGTTTCTCAATCATTTTCTCTCTTTGTTATCTTTTTTTTTTCTTTACAGATTCACTTCCATTACAATCCTCAGGTAACCATAATTTTCAATTACCAATTTTTTTTTATCTCATTTGTATGTATGGTTGCCCTATTCTATGGTTTGTATTTATCTCATGTTTGAATTCGTATCATTGTATTGTTTGTTCTTTGATTCAAATTGTTTCTATTTTATTCATATTTTTTTATGGTTGTTTAATTATTAGATGGGTTTTAATAATTTTTTATTTGTATATTGATTTCTATATTGCTTTGATTTTTTTTTTTGACAATATATTGTTTTGATTTGATTAATGCCAAATTGTTTCTATATTCAATTTCTATTGAAAATATTGTTGTTAGTTGTCATATTTATTAGGCTTTATTTCTATCTTTTAGTTAAAAATCCCTACTTTGTAGGAGTTGTTAGTGGGATTTAGATTGTTTTCTCCTCCCAATATAATTTGTTTTTGACAAAAAATGCTGGCAGTATTAGCATGGTTCTGTCACTTTCATTTGGTGTGGCTGGCAGCATTAACATGGTTCTGTCACTCTCTTTAATTTCAAACTGCTGAAAGGAATTAAGTTCTCCCTCTCTTCAATCTCATCTCATTACTCACTTTCTTTCTCATGTTTCAAAATTCAATTTCTCCCTCTCCTCACTTTTTTACTCATCTCTCTCCATTTTGTTTTATTCCTTGGAATTCCTTCGAACTTCTTCTCAATGGAATCCGCCGACCTGTTTCAAGACTCACTCAGCAGGTAATTTCAGTTTTGTTCATTTTCCAAATCCCTAATTTTCTCCAATAGCATTTCTAATCCTCTTTCTGTTTCGTTTTTTTCGTTGTTGTTGTTTCAGTTTCATCGCAAAATCATCATCTTCTTCGAAGATTGATTCCGACATGGGGTTGCCGATTCAGATAACTCAAAGAATCACCAAAGATTGTTGTTCATGAATTTGAGGAAAAAGGTGTGTCTTTCTTCTTTGAAGTGTTCAAACTACAGCGTTAATGTCATATAATTGATGCAACTGTTCAAACTACAAATGTTCAAATTTTTTGTGTATCTTAATTGTCATACAAACAATAGCATCTTTGTAGTTTATAATCTGCTTTTACTTTTCTCAAAAACAATAGCAAATGTTTTTGAGATCACTAAGTTTTTTGGACTTTAATTGATTGTATTTGAGTAGTTATATTTTTGCTTTCATTTACGTTTCAGAATTCAATTTTATCAGAAATGTAGGTTTTGTACATGCGTACTGCTTTTGACTCCTCTAAATTTGATTGAGTAAGTAGTAAACTAACAAAATCAAAGATTAATGTTTCAACTCACTTATGATTTGTTAGGCATGTGGATATGATATCAACAATTGATATTACTGACTTCATATTTAGAGGAGCTGATCCTTATTTACAAATACCATAATGTTTATCTTGAGTAGATGATGATGTCACCAATGGGGTTCTAGCCTTCACAATTTTTAGTGTTCTTCTCTAATAAGATACAAGGATTGTGATATATGAATTACACTGATTTCTATAGCGGGCTTTATTTGGTCTAATAATTTGCCACAAACTAAATATTTGTCTAATTTGGTATGTTGACAGGTTTGGTATTTGTTAGTCCCATGTGTATTTGCAACGATTGCATTTGAGGATTTTCTGCATATGAAAAAGAATTCCATAGCTTCATTTTTTTCATCAAGTGGATTCCAAAAACTATAGTTTGAAAGACTTGGTTCTATCTAATTAAATTAATGTCAGCATCCTATTTAAACTGCTCTGCTGATTTGCTATTTTGTAGTCACAACAACATATCTATTTTTTAAATTCCCAACTTCATGATAACAAAACAATCTCAATCAATAACACTTTTATATAGTGCTGATTTTGATGGACACATAAATGAGTTCTTATCATAGCCGTACAAATAGAATGGCCTCTTTGAAAATCCAATAGGTCTACTTTTTTGTTGATTATTTTAACAATGAATGGTAGGCTAAAATCCAAATTTTGATGTTTAGTTGATATTTTGATTCTTATGTTCATTCTTCTTTTTTGCTTATTGTGTTTATGTTTTCATTGCAGGAAAATGACATACCTATGATTCCTTTAGATGCTCAGAAAATATGAAGTTCTTCTATTTTGTTTACAAATTGAGGTAATGAAGATTTGTTTTTAGTCCTAATGAAAAAGAAGGCTGCTTTAAAAGTTTTGTTATCTCAGTCTCACATGTTTTGTTATTTGTTTCATATCTTATTAGAATGACTCAAGTGTTTAAACTACATGTTTTGATTAGTTTTTGTTCAAGCATTCTCTAAATTTTAACTACATTTGTCTCTCATTAGAGTGTCTTCATAGTTTTTACTAGGAACTAAATGTTTCCGATAAGTCTTAAGGTAAAATAAGAAATATGTCATCGGGGGGAGATTTATGAAACATTGATTTCTCATTTAATTGAAAATATTTATTTGTACTACATGTTTCAGGTCGGTCTTAAGGATAACTAACTAATATGTCATCTAAATGGATGAGGGAAAATAGAAACATTATTTTGTCATTTGATTAGATATAAATATTTGCACTACATGTTTACGATAAGTGTTAATGTTAACTAAGAAATATGTCATCAAAATTGAAAAAAGAAAATAGTATGAATTTGATTTACATGAAACAGGAAATTTGGATTCCTCTTTATCTAGGAATTTAAGGTTATTTGTTAATAATCATTGCTATTGCCAACTAGATTGGTCTTTACTATTGAAGCATCATACTTTCTCTTATGATACCCTCTGTTTTTTTTCCATAGATTCTCTTAGTCTAATAGTTCCATGTTCTTAAGCAAATCCAACAAAAATACTTCCTCTTATGATATTTGATATTTTCAATTAATTGATCACCTCATGTAGAATACCTGCTCCCGATAATTTTTCTTGCTTTTTCAATTTATGTCGATAGTTATGTTGTACAAAAAGAAGTAATCTATGACTTTGATATGCATGGTTTTTCAATTCATTGTCAATCAATACTATATGCATGGTTTTTGCATGCTATTTTTTATGGATTTGTTTGAAACTAGAGAAATTGTTTTCAGATTGCTTAAACTACTTTTTTAGTTTTAAAGGGGTTGAAAGGAGGAATTAGAATCAACCTAGGGGTAACAAAAAGACTTTTAGTCAACTCTAATTGAACCGATTATTCTTACTTTAGGGATGTTGGCTTTAAGTTGTGACTATATCATAATACTTCTAAGTGTTATAAGCTTAATAGTTTTAGTGGAAGAAAGGATGATAGAGTGTTTTGCACATATGTGTGAACAGTGAACATAATGAAAAGAGTAGTCATTGTATCTCATTAATGGGGTTTGTTTTTGCTTCATTATAGTGGGTAATAAGGTATATTTTGTGTGTGTCATGCTGATTTTAGCAATTCTGAAATGTTCTTCCCCCACCTTCCCAAAAATACCCATTTTGGTGAAAAACTGATTCTTTGCAACCATGTATTTTGGTAACATACTACCTTGAGTTTCTTTCTGATAATCCCTAATCCCTAATTTTCTTCATTCATATTGTTTTGGAATTAGAGTTTGATTCAAAAATGTCTTGATTTTGACAGAAGATATATGTGATTCCAACAAGGTAGTAGCTTCAAACTTTTGCTTACCATGTTCAAGCATTTTCAAATCAATAGGTATTGAAGTATCAGATTTTGCAGTGAGCATCCAAAAGCCTTTCTATCCTTTTCAACTACATAATATGTTATTTGTTTTATTTATTTGAACTTGAAACTCTTTAGTTATGAACCATTTATGGTTGTTTTAGGATGGTAATGTTGGAACAAAGTGTTGATGTAATGTCTCTTATACTCTCCAATCCAATTCCATGATGCATTCTTATTCATTATTACTCTTTATGCAGGTCTATTAAGAAGAATCAACTTCTTTGCTAGAACGAACTTTATAATTAGTCTTCTAGAATTTGAGAGTGGAAACATAAAGTTAAATCATTGCTAGATTATCGTTGATGCATATGACAAATCAAGAAAAACATGTATATACGAGTCTTATCTACTATTTTTTGTCAAATTTAGAGAAATGTTAATCAAGGTCTTCTTGAGTATCGATGATGATCAGAGAAACTAACATTTATGAGGAGTTCAAATAGGTTTCACTATTACTAGAATCACTTTTATTAGTGGACTATTTTTGTAACTAAAGAGTGGCAGTAAAGAGTTATAGGAATGTTGCAAGAGAAGTCTATTTGGTAGAAAGTGAGTTGCATGACTTTGAGTGATAAATTTTTAATGAATTGAAATATTCTTTATTTTAATTCCTACAACTTTGTAATTTAAGTCATTTGTCACTTCCCACTTGAAAAAATGTCTTAAGACTCAAAAAGTTACATAAAAAGAAATATTTTGAGAGGACTAAGAACGTTATTTTCCATTTGGTTGAATATAGTTTATATAACATGCTTTCAGAAATATGTCATCAAAATTGAGGAGGGAAAACTAAAAAATGTTATTAGAGATTTTTAATGAACAAAAATATTTGTACTACATGTTTTCGATAAGTGTTAAAATTAGCTAAAGGAGGACCTTTAAGAAACATTAATTTGTCATTTGATTGAAAAATATGTACTACATTCTTTTGGTTAATCTTAAAGGTAACTAAAAAGTATATCATCTAAATTGAGGAGGGAAAATCAATAAATATTATTTAGTCATTTGATTTAATATGTCTATTTGTATTATATGTTTCCAATAAGTTTAAGGGGTAACTAAGAAATGTGTCATCTAAATTGAGGTAGGAACTAAAAAACTCTAATTTGTCATTTAATTGAATATAGTTATATGTATTACATGGTCCCGATTAGTCTTAACGACAACAAAATAAATGTCAACTATAAATTGACGAGAGAAAACTAAAAAACAATATTTTCTCATTTGATTGAATATAGTTATTTGTACTACACATGCTTATGATAAGTTTGAAGGGTAGTTAAGAAATATGATATCTAAAGTGAGGAGGGAAAACTAATAAATAATATTTTAGGATTTGATTGAATATATTTACTTTTGCTACATGCTTTTGGTAACTCTTAAGGATAACTAATAAATAAGTAATCTAAATGAGGGGCTTATAAAGAAACATTATTGGAAAATCAAAGGAAAAACACGTGCAGCGTTCCAGAAGAGTTATGCTTATACATATATCAACTTTGTTAATATTATGGAGGAATGATGTTACATAACTTTAGTATCATATAATTGAGTTCATTAAGTTTTGAGTTAATATTTGAGTTCATTAAGTTTTATGAACTTTAATTGATTGTATTTGAGTAGTATTTATTGAAGTTGATGTTTGGGATTTGAGTAGTTATATATTTTTTTTTCTTTTTAGAATTTAATTTTATAAAAAAAATGTAGGTTTTGTACAAAGTAATGTTTTTGCTCACGGGGACAAACGGCATAATGACTATGAGAAAGACACACAAACAACAACTAAAAGACATTACAAAGAGACCGTTATGAACCACCGACACATACACCAAACACTAAACTAACAGTGACATGTACCATTTGTAATACTTTGAAAAATGAAAGTTGTTGAATGTATTTGTTGTGTCGGTGTCAAACACCAAACACTCCTTTTATCTAAAGTGTCAATGCTACATATTTGGTGTATTTAGGGTTTTCAATAGAATTATAAAAGCTAAAAAGTGTGTATAGGCAATTTAGCACGGGGACAAACGACATTTGTAATTTATCCAAGCTTTTTATATATTTTTGAAATGTTTTTTTATCCGTCATTGTTCTCCCTATTGATTGAGATTTTATTAAAAGATCAATTGAATTTTAAATGACTATTACTATTTTTATATATTTGAATAAAAAACACAAATCTAAATTGAGGAGGATCGAATATAACATGTCCTACATGTGTCCATTTAATCTTAAGGATAACTAAAAAAATATTCTATTACAATTGAGGGCTGAAAAACAAGAAACATTATTTGTTGTTTCGATAAAGATATGCTCACGGGGACAAACGGCATAATGAAGTTGAGAAAGACACGCAGGCAACAACTAAAAGACATTACAAAGAGACCGTTATGAACCACCAACACATATACCAAACACTAAACTAACAATGACATCTATGCATTTGTAATACTTTGAAAAATGAAAGTGGTTGAATGCAATTGTTGTGTCGGTGTCACTTTGTATGTACAGTATTTTAAGTTATTGTTTGTAATTTATATCAGTAGTAATTGTATTACTTTAATATTGGTTATCATATTATGTTGCTAATTTTATGACAATGTCCGCATTCAATTAATTTTATGTCTACTGTTATTGATTATATTATTTTTTTTTTGAAGAATAATCTTGAAGCAATATTCCTATAATTTATGAACATAAGCAAATTCTTCCCCGTGCGTTGCACGGGTGTGAATACTAGTACTAGTACAACAATGTAAGTTTTCAATGCAATTCAACCATTCAAATGTGCCTCAAATACACTATTAAAATATTGTGATTATATATTTATTTTCAAAAGATAGTAGGTTATTTGAACTATATTTTTAGAGAATTTTTATAAACGGTCATTATAAAATATTTTACACATACATCATTGATGTGGTTACATGATTTAAAGAGTTTAAAAAATATGACTTATGAGTTAGTCATATATATATATATATATATATATATATATATATATATATATATATATATATATATACACTTTTAAGATAACATATATAACCTCATGTTACTAAGAAAGAATTCGTTGATAATAATAAAACTCACAAGTTCAAATGGTGGAATCATTCTCTAAGCAAATGCAAGATAAGTTAATTATAATTTAACTACAATGGATTTGACCCTTCATTTGATCCTTACCATGGCAAGAGTTTTATAGCTTATTATGCATCCCTTTTTGTTGCTGCATGGATATTATTTGTTGCCACTTTTTCACCTTGATCTAAATTGTTGCAAACTGTCATACCCCAATTTTTGACCTAAGATCTCATATCATATTCTCATTATTCATTTTATGCATCACTAACAAAAATCCAAAAAATATGTTAATTTATTTAAATTTGTTATTATTAGTAACTTTATTAAAAATCCAAAAATATGTCTAATTAGATAAGTTCTTATTTTATTTTAAAACAATCAAAAATATGTTGAATATTTATTTTTCTTTCTATCATTATCATTTATCATCATTATCATTTATTATTAATTCCATTTTAATTGTTACTATTATTATATTATTATTATTACAGCACGTGGCTGCATCTTCTCCCCCACTCCCTTTCTCTTCTCCATTTTTTGTTTGTTTATTATTATTATTGTTATTAAAAAAAAACATAAAAAATAATAAAGGAGAACCACAAGTCAGTAACAACAGCATGCTTCTTCTTTCCCAAGGGCAACATAGATGAGATAGCAGCAGTCTAGCCCCCTTTCCATTTACTTCTTGGTCTGCAAAAGATTTGACACAACCACCTGCAGTAGACATGCATTCAATTCTGCCATTACTCAAGCCAACCAACTTTGATTCAAAGCCTCTATAAGAGCAGAGGAGAAAAACAGAAAAAGGGAGAGATTTTTAGAGAAAATCAGAAACAAACATCAGAGAAATATTACATAGAAAAATTTTCAACAAAAAGAAAACTTTTCAAACCTTTTTTTTTCTTTCTTTTCCTTCTCAAATCCCATAAACACACACACTCACACAAATCCGAAATCACAAGCACACACACAAACACAAAAAAAAAATGAAAAAAGGAGAGAGAAAGAAAGAAAAAGAAAAAATAAAGTTCCAAACTTTCCATTCCGATCCGGTCATTTTGGTAAGGCTATTGGGATTTTTGAGTTTAGATTCGGGTTCAGAAGGGTTTAAAACGTTTTTCTAGTTTAAAAAGTTTATTTTTTCGGGTGGTTAAGGTTTTCCGGCGCGGTGGTGCCGCCGTCGGGCTCCGGCAACCACCGTGCCGGCGTTCATGGTGTTCTTGAAGAAAATAAGAACATGAGAGAGATGAGAGTCTTCCGAGAGGAGAAAGGTGAGAAGAAAGAGAAAAAAAATTTCAATTGAAAGGCTTCAGCGTGAGAAAAAAACATATACTCCCTGCCGATCCTGTGCGCGCCGGTCCACAGCATTATCATGCCCCCTCGCGTTTCCGGCCTTCTGATCGAATCCAACGGCCTCTGTTCCATCATCCTATGATCAGATCAGGGACGTCTGATTAGATCAGACAGTCCTGATTCACCCCTTTATTTTTTTGTGTGACTAATCTTTTTTTTGCAGGTTTGAGTTTGGGTTTAGGCCCAGAATTACTAACTACACACCTCTGTTTTCTTTTTTGCACCCCATTTTTACTTATTTGCATTTTTATTATTATTTACGTATTTTATTTAATTATTGTGATTTAGAATGTATTTAGGATTGATGTAAATATAAATGAGAAGTTGCATTGCATGCATATTTATTTATTTGCTTTATGTCAAAAAAACGAAAACACAAAAAATAATAGCGTAGCAATTCCAAGGAAAACGGGCCCTTCATCTTGATCTAATATCATTATAAAATCCTTCGCGTTTAGTTTTTTTTATCACGCTTAGTTTTTTTTTAGAATAACAAAAATCACAAAAATATTCAAATATCCAAAAAACTTCATCAAAAATATTTTTCTATCAATTAACCTTGGATTTCAAACCAAGTAATTTCGTCCTTTTTTCCAAATCAAACTTCAACAATTTAAATCACATTTAGACTTTTCTTCACAATTTAAAATCAATCAAAATCACACTTCATTTTTCTATGCCATTTCGGCCTCTTACCTTTTCTAAAACTTTTTTTTAACTTTAAAATCAATCAAACAAATCACTGAGCTTTTTACCCCGAACTACGGGATTTTGATCCCTCACGGGTACGTAGTGCAAAAGACTTCGCGTCTTCCCAAATCAACAAAATAACAAAAAATATTTTTCTTTTCTTTTTCAATCATCACTTTAACTTTTCACATTTTTAAACTTTTATTTACAAGCAAACAAGTAATTTTAGCACAAAGATAAATCAAAACAAGAGGTTCCTATAGAGTACTATAGACGTTTAGGGTGCTAATACCTTCCTTTAACGTAACCAACCCCCGAACCTTTAATCTCTAAAAAAAATATGGTTTATTCGAACTTTTCCCCTTTCCTTGAAAAAATAAAAGCTCGGTGGTGAATCATAAAATTGTGAGTCAAAACTAATCAATAGTTTGATATCCAAAAATCACCGCGACAGAAATGGCGACTTCACTGGGGACTCCCCTTAAGAGGGTTGAGCCTAACTTGTTTAATTTTATTTTTTTGTGCTATTATTTTTGCTTATGTATGTAAATTTTTGTTTGGGTCTTTTGAGTGGTGAGATAAGTCCTGTACCCGGGCTTGAGTGAAAAAATAAGATAGGATGGTGGTATAATCAAAGTCACATGCCCGGAGTAGTCTAAACCATGCTTAACATGTGATACAACCCCGCTCACCTGAGGCCTCATGACAGTGATATTCTGTTGGCACGAGTAGTCGTGTTGGCGTTATTACTGCAATGTGAGTGTCCGACGACGCTGTGGACCTTTAGAGTTACCTTTAACCCATCTTGACTCTTAGGACGTAGTGCGGTGGCTGGTCAAGAGTAGTCTTGAATTGGTCGACTCGCGAAACTACACTCAAACGAGATTGTCTTGTGGATATTATTGGACCAAGAGTAGTCTTGTAAGCTGGTAATATCCAGAAGACAGTTGATTGTTAGACTACTAGGCTACCACTTAGAAGGGGGGTTGAATAAGTGGCTTCGTTAACCAATGTCAATTTAAAAATTATTTGATTAAAACGAATGCGCGGAAGCACCACCGGATCGGTAGTCTACTTTGCACCTTTTGACCAAAGGAAAGATAGTATAGCCTTGAACGAACTAGGAAAATTATCGGAACGCTTAATGCAAAATATCCAAATTTAATTGATTAACAAAAACAGTCCCAAGCAAGTTATATGATTCGATTTTCAAATTCAATCACAATCAAGATAATCGCAATTGAACCTTTGTGCACACTTACGAACACAAAACTTCAATTGATACAAAATATAAGCGAATTGCGTAAAGTAAGAATTTAAAGCGAATCGACACAAAAGAGTTGATTAGGGAGTTCCCCGGATTTCGCGTCGTCCACGCGTTTGTCCGAGTACGTCTCCCCCCAAATAACCAAACGGGTTATTTGAGAGTATTATTGATTAAAAACAGTTTGAACACAAGTGCACAATTTACAATGAATCCAATACACCTATATTGACTCAAAAGTAAAACTATGCTAAACCTCAATCGACGAACGAATCTTCACCCTCTGATTCCAACGATTTTACCCGTGCAACTTTTTGCAACAATCGTCCAGCTGAGTCCTTCAATTCTTCTCGATTGATCCTCCAAGATATCGAACAATCTTGATTCCCTCAATCGACGAACGAATCTTCACCCTCTGATTCCAACGATTTTACCCGTGCAACTCCTTGCAACAATCGTCCAGCTGAGTCCTTCAATTCTTCTCGATTGATCCTCCAAGATATCGAACAATCTTGAATCCCTAGCAAGCAACCAAACCTCCTTCGCAAATCAACCCGATCACGATTCTGATTCACCGCGAATCGTACCAAACGTTATCGACCAAGCGTACAACTTCTATTGGATTGATCCCATACTCAATCTTCAATTGTTGCAACTTGATGGAAGATGATGATCTTGTGAAGGATACACTTTGATCCCAATTTTTCACCCAAATTGTATCCAAAGTGTTTCTCTCAAAGCACTCTTGCTTTCTCACTGGTTCTCACTAGATTTTTCTCAGTTGTGTTGTTTACAAATGATCACACACATTGCTATTTAAAGTGAAAATAGAATGAGCAAATTTGGGCATAATTTTTCAAACATGTATCGATACAAATGATCATTTGTATCGATACAAATGCTTTGACCAACGTTAAAAATGAAATTTTTGACCTTTGTATCGATACAAACACGGGTGTGTATCGATACAAATATCAGAATCTTGAAAATCTTGACTGATATGTATCGAAGCATGCAAGAATGATTCGATACATCATGAATTTTCTGGATTTTGAGAACATACAGATGTGTATCGATGCATGCAAGCATGATTCGATACACAGGTGACTCTCTGCCTCTGAGAGACCACTTTTGTATCGATACAGACAATGTATGTATCGATACAAAATGCACAAAATCAAACAGAACTAATTTCAGGACATATGTATCGATACAACTATGTATGTATCGATACAAAATACCTAAAAGTCAGTTTTTCAAGGTTTTAGAAAATAGTTCTTTGTTGTCAAGTCATTTGTAATGTTGCCAAAATATGTTCAATCTTATTTTCATGTGTTTTGACAATTATTAAAACATGAGGATGAACTGGTGCACTTACATTCTCCCCCTTTTTTATAATTGTCAAAACTATGCATAAGCTAAACTAAGCCTATACCTATTATGCAAATAAAAAATAGCAATGTAGTACAGACGCAACAAAAACACCAAGGCTAGTCAACAAATAAAGCTCGCTCCCCCTGAGTTGATGCCATAATGCGTTTTGATCATCTTTAGCTTGTGCATCCAATCTCCCCCCCTTTGACAATATCAAAAAGAAGAAGAGAGCACATTAGAAGTAACAAGTCTAAGCAATTTTTAATCAATGATCACATCGTGCACTTACATTTGTCGAAATGCACTTTATGATATAGTTTCCTAATCAATATAATTACATACAAAGATATGCTAAAATATATCAATGACGAATACCAAATTTCATGACAAATATGGAATGTAGAATAACAAACCAAAAACCAACGCATGAATATTGTAACACATCGACATTTTAAAGCAACTAACATATCCAAATATGGGACGAAATAAACAAACCAATGCAACAAATGCATAAACATAACATGATTATCCAAACATACGAAATTATCCAAAATAAAGTCGTACACATCCAAAATGAATGTTGCCCAAACATGGCAACATTAAAAATATTCGTACAACCAAATCGAAATCATCAAAAGTCATAAGAAGTAACAAAAGGAATTGTTCATGTGAAGAGAGAAATAAAATAATTTTCAATTTTTCTTCAAACACATGAACTTATAAGTTTCAAAAAATAATTTTTATGACTTCCAAATAACACGTATGTATGAAACACATATAACCAATAAGGTACACTTTTATGTATGTGAGCAAAACAACGTACCAAAGCATATTATAACATGAGAACACATGTCAAACCATATATGCATGATAAGGCATCCACATAGTTGAATTAAAGCACCAAAATCAATCATATGAAGGAGTATATTTATGTATGCACACAAAGTCACATATATAAGAACAAAACAAACATATACAAACCTAAGTATAAACTTAATATGGTAATTGTAATGATTTTTGTCAAATCCCCATTTAAAACGTATGAGTCTCAAAAACTTATCAATATCTTTGAGCAAAATTCTTGGAAATGAAGGATGAGACAACTATCAAGACAAGTATCATATTAAGATAGGAATTGTATGTATATGAACCAAGATACAAACGCTAAGTAAAACGTAAAAAAAAAGGCAAAGTTAAAGAATAGAATCTTCCCTTAAGTGTTAGGTGAAGGAAGTGATCAATTTCCACACCATTTTGTGTTGAGTTGAATCTTATCTTGTCACTTTCCTTGTTCATAAGTCTTGAACTCCATTGTTGTCGGTGTCTCTTGTCAATGGCGTCAAGACACTTACCTACATACTTAGACATTTGAAATAGGTCCCCAACTCATGTTGGGTCCTAGTTGGTTAGTAGAGACATTATTGTCTAACTTAGGTAACCATTGCAATTTGCCCTTTGGTACTAAAATTTTTCGAGCATGACATTTTGCAATCGTATGACCTTTGTTACAACAATAATGACAAACAATATGAGGATTACTTTTCTTATGATCCTTTTCAACAAATTTATACTTTTTATTTCTAGGTTTGAATGATTTGTTGAATTTAGACGAATCAACCGCAAAAGTAATCTCCGGCTTGGATGGTTCTTTTAACTTATCTTGTAGCTTTCGTAAGTCTCTACGTAAGTAAAAGCATCCATCACATCCGGTATTATCGTTACCACAACTATCATAAGTCACAAGAGGTTTTTGAATCAAAGACTCTTTGAGAGCTTTCAACTCATGTTCCGTTTCCGAAACTTTAGTTTCAAGGTATTTATTAACTTGCATTAAACCTTTTAGTCGTTGAAAAGCCTCTTGAGTTTCTTTGTGTAGTTTTTCAAAAGCGACTTGTAATTCATGATATTCCAAAAGAGTATATGAACTAGAGGGATTTTGGTTTACCTTTTTAGGAGCAAGTTTCTTACGATCGTGGGATGTCAAGCACACGTTTGCCAACAAATCTTCATCACTAGAGCTAGAGCTTGATGATGAAGAGGAAGATGAGCTTCCGCTCTCCCATGCAACATAAGCTTTCTTTCCCTTATCCTTGCTTCCCTTTTTGAATGAAGGTGACTCTTTTTCTTTTCTCTTTAGCTTAGGACAATCCGGTTTAAAATGACCGATTTGTCCACATTCATAACATGCTCCTTTCTTGGAGTACCTAGCATCTTCATTCCTCCGACGGTAACCACTATCTTTCCGATACTTCTTAAGATTGTCATCGGAATGCCTCATCCCATTCTTTCTCATATACCTATTGTAGCGTCGAACGAAGAGCCCCATTTCCTCATCATCGGAATCGTCTTCGCTTGAGCTACTTTCCACATGCTCTACCTTTTTAGACTTGGTGGACTTGGATGTGGAGGTCTTTAGAGCAATGGACCTCTTATCCTTTTCCTTTTCCTTATCCTTGTCATTGTGCTTTCCCTTTTTCTCACTTTTCTCATGCTTTTCTAACAAGTTTAGTACTTGTTCATGTTCCGTAAGCTTGCCAAATAAAGTTGTAAGACTCAAAGTAGTAAGATCATTCGCTTCCTTAATCGCGGTGACCTTCGGTTGCCAACACCTACTAAGACATCTCAAAATTTTGTTAGTGGCATCTTGATTTGTGATTGGCTTTCCCAAACCATGTAACTTGTTGGTTATTTTAATAAATCGTTGTTGCATATCCTCGATGGTTTCACCATCTAGCATATGGAACAACTCAAATTCTTGTGTCAATGTATTAATTTTGGATATCTTTACATCATTGGTACCCTCAAAGTGAGTAACCAATGTGTCCCACATTTCCTTAGCCGATTGACAATGTGACACATGATAGAATTGATCAATCCCAAGGGATGATATTAAAATATTTTGTGCCTTCGCATCGTAATTGACCTTTTTCTTTTCCTCTTCCGTCCATTGTGCCATAGGCTTATTGTCGACAATGCCATGAGGATCCGTGATAGTTGGAACAAACGGACAATTCTCAATGGCATTCCACACTTCACCATCAAAAGAATTGATGTGAATGCGCATACTACTTTTCCAATAGTCAAAATGATCTCCATTGAATATCGGAGCCCTATTATACGCCCATTTAGGTGCAAAAGCCATGTTTTCTAATAATTGGCACAAATTACTCGGTTTAATCGTTTAAAATTGAACCGGGCTCTTGATGCCACTTGTTAGACTACTAGGCTACCACTTAGAAGGGGGGTTGAATAAGTGGCTTCGTTAACCAATGTCAATTTAAAAATTATTTGATTAAAACGAATGCGCGGAAGCACCACCGGATCGGTAGTCTACTTTGCACCTTTTGACCAAAGGAAAGATAGTATAGCCTTGAACGAACTAGGAAAATTATCGGAACGCTTAATGCAAAATATCCAAATTTAATTGATTAACAAAAACAGTCCCAAGCAAGTTATATGATTCGATTTTCAAATTCAATCACAATCAAGATAATCGCAATTGAACCTTTGTGCACACTTACGAACACAAAACTTCAATTGATACAAAATATAAGCGAATTGCGTAAAGTAAGAATTTAAAGCGAATCGACACAAAAGAGTTGATTAGGGAGTTCCCCGGATTTCGCGTCGTCCACGCGTTTGTCCGAGTACGTCTCCCCCTAAATAACCAAACGGGTTATTTGAGAGTATTATTGATTAAAAACAGTTTGAACACAAGTGCACAATTTACAATGAATCCAATACACCTATATTGACTCAAAAGTAAAACTATGTTAAACCTCAATCGACGAACGAATCTTCACCCTCTGATTCCAACGATTTTACCCGTGAAACTTTTTGCAACAATCGTCCAGCTGAGTCCTTCAATTCTTCTCGATTGATCCTCCAAGATATCGAACAATCTTGATTCCCTCAATCGACGAACGAATCTTCACCCTCTGATTCCAACGATTTTACCCGTGCAACTCCTTGCAACAATCGTCCAGCTGAGTCCTTCAATTCTTCTCGATTGATCCTCCAAGATATCGAACAATCTTGAATCCCTAGCAAGCAACCAAACCTCCTTCGCAAATCAACCCGATCACGATTCTGATTCACCGCGAATCGTACCGAACGTTATCGACCAAGCATACAACTTCTATTGGATTGATCCCATACTCAATCTTCAATTGTTGCAACTTGATGGAAGATGATGATCTTGTGAAGGATACACTTTGATCCCAATTTTTCACCCAAATTGTATCCAAAGTGTTTCTCTCAAAGCACTCTTGCTTTCTCACTGGTTCTCACTAGATTTTTCTCAGTTGTGTTGTTTACAAATGATCACACACATTGCTATTTAAAGTGAAAATAGAATGAGCAAATTTGGGCATAATTTTTCAAACATGTATCGATACAAATGATCATTTGTATCGATACAAATGCTTTGACCAACGTTAAAAATGAAATTTTTGACCTTTGTATCGATACAAACACGGGTGTGTATCGATACAAATATCAGAATCTTGAAAATCTTGACTGATATGTATCGAAGCATGCAAGCATGATTCGATACATCATGAATTTTCTGGATTTTGAGAACATACAGATGTGTATCGATGCATGCAAGCATGATTCGATACACAGGTGACTCTTTGCCTCTGAGAGACCACTTTTGTATCGATACAGACAATATATGTATCGATACAAAATGCACAAAATCAAACAGAACTAATTTCAGGACATATGTATCGATACAACTATGTATGTATCGATACAAAATACCTAAAAGTCAGTTTTTCAAGGTTTTAGAAAATAGTTCTTTGTTGTCAAGTCATTTGTAATGTTGCCAAAATATGTTCAATCTTATTTTCATGTGTTTTGACAATTATTAAAACATGAGGATGAACTGGTGCACTTACATTGATAACTTTAGGAACTTTGTAGAACCCGTGATGCTGGTACAAATTAAACCATAGTCTTTACCATGTGGGTGGTTGTTACCCTTAACTCCATCATTGTATACCTTAAACCCACCATGTTTTCAGCATAATCATGCATACATGCACTCATTCATTAAAAAAATTCCATCCAATATCGAATGACTTAAACAAATTTTTTGTGAACATTGTAGATATGGATCTTGTAAGAAATACACTAAAAAAAAGGAAAAAAAGAAAAGAGAATTACTTTGTAATGTTTTAGTTATCAAGTGTAATGAATGTTTTCTACAATGGTTACAATTATTTTATAAGTCCTTCGATAAAATAAAACTTTGCATGTTTTAGCATAAACATATCATGCATCAAACTGCATTCATAAGTTTCAAAACCGAGTCTCATATCTTCTTCTCTCTCTGCCTCAGTCAAAGGAAAAGTGGCCCGACGTATTCATTACAAGTCTACCCGTGTCTACAACACTCGAGCCAACTTAAGGAAAAAATGGATCATCTTGAGCAAGAGCATCAGGCACTCCGTGAAGAAGTAACGTCTATGCAAGCTGAGATAGAGAGGTTAACTACTATGATGACTGATATATTGGCTGCTCAGTCTCAAGCTCAGGCATCAGTCCCTCAGCTCACCGACACTTCTTTGGTTCATCCGACTTCAACTGTGCTAACTAGCACTCCTCAGTTTACTATGCCTGAAGGTTACCCATGGGACATGCCGCTACATGTGTTCAGCGAAGGATTCCGTCCTGTGGTTTCTGGAATTCAAGCCTCTTTTGCACAACAGGCAGTACCGAATCCTCTGCCTATACAATCATTTCCTCAAGCTACAATGACTTATTCAGCACCCCTTGTCCACACCATTCAGCAAGATCAGGGACCTATCTTTCGTACTGAAAGTATAGAAGCATTGGATAGGGTGGATGACCTACAAGATAAGTACAATGAGATGCAGCGAGAGATGAGGGCTCTCCGAGGAAAAGAATTGTTTGGTCAAAATGCGCATGAACTTTGCTTGGTTCCCAATGTTGTAATTCCACATAAATTCAAAGTCCCTGACTTCGAGAAGTATAAGGGGAGCACTTGCCCTAGAGCTCATCTGGTGATGTATGCAAGAAAAATGTCAACTTAGACCGACAATGATAAGCTACTTATCCACTATTTTCAGGATAGTTTGACTGGTGCCGCACTAAGGTGGTACATGGACCTTGATAGTACTGATATCCGTAATTTCAATGATCTGGCCAGTGCTTTTATTCGACAATACAGCTACAATTCTTACTTGGCCCTAGATAGGGATGAACTTCGAGCTTTGACTCAAAGAGAAAAAGAGTCTTTCAAAGAGTATGCACATCGGTGGAGAGAACTTGCTGCACAAATCCGTCCACATTTGGAGGAGAAAGAGTTGACCAAGTTGTTTCTCAACACTCTTAGCCCATTTTATTACAAGAAGATGGTCGCCAGCACGCCAAACAATTTTACCGAGATGGTAGGAATGGGAATGCGTCTCGAGGAAGGAGTTCGGGAAGGAAGTTTGGTGAATGGGAATGCCCCGGCTAACAGTGCAAATAAGTTTGGCAATAATTTTCTGAAAAAGAAAGAGCCAGAGGTTGGCATGGTAACCCATGGAGGACCCCGATCAAGATATCCAGTTTACCCACATGTTGCTACTATCTCACCCATTCCTCAACAACCCTTCAACCAGCCAAATCGGCCTCAAAGAACCCAATCTTTTGATCCCATACCAATGAAATATGCAGACTTGCTTCC
Source organism: Trifolium repens (assembly GCA_030408175.1). NCBI lineage: Eukaryota > Viridiplantae > Streptophyta > Magnoliopsida > Fabales > Fabaceae > Trifolium > Trifolium repens. The sequence goes on from CP125851.1 coordinate 47,139,813, forward strand.
TGCTCTGCTTGCAAAGAACCTTGTCCAAACTAAACCACCTCCTCCTGTACCCGAAAAACTTCCTGCTTGGTACCGTACCGACCTCACATGTGCTTTCCACCAAGGGGCACCAGGACATGATGTTGAACACTGCTATGCTCTTAAAAAAGAGGTTCAGAATTTGGTTCGTACCAACCTTTTATCTTTTAAAGATTCAAATTCATATGTCCAGGTTAACCCTTTGCCAACCATGGGTCCTCTATCTACTTGATTCAAGATTATCAGGAAGCTTGTCCCTAGGATCACTAGGCCTTTTGTTTTAAAATTGTAATGTCTTTCTTGCCAAGCATTTGTTTGCTTTTAAAATTGCACCTTTTAATTAATGTTTCTAAAATAATAAGCATGCATTTTTTGGAATCCATTCATTCGTATTCACTCTTTTCTTGTGCCATCACAAATGGCAATGCTTTTCCATTTTACTTTTCATGTTAACAAATTTAAGGGGAGAATGATGTAAACCAAATGGCTAAAAGTACTGATATATGCTTTCATTAGTAAGACTCGGTTGATGATGTAAGGCATTGTTTCATTTCCCAAACACTGAAGAAATAAGGAGATAATCCGTAGTTAACCCCTTTGAGCCAGAAGTTGGTATTTCTTTTTGCTATAAAAAAAAGGCCTTAATCTTAACCAGGTGCAGAGTAGTCTTTCAATTAATTCAATAATACATCCCAATACAAGAGGATCAATCCATCTAAATGGAGAAGCTCATGAGAGGACAAAACTCATAAATACCTATGGCAGTCACAATTCTCCTACATCAAAAAGCCCGCTAAGTAAAAAGACTTAGGCAAAATTTAGGGCATCCCGATGGACCACAAAATCCAAAAGAATTGGTCCACAAAAAAAAAAAACGAAAAAATTGAAAACAAGCTTGTAAATGAAAAGAAGTGACTGCCACTTCAAGAATCTCATCAAAGCTTCGACTGGAGCGTCAACCTCAAACATCATTGTCGAAATTCTCTTGTCAACTAAGGCGTCGGCCGAATTAATTGAATCTAGGAATGAAGGACATCAAAGAAGAATGGGCGGGTTAAAACAAAATTTGAGCCTAATAATCCTTTTTTCAAAACTATGAACCATGCCATGTTATAACCCTCAAAAGACCTAATTGAAGCTAGGTTCACTAATGAAAGTATATTCAGTAAAATTGTTGTTAAATCTGACTCCGCATGTTTGTTGAGTAACTGTTTTTTACACACACCACATATGATTCCAAAACTTGCATGTGCATTGCATCAGAAACAATTTTTAAAAGAAAACAATTTTGTTTGCAAATCTATATTTGACATCAAAGAAATTCGAGCAAATAGTCTAATCAAGGGCGAGCTAACTGAAAACGCTCCTAACTTGGGGCAAATTACCTCAGGATCCTGCCAATCAGGGGCAAATCCTTACATCCAGGGGCATACCCTTCAAGGATTCAAGTCTGTGGCTCTGAGCTCCCGCGTCCTGTAAATGCTGATGCAGTCAAGAAATGCTTTGTCTAAAAATAAAAGAACAGCTCGGTAAGTCGAAAATCTGAAAAGGCGGCTTAGGCAAAAAAAAGCGTCCCGGTGGATTGAAAATCCAAAACGGCGATCCAGGCAAAAAGTAGGGGCACAAAAAAGAAGATATATTCCCGGTAGATCGAAAACCCGAAAGGGCGATCCAGACAAAAGTTAGGGATTCTTTAAAAAAAAAAAAAGGCAAGAAAAGCAAAGCATGACTGCCAAAGCGCACCCATGAGAAAACACTCTGGTTTGATTTGCAAATGGCGACTTCTGCCAGACTTCTGATTAATCGGTTTTATCCCCAAGAAATGCTTATTTCACTGTGAGCTGATATGTGTCGGGCCTTGCCCCGATGTTGGCTTAATTCATCTCCAGCAATGTTATCCCCAATGAAGACTTCCGAGTGGTTGTATAGCTATGTCGTTCCACTTCCCATCTTACCAGCCCAATCTTCTCTCATCCAGTTATTATACAGTCACACCATCATACAAATACAAGTTTCATACATACATTCATACACACATTCATACATATATTCATACATTCGAACCTACATGCATACAAGCATTCATACATGCATACAACATGCCAACAAAATCACGCATACATGATTGCATTGACCATCTTGTGTCTTGCTTCAGCTATTTCACAAAGGAATCATCCCCAGTGTGTCTGGTTCAAAGATGTCTCCATCAAACATATTTCACAAAAGAGTCATCCCCTGTGTATCTGGTCAAGACAATATCTCCATTTTATGTCTCGCTCTCTTACATTGATAGCAAACAATATCTCCATTTTGTGTCATGCTCTCCTACATTGACAGCAGACAATACCCTCATTTTGTGTTTTGCTCTCCTACATTGACAGCAGACAACATTTTCATTTCATGTCTCGCTCTCCTACATTGACAGTGGACAACGTCTTTTCTTTATGTGTCCTGCTCTCCTACATTGACAGCAGACAATACCTTTATTTTCTGTCCTTGCTCTCCTACATTGACAGCGGACAATGTCTTTATTTCATGTCTTGCTCTCCCACATTGACAGTAGACAATATATTTTCTTTATATGTCATGCGCTCCTACAATGATAGCAGACGATATATTTTCCTGTGGTGTCCTTGCTCTCCTACATTGACAGCGGACAATGCCATTCTCTTTATCATTTGTCTTGCTCTCTTACATTGACAGCGGACAATGTCTTTATTTCATGTCCTGCTCTCCTACATTGACAGCGAACATTGTATTTTATTCGAGTCCTTGCTCTCTTACATTGACAGCGGACAATGTCTTAGTTTCATGTCTTGCTCTCCTACATTGACAGCAGACCGTGTCTTTTCTTCATGTGTCCTTGCTCTCTTACATTGACAGCGAACAATATTACCCTTTTTATACTTTGGCATTACTCTCTCACATTGACAGTAGCCAACATCTCTTCTTTCCATGTTTTACAGCCAGTCAAGTTATCTTACACTAATGGTAGACAATGGCTGTCAATTTGTTCCCTAGTGTTAGTTGTTTACCTCTTGCATTCACATTTGCATCATAAACATTCTCGGCATCTTAGGTCCAAAATTGTGTATTCTATATTTAAGTCTCTTCATCCCGTCAAAACAAAAATTTCATTTTCATATTTCCGGATGAAGAAACTTAAATAGGGGCATCTGTCATACCCTAATTTTTGACCTAAGATCCCATATCATATTCTCATTATTCATTTTATGCATCACTAACAAAAATCCATAAAATGTGTCAATTTATTTAAATTTGTTATTATTAGTAACTTTATTAAAAATCCAAAAATATGTCTAATTAGATAAGTTCTTATTTTATTTTAAAACAATAAAAAATATGTTGAATATTTATTTTTCTTTCTATCATTATCATTTATCATCATTATCATTTATTATTAATTCCATTTTAATTGTTACTATTATTATATTATTATTATTATTACTATTTAAATAAAACAAAAAAAAATAAAAAGAAAAAAGGATGCAGCACGTGGCTGCATCTTCCCCCCCACTCCCTTTCTCTTCTCCTTTTTTTGTTTGTTTATTATTACTATTGTTATTAAAAAAAAACCATAAAAAAAAATAAAGGAGAACCACAAGTTAGTAACAACAGCATGCTTCTTCTTTCCCAAGGGCAAACTTAGATGAGGTAGCAGCAGTCTAGCCCCTTTCCATTTACTTCTTGGTCTGCAAAAGATTTGACACAACCACCTGCAGCAGACATGCATTCAATTCTGTCATTACTCAAGCCAACCAACTTTGATTCAAAGCCTCTATAAGAGCAGAGGAGAAAAACAGAAAAAGGGAGAGATTTTTAGAGAAAATCAGAAACAAACATCAGAGAAATATTACACAGAAAAATTTTCAACAAAAAGAAAACTTCTCAAACCTTTTTTTTCTTCTTTCTTTTCCTTCTCAAATCCCATAAACACACACACTCACACAAATCCGAAATCACAAGCACACACACAAACACAAAAAAAAAAACGAAAAAAGGAGAGAGAAAAAAAGAAAAAGAAAAAATAAAGTTCCAAACTTTCCATTCCTATCCGGTCATTTTGGTAAGGCTATTGGGATTTTTGAGTTTAGATTCGGGTTCAGAAGGATTTAAAACGTTTTTCTAGTTTAAAAAGTTTATTTTTTTGGGTGGTTAAGGTTTTCCGGCGCGGTGGTGCCGCCGTCGGGCTCCGGCGACCACCGCGCCGACGTTCATGGTGTTCTTGAAGAAAATAAGAACATGAGAGAGATGGGAGTCTTCCGAGAGGGAGAAAGGTGAGAAGAAAGAGAAAAAAATTTCAATTGAAAGGCTTCAGCGTGAGAAAAAAACATATACTCCCTGATGATCCTGTGCGCGCCGGTCCACAACATTATCATGCCCCCTCGCGTTTCCGGCCTTCTGATCGGATCCAATGGCCTCTGTTCCATCATCCTATGATCAGATCAGGGACGTCTGATTAGATCAGACAGTCCTGATTCACCCCTTTGTTTTTTTGTGTGACTAATTTTTTTTTTGCAGGTTTGAGTTTGGGTTTAGGCCCAGAATTACTAACTACACACCTCTGTTTTCTTTTTTGCACCCCCTTTTTACTTATTTGCATTTTTATTATTATTTACGTATTTTATTTAATTATTGTGATTTAGAATGTATTTAGGATTGATGTAAATATAAATGAGAAGTTGCATTGCATGCATATTTATTTATTTGCTTTATGTCAAAAAAACGAAAACACAAAAAATAATAGCGTAGCAATTCCTAGGAAAACGGGTCCTTCATCTTGATCTAATATCACTATGAAATCCTTCGCGTTTAATTTTTTTTTATCATGCTTAGTTTTTTTTTAGAATAACAAAAATCACAAAAACATTCAAATATCCAAAAAACTTCATCAAAAATATTTTTCTATCAATTAACCTTGGATTTCAAACCAAGTAATTTCGTCCTTTTTTCCAAATCAAACTTCAACAAATTAAATCACATTTAGACTTTTCTTCACAATTTAAAATCAATCAAAATCACACTTCATTTTTCTATGCCATTTCGGCCTCTTACCTTTTCTAAAACTTTTTTTTTAACTTCAAAATCAATCAAACAAATCACTCGGCTTTTTACCCCGAACTACGGGATTTTGATCCCTCACGGGTACGTAGTGCAAAAGACTTCGCGTCTTTCCAAATCAACAAAATAACAAAAAATATTTTTCTTTTCTTTTTCAATCATCACTTTAACTTTTCACATTTTTAAACTTTTATTTACAAGCAAACAAGTAATTTTAACACAAAGATAAATCAAAACAAGAGGTTCCTATAGAGTACTATAGACGTTTAGGGTGTTAATACCTTCCCTTAACGTAACCAACTCCCGAACCTTTAATCTCTAAAAAAAAATAGGGTTTATTCGAACTTTTCCCCTTTCCTTGGAAAAATAAAAGCTCGGTAGTGAATCATAAAATTGTGAGTCAAAACTAATCAATAGTTTGATATCCAAAAATCACCGCGACCCAAACTTATCCTAAATTCTTAAAATTCTAACATATTGCATGGCTACATGAATTCATAAAACAAAACTTTCTTATCAACTAATGCATAAATTAATGTCCTCTAAACAATGAGCAGCAAATAATTCATAGGGGATGTAGTGCATAGAAGATATGTCATGTCATGATTTTCATTCCTTGAAGTCATCTTTCTCATCAATGGCAATGGGAATTGGTCTATTCCTCCAATACACAGCTAGAGCACTCCCACCAAGCTGCATGACAACAATAAGAAGTAATCATAAGATAAAATCCTTAATTCTTTTGCAAGAATTTGACAAAACTAAACGGTCTATTAGAAGGAAAAGATGTCCTATCATACCACCATGCAGACAACACTTACAGCAGAAGGAACGGCTACAAGAGGGTTTGTAAAGTGCTTCTGAGCAAGCAAAATAGAAACAAAGCCAGTATGTATATTACTGTACATATTGTACATCATCAATTTATTTTCTTCTCTCTTTCCATTTGGAATAAATTTTCATTATCAGTTTTGTTAAATGATGAAGTCAAACTAGATAGATAAGTATGGAGTGATGGAAGAGCATAGCATAGGGAATCTTCACAGTTGTACTTTATTAGTATTGATTTTAGTAGAATCAAATGAACTGAATTAAAAAAATAGTAACTAGTGGGATATGGAGTGAACAGAAAATAAACTTTACTAGAAGAGACAATTCACTATATTGTTAGGTCAACTTTTAAGAGTTGTGCTATGCTAGTATTGATTTTAGCAGAACCAAATGAACTGAATTGAAAAATAGTAACTAGTTACTAAATTTGAATTAAAATTCAAATCCAAACTTTTATACTACCACTATCAAAAGTTACCTAACACATTCATTGAAGATAATTAAATTCATAATTACTAGTAGTAGTATTTTTTAGGTTATTTTGATTACTGTTTATGTGAGTTCCAAAATAAAATGAGACAATTCACTATAGGAGATAAGCCAAGTTTACTAGTATTTATTTTAGCAAAACCAAATGAACTGAATTGAAAAATAGTAACTAGTTACTAAATTTGAAGTAGTTCTGTTAAATGTTGAAGTCATGGTAGATAGATAAGTATGGAGTGATGTTAATAAATCTTCATTATCAGTTATGTTAAATGTTTAAGTCAGAGTAGATAGATAAGTATGAAGTAATGGAAGGGCATAGCATAGGGATATGGAGTGAATGAATTAGATGGGACAATTCATATAGAAGTTAAGCCAATTTCAGAGTTGTGTTTTACTAGTATTGATTGTCTGTTTAGCCTGGACCTTTAAAACTATTGGTTCATGATGGACCATAAATTATAGCCATTTGATTAAATTGAGAACATAATAATACAATACACCATACACATTTGATTATTTCATTTTCCTCACCAAAGTTTCTTCCTTCTCTTGTGTTCTCTCTCTTCCATGTGGGAGTCATTACTTTCTCTCTCTTGACCAATTCATTTAACAATGTACCAAGAGATGTTGGGGATAACCCACAAAGATGAACAACAAAGAACACTAAGAACACTAAAAAATAATAGAGAGAACTATGAATAAAATTGAAGAGAATGAATTAAGGGAAAAAGTTATCTTTATTAATCACCAAAATCACCTATATATAGGTGTATGTACAATAGGTGGGAGAGGTAGCTTGTAACAAGCCAACTAACAAACTTAAACTTCTCTAACTAACTAACTAACTGAAATACAACTGTACAAACAAACTATCCTAACTGACTAATCAGACAAACTAACTGAACCAGAGGTTCAGAGCCTGAGGTGCATCAGAGGCTGTATTAACTGGTTCAGAAGCTGATTGCTTCAGAACCTGTTTGTATAAGAGTCTGAGTCAGAGTCTTGTGAGCATCAGAAGTTAGGTGAGTCAGAATTTGTACAAGAGTCTGTAACCTCCAGAAGTTGTGTGAGTAAGTCTGCTTCAGAAGCTGTACGCATCAGAAGTTGTTCGCATCAGAAGCTGATCGCGTAAGAAGCTTGAATTACAAAAACTAACACTCCTCCTTAATTCAAGCTGTCAAAACTCACAACCCCAATTTCTCTTTTGAGCTTCTTGAGAACCTGGAGCTTCTCAGCTTCTAAGCTTCTTGACCATCTCAGAGCTTCTAAAACCAACATCTTCTGAGAACATGAATTATGCTTCAACAAACCTCCTAATGCATGTTCTCCAATGAATACATTCCTATTGACTTCTTCAAGCACAATTGTCACACTAGATGCTGCAACATCTCTGTGTACAACATTACCACTCCAGTTCCAACTCTTAGCTTTATCAAACTGCTCATCCCTACTTGTAACCATCTTGTTTCTTGTTGGAGAATACAGTTTATAAGTTCCAACTGAGTGATAACCAAGGAAATTCATTGATTGACTTCTGTCATCTAACTTCCTTCTACAATGTGTTGGCACATGTCTTAAACATAGTAACCCAAACAACTTAAAGTGACCTACACTAGGCCTCACACCAATCCATGGTCTCACACCAGTCCATGCTTTATGTGGTGTCTTGTTCATTAACTTCTTTGTTGACTTGGCTACGCAACACTCTTTGCGCAGTTGCCTTTGAACTTTAATCTGAGGAAGACCATTCACCATCTTCTTCAAACTTAACATGTTCAAACTCCTGAAATGGAAATGGCCATACCTGTGATGTCAAATCCAGTTCTGACTTTCATTCACAGTTGGGACAACGCACTGATGTTCCAACATGTTCAACATCCTGAAGGTTTTGTTGTTGGACATTGGAGCTTTCAGGATCTCTCTATCCTTTGCATCAACTAGCTTCAGCTTCTTATCATGCATTTTCACTGAGTAGTTCTTCTCTAGTAATTGACCTATACTTATCACATTACTCTTTAACACACCAGTGATACTAGCTTCTTGTCCATCATTTCTCTTCACCAAGATACTTCCAATCCCTTCAGAAATCACTTGACTGTTATCAACAGTTGCAGGTGGGCATTCTGCTCCAATGGCTTTGAATTGAGTCTTGTAGGTTCCGTTCTTACTCTGAGCTGTCTTGAGGATCAGTCTCTTCTTAGAGTCAAAGAGTTGTAGTGTCTCATCTTCAATCACTATTTTGAAACCCTTTGAAATCAATTTCCCTACACTCAACAAATTACATTGCATTCCAGGCACAAGAAGAACATTTTCAATCACAGCTTTCTTGCCATTTGACATCTCAATCATGACATTCCCCATTCCTTCAGCTTTGGTGAATTCATTGTTGGCAAGCTTGATCTTTATGTTGAGACATTCATTAAAGTTAGATAAAATGCTTCTATTACCTGTCATATGGTTAGAACATCCTGAGTCAAAGTACCACTCCATAGAATCTGCTGTTTCATCAGCATCTATCACCATGAAGCTTGTTTCATCTTCTGAACTTGAGCTATCATGTGCTACGTTTGCTTCTTCATCAGTGTCTTGACCCTTCTTCTTCTTTGAGATCTTACACTCAATAGCATAATGGCCATATTTGTCACAGTTGTAGCATTGAATCTTGCTTTTGTCCTTCTTCTTTGACTTATCTTTCTGTTTTCCTCCTCCTCCATCAGAGGATTCAGACAATGTCTCAACATCGTCTTCAACATGATCTTTGCCTTTCTTGGAAGCTTTCTTGTTCTGCCATTTCTTCTTGTCACTTTGATACTTCTTGAATTTTGAAAAGAGAGCTTGCTCATCTTCTTTGTCATGGCTCCTCTCACCATGTTTCAACTCATGAGCTTCAAGAGTGCTTTGCAGATCCTCTATCTTGATCTCACTCAAATCTTTAGTCTCTTCTATAGTCACCACTATATGTTCAAATTTAGAAGTCAAAGTTCTTAGTACCTTTTGCACCGTTTCTTGCTCACCAAGATTACCTCCACAATTCTTCATCTGATTGGTGAGAGTCACCAATCTTGTGAAGTAATCAGCAATTGATTCATCACTCTGCATCTGCAACAGTTCATACTGTCTCTTCAAGGCCTGAAGCTTTACTTTCTTCACATTTGCATCACCACCATAGCTCTTTTGCAAGATATCCCATGCATCTTTGGAGGTCTCAGCATCTACAATCTTCTCAAACACCTTTGAATCAACACATTGATGAATGAGAAACAGGGCCTTGTTATCTTTCTTCTTTGCTTCTCTGAATGTTGTTCTTTGTTCTTCATTTGCATTTTCTGGTAGAGGAGTGATTGCTGCATTCACTTGTTCATACACTTCTTGAACATTGAATATCACCTTCATCTGCTTCACCCATCTATCCCAATTCTTTCCATCGAAAACTGGCAAATTCGCATGGAAATTGTTGTTCCCAGCCATGGTTGATTCACTCTCAACATGATTCTTCTTTCAAGAACGAATCAAGATCCCTTGGATCGTACGAGCTCTAGATACCACTTTGTTGGGGATAACCCACAAAGATGAACAACAAAGAACACTAAGAAAGAATAGAGAGAACTATGAATAAAATTGAAGAGAATGAATTAAGGGAAAAAATTATCTTTATTAATCACCAAAATCACCTATATATAGGTGTATGTACAATAGGTGGGAGATGTAGCTTGTAACAAGCCAACTAACAAACTTAAACCTCTCTAACTAACTAACTAATTGAAATACAACTGTACAAACAAACTATCCTAACTTACTAATCAGACAAACTAACTGAACCAGAGGTTCAGAGCCTGAGGTGCATCAGAGGTTGTGTTAACTGGTTCAGAAGCTGATTGCTTCAGAACCTGTTTGTATAAGAGTCTGAGTCAGAGTCTTGTGAGCATCAGAAGCTAGGTGAGTCAGAATTTGTACAAGAGTCTGTAACCTCCAGAAGCTGTGTGAGTAAGTCTGCTTCAGAAGTTGTACGCATCAGAAGTTGTTCGCATCAGAAGCTGATCGCGTAAGAAACTTGAATTACAAAAACTAACAAGAGACATATCACTGAAATCACCACTCACTCTCATTTTCACAACTTTGAATTCTTCTTCCTAAACTATACATATCTAGAGGTGTGCAAAAAATCCAATTAACCTTAACCACACCGCTAGCCAAACAATATATTTATTCCTTTCTATTTCCAATCACATAAATTCAACTTCCACACATTAAATAGAGAGTTCATTTTCACAACAGTTCAACCATTCAAATGTGCCTCAAATACACTTTTAAATATGATGAATGTTATTTACACAAGCAAAGATTGTGTTTTGAACAAGTTATCTATGTCTAATTGTGATTATATATGTAATTATTTTCAAAAGATAGTAGGTTGGTTATTGAAGAATAAAATGTGTGAACGTGAAGTATTTGGAGTTTAATTTATATGCACTATTTTTTTTAGAGAATTTATATAAAAGGTCATTATAAAATATTTTACACATACATCATTGATGTGTGGTTACATGATTTAAAGAGTTTAAAAAATATGACTTATCTTTGTCAAAAAAATATATGTGACTTATCATACTAATTAAATGATGCAACAACATATATATGAAATAGTACTATACCAGTATGTATGTAAAACTTTTTCTATGGTATTAGTGACGATGTATATAATTAATAGTAAATTCAATTCAATATTGTGTCGATGCATATATTGAGTATATGCGTAATTAGAGATTAAACAATCATGTTCAAGTAGGATTGTAATTTGTGTGAGTGTCAAAGTTCTAAATAAATTAGATCTTGTTCACTTTGTAAGAACATTTCCTATTTTCATTCTTTAAAATTTGTATTATTTTTACTTTTAGTTTTTAACGAAAAGAAAAAAAAAATAGACTTTCAAAGTGAATCATTGTGATGAAAAGAAGATACAATACCATTTATGGATAATGAATTTAAAAAAAAAAATGAAAATAGACACTTTAACATTTTCAATGTTTTAAAAAATGTAAGACAATTGTTCATCCCCCTTTCTCTTTTTTCATTTGGTTTTAAAGAGTCTAAATAGCAAAACTCACTCATACAATCACATTAAGTGTTGAAAAATAGAGAATCTCAAGTTCAAACTTTAGTCTCTGCATATCAAATGTTTATGTAATTACTATTAGAGTTGTACTTATAAGTTATAAGACGTCTATATATTTCCTCCTTCATAACAATAAAACCAACACAAATTTTAAAAATAGAAAATATTTTTGCAGATAAATAGACCTTACCATCCTATATAATAAAAAGGGTAATTGCTATTAGAGAACAGTAATATTAAATTAAAGAAGTGTATTTTTGAACCTTATCTTCCTATTATACCCTAATTTGAATCCATCAATAAATTCCTATTTTTTTGCACACAATTTTTCTTTCCAATAAATTTAATATATTATGTACAAAAAAAATTAATATGTTATGTACAAAAAAAAATAGTTTTCCGGATATATAGCATTAATTAGTTTTATTGAAAAAAATAAGAGTAATTGACAAATCGTACCCTTAAAATACAAAAAAGACAATTAAATATGAACGCTAAATCTAATGAAAAAAGACAAGTAAAAAGGAACGCATGAAGTATATTTTTACCTATGCGAACAATGCAGAGGGGAGGGGAGAATAGCAACCACCTAAAAAAAGGACCTTAGCATTTCTTAAATTTGGACTTGAATTTGAAAGCACCGATTAAATCGTTGAAATGTGTGGAACAAAGAAAAATGGAGTATAATTCTAACAAATCATAAGCTTGTATATATCTATAGGGAAAAGCTTTTTGGCAAATTAAGGAGAGGAATCGCAAGAATAAATCTCCACTCTTGTTTACATCCATCACCACCCATAATTTCCACAAAATAAGAAGATTAAATAACATCTTGCATTTCTTGTGTAAAAATTTCTTGCAAAATAGCAATGCTCACAAACTTATAACATGTATTTTCCTCGTGTTCTCAAAGTATTACGGCTAAATTGTAGTGATTAGTAATATAGATAACATATATAACCTCATGTTACTAAGAAAGAATTCGTTGATAATACTAAAAATCACAAATGGTGGAATCATTCTCTAAGCAAATGCAAGATAAGTTAATTATAATTGAACTACAATGGATTTGACCCTTCATTTGATCCTTACCATGGCAAGAGTTTTATAGCTTATGCATTCCTTTTTGTTGCTGCATGGGCATATTATTTGTTGTCAATCTTTCACAATGATCTAAATTGTTGCAAACTTATCCTAAATTCTTAAAATTCTAACATATTGCATGGCTACATGAAATCATAAAACAAAACTTTCTCATCAACTAATGCATAAATTAATGTCCTCTAAACAATGAGCAGAAAATAATTCATAGGGCATGTAGTGCATATAGAAGATATGTCATGATTTTCATTCCTTGAAGTCATCTTTGTCATCAATGGGAATTGGACTATTCCTCCAATACACAGCTAGAGCACTCCCACCAAGCTGCATGACAACAATAAGAAGTAATCATAAGATAAAATCCTTAATTCTTTTGCAAGAATTTGACAAAACTAAACAGTCTATTAAAGGAAAAAATGTCCTATCTTACCGCCATGCAGACAACACTGACAGCAGAAGGAACGGCTACAAGGGGGTTTGTAAAATGCTTCTGAGCAAGCAAGAATCCAAGTGCAGAGCTCTGCAAATAGAAAGAAAGCCAGTATGTATATTACATCACCAAATATTTGTTAATGCCATATTTCATGTTATGTATATTACAAGAATGTTTGGTTCAGTAGTGGGAAAAATTGACTTTGAATTAAAGTGATTTATGTAAAATGGTTCTGACTAAAATTGAGTTGAAAATAAAGTGATTTATGTTTGGATGCATTCATATAAAAATGAGTTAAACAATAAATTTGAGTGTAAAAATCAATTCTAGAATCATAAGATACAATTTCTAGCTTCAAATAGAATCAATTCTGGAGGCAAAATCAATTCTATTCTGGAGAAGCCAAACATGACAGAATCAATTCTACACGTTTAGAATCAATTCTAGTTACTCTAGAATTGAAACCAAACATACGCTACATCTAGAGATAAACTATTTACCACCAAATCTTGCTTAATAGTGAACTATAGTTTTTTTGGTCTCCTTTTACCTCTAACAACTATTGGACCATTATCCATTTGGTTAACCCTCCTTATATAAGTTCTAAGGTCCAACAAAACACCTATGAGAAATGTACTCAATCCAAATGAAAGATATAAAAGATAACAATGAATGTTGTTGCATGAAGTTTACCTGCATTCCACACTCAATAGATATTGTGCGTGATGTGGATTCCCCGAATGAAAATCTTGAAATCCAATAACCAAGAGCAAATGCAGCAGCATGTAGCGCAAGAACTGGCAATATCAATTGTGCTCCTTGAGTTTTCAAGACCTCCGCAACTTGTCCGATCTGAAAATGTAATACACGTCAATTTCCATGCAAAGCAAGAACGACAAGTGATAATTATAAGAAAGTAAACTGTTGGCCATAAGAGATTAACTCCGGTGAACATCATCTTGTATAACATGTTCAACTTACTGGGCTTGCACAAAGGAGAGTTGTCAAAATAACTCCTATCAAAGGCGTCACAGTGATTATCTTTGAAGTGAACTTGGGAAAGAACTCATTTGCCAAAACTGCCAGATAAAGCAAAAACATTTTCAAAATCATCGTAATCTTTAAGAATCAAACCTTACACCATGTGGAGACACATTAGTAAAAATTCAAGTGCTCATGCAACCAACTCTTACACATAAAACTTGAAAGATTCATATCTTACCTCCCACAATTGTAGGGACTAAAACAACCTGAAAGGTACTAATTGCAAGACCCTGAAAAAGAAGTTTCATTCCATGAGTGAAAAAACTGAAAATATAAGATATAAATAGGATTTTTGTGACAGAAATAATGTGAAAAAAAATCGCAGTACAGCCAGAACACTGAGTATGTCAAATAGAAACACAAAGTATACTTTCCAAATATTTACTTTTTCACGTGATTAGGAGATAGTATGATTTGTAGTGTCAACTATGCATTTCATTACCAGCTTGCCAGTAAAAGTTTAGTAAATCATATATTTTTAACGAAACAATTTTTTGAATATCCCTTTCATGCAAAAAAATAGGCAAGCTAGCCACAACTTACAGCAGCATCAACTGGAACAAGTTGACCAGCTAGAAGCTTTGTTAGGAGTGGAGTCATAATAATAGCTCCAATAGTTGAACACCTGCAGAATGATAAATAACATGTTGGTAACTTGATTTCTGAGAACACAACACATAACAACAAATATCAAACCAATTAAGAGTTTATCATAAATGCATTAAAATAATAAGGTTAATTAAGAAAATAAGAGCAGAGAGAAAACAACTATTTGTCGAGAAATATTCATTTCCAAACATGCTACGAGGCTCAAGCTAAAGTTAATTCATACAATTTCAGAATGTATTCTAACCTTGAACTGCAAAATTGAACAATGTAATGAACCTTTATTTAGTGCGACAAATATTCAAAATAAATTCTATAAGGACTACTTACACGCTCGCAATCAACCTTACACCAGATAAAAAACTATTTTTCAACTCAGATGAACAAATTTAAAGATTAGAGAAGGGACACGAGACAAAAGAGGGGGCCAAAACAGCGAACATAAAAAATGCAAATAGCAACATTGAGTACAGAAATCACCAAATAGCAACTAAAATAAGCCAGATAGAAATATAAAATAGAAAATACAAAGGCAACCAAACAAGGACATGCAAGTTAAACATACGTTGTCATTAGAACGGAGAGAGCAACATTTCCCTTGGATATGTATGTTGCAACATTTGATGCCTGACCTCCAGGACAACACGAGACCAGAATAAGACCAGTTGCAAGAGGAGCCGAAAGTTTTAGTGTCTGAGAAACAGAAATTGATGTTAGCGAATTTGGCATGATATAGGTTCTTATGATCCACACCACAGTACATATCTAGTAGTACGATATAAATTACCAATCTTAAAATTTTGGTCTCGAATTACAATAAAAATAAATGCTATTGCAAAACATATTTCAAGAACTAATCAATGGCATTGATATAATTTTTTCGATAAGAATCATGAGGTAGTTTAAAAATATAACAGTGCATAACACATTTCAAGAACCAATTTAAATGAATCAGCACGATAGCAAAGCATAAAAGTGCCAAAAAAAAAAAAAAATTAAAGAAATACCATTGCAATGAAAAAGCCAAGCATGGGCTTGATTAAGTATTGTGCAAGAAACCCGACACCCACCTGCAACAACAAAATAAATCATATTTAATAGGAGAAACAAACAGAAAACATTTCCTTTAAACACAAGTAATTGTCCCTTACAGTCCACGGATTTCGCAAACAACGTCTGAAATCGTCAAATGTCAATGTCAAACCCATAGACAGCATGAGGAAACCCAAGCCAAGAGTAAATAGGTCTGTCTCCAACCAAGTAACCTGGAATAAAGTCATAACAATATAGCAGTTAATAAAAACACTTCACTCAACCATGTGAGTAACTGCACAAAGATAGAATTGTTACAGCAGCTGGCTTGTAAATACCGAGGAGAGCCCCCAAGATGACCTGCGCATGCAAGTTAAAGTCAGCCAGATTTCAACTACCGAACAAGTAAGAAATCGGAAAGGGGGTAGATTGAAGAAGAAAAGTCTTAGACTTACCCAAACCGGAAAAAGAGTGGTTAAAGTTTCAATAATTTTCTCATACTGGCTCAGCCCCCCAGCACTTTCAGGAACGTCTCCAGATATGTTTGTTGAAGCCGAGCACAATATTTGAGAGTTCCTAAACATAACAATAAACAAATCATTAGCACTTCAAAATAAAGAATGTGAAAGAAGATATTCAAGCACCAGCAAAAAGATCAAAAAATTTACCAGTCCGTACCTGACTAGTACTGAACAATAAGTTACAGAAAGTGTGGTTGACATTTTACATTCCATTTTCCTTTGTTTTTCTGATTTTCATTTTAAATCCATAATGTGAAAATGAACACCGTGCTATCAAGCAGTTAAGTTCTTTTTTCCAAGAAGAAAAGAAGGGAAGGAAGATAAGCTAACTATGAAGAGCACGTAGTTTTATCCCGGGAATGAAATAAATCTGAAACATAGCAATCTATGGTATAATTCAGGCAAGATAGATTATATTAATCTAGTCCATAATATTTGAGCTGGAGGGCATAATGAGTATACCTAAAATTCAGAACTGGAGGATAAGTTCATAGGAAGATTCATAGAAGTTACAATTGTGTATGGATGAGAAAAAACAATCTGAGCCTGAGGTTATCTCTAATTACTTAGATTAAAATTAGCGTTAACAATTGAGGATTGCGGAAAATAGCAGTTTTTTCAAATTCCACTACGTCACAGTGATATAGTGTTGCTATAGCCATTTTATTTGACAATATTTTGTACTAAATAGCATATTGCAAAACAATAGCGAATTCTTCAAATCCCGCTAAGCTACAGCTCTGCTATACCTGTTATTTGACAATGTTTTGCAGAAAATAGAATATTGCAGAACAATAGTGATTTATTCAAATTCAGCAACGCTAGAACGCGGGTCTAGTTGCTAATATCTAACAACACTCGTTGAAATGAGTGCTGAAAAACTGAGTTTCAGTAAAAGCACAGATTACATTGTATATAATTTCACATCTGGTTAAATTATATTCAGTGCACTGTTCCTACTTTAAAATAGAATCAGCAACTTTAATCTAAAGGCACAAATCTTTACTTGAATCCAAATCAATCAATAATGCATGTGCAAGAAAAAAACTATCCCTTCAAACATGAGCTTTAATAACACTTTTCCATCTTTTCAAACGATTACAAAAACTTCTATCCATTCAACAATGACAAATAGAAGCCACCCTAGCTTAGCTACCTCATATCATCATAGCCTGCATATGGAAGTATCAATTCCATTCCCTCTAACCCTTCCACAAACATCAATTATAAGAAATTAAAAACACTTCTTTTTGGTACATATACTAAATCTAGGTTCAAATCCTCCGGGGATGCCACTTTCTGTGTTAAGTCAATCCATAGCTTTAAACGGACCCCAACTAATGGACGGTGAAATTGGTGTCCCTCGGATTAGTCATATTTAGACTGGATACCTAGTCTTTACAAAAAGTACATATACTAAAACCATGTCACTGACATGTGTCGGACACCAGATGCACCTTCGGTGCGAAATATAAGTACTGCATGGCATGCCACTAGTCTCATTGCTAGTATAAGAACTTGGTTTGAAAACCAAAAAAATTACCTTTTAGATGTCAAATGCACTAAGGGTAGTCTAGCATCAGCAACAATTGGATTTGGGCCACGCAACTCACTTCTGATTGCAAAGCTTTTCACGTCTAAAAAACAGAAAAACATAATGCAAAACATGTCAAAAAACAAAAACAAAAGACAGAACACATTTTTCAGATCAAACGTTATAACAAACAAACAAACATACCAAGATGATTATTAAGGAGGTTGTTTCTTCTAGTGATATGGTTATAGCAGCTTGGTTTAAGAACAGCATCATATGTTCCTAATTTATGGTCTCTGAAAATAATTCTGGGCATAGAAGCCATTGATTGATTAGAGAAAAAAAAAAAAGGGGGGGGTTTTAGTATGAAAAAGGGTTTAAAGAAAGATTCAGTGTGATGCTAGAATCAAAGAAAGAGTGAAGTGAAATGAGAATGAGTGTGACAAGTTTGGATTTTGTTGATTATTGAAGATGTCGTGGAAAACAAAGAACCACAAACGACCCTGCCACCATCCAAAACCATATCTTTTCCATACAATTTCAAGCCAGGCTGGAGGAGTATACTGTATATGTGCAAACTATATGAATTACCAACTGTTACTCACTTATTCCAATCATCAATTTCACCTCAATCACTTTTTTAATATTTGACTTTATTAACAAAAGATAATTGTAAAATGAGTAACGTTACATGTGCTTTAAAAATAATTTTGCATGATTAATTTATTACTGATAAACTATGTATTAATTAAACATATATTTCTTATTTCATTTTATACTCATACACTGATAAACTATTTTAACTGTTAATTTTATCAAACACTGCAAATTCAATCAGATAGTTTATTCGCTATAAACCATTTCAAACATTTCTTTTAGTATAACTCTCGCTTTCTTTTTTGTGTTTGATGGTTGAGATTCAACTTGAGAAAAATTGAGAGTACTTTTAGTGGAGAAATCCATTTTTTTTTTTTTAGAAATCCAAATTTTTAAAGCACGTGTTAAGGATTTTGCAAATAGTAATTGTGTTTTAAAAAATTATTTTAAATTTTTTGATAGATGAACCGCATAATTTTTAATACAAAGTTTTTATTTTTAGTATACTAACAAAACTTTAAGACGTTATTTGTGAGTTTGGAGGAATGAAGTAAAGAAAAAATAGTTAAATTTTTGCATTTTTTTAGGGAGTGATTTTATAAAGAATGCTAAATAAATGTTAATATATTTTTAATTTTAAGAATATTATAACAATGCAAGTTAAACTTTGTAAAAATAAAATAAATAAGTTAAATTTGAATGATTAATATAAACCTTCTAAAACCCTCTTCCAATACAATTTTTTAATCCCACCAAATTAAAAAAAAAAATTTGTTGTGGAGAAAAATAAACTGACCAAACTTCTTTTTTCTTTCCACCTATTTCTTGCTTTTTTTTTCTTTTAAACTCTCACATTCCCTTCCCTCTAAACTTTAAAACAAAGTCTAAGTGTATGTTTGGTTCTGCGGTGACGAGAATTGATTTTGATAGAATTGATTCTGTAAAATTGATTTTGGCCAAAATTGATTTTAAATTAAAGTGGTTTATGTTTGGATATATTTATGTAAAAGTGAGTTGAACAAAAATTTTGAGGGTAAAAATTAATTCTAGAATCAGAAGCTACGATTTCTAGCTTCAAGTAGAATCAATTCTGGAGGCATAATCAATTATACTTTTGAGAAACCAAACAAATCAGAATCAATTTTACACGTCCAGAATCAATTCTAGCTGCTCCAGAAGTGGAACCAAACATACACTTATATGAGATGATTTAAACATGAATTTATAAAGAAAGACAATTTTCACCTTATAAATCGATTTTGTAGAGTTGAGTTAAATCCAACTCAAAATTCTAATTAGGTATCGGAGTTTCCTCCAAAATATGTCGGGTAACCTTTTATCAAGGTTTTGGCTATCGAGCCACCCACCATTTATATTAACGCCCCAAGCCCAGAAATAGTGTTGGCCCGAAGATTGTGTTAAAGAGTCTCACATTAGATGTGAGATATTTGAACATGAATTTATAGAAAATTGCTATTTAGGCCCCCCTTGATGCTCCCATATCCCCCAAAAATCCCAAAATACCCCCAACTTTAGACCTAGAATAGTTTGGTTGCTAGGATACGAAATCTAAATATTTTCGTTTCGTAGGATACGAAATTGAGAACTACGCACAAGAGTAAAGAACAAGCGTAGATGTCAAAATCAATTGTTGTAGACAACCAAAATTTTGTATCCTATGTGACAAAATCCACAGTTTCGTATCCTAGGTGACAAAATTGTGTGTTTTGTGCCCAGATGTGTGTGACAAGGCAGACCTACTATGTTTTAACATAATTTCGTATCCTAGGTGACGAAATTTCAAAAAATGGGTGTTTTGGTAACTACGGGACGAAATTGTGTGTTTTATGCTCAGATGTGCGCGACAAGACAGACCTACTATGTTTTAACATAATTTTGTATCCTAGGTGACAAAATTTATTTCATCCGGTTATCTACGATACAAATGTCTTATTAAGGACATTTTGGTCACGAAGGGGGCCTTAGAGTAACATAGGGGTGCGAAAAAAGCAATTTTCAAATTTATAAGTAGTGACAATTTTTATCTTACAAACAAATTTTATAAAGTTGTCCAACCCAAAATTCTAATTAAAATTTTCCTTATAATAAAAAGAGAGTTTTTTATATATAATATGATAGAGCTAAATCGTTAAAGTCACCACTAAAACATCACAACAAATGTTCAAAAATTGAAAAGTTGTTTTTGGTTATCATAAAATAAAAACTTCAAAAGCACAAAAATATTATATTAATTTTAAAAAGTGGAAAAGAGAAAAAATAAATAAAATTATTAATCAAAATAATACTAATAACAATTTTACATTAGAGTTTAATTGTTATGCATTGTCAGTGTAACATTATTTTACACATGCAACCAATAAGAGTGATTTAAACTTCCACGTCATATAAAGATAGTGGGTGAAGTGGGGTGATGTGGCGGAATACATGGTTGTTATTGGATAAATTAAATCCTTTACATTATCCAGAGAGAATTTAAACTAAGTATTATTTTTTTAATAGGCAATGTTAGTTGTTAGTATATCACAATGTTAGTTTTTCTCCATTGTCAGGATTTGAACCATGAACCTTCAACTCCTTAATTCTTAGTTCAACTAGCTTAACCAATTAAGCTACTCATTCCCCTTAAAACTAAGTATCTTGATTATATAAGCACACTCATACCCAACCCTACACCATTTTATAAGTACCTTCATTATTGATATCTATTTTTTTTTTGTTTAAATTTCAATTGTCATTAAGTTCTACATGTGAAGTTGAGCACTTATTTTTTGGGTTACTTTCTTCCCTTCAAATGCATGATTATGTGCCGAGTTGTTCTCATCAACCAAAAATAACATTTCCCCACACACCCTAGCTAGTGTCCTACATGTGCACTATATATAACTATGAAGATTCAAGACTAAAGTGGCCACAAACCATGAAGAAGTGAGCTGTGTGTAATACTTATTCTTTGTTTCTCTTATTCAATTCTTGCGTGTAGTCATTATCTTACAGCAAAGGCCTTCAGAATCCAATCCCCTACAGCCTATAGATGCATACGGTGAAATATGGCAATGACATTGTTGTATTTACGGTTCATGGCCACCACACACTCCACATGAAAGCATGATAATACTAACCACAATTTGGGTTAACATGGCCAATAATACATGACACTTTTTCTGTGACAATGACATGTGTATGAGTTATTTGTACGTATGGGCCATTTTGGGGCGAATTATTTTTCTTGGTATTTTCCTTTCTTTATGGATGCTGATTCAGAAGTTAACATTCTCTTCATTTTTATTATTTTCTTTCATTTCTTTTATCATTAAAGTTTTTATATATTCTAGCAATATACCATTAAAATAGGGAAAGAAGTAGTCCCTGCGTCCCAATTTTTTAGTCTTTTAGCTTTTTAATTTTATACTAAGACTTTGGTTATTTTAAAAAACTAGAGTACAATAATTAATAATGTTTTATCATTTATACTTTTACAAAAACTAAAATCTTTATTAAATAAATTTTCTTTTTCTTAATAAAATAAGGGTAAAAAGGACTAATCAATATTTATTCTATTTTAATTCATGTGCAAAACTCTAAAATGACTAAAGTTTTGGGACGGATGGAGGAACTGTCTAAAACCGTTCACATTCACGTGACAAATTCAATAAAAAAAAAGAAACCAACCACCATTAAAGTGGTATATGTTCTGGGTTGAGCCTAAGCCCAATTTGGCGTCGAGCTCGGCCCAAAAGCACACTGATCCAAAGCCACACACGGCTGACATCAGAATGATTGTCAATCATAGTTTTTCAATCGTTATTCCAACGGCCCGACGGCCATTAATGGCGAGGACATCAGATTCGTCCTTAAATTAATGACATTGGCTTCGCATTAGAGATTATATATATCATTTTCATGCAGAAGGCTCAGGTACATTCAATCCTAACTCTAAAACTTTCACTTTACACATAAATTGACTTGAATTTTGGAGTGTTTGGGAATACAACTCCCTTTTTGCAACTATATCTAAGAGGAACACCACCGACCCTTATGATCGGATAAGACCAGTATACACTTTCATTCTAAATATTTTCTCAAAACTCTAAAATCTCATTAACTTGAGTGTTGAATTATATCTTTACAAATGCACCATTCCACTCCAACAAAGCACAACCTTATGTCACCGCATCACACTTGCTCCGACGGTCACCTCTGACAGTAGACACAATAACAAGTCAACAATAATCTTCAGCAAATATATGGGGTGGTAATTAGGCTCTGAGTGAAGGGAAGTCCACTCAACAAAAGAAAAAGGAAAAAGCGAGGGAGTTTATAACTTTTTATTATTTTTTTTTTTGCTAATAATAGGGAGTGTATAATTTTGGCATATGGCTATTGAGTGGAAACATATATCACTAAGAAACTCCAATGTGCCGGAATGAGTTGTTAGAGTAGGTCCATTATTATTTTTTAAATAGGTTAGTTAGACTGTTGTAAACCAATTTAATAGTTAGATTGATACATTGAAAATTAACAAAAAAATTACAAATTCTAACATTTTTTATTTTGAAATAGAAGAGGATCAATGCCCACGCAAATTTTAACTTAATTGATAGAAATATTCAAAGTTGTTAATCAAAATTTGAACTTCGGTTCATCCACTTTATTTAAAGGGTATATTAAGCGGCGCCCTCAAAACATTTGTTAAGTATACAAAAAAAAAATATTGATAAGATAACTTTTCACACTTTTAAAATATTGAAATGCACAAATTTCAAAATAAAAATTTTATATTAATATGTTTAACGAGTGTCCTTGAAACAATGTTTAACATTTTTCTTATTTAATCCCTATAAATTAACATCCTTACGGCTCTTAACTCAACCGAGTTGTGCCTATTTGTTACAAAACCCATTAACTATTCTATTTGCCATCATCTATTAATGTATTTCGTGCCATTTGTAAACAACGGTCAACTATAATTCCTATTTACTATTCCGGTTTTGAATATAAGCAAAACATAACTTTTTAGGTTCATTGAATAAAACATGTACTCCCTCCGTCCTTTTTTATAAGAGGTGGTTTAACAAAAAAATTGTCCCTTTTTATAAGACCCTTTTACAATTATCAATGATATTAATTATTCTTTGGAAAATGGGGCACTAGTTAGGGAAACCATATATAGAAAAGTTGTGTTGGTATTTGTGCAGTCAATGCTTTTAAAGTATAAGAAGTGTTGTTTTCAATGCTAATATTTCCTCTTTTGCTTCCTTAACTAGTGCCCCGGGGGCACTAGTTAGCATGACCCTTATTCTTTTTCCAAACTTACCCTTATTTACTTTGCATGGTTTTTTCAATAGCATTAAAGTCTCTTTTGTTTGATACAAAACACTACAATTGATGATAAGGGTAAAAATGTAAAATCATTATAATTTGTCAATCAATTTAATACTAAAATTCACTTTCTTAATACTCGTGTTTTGTCAAACTAGCTCTTATAAATAGGGACGGAGGGAGTATTTATACATTAAAATGGTCTAGATATATTATTTATTCAATGAACCTAGAAAGTGGTTTTTTGCTTATATTCAAAAAAAATTTGCAGTAATCTTCTTTTTTTGGGCCTAGGCCTCGTTCAATACCAAAAAAAAAAAAAAAAAAACCTTAACAAAAAAAATGTAAAAATAAATTATAAAGAAAAATCATCATTTTAATTGTAAAAATATATGACAAATTAATTTTTTTGTTCACTTTATCCTTTTCGATAAAGCATTAATTGACCTAGTCACTTTGACTTGAGTCTTTTAAAATGTTTTTTTTTAACAAAGACGAGTTAAAAAAAATCAAATCTACCATATAATTTTTTTCGAGGTCCAAAAACTGAAAACCCGATTCCATAGAGCACCCGACACATGTCCAAGGGCAGCCCTGATCACCACCTAAAATTCAGTTACATACCTGTGGAGTCTTGTGTTTGAAATCGTTAATAATATTCAAGCTAACAATATCAATATTTGTTAGTTGAACTAAATTTTATTGCTAAATTTTATGTTATTTAAAATAAATTTTTGACACAAATACAAAACACAATTTTTCTTTTAATATCACTGATAAGTCTAGCAACATAAAATTTATATCACATTTGGACGACAATTTCTTTTCCCACTCCCATGTATCTTTTTCACCCCTTTGAAGGTAAACAAAATTCGGTAAACACGACTCGAGTTCTTTTTTACTGCAAATTTAAGTAAAACTTACAATGAAAAAACTTCAGTAAACATTTATCGAAGTTTTTCGAAGTGAAAAAGAGTCTTTAAAGTGTAGGAAAAAATTCATCCATTTGGACAGACCTAGAAGCTGAGTCCATCTACAAACTTGATGGCCCAATTCTTCACTTAGACACAAAAATTCTTAGCCTGAATCTTCCTCATACGCACATCTTCCACTATTGTAACATTTTCCTTCCACTGCTCGCCACCTTCAACTAGCACAATGTAAAGATATGTTGTCGGCTTGTCACCGGTAACGACTTCTTATACTTCCTTCTCGAATCATTTTGGTTTATTTATATGTAAATCAGTCTTTATCGAACACAAAGTGTAATTATCTCAGTATGTAATTACATATAAATATTGACAAGGTGTGTCACTAACCCATTTTAAACATGGTAAGACGTCATAAATATTGACCCGGTGACTCATACATAATTCACATTTATTTGGCCTTTGGTTAAAGTGTGATCTTAAATTTATCAAAACAAAAGTCCCATCTTCATCTTTTACATGTGCCTCAAACCTACAACATAGCAGCGACAAACACCTTTGTTTTACTTTGTCCTTTTTTTTTTTTTTTTTTTTTGCCGTCTGTTCCCAACGCAACGCCAATGTAACCAAACAAAAATAACTACTGTAGTTGTAAACTCACTTGAATATCCAAACATGGTAAGTAACAATACTTTAACTATCTTTCCTCTAAAAAAACAAAATCACATTATTTATTTTTTCATATTAAATAGTGAATTCGATATGCTTGTTAAGTATGTCAAAAATAAAAATAAAAATAAAACATAAAATTAATATTGTTAAAAATAATGTTTTACACTTTTAATGTATTAAATGCACAAATTTCAAAAAAAATAAATTTATTTGCTTATTTAACTAGTGTACCGGTGACATTATTAATTTTTATTTATTTTTAACTATAAGGCCTGCACGGAGTAGAATAGCGCGTGAGATAGTAATTGAAACTTTGAAAAAGGCGTTGTTGTAAATGAATGAAAATTAAACAAACTTCGTAATATATTAAAAAGAAAAGGAAAAAACGTAAGCACTGAGGACCAGTTATCAAGAGTAGTAGCATCACCTTTATTTAGTTTTTCACTTTTAAAGAACCTCGTGACAATATTATTACTATTACTACTGTCTTCTCTGTTATCTTCTGCTGGCTGCTGCTACCTTTCTCTCTTTACTTAATCTCTCTCTCACACAATTCCTATCATTTTTTCTCATGCCATTTCTCACATTCAACATAAAATGTCTTCACTTATTATTTTCATTTTTCTTTTTTTATTTTCACTGAGTTTTCATTTCCGAGTTATCAACTCGGAACCAACTCAGGATAAGCAAGCTCTCCTTGCTTTTATTTCACAAACACCACACTCTAACCGTCTTCAATGGAATTCTTCCGATTCCGTTTGTAACTGGGTTGGTATTCAATGTGACGCTACTAAATCATATGTTTATTCTCTCCGTTTACCTGCCGTTGATCTTGTCGGTAAAGTTCCACCAAACACAATCGGACGGTTAACAAATCTCCGTGTTCTTAGTCTCCGTTCTAATGCTCTTTCTGGTGAGATCCCTTCTGATTTTTCTAATTTGACTTTTCTTCGTAGTATTTATCTTCAGAGAAATAAATTCTCCGGTGAGTTTCCTTCTAGTTTAACTCGCTTGACTCGTTTGACTCGGTTGGATCTTTCTTCTAATAACTTCACCGGTTCAATTCCTTTCTCTATCAACAATTTGACTCATCTTACTGGTTTGTTCTTAGAGAACAACACGTTCTCCGGTAGTCTTCCGAGCATCACTTCAAATTTGAACGGTTTCGATGTTTCTAACAACAATCTCAACGGTTCAATTCCCAAAACGCTGACAAAATTCCCTGAATCATCGTTCGCCGGAAACTTAGATCTCTGTGGTCCACCGTTGAAATCATGCACACCGTTTTTTCCGGCGCCGGCGCCATCACCGGATTCAATACCACCTGCTGATAAACCAAAGCACAAATCGAAAAAACTCTCCACCGGCGCCATTGTCGCAATCGTAGTCGGTTCTATTCTATTCATAGCTTTATTGCTTCTACTACTGTTACTCTGTCTCCGGAAACGCCGTCGCCGGACACCAGCAAAACCACCAAAGCCAGTCGTTGCAGCTCGTTCTGTTCCGGCAGAAGCCGGAACATCGTCTTCGAAAGACGATATAACCGGCGGTTCAGCCGAAGCAGAGAGGGAGAGAAACAAATTGGTGTTCTTCGACGGAGGAATATATAGTTTCGATTTGGAAGATTTGCTTAGAGCTTCAGCGGAGGTTTTGGGTAAAGGAAGTGTTGGAACGTCGTATAAAGCGGTGTTGGAAGAAGGAACTACGGTGGTTGTTAAAAGATTGAAAGATGTTGTTGTAACTAAGAAAGAATTTGAGATGCAAATGGAAATTTTGGGTAAAATTAAGCATGAAAATGTTGTTCCTCTTAGAGCTTTTTACTTCTCTAAAGATGAGAAATTACTTGTTTATGATTACATGCCAGCCGGTAGCTTATCTGCGTTGCTTCACGGTACGTTTTCAGACTATAATTCATTCTGCTTATTTTTGTGATAGTATAATTAAGTGATTAACTAATTAATTGATTATTCATACAATAGTAGTAGTAGTAGAAGTTTTATTTTATGGAAACATTATTCAAATTAGTGGAATATGATATGATTTTGATACTTTCGAGGGGTTGTGTTTCCGACATTTCCTTGTGTTCATATACCTTTATGATGGAATTAGCATTGTTTGTTTCTGGAATTTTGACTAAATTCCTTGTTCCAGCTGTTACATTAGTGGAATTTAGATTATTTTAATTTTGTTGATAGAAATATTTTAATGTGGTTATTGTTTTTTATTATTGTCAAATAATGTGCGTGCTTACTGCTTAGTTTTTTACTAGTATGAACCACATACACTACATCGGACATGATAAGACACTGACATGTTGACACTGATAATAATTTTAAAAATTGACATAATTCAACACTGACACTGGAACACGCCTAATTTGAAGAGTATCTGTGATTCATAGGTATCTTTTAGGTTTTTACTATGTGGGTTGATGATGGAGAGGTGGGTATTACTTACTAATGGAATGCATGTTACTTGAATATTAATTTAAGATTAATGAATTGGGAAAGTTGTTTAATACTAGTAAGAGTGTTTGTGAAGTAGCATAGAGTGGTGTTGTGTTTGCCACTCCATAATAATGTAGGACATGCTTCTGAAGCAAAACATTCTCAACTCATGAAATGATTGAGTTGAGCTGTGAGGTTGTCTTTTTTAATTCATTTTTTTCATTTCTTCCCACTCATGATATGTATGTCCGACATTATTTCTACCCGTTTTTGTTCTTTGTTCTTTTTTCCTTTTCTTTTTCTTCCTTTAATTCACAAAAGTAAAGATACTAGTTTCTAATTGATTAATTCCCTCCCTGATTGATGAAATAAAGAGTACACTGCGGAACTTGTGCTTTTTTGCTTTGCTTTTCAATAACGTTATGTTCACTCTAAATGAAAGGGGGAAAAAAAACTCAAAATAACCTACATCCTCGTATTTGATTCATGCTTTTTATACTATTGCAACTGTCAACAAATTATTGCATTTTGATAATGTTATCTTGCTGAATTTAACCTACTAGCTGCCATGGCCCATGAGACAAATGGAGGATAATAGCAACAAAAATAGATTCTTTTGTGACTTTAGTAGTTGACATGATAGTATTAATTTGTTAAGATTTCATTATCATTCTATATTATACTAGTATCATGTCTACACTTCACATTGATATTGATTGGTTAAGATTTCATTATATAAAATACTGCATTTGCTAAATTACTATTACTATATGGTTATATAGGGAGCAGAGGATCTGGGCGAACCCCGTTAGATTGGGACAACCGGATGAGAATAGCCCTTGGAGCATCGAGAGGACTAGCATGCCTCCATGTGTCAGGCAAAGTAATCCATGGCAACATCAAATCCTCCAACATCCTCCTTAAAGGACCTGACCATGACGCGAGCGTTTCGGACTTTGGTCTCAACCCATTATTCGGAAACGGATCCCCATCAAACCGTGTTGCAGGTTACCGTGCACCAGAAACCCTGGAAACCCGAAAAGTCACATTCAAGTCCGACGTGTACAGCTTTGGAGTCTTGTTGTTGGAGCTATTAACAGGAAAAGCACCCAATCAAGCTTCACTTGGAGAAGAAGGAATCGATCTACCAAGGTGGGTCCAATCTGTTGTTCGTGAAGAATGGACCGCAGAAGTTTTTGACGCGGAGTTGATGAGGTTTCACAACATTGAAGAAGAAATGGTTCAATTGTTACAGATTGCGATGGCTTGTGTTTCTGTGGTGCCTGATCAAAGACCAAGTATGCAAGATGTGGTACGCATGATTGAGGATATGCACCGCAGCGAAACTGATGAAGGTCTCCGACAGTCATCCGACGATCCTTCAAAAGGATCCGAGGGTCATACTCCACCTCCCGAATCAAGGACTCCACCTAGATCACGCACACCGTAGTAAAACTGGTTAAATTAAATCAAAAGAAAGAAAAAAAAGGAGAGTATTTGTTGAATTGAAATTAAAGATCATAAAAAAAAAGAGAAAAGGACATGACAAGGTGGTGGGTCGCTCTTAAAATGTGCCTACTCTGTTCTACATTTGGCGCGCTATTTCTTGCTTGGTCTTTTCCGGTGGTGGTCCAATTAATGTGTATTTTTATCTTTAAATGTATTTTATTTAAATTTTTTTCTTCTATTTTTCTTTTAATTGTTATTAGTTTTTGATGATTTTTATTTTTTACAGGGTGGAGAGTTTGATAATTGTTCATTAAAGTGGGGTTTGGGGGGAGAGGATGGACTGTTAGTAGAGTTCCATGAACCTATTAAGATTGACCATTTAATGATTTTTAAATTGCCATTTTTTGCAGTTTTTTATAGTTAGTAATTGCTTATATTTTTGGTACTAAATCAAACTTATATATCTTTCCCATTGTCTTTGATTGCTTGTCGTATGTTAATGTGATTAGCGTGTGCAACATTTTAAACCTAACACAAGCAAGCCGGTTGTTACATAAATAAAGTGTGCATACACGTCACCTATTTTTAGATAATTAATCAGAGTACCAAACTAACTAACCTGTAATGAATGAAGATTAATTACCAAAACTAATCAGCAATAAGCATAGCACGCGCGGTTTTGGTGTAGAGTGAGTGTGGTCCAAAATTCACATGTAAAGTAAAAGAAGTAGTACAAATTCACATGGAACCGAAATAGTGGGAAATCCAAAGTGAATGACAGAGTTGCCCTTTGTGTGTGGATAACAGGCTGGTGGGAGTTTTTTGCCTTGTTGTGAGTAACGAAGAGCTTTTGACCAAACTAGGGACAATGGACCCGCTGGTAGTAGTATTAGTTGTTTGGTTTCAATTCTAGAGTAGTAAGAATTGATTATAGAGGTGTAGAATTGATTTTGGTTTGTTTGGTGAACTTCAAAATTTTCAATTGTGTCTATTTCTTTCCAAATATAGAATAAATGAAGGGATAACTAATGGAGGAAGCCCAAACTCCTGATTCTATGGCTTTGTTTGGGAAGACAAATAAGTTAGCTTATAGCTTTTAGCTTATAAGCTAAAAGCTCTGTTTGGAAACAATTTTAAAAAAAGAGTTTATAGCTTATTTTACTAGCTTATAGCTTACAGCTTATCATATTTTCTTTCAATTTTACCTGTATCATCTTACTTGAAAAAATAATTAAATATTAATTGAACATATTTTTTTATGTCATTTCATACTTATAAACTAGTTCAACCGCTAATTTTACCAAATACTACAAATTCAATCAGCTAGCTTATTTGCTATAAGGTAAAAGCTAACTTATAAGTTATCCGCTATAAGGTAGCTTGTCCGCTATAAGGTAGCTTATCAGCTACCCGCTATTTTTTACCAAATAGAGCCATATATAATCAAATTTTAGCTTTCTATATACATTGAAAAAGTAACATATCTAGTCTATATTATTGACTAAATATATTATTTTTTTAATGCATCTAAATATCTAGAATTTGCTTATATATAAAATCGGAAGGAATACCTATAAAATAAATCGATGACAGAATTCTCAAGTTCTAATCCAAATGAGACGATTAGTCTAACAATATATAGACACCATTTATAATCACACACTAAATTTAACGGGTGTTGGATATAAGAGAAAATAAATGTTAGTTTATAAAAAATATTACAATCTCATCTTATAAATTGATTTTATAATGTTGAATTATATTGATATGTAAGTTTAAAGAGTTTCACCTAATAGCATAAGGATCTTAATTAATTGCTTACTAAACACATCACATAATACATGTTACATAAAGTTAACTTGCTCACTAGTCGCTACATACGTGTTGGCACATAGTATTTTGCCATACAATAGTAATTTTTCTCTCCTTTCGTTTAACGTACAAAATTTCACTGTATTAGGATTATTAAGATTCGATATGTCAAAGTAAACGGACACATATATGGCGTTTAACAAAATGGAAACTGCATACTACAGTACTACATCAGCTGTATCATTTATAACAAATTTAACAGTTGAAATTATGTGTATAGTACTAATTTTTTTTTACCCATAATAAATAGATTTCAATTACTATTTAATGTTACTGTAATATAGTTGTAATGAAGCAGTTTTATTAAGCTGTTCCGGTGGCATTCAGAGTTACCAGTGGCTGACATGTGGTAAACAATGGCAGAGGTCGTCAACTGTCCTTTACTTCTGCATGTCTAAAAATCTTGTGTTCACATAGAGTACTTCAAATAATTTCAAAATGTGCATAAAATAAAAACAAGGTTGGAGTATATTTTTCACTAAAAAAAATGAAACGAAAATCATTGAAAATTATACTAGCAAAAAAAGCATAGCATTAATTTAAATAATCGGTAAAGAAAGACCATTTAAATATAAAATTGTAATTTTTTTAATGAATACTTTCATTTTGTATTTTCTTTTACGAAACTTTCATTTTTTTATTTTGTTTTCCTTCTATAATCCCCTTTAATAAGGAGCTGCTATGTACATTGATAAACTAAAGTGTATCGACATTTTTCTTTTTGAATCGATAAATTAATGGTCATTTTGTATGAATAAAAAAGATTATTTGTCAACTATTGTATTTTAGAGAAAATGATTTGACAAAAACAAAATCACAATTTGATTGTTTATAAGTATTATACTAATTTTTTTAATATTTTTTTCATAAAAAATAATCAACTTTCACTATTATGAGTGATTAAAATTCATAAAAAAATTAAATTTTATTTTGTTGGACCATTTTGGCAAATTATAATTTTTTTAATTATTGAAAAAAAAAATTAGAAAACACTCATTTAACTAATAATATAAAAATCTAATATACCGGTATATTCAAACTTTAAAGTGTACTGTGAATGTTTTCAATTTAATAAGAGTTTAAAGGACATGTACTAACGCTAGTTTAATGTTTTTTTCATTATAATTCTTTAGAAGCTCTAGTGCCCGTTTGGATTTATTTATTTTTGAGCTTATGTGAAACAACTTATGTAAATAAATAAGCTTTTATGTATTAGTATAAACTTTTCAAAGTAGTTTATAATAAAACAACTTATAAAAATATTTTGTCAATGAAAACTTTTGAATCAGCATAAAACTTTATATTTATTTGAATAAGTTATTTTCATAAGCTCAAAAATAAGTCAAATCCAAACAGATCCCTAGTGTGTAATCTATGAATCATCTCCTGATTTCCTATTGTCATTCTTAAAATTTAGTAGACAATTAGTTCTTCTTCTTGATAATATTTTCTTATAAACCATTGTTTTGAATTTTGATAGTTCTAATTTTTGAGGAATAAAGGAACAAAAGAAAACTCATTTTTAGTTTTCCAAAGAAAAATGCAAGTCTATCTTCAATCTAGATTTGGATTTAACAAAAAAAAATAACTATGATGAAAGCCACAAACTCAACTTGTCTAAATATATCCTTATGTTTCTTTCTACATATGTTCTTTTCAATAGAACATAGAAAGGTCATTTTTTGTTTGAAACAAGCTAAGCTCTTTCTTTTCTTCTGCACCATTTTTTTTTTTCTTTCAAAAATAAATGTTAGTTGTTTTTATTCAAGTATGATTAAAAATTGAAAATAAAAAATGGAAAACCATATCTATCAACAATAAATGTTAGTATTTATTTTACCTGAATAAAATTTTGGTTCTTGTTTTCTCCTCATACTTATAGTCTTCTTATGTTTCCTCAAAAGAAAAAAAAACATGGATGAGTGAAATATCAAAATAAGGAAAATAAATAGATATGATTTGATTTGTTTATTTTTTTTCGGTGTACAGGAAAAAATTTATTTTTTTGTTATTCTTCAACAAAGAAAGTTGATTTTTGTTGTTGGTGAAGTAAAAGTTCATATTTTGCCTATTTTTGTCTTTCATCTTTTCTAAACCTTTATATTCTTTTACAAAAAATAGCATCAAAAGTATCTATTTATTTTGATTATTATGTGAATAACATTTTTATTCTTTCACCAAGTTTTATTTTTCTTTCTAAATCTACAATACCTTCATGTAAATTTACAATAAATCTAAGAAAGTTTGTGTTATCTACAATACCTTCACTTTAGATAGATTAGATCAAACTGAGTATCTTGGCCTTGGAAAAAGATTCGAGACTTGGGTAGAATTAGGATTGAAGACTAATTTTTGTAACTCAATTAGGATCACTTTGTGTAAAGTTATTTATTTGATTCTAGTAGAACAGAGAGCTGCTCCCTCCTCAAGAGTAGGTCAATTTGGACCGAACTGAGTAAATAAATTATCGCGTGTTCTTCTTTTATTACTATTGCTTATCCGCATGATTTGTTTGTCGTTATTTTGCTCCACATATCAAGTTTTCATTGGTGTGATATTTTAAACAAATTCACAACATATACTGCAAAGTCAAGTTGGACGGGCTGCATTTGACCATTGGAATGAGTGGTTTGATGTTCATAAGATCCGAAGTACTGATGATCATTATCCCGCCTTTAAACATAGAACGGCGGGAAAAGCCTCATATAGAGTAGTTAAAATGCAATGTAGATGCAGATTTTTTTGTCGACTCGGGAAGGACAACGATCGGTACTTGTTTTCGTAATAGCTCTAGCGAGTTTATTGTTGGATTCACACAATGGCAACGACTGATTTTATCAACAGACGGGGGTGAAGGTTGGGCGTTACTGCAAGTCATGAGTGAAGCTAAGCATAAAGGTTTTAAACGAGTCCAATTCAAAAGTGACTCTTAATTGCTGGTGGAAGCAATTCGTTCGAAGCAAAGATGCAATTCAGAGTTTCTTTCAATCGTTAATGATATTATTCTTGCTATGTCATCTTATGCAAACTTTGAAGTTTAGTTTATTAGGTGACAAAGTGAATTCGGTTGCTTATACTTTAGCTAGAGCAGTCAATTCTTGGACTAGTTTCCATAGATTTGAGATTCTTTGGTTTTCACCAACAGTATAATCTGATTCGGGGGTCAGTTCTGGCATCAAGTGGTTTCAGCCCCTTCCCGATCATAGTTGCGGGGGATCAAACTGTGATCCTCCCTACCAAGTTCAGCGTCAATCACCACTGAACCAACTAACGATTGGTCCATAGATTTGAGATTATTCCTTCATGTATTGAAATTTTGGTAATTAATAAAATGCATTAAGTTTATTTGGTTAAAAAAAAACTTACTATCAATCATAATTGAAAGGAGGAGGAAGTCATATATATCTTGGAATTCCAAAAACTAAAATTTTTTTGAAAAATATTTGTCCAAATTTTAACATCAGCAGAAAGCATAATGCTAACCTTTTTAGACATGAATTTAAAAAGAGATGATTTTTATTTTTTTTATTTTCTATAAGAAAATTTTAATGGAGGAAATTTTATTGGAGACTATCAAATGTATTAAAAATATTTGTAACTCAGTATATTGTGACTGTCAAATTAATTTCACTAAGATCATTCCTTGATAAAAGAGATAAATTAATACTTTATATTTAAAAAGAATTACCTCGTCCACAAATCTTTCTTAATAGTTAAGAATGTCGAAATTGTTAGGTTATATATTATGATCGAAGTTTAAACTCCGAATTTCAACTTATATATGTTATTTCATTTATATAAAGAAAATAATTTACTTCAAAATATAAACAAAAATTGATTAAATATAGTTAGTATATTTGATATAATGAAAATTTAAACTAAATATATTAACTTTTGTTAGACTCATTGTTACCTATAATTTTAGATGGAGGGAGTAGTACTTACTGTTTATTTATAACGATGATGACCACTGAAACATTTAGGCCACATTTGGCCATACTACATTGAAGTGTCTGGTACCGTGTGTCCTTTTGTGAGGATCTCCACAAAGTTGAATGACAAATAACCAATCATTTTTTATTAAAAAAAATATAACCAATCATTTCCAATTTTCCATACAGAATCCCAAGGTTGTCAGAACTGGACCGGTCATTGAACCGGTGAGCTTACCGGTTCAAGGTTCAATGGTCGGACCGAGGTCGGACCGGGATCGGACCGTTTTTAATTAAATATATCATTTTTATATTTTAAATAATATATAATAATAATAATAAACTAAAAGTTAGACAATATATTTAATTTTACACTATTAAAAATTGAAATTCATATAAAAGCTTATAATTGTATAATTTAAATTAAAAAAAATAGTTATTGAGAAAGTTGGTTGCTTTTTTTTTAAATTTATTTTTAATTTGTTGGTAATTTACAACAAATATAAATTTAAGTATGTTTTATAAAATAAAATAAATATACCTTTTTTAATCTCATTACAAATTATTAATAAAAAATAAAGTTAAATGTGTTTTGTAAATAAAAATAGAGTGTCTTTGTATATGAACTACTCTTTGAAGTCCCACATTGGAGAAATCTCATACTTGAAGTCTCCCACTTAGTTATAAATAAGTCTTTGTTAGGATGTTTCTTAGTGCATTTGAAGTCTCCCACTTGATTGGTCATCATTTAATGTGACTTTTAGTCGTATGAGATTGACCCCACTTAATTTGTGGATTTTTTTTTAATTTTTTCAATTAAAAAAATAAGTAATTTTTTTAGACCGGTTTTTCCCGGTTTTCGGCCGGTTTTCCGGTTCAATGATCAGTTCATGTGCAGACTGATTTTGCAGCTGACTCGGACCGGATGGAGGTCCGGTTCCCGGTTCGACCGGTCCGACCGGCCGGTCCGGTCCGGTTCTGACAACCTTGCAGAATCCTCAAATAAATCGGACGGCTTTTAGTTTTAACATAATTTTAGTTAAGTGATAATCTAGTTTTAAATATGTATTTGGTTTCTTAAAGTTTTTTAGTTAAATAATTTAGTTTTAAATATGTTTTTAATTCTGTAAAAAAAATGTTTTTAATTCTTTAAAATTACCATTTTTTTTATCTTTACAATATTTTTAAGTGATAATCCCTATTTGGGTGGAGGTTATCAAATGTTCGTCTTCCAACAAAAACAATTTGCTTCATTGTGGGATTAATGATTTAAATTTCTATTTTTGAGTGGGAGATTTTGAAGTGAATCAACCACCACAACATTTATTTTTTGAATGCCTTTTCTTTAGCAAGATGTGGTCAAATGCGTTTATTTGGTTTGCGTTCAACCCTTCTATATAATCATTGTGCGAGGGTTTATTCTTGTCATGACCCTAATTGTGACCATCAATCTCGTATAATCATTGTCCGGTCTCTCTCTTATTACCATCGTGTTTTTGTACCCTTGACTTAGTAGAAAACCCCATGCGTCCCTTTTCACACGAGCACACTAATGTTCGAATTATGGATCTAAAACAAATTATCCATTAGTAATAAGTTTGTGGGTATCGTGTTGTGAAGAACAAATAGATATTTGAATTCATTACGGTCTACAACCTTCTAAACATAAAATTTGTAAAAATGAATTCCTTAATAAATTAGGCTAACAAAATAAAAAAGCTAACGACGGTCCAACAAATTTTCTAAAAAGAAAATAATTCAAGATAACTTAATATTTGAGTTTTTAAGGATTTTAAAAAATTGAAATTCAAGTTTGTCGCAACATATTTCTATTTTGCCAACCGATGCAACATGAAAACCAAAAATCTCAATGTGGTTTCAAATTTCGTCAATTTTGACAAATTTGAAAGGTTGGTGAAAAATCCAGAAAATAAATAAGTGAAATTATTTAAAAGTTAATGATGAAAAATAGAATTATCACAGTGTTTGTGGGGTAGGGGACTAGGTACTGGGGGTATATTCCCCCAACCCCCATCATTTATGTACTTTGTTTGGACTGACAATTCATCACACCACAAAGAAAGTGGCCCGATCCACTCAATAGCATACAAAACCATATCTGGGCTAGTGTATAATCGATGAATATTACTTTTGCCACCCTACATATTACTCGCGCGCCCCATGACTCTGTTCGGTAAGCCAAATAAGTTAGCTTATAGCTTATAAACTAAAAGCTCTGTTTAGCAACGGTCTTTTCAATATGAGCTTATAACTTATTTTACTAGCTTATTTTCCATATGCTATTTCAATTAGCTTATGAGCTTATAGCTTATTGTTTTTCTCTTTCACTGTTACCCTTAGGACTAAAATCAAAAATTCACGAAGATATATGACGAAAATGATATTTAAACCTTATTTTATTTGAGAGATGTTATTTTGGCTTGGTACCCAAATTGGATTCTCGGCAGCTTTAATTTTTTCTTTCTATACTTCAATATGTTATAGTAGGATTTGAGCGTGTTGTGATTCTTTTTTCCACCGTTGTTGTGTAAAGAATTTGTTTTATTCATTAATAGATAGAAAAACCCTAAACCCCAATTACAAATGTGTTCATCCATAGTTAGTATACAAATCCTTATTTGCTGCTAAAATAAAAATTGAATTGGTAGATAGATTAGTTTTATTTTATTTGGATTGTATATAGAGGTATAAATACATGTATGTCATTGTATATTGACAGGCTCGTCCCGGACACATGTGCAACATGTGTCGTGGCATCAGGCATCTTAAAAATAAAGGCCTCAATTTTTTTATATAGTAGTAATAATAGTAAATTAAAGGATGTAAAATTTAATATATTACATAAAACTGCAAATGTCCAATTGTTAGATCAATAATCTCTTTTACTGAGTAGTAATATTAATAAATTAGAGGGTGTAAAATTTAACACATTATTTAATTAACGAATTTACTTCAAAAATATTCGAAAAATGACTCAGCTTAAGTAGCTAGGAAATATTTTATTGTTATTGATTATACTATGAATCTTTTTATATTAATTATAGGGATGCTTATTTTTTTATGCTATTTGCAATTTAAACCAGAGATAATTTTTTTTTTTAAAATTACATTTCTATTTATTAAAAAGGGCCACATTTTTTATTTGCATATGACCTCCAAAAACTCGGAGCCGGCCCTGTATATAGAGGTATAAATTTATATAATTGTATCGAATGTATTTTACTATTATGTTTAATTTTAAGTATCTTGAATATTAATTTGATATAAATTTTATTATGAATTGAGAATTTCTTTTTATTTTACATATGCAATTTCATATTGCTAAAGCATGAAGTCAATTTTCAAGTATCACAAGTTGGCTAATATACATGTACACTTTGACATGAAAGATATACTACAATAAAATAAAATAAAATAAATTTAAAGTAAAATATATTATATAAAAACTACTTTAATAAAATAAAAATTAATTTAATAATTTAATAATAATATATAAAGTTATATTACTTAAATGAATTTAAATTAGTATATCTTAAATATAAATTTTATTATTAATTACAAATGTCATTTTATATCATTTTACATGTAGCAGCTAGTTGAACTGCTAGCTTTACCAAACACCTCAATTAGCTTATCAGCTATAAGCTACCAACTATATGCTATAAACTATCAGCTACCTTATCAGCTATCCGATGTTTTTACCAAGCAGAGCCTATATGTTTTCCATTTTACCTTTCTGCTATTTAAGTAGCGAATAATATGAAAATGAGAAATTTTAAAAAATGTCGTCCGCTACTTAAGCAGACAGAGATATTTAATTTTATAAATTCGTAAGGCGCACGAAAAAATAGATAGGGTGACAAAAGTATTTTGTAATTGATTCACAATAAGTCCAAAAAGTATATGGCCTAAAACAAATTATCCATCAGAAATTATTAAGTCATGATAGTTGCTCTTTTTCTCCCGCATTGCTCAAAATGCTCTCATTAATTTTCATCGAGGATATTTATTGATAGTGTAAAATTTCAACGAAAAATATATTTCAATAATGTATTTTTCTTATATGAGCAACGGAGGTAATTTACCTTAAGTCGCATTTTTCAACTAACCAATATCCATACTAAGGTACTGTTTGGCCTAGCTTTTTTTAGGTGTAAAAGTTATTTTAACCACAAAGCTAGAAGCAAGAGCTTTAAAATCGAAAGTAAAACTGTTTGATAAATCTTATTTTAATTTTAAAAAATATTAAAAGTTTATTTTTTTAATTATAATAGGATTAAAAGATGTTTGATGATAAGGTAAAGTTTTTTTTTTTTATAAATAATAACTTCTAGAGTGTGAAAGTTCTCAACTAAAAGACTATCTAAGAGTACCCATACCCATTATATTCAATTGGGTTCTCAACTAAAAGACTTCTAGAGTGCGAAAGTATAAATTGTGATAAATTACTACTCTTATAAGAGTACCCATACCCATTATATTCAATTGGGTTCTTTGAATGAGTTGCACATAATTTTAAAAAATATTATTTCACACTTTTTAATTGTTTAAATTACTAAAACAATTAGCTAAAGCATCAAACGAATATGACAGCTGATACGTTAATTAGAGTGGTCATTTCATGGTCTTGTCGCACTTTTTTTTTATTGTGTTCCTTTTTGTATTGAACATATTATCAATAAAGAACTAAATTGATTGTGTTTTCTTAAAAAAAAAAAAAAAAAAACTACTAAAATGTATTATGTATCTAAATATCTACATTCATGAAAAACTCTAAAACGAGTCCTACATAATCCCACAATATTTTCCACATTTATATTACAAAGCAAGTTTTTCAAATGTGTTGTTGTGAATAGAAATTTGCTTTAAGTTTGAGAATGATATAGAGAGTGAAATACCTTGCATTATGAGATAGGCTCTGTTTGGCAAAAATAGTGGATGACTGATAAGCTAACTTATGGCTGATGACTGATAGCTTATAGTTGATAGCTTATGGCTGATGACTTATAGCTGATAAGCTAATTAAAGTGTTTGGTAAAATTAACGGTTCAATCATAGATAAATGTGAAATGACATAAAAGGGCATTCATAATTAATAATAAATTTTTTATTTAAGATATTTATAATTTAGTAATTTAATTTTTTAATTTAATATATCTTTTATATTTTAATATAGAATGAAATTTATTCACTTAAATTTTACTTTAAAATTATTTTCATTTCAATTTTTATATTTTATAAAAAAATTGAACGAAACAATAATAAATTGATTCAAGTGGTAATTACTTCATATTTAAAATACTTAAAATTTAGTGATTTAAATTTATAATTTAATTTATCTTTTATATTTTATTATTATTATTATTATTATTATTATAATGTTAAATTAAATTTTAATCTTTTTTTATAGAGGTTAAATTTTATTCTTTGAAATTTCATTTTAAATATATCTTCATTTCAATTTTTATACTTTATTAAAAAGATTAAACATAATGTACCAAAAAAAAAAGATTAAACACATTAAAGATGTGATAATAGGTACAGGCTATAGTAACGTTGTACCAAAAACTAGGTACATCAACGTTTAAAAAAAAAATTCAAGAATGTAAAAAAATTAATTGGTATACAACAAGTAAAAGAAAAATAGATAGGTGCAAGTGCAACAACATAAAAAAAAGTAGGCACAACATACCTATTTTGTTTTAAATACTATATAAAAAATTATAGTAAAGGATAAAAATGGATTTACGATAAAATCATAAGGGTAAAATGGGAAGAAAAACTGATAAGCTATAAGCTCATAAGCTACTTGAATTAGCTTATGAAAAATAAGTTATAAGTCAGTAAAATAAGCTATAAGCTCTTTCTGAAAAACTGTTACCAAACAGGTCTTTTAGCTTATAAGCTATAAGACATAAGTTATAAGTCAGGTTTTTGGGTTAGCCAAACAGACCCATAATATCCTTGATCATTGGGAAGGAGCAACAAATAATGCTTAGAGCTGTAAGCAAATTTAAAAAGATCGTTTAAACTGACTATCTAATCAAACCAAACTAAAAAATCTATTCTTATGTTTTGATTCAAAAACTGAATTGAACTAACAAAAATCGAGGTTGTTTGGCTCAGTTCTCGGTTTTAGTTTTTAGAAACCGATGAACCAAACCGATAACTTTTACCCATTTATGATGCACATTAAAACATTTATACTCTTGTTCTTCATAAAAATATGTGTATATTTTTTCAAGTTCTCATGTTCTTGATTGTTGAATTTTTATTTTTATTTTTTAATGAAAAATGGTTCTTTATATATGTTTTTTACTTGATTGTTTGATATCATAGAGGTAAGTTTAGTTTATATATTTTTTCTCTCTTAAATTTTATTTATGTCATCTCTAATTGATGTGAATTTTTAGTTAAAAAACGAATTTGTGTGCTCTATTAATAGTAAATTTTATCTCAAATTACAGTTCAAATACTTTGTTAAAAACTTCATTTGTTTACTTGTTAAAGCTTCATTTTATGCTTTATGAAATTATTTGTTTTAGTGCTCTTTTTAAAGCGTTCTTACCAAATTGTTAAGTTTGTTTGTTTTTAGTGTTTTTATCATATAATTTTCAACCATGTATGAATTATGTGCAACAAGTTGTTGGAAAATAGAGCATGGAATAGATGAAATGAAATATATTGTATAAAAAAAAATGTATAAAATATAATATTTGAAAAAGAAAAAAAAAACTATAAACCGATAAATTGAAGTAAACTGGTTAATTTGATTCGGTTCTATTTAAAAAAATTGAAAAATGAATTAAACCAAACCAATAAAAAATGGCTTAATTGGTATTTTGGTCCCTTAAAGATTTTTGTGGTTTCACATTGATTCCTTAAAGAAATTTTTTTTCGTTTTGATCCCTTAAAGATACATCTGCCAGTCATAATGGTCTTTTCCGTCAATTTTTTCAAAAAAAAACCGTTAGTTTTTCACAAGTCCATTGTTACTTATAGTGTACCACCAACATCCGATTTTATTTTCCTTCCTTCATCTTCTCCCTTCATTTGTTAAATTGTTATTCATCTTCATCAATATTTTGATAAACTTCAACTACAAAATTCTAAATATTCAAACAACTCAAACTACACACTTCAACCCACCATTAGCAATAGTTACAACTTTCAAAAGCTTGCTAAGTTTTTCATCATTCCTCGCTGCAAGCTGAACGTGCCTTATACTACTAGGGTTTCGCTCCTTCCATGGATGTGTCTTCCTCTACTCATCAAAGGTCAATTTTTTTGGATCTTCATCTTACACCCTTTCACTATCTTCCTTCAATTTTAATTGTTCTTCAGAATTTTTACCTCTTAATTCAATTACCCCATCTCTCAAACTAATGACATGTAATAATATTTATTTGACAATGGCTTCATTAATTAAGTAAAGCATATTTGAGTTAAAAAAATATCAAGACAGCTCTAAACACTGGACACCAATAATACAATTGAAATATAACTATGTACATTAATTTTATTTAGTGATTAGGCTCACACACTATAAATGTGGAAAAATAGACAATTTGGTATTTGAATCTCAGATCTTTCAATAATATCTTTAATAGTTATCAAGTGAGCTACTTTTACAAGATCATGATATATACATTAATTTATACACGTTGATATAGAGTGAACATCATTTTTTTTTGCATTGATATGTCAATATTTTTTAATGTAGAGAAGATCAGTTTTTGTCAGACAAAAAATTGAGTTGTATTATATATTAACTTGTTCCACTATTTTATTAACCACAAATGTATGCTATTAGACTGTAACATATGTTTCGATAATTTTCGAGATACGTAGAACATTGTCACTTACAAAAAAAAAACAAAAAAAACACTACAATTCACTATCTAGTTAGAATAATTTCGTTTTATCTTGAATCTACTGATTTCAACCGCCACTACAAGAAATATTGTTTTTCGCAGCGACTTTTTCGCAGCGACATTTAAATTGTTGACAAAAACATATATATAGCAACAACTTATTTAAGTTGTTGTTATAAGTTAGTTTTTTCTCAACAACTACGTTATCGTTGGGAAAAGTTAGTTATCCTAACAATAATTATAGTTGTCGCTAATAGTTTAGTTTTTTTACAACAATCTTCTAAAGTCGCTGGGAAACCACTCAATTACTTTTTTTTATGCGTATCTTTTATCATGGTTTCTGTTCCTATTTTTATGCGTAGATTTCTCTTAATTTAATTTTTTTTTCTTTTTTTATGTTTTGTATCTTTTTTTATCTTTAGAGCTAACATCACAATTAAGGGTAGAAGATTTGCAATATTATCATACTCTTTGATGACAAATTAGATATTTTAGTAATTGTTCCTTCTATATATTTTTAGTAGATTATTATCGCCGCTAATAGTATAGCTTTTTTTGCAACAATCTTGTAAAGTCGTTGAGAAACTACACAATTACTATTTTTTATGCGTATTTTTTGTAGGGTCCGCCCAACACATTGTGTGGCCTAAAGCAAACATTAAAATAAGGTTTTTTTATTTTTTTTAAAAATAAAATAAAAAATTGATATTACAAAAATAAACAAAAAAATTTTTTGGGTAAAAAGCTACTGAATAGCTTCATTTATTAAAATAAATTATATTATTTTTAGATAAGTAAACATAATAATAGAAAATAATTGATAAAAAATAGGAATCTATTAC
Organism: Trifolium repens; assembly: GCA_030408175.1. Lineage (NCBI taxonomy): Eukaryota > Viridiplantae > Streptophyta > Magnoliopsida > Fabales > Fabaceae > Trifolium > Trifolium repens. The sequence continues at coordinate 47,183,592 of CP125851.1, forward strand.
TATATATAAAAAGGATACAAATTTTTGGGATGACTTTTTCATTATACCTATTTTACCCTTAAAAAAACTACAAAAAAAAAACTAAATATTTGTATATGTTGAAAAATAACTTCCACATAAAAATAGATTTTCAGTTTTTTTTAGTAAATAATATTTTTTTTTCTCTTAATAACTAAGCACAACTTCCAACATAAAAGTATGTTTTCAGTTTTTTTATAGTAAAAAAAAATATATATTTTTTTTCTTCTTAATAACTAGCCACAACAAAAAAGGATGTTAAGTAGTTATCAATTAACTAAGTCCAATAAAAAAGGAGATTAAGTAGTTATTTATATTTGCACAATAGAGAATTTCGATCACTGCAAATAAAAAAAAGAGAATGTCGATCACACAAACGGGCACGTAGTAGAAAATAAATTGTTTAATAGTGTAGATGATCTTTTTTTCTTTTTTGTTTTGATACAGGCATAGATGATCTTTTTTTTTTGAAGTAGATCTTTTTTTTTTTGTTACAAGCGTAGATGATCTTTTTTTATTTAAGTTAAAAAAAATCTACAACAAATAGAGTACAATATTTTTTTTTGAGGTAAAGTAGAATACAATATATATATTTATTAAACAAGGTAGAGTACAATATAAAAGTATAGTTCTTCACAATAAATATAAATGGATAAAATAAGAAAGCAAAAAACCATAAGAAAAATAATTTGGGTTTAAAAAAATTAATTTTAAAACATAAGAAAAATAAATTGGTTTTAAAAAAATTAATTTTTTTTTCTGAGGTTTAAACCGGCCTTGATCTTTTATCGTGGTTTCCTTTCCTATTTTTATGCGTAAATTTCTTTTAACTTAAAATTATTATTTATTTTTATTTTTATTTATATATATATTATTATACTTGATAAGGACAAATTAAGTTTTTTTAGAGTAGTTCGTTTAGTATATTGTTAATAGATATACTTTAATTGAGTTATTTATAGTTTGTTGAGAGATATATGCAAAATAAAAAAACTAATACTTTAATTAAATTATCTACTAATTAAAGATATTTAAATAAAACTAGTAGATATTTAAGTCAAATTAGTAGATATTTAAGTCAAACTAGTAGCTATATGCAAACGGATATTTAAAACCAATACTTTAATTAAATTATCTACTAATAATATATATAAAACGAACTAACATTCAATTAAAGTATATCTACTAGTTTGTTGAGAGATATAGTCAAATTATGCAAAATAGAAAAACAAAATTTAGTTAAAGCTATTTAAGTCAAATTAACATTCATACTAACCACACACAGTTACTTAGTTAAAGAGACATTGAGATCTAAAACAATACATTGACAAACTACTATCAGGTTTGCTAGCTTCATTGTATACTTTCATTGCATAAGTAAATTTAATTTTTTTTTAATATTTTTCAGATCCCTTTTGCTTCAAGTTCAATAGCTAGAGGATTGATTAAAGATCGTCATGTTTCCTCTTAGTTCAATGTTTCTTTGTAGGTTTAATCTTGTTGGAGATGTTCACAAACTTTATCCCTTATCTCTTCCACTTGTTATCTCTCAATTCTCAATTTTTTATATAGTCAATTTATTATTATTTTTCTTTCTTTAATGTCTAATAGTCAAGGTTTTAATTAAATCACAATTCTTGTTGTGCAGCAGAGTGAGAGAATAAGGTAAAATTGCAGAAGGAAAACAAATCTAAAAGAATGCATTTGATTCACTAAACAAGTGAGAGATATTCCTATTGTTCAACGGTTATAGTATTATACAATGCACCACATGCACAACGAAGGAAAAAGATTTTTATTGTTCACCGAATGGATGGTTTAACAGAGTTACAAACGAAGCGATTATTAAAATTTGAGTTGAATAAATAGCATGTATCACTTTTTTATAGGAGAACAAGACAATTGTATTTAGGGTAATATATATAAGTTTTATCCTTTAATTATATTGTTTGTAGATACTTTAATTGAATTATTTATAGTTTGTTGAAAAGAAAGATATATGCAAAATAGAAAGAATAAGATAAGAAGAAACAAAACTTAGTTAAAGAATTTAAATTATGACAATTTAAATTAAGTGATTGATACTAAATTTTTATAAAAAATAACAAAAATATATAATTACATTTATAGTTGGAAAGTCTAATTTATTCTAACAATTTCGTTGTTGAGATATAAAAGATATAACAATAATTTATATCGTTCACAAAAATAACTTTTTCGATGCGAAAAATACATTTTTTGCTAGCGACAATAATTGTTGTTGCAAAAAACACCAGCTATGCCAGCGGCAATAATTTTTGTTGAAAAAAAACACTAGTTGTGTCAGCGACAATAATTGTTGTTGCCAAATAACACTAGTTATGTCAGCGACATTAATTGTTGCTAAAAACATTATATATGTCAGCGACACTAATTGTTGCTGCAAAACACTAGTTATGGCAGCGACATTAATTGTCCTTGCAAAACTTTTCGCAACGGCACTTATGCCAGCGACATGCAGCAACAATTTTTTCGCCGCGAAAAATACTTTTTGCAGCAACTTTACGTTTTTGACAGCGACATTTGTCGCTGCCAAAAACGATATTTCTTGTAGTGCGCTTATATAGTGTGTTTTTTTCGATCATAAAACTTGTGAAAACAAGGCTTCATAAGAAACAAATATTTTGACTATATTGAAAAATATATTGCAAAAAAATCAATACTGAAAAACTTTTTTTTGAATAGTACTAAAGAACTTACGGAAGAGTTTTATCAAATGTTAAAAAGTTGAAGAATGTTGTGATTTTGATTGATACTTTTTGTATGTATTTTCTTTTGTATGATATAGTATTTTATTTTTTTCATTAAACTATATTTTACATAACTATTAATAGTAGGAGTTAATTGCCGTTGATTGATATTATTTGTCACGTATTATATTTTTGCCACCCTCGATTAGTTTTTCTGGTTCCGTCTCTGCTTAATGGTGCTCTAAGATGTTTGAGATGAAAGCTTTCAATAACTTTTCTGAAGTGCTATAGGCTATATCACATAACTATAGATATTAAATTGATTTTTAATCTTATCCAATTACAAATTTTAAAACTCATCAAAGATTCAAAATGATGTTGTTGCAATGCACGAAACTCACACAAAAGAAAAAGGTAGATGAACTTTCCCAAAAAAACTCAACTCAGTGTCACGACTTTAATTAGTAGTGCAGAATTTTACGGACAATGATGTTTGATGTTGGTAGTTTAAACTTGGTGTTGACACAAACAATAATGGTAAGTCAAAAATTATTTCAACATATATTTAAATGTTCAAAATTCCAATCTTCACCAACACACTCATGAATAATATATTGTGTCTTTTTCTTTACAAGTTCATCTTTTTAATTGAGGCAGACCAACGTAATTCTATTCCATCCTCCACTTCCTTTATATGCTTAAGATGCTAAAAACACCCATGCACAATACACATGTATTCTATGTTCTATAACTCTTCTTTTTCATTTCACCAAGTTTTGACCTTAAACTAGCCGCCGCTCTGTTAATTTTCTTTTTCGTCTTTTTCATACATCGATAACAGGTGATTTTGTAACAACCCGTTTTTCAAGGCCAGAAAAGGCATTTAAATTTTTTTTTGTACACATTAGAGTTACGCATAAAAGATTTTAAATGAGCCGGCATTCAAATATACAAAAGAACTCATTACCATAAGGTGCTTCGACAAGCAAAGTGTATTCCTGAATAATTACAATCCAAGTCTAAGTATTCAAATACTTACAACAAAACAAGTTAGAAAACCCTATGCTAACCAAAAAGCACGGTGCACAAAACACACCGGCGCATAGTCTAACTATACTAAGCTTCACCACGTGCTCACTATGGCCTAGAACAGCCACCGTCGTCACCACGACCTAACCCATCATCTGGGTGGGATGAGCCCGCAAATGAAAGAAAGAGTCACCACAAAATAAAAGTATATATATATATAACCAGTGCGAAAGATGTACACATAACAAGTTTCCACATACACAAGAGAAAGCTCTTTAACACAAAAGCAATTCTCACCAACGGGCTTAATATATAATGCACACCAAGCCTAATGCAGACTTCTACAATGAGTGTGGTAGATTCCCCATTACCACATGCATATGAATTCCGGAAGTCAGTAATCATAATCAATAAAACCACAAAGGGTTAGGATGGATCCATTCCCGATAATCGCACCCCGCAGTCCATTCCCGATAACCGCTTATTGGACTTAATAATTCCCGTAGGAGTAAGGTGGATCCATTCCCGATAATCGCACCCCGTGATCCATTCCCGATAACCACGTACTATGAATGCATGAGCATACGATTCCCCTTATATGCTAATGCAACACATACATATCGTACACGCATATGTAATTCACACCACAACGACACATACATATACATCTAATCATATGTATTTAATCACCTGTTCATACACATATTTCACCAAAACATATGTAAGACAACGAATCATGTATTTACCACGATCTCATATCGAGAATACATCACAAAAACATGCCAAGCACACCACAATTGCATACACAGCAAAACAAAGCACGTCGTAACCGTTTTAAAGACGGAAATAAAGTGGAGCCCTTACCTCGGCAAGCTTCCGTTTATTAAAACTCGTCCAAACAACACAACGCGCTTCCTAAAACAGGCAGCGTACCATCAATACATTGTTCTCTCACCAATAGTATTGAAACTAAACCAAAAAACCCCAAAAACCCAAAGGTTCCTAAGGAAAATTCACTCTTTCGGATACCATACCAAAATCTATCGTATTGATCAACCACCATGAGTTATTTATACTATTTTTAGGACTCAAAACAATTGACAAAAGTCTTAAATAATTTGAATTGCAAAATGGCCGTTTTCTTGCGTTACAAGTTACGTACTTTCCGAGTACCCGAAAAACTCGTTTCCAATCCCCGCCACTTCCATAAATTAATAAAAAGGGATTAGAAAGCTAAAAACCAAGTTTAGAAATCAGAATCCAAAATTTCAACTCCCAGAGCTCGCCCTGGCGAGTTGGTGGCGAGTGAAGGCAGTGAGGACAGGTCTAGCTCGCTCTGGAGCTCGCCCTGGCGTGTTGTCATGACCTGTGACACTCGCCCTGGCGAGTTAACACTCGCCTGGCGAGTTGCACCTGTCATGACAGCAAAATCAGCAACTCACACCACCTTTTTCCCCAACCAAACCTAGTTTGATTCTATTAGTTCCCAACACTTTTTCAAGGCACAAAAGCAAACCATTTTCATAAGCAAGCAATTCATTTCCGAAAGCTTGTTGGTTGCTTCGAGTGCAAGTTATTTGATTTTTCATTTCCAAAATCAAAACCAAATCCAAGCACAAGTTTTATTACGGGCCTTAACCGTCCGGTAATCATTTTCAAACATGTTTTCAAAGTAAAAAGCGACACCACATGTCACAAGAGTTTTAACCCACTTGGACCCCAAAACACTACACAAAACACTTAGTAAATATTTTCATAAACCCCAAAATATTTTTCATCGGATTTTCTAAAACAAAACCATACAACGCATTTCCCTTTTGCCCAAAGGTTCAAAGACAACTTTTCTTTTCAAAACCTTACAACTTAACCACATGTTATTGATCAATACATAAACCAACCAAAACCCTAACTTTTCTCATGAGATTTCTCACCAACTCATGGAAAACAAAAACAACAAAGCCTAGCATGCTTACTACACCCTCATGAACAACTTTCATGGAACAAAAACCATGTAAAGTAACATTTCCTAACAAACCTTCATGAGAACATAAACCCCAAAACTCCTAAACTCTATAAGTCTACCAACCTAAGAGATGAGAAGAGAGGGTTACCTTCAAAAAGTGATTCTCTACAACTTTCCTCTAAGCTCCAAAGCTTGAAATGAAGTGAAATGGTGAAGAAAGGAAAATTTGTGAAGGTTGGAAAATAGCAATGGAGTTTCACGTGGAAGAGAGAAAGAAAGGAGTGAATATGTGATGTTTTCCTAAGTCCACAATCAACAAACCTCCTTACTATGCTATTGCTCTTGCTAGCTCATGGCCATTGGATCAAAAGACAAAATGCCAAGACAAAACCCTAGCCATTGGATCAAACCAAACCAAACCCACTTGAGATAAAACTCAACACCTCTTAGAAACACTCATACGTTCAGTTCTCGCGCGCCGCGACGAACGTAAATCACAAAAACATAAAACCTACGGAAAGAACGTCTAACGTTTAACATTTCCAAAACTTATCGCCGAATCTTTTTCCGCGACTGTAATTTTCTTCCATACCTTAGAAAATTATTCTCAGAATATATCCTAACTCGCGCAGATATATAAAACTCCCATCCGAAACCTCACTCGAAACAGACGCAGTAAGATTTTCCATCCGCGGGTAAAATCCTACTCGTTTTTCCAAAAACAAGAATAATCCAAAACTCGTTATTCTGAAACCACAAATAACTTCTTATACAAGAAACAGGATCACAAGGCAAAAGTCTGTACAATTACAGTGCACGAGCACAAAACAGACTCGATTACAGCAAAATCCTATAATTACACGATGTTTCACCACATGAACACATCGAAACCCTACTTTTCCTTAAACCAACTATACAATGAAATCTTGGGTCTTACAGATTTCAAGCGCATTTCTTGACCTAAATCACAAATAATAAATTTAAAATAAGATTTGTCATTTTTGTCCCGTGAGCTTAGCTCAATTGATAGAACAATGCATTATGCATGCAAATCCCAATCGTCCCACTTATCCACCTTAATGATGAAATTTCTAGCCACCAAATTATTTAACCAAAAAAATAATTTGTCATTTCTATTCAAATGAAAATTTGTCAATCACCATCTTAAAATAAGTCTAATTTAACTCATTTTGTTAGACTCAATCGGTAAATTTGAAAAAATATAAGGTAAAAAATCAACAAATAAGGCTGATATGTCTCATACTGATAATAAAATAAATATATAAGTATTGAATTTATATACAATGTTGATTTCATTTTGATTTTTAAAATTCGATCCAAACAATTTTTTCTAAAGGATATCTAAGACTAACAGCATCAAAGAATTATGCAGGGAATCAGTGTTTAAATTCTGGTCATCCCACTTATCCTCCTTAAATATGAAATTTTTAGCCACTAAATTACTTGACAAAAAAAAATTAAATAATTTTCAATTTCTTTCTTTTTTATCGGTTTTTAGTTTTTATTTTAAGATATTAACTTGAGAGTGATGCATACAATAAAAAAAGAAATTCCATTTGAGATTTTTCTTAAATGTGATATTTTTTATGGACTGATGGATAATATCTGGCCCAATAAAAAAGAAAACCAGATTGAAGAAAATGAGGGTTAAAGTTCAACCTTGCAGATTGTTATGAATTCTCCCAAATGCAAACATAACAAATTTGTAACCAGCTAGATAGCAATGGTTATTATTATAAAATAAAAAGTGAATAATAATATAATTGCTTTTTTTTCTCCTTCATTTTTTATTGTCCAAAAGAGTTAGAATCAATCCTCAAGTGAATCACAGATTTTTTAGAAGAATAATCCTGTTCTTATTTTTTTTTTTTTTGCCAGAATGAAGAATAATCCTATTAGTAATATACTTTTCATTTTTATTTTAGTCAATAGGTCCAATAAATATTCTTTATCTCACATATTATTATACTCCATTATACTAATCTAATGCAAAAATTCTTAGACCCGTAGACGAACTGTCCTTGGCTTTCCACAAAGCCCGCAAGAATATTTTTCACTCATATATCACTACTGAATAAGCTCCATATTCATATAAGTTCTCATATAATATATACCATATATTCTCCTTTTATCCTAGCTAGTTGAATAGAATTTTAAATTCGAATCCAGTGACCATTTTGACGATTATATTACATGAATTAAAGCTTTTGATAAATTATTGGATACAAAAGAATAGAATTCTAATACTTATTATGGTCATGCCTTTTTTTGGGTGATAAATTTCTTATGCTCATGCTGTTAATGAATCAACTTTATTTCTTATATATTCCAAGTAAGTATATTAGACAGCACTAATTTTGCATTTTAGTTCGGTAAATTACTTTATGATTATGCCCATTTATTTAATTAGTACGGATGAAAACATATGTGTGGAAATGATGGTAGTTTTTTCACTTGTGTGATTGGAGAATGAAAATTTTACTATGAGACAAGTGGCCATCAAAGTTGTTTACGATAAAATGGTCAAATACGATTAAATGTGTTTTTTACAATCAATATGTTTTTATATTATTTATGTTTGACACTTTTGATTTTTTAACACTAGAAATAATGTATCTTCAATATAGTGTTTAATTAAGAGAATTGTTTTTGTTATCTAAAAAGGTTAGCGGCACAACTTGTTATTATATATCATCCATTTATATTGGATAGAGGAAAACATATATATGTGGATTTCACCAGAGTTTTCTTATTTTTCATAAAAACATATCTTGAATATATACTGTATATAATATAGACAAACTGTGTAGCTTCTGTGAAATCACGACGAATCACCGTAGTACCAAACATAGAGTAATATGTTTGAATTTTTTTTTGAACAAGTTTATACGTGATATCAAACAGGATAATATGGTTGAATTATTTTTGGACAAGTTTATCCTTCACAATTCGACTATTTACCATTTATATATTTCATATTACACTTTGTTTACAACCTTTTTCAAATCTTACAACTTTCATGTGATTAATTAATAGACATTTTAAATATTTACTACCTCCGACCATATTTAGAAGAGGTATTTGAAGTACTTCAAGCTATCACTTATTTGAGCTTGATGCGTACGCAGTGAGTGATAGTGTAAATTTTGTGGTTAAGAATAATATTATTAAAAAGTGTCGTGATATTTTATCTTCTTTCAAACTAAATTTTGTGGTTTAATATGTTTGGAGACAAATATAAACGTGGTTGTACAAGTCTTTGCAAGGGTGGTTATACTTCATAACTCAATTTCCATGTTTTTTATTTATTTATTTTATTCCAAATTATAATCTAGATTATGTTTTAAACGATATGCTTTAATTTGAGTTTAATTGTTTCAATCATGATCTAGTGAAAAAGAAATGAGTATTTAATACAAGAGATCGTGACTGTTCGAGTCTATTAATGTTTTTAGAGAGAAATGAATATAAATATTTTGTAAATTTCCCTTTGAATTTTAAAGTCTTCAATGTCTTGAACTGAAGTATTTTTTTTAATATAGACTTCAATTTAATTTGAGTTAAACTTTTTATCTTGTATGCTTGTATGCATAGTAGGGGTGTTGAAAGGAAAACACATAGTTGTAACAAAAAAAATGAAAGAAAGGAAACATATAGTACTGCTTAGGCAAAATGACTATATTTTTTGTCAAGAGTCAAGACAATTTTTTTTTCTCATTAATAAGAAAAGCTAAACAAGAAGAAAAAAAAGAAAATTAGACAAACTCACCTTTAAAAAAGTAATAAGTATAAAAACCGCAACCATAAAAGTTGAAAGAGGTGTTGGACACTAACTCTAAGATATCAAATTATTATCCAAACCTGTTTCATATTTTGCTAACTCATCCTCACAATCATCATTTTTCCTTAAAAAAAGATGAAAAGACAAGAAATAAAGATAATCAATAAACCTCTTAGTAAGATCGACAAACCATGAAATTGTAGAAACTACTTAATTTTAATGTTAATTGACAATAAGATTTATATTTGACATGTTAGTAAGCATGACTCCAAGTCTTATCATGACAATATAATTAAGTGGAATTCTTATTCTTTTCAAGCTATAGCATCTCCCCATTTTATTACTATAATAATTTAGAAACCTCATTCGTAATTATGAACCAATTAATGATCTGCCTACACTATACTTAATTTTATAAAAAACTTAATCACTTATAAATTATGCCAACTTGTCTTTTGCTTTTTGAAGCTTTAGATGCAAAGACAAAAAGCACCATTCCCTTCTTTCTTTCTTAAACACAAATAACAATTAAAGTGATTTCATACGATTTATAACTTTCCAATCAAAATTTGGTTGGGGAAAATGAGAGCAATTTTGCATGGGTTAGCATTTAAGAAATATCTAGATTGAAATTGAAGTTTATTTTTTAGAGCTAATTGCGTCCCCCTAAGATTACCAAAATATCCCTTATGCTATTTAAGTAAATAGCGTCCGGTTTAAAATTTTGAAAATTCATGTTAGTTAGTTTTTTTCTCAAATTTCTTCACTACTTAAGTAGCGGAAGAATAAAATAAAAAATTAGAAGGCCGCGGAAGAAGTATAAGAGTGCCAAAAGAAGTTCTCTTATTTTTTGTTTGGTTATCTACTCACAACCCAATTCTTTTGGGCTTTCAAACTGTTTTGAGTATGATTCTTTGTGGAATTTTTGCACCTGACTAAATATTTTGAAATGCGTTTTTTGATTTTCTTTTTGTCTTGAAAAAAAAATTGGAATGTGTTTTCCGAATTCTTTTCCAAATTTGAACTAGAAAAACTAGAAAAACGCATTCCAATTTTTTTATACAAGAGCAAAAATTGAAAAATGGGAGTTTGAAAAGAAATACGGAAGTGAGAAGGGAAAAATTCTTCTCTGTCTGCAATGGCGGAACCAGGAAAAAAAATTCGGGGGGGTCGTTAAAAAAATTATATTTCATATAAAAATTTAAGTAATAAAAAACACAAGTTTGATCATAAAAAAAATTAAATTTCATACCTTAAATAATATTTTATATATGCCAAGTAACTTAAAATTATCAATAATTTATTTTAAACTAGTAGTTACACAAAGTTGATCATCAAAAAATGATATATTTTATCATATTAAATGTATACTTAAAGAGAATGATTATTTTTATTTGAAAAGTGCTGTTTTTTGAAGAAAAAAAATTATTAAATAGGTTTTTTTTAAGGAAAAAAAAAAGCAAAAAATAAAAAATTGGCGTAACTGGGAGTAGAACCCAAGATATTAAGGGTCTGTTTGGCAAACCCAAAAAACTGACTTATAGCTTATGTCTTATAGCTTATAAGCTAAAAGACATGTTTGGTAACCGTTTTTCAGAAAGAGCTTATAACTTATTTTACTGACTTATAGCTTATTTTTCATAAGCTAATTCAAGTAGCTTATGAGCTTATAGCTTATAGCTTATCATTTTTTCTTCCCATTTTACCCTTATGATTTTATCTTAAATCCATTTTTATCCTTTACTATAATTTTTTATATAGTATAATTTAAAACAAAATAGGTATGTTGTGCCTACTTTTTTTTACGTTGTTGCACTTGCACCTATCTATTTTTCTTTTAATGTGTTGTGTACCAATTATTTTTTTTACATTCTTGAATTTTTTTTTAAACATTGATGTACCTAGTTTTTGGTATAACGTTACTATAGCATGTATCTATTATCACATCTTTAATATGTTTAATCTTTTTTTTTGTTACATTATGTTTAATCTTTTTAATAAAGTATAAAAATTGAAATGAAGATATATTTAAAATGAAATTTAAAAGAATAAAATTTAATCTCTATAAAAAAAAGATTAAAATTTAATTTAATATAATAATAATATAAAAGATAAATTAAATTATAAATTTAAATCACTAAATTTTAAGTATTTTAAATATTAAGTAATTACCACTTGAATCAATTTATTATTGTTTCGTTCAATTTTTTTATAAAATATAAAAATTGAAATGAGAATAATTTTAAAGTAAAATTTTAGTGGATAAATTTCATTCTATGTTAAAATATAAAAGATATATTAAATTAAAAAATTAAATTACTAAATTATAAATATCTTAAATAAAAAATTTATTATTAATTATGAATGCCCTTTTATGTCATTTCACATTTATCTATGATTGAACCACTAATTTTACCAAACATTTTAATTAGCTTATTAGCTATAAGTCATCAGCCATAAGCTATCAGCCATCAGCCATAAACTAGCTTATCAGTCATCCGCTATTTTTGCCAAACAGAGTCTAAGCATGCAAAGGTGAAATATCACGTCCTCAGCTCCACTAGGCTCGTGAAGTTTGATAATATGTGTGTGCAAGTATATATATATCAAATACATAGTTTTAATTTTTCTAAATACCAGGGGTATTAAGGTAATTTCTCATTTTTTCGGGGGTGGCCACGGCCCACCCCAGCCACCCCCTGGTTCCGCCTCTGTCTGTGTGTTATATTAGGCCTTTGGTCATGGGCCCATAACTAGCTAGATACGCTATGGCTGAGCAACCTAAACGTGTGGTTGAAAAAATATGAAAAAAAAGCTGAAATAACAATAAAAATTAGAGAAGGAAAAAAATTAAAAAAAAGTTACTCTTTTTTGTTAAATTTTTGTCTCAAAAGATCAAATTAGAGTCAGATTTTGTCATTTTCTATCTCTAAATTTATGTCGCTACTTCAACTTTTTATATTTGTGTAACATAAACATACGCACTTTGATTTTTTGTCACATATAAAGGTTTTTGAAAGAGTTTATTTGAACATTTATTTTTTACTAAAAAGGAGTTTATTTGAGCATAGAATACAAAATACCGCAATTATCTATTCACCAAGTTATCTTTTATTGACACGACATAAAAAATAGAAAAATAAGTTCTATGATTGCTCATTAAAATTTAAAACATCATACACATATTGGTTTGGTACAATAGACAACCGAAGCTTAGAAAGAAAACAATTAAGAAACTAAATGAACATTACTCGGCGTACAAGTTTCGGAAATATCACCAAACAAGACACTTTGGAGTTATGTAAGAGGAAACTCAAGTAAATGCACATTAAAAGAGTTCCAACTAAGATTAAAATTCACAATCTCAATCAATATTGAGACTTCGTTGCCAATTCTCCTGTAATGAAAAATTTCTAGCAAAGAAAAACACTCATCAACCAAACTTGATTATCATCATCGGGAAAACTCTCTACACTAACCACAATCGACACCTTCATGATCAAAACCCTACTAAACATATCAAAGATTTAAATTTGTTTTGTAATATCAAACAAAAAAGTCTACTAAATCTATCATATAACAAATTCCCTCTCCACCCATGTATCTTATCTAACCAAAGTATCTTAATCCAAATCTTCCAAACAAGTTATTGGAAAACCAATAGAATTTTCTCCATCAAAACCGACTTTAACACTATAAATGTCCTTCCATATTGGATCCTCCAGCCACAAAGACGGTGAAACTTGTGGCCTCTTAATTGCTTTGCAACGAATGCATTATTTGTAAGATAATTGCTGGTTGCCTTTTCTCATTGATTGAATAGAGTATATATACATGAGTGTCTAATTATGGTACAACATAATTACAGGTAAATAATTATAACAAATTATAACCTAATATTATATTCTATCACACCCCCGCAGTCGAAGCGGGAGGTTCACAGACGTTTAGACTGGTCCGAAAATCATCAAAACGAATGTGAGGAATCCCTTTGGTGAAGATGTCTGCAATCTAATGTCGGGAGGGAACATGAAGAACGTGTGCCTGACCAAGAGCTAACTTTTCCCGAATAAAATGAATGCCCATCTCAATATGCTTGGTACACTGATGTTGTGCGGGATTACCATATAGATAGATAGACGACACTAACATTGTCACAACACACCAAACTGGCCCGAGGAATAGGAAAATGAAGCTCCATAAGAAGATTACGAATCCAACACGACTCAGAGACAACATTAGTAACACCCCTATATTCGGCTTCAGCACTATAATGAGAGAGAGTGAGTTGCCTTTTGGAAGACCAAGAGATGAGGTTGACTCCTAGAAAAACACAGTAGCTAGATGTGGAGCGTCTGATGTCTGGACACCCACCCCAATCATCGTTAGTGTAAGAGATAAGCTTTGTGATGGTGGTTGGTGATAAATGTAATCCAAAATGTATGGTACCCTGAACATAGCGCATAATGCGCTTTAGAGCAAGCATGTGTTCCGTGTGAGGTGCATGCATATGAAGACAAACTTGCTGAAACGCATATGATATAACTGGTCGAGTAAAGTTGAGGTACTGTAAGGCCCCTGCTAAACTCTGATATAAGGAGGGATCCTCAAAAGATGTATCGGGGAGGTGCCGAGTTTCTGCTTAGTGTCACCAGGAGTGGCTGACGGTTTGCAGTACGCCATGCCAGCATGGCGATGATCTCTGAGGCATAAGAGCTTTGAGTAAGAATTAAAGATAGCACAAGGATAACGAGATAGAACGAGAATGTTGATTTCACACTTAATTCCAAGGGAGATGTGGAACACTTTCACTCGAAAAATAATAGCCCCTCTAGTCTTAAATATAAAAAAAAAATTAACTTTTTAGATACATTAAAAGATTGATGTATCTAGTCTAAAATATAGTCTATAAACATCAATTAATTTTTCAATATATCTAAAAAGTTAACTTTTTCTTATATTAAAAATTAGAGAGAGTAACTCTCTTTATATTTAATGCTATTATTGATAATTATACACAATTGTATTCTTTATGATTTGGAAAACTCTTATATATCGAATTTATTACAAGACAAGTCAATAAAACAACTCATATTTTAGTGACCATTTTACAACCGTTTTCGAGAAAATTCAAACTATAGTACAATATTATTGAAAGAATATAAATGATGGATTAAAAATGGGAAATGCATGGCATGAGGATTGAGCAGGAACGATTAGGAGGACAATGTGAGAAGGTAAGAATATTCTGACAGGCTATGTATGTGAATGGGCCATATAAAAGGGATATTCAGATGAAGAATATTTTGACACGCGTCTCGAGGATAATCTCTTCTCGTTCTTTTAACTAGGTACTCTTTTTTTTACCCTTTGGTCTTTTTTTCTTTTCTTTTGTAGAGAGAAAAGAAGAAAAAGAATGAAAATAAAAGTAAGAATATGAAGAAAAGGTGTGGGTTGGAGTGTAGCTTGTGCCAGAAGACTCAGCTTGGAAAGCAACCAACCATTTTTATTGCAACCTAAGGGAATTCGATGCGCTCTTCAACTCACTTTCCCACACAAATACACACACTTGAATATTATTACTATTAACTTTTCCTTTTTTATTTTTATTTTGTATTTGAAAATTATATAGTCTTTTGTTTTTAGCATACATACTATAGCATCCTATGAAATATACGATTTTATGTATATTTTTTTTAAAAAATTGAACAAGATATTTGAATTGAAGAGAATATTACACAACAAGCTGACAAGATATATCAATATTGTTATCATTGGTGTTATCATTGGTGTTCCGCATATATACGGCGCCTTTGTTTGTAGCCTCCTTTTCTGGTCTCTGTTCATCTTGTACGGAGATCAGATTTTTATATATACTCCCTCCGTTTCTTTTTAATTGTATATTATTATCATATTTAGCGTTTCTATTTAATTGTCCTTTTTGTATTTTATGGGTATGATTTGTCAATTATACCCTTTGTCAATTGCTCTTATCTTTTTCCATAAAACCAATTAATGCTATATATTTGGAAAACTAAATCTTTTTTTTAAAAATTTTTTTTTTGTTGGTACATAACATATTAAATTTATTGTAAAGAGAAAATGTGGGCCAAAAAATAGGAATTTATTGGGGGATTAAAACGAGGGTATAACAGGAAGATAATGTGCAAAAATACACTTCCTTAATTTGGTGTTATCTTTCTAAAAAGACAATTAAAAAGAAACGGAGGGAGTATTATATTTGTCATTCAAAAAAAAAAAAGAAAAAGATATATCAAACAATATCACATGATATTTCAAAATTGAAGAATTTTACACATTATTTGTGTTCAAAGTTTGGTACAATATTGTTAAGGGCAGTCTAAGTCATTAGTTCCACAATGTTGGCACATGTGCCAAATGATGTTCGTATATACGGGCAATATATGCATGCACATCGTCAACTCAACGACCCTATGGAATGAAGCTAAATGATGTTAAGAGTACATTACCAAGAATCAAGGTAAATTCAATTGATCAGTTTAAACAATTTATATTTAATTAAAAGGTGTAGGTAAATTATAAAATAGATTTTGCAATATTATAAAATGATATAAAGGATATGCAAAATCAGAGTAATAAAATTGATTTACACTATAACTTCTAATGAGAATCTATTATTTTGAAATTGGTGATATCACATGAAAAATAGTGATATTTCATTAGATGATAGTGTAGATCAAGAGTATGTCTATTAAATTTTTTAAAATAAAAAGTTATTATTTAATCATTTGTGATGTTCATAATTACTATCTAGTGTGTTCAAATTTTCAATTATATTTTTTTTAATGAAAAGTCTAGAAAAATAATATTTGTTACCTTTTCAAAATTATCACTTGATATCTATTACTATATATAAAAAGGATACAAATTTTTGGGATGACTTTTTCATTATACCTATTTTACCCTTAAAAAAAACTACCAAAAAAAAAAACTAAATATTTGTATATGTTGAAAAATAACTTCCACATAAAAATAGATTTTCAGTTTTTTTTTAGTAAATAATTTTTTTTCTCTTAATAACTAAGCATAACTTCCATATAAAAGTATGTTTTTAGTTTTTTTATAGTAAAAAAAATAGCCACAATAAAAAAGGATGTTAAGTAGTTATCAATTAACTAAGTCCAATAAAAAAGGAGATTAAGTAGTTATTTATATTTGCACAATAGAGAATTTCGATCACAGCAAATAAAAAAAAAGAATATCGATCACACAAACGGGCACGGAAGGCGGCTAATTATAAGAAAGAGAACTAGCAAGAAATACTATATATAATATAGAAAGATAAAGTAATTTTTTCATTCTTTTAGGATAAACTTGAAAAACTAACAAGGACATATTTACATGGGGCTGCCATGGGCTACAAACCCTCCCTCCCATTCTCATGATTTAATGATATATACATGTAACATCTAATGTCGAGATTGAAGCTAAAACCTCCAACCTCTTAGCCTAAATCAATTGAACTACATACACATCCATCCTACTGTATGTGTTATTTTAGCTATTATGTATACAATATTATATAACTATTTTGTTTTATATTTCTTACAAATTTAAAATAACTATAGTAATTTGTTTATTAAATACAACTTAGTTGATAAAAAGACTAAGAAAATTTGATATTCAAGGATGCAAATGTGCGAGTTTTGTAACAAGTATCATTAAAACAACAATAAAACTATAGTAATTTATTTGTTTCATCCCCTTCTCAATAGATTTTTACATGCAATATTATTCCTATCAATTAAGCTATGCTTACAGACACAATATGTACAAATTGTTAATAATTTTAATTTTGAAAAAAAAATCAAAATTAATAATAGAAATTATAGAAAAAAATTCACCACTAATCCGCTCATCATAGAATCATCTAGCAAGGGAACTAGATACGAATTCCACATTTTTCCTCTCTAAATTTGTCTCACAAATTTATATTATATATTTATAGTACCAATATTTTGCTTAAATACACATTAATTTCCTCTATTAAACAAGATTTTTGTCCTTCCTTTTTCAAATTTTGTACTTTTTACCTGTGAAGCACGGACTCCGACATGGATACCTGACACGACATGGACACAGACACGTCAGCACTGATAATTTAAATTAAAACATAGGACATCGACATCGCTGCATATATTTATTTATTATTTATTATAATTAAATTAAATAGTAATATTAATTGTAAAAGATATAAATTGATCAATATTTTATTAAAAAGTTCTAAAATGAGATATGATAGTATTTGACCTTTATTTGTCCATCTAATTTGAAGAAGTTAAAAATGTTGTAATCAAATTTAATGGCTTTAACCCCTCATTGATCTATTTTAAAAATCATATCATTAATTGATCAACATTGTTTCGACACATCTTTGATGTGTCTGGAATGTGTCCAATGGTGTATAAGACATGTTATAGCAAAGAAAAAATAAATTGTTTTGGAACACTTATCTAAGTTGTCCGGCACGTGTTATATGAATTATACAGGTGTCAGAGACGGCCAAAAGTGTGTCGAATCAAAGAAAAAAATATAGTTATTTTAGGATACTTCTTTGAGTGTTCCGACACGTGTCCAATGTGAGGCTTATTTTTTATGTAATGTGATTGAGTATTCATTAATAATGTGAAATTACATTTGATAACCTGACATTGCTGATTTGGATGATAAATTCACATAAAAGAAGAGTTGATTGCCGATGTGGCATTGGAAGGAGAGGAGTTCGATCGTTGGTGTTTGTGGCCAAAGTTAGGACCGAAAAATAAGAGAAGTTGACGGTTCAAAATTCATACTTATATATGATCAAAATATAAATTTATTGGAATTGAAGAAGAGATGAAGAAAAGAAGATTGGTGGATTAATTTTGGTGTGAGATTGCAGGAGTTTTGCCCAAAATGAAAAGAGAGGGTCATAATTCATATATGTTTTGAGAAGAAAGAATTGATGATATGTTCTAAACTTAAGCATCACTAATTTCAATTGGTCCCCTTCCTGGGATACCTGGACCCAACAAAGGTTACTATTAGACAAAAAAAAAAAAGACTATGTGGTTATATTAGTTATAGTTAACAGAATTAGTTATTTTGTTTTAGTATAGTGTGTTAGTTCTTCCTTCTTGTCTTACTTTCTGTGGTCTCTCTTCCATTTATCACTATTTGCAGTATTTGTAACTTATGTATCAATTTTATATATATATATATATATATATATATATATATATATATATATATGCTTGGATAATGAATGAGGTTATTGTGCATTTTTTGCCTTCTAAGTTATCAAGTAATAACAATGGTACCCCAAGAATCCAACATATATCTATATGCAATTCTCTTCACATGTGAATTTGTTTCCACATGCCCAACCTTCTTTAGACAAATTATACCACAATTTAACAAAAATGAGTGATACAAAATAAAAAAATAAAAAATGTTAAAGGTTGAGAAGAAAATTACTGCACTTATTTAGTATTTACTATTTAGAAATAGTTTACCAACATGTTAATTGAAAGCATCGGTAATATAATTCATTCGCAGAAAAATAACTTGAATTAAAAAATTAATCTCATAGCGAGATAAAAGAGCCTAATTGTGGCGGGTTGGAAACAATTACAAATTTAATTTTATCAAAAAAATATTGTTTTACCTTGCTTGTGTAAGTAAAACCAGTAAGAAATTAGTGTCAACGAATTAGTCTAAGTTTTAAGTGAGTTAAATTTTTTAAGTAGGTGGTCAGTTCGATATTTGATTCATACGTATTGAAAATAATTCAATTGAAAGAGAGAATAATTCATCTTATGTGTTCCATAAATTTTACCTGATAAAATTTTGTATCTATATATCATGATAATAATAAAAAAAAAAAAAAAGCAGCAAAGAATCTAGCTAATTAAACTTGATCCAATAAATAAATAAAATATATCTTTAGAATAAATAAAAAAAATTGAAAACCCAACTAAAATAACAAAAATTCGTTCAACATGTAAAAGAGAATCTTCTTAGCTTCTTACCCACTTCAAAAAAGAGAGTAGCAGAAGAAGATTCTCTCCTTTGCTAGGCTCCACTATCATTCTTTTTACAATGTGATTATTTTTTCCCTCCACTTTAAGCTTCGTGTGTTCCCTTAATTTAGAGTCGCAGAATTGGAACTAAGATATTCCTTCCTTGGAGGCAAATATTTTATTCTATATGGTGAATGTCTCATTTTTTTTTAGATTAGATATTCCTCTTCTTCCTGAATGCACTAAAATTCATGACAATTATACAACTTTTAGACTCAAACAAAAAAAGTTGCAAGTTGGATAGATACTATAAACCTATTTGAATATGTGCTTTCCTTCTCTTCTTTTTTATTTTATTTTTTTCTCCCTTTCTCTTTATTCACCTTGTTGGTAAAAATTATGTTGGTGGTATATGCTCCCCCACAATTCATAAAGTTTTTGCAATTAATTAATTAATTAATCAATCATGATATGATAGGTTCATTATTAATTCTTGCTGCCATAGTAAGAGCATACTTGGGTTTGGACAATCACACAATTATTGAACAACACGTGGTCAGCATCTGCATATCCGGGTGGTTTCATGTTGGTCATTCCTCCTTAAGCATGAGCCATAGTAAGTGCATATATGTAACCATGATATTTTTTTTACCTTTATATTTGTTCGAAGTTTTCACTGTAGTTAGCGACGATTAATCTTCGTCGGAGAATCTGTAGGATATACAATGTAAGTTCTTCCTTCTCAATTGAATTTTCACCATACGCATAAGCTAGAAATCGACCCTTAACTAATTAAGAGGACCAAAATTCTTATCACTTAAATCAATTTATTGTTGGTGTAACCATGATATTTATATCATGGTTACTCTTAATTTAATTATTATACACCTTTTAATATTATTTTTAAACACAAATTAAGATTTACTTATAAAAAGAGAGAGAAAAAAATATTAAATAAAAAAACGTGAAAACAAACAAATTAAAGAAACAAAAAATATGGGTGACAAAATACAAACTCATGCAAAATTAATTGAAGAGGACCACTAACTTTGTTGTATTGACCGGCATTTTGATGAAGTTTGTCATGTTTTCTCAATTTGTTTTTTTGTGATTAAGATGTAATCACATTAAACTCATCTTTTGTTTTCAAATTAAGATGGTGTTTTTTTTAATATTATCCCTATCTTCTAAAAACTTAGCAATTACTTTAATATCATGAATAACATTAGAATTTGAATTTAAATCAACAATTAGAAGATCCAAATTAATGTTATTTGCTACAAATTTATACACCATTCAAATATGTTGGCTTTCTTTTCATGAGATCTAATCACAGGATTAAGCCGATTTTACCTATATTGACGATAAAATGAGTACTAGCGAAGTTTTCTAATATATAATGTTTAAAATTGTCACCAATACTACCGTTTAATATAAATACTACGGTCTAATTTACAAATTTATTTCGCTACGCTACGATGGAGCGTCTATTTGCTTGGCGGCAAATATGAGTCTTATATATTCCCAAGAGATAGATAGCTATGTAAAAAAATTATCTATTATACAAAGTAATTAGAGCATTAGATAAAGGATATCTATGCATCTTATATTATACTTAAATATCCTCAAAGACTTTTAAACCAAAAACTCATGGATATGTGGTAATAAAGCAAATTAGATCTCATGAAAAGAAGAAAAATATATAAAGGAAAGAAAAGAAAGGCAGGAAAAGATAATAACCATTAATGAGGTTTTGATTTGAAATTGTAGGAGAATATGAATCTCATTTACACACACACATATCTCTTATATGAAAAGAAAGCCAACATAAAATAAAAGGAGTACAACAAGGAAGATAAAAAGGAGAGTAAAGAAAGAAAGAAAAAAAAAGGGTAACAGTAAGGAGAATCATCTTTTGTATTGGTGATTTTAAATTCGTACAATTAAAGAACACTTAGTGAGAGGTTCTAAAACCAGCCTACAAGCACATGAGTACCCCCTTCATGTCAGACTCTCTGATTCCCTCCCTCCCTCTCTCTCTCATGTTTTCTATACATTTTTTTTTTACAATAAAAAACCATCTCCATAATTTAGCTTATGTACATTGTATTTCAGCCGTTCGATCATCTAACATATCAAATTTAAATCATATTTAATGGTTTTTTAAAAAAATTTACTTTAAAAATTTAAACCGTCTGATTTTAATTTAAAAATTGAGATATGTGTGACTGCACAAAGTTCCCTAATTTCATTTTTATATAATTGTAGCATCTTATGGCTACAATCTCTAATGTATACAAATTGTAAACTAATCTTATGTATTTTTTTTAATAATTTTATAGATTAATTTAACCAACAAAAACAAAATTTGAGAACTAAATTAACTTATTAAAGACACATTTGTGGTTCAAAATAACTTATAAGAAAGCAAAAATTTTAGTATATTTTTTATAATTTTAATACATTTAAGGACTATTTTTCCCATAATTCACACATTTAAGGATAAAAAGACTATTTACCCCTTTATTTATGCCCTTGGTTCTTTGTAGGAAGTTACAATTCTCTCTGCTTTTTCTTCCTTCTCTCTCTCTCTCTCTCTCTCTCTCTCTCTCTCTCTCTCTCTCTCTCTCTCCTCTCTCACATAAAACCAACTTTATTCCCACTACTATACTCACCTATTAAAAAGAAGATGATCCTCCTTTGATCCTCCTTGTGTTCACAAACCAACATACTCTCCCTTTTATATATATCTCTGTCTCTCTCTCTCTGCCTCTCCCCCACAAGAACTACAAAGAAAGCTAGAAACCAAACACTCTCTTTTGCTCTTGTTTGTTCTTACATACAAACCAAACCACCTTGTTTTCTATTTTGTCATATGAACGAACATATCTATATCTTAAAAAACATAAACATTGCTTTTTAATTACTTATTTAATTAAGAATGGCTTCACCATCTGAACTAGGCTTGGATTCCAAGCCACATAGCTACTCCATGTTACTCAAATCAGTTGGAGAACAAAGTGATCAAACCTACAAACTTGAAGAATTTCTTTCTCGCTTAGAAGAAGAACGTCTCAAAATCGACGCTTTCAAGCGTGAACTTCCTCTCTGCATGCAACTTCTCACAAACGGTAAGAGTCCGACTTTTTTTTTTTTTTTGGCTTTCACCACCAGTTTAATCTGGTTAGAAAGTTAGTTCTGACATCAAGTGGAAGCATAGTATATATTTTTTAAACAAATTAATTATTTACCTACCATCAATTTTTTTTGTTTTTTGTTTTGGGATATATAGCTATGGAAGCATCAAAGCAACAACTTCAAGCTTTTAGAGTGAATCAAGGAAATACAACAAAGCCAATTCTAGAAGAGTTCATACCAGTGAAGCAAATAACTTCATCAGAAACTATGGAAAAAACAACAAATAGTAATGTATGTGATAAGGCAAATTGGATGACAAGTGCACAATTATGGAGTCAAACAAGTGAAGGAACACAACAACAAAATTCAACAAAAGAAATTCCTGAAAATAATAATAATAATAATAATATTGGATTTAACATTAGTCCTAAACATAGAAATGGTGGAGCATTTTTACCATTTTCAAAAGAAAGAAATAATAACTCTGGTGTTCATCTTCCTGAACTAGCACTTGGTTCACCTCAAAAAGAGGTTATTGATGATAATAAGAAACATGTTGGAGAAGGAGAGAAGAGAGAAAACAATGAAGAAAAAGGAAGTCCAATAGGATCATCACATGCACAAACAACAAACAACAATTCAAATCAAACTCATAGGAAAGCAAGAAGATGTTGGTCACCTGATTTGCATAGAAGATTTGTTAATGCTCTTCAAATGCTTGGTGGATCTCAAGGTAATTAAGCAATTACAACTTATTAATTAGTAGTTTAGTAGTACTCAAGATCATATAATATTTACAAATTAATTAATCCTTATTATAAATTTGTTTTCTAATTTTCACATATATTAAAAAAAATGTTATATTTAATGTGTATTTTGTGTATAAAATTTATAATACTTTTATTTATATATCTGGATGAGTGTAACTTTGATTTTTAATTCCACAATATTAATCATGCCTATATTTGAAAATATAAATAAGCAATTTTAATTAGTAATTTAAAAAATTGGGTTTATAGTTAGGGATATTTATTTTTTTGGTTCCAAATGGGTTTATATTTTGTGACTTGGTTAGTAGTGAAGACCCACATGATAACTAGAAGCTATGAAATTAATTTAATCAAATTTTATAAAAAAAAAAAAATTAAAATTAAAATAGCTAGACTAATTCTTTTTAATATATCTCATACTCATTAATTAATTTATTTTTTTTTGATATGTTTGTTTTATTGTAGTGGCAACACCAAAACAGATTAGGGAATTGATGAAGGTTGATGGTTTGACCAATGATGAAGTTAAAAGCCATCTGCAGGTATTTTTCTCTCTCACAGTCTTAGGCACAAAACAGCACCTTTCTTTCTTATTGTTTTTAGTACTGTACTAATTATACATCCTCTGACAATTTATAACGAACTTTTATTTTTATTTCTGGTTATTATCCAAAAGAAACTTTAATTTATGTATGTACTATTTTTTGTTAATGAACAGAAATATAGGCTACACACAAGAAGACCAAGTCCAAGTTCCCAAACAGGTGCACCAGCAGCACAGTTAGTTGTTTTAGGAGGAATATGGGTCCCACCAGAATATGCAACTGCAGCACATAATGGAGTAGGAACCCCTACTCTTTATGGTGCACATCCTACTTCTCATCATCTGACTCTGCCACACTATTGCACTGCTCCTGGACAGGATCAGTATTATACTACTGCGCCGCCGCAGCAGCAGCTACTTCCACCGCCTCATCACATGCATCATGTCTACAAGACTACGCCGCATGGTCAGGGTTCGCCGGAGACGGGTGGAGATGGGTTGGAGAGTATCGAGAATGGGAAGTCGGAGAGTAGTAGCTGGAAAGATGGGAGTTCTGAGGAGAATGAAGGGGAGAGGAAAGGGTTTGTTGAAGAGAGTAATGGGAGTGACATCACTCTCAAATTTTAATTAGGTATAAATTTTTTCGAGTTCGGAGACGGGGTGATAAACATCACTTGAAAGTTCACGTATAAGGAGATTTCGAATTTGATCTCGAGTAATCACAAAAAATGTTTAGTCTAATAATCTTGACACTGTCGGTTGGAAATAGGCTATGACAATTAGGTGTTATTATTATCATTAATATTATTTTAATTTTAAGAAATTTGAATGAGGGTTTTGTTTTCTAATATTCTCATGACTGTTGGTTTGTTAGACTATTCATCATTCAACAAAACATGATATGATAATTAATTAAATAAAATGAAAATTATGCTTAATTAGCTTGAGGTGGCAGGTGGGGTAAATAGTGCATACTCTGCATGCAGTTTTTAGAGGGTTAAAAAGGACAAAAAAGTGAGCATTTGTTTTGTACTATTCTGTTATTATTCTGTTATGTACTACTACCATTTGCGTACTACTGAGGGAAGGAAGAATCGGATTCTGACTCTTGGCGTTTTCTTATTTTTTAGTTAGACATATTTACCCTCTAGTCATATTTATGAATAATAACAATTTAACAACAGGATCTATAAAAGTTCCTCCAACTCTAGGAATTTTGGTGCAACATATGTATTTTTATGCATAATTACAGAGATTATTCATCAAGTGTTTAAAATTTAACAGTAGTTTCAAGATCCCGCAACTGCGATCAGGATGGGGCTGAAACCACTTGATGCCAGACCTGACCCTCAAACCAGATTAAACTGATAGTAAAAAACAAAAAAATTAACCGTACTAACAAAAAAAATTTATTAAAAAATTCATAATAGAAAATTTAATCTTAAAAATATAGGTTAAACTATTATCAAAATAATCTCATTTTTCTATACGAAAATTGCCACTTTTTTAACATAAAACGAGATATTTTAATTTGACACACCTTTAGTTTGGGATTCCCCCATTACAAATTTCAACCAATGACTTATTGATAATTTCATGTAAAAACAATTCCAATGTATACATATCCTTTCCGTGTGATTATGATGGGTGAATCTCTTCATTTGCATATGATTCCTTGTGAATTATTGGCTAAACTATCGAATCATACCATGTTTGGAATTACATTTGCAGCACTCAAGCCATCATTTTGAGATATTTTTGAAGATATTGAAAATCACTTATTTTTCAAACATGATTTATGTAGTAAATGAAACTCAAGTCTAAACATAAACCATTGTTAAAACTCTTTTTAACCAAAACAATTTTAGCCTGTTTGGTTGGACGACAAGATTTTTGCGCTTGCTCAAATCGCAAAAAAAATCACGTTTAGAGTAAAACTACTATTACAAGCTTCTCAATTTCACCGCGAAAAGGCCTAAACTTCTTTTTTTTATATATAAAAAAAACATCTGCAGTACATTAGCATTAATGAGAACATAATATAAGGTTGGAAACAGGTCAATATAAGCAAAAAATTATAAAGAAAATGAAAATAATTAATCAATCCAGCCATTTTTATTTCTCTACATATCAGGCAAGGTAAAATGTTATGTGCTCAACTTATTTTATTAAGCCTTATTCGCACAATCTGAACATCAAAAGATTAGAACACTGCTTATTGGTACAAAATTTCTTCGCACAAATTAGTATGAATTTCAAAAGCAACCAATGATATTTCTAAACATACATGGAGTGATATAGCAATTACAGAGACAAAACATGGTACAAAAAATGTTTCATACATTTTGGTAGTTTTGGCAATATAGTAACAAACTATCTACCATCAAGACTTCCATTTGTAAGTTGTCCAAGACCACCATCGCCATCACCATCACTCTCAAACATTACTGAATCAACTAGAGCCTGCAAGCCGATCAAAATTTACTCAGCATATGCTACAAGCACAAGTTAATCAAATCCATCTGGGAAACAGCAACGAAGAAAAACTAGAAATAAGCATCAGAGATCTTAGGAATGACTGAATTCACTAAATTTAGAAGACAACCCAAAACCACGACCATATTCAAAAGTTCAAATCATATAATGATAGGCAATCATCAGAGATCTTTCAAATCTCAGCGGAGAAATACTTCCGCCATTTCCTTGATACCAAGAAATTCACTTCCTAATAGCTACTTTTGCACAACCGGTATTTAAATTTCTCCAATTTTTTGCCACAGCAATCTATGGCATAAAGATGGTTTTAATTTAGGCCCCTTTATGGAGCTTAATTAATGGAGACATTGCTTAAAATAATGTGGTCCTTGTTTTTCAAATCATTCATAGGATTTCTTATCATCTATATTCGTGCCTATCTAACTGTCTTTCATAAAATTTATTTTTTGAAAATAAATTGCATGTCATTCACTTCAAAATGCAAATATCCATCCCTTTAAAAAGAAAAAACATCCAAAAGAGAAACATCAAATTTAATTTCAAATCCATCGAAAATATATAAAAAATTGGGAAAGGAAACATAAACAAAGTGAAGCTACATAAAAAAGAATCTTAAAAATACATGTATTGCATACAACTGCACTATTCAAAGATTCTATGTTGTCAACATAATTCAAGGAATCACAACAATTTATAAAATCAAATATATGATAAATGGAAAATTTGTCACAAGACTGCACAAAGCTTTTTCAACAGCATGCACAAAATCACATGAAATTGTAAAAGAAAAATTATCCGGAGTCATATTGTGAAATGTAAAGATTGAACATTCTACAAGTCACAAGACATGAATTGCACTTTCATATGTAATCAGAAAGAGACAGTGTTAACACACAAACCTGGAATTCTTTTTCACTAGTTTTAAGTCTTTCTGTGGATTCTTGCACTTGCAGAAAACATTCATGCAGCTGAAGATCATTTTCCCAAGCCCAATGTTAGCAATAGCATTAACAAAATTGATGATAAAACTTAGAATGGGGACTCTAAGCATCTAATGTATCATTATATGACAACTAGATATTACCTTGGTCAATTGCATCTGGCGATATAAAGATTGTTTCTTTGCATTAATCACAGCATCCTCCAGTTTCTGCAGTAAATATCTTATATCTTCTAGATCAGAATATAAAACAGATTTTGTGTTCAAACCAAACCAAATTGGACCAAATTTATGGTTTGGTTCCCAAAAACTGTTTTAGCAAAAAATAGTTATTTTTTTAAACCGGTTATAGTTCAGTTCAGAACCGGTTCAAAATTAGACTATGAACCGGTTAAAATTTTATGAACAGGTTTCGAAACCAGTTCTTTGACTGAACCGGTTTTTTTTGTTCTTTTCATAATCTAAGCTACTGGTCCTTAGCAGTATATACAGTAACGGCGATGAAAATGACATCACCACCACCGTAAAATGAATAATAATAATAATAATAATAATAATAATAATAATAATAATGATAATACGCTTCCACAATAATGGCAAAACACATCACACTGATGTGACTAGAACCTGATATTTAGTATGTGCATTCATAATAATCTGACATATTAGAAAGAAAATAGAACCCCTCCCCCTAAATAAAAACCTTTATGAGAATCTATTGTGGAGATCCAATGGTGAATCTGAAGCAATAAAGCAATTAAAGAAAAAAGGGATAACAAAATCGAAATCACTAAAAGATAATACAATACAAGAGAAAATGCTAGGTTTTATCGATCACAAAGAAAAAAGGGATTTAGGGTGCATCATACATCAAAAAGGGGGAGGGATTAGCACTAGAGCTTGTTGGAACGCTAGCTGTACGGTGAATGCTGACCGAGTCAAGAGTCTCCAGAACCGGGTATTCTACTGGTTTATAAATGTGGTTCCCCGGTTATTTTCTCTTCCATAAAATGGTCCAGGTAAGTTTTTTTATAATTAGGTCTGGGTTTTACTAAAACAGTTCAGTGCAATATTTAGTATGGTTCAGGTACCCCAAGTTTTTTGAACACCTCTAATTAAAACTTAAAAGTATAGTAATCATTAATCAAGTTCAAAATTTAATGCTTGGAAATATAAGAGAATGTACCTTAGAGTGCTTTTGTAATTCCATAACATCAATTCTTCTCTCTTCCAATCCCTCTTCCATCTTAGAAACCTGACAAAATTTCACTTCTCAACACATCAACACATAAAAGAGGAGAAAAACAACAGATAAGAGACCAGAGGGCATGTCAGAATTGGATGACTATTATAAATTGTGTGTGATATCTTAACATTGGAATACCAGGAAGCCTTTTTGTGCACATTGTTCAGAATAAAACATTTGTCACATTATCATAAAAACATCCTTCCAGAGCAAACATCGCAATTTTGACAAATGTCAATTATTCATTCATTTTAGCAGTGAAGAGACTACAAACCTCTTTTTTTAGTTGATCAAGCCTCTGCATTGACGTCTCAAATTCATCTTCTAGCTGAAGACCACAAAAGCAAGTAAAAACAAGAGAAGAATATACCAAAATCAGTTTCAGTTTATTTTACGAAATTATGCTATCCAAACAAGAATTACATGAACGCTCACATTAAAGAAACTCAAAAATGATTGTGATAATATCAAATTACCTCCTCATTGTGGTCCCCATTAGAATCCGAAGGACTGTTTTGATTTGTCACATTCAAGCTGCAGAAAAATCAGACAAAAAATTTGTATGCAGCATAAGTCAACCAAAGAGGAATAGTTGGAAATTAACCAATGTCAACGAAAATGAACAGAGGAGATCTTACTCGATGTTTCTCCTTGACTGTTCTTTTTTATGTTCATCAAAACTTTTATCAGGAATAGGATCACTAATCCTATCCATCTTTATGTCTGTTTCCACATCTCCACCATGCACCCTGCTGTTTCCTTGTTCATATTCAGCCCTATTGTCGTCACGATTCCAATCATCATCTAACATGCTTTCTCTAGCTTGATCGTCGTAATTTTGCATATGTTCGACTCTTCTATCCCCATCACGGGATAACATGCTTTCTCTAGCTTGATCATCATAATCTTGCACATGTTCAACTCTTCTATCCCTATCACGGTCTCGGGATCTATCACGGTCTAACATGCTTTCTCTAGCTTGATCATCATAATCTTGCACATGTTCAACTCTTCTATCCCTATCACGGTCTCGGGATCTATCACGATCTAACATGCTTTCTGTAGCTTGATCATCATAATCTTGCACATGTTCAACTCTTCTATCCCTATCACGGTCTCGGGATCTATCACGATCTAACATGCTTTCTCTAGCTTGATCATCATAATCTTGCATATGCTCAATTCTTCTATCCCTATCCCTGTCACGGTCCCGAGACCTATCACGGTCTAACATGCTTTCTCTAGCTTGATCACCATAATCTTGCATATGCTCAACTCTTCTATCCCTATCCCTGTCACGGTCCCGGGACCTATCACGGTCTAACATGCTTTCTCTAGCTTGATCACCGTAATCTTGCATATGCTCAACTCTTCTATCCCTATCCCTGTCATGATCTCGGGACCTATCATGATCTCGAGACCTATCACGAAGCCGAGTCCAATCACTACCTCTATTTCTGTATCCATCTTTCACATTACCATGATCATAATCTTGGTCTCGAATATCTCGATCTCTGCCTCCACGATCCCAATCACCATTTCTTTCATCATTATGATGATAATAACGTTCTCTTTCCCTCCCAAAATTCAATCTGCCACCACCAACACCACCACGACTCTTCACCCCATTAACTTTAACCACACGTCCACCAATAGTCTGATTCATAAAAACAGTGTCAAAACCCTAAAACTCTTAAGTCTCGACCACAACAAGAATTACCAAAGTATTAACATAAATAAATTGCATACTTAACAATCAAAACATGACAAGAACATAAATTACATACTCTTCCATTCATGTCGTTGATAGCATCAATTGCTGACCTAGGGTTTGTGAAAGTAACAAAACAATAGCATTTTCCTATTGTACGTTGGTCATTGATAATCTGAAAATTAAAAAAAAAAAAAAAAAAAAAAAAAAAAAAAAACTTAGCAACGAAAACCCAATTACTTCAATCGAAAATTTGCAAAAGAAAAGAAAGAATTAAGAAGGGTTTGATCAAAACCCTAAAAATGAAAACTAAAAAATTATAGAAAAGTGAAATACCTTGACATCAAGAATTGCACCATACAAATTGAAGACAGTGCGAATTGTATCTTCGGAGGCATCGTAGGGGAGACCTCCAACATAGATTGAACTATCGTCGTCCAATGTCATTTTTGAGTTCTGGAATTGAAAACTTTGAGCTTCAACTCTTGTGCTCTGCTTCAAACTTTGAACTTCACTACTCACTCTTTTTTCTTTTTCTTTTTTCTTTTCTTGTGGATTGAATTTTATGAATTTGGGCTTCTCATTAAACATGTGTGGGTGTGAGAAAAGAGACCCAAAATATCATACATGTTAGTTTTGAAAATTTCTCTTCCCACCACCCATGTTTTTTTTTTCATTCCACATAATTCCATTTTTTCCCATGAACAAAAACTCTGGGATGCGTTTTCCGAAGTTTTTCTAGTTCAAATTGGGGAAAAGTTCGAAAAATATTTTCCGAAGTTTTCATTAAAGGCAAAAAAATTAGAAGACGTATTCCAAAGTTTTAATTCAAGGGCAAAAATGGAAACTCGGGGGGTGAAAAAGAGACATGGGGGTGGGAAGAGAAATTTCGTTAGTTATCTTGCGCCCCCGAGCCCGACTTAAGTAGTGAATTATGTTTTTTCAGATTTTGTGTCCCTTTTAACACTGATTAGCTATCTTGCAAGAAGTATTTTTGGAATTTTAGAGGGCGCGCGAAAAACTCAAGGGGTGCAAAATGAAACACTCCAAATTTTAAGGCTAAAGATTCACCATTTTTAGAGTAAAAATATAGGTTGGGACAAAAATTGGAATGAGTGGAAAAAGTAATGGAGTTTGAGAGGAGTATTTTGAAAGGTTAATTATTCTTTAATGAAATAAAATTCTACTAATTTTGTGGAACTCAAAAATTATATTGTAAAAGAATTTTAGATGGTTTCGGAAGGTTTATATGAATTCATCAAGTTTAATTTATCATTCTCTATAATATTGAAAAATTATATCATTCTTCAAGTTTAAATTATATTGAAAAATTTCTATATTTACCTCACTTCAAAGTTTAAGATCAGCCCAACAAATTGGGAGGAAGGAAGGAAAATTTCTATATTTACCTCCCTTCTATATGCTAACTAAACTAATTTAGAGACCTAAACTTTAAAAAATAAATCAAATATTAATAAGTATGAGATTTGAACCAGAGTTAATTTTAAAAAATGATTCACTCATCCTGATCAATAATATATGCTAACTAAACTAATTTATTTTTATTTTTTGAAATTTATAATTTCAAAGCTGAAAGTCATTACTTAGGGCTGCTTGACCCTTAAACCAATCTTGTGAAAATTATCCTCTAAAAATCAATGAATGTCTTAAGCTATGAAGCCCCGATACGCGATACGATACCGATACCGATACGCCGATACGTAAAAGTTTTAAAAAATCCATATCTGATACTGTCGCGATACATTATTTAAAAATTAAATTTAAAATTAAATATATAAATGCACAATATATAAACATGACTAAAATTAATAATATTATTAATAAGGCTTAATTGCAGTTTTGGTCCCCCTATTTTCAACTTTTTGCAGTTTTGGTCCCCCTATTTTAAAACTTGACAGTTTTGGTCCCCCTAACACATATTTTGTCTAAAATATGAAGATACAACATGTTTTAAATGAACTTTATGAAAGATTTTTCTTACAATTACATCGATGTTGGTATTTTTTCATCATCGAATCATATACCATGCCGTTTAAATCATATCATATCGTCAATTTATAGTTAAAAATTATGATAGGGGGACCAAAACTGTCGAGTTTTAAAATAGGGGGACCAAAACTGCAAAAAGTTGAAAATAGGGGGACCAAAACTGCAATTAAGCCTATTATTAATGATAATTTTTTTTAAAAGACAAAAATTTATTATTATATTATTATTATAAATGTCAATAGTTCATTGTACAAGGAGTACAAACAAGCCAATAAGCTTGCACAAGATCAAAACAGTTTGAGGCTCAATATACAAGGGCTCCTCAGTCCTAAGACACATAATAGCTCAAAAAACACATAATAGTCATGACAACAAACCTCTTCAACAAGCTCATCTTGTAGCAATAGCAGAAAATTATATAGCTTCTGCAGCTGACCAATTAAAAGCATAAAACATCAATTCTTAACCATCTGTTATATAATAGGACACCATAGTGACTTCAGAACAATGACAAAGACAAAAAAATACTAATGATAATAAATTAACATCATTAATATTGTCCTAAAAAATAATGATTAATAGTACATTTTAAGTTATACATCTTACGTTAAGTATTATACAAAAAGAACATCATTAATACTATACCAAAAAACACCACCAATACTATCCAAAAAAAGACATAGTTAGTTATTTGTG
The DNA here is from genome assembly GCA_030408175.1 of Trifolium repens. Lineage (NCBI taxonomy): Eukaryota > Viridiplantae > Streptophyta > Magnoliopsida > Fabales > Fabaceae > Trifolium > Trifolium repens. The sequence continues at coordinate 47,216,727 of CP125851.1, forward strand.
TACCAACATAATAGTTTGGCATTCATTAGGAAACACAGATTGTATCATCAAAATTGTTTTTTATTTAAAAATAAAGATTTAACCGATATTTTTCAATATGAGTATCGGGACGTATCGGACGAATATCAGATATTATTTTTTTATTTAAAAATAAAAATTTAATCGATACTTTTTCGATACAAGTATCGAGACTATCGAACGGATATCGGTATCGAAGATATATCGGACACGATACATCGCCATTTTTAGAGTATCGGAACTTCATAGGTGTTAAGCATTCACCACTTGTATACCAAATTGAATTTCCTATCACCAAATTTCTGTGGTAACTGACTACATCTCAATGGGGAGATTTTTCAGTCAATTATCTCGCTAGTCAATGGTTGTGACATCACTTGATCATTATCACTTGTATAGGCTCTGGTGTGTAACTTAGTGGCTCTAGATATTTTTTGTTTGACTAAGGCTATGTTTGGGAGTTTTGAGGGGAAGGAAAAGAAAGGTTAAGGAGGGAAAGGAAAAGAAAGGGAGGGAAGGGAAAAAAGAGGGAAATCATTCCCCTTGTTTGGTAGTTGAAAAACCAACAAGGAAGGAGATAGAGATCTTATGTGATAATTTTACTATTATGTCCTTTTTTCTCTTAAAATCAATACATTGTATTATACTATTTTGTCCTTTTTGGGAAAAAAGTTCCGATTTCAGATAAAAAAACAATTTCTGAACAAAAGTTTACGATATTTTTTCGGGAAAAAAGATCTAATATTTATTCGAAAAAAAAGTTCCTGATTTTTCCGGGAAAAAGTTTCAGATTTTACCGGAAAAAAGTCCTCGATTTTTCCCAAAAAAAGTTTCTGATTTTTTGCCGGGAAAAAAAGTTCCCGATTTTTTCAAAAAAAAGTTTCCGATTGTACCGGAAAAAAAATTTCCGATTTTTTCCGTAAAAAAAGTTCTCGCTTTTTCCGGAAAAAAAATTCCCGATTTTTTTCCAAAAAAAGTTTCCGATTTTTTGTCGGAAAAAGAAGTTCCCGATTTTTCCAAAAAAAAAGTTTCTGATTTTTTCCAAAAAAAAAATTCCGGAAATAATCTTTGCTTACAATATGGAAGGTATTGGAATTCACTTTGGCTGTCAAACATCTAAGGGAAAACTTAGTATGCTATGAGAACATTCAAATGCTTCTGTTAAATTTGGAGCCAGATTGAGAAAAATGTATATAGTTTTTCACTTTTAGTCTAAGGATTATTTCTCATACATAGTTTTGACCACGTAATGGTTTTTTTTTTTTGTTTAAAAACTATATTGCAACAGTTTATTTATATAATTCCTAAGTTTGCAACAACAAAAACGATGAGTGATGAGAATGCTTTCAGAAAAGAGGAAATTCAATCCCTATGAGATTTAAGGTCAACAAAAATCATTATGTACTTGGTCAAAATTATGTATGAGAATGCTTTTAGAAAAATGAAAATATATTTATTATTTTCTTTTGACTGATAAATATGAATTTTATATACTAGTCAAAAATCAATTTTATACTTAGTCAAAAAAGCTCCATTTTATATATGTTGAATTGATTCTCTTTTTGCAAATACCAAATTTAAATAGTGAACCAATTATTTTTTATGAATGTATTTTTAAAAACATATTGGGAAAGGGTAAATTACTTAATGAATATAACATAAAAATACTCATTAAATGATGGTCAACATGTACAAAAAAAAAAAAAGGATGGTCAATATTGTCCACATATATGTTTAATATTGTCCATATAAGTTTCAATATTTTGTATATAAATAAGCACTTGTGATTTAACATACTACATCAAATTTAACTAGTTTTTTTTTTCTTTGTGGAAGACATTATTATCATAATGGAAGGTTCACTGAAAATTGTATTAAACTTTGTGCTATTTTTGTTTGCTATTATGATAGGCCTAATGGGAAGTGCATATGGCACACGACCAGGAATTCGCTATGAACCTTATCAATTTACACCAATACCATCGCCCGCTTGCTATTGGGTTTGGGGGTGTAAGCACCCTCCTACTCTAAAAGGTTAATGTGATGTTCCTCTTTAGTTTGTTTACAATAATACTATTGAGTCTAAGAAAGACTCATCTCATTTGTAATATTTGAATTTTATAATAAAATAAATAAATTATTATTCCCTTTTATCTTTTATTATTTGGATTATTTCCGGAAAAAAAGTTTCCTATTTTTTCCGGAAAAAAAGTTATCGATTTTTCCGAAAAAAAGTTTTTAACCTTTTGGAATGAAATTAGGCTAGGGCTAAAATTGGAATTTTGAATTATTGTGAGGTAAAATAGACAATTTATATAGTTAACCCTCCAAAATCCCTTAATTTGGGGGAACTTTAAAATTGGATAAAATAAGCCCCCCAAAACCCCAAAACCTTTCTTTATTTTTTTAAAACTCCCAAACAAAGGTTGACATCTTCCCAAACCTCTCCTTCCCCTCCCTTCCCCTCCAAAACCCAACTCCCAAACATAGCCTAAGGCTTTGTTTGCCAGTTTGGAGGGGAGGGGAGGGAATGGCTTTGAAAAAAAGGAAGAAACAAGTGGAAGGAATAGAGAAGTTTGGGAGGGAAGGAGTTTGGAGGGTTATTTTTTCTTCACAACACAAATCCCCCATAATTTGGTGGAACTCAAAAATTGTATTGGATTGGGGTTTGGAGGGGGTTTAGAGGGTTTATATGAATTCTTCAAATTTAATTAATGTTGTTATAATATTCTTAAATTCATAATATATTAATCATAAGTATTTATTTGTCATTCTCTATAAAAAAATACTTTCTCAAAAAATGTAAAAGATTTCTCTAATTTTCTCTCTATTTCCCTCCTTCTAAAGTTCTCCCCTCCCCTCCAAACTCACAAACAAAACCTAAGGCTATGTTTGGATTGATGAAATAGAACGGAGCGGAATGGAACGGAACAAAATGGAATGAAGTGGAACGGAATGGAATGGAGTGGAACGGAACGGAATGGAACAAATATACCATTCAATTGTTTGGGTTTTTATTATTAAGTTTCATTCCATTAGATACATGCACCCCAAATTGGAGGGGAAGGAAAATAGAAGGATTGGATGGTATGAGATGGAATAGGTTCCATTGTGTTCCATTCCACTCCATTCATTTTTTACAAATCCAAACAATGGAATCTAATTAATTACCACTCCATTCCATCACATATCATCAATCCAAACATAGCCTAAGGGTCTAGATTTTTATTATGTATATTTGCAATTTGCAAACCTTATAATTGAAATTTCATTTCCGTCAAAAAAAAATAATAATAATAATTGAAATTTCATTGTGAAATTTACTAAAAACATTTGTTTTCCTAAAAAGTCAGCAATTCAAATACGAACAAACTTTGATTATGATACAGAGAGTGACTATTATTAAGACATTTAGATTTTTAACACTACATTTCATGATAGCAGAGAGTTACTATTATTAAGACATTTAGATTTTTTTTACAGAGTAACAATAAATTGATTTAAATAAGAAGATATTTTGGTCCCTTAAAAAGTTAGGGAATAAGAGACTCAAAAACAAAACAATGGAAATGTATATTTCCTTAAAAAAAAGTTTTTCTTTTGATAAAGAAAACTATGGCACGTAATTCAAAATTTGACTGAAGTAAATAAAATCTGATTAAAAATTATTTTAATTAAAAATTAAATTGAAATTTTTTCGAATAATTTATTCTAAAAAAATGGCTCATTAAAAAAATTGCTTTTCATTACTAAAACATCGGGATATGTGTACTCCCTACAATAAATGTCACATTGTAATGTTTATATACTCGTCATTGATAATTTTTTTGTCATTCATAAAATGTACTCCCTCTGGTCTTGAATATAAGCAAAATAAAATAAAATTGAAAGTCTCAAATATAAATAAAAGTTACTACATTTATTATAAACCTATAATAATTACATCGTTTTATACGGTTTCCAACATAACTTTACTCCAGTACTCCACTCCACCAATCCATGCAACTATTAATATCTTAATAAGCCCAAAGAAAAGGGTAAAATTGAAAATGAAATAGTTTTTCTGATCATTTAATACACTTATCCATTTCCTTAAATGGTGTGTGTTTTTTTTTGCTTACATACAAGACTAGAGGGAATAATGGATAACGTTCATAAAGGAAGACATCTCCGAGTTGTGATCTTTCATTTTTTTTAATAATTAAAGTTCTTTTTTTTTTTTTATCAAAATAAATAAAGTTTTTAAATACTCATTTTTGTTGTATAAAAAAGATTTAGACTTATGTAATGTTACACTTATATATTTATATATATTTACTTTTATATTTCTAATTCGACGTGTAAAATTTATGCAGTAAATAAGATTTAATATGTTTTAACAAAACTTATTTTACATAACAATAGAGAGTTTGTGTTCGACGAAAAAATAATGAGTTTAATTCTAATGCACAGCTAATAGAAAAAGTTTTATATCATTTTTATATCACAATCAATAATGTATGACTTTAGAATTACAGTGGCCATCACAAGCCAAAGTCAATTACTTACCAAATATATGTTCAACTCTCTTATCCCTTATCTTGAAATTTTTGTAAAGTAAATCTTCTCAAATATAAAAAATATTATTTTTAATACAATTTTATTTACCTTTTTGTTTAACTTAGTCACCAGAAACACTAGTTAGCACTATATTCATTTGTAGTTATAATTATCAAATGTTTGTAACGGTCTAATATTTTTTATACATAATGATCTAACTTCTATTGTTAATAATTGACAATATAAAAATTCTTTACACAATTAATCTCTTTAATTTTTTGTTTATGCTAAATAAACACCATGTTCTTTATAAAAAGGCCAAAGCAACACCTTTCCTAACCCACAAAAGCAGAGTAACCTGTTGGGGAAATGCACTGAAATTAACCTTTGCAGCAAAAGCAGAGACAACACCACTTTTTTTATTCACTTAACATTAAAATCTGCCTTTCTGTGTCATAATTATTTTATTTTTCTTCTAAATATTAGTACTATCAACTTTCTTTTTATATTTCCCAAGAGATAAAAGCTCTCACCAATTTTTTTATCATTTAATAATAATCAATAAGTGGCATGCTTTGATGCTGCAAAAGCACTTATTAGAACTCATTTTATCTTTTGAAGCTAGCTCCTTTCTTAAAGACAGTGAAGCACTTGTCTTTCATATATGTTTTATCAAATCGCAGAAAGCAAAGCACACCTATACACTGCCATGCCCCCAAAATCCATGTTAGTAGCTTAGTTCCAACTCCTTGAGTAATTTTTTCTTTTGCCTCCTCTTCCTTGTACCATTGTGTTTTCTGCTTATTGCTTATTGAGGTAATTGGTTCTGTTTTATTACAAAAGATCTTGTATAGATTTTTAATTGGAAAAAATACCATGCTTGTATAGTTGTACTTTAATTTGTTTCACCAAATCCACATAAGAAAACAAATATTTAGGTTGCATTAAATTAATTGACTTGTGAGAAAGAAGTTTTCTTTCTTTCACCTTGGCTTATATAAAGTTCGCAAACTTTAGTCAAGACATTAAACATTCAAGTAGTTAATGAGCTCCCTTAGAACGAATCGTTCCAGAAAACTGAAATCAAGTTCGATTCTTAGTATGAACAATTTTTAGCCAGACTATATTTACTTCACAACAGAACTCTAGATCAGGGACCTTCCCCTGAGAACCAAAGGATTCATAAATAAATAAAACTTTAATTAAGATGATGGAAAGGTTACTTTAAATGTAATGCATGTGGGGTACTAACTATACTAAAGAAAACATTTTGGTGGCCTAAGCATTTATATTATACTACTACTACTAGTGAACTTAGAGGCTATAGATAGATAGGTGCAGTTTTGTTCAAGTTTGTGTCTTTCAAACCCTTATGGGAAGCCTATATGTTACTTCTTGCAGAGTCTAGCTAAAATGGAAGGTGGTTTCAGTTGAGTTCATACTTCAACAACTCCACATAGTTGAAGCTCTCAGTTGCAGACATTAAAAGCTAAGTAAGTAAAGATGTATAAAATATAGATGGCGTAAAGCATAAGGTATATGTTTCTACTAACTGCTCAGTGACACAAATTTTTTATAGGTTCTCTATACCTGCCTCATTCTCTGCTCTAGTACTATTTTTAATTAGTTCCATTGCATATGCATATTTATTTCACCTTCAAACTCAAATTAATGAATGAGAACTAACTAATAGTACTATATAGTGCATCTTTTGATCCTTTATCAAATTATCTTTGAACTGATTTTGTTTGGTAAAACAGAAAAACATAAAGTTAATTAACCTTGTCTTGTTGTGCATGTAGGGAATATGAATAGTGTGTCCTTTTTGTGTGATGGAAATAGATTTCCGGCATTTATTTATCACGCACTTTTCACGCTGTGTTTAATATGACCACCCGAATTAAAATTAATAGTTTTACAAAATATTTTTTTAAAAAAACTTTTCTTCACTTAGAAATTCATAGAAGTTGTGGTTTTTAAACATTTTGAGACGCAAAATTATTTATAATAACATCAACATTAATATTTTCCAACATATATTTTTCAATTGACAAATTGTCAAACCGTTGAACCTCTCTTGTAGCATTGATGGTCTCTTTAAATCAATTGTGCACCATCAAATGAGTATAAAAATTCACGCCTTAAAATCTTGGGCCCTAGGTCATGGCACTCCTCCTCCTGACTATAGCTCAGGGTCAACCCTGATCTCATATATTTCAATCACTTATACTTGACATTTAGACCTAGGAGGTATCTATTTGACATGTACTTTTGCCACCCAATAGATTATGGGACGCGCCCTACAAAATGACCAAAATACCACTGTCTGTTACTTAAGTAGTGGATACCCTTCAAAAACACCCTATAATTATAACGTCCGCTACTTAAGTAGTGGACGGTATTTTGATCATTTCGTAGGGCGCGCGAGTAAATTATAGGGTGACAAAAATAATTTTCATCTATTTTACTTAAACAATCTAACATTTTTTTTTGGCAAAATTGTATATGGTCCTTTATGTTACTTTTTTTTTTGGTTTACCTTATATGTTACATTTTGTCCGCACTATTAATATTTTTAATAAGTTATATATAAAAAATATTAATAAAATAGGGCACATTTGTGACATCATAATATTTAAATAACTTACATAAGTATATTGGATTTCTCCTTATCTTTCTCCCTTCATCCCTTCTTTAAATCAAAATTTCCAAATTGAAATATCTTAACATTAAGAGTATCTAATTTTTTTTACAATAATATCTTCATTCATAAACAATGTTTCAAATTTGTGTACACCCAAAACCATGACCAATTCATCTCTAGTGTAAGACATAACTTTGAAAGAGAGATATAATTGGACTAGTCGCTATGTTTGTAAGAAATTGAGTACCCCTTGTACTCCCTTATAATAATAATTTGCTTATAAAACAAAAAAAAAAGTGCAAACAAAATACAACTTAAAAATCAATTTATAATAAGTTCAAATTTAAAGAATCGGGCGCATAATTTTACCATTATTTTTACGGAAAACAACCGTGTTTTGTAAAAAGTGTGTAAATGATATTTATTATGAATTTGGATTCACTTTCGTAATTAACATCACGAATCAACACACTTATAACATCGGTGATCATCTTATTTAGACGATTTTAAATATATTATAGTATATAACTTAAAATATTAAATTTAAATTTAAACTTTATTCAATTTTTATGGAACAACTATCAATATCTCAAATGCAATCTATCAAAATATTTAGAAAAAGCATATGGAACAGTGAGTTGGCAAGGGACAAGTCTGTACTAGGGGTTAAAATCCGATGAGAGATGGGTATGCCCTCCAACTTTAGGTCTTAATTGCTAACTTTTCAACAAACAGCTAAGATTTGTGGGGAGGGGGTCCCTCGACCTCGACTGTGAATATTTTATTTTCACAGTAAGTAAGTATCACACTAACCAAAGAATCATTAAGTCAGGGAAATTCGGCTGCACCTCAATTTACTATTAATGCCTCTTAACCATTCCATTCTGAATTCTCCCCCAACAAAACAATTCCATTTAAATAACAACATTATTATTCTATTAAAAAACATTATTATTATTTTATTTTTTGAATTACAAATATTATTTTGAATTACAAGAGAAATACTTATAAAGGCATACGCCCAAATAATATTTGTTAGGTACGATCACAAGAAATAAAAATAAATAAAGAGAAAATTGTTAAAGTGGTATAAATTGATGTGATAATTTTATTTTTCTTTTATTTTTTTTTCTAATTTGTGTGCGATTAAATCTTGTACCCAAATGATTGTGCCCAAACAAATATTGCTCCGTTTAAAATGAAGTACAAGTAGTTTCCATCCCATAAGAACCAAAAGAAAAAGGTGAAGACAAAAAAAAACTTAGTTACAATCTTGAAATATCACTTTAAAAATTGTTAAACTCTAATAACTATTAAAAATATTCAACCTAACAATTCCGACACTATCATTCGAGTTAAACCATACAATATATTATTATTTTTGTTTAGCCAATTTATCTAACAATCCTACCGATGAAAAATTAAGTGTATATTTAGTATCATAATAAATATGTCAGAATCACAGTAATTCATTATAATTTTCCAAAAGCTCCGCTTTATAGCTTCTAACCGCAATTTTATTATATTTACCATGATATTAAAGACAGACTAATACAATGTAAAATGTAAAACATTACCGGTGAATATATAATGTTACTCTAAATGTATTCACATGGGTAGTCCCGTGTGAAGCAATTAGTGAAAGGGACATGACACATGATTGTTCTTCGTGTTTTTTGTAACTATCCCATATAGTTGATAAACGTTACCATCAATTGTACTACCATTTTCATCATATATCCCTAGTAGTTCCCCAATATCCCATCCAACCCACCAAAAACAAAAACAAAAGATCCAAAAACAATATTTTTTATTTATTTATTTTTCGTATTAATCCTATGGTTCCTAGAAAAGGAGTCCGATAATCCAGAGTTCGGCCGTTCATAAAAAATCGAACACAGATTCTTCCGAACAATTCATCTTAAAAAGAGCTCATTAATCACGTGAGCTTAATATATTTGGTTATTGTTAATTTGTATTTTGCATAGAATAGTTTGCAACATACATTTACTCTCCAGAGACAGTACCACTGACATTTGCATTTGTCATTAAGCATTTGGCCAATTGTTTCATGCATTGTATTGTACAACAATATCCAGAGGATATCCATGCACAGAAACAAGCTTCATATTTTGTTTGACTATGCTGCTGTTCCTCTTGTCTCTGCTGTTCCTGTGGGGCTCTGCTTTAGTCCTCTGTTCTGTCATTGTAATTCATCTTCGGAAGAAGTTAAAGAGCTTCAAAGGGTTTATACTTGCAATCTTACAAACTTTTTATTCCAATTACTTAGTGTAGGGAACATTTCAAACATCCCATGCACCTTTTGGGACCACCAAATTTAACCCTAAGTAATAAGGGCTTCTAGACGAGGATCTGGGTTCTTCTGTGCAGTTGCAATTCTATGACCATCCGGTCAAAACTCGGTATTTTAAACTTTAAGTTCAATATATTAGATTTAAATTGAAATCAAATTTTGTATTGAAATTTGACTAAAAACTCGGCATGCAATCTCTCTGCCTGTAAAGATTTCACACAGTTCTGTATAGAATCTCAGCTGTCTATTCAAAACTCGGCATGTTGTCACACTCCACACAATCTAAATCCCACGTGGAGATAGATTGCATGTACTTACACAATTATGCTCTGTAGATGTGAACTGTGCGACCATAACTTAAAACTCGGCATGCAATTTATCTGCCATGTGAAGATTTCACACAGTTCTGTATAGAATCTCAGCCATTTATTTAAAATCAGACGGTTCAAGTTTAAAATATAATTTTATACAATATAACAATCTCAATGCGCAATTTAAAATTGGATAATGCAAATTTGATACAACTTCCTACTATGTAACTATAGGAAATCCACTTCCATTTAGAGACATTTGATTAAAATTATATGATTGTGACATCTTGACTCCATAAATGCAAGATTATCTCAACGATAGGAAATCCAGGCCCCACACCATACCCCCACAAATAATACTAAACTATAGCAGCAGTGCACGAGCTGAATTTGTCTCGTGTACAACATTTTTAATTACCTCACTTATTAATTATATATATATATATATATATATATATATATATATATATATATATGAAGCCCTATTGTTATGTAAGCTAAGGGAACTTTGGAATTCATATTTAAGGAAAAGTGGTAGTGGTGAGGAGAAAGTTTTTATTTATTATTTATTATCACCATAAAAAAAATGAAAGGAGTGGTTATAAGTCAAATTTAAGCATCATATATACTGACATAGAATTTCAATTCAAATAGACAACAATGTCAATGCTCATTAATTAATTAATTAGATTTTTTTTATTATATGATAATATTGTTAGTTTCTTTCTTGTTATTTGCATGTATGCTATCATCTATCTATGCATGTCACTTTATTTTTCTCCCCATCTTTTCAATCTTAGTCTCAGAGAATGTACAGCACCTAGAAGAAGATGAAATGAAATATATACCTTTCTTTATTATATTATTTTATTTTTCTTCTTAACTTTTTATTTATGATCCTTTCTACAGAACTAGTTAGCCATTACAAATGGAGGAACAAGATAAACTTCAAGAAACTAGACTTGAATCTCAACTTGATTCATGTTTTTCTTCTTCTTGCAAAAGTCTTGTGTTTCCTTCTAGACCTGGCTATGGTAAACTTGGGACAAAGTGTGTTGTCAAAGCTAATTACTTCCTTGCAGATATTTCAGTATCTGATTTAAGCCATTACCATGTAAGTCATTTAGAAACATCAAAATCATGCAATAATGTAGTTATAATTTTCGGCTTTAGTCGCGGTTGCACAAACCGCAATTATAGTTGCAGACTGTAATTTAGAAATTAGAATTATAGGATTTTGCTAAGTTATCATGTATGTGTGTTTTGTGAAGGTTATTATAACTCCTGAAGTAATCTATAAAAAATCAAGAAAAGTTATCATAGCTAAGTTAGTGAGACTTCATCAGAACACTGAGTTGGGAAAGAGGCTTCCTGTTTATGATGGTGGAAAGAATCTTTACACTGCCGGTTCGCTTCCTTTTACACACAAGGAGTTCAATATAGTATTGAATGAGGATGATGAAGGTGCTAGTAGTACAAGGTGATTGATTATTTGAGAAAACTAAGTAATTTTTTAGAATTTGAAAACAAATATGGAGCTGTGAATTTTGTGTGTTCATCAGGGAAAGAGAATTTGAAGTTGCAATTAAGTTTGTAGCTCATGTTAGCATGCATCAGTTACATGAGCTTCTAAGTGGAAAAAAAGTGGATACTCCAGAAGAAGCTCTTCATATCATTGACATTGTATTGAAGGAGCTTACATCTCATAGGTGAATAATTTGTGATTGTTCTTTCAAGTTTTAAAATATATCATATTATTGTTTCTTACATCTTAATTTGCATGTTTAGCTATGTATCATTTGGGAGGTTACTCTATTCTCCGGATTTAAGAAAACCGCATAGTCTGAGTGGTGGCTTGGAATCGTGGCACGGTTTCTACCAAAGTATAAGGCCTACTCAGATGGGATTATCGCTTAATGTTGGTGAGAGTTCTACCGTATCTTCATTTGTGTTTGTCAATACGATTTTCTTCTGATTTTATTTGTTCTTGCAGACTTGTCATCATCGGCGTTTATAGAACCGCTCCCCGTGATTGACATTGTAGCTCAAATTTTAGGAAAAGATGTGTACTCAAAGCCAATTTCAGATGCAGATCGCGTCAAGGTATGAAATTTAATTGACTATGGTAACTAGAATTCATTGTTTTTACTTTTTACTGATAATCTCATCTTCAAAAACTTAAGCAGATTAAGAAAGCCTTAAGAGGTGTGAAAGTAGAAGTTACATATAGAGGAAGTTTTAGAAGGAAGTACAGGATAACAGGAGTAACATCACAGCCTACAAGGGAACTCTTGTATGTCATTTTGATTTTTTCATTGCAAGTTATGAATTTTACATTTTACATATTTGTCATTTGACGAAATGATTTTCGCTTTTCCTTCTAACAGTTTCCCTCTGGATGAGAAAATGAACATGAAATCAGTAGTTGATTACTTTCAAGAAATGTATGGATATACAATAATGCATCCTCATTTACCTTGCATTCAAGTAGGAAACGAAAAGAAGGCGAACTATTTGCCTATGGAGGTATGCTTTTGTTTGAATTTTATTCAAAACATTTTTTATTAATAATTTTTCAATACGAAACTCGTGCGAATCTTGTATTAGGCATGCAAGATTGTTGAAGGTCAGAGATATACAAAAGGGCTTAATGATAAACAGATAACTTCTTTGTTAAAAGTTTCATGCCAAAGGCCACGTGAAAGGGAGAAAGATATTCTACAGGTCATTGTCGTTGATTCTTAATATAACTCTCAATCCTTTCCTTTGTAAATTTTTTGTTTTGAGTATATGAAGCACAGACACCTGACACGACACTGTCACAGACACCTGGTATTGAATGTAATGTGCCAGTGTCAAACACTGATGCATGTCGGATATCAGACATGCCTTCAATTTGAAGTGTCGTTGCTACGTATGTTTTAGTCCATTGTGAACTTAATAGCTACGATACATGTCGGATAACTTAATAGCTATGATACATGTCGGATATAATAGTACATGTCGGGTATACATGTCGGATACATGTATTATAGCTATTAAGTTATCCGACATGTAGCATAGTCCATTGTGAACTTCAAATTGTGGCTATCAGATAACTTATCGCTATTGTTTTAAACTGACAGACGATTCATCAAAATGATTATCACTGTAATCCTTATGCAAAGGAGTTTGGCATCAGCGTAGACAACAAGCTTGCATCAGTCGAGGCTCGAGTTCTTCCTGCTCCATGGGTGATTTTTCCTATTGTTGAGTTGATCATCATTGATTTTTTGTTGTTGCCTTTTGGCATTCTACTTATAATAATACATTTTGTCTCTTTCTTCATAGTTGAAATATCATGACACTGGAAGAGATACAAAAATCTTGCCACAATTTGGTCAGTGGAACATGGCAAACAAGGTTAGCTTATACAAACAAAGATTATAGTTAATTTTTCACAGTGGATTTTAATTATTTTTATTTATAATGCAGAAAGTTATAAATGGAAGCAAAGTAAGATATTGGGCATGTATCAATTTCTCAAGAAATGTCCAACAAAGAACAGCTAATGCATTTTGCCAACAGTTAGTTCAGGCGTGCCAAACTTTAGGAATGGTAAAGTTTCAAGTTTTTGGCTATCCCTGACAACTATTTTATAATTATGTTATAGGTACGAATTATATGTCGCGCCGTTTATCATCGTCGTGTACATTTTTAGTATACATGATTTATTTATTCTTTCACAGGAGTTTAGTCAGGAACCTGTAATTCCTGTATATTCAGCAAGACCAGATATGGTTAAGAAGGCCTTGAAGTATGTACATTCTACTTCTATAAACAAACTTGATGGGAAAGAGCTAGAGTTGCTCATCGCGATTCTTCCGGACAACAACGGCTCTCTCTATGGTATTATTCTAAGATATTCTAGTACTTTATACTACTTCATCTTCCGACGAATCTGCTTCTTGTCATGATTACACATAAATATGTGTTGTTCTGTTATCATATTTTATCTCACATTTCGTGTGGTGGACAACTCCGTCTTTCAGGTGATCTCAAAAAAATCTGCGAAACTGATTTAGGGCTGATTTCTCAATGCTGTCTTACAAAATATGTATTCAAGACTAATAGACATTATTTATCAAATGTAGCACTGAAGATCAATGTCAAGGTCTGTTATTATGAAATTTAAATGATCTATCAAACTTTATAATCCAAAGTATCACCTTGGTTTCTTGCTACTTAAGAATAATCACTTCTATATATATCCCTCAATCATTTTCTTAAACAAACACACTATATTTTTAGATGGGAGGAAGGAACACAGTACTTTTGGATGCTATAAGTTGCAGGATTCCATTGGTTAGCGACATTCCAACAATAATTTTCGGAGCTGATGTAAGTCATCCAGAAGCCGGAGAGGATGTTTGTCCATCTCTTGCAGCCGTAAGCATTTCCAAACTCCTATAACTCATAGCTCACCCTATGCTCGGACTATTCTGATTAATGTTATTCAGGTTGTAGCCTCCCAAGACTGGCCAGAAGTGACAAAGTATGCAGGATTGGTATGTGCTCAGCCTCATCGCCAGGAACTTATTAAAGACCTTTTCAAATGTTGGAACGATCCTCATCACGGTATTGTTTATGGTGGCATGATCAGGTAATTTAGTAACACATCTTCTAACTCCAGCATTTTGAATTTATTACCTTTATTCATTCAACATAAGCATGCTTATTTGGATCATAACATTTTTTGCTACTGCAGAGAGCTTTTACTCTCATTTCAGAAGGCAACTGGAAAAAAACCACTTAGGATAATATTTTACAGGTATGAAATTATTATTTCAAAAGAAGTTGATGTATATAATTATAATTGAGAAATTTTCTTATTTATAATGTGATATTTACAGGGATGGGGTGAGTGAAGGACAGTTCTACCAGGTTTTGCTATTTGAGCTTGATGCGATCCGTAAGGTACTCAGACATAACATCTTAGTAACAGTTATATTTGTTTCTATTGATTATGATATTTCTTAGTGTTTAAATTCTAAATATGTGTAGGCTTGTGCATCTTTGGAACCTGGTTACCAACCTCCGGTTACATTTGTCGTTGTTCAGAAAGGGCATCACACTAGACTCTTCGCAAACAATCACAACGACAGAAACAGCACCGATAGAAGTGGGAATATTTTGCCAGGTAAAAAGCCTTTAAACTTTCTACTACCTTCTAGCATCATCACCCTAAGGATATTTATAAAAATTCAAGAGGACATAAATAAGTGTCCAGGTGGAGATTTTCCAGAAAAGTGTGTTCTCAGAATTGCAGAATATTTTGAAACATGTCTAATTGGTTAATGTAGGTACTGTAGTGGATTCGAAGATATGTCATCCTACCGAGTTCGACTTCTACTTGTGCAGTCACGCAGGAATTCAGGTATGATAATGACATCTACGTTGCCAATTTAGGAAGCACATGTTAGAGTTGGATTTACAAATAATGGAATTTTCAGGGTACAAGTAGACCAGCTCATTATCATGTTATATGGGACGACAATAACTTCAGTGCCGATGAGATTCAGTCCTTAACAAACAACTTGTGCTACACGTATGTAAATAAACCAACTCTCTCTTATCATCTCAAATCACATATATTTCCTCTATTCTTATGATGAATATAACCTCATGTATTGATCATCACAGTTATGCAAGATGTACGCGATCTGTTTCTGTAGGTAAGTATTTGTTTCTTTTTTAAACACACGAACTAAAAAGTTAGTTACTCATATATGGATTACATTTAACTGTCTGATATGTGTGTGTGCAGTGCCTCCTGTTTACTATGCGCATCTGGCAGCTTACAGAGCTCGATTCTACATGGAACCTGATGTCCATGAAAATGTAAAATCACAAGTTACAAGATCGAAAATTGAGTCAGTTCGGCCATTGCCAGCTCTAAAAGAGAAGGTGAAGAAAGTAATGTTTTACTGTTGAATGAACTACGTGCGCAATATAGGATGACTTCCAAGTAGAGATGCAGCAATATATGTAGGAAAAGGAAACTGATTGTAGGTGAGAAATTAGTTCATAATGTACAAGTTTAACACAAGCTGTTCATATAGTAAAATTCTCTGCATGGAAATATTTCAGAGTCTAAGTTTTGTTTCTTAGGCATTACAGTGATTATTGGTTGCTTAAAGCTTTGTTTGAACGTTATGATGTGAAGGGAGGGAAGGATTTTGGACAGTGGGAAAAGGAAATAAATGGATGCATGTTAGTTGCAGGCCACTGGTTTGTTAGCCACCATGAAAGAATTACTTACTTTTATATATATTACTCGTCTAACGGATATATGAACGAATATGAGACATCTGCAAATATTATTTTTATCAAAGAGAGTAAATAGCTGATGACTACTATATGTGCCCGTGGATACCCATTGTCATCCCTAATAGTAGTAATCAAATTGTTCAATAATTTATAATTGATGCTGCTTCTACTCCATTGCTTCTATAGTGATCATTCACTCATAAGCAACACCTTCTCTAACAGCAATGTGGGCATGGTTCACAAGTAGGGTAGACTTGTAGCTTGTCATGGACTTATTTTTTAGGTTTGAGTATGACCTTTTGAAAGTCTCATATGACATGTTATATTGTTTAAAGCTTATTTCATATGAACGTATTTAAATAACTAATCATATTTATTTTGAATACACTAACGAATTAATAGATCAATGAGATTAAACACTTTTGATATTTAACACGACATTTTAGAGAATTTAAAACATTATATTTCACTTCTATTTTATAATAATATGTGGAAAATTAATGTAGACTTATAAACTTAAAATTACTAAAAAAGTTAACAGATTTATAATTTAATCCAAAGTACAAAATTTAATATAATACTAATATAATTCATATTTACTTCTTTTTTTATTAATTATTCATATTTACTTAAATAGACCCAAAAGGCTTTTCTCATGACTTATAGCTTTACATTTTTAGCTAAATAGACTTCTAAAACAATTTAGCCTTCTATATTTAGAAAAAGTTTAGCGTGTCATAGGCCCCTATAGACCTATCTGCAAGATATACTGTATAATCCATTAATTGAATCAATTAAAGAAAGAAACTAATGAGGGCTACGTCAGGAAAACTAATTTAATTTAAATGAAAGCATACTGATGGTATGTGAAACTAGAAAAATTTCAGCTTGAATCTTGTTCTCATCTAATGCTACATATGCTGTAAAATTGAAAAGATTTCACAAGACAGGTCATTACACAAAGATGAAAGATAACATAATGCAATGGCAATAGTTTTTTTTTTTCCTTCTAGAAATCATTCCTAATCAGATTATTACAAGTAATGAGAACTTAAAGGCTTGTTTTGTCCCTATGGCATTGTGAATTCAACATATAAGTACACAATATCATGAACAAGGTTAACATTGCAAGCATTTATGCAGAACTCAAATGCTCAGATAAATAAATATTGATCTACGAACTAGTAATGAACATACATCACCAAAAGAAAAGGTTACATGTTTCTTTTAATCTTGAAGTCTTGAACCATGCCTCATCGCAATGGCTGTCTAATGCCTAGCTCATCTTTACACGCACAACCAAGCATAATCAAACCTGTATCATTATTAGCACTATTTGGAGTGCCAATAGCATTTGCTTTTAAGAGTCGCAATGCCTAGCTAGCATGGAATTTTATCAGTCTCAGAAACTCCTTTTGGTGCACTGCAGCTCTTCCATGCATCTCTTTACCTCATAGATGTCTGCAAAGAAAGCAATACCAAATTCAATCAAATCACAAACTGGATTATTATTGGCGATCAGGTTTTATAAATTATAGTTGCATTGCAATCTATAAATCACTAACACGAGTCAATGACCAAACAAGAGAGGTCTTTGGAATTTCCTTTGATGCCTTAACAGCAACAATAACCTTCTCAACACCAATAAGAGCAGTCAGTATGCATGAAATTAAGCAGTATGCAGTACGCAACAAGTATGCAACAGTACGCATAACTTACCAAATATTTCAGACTCCTTTCAAAAAAACAGTATGCATTCCAAAACATCCATTTGTTTCAAATCCATCCAATAAAAAAGCAGATCTCCGCTGAATCATGTGACTCATGTCTTAGCAATGACTCCAAAACATCAAAAAAGCATAACTGCTAGTATACAAGCAGACCATCAAACAAACCATAAAAAATAAATTAAATGAGATAAGTAACTTTAAATAAGGAACAAACATACCATCAAAATAAACTTCTCAAATCACAATCCCAACTAGTTGGTCTTTAAGTTTCCAATCAGTTTCTGATCAATGTTGTTCTCCGCAATGTCATAAATCATTTTCTTTTTAGGAGTCAATGGAAAAGTTACAGTGAGAAGACGTCAAGATGTACAAAAAATTATTATAATTCAGTACGCAAATACAAGACAACCTGGTACCAAACCAATGTCTTCCTTTCTAATTGTGCTCTGTTGAACTAGATGGATCCAAATCTGATATAATTCAGAATCAGATGACTGACTAAACTAAAACATAGTCAGAGTTCCAAAATTTACACCTATACTTCTCTTAGTGGTGGACTGTCATCAAACTTCCAGACATTGCCACTCTTCTATCTCTATCACCTAATATAACATGCCAATCAATCTCAATATGTGTCTTGCTATTTTCCTTCATCTTCTTTGCAATTAACATCACTTATAAATTGCACTTGTAATGTCAACCATGTTTCCCCATAGCCACTGTGGTGAAGAATCTTGTGGACAGTATTTCCATGCTGTATGGTTTCAAAGATACTACATAATTGTTTAGCATTGGTCACCAATAATCCCCACAAGAACACATGCCACCATCAAAATGGTGGAATCTATTTGAATCTCGTAAAATTATCGGCCGATCAACAATCTTTGATATGTATTTGAAAGCAGTGTGACAATCACCACAAACCCGAAGGTTCTTCATTATCCTAATTGGCAGCTCAGATTTGCGAGTGAGAACAAAAGCAATTGCTAGTTTTTCACTATGATAGCTAAGGAGTTCTTCTTTGTTCTCATGCTCAAGATCATAGAGTGCATATTTGGTTTCAGGCACATATCCAGCATCCCTCATTTTGTTCATTAGCTCCTTGAGCTTTTCATAGATTTTTTCTTTTTCAGGGTGTGTTTGATCTCCAGCCACAAACAAATGAACTCCATCCTTCATGTTGACCCAACTACACCCAGCTTCTTTCTTTACTGCTGCTTTCCTCATTGCCAACCTAGCCTCTGCCACATCTTCCCACTTTCCACCAGCAGCATGCATGTTAGAAAGAAGCACATAATTCGCAGCATTCTGTGGCTCTAACTCGATAAGCATCTTCGCAGCCCTCCGCCCTAGCTCTGTATTACGACCGTTACCTCGGCAACATGCTCCTAAAACTGTTCTCCAAATAAGGATATTAGGATCCATTGGCATTGTTTTGATAAAGTGCTCTATCTTATTAACATCACCTGCCCTCCCAAGGAGGTCTACCATACAAGAAAAGTGTTCTATTCGGGGAGGCAGTCCATAAACTTCAACCATTGATTTGAAATGCTTAAATCCTTCATCAACTAACCCTACATGACTACAAGCCGATAGAACCCCGACAAAGGTGACATGATCTGGTGATTGGTCATGCTGTTTCATTCGCGTAAAAAGCTTTAGAGCTTGTTGTCCGTGTCCATGGCGTGCGTAACCTGAAATCATTGAATTCCAAGAATATATGTTCCTGACTGGCATCAATTCAAAGAACCTCGAAGCGTAATCTATCTTTCCACATTTTGCGTACATGTCAACTAGTGCACTGCCGACAACAACATCAGATTCTAAACAAGCTCTTACAGCACATGCATGAACTTCCAAACCACGTTCTAATGTTGCAACTGAAGCACAAGCACTGAGAACGGTGGCAAATGTGAAACCATCCAATTTCTGTCCCCTTTGCATCATAAGCCACACCAAATCCATGGCCTTGTGCAGGATGCCATTGTGTATGTATCCAGAAATCATTGAATTCCAACTGACTTCATCTCTTCGCTCAGACATTCTAGAAAAAATAATCTCGCAGTCCTCCATCTGCTCACATTTTCCATAGAAAGCTAGAAGTGCATTCTCAATAGCATTGTCATCAGCAACAGAGTATTTTAAGATTAAAGCATGGATTTGACGGCCCAGTCCTAAAACTGAAAGAGACGAAACTGCTGTTAAAATATTTATAAACGTCACTCTATTAAGTCTCCATCCACCTTGCATCATCTCCAGGAAATACTTTACAGCCTGTAAAACTGATGCCTCATAATTTGCTAGCGCGCCAATAAGAGAATTCCAAGAAACCTGGTCGTACTCTGGCATTAGAAAGAAAACTTTCTGACATTCGTTGATAGAATCAGTTTCAGCATATAATGTTAAGAGGGCATTTGAAACTGAAACATCCAAATCAAGTCCCCATTTGATCCCTTCACCATGTATCTGTCGTCCTAACGTTAACCAACCCAGGCTTGAACACGAACTCAAAGTACTAATAACTGAGAAATTTGAGGGGACCATTCCATTTCTCCTCATTGTGTGGAAACAGGCAACTGCTTCCTCAAATCGCTCATTATGGTCAAGGCCAGAGATCATAGAGTTCCACGAGACAGTATCTTTACTAGGCATGAGTTGAAAAACTGAGCAAGCATTATCAATGGCATCACATTTAGCATACATATTGACAAGTGCATTTCCAATCAAAATCCAAGCATCGACCAAACCACTGCGAATCAGGTAAGCGTGAACCTCCTGACCTTTTCTCTTCCCTTCCTTTAAATTCGAAAATTCAGTAAAAGCACTTAAAAGAACCACATAAGATTCCGGGTTTATTTCCACTAAATGTTTCATTTCCTTAAATACTTTAGCTGCTTCTTCACCCTGGTGCTGCCTTGCCAGTCCAACCATTAACCCATTCATAGTCACAGCATTGCGATCATACATCTGCTCAAAAATCATTTTAGCACAATCCATTAAACCGTACCTTGCAAACCCATTTACCAAAGCACTACCAACATATAAATCACGTAAGTATCCGGATTTCTCAATTCTGGTCAGCATCTGCTCAAGCAAAACCAGTCCACTGTCAGCCAGAGAACAAGCAGCAGTTACTAAACTACACAATGTATATTCGTTAGGCCTTAAATTAATCTCTATATCTTCCATTTGCATGCTGGAAAATAGATTAAAAGCAGAAACTGCATCCCCCCTTCGACAATAAACTGAAATGATAGAATTCCAAGTCACAGAATTTCTAAATTTTATTTCATCAAAAACACGACGAGCATCATCAACAGAAGCAGAACAAACGGAATACATAGACATAAGCACATTAGACAAAACCATGTTCGAAACATGAGGAGACTTGGCAATGAAGCCATGAATCTGCATCCCAAGTTTAAGTCTAGTCGGACCACATTGTTGGCAAGCTCGAAGAGCACTACCAATGGCATAGTGATTAGGTAAAAAACCAGTAGAAATGATCCCTTTGAATAAAGAACAAGCCTCATCTGACATTTCATTTTGTGTGTAGCCTGAAATTAAACAAGACCAAGAAACAAGATTCTTTTGTGGCATTTCATCAAACAGTTTATGTGCTGAAACCAAGTTGGCAATTCTAACATATATGTTAATAAGGGTATTGCAAATGAAAACATCATTGATGAAACCGGTTTTGTAGATTTGTAAATGAAGGTTATTAGCATCGTTGGAGGAACAAGAGGTTTTGTATCTATCAATTTGAGAATGAGAAAAGGTGTAAGTTGAGAGAGCACGAGTTGAATTGTGTTTGTTGAATAAACGCCTATGGCAGAGTATCATGCTTTTCGAAACCTTAGTGCATGTCAATATAATTGATGATGTTTAGTGTCAAATTGATTTTGATCCCTGTTTTGCGGTGTATAAAGATCGTAGCGGATAAACTAAGACATTGGTAAGATGTTTAATTTTTAGTTAGATTTTACTTGTCTTGTAGTTGAAGTTTAAATTGCCGACTCTCTTTTATAAAAAATCAGAGAGTTAAATATGAGAAAAATGATAGTGGATAGTATATTATTTTAACCAAGGTTCTAGTTTTTATTGGACACTTAACAAGTAAAAATATTTTTAAAAGTTTATTATTGATTTGAGTTGATTAGAAGAATTTTAGTCGTTGCACTTGTAGGTACAAAAAGGGTAATGTAGGGAATCCTTGAATTATCAAGACAATTAGGCATTTTTTATTTAGTTTCTAAAACCTAAATTTTAGTTTTAAAAAAGAATAAAATTTAGGTACAGTTCTAAATATCATGTTCCTACTATTGGTCTATCATAGTATGCCAAGTGGATAGTGATGTTAGTTTATTTCAAGTGAATTTAAATAAATAGTACAGGATAAAAAGGATAACGCAGGTGCACTAAAGAGTGAGTTTCTTATAAATGCGTTCTTTATAGTTAATCACCATTGTACAAAGATTAAATGGCATGGGTAGATGAACTAAAACTAGAGCACCGTCCTCTATAGAACACACGTTCTCTATCAATCTCTCATTCATTGAAAACAATATTTTAATCACTCAAATTCAATATCCATCATCCTTTAATAATTTTTTATCAATCAAATTTTGTTTATGCGTCATTATTTTGTATCCTTTTTAATTTTATAATATTATATATTTATTATTATTTACAACTTTTTTAGACAAAATTTATTTAAAAAGTTTTTTTGCAATTTTAATAACTAATATTCTCATCTTGTTCAAAAAAATATTCTCATGCATTTTAATAAAAAAAGTTAAATTATAATTACAATTAAAAAAACATAAACATGTGGGGTCAAGTTTGAGTTCTTTATAAACAACCATCATTGAAGTAAAAATCACTTAAATCAATTATGAATTTCTTAAATCTTATATGGCAATTCGACCCACAAAAAGTAAGTTTACTCACTTTAGCTGCTCCCAGTAAAAATGCTCTTAAAATAATGCGCAAGTTTTTTCCTAAAAAAAATTAAAACACAATCAACTTTTTAATAGTTTATTGCTTAAAAAATTACTACATAGGCGTTATTAAATATCATTCTTTCTACCCGAAAAATAATAAAAATGTGGGATGTATCATAGAACTCATTTTGGCTCTGTGTGGTAAAAAATAGCGGATAGCTGATAAGTTAGCTTATAGCAGATGAATTTATAAGTGGATAGCTTATAAGCTAGCTTTTAGCTTATAGTGAATAAGCTAGTTGATTGAATTTGTAGTGTTTGATAAAATTAGCGGTTGCACTAGTTTATAAGTATGAAATGACATAAAAAATATATGTTTAATTAATATTAATTTTTTTTCCAAGTAAAGATGATAAGCTATAAGCTACTTGAAATAACCAAATAGAGCTTTTATTGAAATTATTATCATAGAACTCATATTAAAAATCAACGTAAAACACAAATTATTATTGTACTAGTGTATGTAACATGTTGTAGGTCCGCAGAACCTTAGAGTGAACTAGTTCGCTAAAGACACACAAAAGTGAACATTTGAGGGTTATAAACAAATACGCAAAACAATCAATTATAGGCAGTAACACCAACATGTGACATGTATTGTTTTGCGTATTTATTAATAAGCCTCTCAAATGTTTGCTATCAAACAATATTTTGTTCCTTTGAACAAACAATATTTACCTTCTTAATTTGTTAAATTCATTAAACAAAATTTATTATCCTATGAACAAACAATATTTTCCTTTTTTTTATTTCTTACAAATAATATTATAAGGGAAAAAATTTATATTTAAATATGTTAACTCACAAAAAATATATATACCTAAAAATAAAATATTTCTAGTGGTGAATCAATTTTATTTTTTTGAAGAAGTAATTTCATTGAAATAGAAGAACCAATTGTTATAAACAACGTCTTACACAACACACAACAATCCCAGAAGTAATTATATACCTACTCTCATGCGAGATGAGATCTAATTTTCTCATTTGCGTTTAAAGTATTCAACAAACTTGCATGAATTTCAATATTTCGCATGAGAATCTTTTGTCGGAATATACGACGGACGTGGTGGTAAAAACACGGCAAACTTCTTCTCAAATATCCTTCTTCAGAAAGCAACAGTGTGATGTCATACGATCTTCTTCGTGAAACCATCACTGGAACCAAAAATTTGTTTCAAGATTACCGGAACTTGGACACTAGTAATTCTTCATATCTAATCAGCTTTGTGTGGAAAGGTACTCTCTACATAGCCAACTTTGGTGATTCGAGACTTATGATTGACACTGAAGTCGGTGATACATCAGTATTAAAAGTTGAACAATTGACCACCGATAAAAATTTAAAACTAAAGATATAATCTTCAGAGACGATAATAGGTGTCTTATCCTTGCATCCAATGGATTTTGGAACATTATGAACAATGAAGAGGCAATGTTAATGGTTGAGAGACATTCCAAACATGCAAGTCTTTTCAACTTGTTCTTTTATTTACTTGTTCAAATTATGATTGGAATCAAATTATGGATTATTTTAAAGGCATATTATATAATGTAAGGTAGACATTATTATAGAATATTAACTTTGTTGAAATTTTTTGTTGTAATAAATTTTTGTTGTACATATTATTATTATTATTTAATAATTTATATTGTAATTTTATAATATGCTCTTGTCATCAACGATTTTGTTTATAGGTGTCGAGTGTTAAATTAGGGCAATGCGATACATAAAATTATAAAGCATATATTTGTCTTTTATTAATTCCATTAATTTCGTTCTACCTATATTGCTTGTATTTGAGTTTTTTTAAAGGAAGACATATAGCCATATAGGTTTTATAAAAATTCTCTTTGCTATTTTTTGGGTACAATTTTTCTATTTTATTTTAGATTTTTGTTTTATCACCCTCTTGATAAAAATAACTAAATTTGTTGACTTTTCAGGATATGGCAGCATATAATCGTCGTTCTCTCGTTTTATATTTGCTCTGTTTCATTAGTATTGGGGATATATATGGCACCACAACCACTATGTTTTATTTTAACAAACACTATTGTTAATATAATTTTTGGAGTGGATTTGTTTTTATGGTTTTATGATCATACTAAAAGTATTATCAACCATGCTAAAACATTTATTTGCGTGCTATTTTGATTGTCGTCTGTTTGCATAACATGAATCCTTTGGGATAAAGAAAAATGTTCTCATGGTGTGGTTCTTTACTTTTTATGTAAGACAATATAAATCTCCCAGGATGATCATAAGATATGCCTAAACTATAACTATGCGCTATCAATGATTGGTTAACCATGTAAGTTGTTAAATTGTTTTTCACCAGATTCTTTTTTGATGTTTGTGATTAATGATGATAAATATGTTGATTTTGAGTGTAAGCTTGAGGAGAATGAAAATATAAACTTTATTAAGGTTCACTTGGTGAAGATGGTCTTGGTAAGCTTTTGTAATTTCGACAGTTATGAATTTTTTGCGATTGTTAAAAGTTAAAATCACTTTTCATTATTTTTTTTCAGTTTATTGTAAATGTTAGCTAAATTCATAGTAATTATGCATAAAATATTTTTTTGAGTTATAGAGAGAATGTTAAAAAGAGTGTCAATAACATCTTTTCTTTAAACATGTGAGTTTCCAATAAAACATTAAAAGTTTTAATTAAACAAAAAAAAAAATAGGACAGAAGATGACTCAAACACATAAGTATACCCCTGAAGAAAAAACTCTTAGCCATATTTTGGAGGGTAGAAACTTATGATTACCTCCAATAATCTGATTAATATTTTGATGAAGATAAATTAGACTGATAATTGGAGTGTTTATTTTTATTAATAGGTTTGCTTGTTTATTTGTCATTATGGTGGATGCATGTTCTACTTTATAGCCACATTACATGCAAATCCTGAGGGCACTTGGTTTTCTCTAGCCGGCGAAAATTTCCTAGAGTTGGGGTTAATACAAAGATACTCAACTTCTATATATTGAGCTGTGACCTCTTTCAGCACTGTTAGGTTTGGTGATTTGCATCCTGTTACATTACTGGAGAAGATCTTTTCCATAGTGTTTTTGTTCCATAACGTTGGAGTAATCGCATATGTGGCCACAAATATTGGTAATTTATATGCCCCTGATATTGGTCCAACTGGAAGATACATGAGTATCCTATCTTTTCAAGTTAATTTATAATCTAATGTTTTGGAAATAAATTGTCTAACTTCTATGATTAATCATTTTCAGAGAGCACGTCAACATCGTGTGTTAAGTTTCTGCCGACGGCATAGTTTACCTACTCAATTTCAAGATGAGGTGTCTGCTCATTTGAAATTAGAGTATCTATCAAATTTAGAACTATTAGTGGATCATGATATTCTTATGTCACTTCCCACGCCTCTAAGAGAAAAATTATTGAATTTTTGTACAATAAGGTGACATATAACCATCTGTTTGTGGGGGTTTCAAATCATATCCGATTACAATTGGTAATTTCTATTTTATATCAAATATTTATTTTCCATATTTCATTTGAATTGAAACTTACAATTTTTTAAATTCAAACTCTAAAAGGTACTAGGGATGGATCTTGTTTTATTTCCAGCCAATACAACCATGCATGATTCTACAATATGAAGTCTCAATATGTCTTTACTTTGTTTTACGTGGTTTTGTGGTAATCTATGAAGCAGGGACATCTCTAGGAGGTGACGTGTCGCGGTGTCCGACACTTGTATGACATCCGTACGACACCTGTCGGAATAGTCAAACAAGTTTTACCAAAAAAATATATGTTTTCTTTGCTTTGACACTCTAAAAAAGTTAAACATGTATCGAAATAATGTTATCAATGAAAAATTAAAGATATTAATTTTGATTAGAACATTTTTAATTTTTTCAATAATAAATCGATAAATAAAATAAAATTTTATCATATATATAGCGGTGTTAGTGTCCTATGTTTTTTACATTATCGGTGTCAGAATGTCCGTGTCGTGTCGCGGTATCCGTGTCAGAATTTGTGCTTTATAGGTGGTAATCATCTAACTTTTTTATATGAATGTTCATTGAAATTTAAATTTTGTAATGTTTCTATTGTAATAAGATATTGTGATTTGTGATAACAAGCTAATGTATGGTTTCTTTATTTTACTTTGTTGATAACAAGCTTGATATTATTTCAAAATGGAGTTGAACATGTAAGTCTATTTATTAGTGTATATATATATATTAATAATAACTATTGTAACTTATACAATGAAATTGAGTTTTAATTATGGATTTTAGGTTGTCAAGACGGTTGAAGCTGAAGGTGTTTTTGGTGAGAGTTGCATGTTTATTAATAAGCCATAACAATTCGCTGTTAGGACTAGGGAAATGAATGAGCTTCTTAAGCTCGACCGCGTCACACTATTAAGCATTCTCTAGGGAAAATGTTGATGATGCATCCATCATAATGAATAACCATATCCATGTATGTATGATATAGTTTCTTAATTATTTTTTAGAACAATCACATAATATTAGTAAATCATGCATTTATTTATTGTGATTGACAGATATTGAGAGAGCTGAATGATTCACATACGAATGATTTATTGGTGGAATTTGAAAGGAAGGCAGCCACCGGTATGATAGATCTACCGGTGAGCTTTTGGTTTGCAATTGATAAAGGCTATACTTCATTGTTTGAGCGTCTTGTTGAACAATATCCAAATGGACCAAATCCGAATGGATGTGTCAATAAGGGACGGACAACGTGTTGTAGAATTTACCTACAAAACATAATAATAAACAAATATATATAAGAATATATTAAACATCAAATAAATATGACAATAATATACGAGTGTAGAGATATTATATATAAACTTATCTATCTCAATTTAGTCTTCAAGATTGTCACATAATTGAGACCTACGATTATCATAATAATAAACACGTAAGAATATAATCATCAAATAAAAATTAGAATCAAATAACGTAGAGATGATGAACTTATCTTTTGATGAAAGCTTAAACCCATGAACTGTAGATATCCTGCAAAATAGAGTAATAACCTGAGGCGTGACAAAGTCACTGTCCTTAAGGATTTATCCGCGGTATATTTGCGCAAATCCTCCAGGATTCAACAGGTCCTTCCCGAGTATGAATCATACTCGAGGTGACAGAACAACTTGAATTCACTAAGTGCTGGCAATGTAACTCAGGAAGATAAACTCAATTTTATGTGAGGGGAAAATCAATTTTCCCTTTTAGAACATGAGTATTTTCTCATTGTCAACTAGTAGAAGCTATGTCTCTATGCATATTCTTATGCTCTAAAATAATAGTAACCAAAATATTAATGTGGCAAACATAACCACAAATCCTATTGATTAGGATTAAAAGCAAGTAATTGCAAATATTCAATCTTAAAGAAAAACGTGTATATGATCAAGTAAAAGCACATTTATTTAACAAATAATAATAATAAATAGTATTTATTCTTTTAAAACTATAATTGAAATAATATTAAATAACTTTAAAATAAATTATAAAAACAAAATATACAACAATCCCCCACAATTTATTTTAAAGTTTAAAAGAACATTTCCTGGATTAACATCGTAGATGTAATGCATCGGAACGGTGTAGCAAGCTATGGAACCCGTCCTAGAAAGATAAGACTTAACACACAGTGAATTGGTTTTGCAAGTAATGGAACTCAAGACACTTGATGTGTGTTAGCGGTCTTACAATCACATTACACCCCCACAATTCTTGTTGTTACGCGGTTGTGCGCTAATAGGCCGTGCGCGTGCCTGGTATTCATGAGTGCTCTAGAGACTTTGCCAAGGTCTCATGCAAGCGGCCCCACTCGACACTCATATAGGTGATTTCATCAAGTGTATGCTGCAAATCATACACCACCCATAAGGGATATGAAAATCATTAAAAGCTTTATAGCTTACCCTCTCAATAATGCAGTGTCTAACACTTTCACAATTGCATACACCATAGAAAAGGGACAGATTAAATAAAATTTAGTGTTAGCAGAATTAACTCGTGACTTGTTCTTACCACATTGAACCTTATTCATGGGGTCTCCAATCACAAAGGTCGGGTTCCCATCACTTGTTAATTTCAAATGGCTCAAGTCCCATTTCCCTCGATGTTTCACATATTTATTTCTTCCCAGGGGCTTTGTTTAGTAGCTACTTTACACAATTGATGAAAACAATTTTCTTTCATCAAAATAATATTGACTAAGACGTCTCTAAGTCAATTAATCTCATATAATATTTTTTACAAGTCTATAACAATAAACTTGTTCTTCACAATGAATCTACACAGGTCTGCTTATATTCTATTAAGCGACAACATTCACACGACGAGTAAAATAATTTCTCATTTATATTTATTCTCATTGAAATTCAATTCCAATTAACATCATTATATTATTTTAATATAATGGTTCATCGATATCTCAAATATTGTCAAATTGACTTTCATAATATATTTCATCAGGTCTGCTTAGATAAATTCTAAGCGACGACATCTCAACAAAAAATAATAATAATAATCTATGATTAGATTTATATACATGTCTACTTGAAAAGCTTTCAAGCAACAACGCCCCCACATTTTATAATATAGGTGAACTTTTATTCAGATCTACTTGAATGATTTCACAAGTGACATTATCCTTGCAACGACAACAATTTGTAAATCCACATTTCAGGTCTACTTGAATAATTTCAAGCGACAAGACCTCCATATTGAAGACAATTTATAAGTCTTCATATAAATATATTTTCTCTTAAATAATCATCATTGTGTTATTTCAATACAATGTTTATTTCACAATATACCACACAATATTTTATGGTATCTCAAATATTAAAATCTTGGACTCAAATATGGCCAATGGTTTTTCAATACATAATAGATGCAGCTGTCCATTCTCTGAATAGGGAGAAACTCAATGTTTCCAAACTCCAATTGCTCTCCTTCAGTGGCAACTAAAACTTACTACATCACTTAAATTATAATTAGTGCACATTATTGATATTAAGCAAAATAAATGCAATAATATTAACATGTCAATGACCTATAGTACAGAAAGAAACTAAAGCTTATCGATATATTCTTTCATCAATTTAAATACTCCATATATAAACTCAAACATACACTTTTGACAGAGAAGCTTTTCCAACAACTTGCAAGTTTAGTCAAAATAAATTTTGAGAATATGAAATAAGCCCCCACATATAAGATCTTTTATACCCACAAATAATTTTGAAAATTTAATTTTAAGTGTTATAGAACCACTTTTATCATGAGATAATAATCATATACAAACAGATTTACTTAAATTATTTTAAGTGACATATAAACAAAATAAATTTATTTTCATAAGCATCAAAATTTATATATGATCACTTTAATAATCCACAAATAATAGAAAGCTAAATCACGATAATATTTCACTACCGAATACAAATCCAAAAGAATATCCAACATTTTCTCAAATCACAATAGGCATATACAAACATATCAAACAGTCATGATTTGAAGATATGTAATCAAACACTTACATGGACAAGACAAACATCATATCTAAGTATTATAAATAAGTCACAACAATAGCATCATCATATAATAACAAAAATAATTAATTTCCACAAAATTAGACAAATTCTATCCTTAAATTCCACTAATATTATCACATGTAAAGAACAAACACAAGTTCCAATTTTAGCTCACAGCCTAGTTTTATAACGAAAGAGTATTTCAATAAAAAAAATATTCAGTTATGAACATATCTCATTTCCAATGCCACAAAATAGTGAAACTAATAAACCTCTATCATAGTAAACAAATTAATTTCACAGCACAAATAACAGAAGGTTCACATAATGTCTAAATATATATAAATGAAATTGCACAATAACAAACTAACCGATATAAATTTGCAATCTAAACAATGGAATTTTTAACCTGGTAACTGCAACTTTAGAGCTTTAATCATAAGACAATCGTTCCCTTTGAATTTTATGCATCCTGTGCTTAACATCACAATAGTCTCTCATGCAACCAAAACTCGTCATCCTGGCTAATTGAATTTAAAGCCAAGGATAAATCCTTAAGATTGTTGTAGAATTTACCTACAAAACATAATAATAAACAAATATATATAAGAATATATTAAACATCAAATAAATATGACAATAATATACGAGTGTAGAGATATTATATATAAACTTATCTATATCAAGTTAGTCTTCAAGATTGTCACATAATTGAGACCTACGATTATCATAATAATAAACACGTAAGAATATAATCATCAAATAAAAATTAAAATCAAATAACGTAGAGATGATGAACTTATCTTTTGATGAAAGCTTAAACCCATGAACTGTAGATATCCTGCAAAATAGAGTAATAACCTGAGGCGTGACAAAGTCACTGTCCTTAAGGATTTATCCGCGGTATATTTGCGCAAATCCTCCAGGATTCAACAGGTCCTTCCCGAGTATGAATCATACTCGAGGTGACAGAACAACTTGAATTCACTAAGTGCTGGCAATGTAACTCAGGAAGATAAACTCAATTTTATGTTAGGGGAAAATCAATTTTCCCTTTTAGAACATGAGTATTTTCTCATTGTCAACTAGTAGAAGCTATGTCTCTATGCATATTCTTATGCTCTAAAATAATAGTAACCAAAATATTAATGTGGCAAACATAACCACAAATCCTATTGATTAGGATTAAAAGCAAGTAATTGCAAATATTCAATCTTAAAGAAAAACGTGTATATGATCAAGTAAAAGCACATTTATTTAACAAATAATAATAATAAATAGTATTTATTCTTTTAAAACTATAATTGAAATAATATTAAATAACTTTAAAATAAATTATAAAAACAAAATATACAACACAACGTTGGTGAGTGAACTCTTATATATATATATATAAACAGATCATTTATGCTGAATTTTACAAAAATCTAAAATCGTTTGACATGTTTATGAGACACATCACAGTATTCAATAAAAATGCATAAACCGTTAATCTTTACGTGTCTCAATAACATATCAAACGATTTTAGATTTTTGTAAAACTTAACATAGATAATCTATAAGATATATATTTTCAATCCACCGGTGTAATTTGATCCCTCCCCATATATATATATATATATATATATATATATATATATATTCTTCTAATTATAGTTTTAATTGAACTAATTAAATTATTCTTACAAAATCAACATATAGTAGCATCACGTGGAGATCTTGCGAACGTTGAATTTCTACTTGGAATTGGGGATGATCCCAATAGAAAGGGTACATATATATTCTTGTTATCCATATGGTTTTATATTCTTTTACTTGATTTGTCAAATTCATCTAGTTTTATAAATTCAGAAATAAAATATGCATAGATTAACCAATTTAATACTGTTAATTAATTTGAGTGTAGATTTGGATGCAAAGGTACCACTTTGGTACGCCTTACTTGGTGGGCATGAAAGTGTCATACAAGCCTTGGAGAGAGGAGGAGCTACAGGCTTAGGGTTGTAATATTGGCAAGTTTGAATGTACCACAATTGAAGCAAATTAT
Organism: Trifolium repens; assembly: GCA_030408175.1. Lineage (NCBI taxonomy): Eukaryota > Viridiplantae > Streptophyta > Magnoliopsida > Fabales > Fabaceae > Trifolium > Trifolium repens. The sequence goes on from CP125851.1 coordinate 47,249,223, forward strand.
TTGATTTCATTTTGAATTTGAATTAAAACTAAAGCATCATTGTTATTGTTAGTGAATGGTGCAACTTAAGAATTATCTCAATATTAGTCCAATGAATGGTTGATTATGAGATGTGTACTTCATTTTGAAATTTTTTGTCCCTCCCTTTGTATGTATTGAAGGCTATGGCCTATGCAATTCAATTTTGTTTGACCTTTTGAAATTCAATTTTGTTTGCAAGGAGAACGAAATTCCTCTAACCTTAGATGAAGCTATTGGTAACAAAAAGATTGGTTATTTTGCTAGAATATTAATTAGTTGATGTTGACCTTTTGAATTTTTTTACCTATCTTTCTTTCAATAGAGCGGGAAGAATATTGGCCTTGGCTTTTATAGCTCCCCTTCTGTTCCTCTTTGTTGATGAGGGGAGGTTGTAGTGTAATATGTACACATTATTGGCATATTTTATCTCCTTACCTTTTTTAATAAAAGTTTGCTTTGGTCTTACGAAAAATAAATGTACATGTAGAATATGAGAAACTCGTTATTTTGCAAATTTGGTTAAGTAATTGGTTATTCTTTGGACAATTGTCGTTGGCATAATTGTAGGAAAGAAAAATTGGTCGCGACGGATATTGGGAAGAAGATTGTTGATAAACATATCTTCAATAAATTAGTCACTACAAATTCACCAAAGGTTGTAGAGAGTGATAATACTCAACGAGAACCATCCATGCCTCAAGACATGATTCACAGGTTGAAGATGTTCATGAGGAAGTGATATTATCAATTATCACTGTTGTGCATGTTTTGGTATAGGTACATGCTACAAATATCTTGATATTAGTATCGTTGGCTTTTGGAGTGATGTAGTGATAAAGAATGACTATGTTTGAGATGTCCCATCCTGAATTGGTACTTATCCAACAATTATTGTTACTGATGATAATATAAATCTCATTGTTGTCCATGACTTGGAGATATTCGAGAATTTAAAGGGTAAAAATGCTAGAGAAACTAAGCATATTATTATATTGGCGAGGAAGAAACTACACCTATTAAATATGTACATAATTATTCTACCTCAAGTCAAGAGCATTTTATAGAAGAAATCTCTAAGACAAAGAAAATAATTTGCAAAAGGTATTTCAGTTACCTAATACCCAATCAAAGGGTAAAAAACTTATGTAATGTGAGATCTCTTTATCTTTATTTTACTTTTTATTTTCTTTTTATGGTTAGATTTATGTCTCTCGATTTTCTATTTTTTTTAATGAAGACTCATTTTGATCCTTAAGAAAAATTTCAAGACCTAATTTAATCGTTAAAAAAATAAAAACAATTTTTTTTTGGTAGAGAAATAAAAACAATTTTTAACCTCTGAGAAAAGAAACCGAGACAACAAAAAAGAAACACTCAATATCACGCCGAACAAAGATTCTTTTATTTCCATTGTCATTAATTTTGAAAACACGATGAAATAGAAAGTCTACAAAAAATATACTCCCTCCGTTCCAAAATGTAAGCAAAAAAAACATTTCACACTTATTAAAAAAAATAAAATGTGATAATTTGAAGTTTGACTTTTTTGTGTTTTTCTTGAAATAAGTTTCATGAGAAGATGTAAAAAGAATTTTTATTGGTTATTGATTGTGGGGAAAAAAAAAGAGTAAATTAAATGCAATTAATTTTGAAAACATGATAATTTGCATTTAATTTTATGAGAATAAGGAAAAGTAAACCTTAAAAATGATTAAAGTTGATTATTTTTTCTTATAATTTGGGATAAAAAAAGTTATTTTTTTTGCTTATATTTTGGAACGGATGAAATATTATCTAACTTTATGTATTTTCTCGTTTTGTTGTTAACCAAAAAATAAATTAACAAAATAACGGTGAATATATCGAGGATGAGATTAACGAAATACTTGTTATACCATTTTGTTTTCCATGTTCAAATAAAGGCATTGATTCAAACAAAGACATATTTCCATATTGAAATTGACGGAATGTTTATTTTGTCTTTCTCCATGGTTGGGACCATAATGCAAAGACAACAATAACGAATAGGTATGGGGGTTTGGAGATTACTGGACTAGAGAACAGAAGGAAGTTAGAAAAAAAAGAAAAAGAAAGAATGAGTATGATCTAGTGTATACCGTTTATAATAGAATGTATGAATGTGATTAATCTAGTGACTCTTAATTGTTAGTAAAAATGTTTCACCGATAAGGAATTTAATTAAATCTTTATCCTAGAATTTACCATATGATTAGGATCAAACGACACCAAAGTGTCAAATTCAATTTGACACCAATTTAACACTAAATCACATTCATTTATTTCATTTAATCCAAAGGCTCAAAATAACCAACAAAGTATTTTATGTGGACCAAATAATTTCTTATTTTGTGTGACTATTTAGTAGATTTGAGAAGATCTTGAGATATAAGAATTAACTTATTAATATACAATGGCAATTAAATATTGAAGACTAATATCATCCATTTATTTTAGAAACGAGGAATTGCTTTTATTACAATAACAATTTTTTTATTCTAATGCCTCAAAATAATAAATGATACGTCTTTTATTTTATTCTAATTCTAATGGCTCTTTTAATACAATATATTTTTCCCAGTTTATTTCATTATTATAAAATAAAAATATTATGGACATGAAAGGGAGGCAAAAAAAATTACAACAATGAAAATAAAAACAACAATGAAAGGATAAAAAAAATAAAAAACGTTTTATTTATGAAAATGAGAGAAAGGCAAAAAAAATTACAACAAAGAAAATAAAATAATAGATAAGAGAGAAAAATATTACAACAAAAAAATATCGTTGGACATGTAAAGATAATTGGGGAAATTATAACCAAGAAAATAAAAATTATAATTGGAAGAAACAAATGAGGAAATGATTGATTACATATTTATAAAGATAAAAAGTGTTTTAATTTCAGTGATACATAGAGTATATGGTGTAGATGTAATTTTTTGTGATAATTTTAAACTTTTAGATTAAATATAATGAATGTATGAGATTTAATGTAAAGTTAAATTTGACATATTGGTGTATTTAATCCTAACTAATATATATATATATATATATATATATACAGTGGCGGAGCCAGAAAATTTCTAAAGCCTGGGCAAAATATCAGTTTTAAATAAAATTTTTAGTATTACATCGAAAAATTTCAATTTTGAATAAAATATCTCAGTTTTGTCCTAAATTAATCTCTAAAATTTTCAATTTTGCCCTAAACTAACCCCTAAAATACTAAAAAATTAAGGTATAATTTCAATTTTGAATAAAATGTCTCAATTTTGCCCTAAATTAATCTCTAAAAATTTTAGTTTTGCCCTAAACTAACCCCTAAAATACCAAAAAATTTCGGCCGAGCCCGGGCAAGTGCCCAGGCTAGCTGGGCCTTGGATCCGCCTCTGTATATATATATATATATATATATATATATATATATATATATATATATATATATATATATATATATATATATATATATATATCTTACTATATATAAAGAGGATACAAATTTTTGGAATGACTTTTTCATTATACCTATTTTACCCTTAAAAAAAACAACAAAAAAAAACACTAAATATTTATATATGTTGAAAAATAACTTCCACATAAAAATAGATTTTCAGTTTTTTTTAGTAAATAATTTTTTTTCTTAATAACTAAGCACAACAAAAAAGGATGTTAAGTAGTTATCAATTAACTAAGTCCAATAAAAAAGGAGATTAAGTAATTATTTATATTTGTACAATAGAGAATTTCGATCACAGCAAATAAAAAAAAGAGAACATCGATCACACAAACGGGCACGTGGCGGCTAGTATATATATATATATATATATATATATAACTTAAAAACTATTACACCAATTCTTGTCCCTTGATTTTAATTATACCTTGCGGCTTTCATTTACTAAGTTAATTTCTCACATGCCAATCCTGTAACCCACCCGACGAATGCAACTTTGCCTCTTCCTAGACACTTAACCCACCCCCACCCCCACCCCCACCCCCACCCATTGCCATTGCCATTGCATGTACCCGTTTCTTGAGCTTCTCTCTATTACTCCTAGAGTAGTTCTTGGAGAATTAGAGGTCCTCTTATTATTTTGTTCTATTTGTGGTTGATCCTTGATTTTCTCTTCATGAGGGGTATTTTTCTTCTTATGGTGGTGCCTTTGAGGACCTTTAATTTTGGTGGTGAAGTGCCTCCTTTTTTCTTTGTAATTTTATTTTCCTATTTTACCTTTGAGATTGTTAGGTACCAGTGGAATATACTTCTGGTACCTCTTTAGTTTCCTAATCTTTCTCTTTTGTATTTTCGCTCTATATTTATATATAATATTTCCATAAATATGCACGAGTTAGTTCTTTATCTTATTTTTTTCCCAAACAAGTCATTTTTTTAATGGAAAATATATTACCCAATTTCTTTTATATATCAGTGATGAATACTATTTTTTTGTTGTTTATAAAAACTATTTGTGGATGCACATGCTCATTGATTTTTTCTTGATATTTAAGATTGATATTATACTAAAGTAAAAAAATTATTTAGCATAAAATATTTATAAATTTGTTACAAAATATTTTTAAAATTTAAGTGAACTATTGTACCGTTTCACGTAAAATGTATAAAATGAATAAATTTATTTTATTAAAGTTATTGTCTCGTGTATATTGTTATAATAAATTACACAGGTCCATTGACTTTTATTCAATATTTAAGTTCATCATACTATTGTACTCTTTCTTGTTTTTATTTCTATTTTTCTGTTCTTACTCTTTTATTGTAGACATAATCTTTTTATATGTATATATATATATATATATATATATAAGTTTGTTTGCCTAATATTTTCTTTTTTGTCCTAAGTATCTTCTTTTATTAGGTTCTTCTATTTTTTTTAAGTTGTCGTAACTTTTTTAATTTTATATAAGTTGTTATATGTTTGATTGAGTTATTTTGATTTGTATTTTTTATTGTTATTTTCTTCCTCTTTTTATGTTTTGTATTTTTTTTATCTTTAGAGATAAAATTACATTAAGGGTAGAAGATTTGAAATATATTGTTAAAATTGTTGAAGACAAATTAGGTTTTTTAGTAGTAGTTCTTTTTAATATATTGTTAGTAGATTGCAATGAAAGATATAAAATTTGAAATATTATTAAAAGTGATTAGGATAAATTTATTCCTATTTGTTTTTTTTTGGGACGCTTTGTTTTTGTTTTTTTTACAATAGATTTGATTTGTTATTTTTTTTATTTATTTAAATGCATATATGTATGTGTCATATTTTGCTTTTTAGTGCAATTATTGGATAGCATATGTGGGGTATATGAAAGGGAGTTGGAAGAGAGAGTATTTAGTTTAAACTAAAACATTTTAGGAGTAAAAATTGAATTATAATTTAATTGTTATGTAGAAAAGAGAGAAAATGACGTGCAGTATTGAAAAGCGAAAAAATTGGGGTTTAAACCCAAAACCAATGTACATAATCTTAGAAGTAAATAAGTTGTTATATACTAATTTGTTTGATGTGTATCTTTTATGGTTATTTTTCTTCTCTTTTTATGTTTCGTATCTTTTTATTGTATTTTAGAAGTAAGATTACATTTAAAGATAGAAGATTTGAAATATACTCCGTATTGTTAAAATTGTTCAAGACAAATTAGATTTTTTTGTACTAGTTTCTTTTAATATATTATTAGTAGATTATAATTAAATTACCTACCAAAAAAAGATTAGAATTAGATTTACCAATGAATATACACTTAGGGTTACTAATTAATAGGAGAACATGTTGCACCTAGAAGAAATATAGGAGCACATGTTATTGTGGCTAGGTTTATTGAAGGAATAAAAATCCAAATAGCCAACCTCTTTTTCCTAGTTACTCGACCACCACACCTATGTTGTTGAGTCATTTGCATGATCTTAGGAAAGAAGTGAGTGGGAGAATTACATCCCTATGAACAAGTGTTAAGTTTATATCCCGCATGAGGAAGCACAACAAATTCAGAAACTCAATTGTCAAAAGCCTTTGTTATCTGTTTCAGCCGATCTTGTATAATGTCCTCTTCTATTCAATATCAATGTGTATTGCCCTTCTCTATCAACAATTGTGTTATTAAGGCATACCACTACATGTCTTCTCTTGTTTCCATTTTGGTCTATGCTTCAAGCCTTGCTATCGATTGTGTGCATCATATCAAAAGTGAGTAGTACTCATGCCTCCCTAACATAATATATTTATTAATATGATTGTTCAACTTAGCTAACACAATTTCTAGCTTCTGGACAACAATATTAGTTCGCGTTATGGCCAGGGACGGATATGTGTAAGGCATGGTGCGGCTATAGCCACACCAGCCTGACCTAGAATTTTTTGAAAAAAAATAAAAATAATTTTTATAAATAATTTTAAGTCATTCTGTATACATATTTGTATAAATATCAATATAAATATTAGTTTAGAGTTTATTAGTGACGACTGTAGTTTATTATTGATGATTTCAAGTCTTTTGTTGTATGTACAATATTATTTTAAGTTATATAGTTTAACTTGATAACAACCAATTTTAACTTTGTTTGTCAAAAAATAGTGGATAACTAATTGAATGAGTAAAATTGCAATTGAACTAGTATGTTAATATGAAATCACATAAAAAAATATGTTTAATTAGTATTTAATTTTTTTGAGTAATATGATATGGATAAAATTGGAATAAAAATTAATAAGTTATAATCTAATTGAATTATCTTATCAAAATAAACTATAAGCTAGTAATTTGGGTTCAATATATTTTGGTCCAAAGTAGGATCTTATGAAGCATAAAATAATATATAGTGATATGCATGATTTAACATAAATTCAATAAGTTATATATGTAATATAATTACACTTGAGTAGAAAGCAAACAAGCAACAAGTTGTGTTGCTAATTCTTTTTTGTTGGCAAAATCAATCGTCTAGATAAGTTATAATTTTTTTTTAATAGAAATTTTGTGGTTTCTTAGATATAGTTTGTTGATTTCCTTTTTTGAATAGAAATTTTCTAATATATTGGTTTGTTGTTGTTCTTCTTTTGAATATACATGTTGTATTAGTAATAATAATATATTATTTATTGTTTAACTGAAATATTATGATAAATAATTTTTTTTCCAATAATGCTTAAATTTTTTAGCCCCACTGGTATTACAAGTCCAGGTCCGCCCTTGGTTATGGCTTATTCAAATAATGCATGACATAGTTTTTGAAACTTTGAATTCTTTATAATATATATATATATATATATATATGGTCTTTAAATGATTGTGAACTAAATGGGCTGTATATGACAGTTTCAAATTGAGATTTAGATTTAGATTAACTTAGGTTAGTTGGTTCACTGTTGATTAATATTAAACTTTGTAGGGAGGATTACGGTTCCATCTCCACAACTGCGATCGAGAGGGGCTGGAACCACTCAAAGGCAGAACTAACCTTCGAACCAGATTAAACTGGTGGTGTAAACCAAAATAAATTTGAGATTGATATATATATATATATATATATTGTGCGGCACTAGTATTAGTATTAATTTGTGGTAAGAGTGATTAAAGTAAGTATCACTAGTTCCTTCAAATTAAGAATAATTATAGTACTATTATCCATTTAATTTAAGAATTGTCTTAGTGTCATATGATAATTATCGCAGTACCATATTAGAATGATCTCGGTGCCATTATTGGTTAATATTTTAGTATCAATACAAATGGTATCGTAGTACCATTCACGGAGGTGTATTTCTCACCTGATATCTACAGTGCAGTAGTTATCGGTATCGGTAGAACTGAACTGTTTTATCCTGGGGATTTCGTGGTTGATAGTCTTTCTTGCACAATTTTGGGCAGTTCCACCAAACGTCTCATTATACACAACATTAAATATTATACAAATTTTATATAATCACTATCTATGAAGCACAGACACGGACACAGACACAGACTCGTCAATACCAATAATAATTTAAAAAATGATATAATTAGTGTAATCATAAGTGTCGGTATCGGACACCGACTAGTGTTCGACACGGATACGGCTAATTTAAGGAGTGTCCATGCTTCATAGATCATTATTAGCTTCCCTAGTGTCATTATAAGCAATAACATAATCTACGTAAACCAAGCTAACTTCCCAAACTATAGATTCCTAAGCCAACGACTAGTACTTCACAAACTATCATTATTGTTACTCATTTCTTGTGCAAGCAAGTAGCAATATAGAAGAACACACTTCATCTCATGTATGTGTTTAATTTCTAAAGTCATTTTGTGAGCTATTAAAACAATTTTTTAATCTATAATTGAAGAACTGAGCAAGAATTTGATTCACACGGTGGGAAAAACTTTGCAGATTTGTATAGTGTTAAATCTTGATTAACATTAATATCTCAGTAGAAGCAAGGTACGTATCTTGAAGTCGTCAACTAAATTTGGTACGTCAACTATAGCTTGATTCAACAGTGTGTGTGCATTCTTTATTTACTTTTAAATTTCTTAGTCTATGCACTTTCTTTCATTGGGGTCCATATAGAATTTTGTGATTGGCACTATTCTTGTAAGTCTATGCCAATTCATTCATAGATATGTTTTGAAAAATTCCATTTTTTTTTGTCTTTTTGTGACTATGACCTATTGATATTTTCCATTTTCTTTCAATTTCTTGGCATAAAGTTTTAGTCTTGTTGAGTTAATATACATGAAACGTATTTTGATTTATGGTTGGTTTTGTTAATTTATTCGTATATTATATGTTATGTTGAGTTTGAATTAATGTAATATATTTCAGATAAAATCCATACAAATGGGGTGTGTAAACGTTAAGGGAATTAAAAAAGGAAAAGGACGAAAATTTCCTGGGCTGCACGATCCAAGAATTCTTGCATCAGAGACTATTTGTATGTTAATTAAGCTTTAATTAATTTTTGTATATATTTCTAAGATAAAATTGTGGGTTACTTTTGCTACAGTTTTCAATTCCTTTGGTTTATATAGTTATAAATGATTAAATGGTGTCATAAATTGTAAAATGTGCCTAATGTATCTTGGACTATATGGTGTCATAAATTGTATTTTGTTGGTCAAAATTGCATTTTTTTTAAAATTAAGTTCTATTTGTTTCAAATTATTTAAATACCACATTTTTTAGTTCATGAAATTATTCTTGTATATAAATATAAGACTATAGTGTTTTGGGATTTGTTTGTTAGTTATTATGAAAATTGTATGTATTTGTCACACAAATAAATGTATGCACTTAGTGGTGCAGTTTTTATGAAATTATTGTTCTGTCTAATTTCTTAAGCAATAAATCAAGTTAGTTTTGTAATTTAAATTTGTGTATAAATTTTTGGTTTCCCAGTCAGTGTCAGTGAGGTTGAAGCATTGGCAGAGCTTTTTAAGACTATGAGCGAATCAATTGTTCCCGATGGAAAAATAAGCAAGGTACTACTAGCTAATTATCATATAATAATCTACTAGTTAATTTGTTTTTTGAGGTAATAATCTACTAGTTAATTAACATGTGCAGTTCTTAATTAATGTGATTATTTATGTATGTTCTTTATTTGTAGGAGGAATTTAAATTAGCACTCTTCAAAAATAGTCAACAGGAAAATATGCTTGCTGACAGGGTACTATATTTTTTTTGTACAAACTATAATTTTCCTTTTGATTCTGAATTAATGTGATTATATATATATATATATATATATATATATATATATATATATATATATATATATTGTGATTAACCTTTTCATTAAATTGACTAATACAAAAAAAAAAAATCAACATGCAGATCTTTGATGTATTTGATAGGAAGAAAAAAGGAAAGATGTATTTTGAGGACTTCATTAGATCACTCAGTGTCTTCCACCCAGATGCACCACTCAATGACAAGATAGATTGTAAGTTTTTTTTTTTTGTTGACAAAAGATAAGATTGCAAGTCAAAAATTGACCAATTGATATCAATTTAAGGGTAATGTTAGATTCATTCATTGTTAAACTTCAAAGGTTTGGTCTAGTAGTAGAAAGATAGGTCTCGAATTCGAGAGGTTCCGGGTTTAAACTCCGCTAGTGTCTTTAGATGAATGTAAATATAATTAACTTTGTAACTGTTCTTTGAGCTCTAAAGTCTTCTCTGCCTTGGACTGAGACACCATCCTCTCATCCTAAATTTTTTTTGTAACCAAAAAAGATTTATTCATTGTTAACTAATGTGATTTTGGTATTTTGATGCAGTTTCTTTTAGGATGTATGACTTGAATAATAATGGTTTTATAGAGCCGGGAGAGGTATATATTATGAAAGTTAAGAAATTAAAATAATTTATTATTATATTTTCTTCCATCTAAAATGATAATATTTTCCTTTTAATTTCATAGATCAGAGAAATGCTTACTACATATTTAGTGACCGAGACTTCTGACATCATACCTGATGAGACAGTAGAACTTATTATAAAGAAGGTGGTTTTTTGTTATTTTTATTTGCAAAAGTGCATATAGTTTTGAAGAAATAAACATTGTTGTTAATATATTTTTGTGGCTAGACATTCATGGATGCAGACCTAAACAAAGATGGCCTAATTGACCCTGATGAGTGGCGAGCATTTGTTACTCAAAATCCAACCGTGATTAAATACATGACTATACTTCAGCTAAAGTATGTGCAAGGTTATATTTATGGTATACATATATATGCTTTTTATTCATGTTTTGATGTTCAAACTATAGTCTAATTGGTAATTATTGTCATTAATTAATTAATGCAGGCAGGTAACAACTATTTTCCCAGATTTTATATGGAATACAGTCGTGCAGGAAGGTGAAGAATCCTCAGCTGCAGCAGAGGCGCGAGTTGCTCAACCTAGAGGCTCAACTTCTGCTGCACCTAATGTTCAAGCTAGAGGCTCAACTTCTGCCTCACCTGCTGCTAAACATGGAGGTTCAAGCTCAGTAGCCACGCCTGCTACTCAACATGGAGATTCAAGCTCAACAGCCGCACCTATTGCTCAACCTAGAGGCTCAACTTCTGCCTCGCCTGCTGCTCAACTTACAACTGTGAAGGAATGTGAATCCTCAGCTACAGCAGAGGCGCGAGTTGTTAAACTTAGAGGGTCAACTTCTGCCACACCTAATGTTCAACCTAGAGGCTCAACTTCTGCCGTGCCAACTGCTCAACATGGGGGTTCAAGATCAGCACACGCGTCTGTTGCTCAACCCGAAGGCTCCAACACAGCAGTCGCACCTGTTGTTCAACCTGAAGGCGTAACATCAGCCTCGCCTGATGCTCAACCTATTGGCTCAACTTCATCCACGCCTTGGTGATGCTCAACTCGCTTGAGTGCACAAAAACTTTAGGTTTCTCAATTATTGAGAGAATTTGAAGCATTTGCAAGAGATTGGACACAAATTAGTAGATGCCATATTTGATGCCTTTTTCTCATTAAGAGCCTGGTATGGCAATCAACTAGAACGAAAATATCATTATAAAGATAAAATTTGACATTATAAATGAGACAACTATGTTACCCTCTCTTCTACAAATTTCCACATAAGAGTTATTAAAAATCAATTAGGATCTTATGTTTAGAAAGAATAGCGTCCAATTTTGTGTTATCAAGTATCAGTTAATATTGCTTGAAAACAGTGGTGTCTTGGCATGGACTCAGACTTTTTAAAAAAATTAAATCAAGAATTGGGTAGAAGTCCATTTTCATCTTTATACAAACAAAACCATCAAATATGGTGTTTCTCTTGGTGATTTATCTAGTGGTAGGTCGCGGATATATGTACTCTAAAATCTTTTTTCCACTGTAGTAATTTATTTGACAAGTAATTTTGAGTTTAATGGAGATCACTGATTGTGTAAAATAGTTTTTCACTGTAATCCAATAAAAAATTTTAATTTTGTTGTCATATCAGAAAGTGGAGTGACGTGACGGGAAACATGATTGGTATTAATTGACAGTGTAAAATTATTTTAACTATCAATGTATATTCCTTTTTCTCAATAATCTTTTACTTTGATTTTATTTAAGTGAATTTCGAAGACCGTTTAACACAGAATTGCACTAAGAAAGAGATTAATTGATTCCTATAAACTTAATTAAGTTATCAGAGATATCACATTATATATATAAAGTCGGAGTATGAAAAAGATTAATTGTTATGCAATGATAATGTAAAAGTTTTTACACATTTATTCAATAAAATCATGTCTTAATGCTAATTTTATAGGTTTTGTTCATAAAATGTAGTCTAAAATGTCTATATGTCATATGTCATAATTTGATTGAACAAATGTGTAAAATAGTTTTACACTATCAATGTATATAAATTAAATTCTTAGAAATAGAAAAAAGGAATATGCACCGACAATGTAAAATTATTTTACATTGTCAACCAATAACAACCATATTTTCTGCTACATCACTCAACTTCACTTTACTTTCTTGAAATGACATGAAAAATTAGTAATTTTTTATTGGATGATCATGTAAAACTATTTTACACTGTCAGTGCTTCTCCATTAAACTATTGAAAATATATAACTTGAGAAAATGGAATAATAATTATATATTTTTCGTCTCATCACTCCACTTTCTTAATTAAAAAATTTATATAAAACTATTTTAAGTGCATCTGCACTTTACTCTTTAAACTTCTATTATTACCTTTTTTTTTTCTTTCTATAAACTGTAAAATTAGTCTCTGACTTTGTAAAACAATTTCAAATAGGTTTATAACTTTATAAATATTTCAAAAAGGTTCATGACTTTATTAAACTGTCAAATTGATTCCCTATATTTAACCAATTATTATAATTAAGTCCTTATATTTTACAACTTGCTATTAATTTGGTCGCTAAGTTTATCCACGTATTCTTAACTTAGTCTCTAACTTATTTTTGAAAGTCTAATATGAATAAAATTTATCAAAGTCAAAGACCTTTTTAAAATATTCATAAAATTAGAGATCTATTTGAAAGTGTTTTAAAGAGTCGATGATTGATTTGACGGCTTATTTTTTATTTTAAGAGAAAGCCAAATCATTGCAATTTTGCGCCCGTTTGGATAAGTAAAGTAAGATAGATGCGAAGGAGTAGGTAGGTTCTTACCATCATGTTTCCATTCACCAAAGAACTTCCAAAACAATAATCCAAAACACTATTTTGTAACCTTTCCCATTTCGTATAGGACACACACCTTAACATAATATACTCTACATTGTTTACAATCCTCAAGAATCAACACCACCACTATCTCCGATTTTCCCTCTAATTTTATCTATTAATTAAATATCAAGGTACCGCGTTAAATTTTAATTTCATTGACTCTTTCAATTTTCAGTATTCAATTCCATCTCTGAATAATCGAAATTTTGACTTTAATCTTTGAATTCAAACGTGTTGTTTTGTGTTAGGGTTTTCAATTTTAAAGCTTCATTGATTGAAATCGAACGGTGAGAATTATGTTAGGAGAAGTACAGCTTCAACCTCCACCTATGCAACAAAACCCTAGTGATTCCGATCCTTTACTCGATCATCAAGATCAGGTTGAAGAAGATCGAGACTCCCCTGGAACAACAACTTCTACTGAGATTAGGGATCAGGAAGATGTTGAAGCTGGGTTACTCCCTTGTTGTCGAATTTGTCTTGAAACCGATTCTGATCTTGGTCATTTTTCTTTTCAATTTTGTCGAATTCTTAATTTGTGAATTATCGGTGTTTATTTTTGAGTTGTCAGAGTTTTTCAATCGTTTATGATTTGAATAATCAAATTAACTAATTAAGGGTTTTTGTTTTGGATAGGATTAAATATATAGGACTTGATAAGGCATAGTTTAAGTTGAAACGTGTGTTTTTGTGACGGTAATATGTGCTCTTAAGATATGAACCGTTGGATTGACATAAAAATAGGTAACATTTTGATCAGATAGTGTAGTTTTGGCATTTGAAGTGATCCCTATCGTCGTTGTTTTTATCGGCTTTTGGAAAGTTTGTACTTTTTTATACTGTTTATTACTCATCTTAGTTGACAATGGAAGCTGAAATTGGATAACTTGACTGTTCTTGTATGCTAATGTTGTGTTTGATAGTGTAATGCTTGAAAATATTTTCATTTAAATTCTTGCTGGTTGATGAAAGGAACATCTTGGTGTTGATAGGAGAAACTAGAATATAGGAAAGCAGGAAACTATTGTCATTTATGTTTGAAGGTTTTCTGTTGAATTGAATGCGTGCATTTGCCTTCCATTTTCATGTGCCAAATGTTTTCAAAGAAAGACAGCATTTTCTATTCTGAAACTTCTTGTTTTAAGCTTTATACAAATTATCTCCTGTGTTAGTTATAAGAATGGTAAAGGTAGATTGGTGATTAGCTTTTTGACATTTTCTCATTGAGACCAGCATATCCTTTCACATAGTGCTTAGCCTGTTCAATTAATCGATATATTCAGTGTTGTTAAACAGCGGCACTACAGCGCCATAGTGTAGTGGAATTTTAAAAAACCACTATTGTTCTATGATATGCAATTTAGTACAAAAAATGTTGTTAGATGGCGGCCTAGCAGAATTTAAACAAGTCCCTATTTTCTGCAATGTGCGATTTTGATAACATTGGATAAATGCTACTTGATATTAGCAACAAACAATTTGGCCGGTTTCCCTAAACCTATTTTTTGTTTGATTTCACAGAGGATGATTTGATATCTCCATGCATGTGCAAAGGAACCCAACAGTTTGTCCATCGTTCATGTCTTGACCACTGGCGCTCAGTAAAGGTAGTTCTGGTGCTGGTTTTGATGTGTAATTTTAATTGCTAGTCTTTACTGTTTGAGATCAAATGACAATTACATAAACTGTTTATTTTGTGCTTCATAGGAAGGGTTTGCCTTTTCACACTGCACCACCTGCAAAGCCCAATTTCATCTTAGAGTTGAAACATTTGAGGATAACTCCTGGCGTAAAATAAAGTTCCGACTTTTTGTGGCAAGGGATGTTTTCCTTGTTTTTCTGGCTGTACAAACTGTGAGTATTCTTAACCTCATATCCTTTCTTACTGAATGATTAAGTTTTCATGGTGTCTATTATTTCGGTTTCAATTCAATCTCTTGTTAAGCCATCCGAAAGGGGGTGTTATTTGTTATGTCAAAATCAATCCCACACTGACTATCATGGTGAAATGGTACTTCTTATAAAAGTTCTTTTTCAGAAAGAAGTTTCTTATCTTCTGTGATTGCTAAACTGAACTTTTATGTCAATATATTTGGGTAACTTAGTATCGGTAGTTATTGAAAACAAAATGTATGTAATTCATGTACGTAGGAACAGTTAGATATAGAAGTTGTACTGGTATCAATTTGGTAATTGGCAAGGATACACCAATGGACATAAGATGAAGAATATCAGTTTCATTAGGGTGCATCTAATAGGATGACCAGTTGCTTGCCACTGTATACAGTGTATTGGTAATTTTAGGCCTCTTGAAGGAATTATTTTTATGGTGCTTTTAGTTTTGTTTATTTATAGTAATTGTTTTTGGGTTGATATGTCTAGTTGTTTTGGCATATATTGTCATATTGTCTAATATTCGAGTTTATCTGTGCTACATGTTTGGGAGGATTACACTGGAAGTGCCTCATTATTATCTACTTATTTTCCAGGTAATTGCTGCTATCGGTGGCTTTGCGTACATCATGGACAAAGATGGGAATTTCAGGAACTCATTTGATGATGGGTGGGATAGGATACTGTCAAAGCATCCTATACCATTTTATTATTGTATTGGTAAGCTAGTGTACGCCTACTGGGGTTGTTTGCTTTAACTAATAAAAATCATCTGTATGTCCTTGAATTTTGCCATGAAAGTTTCTGAAATTAGGGGATCAGTATCATATTTCTCCATATCATTATCATCTGAGATACTTGTAATATGCCTTGTCCCAGTCCTTCATGTTTTATGCGAATCCCAGACTCCCTATGGATATTACAAAGAGAATGTTGTCCATCTATAGTCATCATGTTGAAGACAAAAGAGGCATTAAAAGACACCTTAGTTTGATTTGAATAAAACCAAACAGTAGTAACATGAGAGAATACAAATGTTAGAACAGAAAGTTATAGTATGAAAAGATAAATACAAATGTCCATCCATGTTTTGTTGCTTTTAGAGGGTAATAAAAAAAATGTGGTATATTAAATGAAATATATATCAAAGCGTTTAGTTATCTATATTATATTTCATTCATCGGATCTATTTTGATGTTGAGTTAATTATTTGCATTGTGATAATTGTTTGAAAAACTAGTTTTTCTCTCCCTCTACGTCTCTCTCTCACACAGTTTATATACATGTTCCAGGAGTGGTGGCCTTCTTTGTACTTATTGGATTTTTTGGCCTCATACTGCATTGCTCTTCCCTCAATAGCAATGACCCCAGAATGGCTGGTTGTCAAAACTGTTGTTACGGATGGGGAATCTTGGACTGCTTTCCTGCATCAATGGAGGCATGCTTCGCCCTTGTGGTTGTTTTTGTTGTCATCTTTGCAATTCTTGGTGTAGCTTATGGTTTTCTTGCAGCCACCATGGGAATTCAAAGAATTTGGCAGAAGCATTATCATATCCTCACCAAGAGGGAGCTTACAAAGGTAACATCTAATGCATAGTTGAATGTTCATGTTATATCCTCTGTTCATGCATTCCTGTTACCTGAAAATATTTTTATATGACACACATTGATTGCACTTTATTCGTTATAAATATTTACAGGAATACATAGTAGAGGATCTACAGGGCAGTTATTTCCCTCCCAAGTTAGAACCTGAACATGAAAGTCGCCTGAAAATGCTTAAGCTTTTGTGATTCACGGAAAAAACTGTAAAAATGTGTTTTTAAATCATTCATGTATCACGTTGTTGCTTTATTTGACGGTTTCAATCTCTTATGCTTGGCAACCTTGTTTGCTAGAGCTTGGAAATGGTTTATATCATGGTTTTTTTTAAAAAAAATATATAAATCTGGGATCTTGCCAGATTCTGTATACTCCAAATCCGACTGTTAGAAAAAATGAGGAAAATATAAGCAGTTAATTGTCCATGCAATGGACTTACCTCTATTTATTAATTTTTGTTGCCATGTCGTATATCGGATGGCCTATTCATAAGATAAATTCTCTAGGCTTGTATTATCAGCTGACAAACGAATTAGAAAACGGTTCTCTACTGATTCATTGGTTTCTAAAAGGTGAAAGAAAGAGTTGAAAAATGTTTTAGTTGTTTGGTAGTATGAGAAAAAAGGTTTTGGAAGAAAGTTTTTTTTTTCTTTTCTTTTTTTGATTGTATAGAAATTGAAATGAAATAAAAACATATATTCATGATGTGAATACTATGTGAAATGAGAAAGGAAATAGGAATATTTTGGTATTTTTATTTTAGAAAATTGGCAAAGACATTACTATTTAACTTGACTGTTGAGTTTAAACTTCTTATAAAAATCCTATTTACTTGAATACGTCAATTAGCACTTCAGAGTTCAGCAATCAGCACCCTTTGTTGTCCGCATCAATGGTTATCTCAGAGGTATAGGTTCCGCTCATGTTTTATTTTGGAGTCTGAAATTAATCTTGTTTTTTCAAATGGGATTCGACGTTTTCAGGGTGGAAATTAAGTAAACTCAGTCTGATACTAGTGATTATCAAACCTATCTACAGGTTAATTTTGGATTCTGTAATTAATCTTGATTTGGTCCAAATGGGTTAATTAAAACCACTTCCGGTATTATGATTAGGACTAGTACCACAGAATGCAAGTTAAGAAGTAAACACGGTCTGATACTTGTTTGAAGTATAAGTGCTGCCTTTTTTTTTTAAAGGAAATAATTTGTCATATATATATATATTAGAGATAATTACACTTTGATTGGAAGGTAAATAGGCAACAAGCTGCCCCGCTAACCTTTTTGTAACAATTAATTGAAAATGTGACCATACCAAACCAAGAAACTGAATGGAATGTTACGAAACTTTATACGACATTTTTAAAAGAAATTAATTTTATGGAATTCTTGACGTATTGGCAGAGGCAAGTCTGTTCCTTTGGAGCAGCACAAGTTACAGGTTAGATGGAAGAGTTAATAAAGAGGTAATTGCATTCACACATGAGCTGAGGTGGACTGTGTTGCATGTTACTGCCATTAAACACTTGAATTTCAACCAGAAAATTACAAAAGAAAAATGTGTTGCTTTCATATTCACCTTTTAGGAATTCTGTGTTTTGAGTTTAAATGATGAGTGAACGTATGAATGAGGTGGTGTTGAATTGCCTATGCAGTTATACAATGGTGCATTTTGGATTGAGTTTCCTCCCAAAAGCATGGGAACATGATTGACTATCAATCAACTTGAATTGATCGTAAAATTCTATCTTTCAGATGAATAAATGAAGTGCTCGAGGTTCAAATCTCGACTTTTGCATATATAATGCGGTGTCCTTATCAACTAAATTATGTTCACGGGACTGCAAACAATACTTTAAGAATGTTTTTGTTAGTAGCATTTTCCATATATAAAATGTATTATTCTCAGTGGTTCATTTGTACATTTGAGTGAAATGGTAAAACAAATCAATTATAGTAAAGATGAAGCAAAAATTGTAATAGTTAGGACATTAAATGCACACTATGGAATGACACCATTAGAGTGTGTTGTTGGACAATTAGAATCTAGCTCCCCACCATCACCAACAAAAACAAGATGATCACCATCTCTTATGACCTCAATATCATCAATTTCAGCTCCATCTTTGCAAACAACCTTAGTAACAACTATACCAAATTTCTTAGCTCCAATCTCAAGTAACTCTTTAAAACTTTCAGGTAGCAATACAAGCTTCCCAGCAATCTCACCTTTTTCAGGACAACTAATGATTACTCTAGTCGGACGCGCAATATTCTTCATACCATTCCTTGCATTGTTATTAATCTTAACATTGAAAAACTGATCATTTTCTCCTTTGTGTGCCGCCGACATTATCCCGAAGAGTGAGTTATGAAAGTTATTATTCCTACGCCTCGGACGATGTTGCATCCACGAACCATTATCGTTTCCATGAAATGATCCATCTTGAACTATAGGCATTGTTGGCTCACTTGTAAATCTACCAAGGTACCTCACCTTAGTAGTACCACTACCCTGCCTCTCAGGAATAGGCATAGAAACAAAAGATTGAATCTTAGGTTGTTCTCCTTTGTCTTCAAAAATGGCTTTGATTTCGGCATGTCCTTGTTGATCAGCTAAAGCTCTTGGACTCCAACCATATTTGTCTTGTTTGTCAATGTTAGCTCCATGATCTAATAGAAATTTGACAATTTCGGTATTGTCGTCGGACACTGCCACGTGTAAAGCCGTAGTTCCAACGCTAGTATTTGGAAGTGTGATATCTCCTCCGTAACGCATAATTGCTTGCAACAAATTCAGATTGTTTTGTTCAACTGCACTGCATGCATATTGACCAATATCACCACTTTGCAATGTAGCACCATTTTCTACCAAAATTTTGATCACTGATTCATGTTCACCAAGTATAGCTTCCCACAGTGCTACATTCCCACCCGAATCTGCAAGTAAATTAACATAATCAAATTAAAGGTGCTAATTGTAATTTAAGGATTGTATGGGGGATTCATCATAAGAAATGTTGATATTATAGTTTTTTAATGGATCAATAGTTTTTTCAAGGTCAACATTGGTGTGGAATGGGCTGTGCAATTTGGATGAGATTGGTAATGAATGCTAATTCTACAATATATAATTTTTTATGAAATTATTAAAACCATACATAAAAAAATAACCAAGAGACCTATAATTATTAAAACCATACATAAAAGAGGCATATGGATAACTGGATAAGTCAGGATTAGGTAACCCATCTGACCATATATTGTTAATAAAAGCATTTTATTTACAACTTAGCTAGTAGGCTATTGAGTGTTGACTATGAGAGACCTATAATTATATTTATTTTTTTGAAAGGGAGACTTATAATTGTTATAATGGGAAGGAATAGACTTTGCATAATATATACAATTATGTTCTATTATTGAGAAAAAATAATACTATCATTTTCTAATATTATCCTACAATAATTAAAATAATATGAGGAAAGTCAATGAAAGGCCGGTGGTGTGGATAAACAAAATAATGAATGAGGAAAGTCAATCCAAGGATTAAATAATTCATAACATCATTAATACTACGTGAAGTATATGCAATCCATGTTGCTATGTTGGTTTTGTTGAATCATAGATGCAATCCATGTTGTGAGTTGATTTATTGTCTAGTTTTTTTAAAACAATCCCAAAAGCACATGGCCTTTTTTTTTTCAAAATATTTTAGACCCTTACTATATACCATGTTTTACCCTCCCACTCGGTTTATAGCTCAACTGGTAATAGGATTTCTATGAAGTTTTTTGGAAGACATAAGGTGTGTTCTTTCCGCCTAACTGAATTTTTGTTAGTACACATGAATCAAAAATCAGAAATCGAACTTCTGACCACATACTTAAAGGGACAAAAAGTCTTACCACTATGATCGGTTTGCATGAATATTTATAATTATTTACATGGTACAAGATGAGAATTCTAAGAGAAGATCTAGTAATAGCTATAGTCAACCGAGTCCTATGGTCAAATTTAAACTTAGTAGATGAGTCAGGCTGTTACACTTATCTCCTAATTAAATAAAGGTACCTAGTTGACTTCCTAATAAGGAAAGATAAGTTGGCTAAGAAAATAAATAGGTTTAAATGCAGTTTTAGCCCCCCAAGTTTTACAATTGTGCGATTTTGACCCCCAAGTTTTAATTGTGCGATTTTAACCCCCCAAGTTTCACAATTGTGCGATTTTAGCCACTCAAATTTCAATTGTGCAATTTTGGCCCCTCAAGTTTACCCCCTTTTGCATTTGTTAGCCCCCAATTGATATTTTTTGACAAAAAATTGATTATGTGACATTTTAAAATTATAAAAAAAATATTTTTAAAACAAATTAAAAATAAATTAAAAATATTTGTTTTTAAAGATGTATTAAAAACTTTTTTTAATAAAAGATTTAATAATTATTGTTTTAAAAATAAAATAAAAAATAGTTCATAAAAAAATTTGTAAATTATTTTTTATAACAAAATTATTTCATCAACTACATATAACGAAAAAAAATAAGTTTTTTTTAAAAAAAAAAATCATTTATTGACGCAAAAGGGGTAAACTGATTTTTAATGTTAATTTATTTTAAACTTATTTTTATTTTTAATTTGTTTTAAAAATATTCTTTAAAATTATTTTTAATTTATTTTATAAATATTTTTTAAAATTTTAAAATGCCACATAATCAACTTTTAGTCAAAAAAATCAATGGGAGGCTAACAAAATGCAAAAGGGGTTAACTTAGGGGGCCAAAATTGCACAATTAAAATTTGGGGGGCCAAAATCGCACAATTGTGAAACTTAGGGGTTAAAATCGCACAGTTGAAACTTAGAAGGCCAAAATCGCACAATTGTGAAACTTGGGGGGCCAAAACTGCATTTAAGCCAAATAAATACTAGCATACGTATAAGCTTATTGCAAGGAAAGGGAAAAGGATAAAGTCAAATAAATAACTAATATATGTTTATTTATTTAAATAAGTAAAATGTTTATAATAATAGACAATAATTCAAATGCTTACTATAGTCACTGTTAGTGTTTTCAACCTGCAAGATTGTTTTTGTTTTAGGGTGTTGGCTTCATTTGCTAAAATAAGCCTTTGGTCCAGATGTGGTGACTGATGTGCACACATATGAGACTCGACCTGAATGCCCTAAAATAACGCGCTGTCATTATTTTGCGTGTGACCTTTGAAAAAGATTTGTTTTGAAACAAACACATCCACGCTAGCTTGCGCGCCAAGGAACGAGCTGAAAGATTGAAAAAAAAGATTGAGAAAAGATTTAAAGATGGCCAGTTTGTTACTAGAAGATTTAAAAAGATTTAAAACAAACAAATCTTTGTAAAAGATTGAGTTTGTTTCTTGGAGATTAAGAAGGCCAGCTATCAGATCAGGGATCCAAGCCCATGAAGCTCGTTCTATATAAAGGAAGACTGAAGACAAGTTTTATTCACCGAAATCAATATTCATAAATCTAGTCTTTAGGATTTCGAGTCTTTGTCCCTATTGTTTCTTGTTTCCATTGAGACTTGAACTAGGGTTGTATTTAGCTCTTAAGCTTTTAAGCACAGAGCTGTTCTTTTCTTGGTTCTAATTTGAAACAAGGATTGAACTTTGAATCACTCAAAGCTTTGAAGCACGAGTTGGTTCTTTAGGTTAGGAGTGCGTCTCCATCATTGAGTTTGTAAAAATCCTTGTGAGGAGCAAGGTAAAGTCCTTGTGAGGAGCAAGGCAGGTTAAAATCCTTGTGAGGAGCAAGGTAGGATTGCTAGGAAGTGACTAGGGGTTGTCATATCTTGTGAGGAGCAAGGTAGAATTAGCACGGGTAGTGTCTAAGTGATAAGTTGTAAACTGGGACTGTTTAGCTTTGAATTAGAACTATCATAGTGGATTCATTCCTGGATTGGTATCCCCCAGAGTAGGTTGCGAGTTGCGCTGAACTGGGTTAACAAACTCACTGTGTTATTTATCTTTGCACTTTATTTACTTTGTTCATCAAGTCACTGACATGTCTATGATGTTGTCACATTAGGCACCACATCGTGCATCATAACCCTAACGTGCACCACATCACGCTGCACATCTGTGACTTGCTACCGGAATTTCAATTGGCATCAGAGCAGGCACCCTGTTCTGTTTTAGGGTGAGCTTCAGGGAAGATACTTTCTGGAACCATGGACAAGGACGGGACTTTGGTCAGCAAACCACCTCTTCTAGATTGGCACTAACTATGACTATTGGAAGTCACGCATGGCAGCTTTCTTGAAATCCATTGACAGTAGAACTTGGAAAGCAGTGCTAAGAGGTTGGGAACATCCCAAAGTCAAAGATGCTAATGGAATTGATACTGAAGAGCTCAAACCAGAAGAAGATTGGACTCCAGCAGAAGATACACTAGCTCTTGGCAACAATAAAGCTTTAAATGCATTATTCAATGGAGTTGACAAGAACATGTTCAGACTCATCAAACAATGTACTGTTGCCAAAGATGCTTGGGAGATACTCAAGACAACCCATGAAGGGACCTCCAAGGTAAAAAGCTCAAGACTTCAACTTCTCCACTCAAAATTTGAGAATCTCAGAATGAAGGAGGAATAGACTATTTATGACTTTCACATGAATGTTCTTGACCTAGCAAACTCCTTTGATTCCTTGGGAGAAAGGTTGTCTGATGAGAAGTTGGTAAGGAAAATTCTCAGATCTTTGCCAAAGAGGTTTGACATGAAGGTCACAGCTATTGAAGAAGCCCAAGACATTGCTAGCATGAAAGTAGAAGAAGTTGTAGGCTCTCTTCAAACCTTTGAGATGAACTTCAATGATAAACCTGAGAAGAAAGGGAAAAGCATAGTCTTTACCTCCAACACTGATAGTGAGCAAGTGGATGAAGAAGACCTCTCAGATGATATAGCTCTTCTTGGAAAACAATTTAATAAAATCTTGAAGAATGTGGGTAGAAGACCAAGGAGCAATGTGCAGCACATCCAGTTTGACATCAGTAAACAAGGAAATACTTCAGCAAAAACCAAAACTGATGACAAACCAATTCAAGACAGAGATGTTCAATGCCATGAATGTGAAGGCTATGGTCACTACAGGTCTGAATGTCCTACCTACTTAAGGAAACAAAAGAAGGGGCTATCTGTAAGTTGGTCTGATGAAGATGACTCTGAGAATGAGTTGGTTAATAAAGCTTCCAATCATGTGAGTACCATGACTGGTGTGTGTTTTTCTGATAATGACTCATGTGATGAAGATCTCACTTATGAGGAACTAGCATCAGCATACAAAGATCTATGCATCAGAAGTGAAGAAGTATGCAGAAAAAATACAGAACTAGAGATTACCATTAATCAACTTAAGTCAGAAAAATCAACAACTGGAGAACAAAGAGCTATCATTGATCAACTCAAGATGGAAGAACAGAAGCTACAGGCAAAAGTAACCAACCTTGAAGATGAAGTCAAGATAGTAACCTCCAATTTGGAAATCATGACCAAAACTGTTAGGATGCTTGGTACAGGAACAAAAAAGCTTAATGAGATTCTCAGCATCGGAAATCATGCTAATGATCCAACTGGAGTAGGGTGTGAGGTAATTTATAACAATGAAACCCTGGAATCAAACTTTGTTCCTGCTCAAAACAGATCTGACCTCAAGATGTTGCCACATCCTGCACCACATCAGAAACCTGTGAACAAAAGAAGATCCACTTCTTTGAAGTGTCACTATTGTGGTAAGTATGGCCATATCAAATCCTTCTGCTATAAGCTCTATGGTTATCCAAAGAAGAAGCCTCAACCTAGAGCATATCATAGAATGGCCAGAACCAAGAAAGAGTGGAAGCCAAAAGCCAAAGTAGCTGCTCACATAGCTCATACATCCTTCAGAACCTCATCCAAAGAAGATTGGTACTTTGATAGTGGTTGTTCCAGACACATGACAGGTGAAGAAAGATTTCTGGTAGACATCAAGTCATATACTTCAAGTTATGTGACCTTTGGTGATGGTGCTAAAGGACAAATCAAGGGAATTGGGAAACTAATCAACAATGGTTTGCCTGAGCTTGACAATGTTCTGCTTGTCAAAGGACTGAAAGCAAATTTAATCAACATAAGCCAACTATGTGATCAAGGGCTTAAAGTTGATTACTCAAAGGATGAGTGTCTAGTCACTAATGACAAAAGTGAGTTACTAATGAAAGGAGCCAGATCAAAAGACAACTGCTACTTATGGGTTCCTCAAGAAACAACTCATTCTACCACATGTCTTATCAGTCAAGAAGATGAAGCAAGACTATGGCACCAAAGACGTGGGCATCTGCAACTAAAGGGAATGAAGAAACTTGTTTCTAAAGAAGCAATTAGAAGGCTACCAAAGCTCACTATTGAAGAAGGAGATATAAGTGGTGAAGATCAGATTAACAAGCAAATCCAGAAGTCATATCCAATCTTTCAACAACAGGTGACATCTAAAGTTCATGATGTGGAACCTTATGTGGTCACAACAGTCTTCCAACCTGAAGACTCAAGGTTGATAGGCTATTGTGATGCTGATTTGGCAGGCAGTGCCGATGACAGGAAGAGTACCTCAGCAGGAAGCAGTTGTTCACAATTGCTTTGGATGAAGCAGATGCTGAGTGAGTACAATGTGGAGCAAGATGTGCTCACATTATACTTTGACAGTATGAGTGCTATAAATATCTCAAAGAATCCTATCCAACATAGTAGGACTAATCACATTGATATTCGTCACCATTTAATTAGGGATCTAGTGGAAGACAAGGTTGTAACCTTAGAGCATGTAGCCACAGACAATCAACTGGCTGACATTTTCACAAAGGCCTTGGATGCAAGTAAGTTTGAGACATTGAGAGGCAAACTTGGTATTTGCCTTCTTGATGATCAATAGCAACTTGTGCTATTGAAGCGTGCAACGGATACCTGCCTATTACCTCCGTTTGATTATGCACGCTATCGAAAGGCAGTCATCACAGGTGTTTCTCAATTTCATACATCAAGACTATTCCACCTTTCATACTGTGATGAAGAACTATCACTACAAGAAAATTGTCACTTTGCGACTGTTATAATTGCAGTTTGCGACAGTCGAAACTGTCGCAGTTAGACATTTGCGACAGTTCATGAACGGTCGAGGATTTGTGTGTCGCAACAACACATTGCGACAGTTTTGAGAACAGTCGCTGCAACAGTCGCAACTTCTTTTGCAACAGATATAAACCATCCTTATATGTTTTTGAATTGCATACTAGGCATTTATTGCAACAGTTTTAAAACTGTCGCAAATATTTTTTTTTCTAACTTTTCAATATTAGTGAAAACAACTTTTTTTGAAACACTTTTATTATTTATTTGCATGGCTTATTAAATAACAACTAATAAAATAGATAAGTAATTAAAATATTCATACAAAAGTAAGAAAATTAAAATGCACAAAAAAAAAGACTTAATCAAATTTAATAGTAAAATCCATACATCAAATTTAATCAAAACAATAGTTTAAATTTGAGTAGTTCAAACTCAAAATAAAGATAATTAAAGTAGTTCAAATTTGAATGTTTAGAATTCAAAAACTAAAACATTAATAGATTAGTTAATCATACAAAATATAAGTATTTCCTAGTGATTTGCTTCATGATCCTTATAGTTAACCAAATTAGCCATTCACAAAATATATAAATATTTCCCGGTGATTTGCTTCATGATCTTTATAGTGCTCTCTAGTTAGAACGCCTACCATTTCTTGATTCTTCAATTACCTGTAAAAAAACATAATTATATATTAGGATACTTAAAAATATTAGAACTTCACAGGACAAAAACTAGACAATAACACTGGCACTAATTCTCGACAAAAGAAACTAGCAAAAATTGAACTCACCTAATAGTCAACAACACAAATGAACTCCATCCAAGACTAGAACCAATTTACAAAATCAAAATTACTTAAAATTAATTCCCTAATAAGTGATGTGTGAATGTTCCAAACTATTTCTAGTGATGTGTGAATGTTCCAAACTATTTCCAGTAAACTCCATCCAACACACACAAACACACACTATGAAACCTATTTCTAGTCCAACAAATAAACTCTATCCAACTTATATAATGCATAATGAAAACTCATCCATACTACATAAACACCACCAAAATAAATTACACAATTGCAGCATCAAAAACACACTGTGAAGGCACAAAAACAAAAACAAACTACCAGACAATCAAATAAACAACACAACCAAAATATACTACCACTATCCTAACTCAAACCAAAACAACAGAAATGCCAACAAACCTACAAAAACACCATAGAAGAGTTAACACTTATAGATATTATTCTTTCCTCTAACTACGCTGGAGAAGAGAAACAAAACAAAGGAGCTTCTCTAGTTACACACCACCAAAAATACAAAAGACAAGTTCGTAGGTGCCAAATATTTACCTGATTTTCCCTAAATTTTTGCATTAAGAATGCAACTTGCTCCTTCAAAATATCAACCTGAGAAGCCTTCTCCTGAAGCGAATCAAGTTCATCTTGTATTTTCTTCATCTTCTCATTAGCCTCAGATGAAGATGTCAAAGTTGTAGGGTGAGAAGTGGTGAGTTGAGAAGGTGTTACCCCAAGCCCAATACTACGAACAAATCCGCCATGTTCTTTTCCAAAGACTTTCACAAATGCTTCAAGTCTCTGACCGAGGCTTTGCAATTGATCCTGCATATGTAAATACATATACCAGCTTACAAACTTACAATATTGAACTTACATTTTTCAAACCAATGTTTTTATTTAATACCTATACCAATTTACAATATTGAACTTACATTTTTTTTCTTAGCCTCTTCATTGACAAATGACCCTTTAGAATTTTTATGACTAACTCCAAACATTTCTGTCCTACTATATTTTCTTCCATCTCTTTTTTGCTACAAGTAAATACATATAATAAGTACTTGTGCAACCAAACAACATGGCAACCAAACAAATTACAAAACAACACATAACCAGCACAACTAAAGTCCAACCTCCTAACTGAAAAGCAGAAAACAAAGAAAAAGAGACACAAAAGGAGCAAAGAACTTACTTAAAAAGCAGCAGAGTTAAAAAACGGCAGTGGACTTGAGAGATCGGCAGCACAAAATGAGAAATTCTTCTTTATTTAGGTGAATCCAATCACTATCTGTGTGAGTAAACAAAATAGAGAAATGCGCGAATGCACAAACCCAACAAACAGGAGACCAAAAACAAACCTATATTTAAATTAGCAGGTATATGGTAATAAACTAATAATCAACAAAATCAGCAAGAGTGGGGACAAAAATAGAAAACTACAATAGATTAAATAATTTACTTTATACCAAACTATACTAAAAAACATGAAAAAATAAGAAAAGGCTTGGCATTGAAGATAAAGACCAGCTTAACTGTAACAGGTCCACTCACACACAAAATACTCTCTCGTTCTAAAATTCCTCCATACCCATTACAATGTTGGCCCAAACACAAAATATGTTCCTCATAAACTCGTCATCAAGAATCTTAAAGCCATGACATATAAGTTTTTTAGCTACACAAATAGCTATTTGCAAAAATTTCTATGCAATATTCTTATTTCAAGCAATTTAAAAACTCATTTCAAGGCAAGCAATATTCTTATGTATTTCTATTATCAATAATAGTAATTGTAACAATTTCAAACAAGATAATAAATTAGTTAGTTGATTACATGTCCAACACATCTCTTTCCTGAAAAAATAATCTCATATGAAAGTTTCAAAGTTCAGATTTTTTAAAAAAGGATTATTTTTTTTTGGAATGGCAAACTAATATTATTAAGGCACGCAAATAGCACAAGTAGTATTATAAGACCACAACTAAAAGCTATCCATAATACAAATAATAGGAACTGGGCACAGGTCCCATCCTTTACAAAGATAAAAACTACAACAAAAGGTACCAACATAGGCTAAAAACAAGGGCGATAACAGTACACCAGTAAAACCATATCAGAAAATTGGACAGGCATGCCATAAAAACCGCAAAAACCAGTAGAGAAACAAGGGAATACATTTCTGCAGCACACAAACCTCAAATACAGCGAAACAAAAAATATAAAAAAGGATAAATTGAAGCTTTTATTTTCATTTTAATGATATAAAAATTGCAAATGGAAGTGAGGTAAAAATATAAACATACAAAACTTTTAAGGATCCACAACCAATAAATAGAGGAAATTTTATGGGTTTGTTACTAATTCACTTTAATTCACTTTATAATGGAAACTAGGAACAAAATTAAATCAAATCCTTGAAACCATTTTAAGTACGAAATGCAAAAATAGAGTTAGATTGGAATATGAAAAATAGAGTTCCAGGCAAAAAAGTAGACATAGAACAACAAACCTGAGGTGCAAAACATCAACGAGAGAAAGAGAAGCTTAGTCAAAGATTTAGGGATTAAAGTTCGATTGGAATGATAAAGTTAGCGGATTTAGACTTGGAGTGACTGATTTCCAACTATTTAGGGATTTGGAACTGAGCTAGGGATTTGGAGTTGAGCTAGGGATTTGGAGCTTAGTTAGGGATTTGGAACTCCATAGCTCGATGAAGGGCAGCGATGAAACGGTGAAGGACGGCGATGGAGGACTGAGCGTGATTTTGTTTATCTGAAGAAGCATTTTGTTTTACGAATAAAGAAGGGTTTTGGAACACCTTTTTGTCTTGTTTCTTTAATTTTTTAATTTTTAATAATAGTGATTCTTTTCGCAGAGGCGGTAAACTGAAATGTTTCCCAGTTTTAATAACAAAACACTGCGACAGTTTTAAAACTGCCGCATTAACCGTCGCAGATGTCATAAAAAAAGACCAATTGCGACAGTTATCTCTAAAGGTCGCTAATGAAGGGTCGCAAAGTGACAATTTTCTTGTAGTGTATGTAGAAGATCCGGATGTAGAGCTCAATGTGGTCCACATTGGAGCCTCTGAGAAGAAGTGAAGAATCCTATCCAGAGCTGAAGATTACAAATTATGCTATCTGCAAGAGCATTACTGAAGGCAAGGTCAAAGAATGACCTTTTGGTATATCTGGTATAGGAAGAGTAGAATATGTGCAAAAGCAACTCAAAAGCATTTTAACTTGTAGCATAGGGCATGATCATAATCATAATCATAGAAATATGGATGATTCATCGTGCTTAGTCATAATCATAGAAATATGGATGACTTTTATGCTTAGGATCACAGTCATAGAAATATGGGTGATTCGAGTCACAGTCATAGCAATATGGGTGACTTAGTTACAGTCATAGAAATATGGGTAACTTGTACATGCTTAACTATGAATGCACATATAGCAACCATGGAAACCTTGATCACTCTGATTAAATACTTCCGCTACTACAAGGTTATGGATTGCTAGACTATATGGATTATGTGAAGACAATTACTGGTGAAGTTGAAGACTACAGAAGCATCTCTCTCTGAAGACCTTAATTATGTGTGGTGCTTAGAACATTTGTCTATAAATCCATCTACTCTGTAAATTGCACAATTACTGGCCCAGTACTTTTTGATTACTCTTTTTGATCTTAACTTTTTGTCAATATTATGGCTAAAAAGGGGGAGAAAAGATAAGTAGTATATCCAGGGGGAGTAAGACATAAGGTAGTGCAATATGTTTGCTCTGGTACATGATGTGATACCAGATGTGTGCACATCGTCGAAGACAAAATGTGCTTGTATTCTGCACATATTTTGAAGACTTTGAAGAGACTTTGAAGACCAGACGAATGAAGACTGATCCTTTGAAGACTGCTGAAGACGGTGCTTGAATTTAGGGGAGTAAAGTATTTTACCGAAGCTGCTGAAGACACTTCCCCTCTTACATGTGTGCATGATTCATCACCATGATTGTATTTTGGGAGTTTTATTCTCTCAGAAGATATGAGGCAAGATTCCGCTGCTGCACGCCTCTGATGTTCTAATGATTCTCTCCAAAGTTTAGTTGGCTGACTCCAAAGGTTATTTTAGCCAAAAATTGCCAAAGGGGGAGATTGTTAGTGTTTTCAACCTGCAAGGTTGTTTTTGTTTTAGGGTGTTGGCTTCATTTGCTAAAATAAACCTTTGGTCCAGATGTGGTGACTGATGTGCACACATATGGGACTCGACCTGAATGCGCTAAAATAACGCGCTGTCATTATTTTGCGTGTGACCTTTGAAAAAGATTTGTTTTGAAACATTAGGCACCACATCGTGCATCATAACCCTAACGTGCACCACATCACACTGCACATCTGTGACTTGCTACCGGAATTTCAGTCACTAATAACTTAAAAATCCTGACTTAACAATAATTGACATATATAATAGTTTTCATCTTTCACATTTTTCTATTATCCTGATTAGTCTATGTATACTACTTACTAAACTTCTAATGAAGAACATATAATACTATACTCAAAATAATTTGAAGAAGTAAAGAATAATTTTACTAAAAATTAGTTTAGAGACAAGAAATATTTACCTCTAATATTCGGATTCGCCCCATAATCCAACAGAAGTAAAACACAATTTTCTTTTCCTTTACATGCTGCTATATGCTGATTTTTTAAGAACAATAAATTAGCAAAATAGATTAAGAAAATAGACAATACACAAAAGAAGATCAAAAGTCAAAATTAACATTTACCAAAGCTGTTCTTCCATTGTTGTCAGATTCATTTGGATCCAAACCCCTTTTCAACAATTGTTGTAACAATAAATCATCTCCTCTTGCTGCTGCAAAGCATAGACTAACTGGTAGGTCCATTCGACCGCGAGCTAACATGTTCTCAGTCTCTACTAAAACTCCCTCCATGATTGGATCATTAAGATCTTTCAAATGCTGCAAACCATAATAAATCATATATAAGTATTATATATTTGTTTATTGTAAATATGCAATAACTTGTTAATGATATTATTCAAACCTGAAGAAGATTATTCATTATTATTGTTCCATCCCCGACATTAGCCTGAACAATATTCAAGAAAGTGGTACGGTTCAGCCTCAACAGTTGACTTAATCGCTTGGTTCGAACAGTAAAATGTTGCGGCTTATAGCAAAGGACTCCAATCTCGCCACAAAGTTCTCCGGTTTTCGCCTCTCCGACTACCTGGAACCGATTATCAATGTTTAGATTTAGTTCATATCATATTTTTCAACACATTTTCTTAATTATCATGGATTAACTAAGAAATTAAATTACCTGTTCAAGCCCGCCTTTGAGAACTATTAAGTCCTGTCAAATAATAAAGGTATTAGAAACCAAAAAGAAAATTTTCAGTTTATGTTCAATCAATAATTTGGATATTTACCACAGCACCAGTGACTAGAATGTAAAAATCAGTTGGAGCTTCATTTTGTAAGATAACATCTTCTTTAGGTGGAAAATACTCCGGCTTCATCTCCGATACCTTTCGTAGTTGAATACAAACCATTAATGCAAATTGTAAATGAAAATAAAATAAATTTGTAACTAACAATTACAAGTTATTATGATGAAAAGGTGCAAATGCAATTACCAATTGAAAGAGCAAATCATTTGAAACTCCTTTGAATAAGTAGACCTTATCCATCAAAGAATAGAAAAGATAATGTGAAATACTTGATCTAATGGCTTTAGGAAGCGAATCGAGTGTCTCTTGTTGCTGCAACCCCTCTGAGTCTGTTCTAAACTTCAAACACAAGTGCGCAAGCATTTGATCTTGTAAACGAGGGGGTAATTGGTTCCTTTGAGCAAAACTCGATGCAGCTTGTATGGTATCCCTCTAAGAATAATCACAAACAACGAGTTTTAATTACAATTTCCTAAACACGAAATCACTAACTAAAAAAATATCTTTGCTTTGATACTTACAAATTTTCTAGTTCGACTTGTGCCATGGACAACTAAGTTAGTCATGTTACCGATCAGATATGCTGTTAATCCGAGATTAAAGAGCATATAAAATATGACAAAGATCATCTCCCTTTCATTCACCGGATGCAAATCTCCATAACCAACTGTTGTTAAAGTAGTGATCGACCAGTAAATAGTCGTCACATATCTTGTCCATAAGGACTGATGAAGGAAATTGGCCATTGTTTGGCCAATCCACGTCTTTTGGGGATCATGATAACGCGCAGCAAGAAGATAATAAAAGCATCCAGCACAATGCACAGCGAAAAGGGTAACCTATAAAAACCACAAAGATTATTAGTTCAGCCAACCCATTTACGCGTAATTTATCTCCCTTCTTTGAAGGTTACAAATAGAATATATTCGAAAACTTACACAAATAAGCTTTGCGCACCGAACCCAGAAATAGTTATAGTTTCGGTCCTTCTCAAGCCTAGTCTCAAAGACATGACACTTACCGTTATAAACTATGCAACAAAGAAACAAAATATATACATAGTTTAATGAGAGTAATGCTATCAAATCTCAATCTTACCGAGAAAACAAAGAGCTAACTCTTCGAAGACGCCAAAGTCGAAGCATGTTGAATAGGCCATAAGATAACCGTCCTGTAACAAGCTCCGAAGGAATGATGGAGATAAGATCAAATGCAAACCAAGTTCTAACATATTTCCAAGCAATCTGTTTTGGTTCATCTACGAACAAATAGGTAGTTTTGTCTAAGTAAGCCACAAAGAATGTGAGAAATATATCTATAGCAAAGAATCCATTGACAATATTATCAGAAACAGAAAGTGGTTTTTGTGGTTTCTTAAGGAATCCAAATTCAAATGGAGATACCCAAGCAGTATACACAACCAGTGTAACCAGAAAAGTTTCCCATGCCCTGCAAAAGCCAAAAAAAAAAAATTAATTACTTAATCAGAAAAAAAAATTTAGACATCAAAAGTTGACATAAGATACCGAATTCTGAACACATTCTATATGGTTTTCAATTTTATTATACGCGTTTGATATTCGATGTTAAAAACTTGATATTCGATGTTATGATAAGAGTGTTTACGGGTCAGGTTGGGTTGTTTTTGGCCAAGTCCGCTAACCGATCCAATCAAGTTTCATGTATTTTTACGCCAAGGTCGAACCAACCTAACCAACCCATGATGAGGTTAGTTTGGGTCGGGTGATGGGGTCCACATTAAACATTATTTTTTTATGAAAATTTAAATATTTAGAATAATTTATATTATTTAAAATTTTAACACTTACTAGTATATTTTATAAAGAAATCACTTTTTTTAATGGGTTCACGGATTTAAAATTATAAACTTGTTATCCAAATCAAATAACTTCGAGTTAAAAACCCAAACTTGAACAAATTCAAATAAAATATGGGATTGAGATTGTTTGAATCATAGAATTGAACGGATCACTCGAACAGTGAACACGAACAAACATCATGTTCCATAAATGAGAAAAGAACAAAGGAAATGAAAGATGGATAATAACATAATAATAAGTTGAACACGAAACAGAGAAGTAACAGAGTAGGAAAAACAAAACGGGTAATTTGGAATTTCAGTTAAGAATCCAATTTCAAACTTGTTTCAATACATAGCCATCATCAAGATTCATTATCACACCACACCAACCTTCTTGGTTATTTCTCATTAAAGGAAACAAAAGTCAAACTTTATAATATGACTAAAGACATGTGGATGCTTGTACAAAACTCTAATTAAACATTTCGAGAAACAAAATTATTCATTTAAAAAATTATTAAATACTATAAAAGAAACAAAATTTCTGTTTTAGTGAACGGCGGTGATCATTAAGAAGAGATATTGTTGGTTTCTGGTTTCTCAAGAAATAATAAAACAAGCAAAAATTAACATTTAGTCAAAAGTAATTTCGTAGTGTACAAGAGAATAAAAATAAAAATAAATAATAAAAAAAGGAAAAATATTATTGTTTATTTATTTATACAACAACCTTCCATATGAGAATTCAACGAGGAAGAAATTTGTTGAATGGTTTCAAAAAGTAGAATAAAAGAATGAATCATAAAAGTAAAATATTAACATCAAATACAAACAGAAAATGAAAGAAGTGGGTGAAACATTAACAGCTCATAATTTTTTCCGTCAAAAACATAGCAACAGAAAATATCATGTCTCTCCACTCTCTCACAAGAAGAAAAAAATAAATAAATAATTCCAAAAAAAATAAAATAAAAATACTACCAAATAAATAAATAAATAAATAAAGAGTTTATGCACGTAGATTCGCGATAAAATTGACAGAATCACAGTGAATCAGTATGATTATTTACGAGTTTAAACACAAAATGACGGTGCAAATAAAAAAACTACGTTACATATATTAAGAAGGAAGAAACAATGACCGGATTGATTACCTGTAACGGCGGTCATAAGGAGATAAAATGAAAGATCGGAATTTAACTCTCCGGTTACTTCTGGCACCGAGAGAAGGTAATATTCCGGTGGAGAGACTATATTGACTGCCATCTCTTGATAATTCAAGTTCTTCTTGACCACACATAGTCATAGGAATCACCATTTTTTAATTATATTCTTGTAATCTGTTCCTTTCTTCTATGAATGAATATTTTCTAGTATATATATTTGTGTTAATTAGAACGCGGTTTTGGTCAGCATGTTGAGGCGGTTCTTGTGAATCAATATAGGGTTGTTGGTTATGTCAGTGTGATATATGATGATATGATATATGAAAGAAATCGAGTTTCTCGTGTGCTCTATATATATATATAGGCTATATAGCTAGAAATTTGACAAATAGTGGTATCTTGGGGATTTTTGACATCACAAAAATTTTAGCACAGTATCGCTCATAATAGTTACCCATTTTTTTTTAATGATAAAATAAATTTTAAATTAAAATATTTTTATTTTTTTAGTGAAGATTTAATTTGAGTCTTTATAAATTTCTGACAGGTCAATTCAGTTGATATAAATAAAATTTAAATTATTTCTTGATATTTTTATATTGAAGACAAATTTTTTTTTGATTTGTTTTTGGTATAAAAATATTATGGATTAATTTAAGATTTATTTTAGCCAGATTGTTCCGTCAAAAATTTTGAGAGATCAAAATTTGTCATTATTTTTATTTATTTTTATTATAGATGGTAGGATAGTTAAATAAATTAAGATATGTAAATAAAATATATTAGTGAAAGAACATATTTGGCACAAAAATATTGCAAATAAGACACATTTTATTAAGCCACTCGATTCTCTGCTCCGTTGTAAACCAAAATAAAAAGACATATTTTATTTAGCGGAAAGAATATATGTCAAGTATTAAATCTATGTCAATATATTGTATAAAGAAAATATCTTTTTGATGTAGACTTTTCTTATTGTCATTTTTCCTTCATTCTATTTAAATATTTGTATATGTTAAAAATTAACTTCCACACAATAGTTGGTTTTCAGTTTTTTTTTAGTGAAAAAAAAAGTTATTTTTTTTAATAACTAAACACAAGCAAAAAAGGAGGTTAAGTGGTTATCAAGTAACTAAACACAATCAAAAAGAAAATTAAGTAGTTATATTAGAGACAAATTAGTTTATGATTTGTTATACTAGGGGGTTTAATTTGTTCCCGGTATAAAAATGTTAGAGATTAATTTTAGAGAGGGACTGAATTGTTTCGTCAAAAATTTTTGAGAGAACAAAATGAGTCATCACCTTTTATTTTTATTATAGTTAGTAGGATAGTTAATTTTTTTTAAGCAAAATGAGAAATATATTAAATAAAAATAAAGAGATACTGAAACTTGAGGGACATTAAATCTGACCCAGCTACAACTCAAATGGGAAATACATCGTGATCAAACAAACTATGAAGAGTGAGAGCATCACGAAAGATTAACAAGGGTTTAAAACTTAGTGAATAGATCCTCCGCCAACACGGAATAGGAACTGCGTGCCAACAACCCCTTGAACAAAGTCGTAGGCATAAAAGCTCTTTCGAGCAAAACAAACCAAGACGTGTTGGCAGTAGGATAGTTAAATAAATTAAGATAGAATAAATTAAATATATTAGTGGAATTTGATACAAAAATATATACATTAGTGAAAAAAAAAATTGGCAGAAAAATACCGTAAATAAGACACATTTAAAAGACAGAAGGAGTATTTATATATTTTTAAAATAAATTCATTGACACAAGTACACAACTAAATATATTAATATAAGAGCTATATTTAGAAGAAAAAAACTAATAAATAGGTATAAAAAATGTAGGGAATTTTAAATTTAAGGAAAATAAAATATTATTTGGGAAAAAATAAGACAATAAAATATTTGAATAGTGTTTTATATTTGAAGACCGGAAAAATATTACAAAAACAACCAAATATTCTATTTCCAAAGAAAAGTAATTAATACCGATATGACACAGTAAAAGAATCATTGATACAATCAATCAAATATCAATATATAATTTCAAGGGTTTGGTCGTAAGAAGATATATAGGTATTAAATTTGAGAAGTCTCAGGTTCGAGTTTTGTTAGTGTTTTTAAAAAGAGATAAATATTTTGAACTCTAAGATCTTCTTTGTCTTTGACCGTGATAACATCCTCTCACCCTAAATTTTACCTTACCTAAAAAATCAATCAAAAATTACCACATGACGTCAATTAGGTATTTTTTTTTTTTTTTAGGCAAAAGCGTGTAGATGGCGAACCAACTACAAAGCCATAGATATATAAATAAAAAGATAGAAATACAAAAAGAGAAGGGGGACATAAACCAAAACCTTCTCCAACAAAAACAAGAAAATAAAAGCAAGACAAAACAAACAAAAGAAAAAAAAGGACAAAAGGAAAGCAAAGAGGAACTCGGACTACCTCCTCCCACTAGAACGGGTATTATGCACCTGAACTCCCTTGCGCGGGTTCTTTTTTTTAGCCTTTGAAACCACTTCAATAAAAGGCTCTTCTATAGCGGCAGAGCGGTTTTTCAAATAATTAATAGCGGCCGCATTTTCTTCCTCATCAGTATATGTCTTATGACCAATGTTGCCAGCCTCATTATCTTTCCAAACTCTTAAAATCTGTAAGTCATGAGCAATATGGGGATTGATAACGACATCAGGAGCAATGACGTTTGAAGAAGTCGTACCACACCAAGAAGGGGGATCTTGGATGTAATCTGAGTCTGTCACCGCGTCACTCCAAGAACCAACAATTCGCAAGTCCGGAGTGGAATCCACACTTGGATTTTTAGCTAGCACAATAGCATCAACCTGCACTGGCTCATTATCAGAATGATCAACAAGAACTGGATTTTTAGATGCTATAACTTCATTGCCTACAATTACAACTGGTTCTGATAAAATAGGCGAGCCAGCTTGCATTAGCATTTCACTATCACCACTAGAATCTCTCCTAATAGAAGAAGTGACCTTCTCAACAGACTTGGTACCTGAGTTAGGCTCGGGAGATATAACTAAATTACTAGTATCAATGTTTCCTACCTTTGGATTTGACACTTCAAGATCCACAATTTCAGTGTTTGATTTTCCTACCACTGGAACATAAATTTGCTTTGGCTCTTGTCTTGATTTCTTCTTAGCTAAGTCCTCTTTATCAATTGAAAAAGCAAAAACTCTCTTCTTGCAATTATCAAAGTTATGACCTATATTCTTACAATATGAATAATAATCCGGAAGATTTTCATATTCTAGTTCCACAAAAAACGCAAATCCTTTTCTCTCAACAAGAATCTCATAACTCAACTCATTGGAAATATCCAAATCAACCAAAACCCTAACAAAGTGACCAAAAGTACGATCAAATTTGGGCTTATTGGTGACAGCATCAGTACACAAAGGGGTTCCAACACTGCTAGCTATGGCAAAGAGTATCTTTGGACGCCAATACTCTTGAGAAAGGCCATAAATTCGCACCCAAACTTGGGCAGAAGTTTGTTTTTGAACACTTGGATTAAAATCTTTTGTCCAAGGGAAAAGTTTAAGAAAACCAGGATTTAAATTCCATGAGTTAACAGCCCTAACTCTTCTAACATCCTCAACAGAAGAAAAGGAAAATTCAAAAAAACCCTTACCTAAAGATGTGATGCCCCATCTTCCAATTGATTTCCACAAAGAAGCTAACACAGTGCGTAAGGCAACTACAGAAACAGGGGTCGCACCCTTTGGCCAAATAACTCTCCCATGGAGGCAGTGCTTACAATCGTCAATCCCAGCTTCATAATCGTCCTCTGGAATGATGATAGAGATCTTATTCCCTTTTACACAAGGTTTTGGCAATTGATTCGTCGGAATATCACAAACATTGTTCACCGCGTGGACAAAGGTTTTTTGTTGTTTTTGAGGTTGCTTAACTGAGGTCGGATCTGAGTTTGGAGCATGATTTTCATTCACATCATGAAGAAAAGACCATGGAATGGAGTAATTAGACATGATAGGAGAAGATGATTTGGTGTTTTACGGTGGAGAAATTGGGTTTTTAGGTTTCAATGGCGGAAGGTAAAGAAATCGCCACTCTTTCTCTTTCTATGTCAATTAGGTATTTTATTATATGAATTGTGCATTTTTTTTTAAAAATATTATATGAGTTGCAAAATGCACTCAAAATGGTCAATAAATACTTTAAATATACAAATCAAATCAAATTAAAAAATAAATAAATGTGACAGATTTTTAAATGAGTCGCAAAATTCAAGGAAAAAAAATAATTTAACCGATTAATATCAAATATTGTTGTACAAAAAACTCAAATATCGCAACACAATTTTTTCCCCTAATCAGAGTTCATTGGATGGGGCGGATTTTTCATAATTTATTTTATTGTTCAATAAATATTAAAATCATATATAACCTAAAAACTAAAATTATAAATGGTAATCTTTTAATAATTTAATTAAAGTAAATAATTATCTTTTTAGGTGTAAATTGAATATTTGAAAATAGGCGTGAAACCCTCCTTAAGAATTTTAGAATTGGTTGATGCATATTCAAGCTCAAGTTTAACTCATAACTCTAATTAAACTAGGAAACACTAGTGCCATCGCATATAAGCACTTATGATATATAATATAATGATTTGCGGTCATAACATTGAATTTAGATCCTTTTAGATTAATTCTAACTAAATTTTTCCCTTTAGATCCAATCGTTAGTTGGTTCAGTGGTGATTGGCGCTAAACTTGGTAGGGAGGACCACGGTTCGATCCCCCACAACTGCGATCGGGAGGGGGCTGACTGCAACTACTTGATGCCAGAACTGACCCCCGAACCAGATTAATCTGGTGGTGAAAAAACAAAAAAAAAAACTTAAAAAAAATATTTCTCTAATTAATTATTTTGTAAAATTGTCTCTCTCTAGATTTATTTATTATTTTTTTATTAAAAGAGAAATTGAAATTAAAAGAGAGATGAAGATCAAGAAGATATATCTAGAGAAAATGAGAAGGAGATGATCCAAGTCTAAAATATTTTGACAAAAAAGATAAAAAAAATATATCAATATTTTATTTTACGAATAGGTAATACTGTAGTGAAAACTAGACCGTAATAGTGAAAATTAGTCCGTAATAAGTTGCATAAAGGTAAGTGCATGTGAGATTTACCACTTCCCAATTGATATTTCTTAAGTTTAATTGCACTTTTGGTCTTCTACTTTATTAAACTCACTAAAATAGTTCCTCTATTTTAAAATCAAAATTTTTGAACCCTTTATTTTCACATTTATTACAATTTTGGTCATAATTCATGTTTTTTTCCCTAAAATTAAAGTGGTGACTTTTGATGGTGGAAAAGGTGAATTCTGTTCTAAAATCTGATATTTTATCTTTAGATTCAACCATGAAGACGATAAATTACTTTTTAAGAAGCTATAAATCATTATTTTAGAGGAAAGAACAGACAATGAAATTAAAATTGAAACAAATATAAAATAAAGCGATAAAAAAAATTGATTTTAAAGTTGTAGAATTATTTTCATAAATTTGATAAAATAGTCGACCAAAAATACAATAAATCTATATTTTGTTGTATTAATTTTTTTTGCAACAACAAGCATTTCCCAATTCTTTATTGTGTCAAGCTACAAATTTGAGATAAGATTTTTAACACTTTCCACAAGTTTCATTGTTGAAAATTCACGTTTGTGTCGAAAGGGGAAAGTTAAAAAGTAGTAACACGTACACTACGCAGTTTGTCCAGTGTTTTTCCTAATAAGAAGAAGAGAAAAAAGAAAACAACGTTTGTTGGCATAGTTTAATGGATTTAATTGATAATGTCATTATACATTTTGTAACAATTTTATATGATAATAATTTTTCATAAAATTAATGATAATTTATTTAAAATAAAAACTTTTAGGAGGATGAAAACATCATATTTTTATTTTTAAAACTAAAATCAAAATATTTTAAACCAATTACATTAGTTTTTTTTTTTGTTTCAAACAACAAAACAAAAATTGTATATAATTATATTGAGTCAAAGTACGATGAGTATTATATCCGCTAACAAAAAAAAAGTTACCCAAAATATTAACACCAAAAATAGTAAATTTACATTTTCACCAACACACCACTCTACAAATAACTACGTATCCATCTATGCAAACAATCCAATGGATATTTCACCCATTCATATTCACTACACAACTGATGTTGAGCCTTTAGCAAGAGACACCTCAAAACACATGTTTGATTGCCTCCAGCAACTCTTGCACACAACTGTTGTGAGTTCGACTAGAAAACCACACCAATAAATCCTTTAGTGTGTGGGACAAACAAATAAAGCAACCAAACAACAATGGATATCCAAGCAATAATAATCAGCCAACAAAAGATAGAAAACTATGAAAGCGATAAAGAACACAAATAAAATTGTTTACCCAGTTCGGTGTTAATCAACCTACTCTGGGGAAGAGAGAGCTCTCCGATCCACTATCAAAGTTCTTCTTTCTTGATTACAATGAGATTTACAAGAGTTACAGGAAATTGGAGTTTTCCTAATTTCACCCTTTTCCCAAATATCTTCCCATAACCAATAGATTTAAATGATAATGATTACAAGGTGAAAGAAAGGAGTTTCAAACACTTGAAATAACCTAAGAGAAGATCTTCTTAATTCTAAACTTGATATTGGAAGAAACCCTCTCAAAACCCATATCATATAGGAACCTTTTCTTCTTTATTTATGTTCATTGAAAGAAAGGTCAAAAGAATCAAAAGAAGAGAACAAGTTTGATGGATGTACAGATTGCAACCTGAGCCATTTGGAAATTTCGAACAAAATCACTAGCGCCACTTTACAAGTTCCAAATAAGTGCACCTCGGTCTCCCTCTCCTCCAGACACCACACACAGTATATATGTTGATTTTTGTGGCGGTTTCGGACCACCGCTAATAACAAAATGGACAAAACAATCCGTTTCCAGTGGTTTTAACCCACCGCTAAAATTTGACATGCATTTTCGGCCGCTAATGGCAAATAGAGCAAAAAATATATATTTTCGGCGGGTTTAGACCGCCGCTAAAATTTTGACGTGCATTTTCGGGGGTTTAAACCCCCGCTAGAGTTTCAACAATAAATTATCCAGCAGACAAAAAACTGTCAATAGTTCCGCTTTTCAACCCTTTTTTTGCA
This sequence comes from Trifolium repens, assembly GCA_030408175.1. Classification (NCBI taxonomy): domain Eukaryota; kingdom Viridiplantae; phylum Streptophyta; class Magnoliopsida; order Fabales; family Fabaceae; genus Trifolium; species Trifolium repens. The sequence goes on from CP125851.1 coordinate 47,291,631, forward strand.
CTTTCCGAGTGTTTTTGGTTGTTGGTAATACTTGAATTTCTTTTAGTGTTATAACATCTTGTTGCTGTATCGACATCGAGAAAAGCCTTGGAAATTCTTCACAAAGAGGTCTTGCTCCCCTTCCAATTATGATGTCAAAATTTTGTTTTTTTTTTGTTTTTTGGTGATAAGCATGATGCCAAAATTTGATACTCTCACCATTATCCAATTTCCTTACCATGATATCTCTATAGTACCAATCCACACCCGGGTCCGATTTTAGAAGTCCCAACCGAAAAATATCTTTCCACCACAATGAGACATGTTTAACATTTATCCATGAAGCGAAATTGGATATATCGACAACCTCTTTGCCATATGCCATCAATACCAATTTCCAAAAGAAATCCTTTGAAGTTAGTAAGCGCCACCTCCATTTTATTAATAGCGCAACGCTAACCAACCTTAAGTGTTTAATTCCTAACCCATAGTACTTCTTTGGCCGACACACATCCGACCATTTCACCCACGGCCCCACAAAATTTCTTTTGTATGAAAACAATTTTCTTCCACACACGCTCCAACATTCGCATATAAGACATATATAGTAAGTAGGGATTGATACAAATACCAGGTTAATTAGAATTACTCTTCCCCTAAGATCACATACCTATTTTGCCAAGCATTTAGTTATTATTAATAGTACTAAATTTTTTTAAAAATTGTCTCTTATTAAAAAAGACCAAAGAAAGTACAATTCAAAACATAGAAAGTACTCTCTCTAGCTTCATATAAAAACAAAAATTAATTTTTTAGATTAATTAAAAAAATAATATATATAGTCTATATTGCAGATATACCGTACAGTAAATACATTACTTTTTTTAATAAATTTAAAATATTAATTTTTGCTTATATATAAAATTGGATGAAGTACTATTTAATAAAGATGTGGAAGCTTACAACTTCCAACTAACATCTCATATAGGTCAATGGTTTCATCCATCCATGCATGCACACCATATACTGTAGTTCAGAGTCAACTCTCTTTTGCTGATATTGTTAGAATTAGAGATACCAAAATATAAAAGAGACAGCGACTAGAGTTTCAATAATATCAGAATAACATTGCTTTATAAAATAAGATTATAAGAGTACTTATAATGATACCTAATAGACTACTAAATTACTAGCATATACATATATCTAAAGTCCAATAATTAAAGGTCTAATATATCTAACACATACATATATAATCGGTCCATGCTGGATACTGAGTACTTTGAATTAGGGGTGTTCACGGTTCATAAACTGCACTGAACTGAACCATATAAATGGTTCAGTTCAGTAACTGAAACCACTTCTTATAAAAACTGGTTTATTTCTCAAACCAGTTTCAGTTCGGTTCAGAACCAGTTTAGAACCAGTTTACATCTTTAAACCGGTTTAGTTTCAGTTAACTGGTTTAAAACCGGTTTTTAGTAAAAACTGGTTTTACTCCAATTTTCTGTATTTTTTTAAAAAAAAAACTGATTTCCGATAAATATAATTTCGGAATTTTTTTCCCGAAAAACAGTTTCAGTCTATTTCTCGGGAAAAAAGTTTCCGACTTTTTCGAGATAAAAGTTCCCGATTATTTTTGGGAAAAAAAGTTCCCGATTTTTTTCGGGAAAAAAGTTATCGATTTTTTCCGGGAAAATAGTTCCCGATATTTTCGGAAAAAAAGTTCCCGATTTTTTTGGAAAAAAAGTTCCGATTTTTTCGGGAAAAAAGTTCTCGATTTTTTTCGGAAAAAAGTTCCTGATTTTTTCGGAAAAAAAGTTCCTATTTTTTTGGAAAAAAAGTTCCGATTTTTTCGGGAAAAAATTTCCCGATTTTTTTCGAAAAAAAAGTTCCCAGTTTTTTTTCAGAAAAAAATTCCCGATTTTTTTCGGAGAAAAGTTTCTGATTTTTCCGGAAAATAAGTTCCCGATATTTCATGGAAAAAAGTTATGATTTTTCGAGAAAAAAAGTTACCGATTTTTTCGGGAGAAATTTTACCGGTCTTTTTTCCGCTTTTTTTTTGAAGAAAAAAGTTCCCAAAAATTATTAAATATTTTTCTTTTTTTTTAAAAATAAAATATAATTCATAAATTTAAACTGGTTTTGAACCGGTTATAAACTGAATTGTAGCTGTTTTTAAAAAGTGGTTTAGTTCAAAACTGTATTAAATGGTTCAGTTTAAAATATGGTTCAGTGCAGTTCGAACTACAGTTTGGTTTAGTTAACTGAATTTTTGAACACCCCTACTTTGAATTGAGTGCTGGAATATTGTTTGCTCTAATTCATTAATAATGTTACAATTATTTTAAATTATATTTCATCATTTATCAACTGATATTATGTCGGCAGTAAATATCAGTTGCAACTTGCAAATCAATCAGGTGCATTTTATATAAATGACGTTAATTAATAAAAATTGATATATTATAAATAAAATATATTAATTTTCATTTATTTTAGTACTAAATTTGTTACTGTGAAGGAGAATGTCACAAAATCTCTTCGAAGTAGAGATAACCTCTATTAATAAATTTTTACTTAAAAAAAATAACTATTATTAAAGCAATGTCTTGGCTGAAATACAGAGAAGGCAGGGGAATGAAATTTCAATATACTACAGGAAAATTAAACTTCATATAGACTCGATCCTGCAAGTGCAGTGGAGCTTGAGAAAAAAATTGGATGGACCACTAAAATAAACTATGGTATATAAATTATACTGTATCAAAAAATTAAATTGTTAAATAAATTTTGATCATCGAAAATTAAATTATATATATTTTAGAAGAAATCAAATTTTTTTTTGGTATCTAATTCTTTAATTCTAGAAACTTCAACATGTTCGGGTGTAAAAATATTGTTCTGCTCTTCATCTTTAATCACTAACAAAAAAAATTTAAATATAGCTTTTGTTCCTATAAATTACCCACTTTTGTTTTTGGTTTTTATAAAAAAAAGCAAAATGCATTATAGGTTATTTAAGAAAAAGATGATGAAGAATATGATGAACATTGCACATAAATTCTAAAATGTTTGTAACACACTAAGTTTTAGCATTGATTCGCCCCCACAAATTAATGCAAATTAATTGTTTGCAAATGAAATAGCCGATGAAAATTAATTAGAGATCCAGGGTGAATAATAAAAATGGAACCTTAACAAAAACACTCCAAGATAACAAATCAATTCACTTGAGGACAATCTAGAGTCAATCGCCGGGTTACTTTTGTTGTTGAGCTCATAGTCACTTGATTGCGATTCACTTTAATATGTAGTACAAGTTTGAGTATGTGATACGCAACCTTTGAAGTATTGGGTACGTGAGCGATGTACAAAATATCATTCATTCATATAAATTATCTTCAAATTTAAAAGAAATTTTCTTGTGTAGGTTGATTTTCAAAGAATTACTAATACTAATTTAATTAAGAGTTTAACAACTATTCTTGAAAAATCAATTTAACAATTATAAAATAAAAATAAACTAAGCCCAACACTTATTTTATTAATATTCCCTCTGTCCCAAAATTATTGTCGTTTAAGGTTTTTGCACACATATTAAGAAAATATAATTATGTTGTTAAAAGAAGAAATATTTTTATTAAATTACTCCTATAAATTATTGGTTTATTTCCTTTTCCTTGGGAATGTGTATAGAGTAATAATTATGGAGTACAATAGGAAAATATTGTACTAAAAAGTGAAAATAACATTTATTTTGGAACAAAATTTTATTCCTAAAGTGAAATTATTTTGGAACGGATGGAGTATTATTATTATTTGGATCATGCTAACTAGTGCCCTCGGGGTACTAGTTAATGAGCCAAAAGTAGTAAATTTTGTCTTAAAAACATCATTGCTTATATTTTAAATGTATTGACTACACAAATTCCTAGATTACTATATTATAATTAGTATCCTTAACTAGTGCCCCAGGGGCACTAGTTAGCATTTTCCTTATTATTATTATTATTAAAACTACCGGCAATAATGCAATGTTTTACATTATGATGCATCACAGTTAGCTATTATTAATGTTGTAGTATTTATAAAGAGTTATTATGTCAACATGTTCTCTTGGTAGCTTAATGTACCGTAGAAGTTTAGTATTTAATGATGTAAAAAAAATTAATTCTAAAAAGATTCAATGCACAATTTATAAGAATTTGTTTTTATATTTGTCTGCTTAACATGTGTCTTTTAGGACACGTGTTACCATTTCCCATTTATAAATACAACACATGAATTTAATTCAACTTTAATTACTTTTTGTAGTTTGAATGCTTGTTTGAATGCTAGTTTAGTTATTAAACTTTTCTTTGCACTGATATGTTGGTTAATTATTTATTGAGTTGTAGTTTTTTTTTGGTTAATTATTTTTGTAGTTTGAATGCTGGTTCCAATGCTAGTTTAGTTAAACTTTTCTTTGCACTGATACGTTGGTTAATTATTTATTGTATGACTGGTCTACAACTAGTCAAACGTTTTTTTTTGGGCCCTTAGAAACAAAACAAATGTTCTCAACGACCAGTAAGGGGCAAATAAAAAGTTCATGTTTTAATTATGATTTTGAAATGCAATCAATTTTTTTTATTACCAGTATCTAGTCTAATGGACTGTTTAATTTAGTTCTGGAGCTAATTCTAATATTAAGTGGTTAATTTCAGCCCCCTCTCGATCGTAGTTGTAGATTTTCTATCAAATCCAGCATCATACACCACTAAACTAATTAACGATCAGTAAAATGTTGTAAGACCCAAGATTTCATTGTATAGTTGGTTTAAGGAATATTAGGGTTTCGACGTGTTCGTGTGATGAACCATCGTGTAATTATGAGGTTTTGCTGTAATCGAGTCTGTTTTGTGCTCGTGCACTGGTTTTGTACAGACTTTTGTCTTGTGATCCTGTTGCTTGAATAAGAAGTTATATGTGGTTTTAGTATAACGAGTTTTGGATTATTCTTGTTTTTGGAAAAACGAGTAGGATTTTACCCGTCGTTGTAAAATCTTATTGCGTCTGTTTTACGTGAGGTTTCGGATGGAAGTTTTATATATCTGCGCGAGTTAGGATATATTCTGAGATTAATTTTCTAAGGTATGGAAGAAAATTACAGTCGCGGAAAAAGATTCGGCGATAAGTTTTGGAATGGAAAAACGTTAGACGTTCTTTCCGTAAGTTTTACGTTTCTGTGATTTACGTTCGTCGCGTCGCGCGAGAGCTGTATACGAGACTTGTTAGGGATGAGTTGGAGATGTCTTGTGACCTTCTCATAAAGTAATTGATCCAATCGCTAGGGTTTAAGCTTGGACTTTTGACTTTGATCCAAGGGTGGATTGGCTATCAAGAGCTTTACAATAGTAAGGAGGTTTATGACTTGTGGACTTAAGAAATCATAAAATCCACTTCATTCTTTCCCTCTTTCACGTGTGACTCCATTACTTTTCCAACCTTCACAAATTTCCTTTCTTCACCATTTCACTCCATTTCAAGCTTTGGAGCTTTGAGGAAAGTTGTAGAGAATCACTTTCTAAAGGTAACCCTCTCTTCTCATCTCTTAGGTTGGTAGACTTATAGAGTTTAAAAGTTTTTGGGTTTATGTTCTCATGAGGGTTTGTTAGAAAATGTTACTTTACATGGTTTTGTTCCATGAATGTTGTTCATGAGGTCTAGAGAAACATGTTTAGGCTTTGTTGTTTGTTTTCCATGAGTTGGTGAAAAATCTCATGAGAAAAGTTAGGGTTTTGGTTAGTTTATGTATTGATCAATTACATGAGGTTATGTTGTAAGGTTTTGAAAAGAAAAGTTGTCTTTGAACCTTTGGGCGAAAGGGAAATGCGTTGTATGGTTTTTTTTTGGAAAATCCGATGAAAAATATTTTGAGGTTTATGAAAATATTTCCTAAGTGTTTTTGGGTAGTGTTTTGGGGTCAAAATGGTTTAAAACTATTGTGACATGTGGTGTCGCTTTGTACTTTGAAAACATGTTTGAAAATGATTACCGGACGGTTAAGGCCCGTAATAAAACTTGTGCTTGGGTTTGGTTTTGATTTTGGAAATGAAAATCAAATAACTTGCACTCGAAGCAACCAACATGCTTTCGGAAATGTGTTGCTTGCTTATGAAAATGGTTTGCTTTTATGCCTTAAAAAGATGTTGGGAATTAATAGAATCAAACTAGGCTTGGGGTGGAAAAGGTGGTGTGAGTTGCTGTCTTGTGCTGTCATGACAGGTGCAACTCGCTGAGCGAGTTGTTACTCGCCAGGGCGAGTGTCACAGGTCCCGACAACACGCCAGGGCGATCTCCAGAGCGAGTAAGACCAGTACTCTCTGCCTTCACTCGCCATCAACTCGCCAGGGCGAGCTCTGAGAGTTGAAATTTTGGATTCTGATTTCTAAACTTGGTTTTTAACTTTCTAATCCCTTTTTATTAATTTATGGAAGTGGTGGGGATTGGAAACGAGTTTTTCGGGTACTCGGAAAGTACGTAGCTTATAACGCAAGAAAACGGCCATTTTGCATTTCAAATTATTTAAGACTTTTGACAATTGTTTTGGGTCCTAAAAATAGTACATATAACTCATGGTGGTTGATCAATACGATAGTTTTCGGTATGATATCCGAAAGAGTGAATTTTCCTTAGAAACCTTTAGAGTTTTTGGGGTTTTGATGTAGTTTCAATACATTGGGTTTGGAAACGATGTATTGATTGTCCGTTGCTTGTTTTAGGGAGCACGTAGTGTTGTGTGAGCGTTTTGTTGACGGAAGCTTGCCGAGGTAAGGGCTCCACTTTATTTCCGTCTTTTCAAACGGTTTTGTTAAACATGCTTTAGATTTGTTGTGTTGTAATTGGTGGTGTGCTTGGCATGTTTTTGTGATGTATTCTCGATATGAGATCGTGGTAAATACATGATTTGTTGTCTTACATATGTTTGGTGAAATATGTGTATGAGCAGGTGATTAAATACATATGACTAGATGTATATGTATGTGTTGTTGTGGTGTGATTACATATGCGTGTACGATATGTATGTGTTGCATTAGCATATAAGGGGAATCGTATGCTCATGCATTCATAGTACGTGGTTATCGGGAATGGATCACGGGGTGCGATTATCGGGAATGGATCCACCTTAATCCTACGGGATTTATTGAGTCCAATAAGCGGTTATCGGGAATGGACTGCAGAGTGCGATTATCGGGAATGGATCCACTCTAACCCTTTGTGGTTTTATTGATGATGATTACTCTTCCGGAATTCATATGCATGTGGTAATGGGGAATCTACCACACTCATTGTAGAAGTCTGCATTAGGCTTGGTGTGCATTATATATATAAACCCGTTGGTGGGAATCGCTTTTGTGTTAAAGAGTTTTCTCTTGTGTATGTGGAAATTTGTTATGTGTACATCTTTCGCACCGGTTATATATATATATATATATACTTGTGTTTTGTGGTGACCCTTTCTTTCATTTGCGGGCTCATCCCACCCAGATGATGGGTTATGTCGTGGTGACGACGGTGGCTGTTCCAGGCCCCAGTGAGCGGTTGGAGCTGTAGCCTAGAATAGTTAGACTATGCGCCGGTGTGTTTTGTGCACCGTGCTTTTTGGTTAGCATAGGATTTCTAACTTGTTTTGGTACTTGGACTTGGATTGTAATTATTCAGGAATACACTTTGCTTGTCGAAGCACCTTTTAGTAATGAGTTCTTTTGTATATTTGAATGCCGGTTCATTTAGAATCTTTTATGCGCACTCTGAGTGTTAGTTGAAAAAAAAAAAAAATGCCCTTTTTGGCTTTTGAAAAACGGGGTGTTACAATTTGGTATCAGAGCACGACTTTAAATCTTCAAAGGGAAAGTGTATACTTGAGTTGTTAGTCCAGAGTCGGTTAGAACGTAACTAGTGTGGAGTTAGTTCTAGTGTTTGTTCTGTGTCGGGTTTCGAGTTAGTAATCCGTGGAGTGAGATATTCTGTTAGGATTCAGAATTGTATGACTAAGGATCTAATCAGAATTGGTATTGACTAGAATAGAATGCCGCCAAGAAGGGCGAATCCAGCTCCTATGGTACCCGAGGTTGATATAAACCAGATGGCTTATGCCATGCATACGATGGCAGCGGCTGTGACTGCTCAGAGCCATGCTAAGGCGCAGAGAGATCTGGAAAAGCGCGAAAGAGAAATACTCGCTGTTGGATCTAGACTTCTCTCAAATTTCAACCACCAGACTCCTCCAAAGTTTAACGGAGAGGGAGGTCCGGAAACTGCTGATCTATGGCTCCAATCGGTGGAGAGGATATTCGGGGCAATTCATTGTCCAGAAGGGGAGAAGGTTGTCTTAGCTACCTATCAGTTGCTAGGGGGTTCAGAGTATTGGTGGAGGAACACCCGTATTATCATGGAGAATGGCCATGAAGAATTGAATTGGGAGAACTTCAAGAGGAGGTTCTTAGCCAAGTACTTTCCCGAGACTGCGAGGGAAAGGTATGGAGAAGAGTTCTTGAGACTGAGGCAGGGTAGCATGAATGTGGAGGCTTACTCCAAGAAGTTTGAATCGCTATCCCGTTTCTTCCGCTTCTTTAGGGATGGGATAGATGAGGTTTATATGTGCCGTCGTTTTCAAGATGGTTTGAGGTACGAGCTGCAAGACGCAGTGGTGCCGTTAGGGATTCGACACTTTCAAGTGCTGGTTGAGAAGTGTCAAGAAGTTGAGGATATGAGGAATAAGCAGGTGAACCGCCAAGGGAATTCTAGTGCTGGAGGACCAAGTCGTACCAATGATCGTGGTTCGACTCAGAATCGTGGGAAACAAGGTGGTAAGCCGTATGATCGTCCACAAAACAGTAAGGGACAAGGAAGGTCGGTGAATCAAGGGAATCAAAATAGGGTGAAACAAGGTTGTTTCAAGTGTGGCGAGGTGGGCCACTATGCCAATGAATGCCCGACCGCGGCGAATGTATGTTATAATTGTAAGAAGCCGGGGCATGTGGCTAGAGAGTGCAGGGCCCCAAAGGCCGGGCCGTCGGCAAATGCGGCGCAAGGCTCACAAGGTACTAGACCGGCGGCAAAGGCACGTGCTTACTGTATGGGCACTGAGTTGAGTGGGCAGGCTAGCAATGCCATCCATGAGAGCTGTCACATCGCAGGTAATTCTTTAACTGCTTTGATTGACACGGGGGCAACCCACTCATTCATATCTTTGGCATGTGCAAATCGTTTGAGTTTGAATGTATCTGTGCTTCCGTTTGATTTGGATGTTTTGACTCCTGCTAAGGATTTGGTAGTAAATACTGCATGTTTGCATTGTTTGGTAGTAATCCAGAATAGGGATTTTCTGGTCAATTTGGTTTGTCTACCGCTTTTATCTCTCGAGATCATCCTCGGGATGGATTGGTTGTCTTATCACTATGTTATTTTGGACTGTGCTCGGAAATTGGTTTTCTTTCCCGAGCCAGGTGTGCGAAGGTACTTGTCTGCAAATCGGCTTTCTGTGGTTATGTGTAACGGAGAACCGGAGATAGTTTCACTTGCTAGCTTAGGAGTGACGTCGGAGATCCGAATTGGGGAAATTCGAGTGGTTCAGGATTTCCAAGATGTGTTTCCATCGGAGATTCCAGCTTTTCCTCCGTGTAGAGAGGTGGAATTCTTTATTGATTTGCAACCGGGTACGGGTCCGATTTCGGAATCAGCTTATCGGATGGCTCCAACTGAGTTGGTAGAGTTGAAAAGTCAGATTGAGGACTTGTTAGGTAAAGGTTTCATAAGGCCTAGTGTGTCGCCTTGGGGAGCACCGGTCTTATTGGTTAAAAAGAAGGATGGTAAGTCTCGTTTGTGTGTGGATTATCGGAAGCTTAATAAGGTGACTATCAAGAACCGATATCCATTGCCACGAATCGATGATTTGATGGATCAGTTGAGGGGAGCCTCAGTGTTTTCAAAGATTGACTTGAAGTCTGGTTATCACCAGATAAGGGTACGAGATGAAGATATTCAGAAAACGGCGTTTAGGACGCGGTATGGGCATTATGAGTTTTTGGTGATGCCGTTTGGAGTGACGAATGCACCTGCTATCTTTATGGCTTACATGAATCGGATATTCAATTCATTTTTGGACAAGTTTGTAGTGGTGTTCATTGATGACATTTTGGTGTATTCGAAAAGTGAAGAGGAGCATGAAGAGCATCTTCGCTTGGTTTTGCAAGTTTTGCGGGAGAAAAGGTTGTATGCTAACCCGTCAAAGTGTGATTTTTGGTTGGAAGAGGTGAATTTCCTTGGCCATGTTATATCAAAAGAGGGAATAGCCGTGGATCCAGCCAAGATTGATACGGTACTTTCATGGAAGCAGCCTCAAACAGTGACTGATGTGAGGAGTTTTGTCGGTTTGGCCGGTTATTACCGAAGGTTCATTGAAGGTTTCGCTAAGATTGTGGCACCGATGACACAACTTACGCGAAAAGATCAACCTTTTGCGTGGACAGAGAAGTGTGAGTTGAGTTTCCAGTTGTTGAAAGAACGGTTGACGACTTCACCAGTTTTGATGTTACCACAGTCGGAGGAACTGTATGAGGTTATTGTGATGCTTCTCATCAGGGGTTGGGTTGTGTGTTGATGCAACACAAGAGAGCAGTGGCTTATGCGTCAAGACAGTTGAAAGTGCATGAAAAGAATTATCCTACGCACGATCTAGAGCTTGCGGCTGTTGTTTTCGCATTGAAGATTTGGAGACATCATCTTTATGGTTGCACTTTTGTCGTGTTTAGTGACCATAAAAGCCTTAAGTATCTGTTCGATCAGAAAGAGCTTAATATGAGGCAACGGAGGTGGATGGAAACTTTGAAAGATTTTGATTTCACTTTAGAATACCATCCTGGAAAGGCTAATGTGGTATCCGATGCTTTGAGTAGGAAGAGTGTGTCGGTTTGTTCGGCACAAATGGCTAGTCAACAAGAGTTGTTGAGAGAGTTTCGTGACTTGCACCTAGAGGTAGAGTTTGCTTTAGGGATTATGAGACTAGGTATGATTACCATCTCAAGCGGTTTGTTGGAGGATATTGCTAATTGTCAAGATGACAAGTTCCTTATGGAGAAAAGAGCTTTGATTGTTCGGGGAACCAACCGAGATTTCAAGGTGGGATCAGACAACATCTTGAGGTGTCAAGGGAGAGTGTGTGTACCCGAAGCTATGGACTTGAGGAACATCATTCTAGGGGAGGCACACAAGAGTAAACTTAGTATACATCCCGGAGCAACAAAGATGTATCAAGACCTGAGGCATGATTTCTGGTGGCCGGGTATGAAAAAGGATGTGGCCGAGTATGTGGCGTCGTGTCTGACTTGTCAGAAGGCGAAGATTGAGCATCAAAGACCCGCAGGGATGCTGCAGTCGTTAGATATCCCCGAGTGGAAGTGGGATAGCATTTCTATGGATTTCGTCACTGGTTTACCTAAGACCAGGAGGAAGCATGATTCCATTTGGGTGATAGTGGATCGTTTGACAAAGTCCGCTCATTTTCTACCGGTAAGAACTACGGATACAGCGGCAAAGTTGACCGACATTTACATTGCTGAGATTGTGAGGTTACATGGGATTCCGTCGAGTATAGTGTCAGATCGAGACCCAAAGTTTACTTCACACTTTTTGGAGGACTCTGCATGAGGCGTTGTGGACGAAACTGAGATTGAGTTCCGCCTACCATCCTCAGACAGATGGGCAGACTGAGAGAACAAATCAATCGTTGGAAGATTTGTTGAGAGCATGTGTGTTGGATGATCGTGGAAGTTGGGATGATGTATTACCTTTGATAGAATTCACATACAACAATAGTTTCCACGCGAGTATTGGAATGGCACCATACGAGGCTTTGTATGGGAGAAGATGTCAGACTCCTTTGTGTTGGTACCAAGATGGGGAGAGTATGATAGTAGGACCGGAAATGGTACAACAGACGACGGACAAGGTCCGAAAGATAAGGGCAATGATGAAGGTTGCTCAAGATCGACAAAAGAGTTATGCGGATAGGCGTCGGAGGCCTTTAGAGTTTGAGGATGGAGATCATGTATTTCTCCGTGTTACCCCAACAACTGGTGTTGGAAGGGCTTTGAAAGCAAAGAAGTTGACTCCGAAGTTCATAGGGCCTTATCAGATTACGGAGCGGATTGGGAAGGTAGCATATCGGATCGCGTTGCCACCGGTACTATCTTTGATTCATGACGTGTTCCATGTGTCGCAATTGCGGAAATATACACCGGATCCGTCACATGTGATCACACCAGACGACATCCAGTTGAGGGATAACTTGTCATTTGAAGTTCCGCCGATCAAGATTGCGGATAGGAAGATGAAACGTCTGAGGACGAAAGAGATACCTTTGGTGAAGGTAATATGGAACGAAGCTACAGGAGATACTACCTGGGAGCTCGAGAGTAAGATGAAGGAATTATACCCCAGATTGTTTGACGATGTCTAAGTTTCGAGGACGAAACTTCTTTTAGGGGGGTAGTATTGTAAGACCCAAGATTTCATTGTATAGTTGGTTTAAGGAATATTAGGGTTTCGACGTGTTCGTGTGATGAACCATCGTGTAATTATGAGGTTTTGCTGTAATCGAGTCTGTTTTGTGCTCGTGCACTGGTTTTGTACAGACTTTTGTCTTGTGATCCTGTTGCTTGAATAAGAAGTTATATGTGGTTTTAGTATAACGAGTTTTGGATTATTCTTGTTTTTGGAAAAACGAGTAGGATTTTACCCGTCGTTGTAAAATCTTATTGCGTCTGTTTTACGTGAGGTTTCGGATGGAAGTTTTATATATCTGCGCGAGTTAGGATATATTCTGAGATTAATTTTCTAAGGTATGGAAGAAAATTACAGTCGCGGAAAAAGATTCGGCGATAAGTTTTGGAATGGAAAAACGTTAGACGTTCTTTCCGTAAGTTTTACGTTTCTGTGATTTACGTTCGTCGCGTCGCGCGAGAGCTGTATACGAGACTTGTTAGGGATGAGTTGGAGATGTCTTGTGACCTTCTCATAAAGTAATTGATCCAATGGCTAGGGTTTAAGCTTGGACTTTTGACATTGATCAAAGGGTGGATTGGCTATCAAGAGCTTTACAATAGTAAGGAGGTTTATGACTTGTGGACTTAAGAAATCATAAAATCCACTTCATTCTTTCCCTCTTTCACGTGTGACTCCATTACTTTTCCAACCTTCACAAATTTCCTTTCTTCACCATTTCACTCCATTTCAAGCTTTGGAGCTTTGAGGAAAGTTGTAGAGAATCACTTTCTAAAGGTAACCCTCTCTTCTCATCTCTTAGGTTGGTAGACTTATAGAGTTTAAGAGTTTTTGGGTTTATGTTCTCATGAGGGTTTGTTAGAAAATGTTACTTTACATGGTTTTGTTCCATGAATGTTGTTCATGAGGTCTAGAGAAACATGTTTAGGCTTTGTTGTTTGTTTTCCATGAGTTGGTGAAAAATCTCATGAGAAAAGTTAGGGTTTTGGTTAGTTTATGTATTGATCAATTACATGAGGTTATGTTGTAAGGTTTTGAAAAGAAAAGTTGTCTTTGAACCTTTGGGCGAAAGGGAAATGCGTTGTATGGTTTTGTTTTGGAAAATCCGATGAAAAATATTTTGAGGTTTATGAAAATATTTCCTAAGTGTTTTTGGGTAGTGTTTTGGGGTCAAAATGGTTTAAAACTATTGTGACATGTGGTGTCGCTTTGTACTTTGAAAACATGTTTGAAAATGATTACCGGACGGTTAAGGCCCGTAATAAAACTTGTGCTTGGGTTTGGTTTTGATTTTGGAAATGAAAATCAAATAACTTGCACTCGAAGCAACCAACATGCTTTCGGAAATGTGTTGCTTGCTTATGAAAATGGTTTGCTTTTATGCCTTAAAAAGATGTTGGGAATTAATAGAATCAAACTAGGCTTGGGGTGGAAAAGGTGGTGTGAGTTGCTGTCTTGTGCTGTCATGACAGGTGCAACTCGCTGAGCGAGTTGTTACTCGCCAGGGCGAGTGTCACAGGTCCCGACAACACGCCAGGGCGATCTCCAGAGCGAGTAAGACCAGTACTCTCTGCCTTCACTCGCCATCAACTCGCCAGGGCGAGCTCTGAGAGTTGAAATTTTGGATTCTGATTTCTAAACTTGGTTTTTAACTTTCTAATCCCTTTTTATTAATTTATGGAAGTGGTGGGGATTGGAAACGAGTTTTTCGGGTACTCGGAAAGTACGTAGCTTATAACGCAAGAAAACGGCCATTTTGCATTTCAAATTATTTAAGACTTTTGACAATTGTTTTGGGTCCTAAAAATAGTACATATAACTCATGGTGGTTGATCAATACGATAGTTTTCGGTATGATATCCGAAAGAGTGAATTTTCCTTAGAAACCTTTAGAGTTTTTGGGGTTTTGATGTAGTTTCAATACATTGGGTTTGGAAACGATGTATTGATTGTCCGTTGCTTGTTTTAGGGAGCACGTAGTGTTGTGTGAGCGTTTTGTTGACGGAAGCTTGCCGAGGTAAGGGCTCCACTTTATTTCCGTCTTTTCAAACGGTTTTGTTAAACGTGCTTTAGATTTGTTGTGTTGTAATTGGTGGTGTGCTTGGCATGTTTTTGTGATGTATTCTCGATATGAGATCGTGGTAAATACATGATTTGTTGTCTTACATATGTTTGGTGAAATATGTGTATGAGCAGGTGATTAAATACATATGACTAGATGTATATGTATGTGTTGTTGTGGTGTGATTACATATGCGTGTACGATATGTATGTGTTGCATTAGCATATAAGGGGAATCGTATGCTCATGCATTCATAGTACGTGGTTATCGGGAATGGATCACGGGGTGCGATTATCGGGAATGGATCCACCTTAATCCTACGGGATTTATTGAGTCCAATAAGCGGTTATCGGGAATGGACTGCAGAGTGCGATTATCGGGAATGGATCCACTCTAACCCTTTGTGGTTTTATTGATGATGATTACTCTTCCGGAATTCATATGCATGTGGTAATGGGGAATCTACCACACTCATTGTAGAAGTCTGCATTAGGCTTGGTGTGCATTATATATATAAACCCGTTGGTGGGAATCGCTTTTGTGTTAAAGAGTTTTCTCTTGTGTATGTGGAAATTTGTTATGTGTACATCTTTCGCACCGGTTATATATATATATATATACTTGTGTTTTGTGGTGACCCTTTCTTTCATTTGCGGGCTCATCCCACCCAGATGATGGGTTAGGTCGTGGTGACGACGGTGGCTGTTCCAGGCCCCAGTGAGCGGTTGGAGCTGTAGCCTAGAATAGTTAGACTATGCGCCGGTGTGTTTTGTGCACCGTGCTTTTTGGTTAGCATAGGATTTCTAACTTGTTTTGGTACTTGGACTTGGATTGTAATTATTCAGGAATACACTTTGCTTGTCGAAGCACCTTTTAGTAATGAGTTCTTTTGTATATTTGAATGCCGGTTCATTTAGAATCTTTTATGCGCACTCTGAGTGTTAGTTGAAAAAAAAAAAAAAAATAATGCCCTTTTTGGCTTTTGAAAAACGGGGTGTTACAAATGTAACCAATTTAAGTCCGCCATTTACATGTTCTTACTTGATTTTGTGGTCCATGGAAAAAGAAAATGTTTGAAAAGAGTTATTAGGTGTCTTTCTTTGAAGGTCTAAAAGTGTCTCATTTGAAGGAATTTATGTTTTTGACTAGTTTGACAAAGCTCCCAAAGATTGAGTTGCTACCGACCAATTCATGAATCTTCCTTCGAATGAGACAGATATGAGATATGATATGATATGATATGACATTTATAAAAGCTTGTTTTAAATTTTAATTGCACATGGTTGCTTCTCGTTCTTTCATTTTACTAGAGTATACTTTTCTTCTTCTTCTTTCCGTTTTCTCTTTCTAAAGTATAAAATTAATTCTTAATTTAGCATTAAACGAAGGCCGTAGGTGAGATTTTCTTTGTGCCAATTGATGTGGAGTGGGAATTTGAATATAAGAACTCCCTGCAATTCCAAAAAAAAAAAAAAAACCCTAATGTATATGATTAATATTCAAAGAAAAATAATGAACTTTTGATTATGATAAGGGACGTGACATTTGTGACCCCTTTACAAAGAAGATCGATGGACTTCGTTTGTTTGTCGCTAGTATAATGGCACGATATATGATATTAGTATGCCAGGTTGCACAATAAATTGGTGACTAGTGAGTTTTGCTTAATTAGATAAAAGATATTACTCCAACTAACTAATTCGTTGGTTGTTCAAACAATAATGTACAGTACCATTCATAATTTGCTTAATATGAACGATCGAGATAGTTGGCCGAACTGAAGCAATGTTTTAGCGGGTGGATGTTGAGGGTGCTATTTAAAAACACTCCTATGCTCTTGTCAATAAGAGTGTAAAGAATAAAGGGTTCTAAATAGAAAAAAGATGAACCAATGTGAATATATAGATATATTTATTATGGGTATGAGGATGAGTCACTAAAGAATAAAGGAGTGGCGCCCATTAGGATTTGGTAGCCATTGAGAGGTGATACCGAGCCGGTGGGACGTTACAATTCAAAGAGAATTTGAGTTCGTGTTTGATTCTATCCAGGATTAGACCCTTGCAAAATGGGATAAAATTATGTCTTAGGGTCAATCCATAACATTTTTTGTACATATATTAAAAAAATGTTAAATAAAGGTATATTGTGTATTTAACAATTATTATTTACAAAGAGTATAAATACTCAAATTTAGTATTATAATATATTAGCCGTGGTTAGTGTCTCTCCAATAGGGCTGGAAATGAGTCGAGCTGAGTCGAACTCGTCTGAGCTCGACTCGACTCGTCGGAAATTGGTTCAGCTTGAAACTCGGCTCAATTGTAACACGAACTTTTTTTTCAGCTCAAGTTCGGCTCGTTTAAAGTTCACGAACAGTTTGGTTCGCCTAGTTAGGTTCAACTCCTTAAGTTAAATCACATAATTCTAAAGTCAATATTTTTGTCAAAATTTTATCTTTAATCTTTTAAACTATTTTTTTCAAAGAAAAATCAAATATTAAATTAAAATAAAATTCATCCTAAGCGTATAATGAATAAACACATACAAAATTCAAACTGGCATAAACTGATACAAGTAATAAAATTATAAAGGAAAAACCAACAAAATTCTACAATTATTCTCAAAATATTCTTGCAATTCCATACTCCAATAGGTTTCCCCTTCAAGATAAAATTGCATCACTTAAAAAGATTTGAAAATTTATATATATAACCGAGTTAGTTCATGAGTCAAACGAGTCGAACTATATATAGTTTGTATTCAGTTCATTTATTTAACGAACTTAATTTTTAACTCAAGTTCAGCTCATTTGGTTCATGAACCAAGTTCACAAGTCAAATATCGAATCGAGCTTCGAACTATTCACGAGTTGGCTTGGGTCATTGCCAGCCCTACTCTCCAACTACACATTTATAAGACGCCCTGAATAAGTTTATTAGATTTTTAAAAAAATGTCAAAGTCAGTCATTAGTTGTAAATATTAGTATTTTTTCTCTTTTACCACTAGGACTTAAACTTGGAATTTTTTACACCTTAACATCTTTAACCGTTTAAACAGTTAAACTACCCACCTCACTCCTAAATTTATATATATATATATATATATATATATATATATATATATATATATATTAATAAATAATATATGTCAATAAAACTTTAAATTATCATAGATTGTTGAATTTGTGGTATTTAGGGGGAAGAATAGGAGAAAATAATAAGAAAATAAAAATATTATCGATAAAGAACTAAATAAAATATTTACATACCAAATATTATGATACTACCTTGGTATTTATAGCCAAGTGAATATATTTAAATCTAAACTAAATCCCTTAATTATAGGGCTTATAATAACCAAACCTAATTATTGAGATATTTTCTAAACAAACTAAAATATAAAAGTAATGACGGCTAGGGTTTATATGAAGAAAAAAAGGTAAAGCGAAGAATAACCGAGAGTTGATTTTTCTTGCAGCGGAATTATGTTTCAAGGTGGATACCATGGCTCTGATACCATGTTGAATTTGTGGCATTTAGGGGGAAGAATAGGAGAAAATAATAAGAAAATAAAAATATTATCGATAAAGAACTAAATAGAATATTTACATAGAATATTTACATACAAAATAGTATGATAGTACTTGGTATTTATAGCCAATTGAATATATTTAAATCTAAACTAAATCCCTTAATTATAAGGCTTAGAACAACCAAACCTAATTATTGAGATATTTTCTAAACAAACTAAAATATAAAAGTAATGCATATCTTAAAAGATATTTTCCTATTGTAAGATAGATCTTAAAATTCAAAGGTAATATATAGTTTGAACTCTCTTACCAACTATAGAACAATAGAAGATAAAAATAAATTGAGTGATGTGGAAAGAGTACTCTAACACCCTACAACTTTGGCCTATATATAACTCGCATTTTTAACTTATAATAACAAGGTTAAGGCTATAAGTGCTAATGTTAGATTAATATCATTCCTTTATACTAATAAGATTAAGAACCCTTTCACGGACGGTACAGAATAGAGTAGAGGAACCCCGAATTTAAACAAGAAAACAAAATTAACACTACGCGTTGGCACCAAGGAAAGGTTACACTATTAGTAATTGAATACTTAATTTGAAAAACTTTCACATAATCGAAGGAATCATTTGAACAAACAATTTCTACTTTCTTACAAATTATAAGTGTGTGACCGACTAACAAGACCACATGAAATGCATTAATGAGAACACTTTAACATGAGAGGTTCCATGTGAAGTGGACTAAGCACTTTATGAAAATCATCATGGACCGTAATTTAGGTGCATAAAGATTTTTAAGATAAAAGTCTATGAGAGAGAATTGGCCATGACAAGTGCAATCATTCTAGTAAAACCCACATGTCAATGTGAATAAGAATTTTTCTTTCTTCTTTTATCAAGTAATTTAGTGATTAGATTCACACATCTTAAATATATTTTAAAAAAAAATAAAAAATTTCGAGTTCAAATTCAAATCTCTGCAAAACATCCTCTCAACATGCTACAACTACAAACTGAGCTATAATTACGAAACTATACTATATCTATCTTAATTAACCAACAAAATGATGTGAAGGTATTATTGCTAGCTAGGTCCCTGCTTGATATAACATATATCGTAAAGAAAAGACAAAATAAAACATAAGATATGTCTTGTGTTAGATAAAGACATACCTAATTGTCAAACTACATTGCCCCAATTGACCCCCACCAGCTGAGCATGCATGGAATTGAAGGAGATCCAAACATACCATGTAGTCATGTAAAATAATCCTCAAACTTACACATGGGTTTTATTTTAATCTAATCATTAGGCCACACGATATATATATGAGACTTAAGATGAACTAAAGATAAATATACTTTTTTTTAATTGTTATGTTATAAGTCCAAAAAAAAAAATTATCGATGTTTTGTGGTAATTAATCTCTATTGGAGAGTTTTTTGTTTCTTTTTTGAAGCATTGTTCTCAATTTAATTCACAGCAAAAAAAAAAAAAAGCTTTTAAGTCAAGTACGTAATTTCTGATTTGAGTTTGCTCTGACTATTTGACATTATCAATTAGTTTTGAGTAGTGTTATTTGTACAATAAATTTTATGACAATTTTTGATACAATTTTTTTTTATCTTTACTCCCAAAAATAATAACGAAAGAAGGAGCCCAAAGTTGTTCAAAAATGGTTGTACAGTACAAATATAATTTCTCTTAGCTTTTTATGTATATATTGTTTTGTAAAATTTGAACACTTCCATTTGGAGATTAATGGTATGAGCAGAGTTTTACTTTAGGCGAAGATTAGTGTTATTATGTGGTTTCTAGATCTATATAATTCTTTTTTTTTTTTGTAATGTAGCCTTAATGACTAGAAATTCTACCCATAAGGTGGATAAGTGGGATGACCGGGGTTCGAACTTCACCCCCTACATATATAATGCAACGTCCAACCAACTGATCTATATAATTGTTTGGCTTAATTAGTCTGTAGGTCCCTTAAAGACTTTTTTGGTTTCACTTTGGTCCCTTAAAGAAAATAAGTTCCACTTTGGTCCTTATCGATATCTCCATCGGTCAATTTGGTTATTTCCGTCCATTTTTTTCAAAAACCGTTAATTTCTGTACATGTGCCACGAAACAACCTATTTTACCACATGTACAGAAGTTAACGGTTTCTGATAAAAAATTGACAAAAAAGACCATATTGACTGTCGGAGATATCTATAAGGACCAAAGTGAAACTTATTTTCTTTAAGGGACCAAAGTGAAACCAAAAACGTCTTTAAGGGACCTACAGACTAATTAAGCCTAATTGTTTTTATTTATCTCAAATATGATCATCCATGATTTTAACTTTTTTGGAAAAACGGACTATCACAATTTCAAAAATAATTGTTAGTTTTTTTTATTAGTTTGACATTTAACTTGAGATAGATTTTATAATTTTTTTTTAAAAGTTGTATATATTATGCATTTAAAAGTTTGTTTTTCATTTACTAAATTATATACTTTAAAAATTGATCTCCCAAATATAATTCCTGGTTCCGTCTCTCCTTACACCATTTGACCTGCCTACTAATCATGGAGAACATCTTGAATGAAAAATTTTAAAGAACTCATTTTGAGTTGTATAACCACAATCAAGTGGCTCCCAACCACATTCTACTAATTAAATTTATAAGCAACTTACTTTCTATAATTTTTTATTTGCACTCAAATCTTATAAGAAGAACTCACTATACCACACAAATTATTTTTTATGTTAAATAACATAGTACTTCATTTAAGAAATTTGTTAAAAGTAGCCCACTAACCCTCACTATACCATTTGGTATGGACTTATTGCCTCGTGTGATACATGCATCTGATTAGAGAAAAGCAAAATTGGAAGCCTAATGTTTATCGGTATTTATATATTCTAAATGTGACATCTATGCATCTACTCTGTTTTGTGCCTTGGGGAGTCCTATATAAAGATGTTTGTAGTCTTAGTTGAGAAGCGATCAAATTAATGAGAGAAGTTTTGTGTGAACATGAACACTAGATAGGGAATTTTGAAACCCTATTCTTGAGCACAAGAGAAAATAATCAAAATATATCTTTATGAACATTTTTACTATAAGTTCATCGGTAGTGTGTGTACACACACATATGGTGGGGTAAACCATGTTGCACTAAATTTTTCTTTTAACTTTGTAGGATGGTTTTTAAATAGATCACTCATTCCGTCAAATTTCTTTTATTAGTTTTTCTCAAAGTATATATGCTAAAAACTAAATTGATAGTAAATAAATGGCAAATTCTAAAATAGACCACTTCATTAAGTGGTTCATGGTGGACCAGTTATGAATAGCACGATAACGAATTTCAAAAAGTTCACTGTTGGATTGAAAGTCATATAGATCATTCATAGAAATTTTTAGAAAAATTGAAAATCATTTGATATGTTATTGAGACCCATTAAGATTAACGGTTTATAAATTTTTATTAAATACCGTTAATCTTGATAGGTTTCAATAACATATCAAATGATTTCAATTTTTCTAAAAATTTGTTTGGATGATCTATATAATATAAATTTTCAATTCAACGTTGAATTTTATAAAATTCGCATTCGTTATAGTAGTATCGATCACTTGTCTACGGTTGACCACTTGTCCACCGTAGTATTAGCTGTAAATGAATATATTGAAAGATCAAATTGATAGTATGTTATTAAGATATAAATATTTAATTAAGTGATTAATATATAGATCAGCTTAACTGTTTAATAAAGTCCAAAATCATTTAAAATTATACATAATCTCAATGACCAATTTAAAAATGACACACAAAATTAAAATGTATAGTTTAGTAGTTTATTCATTTGTTTTTTTTTTCCTTTTAGTAATGTAAGTCATTTAAAAAAAAATTATTGCACACCGTTGAACCAAATTTTATTCTTAGACCACTTTTGATATTATTTGCACCGAAGAATCTTGTGAGGGAGGGCCCAATTATATACTGCAATTGACTAAGAAAACCAAATAACCAATTGCAAGTGTGAGAAGGAAATGTGTTGTAGCCTTGTAGTTGTAGGAGGAGACCTCTCCCTCAGTTTTGCATGGAAGGTGATAAAATAATCTTGAACGTAACATCATATTCACGTGTAAAACTGCTTATATCAAGTTCAAGTGGGTGTGCGTGACGCTTTTTGTTTTTTTGGATAACTTCAAATTTTATTACTCTCTTTGTGAAAGTCATAAAAGAAATGGAATGATTTTGTTTATTTTATATATATATATATATATATTTTAATTGGTGTTTAATGTATCATCGCTGTTAGATTTAATCCAACGTATGATAATGTTGCAGTAGAGGATGCGGCAAACAAGTCTAGGGCTGAAAATGAGTCGAGCTGAGTTGAACTCGTATGAGCTCGACTCGATATAAATTGGTTCGGCTCGAGTTCAACATGGACATTTTTTTTTAGTTCGAATTCGGCTCGTTTAAAGTTCACGAACAATTCAGTTTATTTTTTGGTAAAGGCAACTGAAAAGCTTATTGATGAGTCAAGTTAAAAAAATTTGGAAAATTTATATAACTAAGTCAGTTCATTAGCCAACGAGTCGAACTATATATAATTTATGTTCAGCTCATTTATTTAACAAACTTAATTTTTGACTCAAGTTTAACTCATTTCATTCATGAACCAAGTTAATTAACGAGTCAATTATCGAATCGAACTTTGAACTATTCACAAGTTGGTTTAGGTCATTACCATCCTCACAAGCGGTATGCTGAGGATTCTGATTGGTCGGAAGGAGTATTAAATTTGTTTCGATTTTTAACTTAGATTAATTTTAGGAAAATGTTAAATAAATAAGGAAATTCTCTTCTTTTTTTTATTAGAAGGAAACTCTCTTTTGGAACTTATTAATTTTATCTTTTATTTCTATTTTTTTATATTTTGTATGATCGCCGTTAGATTTAATCCAACATATGAGAATGTTGGAGCAGAGGAGGCCGCAGACAAGCCGTATGTTGAGGATTCTGATCTGTTGGAAGAAGTATTAAATTTGTTTCGATTTTTAACTTAGACTAATTTTAGAAAAATGTTAAATAAATAAGGAAATTCTCTTCTTTTTTTACTAGAAAAAAATTCTCTTTTGGAACTTATTAATATTATCTTTTATTTTTATTTTTGATATGTTTGTCCCCTAGACTATTTATCATAACCCTTATTTTTAATAGAACATTACATCACATCTAGCACCGATGTGTTTGATGCATGGGAAATTCAGTTGTTGATTCCAAATGGATAGATTTAGATATATCATACTAGTATAGTATATTAATTTTTTTTATATTGAGTATAAATTAATATACAAAATCATCCTGTATGATGAAAATGTCACTATTTATAAACTCTTTTAGAATTTTATTTTTTCAATAAGAAACCTAACATTATTAAATAATTAAACTTTTCACATGGTGTTTTTCTCTAATCCATTAATAAAGGACTCAAAAAAGAAACTGCAACAAAAACAACCATTGAAGCATCAACAAGCTATAGTTTGGTCATGTAGAGTGAAATCAAATTTTATAATTTTTATGATATTATCCGCAACTTGATTTGCTTAGCTCAAATATTTGGCCAAGTAAACGGTCCCCGCCCCCATAAAAGTTGAAATTGTGAATTATTTTCACCAACGACAAACAAGCTAGGGTGGGACAAAAGGAGCCCTATATTACTTACTTGACCACAACATACAAATTATAGCATCAAATTCTTTTTGATATCGCTGTTCCAAGCAAGTTTGGTACCCAAAAGAATTTTTAAAAGCTTAACATTGGTGAAGATAGAGCAAAATGCCAAGCCTAGATGCAAAAAGACAACCAAAAGTGTTCCATGGTGAATGGTGATCCATAATGGCATCTTCACATTTTGCTCTATCATTCGTTAGTTTTAACAACTGAGCCATCACTGTATAAGAAAATAGACATTTATTGATGTCCTCTCAAAAACAAGCAAAAAAAAAACAATAATAAATTTATATTTATCAGCGGCCAAAATACATCAACAAAATGCTCGTGGGTAAATTTATTAGCGGCAAAAACCGCTAAAAAGTGCAGAGAAACAAAACGACGCTTATTAGCGCTCTGAACTGCCAGAAAGTGACTGACAGATTTTTAAAAAATGAAGTCCCGACCTAGACACATGAGCCACATGTG
Source organism: Trifolium repens (assembly GCA_030408175.1). Lineage (NCBI taxonomy): Eukaryota > Viridiplantae > Streptophyta > Magnoliopsida > Fabales > Fabaceae > Trifolium > Trifolium repens. The sequence continues at coordinate 47,315,973 of CP125851.1, forward strand.
TTGTGGTAGTGGGCCTCTTAAAAATGAGAGCCTAAATTTTTTTACAAAGTAGTATTAGTAAATTAAGGGGAGATTTACTTTTCGCTCCCTCCGTAACACTCACGCACCCCCTGGCATTCCCAATTTACCCTCCTCGTTACTTAGGATGCGAGTGTGTAAATTGCAAAAAACATGAACACTGCAGTTCGCATGCGAACTGAGTTCGAGTTCGCATTCTAGGATGCGAAACATACAAAAGTCAATTTTTTTCCTCTTCAACCTTCTCTCATCTCGCATGAAACAACTTTGAATGACACATAGTTTGCAAGTTAAAGTCTTCATTCACTTAATTTCCTATTTTCTGTCAAACTTTTCAATTTTCGTAGGCTTGATACATGTCTATTGTAAGTATAAATGTAAATTTAGTAATATCAAATAAAGTAATAATTCAGTATTACTATCTTTACAGTGTATGATTGGTCAATAATATCACAACCGCATCGGTGACAAATTAAAATATGATATAAGATAGTGGCCATATTTTTATAAGGTTCACTATTTAAAGTGTAAACTGAGTTCACACTCTAACTAGTGAACTATGTTTCCGTTCGCTCTCTAAGTAGCGAACTATGTGTCAATTCACACTCTAAGGAGCGAGTGTCAATATTTTATACTCAAAATGAACGTCCGCACCCCCATGAAAGAAAAAATCATGAAAAAAATAGTTCTCATCCTAGAACGCAAACAGTGCTCGCATCCTAGAATGCGAACTCTTTTTTTTTCATGATATTTTCATTCATGGGGGGTCAAGACATTGGGCATGACTCAAATAAAATTGCCATTTGCAAAATAGGGTGCGAACACTGCTTGCATTCTACAATGCGAGGAGGTTATTATGGTAATTTCAGGAGGTACATGAGGATTTCTAGAGGGTGCAAAAAGTAACTATCAATTAAGGGATGCAAAATTTAATACATTACAACAAACCGTAAAAGCCCAATTTTCTTAGACCCGTAATCTCTTTTATTGAGTAGTAGTATTAATAAATTAGGGGGGATGCAAAATTTAATACTTTACTTGATTGGCGTATTTGCTTCAAAAATAGTTCGGAAAATGCTCATCTTAAATAGCTAAAAAATATTTTATTGTCATTGATTAGAATATGAATCTTTTTACGTAAATTACAAGGATTTGGTTTTTTACCACTAGTTTAATCTGGTTCGGGTGTCAGTTCTGGCATCAAGTAAATTACAAGGATTGTTATTTTTTAATGATATCTACAATTTAAATCGAGGATAATTGTTTTACAAAAAATTGCTTTTTTTTATTAACTGATCACTTTTAACATTTATATATGGCCTCCAAAAACTCTGATTTCAATGTTCCATATTTTTTGTTTTCCACAAATATTAGCTTTTCAACTTCTTCCAACAACTACGACCCAGGGCAGAGCCACATACCTTTGAGGGTATGCAACTGCACCCCTTGAACCTTCAATGTTTACATCAATTATCCTCTTTTGTTACTATTTGAACCCCCTAATTTCCTTGTGTTGCACCCAACTCAAAGATATCTCTTTAACGCGGCCCAATGTCATAAATTTGCTGACTTTTTCGTTTAACCCATTTCTATTTTTTTTATTTTTTTTTGGTTCTATTCTATTACTTTTCCTCTTTCAGATTTTATTTTATAATTACTTTATTTAAAATGCAAAAAATCAAAGGCCACATTAGACTTAGGGTTGGGAATAGGCCAGGCGGCCTCCAGGGGCCTTCGGCCTGGCCTGTCTTAGGCCTGGCCTAGCCTGGCCTTAGGCTTTTAAAAAAGTCTGTGAAGTCTGATAGGTCGGCCTGTTTATATTTAATAATTATTATTTATATCATCTTGTTTGTATAAAAAATAAATATTATTTATATAAATACAAAATATATATAGATATATATATATTTTTTTTACAAACACAAATTATAGTGTATATTTTGGTTGTACTACACCGCTTAACATTAGTGTTAAAAAAAATTGTATTATGGCATATTTAATAGACTTTGTCGTAATCGTATTTGTCATTTTATTAGCTTTTAATTCTTGTGCTAATCATTTTATTAGCTTTTTCTTAATGTTGTAGAAATTATAAAAATTTAAATGTGAAATAGGCTTTAAGGCATGTTTAATTAGCCTATATATTTAAAAAGACTATATAGAGGGTTTTATGTAACACAGGCTTATAAACAGACTACAAGGTCAGGCCATACTTTTAGCAGGCCCAGGCCAGGCCAAAAAAAATGCATTTGATATGCCGTAGGTCAGACTTAGGCTTAAAAAAAATTCGTAGGCCAGACTCAGGCCTGTCAAAGCCTGGCCTGGCCTGGCCTGTTCCCAACCCTAATTAGACTTTTGTGAAGTTGGCAAGACACTACCCCAAAGTCACGATGTTTTACACTCTGCACATAAATAAATATTACATAATAACTCACTTTTTTTTATTTATCAAAAAACCTAGGCTAAATTAGTTTTTTTTTTCCTTAACTAATTCATTGATTTCATTTTGGTCTTATGGTACCTTAACTATTCATTTGTTGGTTTCATTTTGATCCCATAATTATAGTACCAAAATGAAACAATAAATTAATTAAAGGACAAAAAGACCAATTTAGCCTAAAATCTATAAAACATTCTTCAATAAAAAATTAATTTTTTTCCACTACATACACAATATTCATTCATCCTTTTTAAAAAAAATAATATTTATTCATTCAAATGATTTTTTTTTAAGCAAAAGGGGTGCAAACCAGTGCAACACCTTAAATATATAAAACTAGAAAATAAAAGGAAATACAAAATACTGGGGGGGCCAAACCAAACCCAGTGAACCACACAATCAACCCAAACGGGTATATAGGCAAATCAAAACAAAAGTGGTTAGAAAAACAGACACAATTGCGCACAAACCACCGGGACTATTCAGCGAGCCTGCGCACAGACGCGAAACCAAATAGCAAAAGAAAGAGTGGCGTGTGAGCCTTGCATCTCCAAAAGGCGAATGAAAAGTCCACTAGAGGTGGGAATAGGCTAGGCCGAGCTAGGCTTTGCCTAGCCTGAGTCTGGCCTGTCATAAAAATCGAAGGCCTAAGCCTGGCCTGTGGCCTATCATAGGCTTATCTTTTAGGCCCGAGTCTGGCCTTTTGAAAGCCTATTGTGGCCTATTAGCCTGTTTAAAAGCCTATTTTTCATGAACATATTTAAATAAAAAATTATATTTATTTTTAAAATTACTTATGAACTAATAAACCAACGTCTTTTTGTTATTTAACATGATATTTTACAGAATTTGATTATATATGTCATTATATTTCAATTCTAGTTTATAATAATACATTTATATATGTGAAAAACTAATGTAGATTAATAAACTTAAATTATTGAAAAAGTTAATAAATATATAATTTAATCAAAGTATAAATTTTAATATATAAATAATAATAGTATTAAAAATATTATTTATATTAATTTAAGTAGGCCGGCCTAGTATGCTTAAAAGGCTTTTTTAATAGCCTGCAGCCTGGCCTATTTAACTAAATAGGCTTATGAAAAAGCCTTGGCCTGCCCTATTTAAAGAAATAGGTTGGCCTGGCCTGAGCCTATATAGGCTAGGCCTTAAGGCCTCGTAGGCCGGCCTGACCTATTCCCACCTCTAACGTCCACCAACACGGACAATATCAAGTACCAACCCCCTGTGTCAAAACACAGCAAGTAGAGCGCCCTTTCGAGCCTTACAAACCCAAATCGCAAAAATCTGGGTACCGATAAATCCGAACAAAACAACACAGCACACTCCATAAGAGATCCAGAAGAACACTCATAGAGCAGGCTGATGGTCTGGTATAGAACCTACCACCATCAAACATGTCGAATCCGATGGAAAACAAAAACAGACAGTTGTGACAGGGTCAATACAACGATGACGAAGATCCAAAAATCTAGCCGTCGTTAAGGAATGGCGGTGATTCCGACCGCCAACACAAGAACGGAGCCACAAGCCAACAACCCGCTACCACAAAGACAGCAAGCATAAAAGCCATTTCTGGCTAAACAATCCGAGTCTCCTGGCGCGGCCGAGACAATCTGAACCGGAGCAAACCACCCAGAGCAGAGAAGCTACGCAAACACCGGAAGAAACGGGTCTGAGAAATTCCTGCAGCAACAACAAAGATCCGACCGCCAGAACCGGAAAGCCAAACCTCGATTAAAGAACCAAAGCAGCAACCAGCGGCGAAGAAGGATCAAAGAGAAGCAACCAAACTGCAACCACCTCCGACGGAGGAAGGCGGTGAAATCAAGAACCAACCCCAAACGACGGTAACATAGAACATAAACCATCGATTGGGAGAGAAAAGATGATGCTGCAGAGAAGTGCACCACCTATTGCGTCTGATATTTACATCTTGGAAGAGAGATTTGGATTTGGAGGGCTATAGGGTACGGCGGTGGTTTTGTGTAGTTGTTTGCAAAGAGAGAGAAGAGAGCGTAACTTAGTGTCATTCAAATGATATTCAAATTGTATGAAATGCAATCCATTGTTAAATACATATTATACTTTGTTTTCTCTATTAAATATATATTATATAAAATAATAGTATCTTTATCTTTGCATACATATAATATTAAATATTTAAAATTATTATTACACTTCCACCAAAAGAAAATTGCTTAAGCTAGAGTCCTATCTCCGCCAATGCGACCACCATGTGGCCGGCCACCGTTGTCATTTTCGTCTCCGGAGTGGCAACCAATATTCATTTTTATCGTGTTTGCCATGTAATTGGAGCTAAAGTTGTTTCCTCTCTTCATGAAACCAAACATTCTAATACATAGTATTACCTCCGTCCCAAAATAAAAGAACTAGTTTGACTACTGCACGTATGCCAATATACGATTTTGATCATTAATATTTTTAATTCTCTATTAATAAAAATTATAAAAAATGGATATTTTGAAAATACTCATCAAAACAAATCAAACAAGATTTTATATGCTTATATTTATATCTATATATTATTAAAAAAATATGGTCAAAACATGATAAATAAATAGTACCATTTAATCAAAATAGTTCTAATAAAATGGGACGGTGAAGTATAATTTAGGCAACAAAAGTACTCCCCCCGTTTCTTTTTATTTGTCTTTTATTGTCAGATTTGGCGTTTCTACTTAATTGTATTTTTTGTATTTTACGGGTATGATTTGTCAATTATACCATTTGTCAATTGCTATTATCTTTTTCAATAAAACCAATTAATGTTATATATTTGGAAAACTAAATCTTTTTTTTAATTTTTTTTGGTACATAACATATTAAATTTTGTTTTTTTTACATAATATATTAAATTTATTGGAAAGAGAAAGTGTGTGTAAAAAAATAGGAATTTTTATTGGTGGATTAAAACGAGGGTATAATAGGAAGATAAAGTGCAAAAATATACTTCTTTAATTTAGTGTTACTATTCTAAAAAGACAAATAAAAATAAACGGAGGAACATTTATCCAAATTGCAAACCGACAAAACCGAAGCGAAATTATTGATAAAAAAATATTTTGTTTTGGGCGTATAAACCAAAATCATAAAAGAAAAACAAAACTATGAAAAAGAATGTTAAGTGAAACAACAAAAAAAACAACGTATAAAGGGTTTATTTTCGAACACTCAAATATTTGTCTTAGAGGCCGTTATAGCTTATTTTAGAAAAAAAAATGTTATTTTTTTATAAAAATAATCACTTTTAAAAATAGTATATATGTTTGTTACAGTTTTTTATTTAAAAAAAAAAAACAAGAATCTAAAAAAATAAAAAAACAGCTAAAAAAGATAAGCTGTTAAGAGTAGCTTCTCAACTAATATATTTTTTTTAGATGAAAGAGAAAACAAGTTTTAAAAGGTGAAAGTTATTTTGTAATTAAAAAAAAATCACTTTTACATGTTGTATTCAAACAAGCTGAAGATTATTTTATTAGAAAAAGTAATTTTTATTATAATAAATAAACACAAAGTCAATTCTACTTTTCTATAAAATCTCTAAATTATTGATCATCAAAATCACTATTTTTTTAATCCTTAACAAACAAAAATCAATTTTTTAATTCTAAAATCACTTTTATCTCCTTACAAGTGAATCCAAAGATGTTATTAAATTATTTTAAAAGCAAAAACTTTTGTTGTAACAACTAATAACAAGTTTAACCTTTTACTACAAATCACCAAAAATATAGTTTTTACTTTTTACTCCTTCCATTTTTTTGGCACCTGTAATTTTTTTTGTCCCAACAAAATTTATTTATGTAAAAAATGCTCGGTGTAATATGTGTATAATAGTCTTACTAACAAGTGCATCTGGAACACTTTTTAATAATTCCATATAAAAAAAAATTTAGTTCTTTATATCTCACTCGTATGGGAGGGATTAAAAATTATTCTGCATATTACTTCATTCAGTTTTAATATAAATAAATTTTGTAGGGAGTAAAATTAAAATGTGATATATTCATAGAAACGAGGTAATCATATTCGAGACACATTAAAACATAAAATGTGAAATTTCTCCAGATAAGGACTCCAATGTTAAAACCCTAGTTGAATGTTTATATATATTTATTGTACAAATATCAAATTATATATCCATTTATTAATTCACAAAGTTCATGAGTAATATTTCTTGTTTGCTCTAAAAACACAGGGTAAAACCCTCGGTTATCATGTACACACTTCATATCACACACTTAAACTATGTTTGCAACTCAATCATACTTTGATATCAAAGTATCTTTACATATACACCCCTCTCATTGGAGCATTAGTAAAATATTGTACAAGCAAAGAAAAAATTAACACGTTAATAACCATATTGTCGTGTTTTTAAATTGAAACGCTAATTACCAATTTTTTTATGTTGATCTTCTGATTTCTAAGAAAAGAAATCTAAAAATCTGAAGTTTGACCACAAAATAAATAAAATTTGATGCATTTAAAAATCGAACATTCTCCTAAAATAACTCATCATTTGTTAGAATTCATTAACCCTTAAATAACATAGTTTAGGTTTAGATTTTAGTATCAAGGAATAATCCTTATGAGGGGTGGAATAATACTCTCCATGAATTATCAATTAGCAACATTCCAAGTCGACAGATTAGCACTTTCCATTAGATTGAGGCCCCGTTTGGCCCGGCTTATTTTTTACTTTTTATTTTAGCTTAAACGAAATAAAGAAGTATAAAATTATATTTGACACTATTTCTCCTTAAAAGTATTAGAGAAATAAAGTAAAGAAGTAAAAAATAAAAAAAAGTAAAGTCAAACACAATTTTTTCCTTCTTTACTATTTTTAAGGAGAAGAAAAAAAGAGGAAAATAAGCCGAGCCAAACGGGGCCTGAGCCATATTGTAACCGTTCAAATTTGCCATCCTCCTTTGCATAAAAGGCTTAATGGCAGTTTTAGTACCCTTATTTTCAAAAAATTTGGATTTTGATACCCCTATTTCTAAATCAGCAATTTTGGTACCCCTATTTTGTCAAATTTTGAAATTGCATTCATCCTTATTCTCTTTTGATGATGTGGCGCATTTTAGTATTACATGATATTTGTTTATTTAAAAAATCATCGCCACGTCAGATAATATTAAAATATATATTAAAATTTTAATTTTAAAAATCCAAAAAAAAAAAATTGAAAACTATAAAGTACAACAAAAATGTTAATAAAAAAAATCTGAAAATATATAAAAAGCTGGAAAAATTTAAAAAAAAAAAGAGAAAAAATGAAATAAAATATCAAAAAATTGTTTAAAAATCTGGAAAAATAAAATAAAAACAGAAAAAATGAAATAAAATATCAGAAAATTGTTTAAAAATCTGGAAAAATAGAAAAAGCAGAAAAATACCAATTAAATTATCAAAAAATTGTTAAAAAATCAGGAAAAAAAACCAGGAAAAACAAATAAAATATAATAAAAACCAGTTAAGATTTGTAAAACCAATAAAAACTAATAAACCAGTAATATATGTCTATATAAAAGTTACTAAACCAATTCTTCAACCCCTCTGTCTTCCTTTTCACGTACCCTTTCAATTTCTTCTTTTGTTTTTTAATTTATTTTTATTGATAGATTATAATAATAATAATAATAATAATAATAGATACTAATATAATTTTCTATATAATAATATTAACTTTATCTGGCATGGCGATGATTTTTTAAATAAACAAATGTCATGTAATACTAAAATGCGCCACATCATCAAAAGAGAATAAGGATGAGTGCAATTTCAAAATTTGACAAAATAGGGGTACCAAAATTGCTGATTTAAAAATAGGGGTACCAAAATCCAATTTTTTTGAAAATAGGGGTACCAAAACTGCCATTAAGCCTTGCATAAAATGACAAATTCAAGAATGCACATGGCAATTGGCAATGAAAGTGATTCATGTCCTATTGTCTTTTTTGTCATAAAAAGCCCAGGCCCAATGGACCGTATTTTCAAAAAGCGTGTAAAGACTAAAGAGAGAACCCTACAACAACGTTGTTTACGTTTCAAGTTTCCAACCCCTCATGCTAGATTAAATTCCGAATTATTATTTATATTTTTTTGAAAAAATATGAAATTGTTGCTAGATGCAAGTTTCGAGCCAGGAACCTCTTGGTTAAAGATCTTCAACCAAGAAGCTACTATGGAAACTAGCGAAAAAATATGAAATTGTATCCTCCATAATTCATACATTCAAAAGATTTATGTTGAATATTTCTCGTACACAAAACAATTGCTTTGTTCCGTAAAAATAAATAATTAAATTCCTCTGAAAATAGGAGGCAAAATTCTCAAGTATATTTGGTTCTAAAGTAAAGTTCAGCCTCTTTAGAAAACCATGCCATGGTTTAGGTTTTAATTTCAAAGCATAATTAAAAATATAAAATTAATTTGGTGGTTGGGATGAAGAGTTATAGAGTGCTAAATCAAAGTATGTCTTATTTTATATTGACAAATATGTAGAGATTTCTTATTAGAAAAAAATACTTTATTTTTAGTTATGCTAACAAATGAGCATTGTTTGAAAAATCTTTAAAATGAAATTTTATCTTGAATTACAAGTTATAGACTCATCAAAGTAATAATTGTATCACTTTACACATAAAAAATATTGTATCTTTTTAGTTCTTTAAACAATATGTTCCAATGACACTTGTTATTTTGATCCCTACAAGTATAATATGTCACATTCGTTCATAAAAGTATTGAAATTGATAATAAAAAAAATCCACAAGTTTACTTTTTATTAGTTGTTTTGGTCTTCCGATCTATTTTTAGATAGTCAATTGAATCATCAAATATATTTTTTGTTGGTCAATTTAGTTCATAAAATTATTATCAAAAGAAGTAGGAGCATATTTACAATTTCAATACATTTTTAAATCAATGTGATAACGAATTATACTTTCTTAGACCAATACGATGGTTTGTCCTATTTCATTTTATTATTTTTATTTGTGATGATATTTGACTTGGTCAAATCATTTTAGTCATGTCATAATAAGTTTTACTTAGTCTAACCATTTTTTCTTGCTTTATTTATATTTTCATGATATTAGAATGCTTCTTATTATGTCCACAAATCCTAGTTCAACTGACAAAAATATCGAAATTGCTAGTGTCAAACATTATTACCGGGGTTCAAAACCTCAGTCCCTCCACTTTGTGTGTGTGAGTTTCCAATGACTTGTCATTTCGTCTATTTACAAAAAAAAAATACTTCTTGTTATGTTTTTCGCTTTCTATGAAAAGTGACCGATAAATCATTAAAATTATTGTACCATGCAAATGTTCCTTAAGAGCAGAGTGATTAACACATCTTATAACCTATTTGGTTATCCAGTGAGAATTAGCTAAACACGCTACAAGTGTGAATAATCAGTTATAGCTTTAGGTTGAACATGATCCTTACTGTGAAAATGAATAAATCCAAACACATTCTTAAACTACTTTACAATTTATTTTGCAAGTCTCACGATACAATCAGATAAAAAAAAAATTAAAACAGATTCAATCTTTACTTTTAACATAATATTAACAATATTATTAATATTGGTTGTTTCAAAACAAAAGTATCAAAGAATAATTCATACTAGGGATGGAATAATACCCTCCATGAATTTTCAACAAGCAACATTCCAAGTCAAGAGATAAGCACGTTGCATTAGATTCAGCCATGCCCATATTCATCATTGTAATTGTAACCATTCAAATTTGCCATCCTCCTTTGCTAAAAATGACAAACATTTTGACAGTGATTCATGTCCATGTCCAATTGTCTTTGTGTGTCATTTGTCATTAAAAAGCCCAAGCCCAAAATAGACCGTGTTTTCCACGTCAGTAACACGCAACGTTATTTTCGTTCAAAAAAAACCATTAAAAAAGCGTTGTAAGAGAGATCCACGGAAACGCCACGTGTATGTTCTTATCCTTTTCCCCATTGAAAACGCTATAAAAGCACAATGGTTTAGATCAATTTGAAACCCTAACCATAACAAACCGTTCTTACCAGAAATTAATTAATTAAATATCTAAAAATGGCTTCAACTATGATTCCGATCCAAGCTTGTGCCACCAGATCCGGCCACCGCATACCAGATCCCGATCGCCGGAAAAATTCCTCTCCCAGCTGGTGGACTCCTCTGTTCGGTTGGTCTTCAGAGCCGGACTATATCGATTCGGACAACAAAGCACCGAATCTGCAATCGGAATCAGATCCGGCGTCGAAACCGTCGAGACTGCGTTTCGCCGGTGGTCTCACGGAGGAGAAAGCGAAGCAGCTTCGAATGATGACCGTTGGTTCTGAGACGTTTCATGATACTATGTATCACTCTGCAATCGCTTCTCGACTCGCCTCAGATTTCAAGGCTCGCTCCGACGTGTAAACTTTCCGGCGCCGGCCATGTCTGAGTCTGTTCACAGATTGAAATAACTTAGCGTGTATTGTATTCGTTTGGATTGTCTGTAGAATGGATTCATATTTTAGGGCTTTTTTTATTATAAGATCCAGATTTTAGGGATTTGATATGCAAGTGTTATGTAATGGTTTAGCGTTTTAGATAGTTATTGATTTCAACTGATTCAACCGTTGTGTATATAGAATAATCATTTTAATATAAGTAACAATTAAGTATAATTGGTGAATATGTTGGTTGTTTCAACTTTACTCTATTATGGATTATTGATTGATTTGTTTTTTACCTTTTAAAAACTTTAAACCAAGAGATATTTTAAGGAGATATTTTCAGAACTAGTCTATGAAAGTGATTTACACGGATTATACGTATATCAAAACATACGGATGTATTTACTCTATTGTTAACAAAGAAGTTTTGAAAACTATGGATAAGATCTTTGCCCAAATCACAATGTGTCCACTTTGGTACCCACTTAACTGACAACATTGGCGTAAAGAAACATTAATTTCATAAATTATTTGATAAAGTTGACTGGAAGAGTAACAATTGGATGGATTTGGGGATATCTGATACGGGATGGGATCTTTGAGAATTTCAAAATAATATCCTTTCTGCCTCAAGCATCCAACTAGGATATATGCTGAGGCTTTGGGTGTCTCTATCCGATAATGCGTCATTATAGTGTGTGGAATTCAAATTAAATATTGTGCTAAGTCTTTGATGATTCTTTGTAAAGAGAAGATAGATTAGCGAATATGGCAACGTAAAAGGATATTTGACGCATGCAAGCAAGCCTCAAATGAAGAAAATCAGTGTTTTGTTTTTGAGAGGGCATATAATGCATTCATTTAATTTATAGTATAGACAAATCATTTTTTTTTTTTTAATATTAGACAAATCACTTTTTGATTAGATAAAAGTGAATAAGAATTGATTTTTGTATTGGACGGTATTTGGTCAGAAATTTCATGCAAAACTGATAGAGAAAGCTTGTTAACATCACATGGACATTAATATACAGTAGATCAAATTCGAATATAAATTCTACTTTTTTTAAAATTTAAAATTTGAATCTAACCACGAAACTAGATGACTATTATTTTATCGGTATTGTATCTAAGTTTTCACCTTTTATCTCATTTTTATTAGTTTTATATCCGATTCCATTACACTAGATATTCTATTGCAGATTTTAGCGCACAAATATTAAACTTTTTTAGGCATTATTAGATATTTAACATCAAGGCACATTTTCTCGTAGGCCCAAAACTAGTAGGGCATAAGGATGGAGAAGTTTCAAGAAGTTTGCTATTTAGGCCCCTACTATTATTCGTAGGCCCTCCATCATGCCCAAAATGTTTTTATAAGCATTCGTATCCTAGGAAACGAATGAAACAAATTTCGTCACCTAGAAAACGAAATTATGTTAAAACATAGCAGGCTTGCATTGTCGCGCACATCTGGGCACAAAACACGCAATTTCGGCTCATAGTTACCGAAACACTGATTTTTTGAAATTTTGTCACCCATAAGATGAAATTTTGGTTAAACGTAGTAGGTCTGCCTTGTCGTGCACATCTGGGCACAAAATACACAATTTCGCCTCGTAGTTATCGAAAAATCCATTTTTTGAAATTTTGTCGCATAGAAGACGAAATTGTGTGTTTTGTCAAATAGAAGACGAAATTTTGGTTTTCAGCGATTTCGTTTCCTAGAAACCAAAGTATCCTGGATGCAAAAGTGGGGGCATTTTGGGATTTTTGGGGGGCCTGAGATCAATATAGAGGGCCTAGATAGCAATTTTCAAGTTTCAATGATCCAATGGACGGCAAGAAAAGAAAAGAGTAAATATCAAATTAGTTTTTGTATATGTAATTCGATCTTAAATAGATCACTGACTCTTTCAATATTTCAAATTAGTCTCTATCTTTATCAAATATTTTTCAATATGGTCCCTTTGTTGACATCAATCTTTTAATAGTGTTAAATATGCGTGTTAATGTGAAGTGGTAAGTGTCGCGTGAACATTAACATCACACAATTTAAGTACCACGTAAGAAATAGTCAATTTAAAACAATGATTATTTGATACAAATTGATAAAGTTATGGAACTAATTTGACAATGATTATTTGATACAAATTGGTAAAGTTATGGAACTAATTTGACGGTAAGTTAGACAAGGAAGGGACAATTTTGATAGAAAATGGATGAACACATATACTTATTTGATAGGGATTAAACCAAAACATCGTGAAGGGGCAAAAACGTTAGCAAGGGGGTAAGAAAGATGTGCAAGGGGCCTAAAGAGAAATCTTCAAGAAACAAATGTTCACAAAGGGACCAAATTGAAAACCATTTGATAGATATAGGGACTAATTTGAGATATTGAAAGAATCAAGACCTATTTGAAAGCGAGTTGCAGTAAAAGAGAGCAATTTGATGGTTTACTCGAACGGAAAAATTTAATATTCGCATTTTAAATTTAAAAATTATAATTAAAGAATTTTGACATGTATTATAATCAAAGAATTAGTAACTAATATCGTAAATCTTCTAAAAAACTAATATGAATAGGTAATAAAATCTTATTTTGTACCTCGCTGCAAACAAAATATCAATTTATATACCCATTTAAAAATAAAATGAAAATGTTCATTTAAAAAATCTTTCTCCTCACTTCCTTCCCTTCCATTTCTTTCTAAACTTATATATACAAAGTTAACAGACATATTAACTCAGCATGCTTTTGATTGATGACTCCCCCTTTAGGAGATACTAATTTTCCAAGTCATCTATTTTTTTAAAAAAATCACTCTAGTTTACAACAGAGGTTTGGGAAATGGGCACTGCACTGCTAAAGAGTAAAGACTAAAGGTTGCTTCACATAAATGAAACCTAAACCAAAAGTCAAAACTAGTTTGTAACTGATGTCGAAACCCAAGCTTGTTTACAGTTAGCATACAATTACTCATTTCTTTCACAATCCAGCATCTAAGCTTTGTTTAAATTATGAATCAGTTCTAACTTGTAACTGCGAGAAATTTTCTTTTTGACTAAAATACGGATGAATTGATGAGTGGTGATAAATGATATGCATATTGATGCTCTAAATCCACTTAGACCATATAACTAACTATACACAAGTCAGCATCAAACAGATAAGACTCACCTCAGCAAATAGCATTTATATCAGGTGACAAAACTAGGATTATTTTGTTCACACATAACACTTGGAGGAGCTCATGAACAGCCTCCAAATTCCACAATTATTCGACTAAAAGCTAAATCCGCAATACAAGAATCAATTCTCAAATAGTACAGGATGCAATTCTCAAATAGTACATGGCACAATAATGTTCCAAAAAAATTGGAAAAAAATATATATTCATACATGATGGTTGTATCTGTTTAAGGTGTTACCAGGATGTTGAGCTTGAGCAGCAAACAGAAGTGAAATAATTTATTGAAGACATGAGCTTGTGATGTAAACGATACTGATCTAACACCCGATACATGCTCTGCAGTCTGCATAATCATTTACTCTCAGCATCATACAAATCTGATCTGTGTATTGTTGTTAGGGAGAAACATGATAAGAAAATATAGATTAACTTAAAAAAGTCAATGGATCGTTGAATTTGACCAATTACAAGGTAAAAATTCTGATTTAGCACCGTACAATTTTTGTTACCGTCCAATTACTGTAATTTAAGTCTAATTATACAATTCAGAAGGAAAACATAGCATAGGAATTTGACAAGACTAGGAAACATGCAAGAGGGACATAAAATGCTTTACACCTGTGCTTCTCCGTAATGATTAGTTACTGTATTCTACAGTTTGATACCTTTCAAAATCCAAAATTAACGAAGACCGAGCATCTTTTAGTACCACTCTGGCATGCATATGCCCTATTTACTGTCATAACTCAATTAGGGTTAGTTTGTGGCAGTGAAACTGAATATTTCAACATCATAAACTGATCTTGAACTTGTTCTACTTAATTATATATAATATAATGACTATTACTTTCAAAGGAATGGCAATGTTTGAGTAATGCATAAATGTGAGAATGCCAAACTAGCATCTCATTTGTCCTTCATTGGAACATTGTATTTCAACAGATCTAATGGACTAGTTAGCAGCCCTAAGTATCACAAATTCAAAATCCTCAATACCGTACTTAATCTAAAGCCTTCCACTCTTTCTCTAAAATCTAATCATAAAATTTAAACCAAAATGAATGAAGATTAACTGAAATTGGAAACAACAGTCTTGAAAATAAATAAATATCAGTCATTGTAAATGATAACTAATCAACACATCAGGACTTGTTCAGTTTGCACTTATTTTTTTTATTTCATTTCTTGTTTTCGTTTTCAATTACAAAACTACTACTCTGTTTTCACTGTTTCCTATTTTCATCAATTGATATAGAAAACTTTGACAACAAGAAACAAAGTGACAATATAATCATGAAATGAAAATATAAAATATTTTCTCGGACCAAACAGTCCTATAGGTGTCTCAATAAAATCATGGGAAGGGTGCTCCTACTTTTGGTGCCTAGCATTGACACTATGACCATATAAGACGAAGTCACCCTATCATGTTATTTCCCCTTTCCCTGTCTTCTCTCACAAACCAACAAAGCAAAATTTAACAAATATTTCATGTCCAATCTCCAGTAGCCTCAGAGAAGCAATTCAAACTTCAGTTAATAGACAAAAATCAGCCACGGCAAACCCCAAAATGCAAAATAGGCCTATTTGGGTTGGCTTATTTGAACTAATTTACTGACATAAGTAGGGTGAATGTAAGAATGTTTAGAGAGCTTACAGAAACATGTTATGATATGTTCATAAGCTTCCCAAGACGGCATATGAAAATAGTTTACAGCTTATATAAAAACAATTTGACTTTATTTATCTTTTGTTATACAAAATAGCTTATAGCAAAACACTTATATTATAAGATCTCATGCTCTAAGCACTTAATTAAGTCATCCAATTGACAACATTTACACTGCCAAACAGGGTAAATACATACTATAATCTAAACTAAAATACCATGCCCTCCAAACTACTCTCAAATCTTCAAACTCATTTTGCAATCCTACACAAAACACTAAAACAAGTTTCTTAACTCTAATTGAGAATCTCAAGCATGCAATGACCAAAATTAAGTCACAAAAAAGTATAACAGATTTTATATACAATCTACGAAGCACTGACACATACACTAAACTCAACCCTGACATATCAAAACCTATAATTATTTTTTTTAAAAATGACATAATTGAATTTAATCACACGTGTCAGTGTCGGACATGATTTCAATCAGAAGAGTTGGTGCTACATATTATACAAGCATATAGAAATTGAAGAAAAGGATACATCAAATAGAAACCATGAGCAAAAGCACCAGCTAACACAGCTGTAAACAAACGATCTCTCAAAACAGGTTTATGCCGCAGCGACAAACGAACTGAAATTACAAACAAAACAAAAAAAAAAAGAAATAATTCAGAAATAATTTGAATGAAAGTGACAAAAATGAAGGGAATGAGGAAAATAACTAACTTAGAGGTAGAACGGGAGCGTATATGAGAGGAAAAAGGAACTTGAGAGGGGGACCATTGTTCTTCCTTCTAACAACAACAGGTTCTCTGTAACAGTTGATAAATAAAAGGAAAACGTGAAAATTGAAGTAAGTAGATGAATGCGAAAAACGAATTATTGATGTATGAATGTGAAAATATTACTGGTTGAAAGGATCGGAAGGAGGCGGCGCCATGGCGGAATTGATCGGGATCGAGAGTTGTTGATATGAGACCAGCCGCGGTTTTCCTGATACAATGAATATCACTCATAAAACTTTTTATTTTTGCGTTCATACGGTTTTAGTCCTTTTTTTTTTCTTTCTATACATGGTATTTTTGTTTGGTACATGATATTTATGTTCTAAAATATATATAATTTTGAAAACAAAATTGTTTCAAAATATAAATCACTTTACAATACCAATGAAATATTTAATATTATTTTTTCTATTATACTCTTAATTATTTATTACTTTTTCATTTTTCAATTATTTAATCTATCTTTTTCATATCATTAATGAAGGATAATTTTGTAAACCAAATGCTCATAATTTCTTTTTTTCGTATAATATTAACTACATTTCTTAATCTTAATTTATGTAATATGGTTAAAACGACTTATATTTTGGAACGGAGGGAGTATCATTTATGGTCGGTTTGGATTGATGCGAAAAAATTTATAGTTTACCTAAATAAATAAGTTTTCATGTAGAATTATAGATTTTTTAAAATAGTTTATGAAAAATCAGTTTACAAAAATATACTTTTTATTAATGTATATCGACATATGGAACTAGTGATCCAAGGCGGCCAAGAGCGGTCCAAGGGGTGAACCAAACGGAAGAGGATCCTGAACCTGCACGCCAAGAGAAACCGTCTTTGAGGATGTCTTTTGCTCGAATAATAGAAGACCAAGTTGAAGAGCTACTTGAAGGGTGATGGAGAGAAGGAAATTTGGCCCAACGATATATTTACTAGATAAAAGGTCGACCCAAAGCTTCCTCGAAGATTGCACCATATCCCAAACAAGTTTTATCAAAAGAAAGATACTGCTTGGGGCGAGCAATTTTGTTCCATCCGACTAAGTGGATACCTTTGTTGTTGGAGTCTCTCCATATGAAATTACGAGTGGTTTGATCAATGCTATCACAGACGCTTTGAGGGACTAATTTTGATGCGTATCTTTTATCATAACTTATGCTTCTATTTTAAATTTTTATGTGTAAATTTTTTTTAACAATATTTTTTTTTAAAGTTTTTATGTTGGCAAAAATGCAGTTTTGACCGCCTAAGTTTCACAGTTGTGCGATTTAGGCCTCCCAAGTTTCATTTGCGCGATTTTAACCCGCTAAATTTTACAATTGTTCAATTTTAACCTCCCAAATTTCAATTGTGGGATTTTGGCCCTAAGTTTATCCCTTTTGCATTTTCCAGCCCCCGTTGACTCTTTTGACTAAAAATTGATTATGTATCATTTTAAAATTATAAAAAAATTAAAATTTAAAATATGTTTTAAAATTAAAAAAAAATTATAAAATAAAAATACTACTTGTTTTAAAAAAGATGTATTGAAAAAAATTTAATCAAAGATTTAATAATTATTGTTTTTTACTAATAATAATTATTGTTTTTAAAAAATAGTTAATAAAAATTTAAAATAATTTTTAAAAATAGTTCATAAAAAATTTGTAAATTATTGTTTTATAGCAAAATTATTTCATAAACTACATATGGCAAAAAAAACTTATGTTAAAAGTTATTTTAAAAAAAATCAATTATTTTTAATTTTAAACATCTTTTTAATTTTAATTTCCTTTAAAAATATTTTTTAAAATGGCACATAATCAATTTTTAGGCAAAAAAAAGTCGACGGGGGTAAATTTGGGGGTCAAAATTGCACAATTAAAATTTGGGGCGTTAAAATCGCACAATTGAAATTTAGGGACCAAAATCGCTCAATTGTTGTTTTTTTTTTTTATTTTAATGTTTTGTATTTTTATAGAGGTAAATTACATTTAAAGATAGAAGATTTGAAATATTATTAAAATTGATGAGGACAAATTATATTTTTTTAGTAGTAATTTTTTTCAATATATTGTGAGTCGATGTTTGAAGATTGAGTTTTTAAATTTTATTTGATCTTTCGATATTTTATTTCTTATTTTTCGGTTGAATACAATCTGATAGTTATGAATTTTTGCTGTGCGTCAATTCTAAGTTGTGCGTCAATTTTAAGTTGTGCTTGATATTGAAGTCAAAAACAAAGTTGCTTAAAATTCAAGTCCACAATAAGCTTTATAAGCACCCTCCATGGATCTCACTCCCTACCCTAGCTCAATATCATACCGCAAGTTATTCAATATTCATGGTAAGTACTAAGTATAACTTCTCACTCTACTTGCTTCATCATTCTTTCTTAATTTGTTCATATTCATTCATATATGAAAAATATCATATAATCATTAATTTTGTTCTGTTCATTCATGTATAGGCTTTCCCTCACAAAGAAACTATTGACTATCCAAGTTTCAAGCTCGTCATTGTAGGCGATGGAGGAACTGGTACGTACTTTCTATCTTTCTAATATCATTGTTAATCTCTGTAGCACTAACACTTCTGATGGAAACATCTTTCTAATATCATTGTTAATCTCTGTAGCACTAACACTTCTGATGGAAACTGTGTCTGGTATTTGACACATGTCTGTCGAACACCTATATAACACTAGACACACATGTGATTACGTTCAATTAATTCATCGTATCCATATGTGTGTCATGCTTCATAATCGTTAACAATTCATATTATTATTTTCGAAATACGACATTGTTTATTATTGGTAAGTGCAGGAAAAACCACTTTTGTGAAAAGACATTTAACCGGAGAATTTCAGAAGAAATATGAACGTAAGTAATAATAACACACACTCTCCCGATTACTACTATACTATACTATCTTCCCTTTTTATTACTTAAATTAATTAATTTGATTTGGTAAAATAACAGCTACCATTGGTGTGGAAGTTCATCCACTAGATTTTTATACAAATTGTGGAAAAATTCGGTTTTGTTGCTGGGACACTGCTGGCCAAGAAAAATTTGGTGGTCTCAGAGATGGTTATTAGTATGTAACTATATATCTACATCATCTTAATTTCATCACCTTTCCAATTATATATTAATCGACGTTATTGCAGCATTCACGGAGATTGTGCTATTATTATGTTCGATGTAACTGCTCGTTCGACATACAAAAATGTTCCAACATGGCACACAGATCTCACTAGGTGAGTTTTATTATCTTGATACATATTTGGCATTTTTCATACAATTTAGTACTTGTTAATTAGTTATGACTCTTTGTTACATATTAATCACAGAGTTTGTGAGAACATACCTATTGTTCTATGTGGAAACAAGGTTGATGTGAAGAATAGACAGATTAAAGCAAAGCAAGTTACATTTCACAGGAAGAAGAATCTACAGTACTATGAGATATCTGCAAAGAGTAATTATAATTTTGAGAAACCTTTCTTATACCTTGCAAAGAAACTTGTAGGGTACGTAACTAATTATAATGGAATATACTACTTTTTATTTTATTATTTTTGTTATATATAAGCCAATGTCATGAATGTGATGAGTGGTAGAAAATTATTGATTGATTCGAATTAATTTGCAGCGATTCGAACCTTCATTTTGTGGAGATGCCTGCTCTTGCTCCTCCTGAAGTAGACATTGATATAACTGCACAAAAATTGTAAACACTGACTCTTCTATGTGTTTTTAGCAACATTATGCTATTCTGGTTTGCTTTTGTGTATTAATTTCTATGCTTAATTTACAGGTATGAACAGGAGATATATTGTCCCATTTCTTTGCCTCTTCCTGACGACGACGATGATGATCTATTTGAGTAAACTAGAGGGATTTCTAGAGTTTAATTTCATGATAGTTTTTAGTTCTGTTTGTGATGAATTGCATTTCATCGAAAAAGAAATTAGGAATTAAGTTAGCAGTTTTAATTAGCTTGTGTAGGCAAGGCAAGGCCAGTTTACCAAATTATTCTTAGTTTTATTTCTGCAATTATGCTAATGAATCATAATTAGTTGACTTCTTCAGTCACTATTTAAACCTTTGAGTGATGTAATTCAAAGTATATTTCCTTGATAATTTTAGAACTTGTCTGTATGGATGAAATTTGCCATGTTCACTTCTTTAGAATAATTTGTTAAGTACCAGATTGATAAATGAATACCATGCAGTGATTTTATATATTATCAATCAAAGCTTTAATTAAACAACTGCTAAATTTGACATGCTAAGATTTGAGGAAAAATGTAGCTGAAACTAACAATTTGACATGCTAGTTACATAATAATTTGAGGAACCGTATCATAAGTTCTGTACAGTTAAACTAGTAAATATATAAGGACATATTGAAGACAAAATTTGAAGAAATAAAAAATTGATTTCTTGTAATCATAGGCATAGCCAAAAAGAGCAGCAAAATAGTTCTAAAGCTTATATTTCTACCATTTATTTATTTCTTAAGCATGGCAACACCTTATATTTTGTGTTGAAAATTGTTTCTCAAGATAAATTCTAAACTCTATTTTCTTATATTCTGATGCCATGTATTGGTATTTGGTGGTGAATAGTGACTTATCCTTAGTTGAGGTCCAAAGTTGTTGCAATGCAACACTTAATCTCTGTCATGGAAGCTAATTTTAAGGTACAGGTTTAGGTTATAGACAGTTGGCCTGGTCCATATACACATGAGGGTGAAAAGCCTCATTTCTTAACATTTGGGCTCATAATTGTGCTCCACTAGGCCAGAAAAATTTCCCTTATCAGTTTAATAAACTCTAGGCCTTTTAGTGTTGGATGCAAGTAAGGGCTAAAGTAGCAAACTCATCCATCATATTAATGTTACCATATGATCCATAAACTTGCGACTTATCATTGCCATGTGAAATAACTGAATACCAATTACTATACATTACTGATGACACACCATGGCTACCACACAAATCACTGTGTGTAAGATATAAGACACGACACTGACACATCGACGACATCTATAATAATGTATACAGACATCGACATGTGTTGGACACTAGATAGACTTGTTATATGAAAAAACACACTCAATTTCAAATGGTCATATATGTCTCCAAAACTTGTTACCTGGTGTGGAATAGGCGTGTGACTTAATGGACCAAAGATGTTGATGGATCCCTTCTGAAGCTCACCTTGTTGAGCTCTATTTGCTTTGCCAAAGGACTTGTCCCTATCTATGTCGGTTCTAACCCACACCTACAGTCCCATTTTGCAATTACTACTATGTCCACTAAGCAATATGGTAGGAACCCACACCAAGGTCCTAAAGTGGGCCTTATGAGAGCTGGTATTACCCATTGCCACAAGCATGTGGGCCTCATAATATAGAATTTTGACCAATACCCACTAGAACAGTACATTTTCCAATTCTTTAGGAGCTGGTTAGTGGTTACCTCTAACAACTTACTACTACCTACTAGGTCTCATTCACATATAAGAACACAACAATGTAAAATTAACCTTTTAAATAAATTGGGTGACTTTCAATGTCGGTTGAGTGGGCTAGGGCCTGTTTAATGGGCTCACATTGCTATGTGGCCCATGATGTTTTTAATCCTTTCACTAAACTGGCTATAGTTTCTTTATTTTTCTTTTCTAAGATGTTAATTTAATAGTGCCCATATAGACTTGTTCTGTATGTCTCATAATTTTGTTTTATATCATGGCATTTTGATAGCTACAATTGAATAACATTGCCATCATAGTGTATTATGTAGATGGTTACAGCTAGCTTTGTGTCTATTTTCTTTTATTGTTTTTCTTCTTTTTTTAGTATCAATCTATTCTTCAAATCAATGTATGAATTAATTAGTAGTCATCAATATGGATGTAGTAGATACATGTCATGCAATTAATGTGACCAAAACCCAGAAAATGATGCAGGGCTCATGTATAGTCATTTTATTATAGTTCAATGTATTCTAATTAATATATCTAGTACTATAGCTATCTAGAGTCTAAAAATTAGTAGCATGTCCATATATATCATGCACTATAGTAGGTGGCGGTGTGTGTCTAGTTTTGAGTTCTGAAAAATGTACCTTAATTGAAATCAATGCAACATAAAATCAGCGCAATCACTTTTTGTGCAGTCAAAATTTAGTGTTTCATAGTGGCTTAAAATAACATAGATTTTTATGGATAGACATAAGAGCCTATCTAAGTTGTCATAAATTTTTCCTATTAATTAATAATGATGATGTTTACAACCCTAGACCCACATTAACCTCAACTCCCAACATTATGAAAAAGTTAAGGAAAATGCTAAACAGTGCCCCGGGGCACTGGTTAAGCATATTAAAATAGAAAATTTGTCTCGAAATGTGTGCATTCAACACATTGAAAATGTAAAAAGTTGTTTTCTCAATATTAAATTTTTATTTTATTTCTTTTTTTGGTATGCTTAACCATTGCCCCGGGGGCACTGTTTAGCATGACCCAAAAGTTAATAATAAGTGAATTGAATGGTAATGAAAAAATGTGACCTATCAATGAAATGAAGATACATATTTACAACAAATATATATGGGGAGCCCCCTCATTGTAGGGTAGGGAGAATGGTAAAGGAAGAAATAAAACTTATTATAGCTAATTTTCATGTAAATTTGAAACAGAACATATGTTGTGAAAAAGAAGCATGTGCTTATACATAAATGGTAGGGGCATCAATAAGATGATGGCTAGCAACTGTCATTGTCTATGCCATATGTGTCTTAGTGGTGATGGGAATTAGAGATTATGGGAAACATGAATTTATTGACAATAGGATTGATTGGTAGATTAATTCCCTTATATTTTCTATTTCACTTTTCTCTCTTACTTACACTTACTACTCATTCTCTTTCAGTTTGGTTGGGAATTTAGGATTATCTGGCATTAGCACATTTCCATCACATATCACTTTAAAGCACTGAAAAAAACTATTGGGCCTTGGTTTTTACTGTTCACCTATGAAGCACTGAAAAAAAAAATACATGAACACCGGACACTATATTTATAAAAATAAATTAAATGATTGTAATCACATGTGTTGGTATCGTACACCGTATACGCTTTCGATCATAAATGTTAGTGTTTCAGAGTTGTTCACATCTAATTTCTACAACTATATTTAGGTTGGCCTTCCTTGACTTGTAGGATAATCTTTTGTTATTTGTTCTTTCAAAATATGTACATGATTAAGGGATCGTTGAATTTGTACATTTTAAAAAATTTAAAACTAAATTGACGTCTTTTATGCATTGTATGATGTCAACAATGAAAATTTTGGTTGTTACAAGAATACAATTGGAAAAGTCAATAAAAGAACAAATGCAATTTGAAACTAATTAATGTGAAACTTAACAACTTATTTTTATAATTGTCAACAAAAAAAAAGTTATTTTTATAAAGAATACATATTTCCTGTAATTTATGCATGATTGAGAGTTTGAGACTTGAGATGTCAACAATGAAAATTTTGGTGGGCTGCCAACAAATAGAGAAAGCACAGAGTTGTTATGAAGTGAAGAATAATTTAAATTTAGTGATTCTCAAAATACTTAACTCTATTTTCAAATATCAACCAAACAAGTATGAATTTAATTTGTGTGCACTGACAGTGTAATATTTTTTTACACGTGCATCCAATCAAATCACGACATGCAGGTATTTGTTGATAGTATGCCTAAATTGATGAGGAAAGTGCAACTTGGCCGAGACGAATTTGCCACGCAAAGGTCATCCAAGAACTATACGAGCAAATATAAGGAGAGTTTCGTTATCCACGCATAAAAAGTGCGGAGGATTCTAAGGTTTTGTCCAAAAATTACTAATTTCAAAAGAAGAATTTAATCTAATCCACCACTTGATCAAAATATAAAAAGCTTGTCAAAGAAAGTAGCATCATTATGTGACTTCCTAATAGACCAACTCACATAATGTTAGGCCAATGTCAACCTACGTTTCCTACCAAATGAGCAAAAAAATGATAATAGACCAAACAACTATCACCAATTCTTACCCCAATTGCATTTGGTTTTGAACGTGTCAACTAAAAACCACAAATTTGGAGAAAATTATTTGATCAATTCATTTTTTCAAACCAAACCATATTAGTATTAGCTAATTTAATTCGGTTATGTTTAGTTTTTTACACTAAACTAAATTGTATCCATCCTTAATTTTGAAACAATTCTAAACTAATTGTATTACAGTTTTTAGCTCAATGTAAAGATTGTTAAGAAATCCCACATCGATTGCGAGATAGTCTGAATATGTGTTTATAAAATAGAGGCAATTCTCACTTTATAAGTTGATTTTGTAGGAAGGAGTTAGATTCAATATTCATTCTGATCGGGCCATCCACCATTTATATCCGCGTCGCAAGCCCAATAACATTGGGCACAAGGTGATGTGTTAAGAAGTCTCACATCGATTGTCAGATGACCTTTGTATGTGGGACTTCTTAACAAAGATTCTCTAATGTTTCTCTTCGTGACCAACAAATAATATCAAAGTCTAATTTGGTGTTATAGGAAAACTGAAATATTTTTTAGGCTCAAGTTAATACAATTATGAGTTCCTTTAATATTTTTTTTCTTTTAATCTTTACTCTTACTTTCTTTCATAAACCAAACAAGTGTTGGTGTTTTGATTGTCATAGGTTATATATTTTGGTTGAAAACAAATATTGAAAAGTAAATCACATGAAGAAAACAAAGAGACCAAAGTTAGGTGAAAGTAAAACTCAATATTTTTATATGAGGGGCCATTGGAAAGAGACATAATTGGACAAGGATGGTTTTAATGGGACAAAACACTCAGCATAAAATGCAGCACCTTGTGTTTGCCTTCTTCATTTGTACATAAAAGCAGACATGCATATGAACAATAATCACATTGATTAAATTACTGTATCGTTATGAAGAAATCTTGGGGATGGTGGAGATAAAGTAAACTTGGTCACCATCGATAACTGTTTTTAACTGATAAAGTGCAAACAATGTCCCTCAATTCACGAGGGCTAACAATAGTATAGTAACAATGTATTTCACTTTTGCTAATTAAGTACTAATGTACAAATTTTAATATGGTATTTTGAGATTTTTTTACCAAACGGTCCCTTATTTTGTTAATTATTCCCGTAGTGCCCCCCTTTTGAGAAAAATTCTCGTAGTGCCCCCCTTTACCCCCCAATACCCTCCCTTTCCAGACACAAACTGGCACACGCAGGTGGAGCCATTCCCAACGGCGCCACTTGACCTGGGGTGGAGCCAGTCAAAGTGGCGCCACCTGCCAGATGTCAGCATGCGTCAGCTGACAGCTGTTGTCCCCTGCATGCACAGCACAACTTTATTTTCCGTTTTTTTTTCATTTTTTATATTAATTTTTTTTTAAATTCAACTATCATCTCATTCTATAAATACCACACTCTATACTTTCATTTTTCATTCACAAACTTCATATTTTTTCATCTCTATTTTTTTCACTCTCTACTTATTTTATCACAAATGGCAATAAATAAATTTAATTTATGATAAAAAGTTATAATAACAGAAAATTAAATGATAAAAAATATAAATATTATATATTAAAAAATTTATTTTATTACAATTGTTCTAATGCTGATCACCATCACCAGGTCTAACTCTATGTGAACCAGTGCCACACAGTGGAGGATAACCTTGCCGATGTCCTCGTCCATATTGTTGTTGATTCTCCTCCTCCTCTTGAGGTCGATTCAATTCCAATTCCAAGTCCAAAAAATTATGGACTCGTGTTGGTGGATTATATGGAACCGCAGCCGATGACGAACTTTGACCACCATGAACATGCGTCGAACTTTGACCATAAGTAGCCCACGATGAATTTAGAAGTTCGTCCATCATATCTTGGGAGATTTCTTGGGTTGGTTGGGGTTGTGTCGTAAATATGTGCGTAATTTTCATTAAAACGCTGAGTTCCCGGTGACTCAAAGTCGAAGTTGAAAAAATTACGCTTTTTTTTTAAAGTCGCGTACAAACAATGTTCATATTTTTCAAATTCGACAACACTAAACATAAAATAAAATTGCACAAACATAAAACATAATAAAATTACATAACATAAAAAATAAACCACATTTAACAATAACTTAACTATTTTTTTTTAAGGTCGCGTACAAACGATGTGGTTCTTTTTCAAATTCGACACTCCTAAACATGGATTGAACATCCATATCATTCTCCAACTTGACCCAATATTTTTTATATGTTGCAACAATAGAGTCACTCGTGATGTCCGTACATGAATCTAAATAGGCCATATGCTCAATTTCTATTTGTTCACCATTTTTGAAGAGAAATATTTCTTGAATATTATTCTTCAAAGAAACAAGAGAACTCAATTTGCCAATCGCTAATTTAAAATGTTACTCGCGCCCATTAAATTTCACAGAAAAATTATGAGTGGTTGATGTAGGGACATTTGAAGAAGAGGCCATTTGTGATAAAATAAATAGAGAGTGAAAAAAATAGAGAGATGAAAAAATATGAAGTTTGTGAATGAAAAATGAAAGTATAGTGTGGTATTTATAGAATGAGATGATAGTTGAATTAAAAAAAGATTTAATATAAAAAACGAAAATAAATAAATAAAGCTGTGCTGTGCATGCAGGGGACAGCAGCTGACGCATGCTGACATGTGACAGGTGGCGCCACTTTGACTGGCTCCACCCCAGGTCAAGTGGCGCCGTTGGGAATGGCTCCACCTGCGTGTGCCAGTTTGTGTCTAAAAAGGGAGGGTATTGGGGGTAAAGGGGGGCACTACGGGAATTTTTCTCAAACGGGGGGCACTACGGGAATAATTAACAAAATAAGGGACTGTTTGGTAAAAAAATCGTATTTTGAGAATATATGTTAACAATCATTTTTATTTCGAGAATATACTACAAATTTGTTCGAAATAAATGTGTATCGTATTGAATCAACATTAGTTAGGTTACCATAAAAACGATGAGAGTCATGTGATACTACTTCAGAAAAGTACTGTCAATCGTTATCAATATTTATCTCTAATACTAACTTTTATGTAATAATCTACGTTGGACCACGAACCACTTATTAAGGTGGTCGACCATAGAACTCACTTATAAACATTAATAGATGTAATATTTTGCCGACAAATTCTACATGGTCTAATACTTGAAAATGTTCCAAACTTCAAAGACGACATATGTAATGACTTAATTGATATCAATTTAATTTAAAATAGAAAAAAAATACCTCACACTGTATCGACACATCAATCAAGTTACCGTCTTAGCCATAAATGCAACAAGTGGTTCATCGTAGAACTCGCCGCATAAATAGTAAATATTAATAGTTGTAATATTTTGTCTAGAGTATCTGTGCATAGTGCATACATGATAGTAATAGAACCAAAAAAAGTACGGATTTTAGCCTTATGTCTTTGATTGTCATATATCACTTCTACTGGCAGAGGTTGTTATCTTTGTGCACTCAAAAACAAACCTCACTCTGCTGTGCCGTGCCGTGCCGTGCCGTGCTGTTCTGTTCTGTTCAGCTCTTTATCCCTCGATGTAAATGCAATAGAATATAACCATTTTGGAACCATGTGACTTGAGATCTTAATTTTATTCTTTATTATTGCTGCCTTTTCCCAAACTTTAACATTTTCTTGTTTTCCTTTTTGTTTCTAGATACACATTTTCTCAACATAATCTAACAAAAAAAAAAAAAAAAAAGATAGCTTCCTGTATTAATATATTTTAAAGAAAATGTACACTTTAGCACTTTTATACTTTTTGAAAAAAATTAATTAAATCAAACTCAACATACAACAATTTGTTCATAATTTCATTATTATAAAATTTTATGTGTCTGTTTTCAACCAAACACATACATGAGCATGGATATTTTATCTATTAATAAGGCATGGAAAAATATATGAGGTTTTCATAAAAACAAAATAAGAAGTACTAATAAATTTTTTAAATTTCAGTCCCTATAAATTTTTTTTAGATTTAGTTCTGCAAATTCAAAACGATTGCTTTTAGTCCTTAAAATCATTATATAAGGCCACATGTCATG
Source organism: Trifolium repens (assembly GCA_030408175.1). Classification (NCBI taxonomy): domain Eukaryota; kingdom Viridiplantae; phylum Streptophyta; class Magnoliopsida; order Fabales; family Fabaceae; genus Trifolium; species Trifolium repens. The sequence goes on from CP125851.1 coordinate 47,344,744, forward strand.
ATTTTATTGTGCCACATATGGTATCAAAGAATAATAAACAACAATTTTTGAATTTGCATAGACTAAGTCATATTTAAACTTATAGGATTTATATTTTTCAAATTTGTATTATAAAGAGGGTTCGAGTATCACAATTGATATCTTTATTTGAATTTTAAGATTTTTTTTTTGACATTGGTACGATGAGCTTCTGAGATTCAAATTGCTTAAATTTGTTTCATTAAATACATGGACCGCTTGTCTAAATCAACTCTATATTTAACCGAAAAACTTCCATTTTAGATTGAGCTTAGATTTAGCTTTTGATAGTTTGAGACACATTGGAAAATAAAATTGAAAAAATGTTGTAATTAATACGTAGTATTAAGAAAATAAGTAGAAATGCATATCGGATACATAGTTTCACGAGGTGTCAACTTTATTTAATTTTTGTATTAATATTCAGTTTTCACATAAAGAAGATTCTGGTAAAATGATTCGTTCTTAATTAGTGAAGTTCAATAAAATTAGTGAAGTTCAATAATACTTAATTTAAAATATAAAAATTGAAAAAAAGAATAGCACTACTAGTAATTGACTATCCAAAAGAAAAAATTACTACTAATAATAATAATCTAATTTTAACTAATAATTGAAGTAAAAAAAAAAAGGACTTATAATTGAAGACGGGGTGTGAAGGAATTAAGAAGCCCGTTTCAGCCACCCACCACGTTACGAGACTTAATAAAATAGAAAAGGTCCCCACGACAAACCTGGAGACACAGAAACACAAGTTATCAAAAATGAAGCTAAGGTAGGCCTAGATTGATGCCACAAAAGGACAAACTCTACTTCCAAATTAAATGATTGAATCAATGGATTTTCTAGCACTTTATATACAAAAAATACAGGATATTATTGTGAGTAACTTTTTTTTTGAATCGGCAAAATTTTATTAAAAGACAATTCCTCCACAAGAAGTGAAAGGAATTGTCGTGGAAAAGTACAAATAAATGCTGTAACTGTGCAACTGTGCAATGAACATTACTTTTTTTATAATACTGTAACAATGAACAATACCAATTTTTTATCCATAAAAAATTATGAGTTTTTAAGATTCGCTGGACAAATAAATGCAATCTTCTTACAAAAAAAAAAAAGAACAAATAAATGGAACTAGACATCTCTTCTTCGATTGCCACTTTTACATATGAAATTTTTTTAATTGAAGATAGGAATCCACAATGAGTGTTTGATATATTCTCCGAAAAAAAGATTAGTGAAGTATAAATACCGAAAATTTCAATATAATAATAATAAACATATTTTGTTTTAATTAAATAACTATTGATCAGTTATTATTATTAAGCGAAAAACAAACAGCTAAAATAAATATTAATATCTTTATAGAAGTCCTACATTGGCTGAAGATATGACATATATAACATTTATAAGGGTGATGCAAACATTTTCAAGCTAGCTTTTGTGGTTGAGTACATGTCTCTCAAATTCTAATATGGTATCAAAGTATATTCTAGATTTATTTGTTGTTTATTGTGGAGACCTCCCATATTTGGACCAGCTGTTGTTGATGATTCAACGTTTCAGCTTGTTCAGTCCTAAATGTGAGGGGGTGTGTTAGGCCTCCCAATTGTATAGTTGAAAATGACTTATAAGAATGGATTGGTAAAAACAATATGCAACTTAGTTTTGGTAATTCATATTATTAAGAACTTAAGCGTATTTGAATTAAAACATTTTTTGGATGAGTGATATTCTTAAAAGTTCTTCACAAAAAGTGTGGCGTACTAAATACGTTGAAATGATTTGTGTTGGTTTATGGAATCGATCGGTAATAGTTAAAGTCTTATGGGATATTATTGATGTCATCAAAGAAGACCCCTTGTGGTGACGTGGTTCAAGGATGAACAAGCGGAAGTTGATGGACATGTGACATCTAACCTGAGACTGATGAGCACATGAAGTGGTCATCGATTCACAAAACATCGACAATGATCAACTCAAGGAAGCTTCTAGGCAATAAAGGACACATGGATGAACCAAATTCACATCGATATAAGACAAATCTTGAGACTGTGCAAATATGTCACTGCATGGTCGAATGATGACTTATAAAAATTGATCAGTATTACAGGGCAAAAGATTATATATTTTTAGTCTCATGGACATTTCAAGTATAAATTTTTTTTAAGCAACATTTCAAGTTTAATTAATCTATAAACTTCGTAACAATTTCTAGTCCATACCTTTTCTTAAAAATTGATATTTTTAGCCCTTATAGATGACTAAAAGAATTCATTTATTTATATAAAAAAAATGGATCAAAGACACCCGCTATTATAAGAGATAGGGACTAGCAATTAATAAAAAAAATTATAGCCATTAATATAAGATATGTGCATATTTAATATTGACTAAAATCATATTTAATCATTTTTATAGAAAGAAAATTTAAATGAATTGAGTTCTAGAGGCTCGTCAGAATTAGACATGTCTCGAGACTAGGGATGACAAGTATACCCAAACCCGTGGGGCCAACCCACACCCGTACCCGAGTCAACGGGTGAAACCCGAGTTGACTGAGTTTGGGTTCGGGTGCGGGTTTGGGATCACTCAAACCCGCACCCGAAACCCGAAATTACACCTGCTTAAATATTAAATTACTTAATTATCCCTATGTATATATAATTGTAATTTAATTTTTTAAAATTATATGTTGAATACTATGTTACCAAACTACTACTATGTTATTGTTGTATTTTAATGTAATTACTAGTAATTTAACATTACTCAATTTTATTGTTGTATTTTCTCGAAAATTTGAACTATGTTTGTTACCAAACGATGTTGCTATTGTATTTTTATATGTTCTTGCTACGGGTTCGGGTTTGGGTGAAAAAACCCGAACCCAACGGGTGTGGGTGCGGGTGTTATTTTACAACCCGATTATCCTTTGGGTTCGGGTTCGGGTGGTGATTTCGGGTGCGGGTTTGGGTAGTGTGAAACCCGCACCCGTGGGCACCCGTTGCCATCCCTACTCGAGACTCAAAAACATCAAGTTTCAAAGAAATTTTCACGTCAACAACGAAAATTGAACACTAACATCTTTACAAAATATGAGACAACCTTTTACCAACAAAGTCACGATTCATTTCCAAATCATATTTAATCATAAAAATATATAATTTTTTTTAAAAATATAATAGGCTAAATATATATTTAATTTTCAATTTCAAAATTTTATTTTTGATCTATCATGACAATTGCTATTTGCCACACGCAATTTTCATTAGTCAAACATGAAGTTATCAAAAAGATGAGATCTTAACTCTAAAGATTTGGTTTAGAGATAAAAAATAAGTCTTGGATTTGGAAATTTGATCTCCGCTGGAGCTCTAAAGGTCCTAAGGTCTTTCCTGTTTTTGGATTGGGGCACCATTTTAATTTATTTATTTTTTGTCAAATAGTTTAGTAGCTATAAATTTCACCTTTAAAATGTATAAGTGGAATGACTGAGATTCGAATCTGACTACTACATATATAATTTAACATACTGTCTACTGAACTAAACTCATGATACATCTTACTCTAAATTTTATTATATAAAAAAAAATGAAATCTTAATAGGAATTTGCTAGGCACGCTCAATCGCATCTATTTGATAGTTAACTTGACCCTTTCTTGTAAGTGCGCATTTTCTTGATCGGTCAACTTGTTCCATCAAGAAATACCATGCCTATTATACCTTATCATTGGTTAATTAGCAAAGTTAATGAAAATCTTTGATTAATCTAAAGACAAATCGGTTCCCTTAATGATATGGAATCGAGTAGGAAACGAATTTTAATCCTTTACCCTTTTAATTCACAAAGGTCAAAGTGTTGTTTCATATATAAAAGTAATTGAATTTGATGGTCGCATTCCTAAGCGTGGCCACTAATAAACATAAAAAAATATCATGAAGTTGATGGAAGTACATTTCAAACGATAACTATAATCACAATTCACAAATAGGAGATTTGAAATATGATGGGTAAAGATTTGCTACCTAATTATATGTATATCACTTCATTTGCTCTTTAATTATAGGTTCTTTTAATTAGTCTCCTACCAACTTATTAAATCTTTTTCATAGCTTTTGAAGTTTCTTCTATTTGTGCAATGAAAACAATTTAGGTGAGAAAAAAATAAAAAAAAATAAAATATAAGTCGTATATATTGGCGCCAATTGTTGTCATTATGTTCATATAGCTTTCATTTCTAGTTTAGAATAATTGAATAATTGAATTCAATTTTATTTTTTTTATCCAATAATTCCAAAACTTCTTTTCAATGTACTCTCTATTTGTTTTCTTTAATCAAAAGATAGATGCGTGCTTTTTAGTGGTCTATTAACAATCATTTTGGTTGTATATTCCTCATTGTCCTTATATATATTTTTTAGATGCTCCTGCCCAATACCATAGCTAGTTATAGCAAGTTTGAAATTCATGACAATGCTACCATTGGTATTTGAAAGTAACAGAAAATATTGAAAAGAGAAAAAGGAGGGGCTTGAAATATAGAGGAAGAATATCAACATTAATTGATTTGATTGTTTAGTTATGATGACACCTTTAGTTTTCTAACATTCCCTTTATATGAAAGTAAAATCTTACTATATCAAAAAATTCAATTTTCTTTGCCCCTTGGCATTTCCCTCTCTATAATTTCTTTGAATTATCAACTTACAAGTAATCTAATATTGGCATTCACTTTTTAAGTGACACCTGACAATTGACTGCCTATGGAATGTACATACATGTGCATGCGCTCTTACTTGATTTTTGTTATATTTATTCTAATAAATTAAAGTGAAGAACTTCAAATTTTTACTTAAATTATGCAAATATAAAGTTAAATGATCATATTGTATGTACATTCCAATACATTAAAGAAATGATCATATTGATTATTTTTGTGTGGGTCTAGAGTAAAAATTGCGGGTTGAAATTCGCACCCCAATACATTAAGTAAAAATACAATCGTTAATTATATATATAGCAACTTTGGTGATAACGGTTGGTTATTGTCAGAAATGGGAACAATTTATTATAACTATTAGATTATAATTAATAATTTAAATTAAAATAGATTAAGTGCTCCTACCACCACTCAATTAATTTCCTTTCATCTTCTCCTTAAACTCCAATTTATTCCTCTTTATTCCATTGCCGTTTACCATAAAAATTAGCTCCATCACCGTATGAAAAAATGAAACAATCATATTGTAAAATTTATTTAGGGTTTTCATGGTGTCATCATGACTAAAAACAACAAGTTCACATATTGATATCGTTAACTATTTCCTGCTTTTCATGGAGTACTAATATAGAAGGGAAAATTTCCTTGTCTTTTTTAATTTATTTTTATTGGATTTTTTCTTTTTCTTACCGTAGATTTCTTAATTTGGGATTGGTTTTGGTGTTCTTTTTTAACTTAATTTGTTGGTGATAAATTTCTACATCAATATAATGGGTTTTTTCTTCTATTTGAATAACGTGTGTTTTAGAGTTTGAGAATAGGCAACGATGTCTTTACATTATAAGTGTTCCCATGGTGATATAAGCAAATGCAATAAAACCCCAACAAATATTTTTATGATTTGTATTTTCAAAAAGAAGCTATCATGCCCAGATGAAATGTGAGAATGAATTGGAAGCGATGACAATGGATTATGAAAGCAACCAATTTAGGGTTAGAGGAAAGATGAAAGGAATTTTTTTTTGGGTCTTAGATGAAGTGGTAATCCACTGAAATTAAACTCACATAATTGTGAGATCCCGGTTCGAACCCGAGTCACGACGTCCGGCCTAACAATTTCGGCATATTTTGTCAGTTGAGCTAGGACTTATGGGACAAGATGAAAGGAAATTAATTGAGTGGATGTGGGAGCACCTAATCTATTTTAATTTAAACCATTAATTATAATCTAACAGTTATAATAAATTGTTCTCATTTCTCACAATAACCAACTGTTCTCACTGGAGTCGCCATATATATATTGAATCTTTACACTAAATTTAAAGTTGGTAATTAAATTCTTAAACAATTAATTATTAATCCCCACTCCGAGAGGGAACGATGCATCTTTATTAATTTGCCGAGTATTGTAGAAATCTCAAAGAAATGTCCTCATAAGTCCTAAGTCGACTACTACATATTTATATCCATATTCAAATTTGGAATCTCAAATGATAAATACTATTGATATAGTTAGACTGGACACATTATATCCATATTCAAATTTGGAATCTCATAGTTATATTATGAGTTTCAGAAATATTTATCACTTCTTTAAAAACAAAACAAAAAAATCCCAAATAAAGAATCCTGGAGAAAATCTTTCTTGTTTGAAACATGATCAAAATGACCAAATAGACAATATTTTGTAGGACCCAAACAGTTATAAGCAAAAGTCAAAAATAATTTATACTTAAATATAAACAAAAGTTACTAAAATCAACTTTATTTAATGTTATTTTTTTCGAAAATACCCTTATTAATTGTTCTACTTTTTGACATGAGTAGATTTTCCAATGCAAATTTAATGTATTGTAAGGGTTAGTTTAGTAAAAATAACAAATTTCTTAATATATGTAAAACCTTACAATTTTGCTTATAAATAAAGTTGAAAGGAGTCTGGGCCTAGGCCCCGTTGAATACCTAAAAAAAAGGTGAAAGGAGTACATTCGTCCTAAAATATAAACATTTATTCAACAAAAATCATCCTTAAACATGTTTCTTTTTTCATCCATACAACTGCGATCAGAAGGGATTGAAATAATTTAATGTCAAAACTAACTTACAAATCAGGTTAAACTTATGGTAAAAAAAAAATGTTTCTTTTCAAATTTAACACATATATATTTAATGTTCCTCTTCTAAATAAACTCGCAATTAATATGATTAAGTGTTTTAGTATATAAAAAGTTAATATTAATTATATATATATATATATATATATATATATATATATTTTAACAAGCTAAAATGATATATATATATATATATATATATAAAAGAAACAGCCTCCCTAGCACAAGGTGTGCCAGAGTGGGCTACCAAAGTTTACAAAGAGTCACATGAAGTCAATGAAAAGTTCAAACAAGGCATAAACAGAGCATGAGACTAGACCACCAGCTATGATAGTTTGTGGCTAAAGTAACACTCGTCGCCTTCAACCATCGAAATGAGAAGAGCTTGATCTTGTCCAGCAACTGATGAAGATTGCTTGCTGAGCCGCGGAATAACCTATGATTTCGCTCCGTCCAAACCACCCAAGCGCACGCGAGCCAAATGAGCTACAGAAATGAGCGATGTGCTCGGGACCCACCTGCCGAAGAAATGAACTCAACGAGATGATCACGAACAGAAGTGTACTCCACCATCGGAACGCCTATCCACGAGCGCACTAGGTCCCACAGAGGACCGAAAGTACCACATGAGAGAAATATGTGATGAGCCGTCTCCAACTCGCCGCAACCAGACCCACACAAATCAGCTATAGTAGGTAAGATGTCTCGCGTGACCAGATTTGCTTTTGTGGGCAACCTGTCGCGCAATAGACGCCAAGCAAAGACAGAGACCTTCAGCGGAACCTAAGGGTGCCAGATGAGATTCGCCGCATCATCCACATGAATCGGAACCTGAGAAGTCAGGAGCTGATATGCTCCACGAACTGTGTATGCTGTGTCAGGGTCAGGCTGCCACAGCCACCTGTCTAAAGACTGATTCTGCAATAAACGGGTTAGAAGCAAAGACTGACACTCCCTCAACTCCTCCTCCTCTCACCCCCTCAACTGCCTCCGCCACTCCCAAGCCTCCCCCTCTGGTCCCCACCCTAACAGAGACATCTCCGCCACCGTGCACTGTTTGGTCTCCGCCAAATCATACAGACGACCAAACTGCTCACACAAAGGTCCACCATCCACCCAGGGGTCAGTCCAAAAGAAGGTATCAGAACCGTCTCCCACCCTCCGCTCAACATGCTCCTCAAATCGACTGCCCCCGAACTCACCTCCCTCTCGGATGCGCACTATCTCCTTCCAACATGATGACCCTCTCCGCCCTCCATCTCGCAGCCTACCCCCCTTCACCCCATACCGGGCTACCAACACTCGATACCACATCCCCTCTCTGTCCACTAACATCCTCCAACACCATTTTCCTAGAAGAGCCAAGTTAAACTCTCTCAACTGCCTTACCCCCAGACCTCCATACTCCTCTCGTAAGCAAATAGTTTTCCAAGTAACCCAAGCGATTTTCCTAGAATCCTCACCCCCCCCCCCCCCCCCCCCAAAAAAAAAAAAATCAGATCAAAAGAGACTCAATAGAGGAAATGATACCCGAGGGAGCTCTGAAGAAGGAAAGGTATTTTAGATATATCAATTCATAAAATAGACACAATAACTAACTACGGTACTGATCCATTAAAAAAAAAAACTAACTACGGTACTAACTTTTTCTCATAAGAGTAAAAAAAAAAAAATTTGAACACTATCGTACATATATTATATGGATTTCTATTGGTATATACGGCTTAGGTGAATAATTATGATTGGTCCATGAATAGTATTTAATATAGAAAAATTAATAAATATTATTTATAAACAATCAAAATTGTCCACCTCAACAAAAGTACCGATACATATCCACATAATATGTGTACCGCAAAGAACTAAAAAAATCAAGGGTTAATAGGTCTTTACCCCCCTGCTAAGTGGGCGTGTTTTGCGTTACCCCCCTGCTAAAAATTTCTTGAAGATTGCCCCTTTGCAAAGTTTTTTTTTTTGGTTTCCCCCCTTTTCCTCTCTTGGATGCAAGAAATTTTAATTTTTTAAATCGGTTGAACAAAATAACCGATTTAAAAAACATAATTTTTTAAATCGGTTGAACAAAATAACCGATGTAAAAAGTGCACTCAAGGGGGGAAACCAAAAAAAAAAACTTTGCAAAGGGGCAATCTTCAAGAAATTTTTAGCAGGGGGTAACGCAAAATACGTCCACTTAGCAGGGGGTAAAGACCTATTAACCCAAAAATCAATAGGTTCTTCTTATATATGAGGTCATCTCGTTGCCTTAATGCAAAAGTTGTTAACGTTGACTTTTTGTTTTCACATAAATAAACTAGAAACATCAACAAATAAATGTTTACCGTGGAACTTTGACTAGTTAAAAAGTAAATTTTAATACATATGTACACATCCAAAAAAGAAAGATCACTTTGGCTATTAAAACTCATATCGATGAATCTAGTCAAACACTACAAGAAACACACTAGTATTCGGCTGTAAAACCCCCTTAAAATGCAAGAAACCTCTTACAAACACATCATTTCGAAAAAAAGAAAGAAAAAAAAATTTGAGCTCTAATAGAAAATGAGTTAGTTCAGTGGATGAACATACACTATTAAAAATTGAGCTCTTAATAAAAATAAAAATAAAAATGTATTGGGTGGGAATGAAACCCACAAGTACATTAATCATTTCATACAAATTACACAATATAAAGACCCTCTATTTTGAGATCTTGTACAGAGGAGATTACGATGTCTTTGCATAGAGTCCGTCATGCCTAATATTTACGCCATTTTAAACTTGTATTTTATTTGTGAAATATTTACTATTGTTTATCGTTAACTAATTTTTACTCTATTTGTTTATATTTATAAGAGTTAGTTTGACAAAAAAATTGTCTCTTGTTATAAGACTTTTTTACAATTATCAATGACATTAATTATTTATTGTTTAATACAAAACACTACAATTAATTGTAAGGGTAAATATTTAAAATCAATATAATTTGCCAATCAATTTAATATTAAATCTCACTTTCTTAATACCCGTGTTTTGTCAAACTAACTCTTATAAAAAGGGACGAAGAGAATATTAATAAACTCAAACACAAAGTAGTTTCTCTCCTTTCAACCTACATATAGAGAAAATCCAGTTATTTCTTTTTGAATTCCCTTTTGTCTAGATTGATTGATATTGAAATTAATTTTTTTATGGCAAGCATACTTTGATTGATATTGAAATGTTTAACATGTTCTTTTCTTGAGAAAATATAAAAAGTTTCTAACTGAAAAATCAAATTCGCTATGGTCTATAGACTATTGGCTTCAAATGTTCCTTTGTACTTGGTCTATAAATTTTGAGTAGTGAGGAAAACATTGCAAAATATTCTCATGTCCATATGAAAAAATTAGTCTATTATTATGCGTCAACGGAATTCTATATTTTTAACGACAATTTTCTCTCAATTATCCTTTATTGTGGTATTTGTATGCCATACTCATATAATGACATGTTACTAATTATTAGTATTAGATAATTATTGAGTAAGAGCCAGATAACTTAGATTTAATTAATCAACTTTATGGTGAAATCAAACCAAATGGCATAATGAAGCAAAATTACATAGAGGTTAATGTGAAGGGAGTGTTTTCCAATTTTGTGCAATCTGGCTTAAACATAAATTGATTGATTTGATTTGATGATGAGAAACAAATAAGAGTATCCTATAAGACATTGAGTTTCTTCTGTTATAAATTTGTAGGACCCATTAGAAGCACATGGCCCCAATATGTTTTGGGTGTATTAGGACAAGATTAGGGAATGACACCTTTGCGTGGGTACCCCACTGTTGGGTCAACTAGAGCATATTTCCCCACCTAATGTACAGAAGGATACCCTAAGCTAGACAATGTTGTTCCCATGTGCACAAATTTAATAGCAACATTCCAAAACGACAACCTCCTTTGTGTTGTGCTCTTTCTCTTCCCCTTCTCATAATCTTTTTGACATCAACAATCGAACTATAAGGTAAGAACAAAACTAACAAAGTATCTTCCACATTCTATCCTTTGCCCTTTTCATGGAACCACCTCAACATCTATATAAACAATTACTATCTCTCATATAATTTATATTTTTGGTTTTTTAATATATATTTAGAAAATTTATATGAGAATTGATACATGCATGTATATTGAGAGTTTGCAATTTATTAATCTTGGACATAGTAGTACGTACTATGTGTGAGTAATTAATTAAATTAGGCTGCTTACCAATGAAAACAAAATTGTCATTTTTAATGGATTGAATTAATTGATCAGTTGAGTCAACAGGTTGTTTATCATATAAATCACGTGCCTACATTCCCGTGATGATTTGCTGTAGAATCATACTCTTTCTTGATAAGTCATTTCGATTAGACATAAAATAAATAACAGCACACAAAGCTACAAAGGTGTTTTAATAGAAAGCTGTGTTTGAGGGGAAATCGCATTCAAAATAACGAGTAATCGAAATAGTCATGATCAATGATGGAATGATTATCTCCCGTAGTTAGCGCGGAACTTTTGTATTCGAAATTGAAGTCGATTACGAACACTGCACCTGCACGAACAAATGATACCTCTATCTAGTTCACACGAACATAACTCCCGTTAATAGTGGTAGCTACGAACAAATTAAAACGGAGTGTGTGAACACGAGAATCCTATAGAATCCAATTATAATATTCATTGATACTCGAGTATACTTAATCCAAGTTCAATATCTTATATTAACTTATTATGGGCATGATCAAACACTTCACAATCATACTCGATGAAGTGACTCATAAATATTACTCATGTTATGTATGAGGGGGAAATCACACACAGGTCACTCTTGTCTCTAGATGAGATTTGTACGGCAACAAAGTACTCGACTCCCCATCATTAGGTCCATGTGAAAGGGTGGTACACTCTACTTTCCTATGAGAATAATTAATGACACTTACACAACACCATATGTATAGTATTTTCATGGTGAATCAATCAAGTATAAATATTAATTTATACATATTCGTAGACTTGATATCTTATGCCTATGATACCTTAGGTGTGATCATCGTCCTACTTACATAATAGCCTCTATGTTATATATTATCCAACTTCACTGTAAAGTTTTGATTCTAGATACTTTAAGAATAATATTCATATATTTAATGGAGTCTCACACACGATTAAGTCATATTTAATTATTCATTAAATTTACTAACTATTTGATGAACTTTATTTCTTCGGGAAACAGCCATAATAAAAAAAAAGGGTCTTGCTAACCGGTGCCCCTGGGGCACTGGTTAATGAACCTAAAAGAAGCAACTTTACATTGAAATTAACAACTTTTTGACTTTTAAAAAGTTAAATGCACGTTTTCCAATAATATATTTCTATTTTTGCTTTAATTATTGATGACTCTTGTCACTTCTACATTTTAAGATCATTTCAATAATGTTTTAGAGGTGTTTTTTTTATCATATTTGAGGTGAAAAAAACTTAGAATGAAGGGTAGCTTGGAAATGAAAAAAAAAGCTGAAAATGCAGTTTTGCTGTCTAGAAAGTTCGCGCAGGCGAACTGTGCTGTCTGAAAAGTTTGCGGGAGGCGAATCAGATCTCGCGGGAAGCGAACTAGAAGCTGTTTTGGCCCATTTTTTTAATCCTTTTCTTGCAATATAAAAAGAAGGTTTGTTCAAAATGAAAAGGGTTACGAAGTTTTGGTGGAAAATTGGTCATTTGAGCTCATTGGAAGTGGATTCAAGCAAGAAACAAAGGGTGGAAACACTCCAACACTTCTTGTGATGATGAAATCTTCTATTCTTCTTCATGTAATCTCTCTTTTCACTATGAATTGCTAGACTTAAATTGAATCTTTAGGTAATTCTCTATGTAATTTGTTTGAACCATGTGAAATTGATTCTATATGAATGGATTATGATCTAGTTTCTATCGATTATTCTTTGCACTCCATGCTTCATTTAATTTGACGAAATTGTGTGATGGACTTAATAGTTGATTTATCATGAGAATGAAAATTATCTATGGACCTAGGAATGATTGGGCAATTGATATTCACTTTAGAAATGTAGGTTTATTAATTGTGATTAAGGAATCAATGTTTGTGAAAACTTCACTTAAACACACATTCATCCAAGAGATTGGAGAGTTCTGATTAAGTGAGAAGATTATTATCCAAGAGATTGTGAATAATTATTTTATTGATTCAATCCATGAAACTAGTTGAATAATTCATGAGTGTAGAATATGATCCACCAAGCACATTACTATGAGTTGAACCAAAGAGATTCAATTGTCCGTCAACCGTTTGATAAAATTCCAATACTAGTTTTCAATAATTTGTATGCAAACTCCCAATCAAGGTTGTCAGAACCGGACCGGTCATCGAACCGGTGAGCTTACCGGTTCAATGGTCGGACCGAGGTCGGACCGGGGTCGGACCGTTTTTAATTAAATATATAATTTTTATATTTTAAATAATATATAATAATAATAATAAACTAAAAGTTAGACAATATATATAATTTTACACTATTAAAACTTAAAGTCCATATAAAAGCTTATAGTTGTATAATTAAAATTAAAAAAAATAGTTATTGAGAAAGTTGGTTGCTTTTTTCTTTATATTTATTTTAAATTTGTTGGTAATTTACAACAAATATAAATTTAAGTTTGTTTTATAAAATAAAATATATATGCCTTTTTTAATCTCATTACAAATTATTAATAAAAAATAAAGTTAAATGTGTTTTGTAAATAAAAATGGCTTAATCATCATTTTCGTCCCTGTAAGTTCGCGATTTTTTGGTTTTAATCCCTGTATCTTTTTTTGTTGCAAATTAGTCCCTGTATGTTCAAATTTTTTGGTTTTAGTCCTTTAAAACTAAAATCCGCAGGAAAATCCGTAGGAAACTAGCAAATTTTCCTGCAGATTTTGCTGCGGATTTTAGCTTTAGGGACTAAAATAAAAAAGATTTGCACATGTAGGGACTAATTTGCAACAAAAAGAGATATAGGGACTAAAACAAAAAATTTATGAACTTACAGGGACGAAAATGATGTTTAAGCCAATAAAAATAGAGTGTCTTTGTATATGAACTACTCTATGAAGTCCCACATTGGAGAAATCTCATACTTGAAGTCTCCCACTTGGTTATAAATAAGACTTTGTTAGGATGTTTCTTAGTGCATTTGAAGTCTTCCACTTGATTGGTCATCATTTAATGTGACTTTTAGTGGTATGAGATTGACCCCACTTAATTTGTGGATTTTTTTAATTTTTTCAATTAAAAAAATAAGTAATTTTTTAAAACCGGTTCGGGTTTTGAACCGCCGATTTTTTCCGGTTTTTAGCCGGTTTTCCGGTTCAATGACTGGTTCATGCGCAGACCGGTTTTGCGGCCGACTCGGACCGAATGCAGGTCCGGTTCCCGGTCCAACCGGTCGGACCGGCCGGTCCGGTCCGGTTCTGACAACCTTGCTCCCAATAATGTTAATTTTGATTTTTTACCACATAATACTTATATATTTCGTTCACAATAATAGATTGAATACATGCTATACTTATATATTTTGTGCATGAGAAAGTTGTTCTAGGCAAGTACGTGTTCTTCACATTCCCTCTCGATTTCATATTGTTGATATATTCACAAAGGGTCTTCCGTTACAACACTTTGATGATTTTCGAAATAGTCTCAACGTTCGCTCACCTCCAATTTCGACTGCGGGGTGTATTAGAATATTCATAGTTGAATAAAGTTATTAACATTGATTGTAAATAATTAGTAGTGAATGTAAATTAGATGAACATGAGATCAATGAAAGGCAAGGCCTATTATTCTAATGAGTAGTGCCTTCATTTTTCTTTGTAATTTTATTTGAACTGTTTTGTATAACTACCTGTTTAAGGATCTTAGCTCGTCTGCTTAGACCAATTTATTAGATATGATGACCAAAGATATGTTGCATTGACTACAATTAGAATTTCAAAGTTTTTTCGTAAAGAATTTCAAAGTTAAACACCAATATTAATTTTTGGGTTAGTAGGTCTTTATCCCCTGCAAAGTAGGCGAGTTTTGCGTTACCCCCCTGTAATTTTTTTTCTTGAGATTACCCCCTGCAAAATTTATTTATTTTGTTTTACCCCCTTTTGCTGACGTGGCAGGCAAAAAAAACAGAATAACCGATTTAAAAAACAACACTTTTTAAATCGGTTGAACAAAATAACCGATTTAAAAAGTGCATCCAAGGGGGTAAATCAAACAAATAAATTTTGCAGGGGGTAATCTCAAGAAAAAAAATTACAGGGGGTAACGCAAAACTCGCCTACTTTGCAGGGGGTAAAGACCTATTAACCCTTAATTTTTTATTGAAAAGATGGGTATGATACATTGTTTAAAATATCAAAGGTACATATGTTATCATAGATATTAAAACCGCGTGTTGAATTGTTTTTGAGTCGCAATTTTTTCCCCAAAGTATTTATGATATAATAGTCATGCTTCATCCTAAGTTTAGTTAAGTTGTTTACTTTAGTTGTTAGAGACATAGAATTATATATATATATATTGAGATTAGAGTTTGAATTTCAAATATTCTGTTTATTTATTTTAAAAGTAGAATATTTAGTTATTGGGCTATTTAATAAAAAAAAACAAAAAAATTCATGTTAACAAGTAATTTCTTTGTTAAATATTACTCCCACCGTACCAAAATATAAGTCGTTTTAAGAAAAAAAAATTGTACTAAATTATAAGTCGCTTTACATTACCAATGAAATATTTATTGTTCTTTTTTCTATTATACCCTTAATTATTTATTTCACTTTTTTCTTTTAATTCAATTTATTTTTTCTATACAATTAATGAAGGACAATTTTGTAATCTTACTTATAATTTATTTTTTCCATACAACATTAATTACATTTCTTATTCTGTGTAATATGATTGAAACAATTTATATTTTAGTACGGATGAAGTATAAACAAATTTGACTTTTTTTGGATACCTAAACAAAATAGTAAAAATTTCATAAACCCAGACGCACACAACTAAGGGAAAGAGCCGTTGTTCGAACCTCAATTATAACATCCGGCCTAAGTCCTAACCATTTTGACATTTTTTGGACAATGAATTAAGACGTGTGAACACAAATTTAACTTTTTTAATACATTAAAAATAATTATTATAATACATCATTTTTCTATATATTAAAAAATAAATTTATTTATTTATAATAATAACGGAAAAGAATAACTCAGAATTTTCGTTATAAAACTCAGAGTCCTATAAATACAAAAGAAAAGACAAGGGTAGCATTGTTACAAAATGATTATACTATTTGCTAATAGAAATTTATAAAAAAAATAAAAAAAATAGCTCTCATTCGTTGACCCTTAGAATTCCAGTGGCGGCCCCTACGCCGTTGGCCTTGCATAATCTCTCTCTCTCTCTCTCTCTCTCTCTCTCTCTCTCTCCATCTGTCTCCAAACAAAGCCACCTCTTCTCAACTTCCCTTCTCTCACTCTCTCTATCTCTTCATATCCTTGTGACTTTCTCTCTAGTATTAAAACCCCCACGCCACTAACAACCAACATAACCAAATCAGATAAGATCACCAAACCCAAAAGCCTCAAACAAAAAAAAATATTAACATTTTTCTTCTCTCTTATAACAACTCAACAACAACAACAATACTTGAATTATTATTATTTCAAACATCATGGAACTAGAATTCTTGTCTTGGCTTAAACTTGTTTCTTTCTCTTTCATTTTTCTTCTCTTTGTTCTCAAACTCACTGTCTTACTTTGGTGGAGACCAAGAAAAATTGAAGATTATTTCTCTAAACAAGGAATTAGAGGACCCCCTTATCGTTTCTTCATTGGAAATGTTAAAGAACTTGTTAGTATGATGTTGAAAGCTTCCTCTCAACCCATGCCTAATTTCTCTCATAACATTCTTCCTAGAGTCCTTTCTTTCTACCATCATTGGAAGAAAATTTATGGTACTACTACTTTTTAACTAACTCTTCACTTCTATTTATGCATACTTTTTTTTTATCTAAATTTTTTCACACTACTCCTTCCCATCCTTATTATATAAAAGAAAAAAAATTAGATTCATATAATGTTTGATGTTCTTGGTCTATAATATGAGTTAGATACATCATTATGAAATTAAAAAATAAATATTTTTTTATAATAAGGATGGATTGGAGTGAGTATTTCTTAATTTTTGTGTGAACGGATATTCTATGCACGTAAATGCAGAGATTAATATGACTGGCCGAAGTTTTTAATTTTGATATGAAGAAATTAAATGCATTTTATTTTAGAATTTTTTTTTTTTTAGTGTATAGTCTTGACCATCATCATTAAAGTTGGTGTTAAGCAGTGGCATGATGATGATTATGATGTTTTTCTTTTACCAGTTTTGTGTTACTGAATTTGAGACTTTTAAAGGCTTGAAGGAATTGTTCCGGAGTTAGGGTGCTTCTTTCTTTCTTTTTGCAACTTTTTTTTCAGCCTTTCTTTTTCTCCTAGCTGTTTGAAACATGATGTTGAAGTTCCATTTTAATTTGGACTTTAGCTTAATTTCCCTCTTTTTTTTTCTTTTTTTTTTAATCTTCTATTTTACTTTCTTTCAATTCTTCATCATCAACTTTTTATTTTTTGAAGCATCAAACAAAATATCCAATCCAACAAGGCTTGTGTTCAGTTTTGATGTGTAATCACTAATCAGACATTTGTTTCCTACTGACTGCTCTGTAAGGCTGTCAGTAATACAAACATTGTCCATTTATTTACATATTCTTAATTTAATTTCCTTTCAATATTTTTTTAAAACAAAATTTATATTATTAATAAATAAATAAATAACCAATCTCATTTACATATTTATTTTTTTCAAAACTAAAAGAGATATTAATTTTTATTTTGTAATTATTATAAAATTAAACTCTTATCACTGAACTGAGGACGACGACTTACGGCGTATTGTGAAATGTGAGTGGATTTTGTTGGCATTGAGAGTTGTCATCTACTACTACTTTTGCTCTCATTTCAATATGTCTTGTAATGTTTTATTTTTGTATGGGAAGAATTGAATTTTGACAATGTAGTTGTATATGTTTGGTAACCGTTTTAAAATTGACTTGTCTTCTTCCCACCACCTTCTCAATGTCTCTGTGCTTGTAGGGTCACCACTACACTATCCATGCTTCTTCTGAAAAACTAATGGCTGTCATGTTTCCTGCTCCCTTCCTATTTTGGCTAACTTAACACTTACTACTTGAGGGATTCTGCTCCTTCCAACTTTATGCTAAAAAAATTAATGTCATTATTTAATTTTTATATGTTAATTACTAATATTAATTTGAAGTGATTTCTTGTCACTAATTATCTTTTATAATTTGATTTGATAAAAGGTGGAACATTCCTAGTTTGGTTTGGACCCACGGTTCGTCTTACAGTTTCTGATCCAGACCTTATAAGGGAAATCTTCACATCCAAGTCAGAATTTTATGAGAAAAATGAAGCCCCCCCACTTGTGAAGCAGCTAGAAGGTGATGGGCTCCTTAGCCTTAAAGGAGAAAAATGGGCTCACCACCGCAGAATTATCTCTCCCACTTTTCACATGGAAAATCTCAAAGTATGTTATTACATTCATTAATTCTTCCTACCCCATTATTCTCATTTTTAGCTCAAGTCCTAAATATAATATAAAAGTTAACAAAAATTGATCTATCTGATATAAATTCTGAATCAGATAAATCAACTATTGTTGACTTAATTACTCTCTCCGTTCCAAAATATAGGATAAGAGAAAATTGGTCAAAAAAAGTTGATATATATGGTTAAAAATTTGGACTAAATACATCAACTCTGTTTGACTAATTTTTCCTTTTATTTTGGGAAAGAATAAGTATTTCTTATATTTAGAGCCAGTATTATTATTATTATTATTATTATTATTATTATTATTATTATTATTTATAGTATTTTGCTAACTAGTGTCATACTCGGTTAAAGAAACTAAAAAAAATATTCATATTTAAAAAATATTTTTATATTTAAAAAAATTGATTACACATATTACAATATTATTTTACTAAATTTATTTATTTAACTAATACGTTATGGACATGGTTATCATTTTTCTTATTTTTATTGTGGTATAGAGTAACATACATTTACATATAAAATTAATTTTTGATATATATATATATTTATGAATTTTAATAATAATGTAATGGTATAATAATAAATAGGATTTCGTGTACAATATTTTTAGTTGCTGATACCGGTGATGGCAACAAGCGTGGTTGAGATGTTGGAAAAGTGGTCAGCAATGAGTGACAAAGGTGAGGTGGAAATCGAAGTTTCTGAGTGCTTTCAAACCCTAACCGAAGATGTTATTACTAAGACCGCGTTTGGAAGCAGCTATCAAGATGGAAAAGCTATTTTCCACTTACAAACTCAACAAATGGTCTTAGCTGCTGATGCCTTTCAAAAAGTTTTCATTCCCGGTTACAGGTAATAATAATTCAATCTCAATTCATTAATTAATTAATTATAATCCTCTAGTTAAATTTGATTATTAATATAATCCACTAGTTAATTATTAATTATTAATTAAGTAATCACATTTCATTATCCTATGATGTGGTACAGTGGTACGTAAAGGAGTGGTAACATATCCCTTTCTATGTGTACTTATTATATCATGAATTATTGATTGTGATAATATTATTAACATGGAGTATGTATGTATGTACAAATTTTTTATTTTATAGATTCTTTCCCACAAAGAAGAATATAAAATCTTGGAAACTGGACAAACAAATAAAGAAATCATTGGTGAAGCTAATAGAAAGAAGAAAAGAGAATTCGAAAGAGAGATTATTATTAATTGATGAAAAAAGTCCAAAAGATTTACTAGGACTAATGATAGAAGCAGCATCAAACAACAACAATAATGTGACAGTGGATGACATTGTGGAAGAGTGCAAGAGTTTTTTCTTTGCAGGCAAACAAACCACATCAAACTTGCTGACGTGGACGACCATTCTATTAGCAATGCACCCACATTGGCAGGTAAAGGCACGTGATGAGGTTATCAAGATGTGTGGGTCACGTGACCTTCCCACTAAAGATTATGTTTTAAAGCTTAAGACGGTAAGTAAGCATAAGGCAACCCCTCCCCCCCCACTTATCAACACTTTTATGTTACATGAGATTAATATTTGGACCCAAAAATATAAATCATGTTTTGTCTCCTAGTCCTTCTGTTTATGTTTATGTTTCTTTCTTTCTTTCTTCACAATAACCAACTTGCCACCTTTTGCTTCCTCTTACCCCTTCTAAAGGGAACATCTACCCAAACACTGCTCATTTACACCTCTCCAACTGCCTGCATTTCTCTATTTATTTATTTCTCATCACCATCATCAAAACAAGGATTTTGTCATAACTAAAAACAAAACTCAAATAGTTCATATTATGAATAAGTAGATTATCCCCACAAGAAAATATATTTTGATAAAACTATTTTTTATTGATTCATAAATTTAGAATATTTTTTTGAAATTAAAGTTTAGTTTTAATTAATTTATTTAAAAAATTGAACATTGACAATGCTAGATACTTAGTTCGCCGATTCTTATTATTAGAAGAAAAAAAATTCAATTTTTAAGTTTGTTGAATAATTATTGTGTTTAGTTTATATTATATATCAAACTCAATAGTTATTTAGTGAACGTAAAAAATTTACTTTTTATGTTCATAGAATATTTAATGTATCTGGTTCATATTATAAATTAGATACATAAAAAATTCTGTAAATCTAAAAAATAATTATATTTTTATAATAAAAATTAGGGTAATTTTCTTTTAGTAATGATTGGAAGAAATTTTAACAGTAATTTTTTCACTTCTCATTTTGTAAATGCTTTACATTAATTGATATTCACATTTGGAATCACATTTTTGTCTATGGAATTTTGTCCACTATACACATAATTGAATTTTAATTTTATCTAATCATTTGGGTTATTATCTGGTGCAGCTAAACATGATAGTTAACGAGTCTCTAAGACTGTACCCACCAACAATCGCAACAATCCGACGGGCAAAAACAGACGTGGAATTAGGAAGCTATAAAATACCACGCGGAACAGAGCTTTTAATTCCAATCCTAGCCGTTCATCATGATCAAGCTATATGGGGTAACGATGTAAACGAATTCAATCCTGGCCGTTTCTCTGAAGGTGTAGCACGCGCCGCGAAACATCCAGTTGCATTCATACCTTTTGGCCTCGGTGTACGCACATGTATAGGACAAAACCTCGCAGTGCTACAAACAAAACTGGCCCTTGCAATCATACTGCAGCGTTTTAGTTTCAGGTTGGCCCCTAGTTATCAACATGCACCAACGGTCCTGATGCTACTTTATCCTCAGTATGGTGCACCAATCATATTCAACCAATTGTCCACGTTGGATAATCCTCATCAAGGGTCCTCCTCATAGGATCTTGGAAATTTTATGGCATGTTTGCTTAGGGTATATATAAGGCTTGGGTTTAGTGACCAAAAATGGAACGAGTGCAGTCGCTATAATGCAGTCAAATTTTAATCAGAAGATCCGAACCATTTTGATTGTATGCAGTTACGGGTGCTGACTCCACCCGATCCAAATCCCTCAAGTTGTGGCATTTCTTTATTAAAAAAAGGTATATATATAGAGGAGAGATGTGTGATGAGTAAAATTACGGTGGTGCCCTTTTCTTTTGTCTGCAGATATTTATCCCATGTGTTTTTTGTCTTATTCCTCATCAGAACATACTGACTCTAGCATGTGAGGTTTGGTTTGGGTTTGGGGCAAAAGTGTCTTTTGCCAATTGCAATGTGGTTATTGTCAATGTCATCATAGGAGTAAATTAGTAGAATGCTAACAATTTGCTAGATAGGTGCTTCACTTGTGTATGTTGTGTATATTTTGTTTCTTTAATTTTTTTCAAAAGAGATTTGTATTTGTTTTTTCAATGATTTTTTGGTCCTTGATTGTGTAACCATTGATTGTCTACAAGTTTTAATATTTTCTTAGTTTCTTTTTGTATTTGCTTTATCAATAATCTAGAACATGTAAATGAGTCTCCACAATTTTTTTGCAAAAAACAAGTGGATTTGTTTTTTTCTTCTTACCCTCCTATCATTGGTTAGAAAACATTCACAAGGTAATTAATTTCAAAAGAAAGCATTGAATTATTTAGGGATCTAGCCATTTCCACACAAGTATGAAAAGCAGACGACTTGCAGTTGCAACAACATTAATAAGAAAATCATAAGCCAAGGCTAAAAAAACACACATCAGTTAATGTGATAGCATGGACATAACTATATATGTCAATGTGATGAACTCTATTAGTCATGCAATGGTAATTAATTTTTATTTTTCTTCAAATGTCGTTTAATTGCACATATTCAAGACAATTTCACATGAATGAAAAGTAGATGAACAACAAGTTTCGTAGATAAATCATTCTCTAAATTGAATGAACGAGGGGAGTGTTGGGACAAATTTAGGGGAGCTAAAAACACTAGAGATGATCACATTGAGCTGAGAATAACCGCACAAGTGAGTTAAACACCATTTATATTTACCAATAAATTTAAGAAAAATGCTAAATAGTGTCCTCATGGTACTAGTTAAAGAAGGTAAGTATATTAAAATTGTTTTGAAACTTGTGTAATCAACTTTTTAAAAGTATAAAAAGTGATCTTTTCAATACAATTTTATTTTTTGTTTCTTAACTAGTAATTCGGGACCGGGAGCACAAATTAGCATGACCTTAAATTTAAAACAGTAGACATATGGATGTAACTCATCCTTGATTCATTAAGAGGATTCATTCCTCTTCCCTCAAAAAGACAATCAAGGTTCTATTAATACCAAACAGTTTGAGGGGGGGCCTAAAACCGTGTGGAATCATGGTATATTAAACATCTTTACAAAACCGGTTCATTAAGGGATTCATTCCTCTTCCCTCAACAAGCCAAACAAGGTTCCATTAATACCAAACAGTTTGAGGGGGGCCTAAAACCGTGTGGAATCACGGTATATTGAACATTTTTACAAAACCAGTTCATAAAGAGGATTCATTCTTCTTCCCTCAACAAGCTAAACAAGGTTCTATTAACACTAAACAGTTTGAGGGGGGCCTAAAACCGTTAATCATGGTATAATGAACATCTTTACAAAATCGGCTTTATAAGTTTATGATTGCCTCTTACTTATAAATCCTTGTCCATGCTATCTCACATTTGATGTGGAACTTCTTAACACACCCCCTTACGCCCAGCACTATTGGACTTGGTGCATGGATATAAATGGTGGGTGGCCCGATAGCGGGGGAGCCAACGGATCTTGGAGAGGCTCTGATACCATCTTAGAGTTGGGTATTGGGCCTAACTCATCTTTACAAATCCAGCTTGTAAGGTGAGGATTGCCTCTTGCTTATAAACCCTTGTCCAGACCATATCATATCCAATGTGAGATTTCTTAACACAAATGACATTTACAATATATTTTCACATAAAAATCTCAAGGTGTTAAGTATAAGAGTCTTTTAACTTATAAGTTGTTAAACAATCACATTTTCATCCAATGTGTGACTTCTTAATTAAAACATTACACAACGACAATCTCACATTCAAATCTGGCCGTTCCCTCAAATACAAATTTTTTATCCATATAAATTTTGCACCGCTCGTAGAACATCAATAGGAACACGCCACTCAATTGAACCACCGTCTTTCATATAATACTCTAGGATCATGAAGGTTCCTAAAATATTGGGGGATCATCATATTGAGTTAATAGTAACTACACAAGTGAGTTGGAGATAAATTTTAAAAAATTAGCTATATATAAGATTTTCATCACCATTATTTGGCACAATAAAGATAACTTCTTGCAACTTCATGCCAACAAATATCATTTTGCACATGGCTTCAAAAGATCATGTTCTATATATTAAAAGAATAACCTCATATTAAAGTGGAGTACTTAATTTGAATGGAATAAAAAACTATCAACAATCAAACAAAAATGGATATTTGGGTGCTATAAAGTATAATTAATTTGATTTTCTAAATTAATTCTAAGTAAATGTTAGAATCAAATTACAACTTAAAATTCAATTTAATTTTTGCCATCACAGAACCAAATACAAATTAAAAAAAAAAATTGGAAATAAAAGTTATAATTTATATATGCAACACGGATACCAGACACGATACAGATGCTGATATGTCAGCACCGATAATAATTTAAAGAAACAATATAATTGAATGTAATTATAAGTGTCGTATTCGGTACTGACGCGTATTCGACTCCGGAACACGCCTAATTCTAGGAGTGTCTATCCTTCATATGTAACCACTCTTGCACCGACAGCAAGCTCAGCAAATGAATATCATTGGCTGACCCCAAAGAAGAAGCATTGGTTAAGATTTGATCTCATAATTTCAGACTCCATGATGAAGAATTATTAGCTTTTTCAATGTCCTCTGTACTTTTGTGTTTTCCATAGATGTTTTTGCCGACTTTCTAGAATAAAACTCATGAGTACCACAACATTAGTGACAAGTTTAGGACTGAACTCTAACGTCCTTCACTTTCCAAGAAAGACATGTTATCATATCTCTTTCTTACTGCATGGTACTAAATTTGAAATTTTCTTGAGTTAAGTGATTTTAATGGTATACAGGTAAGAGATTCTAAAACCTCATAGTTGTTGGGTTTCTAAGTTCCTTCTTGTGACATTGTTTATTCAGTTTACACTTGTGATCTGTGCAAACCCCGTTTTCCAACACCCATGCATTCAACACAATTTGAGACATGTTAACTAGAATAAGGGACCAATGTAAATAATGTAAATTATGTGCATTATTAATTTATTACTCCTATTAGAATAGATGTGTTGGTTAATAATTTAAGAAAACACAATTGAAAAGATTAATGTTTTTTTTTTAAATGGTCGATGTTAGTATGTTAATTTGGTTAGTTTTTTTTAGAGGTAAAAATCGAACTTGAAACTATCCTTATAATTCATCTGCCTAAGCCTATGTTTGGTTTAAGAGAAAAAGGGGAGAGAGAGAGATAGGAACGAGAGAGATAGGCGAGAAACAAGGAATTTCATCTGTTTGGAACAGATGAGAAAGACAGGCGAGAGACTAAAAACTGGTGGGTCCTACCACCTTTTTATTTCTTCGCTAGATTGCAGAGAAAGTGGAAAGATTGCTTTTTTTTAATTCATTTCCATTTATACCCTTTGTTTTCTCACCGTATGTGTCTCACCATGTATGAATCAATGAGAGTGTGATTAACATACTTCATCAAAGAATAATAAAAAAGGTGAATTACTAGCATATGACAATACACAGTACCAATACAATTGTTTATTTACGTTTTTATACTCCAGTAACAATTAAATGGCTTAAAATAGGAATTGG
This sequence comes from Trifolium repens, assembly GCA_030408175.1. Classification (NCBI taxonomy): domain Eukaryota; kingdom Viridiplantae; phylum Streptophyta; class Magnoliopsida; order Fabales; family Fabaceae; genus Trifolium; species Trifolium repens. The sequence goes on from CP125851.1 coordinate 47,370,142, forward strand.
TACCTAAACAGTGAGATTGAATGGTTGGTTTAATTAAGTTATTAATTATTCCATTAATGCATGTTGACATAAAATATTCAATTTCTATATTAAAATAAAGTGTGCGTGATTTGATTAATTAAAATAAACATAACTAACTAATATTTTAATTCATAATTTTGATAAGGTTATTTTTGTCAATTTAAAAGGTTATTATACTTCTCTCTTCTCTATTTCTCTTCTCTTTCTATCATACCAAACAATAACATAAATCTACTCTATTTCTCACTTATTTCTCTCTTCTCTTACTCTCTCTCACTTATTTCTCTTCACAATTTCTTCTTAGAACCAAACAAAGCATTAATGTTTCACTCACCCATCAAATTAATCTTATAACTTAAATGTTTTATCTTTTTAATATTTTATAAAAATGTAAATGTGACTGAATCTAAGGCGGTGACAGAAATTGAAGTGTACAATGGATCCACGAATAGAGGTAATATACTTGTAAACATTCGGCGTTGGATCTTCTCTAGTTAATTTACTCTTTCATGCTGCGTGTTCTGCCGTCATTTCAGCCGCCCATCTATATTCTTCTCTTTTTTTCAAAACTGTTTCTTTTAATTCATTTATTTTTTAAGCACTTTCAACTGTTAGATGAAGAGCATGAGAGATGGTTGGACACATAAAGCTGGAGAGGATCCAATTCCGTAAACATTATGGTATTCAAATTAATACTTTAATTGATTAAATAGAATGAGAAGTTTTTTAAAATAAATCGCATACAATTTCTTCCAGCTAAATGTACTTTTATAAGAAAGATTTCAGATTTGGATTCCCTGCTGTAGGAAAATCCTGCAGTAACACACAATAATATATAGTGATCGTTGATTTGAGATCGGACGGTTTAAATTAAACAATAACAAATCAATCTTGGCGGTTGATTTAATCGGATGGATGAAAACAGTAACTGCGTGATGAGTCAAGATCTTCTCCATTTCTTCTATTATTAAAGTTGTGGAAATATAAATGCAATGATGTGACATTTAATAGGTCCAATTATTTAATATTTATCTTCAAATTCCTCAAAACTATAGTAATGGAGAAAGAAAATGGAGAGGATCCCAACTCTTGCGTGATGCAGTTACTGCAAGATATCCGTTTCAAAAAATTTCAAATCAATTTCGCTAACGTCATTGAGAGATTCTCGACGTAGTTCATGAATCATCATGTGATATTGATCACATGATGACCGATTGTGTATTGTCGTCAATTTATTAAATAGAATATTTTTAAAAAAATGGAGAAAAAAAAATTATAAATAGTATTCATTGTTAAAAAATATATCCAAATTATTAGTGGTTGTTAGATTTAAACAGAGGGAAAGAAGAAAATATATAAATAAATAGCGTGAAACATGGTGTATATAGGAAAATGACATTGTTGAGCTATTTATTAAGAGAGTGGAAAATAGCTGCTTCCCTAGCAGCTTCTTTTGTATTTATTAATGATTATTATATAGTCCTGTTTTGCAGGGCCATGCAGAGGAGTAAGATTTGTGTTACCTGAAGGATTTAAAGCAAGATAGATAGAATAGTACCTTCAAGACATAAAATGTTCTATTGAAGCAAAGGGGACCATAATCCAGCATGCAGTGCCATTGTTTATTGATTCTCCTTTTTATGGGATTTGCGGCATTTGAGATAGTAATTTAGTAACAAAATATTAAGATAGAGATAGTAACAGCCCTTAATTTGTGTACTTCTTTTTGGGATCTTCTCATCTCAATTCCCTAAAGTAGGGGAGAGAGCCTCTAATTTATATGTGAATTTTGATGGTCCCCAAGATGCATGTGGTTAGGGAAGATCTTCTTGTCTTCTAATTTGAGTGTTCTTTTTAGCTTTTGTTAAAGGAGCCAAAGCATGCCATGCACCATGTGGCCCCAATATTGCATATTTTACCTTAGCTTGTACATTGTCCTTGTTAATTTTCTTTTGTTAAAAATTGTACCCCTAGAATCCTACTAGTATTGATTTTGATTGTATTGTGAGCCATTTATTCCCCTGCTTGTGTTAATCTTGAAAATTGTGTCATTACAAATTTTAGTACTCTACAATTAATGATGCAAAAATGTTTTAAGGCAATCAATCTTCTCCCCATATGTAAAATTGTGGTTAATTCAGTTGAGTAGATTTTAAAATTTTGAATTACTACATTAATCATATCTACTCAATTGAATTAACACATTTTAAACGTAATTAATCTAGTGTTGCAAGTGGAAGAAAAAGAAGTCTTTGAATATAATTACTCTTAATGATATCATACATTACTCGATTTGGTCTCATACATAAGCAAAAATTATTTCTTTGGTATTAGTGAATTTAAAAAGTCAATTTTTATTTATATATAAAAGACCTTATTAAATAAATTTCTATGTCTCGTTTCAGAAGTCTTTCTTTAAATTTTCAATTACTTAGATAATTTTTTTACTAACATATATCTTTTAACAATATTAATACTTGAATAGAGAATCCAATTCATATATACCCTCAATATGGTGTTGCAGCCGTAACAATCTTTAAATTTAGAGAGATAAATGTTTCATATGTACAAGTGTTGTAACTAACTATAGTAGCATATCATATGTAAAAATAGAGGATCCAATTTTGAAATTGAAATCAATTGTTTTTATGAGATTAATTCTATGCAATGAAATTGTAATTTTTTCTTAATTTTTGTGTATTTAATCAAATCACTTAATATTCTGGTACATTTCATAGACTAGATACATTAAACATTCTATGTACTATAAAAATGGTAGTGCAATGTCTTCTGATTCTATACATGTGAGTATACTACAATATTTTTATTGGCACCATGTTATTATTTATTGTCCTTATAGTAATAAGTAGCTTTATGGCATTCTGCTTGTGACTGCATTGCGGTTGATGATAATTCAAGTACGCTGGGAAATCGCAGTTGATGCATTGAGCATACCAATCACATAAAACAAGAACATAATGTTTCACGTACTATAGTAATAGTATATTTTATTTTTCATCCAATATTTAATTTATTTCGAATCTCCCTCAATAATAGTCCTAGCAATCCGCAAACTTAATATTATACTATTTGATTTTATAATACTAGAGGCTTCTGTTCGTTTGTGATTTGTCTCAGCATTAATCCGCATTAACATCTAAGCAATGTTCCCCTATGCTTTGCTAAATGACAAAATCTACATTCCAATTAGATTTTAGCTCTGCAAACCCAAACTTATAGTATAGTTAAATTCAGAAGAGTCGATATTGAGCAACATATAAATAAGAAGGTCCATAAACTTAATATTTTAAGATTTTCGAATAAAGCGTGGTATTAAAATTCATTTGTTAATTTGGACATTTTAGTTCAATATGTTGATTCAATCCAGTAAGGCTTTCCATCAAGCCTCAATAACCCAACTGTGTTATGAGAGTCTGAACTTACACTTGAGAGAAGATGTTGAAATATATCAAATGTGAGTTAACTCGGATTGTTTCGAAAAGTTGATATTGAGCAATATATAAAAGAGGTGACTCATAAACATAATTTGAACTGCTAAATCTATGCATCTTTCCCTATTATTCACAAAGTTGCTAATTGAATTTTTTTTATTAGACTAGTGGTTATAATTTTATTTTTAAAATGAATAAGTAGAGTGTTTGGAATTTGAACTCTATATCTAAAAACAATAATAATTTGACATATAATATGATGATATGAAATAATCAATATTACTTGCAAACAAACTCATTTTGTGAGCTTAGCATAGATGGCAAGGATATATATATAGGAAATTGGGATTCGAACTTTAGTCATCGCACTTATTTAACTTAATGGTGAAATTTCTAGCTACTTGACTAAAAAAAGTTTTTGCAAACAAACTCTCTAACAACTCCAATTTAATTTAACTTGAAAACATTTGACATTTCATTTCATTTAGATATTGTTACCATATTTATCATTTATTTGAAATGGACAGCTCATGTTTTTGTAACAAACCTAACCTGCTGTCTTAACTATTTTGCTTCTCAACCAAATATTGGAGAATATTTTTAAAATCCCAAGTTAATGCTCAAGATCTATGGGGACCGGCAAGCACAGTATTTTTGCAATAATATTAAGAAAAACTTCACTAAATTAATCACACTTGTCTCCTAATTAGGCACTCATGCCAAAGCAATTGAGCTGGCTAATGTGAACCCTTGTTTAATTGGACCATGTCCTTCATTAATTTTTTTTTTTTTTTTTTTTTTAAATGTCGGTATGTCTTGTAAACCAAATATCAAGACCTTCTTTAGCATGATTGGCAACAAAAAATTCCTATATAACCTTCTCACTCTATCAATAGTTTGCATAGAATTGATGATTGCATTGCTACAAGTTATATGCTACTAAGAAATGTGAAATGTTAACCAAATTCATTTTAGTATTATGGATTAGGTAGATCTGCCGGCCATACTTCCAAAATAGAGAAAAAAGGGCATGTTTGGGATTGGGCATGTTTACTATAATAACATTTTTTAATTTACAAATTTTACTTTATATAGACATTTTAGATATGAATGTTTATTTTTAATTGTGAAAGAGATAAGATAAAAACTAACCGGAAGTCGTGTCTAGAAACATTGAACATAATGTTTTGATATTTTTAAGAATTTTCAAAAGTACTGAATATTTTTTTCAGAGGAATACTGAATATTTTTTCATGATGCATTTTAAAATTACTCCACTTAGATTTTCCTAATATTTGTTGTTTTTCTTTTTAATGTCTTCTTTTTGTTCCATTTTGTAACATTAGAAATTTACTATTGTTCAATCAAATAATTATTTTTAAAAGGTGTAGATTTAAACTGGACCACCTCAAGTAAAATTTACACTGGGGAGGGACCTAGTGATATTGGGTGCGTTTGTTTAAGCTTTAAGAAAAATGATTTTTTTTTTAAAAAAATCTAGAGATTTTGAAAAAATCTAAAGCTACTTTGTGTTTGTTTACAATCATAAAAATCTATTTTTTAAAAAAAAAGAAGTTCATACACTTAGATACCTTAGTTTTAAAAAAATAGATTCTTGAAAAGCTATTAGAAATAGCTTTTCATTTTGGGGCTAAAAATGATTTTTTTAAGAAAATGATTTTTAAAAAAATCTATAACAAACACTATCAACATTATAAAATGGATTTTTTTTAAGAAAAAAATAGATTTTTTCTTAAAAAAAATCTCAAACAAACGCACCCAATTCTAAACACATCACCTTATGGGTACATTATAAGGTGATGTGTACATTATTAATGTTCTCTCTAATTCATTGTCGCATTGGACAAGAGCAAAAAAAAAGACAGGGGATCATTTGCGAGATTTTTTTTTTTATAAAATCATCTGCGAGATCTTTTAAGAGACACAATATGTTACACTTTTTCTCAAATCACTCCTCCTATAAATAGAATTACTAAGATTTATTGACAAAATTATGAAATTAGTATTGTCATTTTATTAATTTGTAAAAAAAAGTAAAAGATATATAAAAAGGTGACCCTATTTGATTACATAACCAAAACACAAATACTATCTAAAGATGTGTTAATTGAGTATAGGTACAAACATTAATAAAGTTTCTAAGGGATTAGTATAGAGGATATAAGTGCAATATAGTAATATGTCGAAAACTTGATCAACCTCAACAGGGGCTCATGTTTGAAATGGGGGTGTATATGTTAAGAGATGGGGTCATTTTTTGAAAAGACTTGTCCCATATTATTTCTCACAATTAAATTTCATGTTCACTAATACAAATTTTCATGTGATGGTTGAGAGTGACATTAAATTGCTTACTTAACACTTGTTGGCTTCATTCTCTTCCTCTATGTGTGAGAGAGAGGCAGCATCACATGGGAATACTAATCATGAAGGATGCAAATGAGACAATGGTAGAGGATTTGGTGGAGCCATATTAATGCTTAACTCATTTGTAGGTTTCCTATCCTTCAACTCTTTCTCTAAAGTTCTTAGAAAAAAACGCGGAACTCATTTATTTTTGTTTGATAAATGGGCCCCCGGCCCAAAGTGCAAACAAAAAAAACTCGAACACTAAATTAATATCAGCATTCAGCAACATGTTGATTAAGATAAATAATACTTGTAGGGTCGTAGTTAAATGAAGGGTGTAATCAGCAAGTCAATCGGTCATTTTTTTCAAAATTTTTGTCCACAAACTTTGATAATTTAGATAGAAGAACTATATGTAAAGAATGGCAAATAGTGTTTTTATTATTTTATACATATTTGTGCTTGTTTTATAGAAAAACATTATTTAAAAAAGTGTGAAATAATAGAAGATAATCTGCTCTTCTAACTGAATTTTTACAAACAAAGAATAACAAATTTAACTAGTGACCACTTACTTAAAGGGTCAAAGTCTCTTATCACTTAAATCAATCTATACTTAGCGAGAGGAATGTTACTTTACTAAAATTATAATCCTCATTAATAACATGCATATTTCATTTTCATCGAGATTATATTTTATTTTTTTTTAAACAAAAGAGACTTGCTTACAAAGCAAGCCCTCAAAATATATAGATAGAAAAGGAAAATACAAAGAAAGAGGGGGGGCAAATAACCTGACCCTCAAAAAAGGGAAGAAAAAAAACTTAACGGAACCTGAAATAGGGCATTCCCAAACGATTTCTACCAAAATCATCTAATAGCACAGGAGGAATATGATCCCACAAAGTAAAAGTAGGTAAAGATAGGCCTAAATTGGCCAGCTTATCAGCACAGTGGTTTCCTTCTCTATATATATGGGAGACATAAAAATTCATGTTGGAGATCAACAATAAACAGTTATCCCAACGATTTCTTAGAGGCCAAGGCACAATTCTAGCAGGGGAGAAAGCAAGGAAAACTAACATAGAATCAGATTCTAACCACAAATTAGACCATCCTTTATTAACTGCAGTTTTAATAGCAATCATGGCACCTATCAATTCAGCTTTTAAGGAAGTGCTTACACCAAGATTGAGGGCATAAGCACCTAAGAAAGAAGAATCATCATTTCTGAATATACCACCACAAGCAGAAAATCATGTATTTCCCAATGAATTGTATTCATCGAGATTATATTAATGGTAATAAAACAATAATAAAATTAATAAGATTTATATATTTATTTATGAATTTTAGTTATAATGGTGTAATGAAATAAGACTTTTGTTTCCTTGAACATAATTTAGTTGGTAGAGATATTGCATATAATATGTAGGGATCAAAGTTTGAATTATGATACATCCACTTATTCATGTTTAAAATGTGAAATTCTAATCACAATGCTACCAGAAGAAAAAAAAAGTCTAAATCTATCCATTAGGTATAAATTAGTTGGTAGCTGGCTAACTCTAGAGACATTGATATGTAGTAACTCAGTTCGAATTTAGAATTTTACACTCCTCTACATTTAAAATGTGAGTTTAACTATTAGAAAAAAATAAAGTGTATTGATGAATAAGTATGAAATAAAATGATTACATTATTGATAAAATAAATATTTTTTAAAACACCTTATCAAATCTAAGTTCATCTCCCTCAAAATTTACAGAAGTAATTTTTTTTTAAGAAAAAATACTAAATAACAAAAAAAAAGGTCTTGTATTATGTGTTTGGATTTTCTTTGTGAAAAAGATGAATTTTTCTCTTCACACCCTTCGTGTTTCTTTTTTATCTTCCATTTTTCCATTTTTTCCTTTTTCCATTTTTGTCTTCCTCTAGGCAAAAATGGAAACCCGAAAGGTGAATAAAAAACACAGGGAGTGGAAAAAGAAAAATTCAATATGTTTGGGGTTTTGAGCTCTCTAATCTCCACCGATCCGTTTAGAGAAACAAAGAGGGAGAAATGGCCCATTTTCAAATTGGGCTAGCAAAGGCAACCTATCCTAATTGAAAATTATTTCTGCCTTCCTATAGGTTACTTGCGTGCCCTACACATTTTTCATTTTACTCTTTCACTACTTAAGTAGTGGATGTTTTAAAAATAAGTATTTTAAAAAAAATGTGTGCTACATAAGTAGCGGACGTTATAATTGTAGGGTGTTTTTGGGAGTATCCGCTACTTAAGTAGCGGACAAGGGTATTTTGTTAAAATTATAAGGCGTGCGAGAAAAATCGCAGGGAGATAAAATGACTTGTCATCCCGGTTTATAATGAATTATAACTTAGGAGAGTTTTTTTTGGCACTCTATCACCTTCTCGCGTGCCCGATTAGTTTCCTTTTTTATCTGCCACTATTTAAGTAGCAAACATGTAAAGAATGGTGTTTTTTTCCTCAAATTTCTTATTTTTATAAGGTCCGCCATTTAAATAGCGGATTTATTTAAATCAGCTATTTAAGTAACAAATAAAGGATATTTTGGTAATTTTGTGGAGCGAGAGGAAATTGACACAATGGCAAAAGAAATACTCATAACTTAGAGATAAACTCAGTTATATAATGAAAAATATATAATAAGTGGGAAAGAAATGAAAAATGAAAAAATAAATGAGAAGAAAGATAAATATGAAATTTGTTACATATGAAAGAAAGTCAAAATATGATGATAATAAAAATTATTTCTGGGTTTAGAGTTTAGACATATAAAAAGCACGAGCTTATAAAACTAAAATAAAAGGTTAACAAGACATATCATTTAATTTGTCTCTAAGCTATCATAACCTGTGGGTGGCCTGTGGCCTGTGGCTGTGCTGTGGATTAGGTGGGACGGGACAATTTGATTTATTATACTACGGAGTATAATTTATTTTCCATAATAAAATGATCGATTAAGCGATTTGACTCAACAAATCAATCTATTTAATAGTATTATCATAGCTTTTGCCTTCAATTTATTTTTTCAACTTGGTTTTTTCTTTGATAATTTTTTTTCCAAATTGCTAGGGAATAATATTAGCAGATCTCATTGTTCAGAAAGAAAAAAAAAAACCAGATATTTGTGAGGTATGTGTATATACATGTGCAATTAGAACAATTATAAAAAGAATCTAAATATAAACTAAATAATTGAGCTGGTAATGAGCTTCCTTTACCGGAAGGAACAATTATTCGCATGTATTACCGGTCAAACTCAAGAATATCAGACTCTTTATTCATCGAAATCGGAGGATTAACCAAAAAAACCTAAAATAATTCATGAAATTTATTTAGTTGGAGCAAAGTAAGTTTTTTGCAAACTTTGCTGTACAAATCAAATGCAAAACTCTGTTCTAACTATAGAATCAAATGTAGAGCATTTAATTTACAATGTAGGTTATATGTGTAAAGAAATTATAAGGGTTTAAATTTTTTTAAAAAATTATAATAAGTCTGCACAGGATTGCATGAAGCAAGTAGCAACTTCTCAATCTTGTGACAACTATTTTTTCTATAATAATCTTTTCAATTATCAGTCTTTTTTTTAGAATGAAAAACATATATTATATATAAAACACCAGGAAAAGATATCACACTGTACAAAACATGAACACCAAAAATTATCAACAGCATGTCTTTTTTTTCTGTCTGTATTCCGAGTTACATGTCTTCATACAAAATTTTGAACACCAAAATTTTGAGCCGGAATTTGGTTTAATCACTTTAGCTTCACGCCATTGTGGCATACTCATGAAAGTGTCTTTATCCTCATCTTTAGTTGAAACAATGTTGCTTCATTATGAATTTATGATTGAAAATAGGGTTAATAGGTTTTTACCCCCTGCAAAGTAGACGAGTTTTGCATTACCTCCCTATAATATTTTTTTTTGAAATTACACCCCTGCAAAATTTATTTTTTTGATTTACCCCCTTGGATGCACTTTTTAAATCGGTTATTTTGTTCAACCGATTTAAAAAGTGTTGTTTTTTAAATCGGTTATTCTGTTTTTTTTGCCTGCCATGTCAGCAAAAGGGGGTAAATCAAAAAATTAAATTTTGCAGGGGGTAATCTAAAAAAAATAATTATAGGGGGTAACACAAAACTCGCCTACTTTGCAGAAGGTAAAAACCTATTAACCCTTGAAAATATAATCATATGTTAAATCACTAGGTTGGTTTTGCTTTTGGTATTGGAAATATTTTTTCTGTACAACCTGGGGTAACTTACGTACAGAGGAAACATTTAACATTATTAAATCCAAGCAATCTCAATCCAAATATGAAGCTTATTCATCAATATTTACGAAGAAATTTCGTTTTATTTTGGGACAAAATATAATTATAAAATTCAAGTAATTACCGTATTAGCATTGACTGTTTCAAAAAAAAAAAAGCAATGCTCGACTTCCCACACTTAGTGGCCAAAGGTCCATCTGGGCCACAAAAAGATGTCCTGGCTTCCCACACTTAGCTTTGTTCAAATAAGACTTGCTCGACTTGGCGTGGCCATAAATGATTGGCTTTCTTCTTTTCTGATAATCTCAGATTTTCAGTAGGAAAACCCTTAGAACATTAATAATTGGAACAAGCGTGCCATGGAACATGGTTTTGGTGAGTGAATGTAACTAAATAGCATATTGTTACCTCAATATAGAGCTCTGCCTTGTATGAGTATAAAAGACTATTCTAATACTCTTTCTGAAGTGCTGGAGATTTACGCGGAATTTTTTATATTTTGTATGCAACATGTATACATTCATGCTAGAGAACAAGTTACAACATATTCAGAGTTTGTAAAAATTGGCTGTTAATCTAATGGTCAGCAGCATATGGCGATAGTCAATCACAAGTATACCGGGAAAATAATGTATCATCGCAATGCCAAATTTGGGATTATGATTTATGAAAAACTAGCTTGTAAAGTTGAACATGCATGTTGCTCAGAATTGAGGAATATATGCTTAAAATGCACATGTTCCTTCTAATCTCACTTAGAGTATTCCTACATAACCATAACCATACCTTGTGCTATTCTGGCTTTATTGTGGTTGTGTTGTTCTTCCAAAAGACACTTGGACCTTGTGCTAGTTGATCATTGTTGAGCAGTAATGCACTAGCAGCAAACCCCCACTTTCAGGTGTAAGCTTACAGTCACAAAGGGAAAAAAAACATGTTCACATTACTTGTAAAAAATGCACAAGAATTGAAAATCTGGAACAACAATGTTCAAAGAATCATGACAGAAAGGATAATCTAATTTCAGATAAGTTGCTAATAATTTTAAAGAGAAAATTTTCCATGGCTGTGTATCCACATCAGAAACTAAACCCTTTTCAAATTGCAAATTCTACTGCAGTGGTCATCAATTGGTCCTGAGTTTTTTTTTTTAATTGAAAAGTGCTATCATGTCTTGAGACATCTGATTTATGTTACTATTAGTTTGTGTGATATCATCTATTCAGCAAAACATAAATTAGCATTCCAAAGTTGTCCACTAATAACATTTTAACCAATTACTAGACTTCAATGTGTAAATATTCAGTGTGTGAGTGTATGCATAGGAAATAGCATAGCAACACATTGATAGTGAGACATGCATCAGCAATAATTGAGCACAGACAATATACAATCACATAAAAGGTCACCCCATGGTAGCCACAAGATTCTGAGCATGCATCCTTCCACAACACAGAAATCCGAGGCTCACAGGAGGCCTGAAATGGAAGAATGCGAGAACTCCGCAATCCTATGGAAGTGATGGCATATCAAGAGCCACATAATATACATGCCATCCCTTGTCTAGATCAAGAGAAAGGTGGCAAGCACCGATATCATATGTAGACATCTCGAAGCAACATCTATGGGCCTCAAACTTGTTCCTGGAAAATGCAGAAGCATTACTAGTATCAATAAATGACAGTGTTTACACTTTCAAATTATGGAGTACAGACAAGTATTACACAAGGTAGGTCTCTCATATGGTGCTGCTTGTAGTTGTATCTACAATTTAGAAAGCAAACAAAAGCTCCTTTCTAATAATAGAGCTTTGAAATAAATGCAAAACATTCTTTAAACTCAATTTAGCATGAAATATAAAACTCACACATACACAAGTTCCAAAAAGCATATTAATCATTGGCCTCAATGATAAATCAACATTTAAACATACCACTTAATTTCAAATATCAGTAGGCACTAGGCATATCATGTCTGCCACATGTCTACAAAATCTACAATGTTATAAAGGTTCACAAAAAAACCTGGTGAAGTATGTCTATCAGAATAAGCTCAACAGGAATTAAGAGGATAAATGAACAAATTAAAAAGAGATCAGAAATGATCATTTATTCGGTGTTTAGCATCTACATTACTAATCATAAAACATAAATGGACGGAAATATTTTATTTTTCTTCTTACAGTTGAATGAGGCTATCAAGAAACTAGTATGGAACTCTATCCCTGAGGAAAAGGTATTAAGTAGAAGAGAGAAAAATTCATGTCATCTGAAAGGAATACTATTTTCAGAAGAAATCAAGTTTCTTAGCTCCATTAAGTGTTCATCATTTGATATGTTGAGTGAAAGACGGAGGTTTGTCATTAAAGCTTCTTGTTCCCAACTTAAAGGTCCTGATGCATGCAATGCCTCAATTGTACAGCGATAGGCATGCAACTCTAACCTATGAATTTTTGTTGCCAATTCTCGTTTTGTGGGAGGGGAGCAAGTGGCTTCCATGTATCCCCTCTCGCAGGTTGATTCAGCATCGCTGTATGAACTGTCTACATCTTCAAATGGACCTGCATATATAGGAAATTGCAATTTATAGGAATTCCCACTGGTAATACTACAACTACCAACAGAGCATGTATCACTATCGGCAGAGTTTGATTCAAAGTTTTGTCCAAATGAACAACCAACAGCAGCAGTTTGTTTCCTTCTCTCAATGTCCATATCAACAAACTCAGTTTTCCTGTTGTTTACAGAAGCATACAGATATTCTTCAGCTGGCACATCTCTCGGAAAACTAACATTTTGTACATGTTGAAGTGGCATGTGTGGGTTTCCGACTCTTTCTCTGTAACATCGGCCTTCATTCTCAATTGCTCTTAACTTTGGCAGAGGTTCAGCATATACCTCAACTTGTGAATGGCGTCCTCGTTTCAATGTTTTAAAAGAAACAGGACGGGATTCCAGATTATTCAGTTCTTTCTTTTCAGGCTGATAGTAATTGGAAGCTGACAGATTTGTCTTTGTAGCTATCTTCTGAAGTTGCGCAGTAAAACGTTTTCCATTATCGTAGCTAGCAGAACCCTGAATATGGGACAACGAAGCTAATTAAAACAAAATAAAAGAGAACTGAAGAAAATTTGTAAGTAAGAATCACAAAATATGATCCACTACCACATCTGTAACGCCAATGACACAAAATATGAAAGAAAGAAAAACACAAAAAGATTAAGATGGGAAAATAAAAGTACCTTTCCAACCACAAACCACTTGTCATGTTGCCATGACTGTCTGACCCTGATGTCAAATTTGGTCACTTGAAATTCCAAAGAAGATCCAAGTAGTCTAACAGAAATGTACTTCTTCCCCAAAACCTTCAAAACTGTGGCCATCTTCCAAGAGAAATTCTGATACACTTCTACAATATCACCGGGAGTCCAATTCTCCACAAGTTCAAGTGTAGGCGGACACGGCCTTATGGATTTCCTTGATACTCGCTCCACAATTTCCTCATCGGTAGCACCTAGAAATCCTTCATATCTAACAGTGTAACGACGCCCCTTACCACGGATGATCTTTGCACATAGCCAGGAGCCAGATGGCACCTCAGCTTTGCTTAACACTTCCACCTTAGTCCCTTTCTTGAACCTCATGATCGCTGATATATTTCTGCAAAATTTCAACCCAATCACCTTCTGTTCAATAACAAAATCAAATTCAAAACAACAAACATAACAAAATATCTAATTTTTACAATGATAGTCGTCAAAAACTACTCAGAATTCAACAATAACAAAAAAAGGAAAAAATTTAAAATTTAACCTCTAATCACTATTAACATTTAGAACCAATTAAATCGACGATCATAGCAATCAATAAATAGAATAGACACATAAACTAACTAGAATCCATATAATAGGTAACAATAATCAGAAAAACATTATTCCAACACTTTTACTTTGAATTGATTTAGATCTTGACTTGTAAGACCAGAAAAAACTAGTTTTTTTTTTTAATGCAATAATCATGTCAAAAAATTTGATTATACAAAAACAAATAGAAAACCAAACAAAACTTGATACAGTTTATATTCAAATTAAAAACAGTATAATTGAAAATTAAATGTAACTTTCAAATTAATCAGTAATGAAAAATAAAAAGTGATATTGATTATTGATCATAATCAGAACAAATGACATTCAACAGATTTCATCTAATTTCAATGCTGAATCCGATCCACTATGCTTTATACAAGTTAATATCCTAAGTTTCAAGGTTCTTTATTTTCTATTATTGAAAATTTTCATATTAGAAAAAAAAAAACTCATAAATAACAGAACCTGATAAGAGAATTATTATTAATAATCTGTTTGTAGCATTATTCTGAGCAACGAAATAAAGATGAAGAAATTATGATGCTGAAGTTGAAAACGAAAAGCTCATTGATAAAAAAAAAATGATTAAATTGATAAAAATAATTAATGATTATAATTAAGCGAAGGAAATTGAAGAGAGAAAGTGAAATAGTAGATGAAATGGTAGAGAAGAAGAAAATTGAGTGACCTTGTTCCGATGGAGAAGACGATCTTTTCGTCTCTGTTGATTATTTTTTTTCACTCTCTCTTTGTTATTATGATGATTTTGCGGTTGTTGCAGAAACCTTTGTTTTTTTAATTTTTGTTTATATATTTGATTAACTATAAATATAAGATAATTATGGTTAATTTGTGTTTGTTTAATTTAAATTTTGTTTGATTAGTTTTAAATTAGGGTGTAGTTTTATTACTATTTTATATTTTTTTGATAAAGAAGATTAATATACAAAGCTGAAATTTGATTGCTAAGCTGCCAACTGGCTAAGAATAGCTTGTTAGGTTGGGAATTAACTGTTTTGTCTTATAAAAACATTTCATTCCTTGTGTCATCCGTCTTCTTTTATATTTTATATTTTTTGTTTAATAAAAAATTTAGCTAAATGTATCCAAAAAATAAATTAGCCAAATTGTACCAAAATAATAATAATAATAATAATTTAGCAAAACTGTGTTTGGTAGAGCTGTAAAAATGGACTAGCCCGAATAGACCAGCCAGAATAGGCCAAATTTTTTCCGGATTTGGACCTTAAAATTTGAGCCCAGACTTTTTTTGTTTTTAGACCGACCCGTTTAAACCGCTTAAAATATGTGCTAGCCAAAATGGGTCATGGGTAGCCCAAAAACCGAATAAATTATAATAAAAAAATTATAAAAATAAATATAAGTTAGTATGTTACATTTTAAATGTTAATTTTTTTTTATTTGGGCCAATTTAATCTAATACACATTAAATCCATTTAAAAAGATACAACTCTTATAAAAAAAAAAAAAAGTTATGTTTGTCGTTGTTCTTTCTTCTTGTTTCTTTTTCCCGTCATTCTCTACTACTTGTTTCCATAGAGAAAAGAGAAAGTGAGAAACCTGAGACCATCTTTGTGACCTTTGTCCGTCGTCCGTGACCTCCTTCTGTCCGTTCGTGCACTTTATCACTCTGTTATCGCATGTTACAAATTTGTCTTTGTTTGTGCGATTAGTGGTGCTCGTTTCCTCAGTTCTTTCCTCAGATTTGTAAGTTCCCTAGTTTGTTTCTATGTCCGCTTGCTTGCCTCATATTAGTAACATTAATATGTTGTTGATTGGTTTTTCTATGTAAATTAATATTTCTAAGTTCTCTTGAGTTGAAGTTATATGTGGACTGAAATATGATTAAGTTTCTGAAATGAAAGAAAAACAACATTAGCAACATCTATTTTTACCCAAATGAGAGAATAAAATGAAATGATTAAGAAATAAAAGCAACATTACTATTTGTATAATTGATTTTATATAATCGTGTAGGAAGTACTATTTGTGTGCTTATTGCAACATTACCGAGTCACAGTTATTTACTACCATTATTAATATTTCTGTGTCAATCCATTTGAATTTGAACTTAGTTTGTTAGATCATAAAAACAGGTTGTTTAATTGAGCACTAATACCTAAAAAAAAGGTTTAGTCCGAAAGCCCGACAACCCGTAACGAAGCACTATCTTTTGTAGCCCACATTTCATTCGAGCTTTGTAGCCTAACCTAATATAGCCCAAAACTCGTCTGGCCGGCCTAAAATGGATCTGGTCGTCCATTTTGACAGCTCAAGTGTTTTGAGTCATGGTAAACTTTAAAGCTTATTTATAAATAAAATTATCTAAGTTAAAATCAGAAATTGCGCTCCCTTATAGAATATGTGTATAATTCAACTTCTTACTAAGGAACTCTTTCGCTAACATATGTTTTTTTTTTTGGCAAAATTACACTTTTGATACTTTATCTTATTTTTTTGTAACATTTTGGTCATTTATCTTTTATTTGTAACATTTTGGTCCTTGAAGTTATTTATTTGTAACACTTTAGTCCTTTATCTTTTATTTGTAACACTTTGGTCCTTTATCTTTTATAACATTCACATATAAACCCTTTTTTTCATTTTTTTATTTATTAAAAACATGCTGAATTTTATTTTTTAAATTACATTTTTATTAAAATTAAATAAAACTCATAATTTTGATCAATATGTTCATCATCTTCATCAATTATTTCATATTTTCATTTTCTTTAAAGGACCAAAGTGTTACAAATAAAAGATAAAGGACCAGAATGTTAAAAAAAATAAGATAAAGGATCAAATTGTTACAAATAAAAGATAAAGGACCAAAATGTTACAGAAAAATAAGATAAAGGACCAAAAATGTAATTTTGCCTTTTTTTTTTCTTTCCATTCCATGTTTGATTTTCTTTTATTTTTTTGGAATACATTTTCAATTTTAGTTATATATGAAAACCTATAAAAAAAATGCAAAGATAAAGCAAATCATATTTTAGACTTTATAATCATCGCGTGAATATTTGTGCGGTTAACTAAATGCTGTGAGTTTTTTGTTTGGTTACTGATTGATGGCCAGTGTAATAGTTTGACCGAATTCTAATTTATTTATTTTTTTGGCTTGATTAAATCAATTTTGCTAGCTTTATTAATTTTAATATATTTAATAGATGATTCAAATATTTTCTTTATGAAAAATGAGATTTCAAAGATTTTTTTTTTTTTTTTTTTTTGACACAAGCAAACTTAGTGCATTTCATTTATAATAATTGTTTCAATACAAGGCGGACAATGATTAAAAACTTGGGGACTAGCGGATAAACGAGTTGCCTGAGCAAGGCTATATGCTACTCGATTGGCTTGTCTCCTGACATGACTGGCCTGACAGTTCAAATTTGAATTTAACAATGTACGACACAAATTAATAACGATACCAAACTCTGTGTTGTTCCTATTCTTCGAATGAAGAGCTTGGATTACTTGAAGACAATCCGTTTCAAGTTGAACATTTGTCATATGTTCCCGTTGTAACCATCTTAGAGTTTCCAACACTCCCAAAGCTTCTGCTTCCGATATATCCGGCTCGCCTTCAAACCACCGTGTGTAAGCTTTGACAAACCGGCCTTGAGAATCTCGCACGCACGCTGCAATTCCATACCTGTTCGATTCTTTGTAGCAGGCAGCATCCACGTTGCATTTAAGCATATTTAGAGGCGGTTTGGTCCATTTAATGTCTTCCACGGTCGGGCTGTTGTTGCTAATATTCTGCTGCATTTTCCTCACTTTGGTCCAGTCTTCATACTGCTCCTGTGCTCTTCTAATAACAGCATATGATGTTGGGGTTTGTCCTTGCCAACAAACTTGATTCCTCTTCCACCAAACAGCCCATAACAGCATGGCTATGTTACAGCATGTTGTTGCTTCTAGCTCTTCAAGCATTTGGAATAACATTTGGACTATCCCAATAGCATTATCAATGTATGGTCTCACTTGATTCCATATGGGACTTTGTTCCCAAATTTCTTGCACAGCACCACACCCAAAAAAACAATGCCACTCATTCTCTTCATAGCTAGCACAGCTTGGGCATTTATTATCACACGGGACTCCTCTTTGGACTAATCTACCTCGAACCGGTAAACATCCTCTCAATAAGCGCCAAATGAAAATTCTTACTTTATTTGGAACATTTAGACTCCACAATTTCTTCCAATTACTTGGCTCTTTGAGGTCGTTATTATCGACAATGTGTTCCATGAGTTGATAGTAAGCTGACCGAACCGTATAATTTCCGTTCTTGCTGTATTCAAAGATATTTTTTGAATAAGTAAAACTAATAACTTAATCCAAATATAGGCAAAAAAAAAATAGACATTTCATAGTACTGGGAATCCATTTCATTCATGCGAATAATTAACTGTTCATGCTTTAGGAAAAATAATTATTTGCTATTTATGCATTCCTAGCAAGAGTTGGAGCAATATGGCGCGTAGCTGCGCTAGGGTTTTGGATAACCTCTTTCAAGTCTCGGTGAAGTGGGTGAACATGAAGGGTAACAAGGTGGCTCGTGAGCTAGCCCGACACACTATTTTAGAGCCCAATAAATTCTGGCCCAATGATTTCCCTGATTGTATTCGGACCCATATCCTATCTGATATGAGGGGTGTAACATAATTTGTCTTCTTTAATAATAGTTTGGTTTTATTCAAAAAAAAAAACCAAAAAAAAATTAATGATCACCCATAATTTTTATTTTATATACTCTTTTCTACAGTTTAATTTCCATTTTACAAAAAAAAATAAATTGATGCATCATCAATATAAAAATGAAATTGTAAATTGTCAGTCAATTACAACCGATGATGAAGATATTTTAATTTTATAAGTGAATAAAATAAAACAATAATGTTATTTAGTACAAGTGAATTCGTCATGAAAACTTCATGAAACGTTATTCCACCAATTAAATCTGGGAAAGGCCGAAAAACATGGGGTATGGTGTATATAATTATTACACGTTTATAAAATGAGAAGTTATTTCATAAGAACATAATCATCCCAAATTCATAACGAAACATTTACAAGCATTACATTCTTATTTAGTGGAAAACATGAATGGATGAATGAAAAGTTGAATAAGTCAGTTTCAATAACACCACTATGTCATGATGTTTCATGAGAACTTTTTCACTACAAGTAGCATTAGCCTTATAAAATTGTACTTTCGTAAACGAGTTTTGATAAAAGTTTCGCGACATCACCAATCGTTATTGGTTCAGTGGTGATTGGCGCTGAACTTGGTAGGGAGGACCACGGTTCGATCCCCCGCAACTGCGATCGGGAGGGGGCTGGAACCACTTGATGCCAGAACTGACCCCCGAACCAGATTCAACTGGTGGTGAAAGTCAAAAAAGTTTCGCGACATCAAGCATTATTGAAAATAAATATCAAACATTTCAAATGACTTTGATAGTTATTATTAACTATGTGTATATTTATACCAATAATCACCAATATGCATATGAAATAAATAATATTTTTTATTTGTTAATTTGTTTATTTTTTGTTTTATCTAAAAATATTTGTATATTGGTGGTTAGTATAAGTGGGGCAAAATAAGATAAGCTATCGTACAAATGTCCTTCCACTATAAAGAAAAATAATCTTCCTTTCAATATGCACAACCTTCTTTCAAATTTGCAGGCATAATTCCATTACCCCTAGTAGTTGTTGCTAGTATATCTCAGGGAGAAAAACAAAATTCTAGGAAAAAGAAGAATAACCACCAAATAAGTAGTTAGATTGATGACATCGAAGGGGTGTTAACAAGAAGTTTCGGTGGTCAAGTGGTTAAAGAGTTTTAATTAAGAATGAATAAGGTCCAATTCAAATTTTGCCTAGAACAATCATAAATTAAAATTTTATTTATTTTACGGTTAAACTTCAATTTAATATAACATCTTTTTCTCAAAAATTGAGAGAAGTTGTATGACATTTAACTATGCAGGTAGTCATAAGACGGCAAAAGTTATTGTCCATAAGAAAAATGTTTATGGATGGTGCATAAGTCAATAGCAACCATCAGATCACACACTCCACGTGTTCTAATCCTAGCCTGCTTCAGTTCACACACTCACAACTGGATCTCACACACTTAGATTGCTCGCTCGTTCGTGATCAACGTATCCTTCTCCGACGTGATCCTTCTCCGACCTGATCCTTGTCCAACGTGATCCTTCTCCGACGTGATCCTTCTCCGGCGTGCACGGCGGCGTGGCTGCGACGTAATTTGTCAGGCGAGGTTGCTTTTCCGGCGACATTCGTGCATGAATTTTCCGTCTCCAGCGTGACTGCGAGGTAATCATGTATATGAATTTTGTTGTGTTTAGGTTCAATTCTTAATAGTATATCAATCATGAAATTGTCTGAGAATAAATGTAATTTACATATCAATATACTTTAATTTACCAATTAACTAAACCAATTTTCATAGTTTTTCTCTAGTTGTACTGATTTTTTTAGATAGTATTTAATTTCATGAGTTTCCTACCTGTATTTAATTTCACTTTTGATTATTATGTTTTTTTCTTTACTTTTTCTCTGTTGGTTCAATCTGTGAATGATTGTGGTTTTTTATTGATTTGCATGAGGCCTAGGTACAAGAATCACTATACCTCCATGAGGGTGTTTAAGAGATCTCTAGTCTACTAATTTTATCAGAGGGTGTTTTTTCCAAATGCATTTATGTTTCTTATAATTTTCTAATGGAGGCCATTGCTAAACCATTTGACAATAATAATGGTTTCAGTGTATAACATATTGAAACCATTTAACAATACTAATGGTTTCCAGAGTAAGTGATTAATTAGCCGTCACCATGATATAAGCTTAATTATCTTAAATAGAGTTGAGAATTATGACACCAGCAATACACGCTCAATCACTTTCATAGTGTATCGGTAGACCAAGACAGATAACGTACTAATCATCCAGTGAGCTTCACTAACAAAAATTCGATAACTAATAATTAATCATCCATTGAGTTTTGTTAACGAATAACTTGATTAACAATAGTTAGTGAAGTTCAATGGATGATTAAGTAGGGTGTGTATTAGTTTGATCTTTTTCTGATTAATTAGTTTGCTTTGGTTTATTTTTCTCATTTTTTTCTTGTTTTGAAGGGTTTTTATCTTGAGGAGATCATTAAGTGGTAACATAAGCAGTCAGTTGCATTGGTTACTTAGCACACTACAAGTAATTTCTAGCGAATTGGTATGTTTTGTATTGGCCTTCTCAAATCTTATAGGATTTTATGATAAAAACAATTATTTCTCAACATCATATACTATTTAATTTGAACTTATGTGATATAGTTCTAGTTGTTCAGAAACTCTTAGAGTAAATGGTAACTTCTCTGCCAATGGTAATTACACTAACTTTAGTGTTTGTTAAATTCAAAATACCTCTGTTTGAAGTTATCTCATTCTTGTTGGAAAATTTGCTTAATTCCAGGACTTAGTCCATTATCTGAAAAATCAGCAACTGCATCTGAATATACCTCACTTTCTGATCTAACTCGTGCACGGCGGCGTGGCTGCGACGTGATTTGTCAGGCAAGGTTGCTTTTCCGGCGACATTCGTGCATGAATTTTCCGTCTCCGGCGTGACTGCGAGGTAATCATGTATATGAATTTTGATATCAGACAACTCATATTACACGTTCACAAAACTACTTTTAAAGAATCTGTCATTAATTTAGATTAGACGGTCAAGATCAGTAACTGCATATGACACGGTTACCATTGGATTAAGCTAATCATGGTGTTGGTAGAAATTGATCATTGTATTAAGCTAATCCAATGATCAATTTACTTTCTCAATGCAAAACTAAATTCATCGTTTACATTATTAATAGGATCCTTGTTAATAGAGTGTCATACATGAATTTGAAAATGCTTAATGTTAATGTTGATGAATGTTAAGTGGATTCATCGTGTAACCTCCGATGAATTCTAATGTTGATGAATTTTTGGGTTGTAGGTCTTCACATTAGTGGATTAATTGTTTGTCTAAAGATGTTGATGAGTTTCTGGATTTGTATGAAGTTTATGATTAATTTCTTTTTTTGACATTAATATTGTGTTTATCAGTGTTTTCTATATTATCATTATCAGCATAATCATCATTATCGCCATCTGCTTTAAATTAGATGAAACCATTAGTATTGTTAAATGGTTTCAAAATGTTATACAGTGAAACCATTAAAATTGCTAAATGGTTTCAAGAACAATGATAGTCTATGTAAATGGTATTTAACTATACTATTGTATGTATGTTGCGTTGCTTCTTGTTTCAATGGTTAATTTACTTTTTAATTATCTTTGTTTATAGGGATTGTTGCTGTTTTCAATGAATTCGACATCCACTTCATCTGAAATTGGACAATTGACTGTTGAAACTTCATCATTGATTCATGTTGATAGTTCAGGAACACGTGCTGATAGTTCTCAATGTTACTCACCTAGCAATAAAGAATCAATGGAGTCTTTTGCCTTTGAATTTGTTGAAAAGATTGAAGATTGAAGATTATGCATATAACAATGAATTTCCTATTAGAACTATGTGGAAGTCAAAGAACAATTCACAGAATAAGAAATCGGAAACAAAACACGGAAACACGGACTCCGTTATATTTGTAATGCTCATTAGTTCTTTTCCTTGTCTCAATGCTACCATTGAACTAGTTAGTATGCATCACAATTACCTCTCAGTAATCAATACTTCCGATTTGAACATTTTAATTGATGAAAATTCACTTGTATGATTTGTACTTTGGTTTCACATATAAGACTAGCAAAACCAGCCACACTTATGGTTTCAGTTATAATCTTTATGTAAATCCAATATTAATATTTTATTAGAAACCATTAGACATTTACTTTGGTTTCAAATACAAGGCTATCAAAACCATTAAGTCACATTTATGGTTTCAGTTATAATCTTTTTGTAAATCCAATATTAATATTTTTATCAGAAACCATTAGACATTTACTTTGGTTTCAAATACAAGGCTATCAAAACCATTAAGTCACACTTATGGTTTCAGTTATAATCTTTATGTAAATCCAATATTAATATTTTTATTAGAAACCATTAGATATTTACTTTGGTTTCAAATACAAGGCTATCAAAATCATTAAGCCACACTTATGGTTTCAGTTATAATCTTTAAGGTGGAAGTGTGATTTTATACTTGAGGACTTAGCATTCTTGACTGGTAATAGCATATATATGAAAAAGATGCAGAGCACAAGACTAGTAACTAGCCACAAGGATAATGCTTCAATAACAATTTATTAGTGTTTTTTTCTCTTATCAATAACAATTTAAAGGAGATGGACAATGCTTTAAGACAAGGTGCCTAGGATTCAAGTGGCTATTAAATTGATAACTAATTCAGCTGGATGCCATTTAATTATACTTCAAATAAGCATCTTATTTGAAATTAATCTGAGAAAGCTCATCAATATAAAGAGAAAAAACACTAACTCTAAATTTATATCAATTCATCATAAACTTCATACAAGTTTGAAACTCATCAACATCTTTAAACAAACTCAATAAAAAAAAACATTAAAATTAATCCACCAATGTGAAGAACTACAACCAATAAATTCGTGAAGAACTACAACCAATAAATTCATCAACATTAGAATTCATCAGAGGTTACATATCATGTTGGATGTGCTAGCTTTTGAAGCATTTCCTCATAGTATAAAGTTGCTTTCTTCTCCACATAATGTCTTTTGGAATTGCTGAGATCTATTAATATTGTGGAACAAATTGCAATTCTAAAATCCATAATCTTTGGAACCTCGCAGGCTTTTTGATTTTGAACCAATCTATGAAAGATTCCATGGAGGTATTGTCACTTCCCCCTCCCATTCAGCAAGAAACTTCATGCAAAAGATTCCACAACTGTCTTTATCCGTTTGACTAGGCACTCTCGGTGTTTCCCACTTAAATGTGCTAAACTTGAAAGGCATTATGATTTGTCTATGCTTATACAATTCCATCACAAATGCTTCCACCTCCTTCAGCCATACATCAAACATCTTCTTGTACACAGTGGGTTCTCCATTCTTCCTGACCAATGGGTCTCCGCTAAAGCTGTTTAGAAATTGAAATTTGTGGCTCTTCAAATTCACAACGAAGCACACGTAATGAGTACCCGGATCCCCAATTAATGCCGGCATCATAATCTGTTTCATCAGTAAAATCATCATCACCATATAATTCAAACAATCAGAGAGTGTTTTTTCAAAATGCATTTATGTTTTTTATAATTTCTAATGGAGGTCATTGCTAAACCATTTAACAATACTAATGATTTCAGTGTATAACATATTGAAACCATTTAACAATACTAATGGTTTCCAGCATAATAATGCATAAATAGTAGTTGCATCATCATCATCTAACCAAGTGTTCTGTTTATGAAAAAATATAATACCTATAGGACATTTTGAATGGTAGTGTTTGTAGTGTATCTAAAAATTTATGTTCACTAATCTAATGCCTATAGGAAATTTGAGAGTGTTTTCAAAACCATATTGAACCGAGACTTACATATTCTAGACTTACATATCAGATTCTTGAGCCTCTATCTGTGGTTTCTTTTTACGACCACGAGATGTAGAAGCAATGCTTTCATCACCCTTTTTCCTGTTCCTTCTCTTTTTTATGCTTCTTTTTACCACTGTGCTAGTTCTTGTCATTAGCTTTTGCCTCTCCCGTTTTTCGCTTCTGATTTTTATCACCATCGGATGATGAATCTGTGTCATTCCTTTTCTCCTCATCCGACGGTGTCAATCCAATACTGAAGGATGGCAGTTGCTCTTGGTCCTTAGATTTTTTCACCTGGATCAAAGAAAACTAGTAAGTACATCAAATGGTTTTGGAGGACAACTGTCTGAAACCATTCCTTGTGCAAAATGGTTTTTTCATGATTCATTATAGCTAAAATATAGAAAATATGAAAAACAATTCAAAAAATATTTCGTAGTCAAGTTTTTTTTCATTTCCTCAGCAAACAGTTACTTAATCTCAGGAACTTAGATTTAAAGTATATTTATCACAATACTAAACAAAAAACAAAAGGGACTAGGCATGGCAATAAAACCCATACCCGCGGGTACCCGCCCAAACCATACCCGCTTTGACGGGGAAAACCCGAGTTGACTGGGTTTGGGTACGGGTTTGGGTTTTCCCCGATTTCAAAAGACGGGGTTGGGGCGGGTAATGGGGACATTGATACCCACCCCGAACCGGTCCCCGAACCCGCCCCGCTTATATTAAAATTAGATTTTACCTCTTTTAAATTTGAAATCCTTAAACAATCTCTTAAATTACATTCATATGTTTATTTTTTATCCTTAATTTAAGTATTAAACAAACTATTTTCTCTATTTCTTTTCTATATTTAAAAAAATATCGTTGAAACAAAAGAATTTTTGGGCCTTTAACTTCTTTTTTTTAATAAAAAAATATTAAAATGCAATCCAAATTTATGTTGGAAGTGGTATAACGGGGATACCCGAACTCCGTCGGGATACCCGATCCCCGTTGGGTTTGGGGTTATACTTTTTATCCCCGCTTGAAATTGGGATGAGTTTAGGGAAAACCCGAACTATATGGGTTTGGGTTTGGGGAAGGCAAAATCCGTCCCCGCCCCGCCCCATTGCCATGCCTAAAAGGGACTGGTGTCACTATTTCCTCCATGCTACAACTACTAGTAGTTGATAAAGAGGTGGATTTGAAAATGTGTCAAAGCTTATGAACTAAAAGTCTAAAAACATATATGCAATGTAACAAGTACATGTAGTATCCATGAAGCCAAGAATGAAGCCTATAGTCAACACTTTAGAGACCTGAGTCTTACACCAGAGAGAGTAGTACAAGAACTTCAAAATGAGACAATCAACACTTTGATGCCAACATTACAACATTTTTAGAGTCATACTGGATTCATAGCTTTGTAAGAAACCTTAGCCTCTCTATGTTACATGTAAACCAAAACACACAATTATCAACAAGCAAAAATCACAACAAAAATTCAGAACAAGCAAAAATCAATTATGGTTACACAGATGAAATCAATTAGGGTTCAAAACTAATTTTTAGCAACTCATGAACAACATAAACAATTGCAATTACTTGAAACTAACAATTGCAATTACTTGAGGAAAAAAACCATTTCGAACCTGTTTTGTTTCTTCATTTTTTGCGATGGTGATGATGATGATGATGATGTGTATTCTCGTGATGTTTTGGTGTGGCCGGTGATAGTGATGAGCTATGCGATGACGATGAATGATGATTTCAATGACGGTGATGACAGTGATGATGATGCTTTCCACCGGCGTTGGTTTTGTTTTGGACAGAAAATTGAATGAAGTTCAATAACTGTAACGCGTTTGAATGGAGATTGTCTGGGGGTGTATGAAGAAAAGGGCTGGGGTGTACACTGCATTAGGTTGGGCTAGCGCTAATGGGTTTTGGATTTATGCACCGTCCATAAACATTCCTTATGGACAATAACCAAACCCGTCATAAGACAATAATGCTCCAATATTGTCACAGTCTTACCATTTCTAATTTTTGAAGTTCATTGATCCGACAACGTTCTTTTTGAAAAAAAATTAGCTTCTAAATCTTTTCACACATCACCAACCACAAATTTATTGTACCTTTTTCAATCTTCGTAAGTGATCAAACTTATTTAGAAATAGAGTCGAACCATTAACAAATCGAAGTTTGTTCTTCACGATGATGATATGCAAGTACAAGTGTGGCACTGAAGCACTTTCAACTATGGTTTTATATTGTGGTTGCTATTGTGAATGCGACGCACATTACAACTATTGCAACGTGAAATGATTTTTAATTTTTTCAAACTATATTGACTGACATCATAATAGAGTCTTAGTATGATCCGTAAATAGTGATTGAAAAATGCTCATAACAAGAGTTTTGAGACACGTCTAATGTCTGAAGAAGATATCGCTTGAAAACTCAAAGATTACCTTCATTTTGCCATTGGAGGAGTTTATACGATTGTTTCTCGACGTTTCACTAGAAAGCAAATGGACAGCGCTTAGAACTGCTATGGTACCATATTAGCATCAAAAAAACAAATAGTAGAAGAAAGGGAAATTAAAAAGTTACATCAAAATCTAACATAATTTTTATTTTATTTTAGCATGAATAACAAGAAATAAATGTTACCTTAGGAAAAATAACCAAGAATCTTGCTCTATTCAAACAAACTTTATAGAGTTAGCATTTCGGCCTAAAACCAACTCTGCTGAATTAGCATGTAGTAAGTGACAATATGTAACTATATTTTTTTTTTGAAACAAAAACGGATCATATATATAAAAGAGGTCGAATAGTCTTCTCAGCACAAAATGTGCCGAAAGAGACTACACAAAATTATACAACAATCAAACAGATGAACAACAAAATAACATTAGTCGATTCTCAGACATAACATAGGATTCGACCACCAACAGTGTAAGTTTGCAACTAAGGTCACATTCGTAAACTTCAACCACCAAAAAGAGTAAATTTTGACTTTATCCAATAGTTGAGCTAACGTTTTTGCCGAATTACTGAACAATATCTAAATACATACTTGGTTGTATTCTATCAATCAACTAGTTAAGTGTGTTCTTTTCTTTTAACTAATTTTGTTCTTAAAAAAGGAAAAATATACATGTAAAAATGACAACTAGTAACATAAGAGTAAAAGAAGAATAAATCGCAAAACAATAGAACGCAATGTTTGGTTACGAAATTTAGCCAAATATGCCTGCACAGGGCCGTCTCCGAGAATTTCGAGATCCTAGGCTAATAATAAAATTGGCCCCTAATAATAATTTTTTTTAAAAAAAAGCATAATATATTTAAATTGTAAACAATTTCATAATATATCACTTGTTGATTTCAATAACATCTTTGAATATTTTTTTTTTTGTTGTTATAATATATTTGCTTGCTGGGCCTGTTTTGTTAATGGGTTACTATTTAAACCCCCATATATATATATAACTACCTCAATTTAAAAAATTTGAGGCCCCTATTTTTTTTTGAGGCCCTGGGCTTGGGCCCTGCCTGCCCTGGCCCATCTACGGCCCTGTGCCTGCATTTTCGATTAAAGAACAATTGTAGTTTCGTATTATATATTTTTGTGAATATTCAATTAGAAGTTCCAATATTAAACATTACACATGAGTCATACTCATACTCAACACATTTAATTTGTTAATATATTTGTGAAAAATCTTCCATAAAAAATGTTTATTATTACGAAGATCACGAATGTATAAGAAAATATGATGGACTCTTTTCAACGCATGATGCACCACCATCATTTCTGTCAAACAAGAAACTAATTGCTTCGTCAATTTAAGACATGTCACTTTCTTGTGTGCCATGTGTGATAACCTTCATAACATTTTGCAGTACTCTTTCTTCATATTGATATAAATTATAAGGTCGACGAAAATGCAAAACAAGAACAATTAATATATGTTACCGTAGGAAAAAAAACAAATAATATATGTTATAGGTCATGTATATATCCAACACGGTCTACTACCATAAAAAAGACACACCATTTCACGCAGTTTAAATCTGGATCGTTCATTTTTAATCGGACGGCTCAAATTATATGTTAATAAAATTAACTCTAAGCAATATCAGACGTCGATTTCAAATCGGACGGTCATCATGCAAAACAGTATGAAAACTGTGTGCATTATGACAACATCAAATCCTGTTCCCAAATGTTTGAGTGTGTCAAAAACAAAAAATAGAAAATGTATAAAAATATAAATAAAACAAAGAGTGGTGAATTTGATACAAACTCCAAATCCATATTTACGGTGCAATATTGTTAGAAACTGTTAGCTTTAGAAGTAAAACTAAACCTAACGGTTCTTAATTACTCTTGTTGCACCGTAAAAGAGTTTAAAGGGATCTACATATGTAAGAAAAGCGTGCATCAGATATTAGATGGTCAAGATTAATATCTGTAAACAACGAAAGATTGTACTATTCTATATATATAGAAGAAACTATTAGTAAAAAATAAAACTTCAGAAACAAAGCAATTGAATTCTCATTTATTTTCCCCTCTTGTGTGTTATACATTTCAAGGATGAGAGAAAATCCAAAGAACTAAACCACAAAAGATAAGCACAACAGGTATGAGATGAACAACTTTTTGTCCTGTTGATGACTTACCATGAAAAGGGATTTCCTTCTTTGAATTGGAACCATCAGAAACAGATCGATGTATTGGTAATCCATTTGGAGTTGCCATTTTAAGAGATGAGGAAGAAGCTGCTAAAACTGTACTTTGTGAAAGGTCAACAGAAAAATCATCAGATACTTTTGCAATAGTACTATATGAATAAGATCTATGCATTATTTGTTAGAGGAACAATTTGAGATATATAACAAATTAGTATGTAACATGTGTATATATATAAAACTAAATTGGAGTGTGTTGTTTTAGTTCAAAGGTACCTTTTAAAAGGTTTGCTTATTAAAGAGGGATTTGTTGTGCTGGTCAAGGGATTCGGCTTTCATGCAATCGAGATATTAATAGTTGTTTGGTCAAAATCAAACGGTCTGAAAAAATACACACATATTAGTTTTGTTAAATAAATTAGAATATTAAACTTCAATTTTGATTGATTAATTTTGATCATATATCTATTAACATTTTAACTGTGTGAATGTATAAATTATTCTCTGATCGCGGTGGATCTCAAATTTTTTTTAGGATGTTGTGTAATTGATGTTTGCTTTGCTGTGGTTACAATTTAGAGCCTAATGTAAGGATGGAATTTAGAAGTCAACAAATAAACTATAGGTTGAAGGCTTGGGCTAGCTTGTAGAGTAATTAAAGGCATTGCATGTGCATGCACTTATTGGATGAATCAAAACAAAACCCCTTCACAAATCATAACACAAAAAAGGACAAGCATTAAAAAGATCATATTATATTATATATGCTAACAAAAAAAAGACATGTTGCGAATTACTTCTTCCGTCTTTAATCTCTAGTTTTTTTTTTAAAAAAAAGTTCTTAAATATTTTATTTTTTTGAATCAGCAAATATATTATAAAACTCAACTATAAGTATAAGACATACAAATAGCGAGAAAGAGTACAAAACTGCAAATAAATACAGCATAACAACAACACCAAATAAAAACAACACCAATTCAAGTCAATGATACAATAACATCATCCACAATCCAACACCACCAATTAAAGTCGGGACCCAATAACATCCTACGCAATCTAACTCCATCGCCTAGCCAAATCGATTGTGAACCGAAACAGAAACTAAAACTTTCCCAAGCAAAAAGATAATGCCGACAACCAAACACACTCCATACAGATTTAAGCAAACTGCTTGATTCTTTTAATAAAACAAGGTATAATTAATGATATTTTATCACTTATACTCGTACAAAAATTAAAACATTTAAACTAAAGATATCAAACTTAAGTGGTTAATGAGTTCCTCTTAAAATAATCATTCGGGAGAACCCGAGTTGAATTCCTAATGAAAATAATATTTGGTTGAACTTTACTTACCTCGTGGTCTAATTCTAAATTATTGGGACCCCTTCCTCGACTACACAAACCTAGCTAAGCTTTAGTCCTTGTTTAGGGCAACTACTAAATAACTTGGTACTATGACTTGCAAATTAGAAAAAACCAATGATAAATTGATTGTCCTTTCACTAACTCTACTAGATCAGAAAAATAATTTGAATTTTGGACTAATCATGTTGCGTTAGGCAGTTGAACCAATTTCTAGTTCAGCGAGAAGGATATAGTCATATAGGTACTATGCCAATTTTATTTTACTTGTTTTATTATACATGTTCCACACCAACGAGATCATGCATGTGTCATACATAGTATCGTCAAGCAAAGGAAAACTAAATACGTATGAGCTATATGTATTTAGTTATACGGTATAACGTATAGTATAGTACTTTATCACTTCAATTAAAGTAAATATTTCAATTGGATATTTTGTCTCTTTCCTTAAAAATATTCAATATATTGGGATTTTAGTTCAAAATTTTCCACCAATCAAATCTCTCTTTTTAAACTTAAATAAATTAGTGTTTGGAGGTCATTTTTTCTTTGAGCCTTTAAGCATAAATAACAAGCCATTAAAAACTAACGTAACAAGTTATTTTTTTAAAACTAAAAGGAGGAGTAGCAAAGTGCTACTACCTTAATATATAGGGGGTTGCTAATATATTCCCACCTAAAAATATATGGAAGTATGTTAGCAACCCTACTCCCACTATATCTCTATATCTCTATATCTCTATATAATACTAAAAGATGAGTTGCTTTTTCCTATTGCAAGACCTAAACCCTAACACCATATGTCATCTATGATGCAAGCATGATATAATTGCTTATATGGACCAATGTCTTTCAAACATGTATTTACTTAGGGCATACATGGAATCCATTTAAGCCCTATTTCATACTTGGCCAATGGTTAACTCACATTTAATTAATTTTGGATACACATCATCACTTCATAGACTATATATTTCCTTTTTCCCAAATTTTCTTCATTTGTCAATTTTTTTCCTCTCTCTTCTCTCATACGCTCTCTCTCATTCTCATCCCTCACTCTTCTCTCTCTTCAAACATTCATCACAAACATTCAAACATTCATCACAAATATTCATCATTTTCATCCCTTTTCCAGATTCCGATGAACAACCACCGTACTGCCCAGATTCCGGCGGCGGCGCCACCGTGCCGGTCGCCGGCCTACCCCAACCCCACCGTACCGGAACCCCTAAGAACACCAAAAAAATCCCAAATCAACCCAGAATCACCCAAATCGCCATGAAAACACCTATTTGACAACTCTAAACACAAATCAGGCTTCGTAACATGATTAATTTGTACAACCACCCTTTTCAGAAGTTTCTCTTTCTCCTTTTTTTTTTTTCCTGTTCTGTTCTGTTAAGTTTTTTTTTCCACTTTTTTTGTTCTGTTCTTTTGTTCTGTTCTATTCCATTGAAGTTTTCTTTCTTCTTCTGATTTGTTAATTTCAGGTGTTGAAGTTAGGGTATGCACACTTAAATCATCATTTGAAGATGTTCTTGGTAATTTGTTAATTTCATCAATCCTTGAATTTTAATTACTTTGACTGAATCTGATTTATGATAATAATAAAATAATAATAATAATAGTGATTGAGAAATTATGAATTTTAATTTTGTTTCATTTTGTGTTTGTCCTATGATCAAGTGTCAAAGGTTGTAGTAGACGACAAAAATCATTCCCGGAATAAAGAGATCATAATTTAGTCGTGTGGAAAAGATAGGAAAATTCTCCCTTATGTTGGTAAGTATGTTCTTTCAATTTGGGAATTCTCTTGCCATTCAATTTAGATAATTTATAATGAGTAAAAAAAAATGATAATGTTTATGAATATATGATTTTTGCTTTATTTGGATTTTATTCTAATAGGGTATGATAATTATTAATGATGTTTGATTTATTTTTTTGTGATATATGATTTTTGTTTTATTTTGGGTTTTAATTTTGTGATATAAGATAATTTTCTTCTTTGTCTTTGATGAATGATTGTTGAAGGTGCTTATGATGTGTACTATATCATCATCCTATTTTCTATATAGTTTATTGATAGCTTAATATTTGTTTTTTACACTAACGATATTTAAAATTTAAAAGTAAAACTCTGTATAATTTTATTTTCATTACAAAATTTGTACAATTATTCTTTTTCATTCAAATTTTATTACAGATGGTCATTGTTATATAATGGGTGTTATTAGAAGCATGTAGTTCTGCTATAAATAGCATGAAAATGTAATTTAGATTGAATTCTCTTCTCTGTCCTTGGAATGTAGATTCCAACACCACCTACAAATCAATCTCCGAATCAGAAATGCAGAAGGTGTGTGTGCTGGATTCAAGGGAGCTCAAGAAAATGTATTGCTTCTTAATTGAATTTAATGTTTAAATTACTTTCAATAGTGCTTTTTAACTATGAATTTTGATGATTTTATGACTATCACGGAGGCTTAAAGAATGAATTTGATTTCATATCTCTTGCATGTTAATTTTTAAGGAGATTAATAAAAAGTGCTTATTTGTTTGATTTTTTTTGTTTCTGATATGAACTGTAATGAACTATGATTGCAGAATATCAGTGGAAATGATGTGAGTCTGAGTCAATACAGTGGAATGGTTCTACTGATTGTGAATATTGCCTCACACTGATGAATTATATTTTGGTTATTGCTTATAGTAGTATTTCACTTTACCTGATCTACTAATTTTAATTAATTTGTTTTATATACATCTCACTATGTTGTGTTGAAAGTGAACTCATTTTTTCAATTTTCAATTCTAAGAATAGTGAATGTATTTGTTTCATGCACCTGCATTGAATTCTGGATTTCTGAATTAGATTACAGTTGCATTTGGTATCCACATAATTTGGGTTACTGCACTTTGCCATAATTTTGGAATCAACTCTGCTATTTATTACGAACGGTACCCAAAACGAAAGGCAATAATAACATGTTAGAAAAAAACAAAAAAGAACAAGCATGTAATGTTTGAGTGGAGCGCAAATCATGGTGTGGTTGGGATATATATCCAATGGCTGTTATTCTTCTTGCGTTTCGTTTCGTAACAACAAGCATTTTTCTTTTGGAATTGTGTTATATTTTTATTTTGTAGGAACAAAAGGAAAAATTAAAGGCTGAAGTTGCTTCTAATTATGCTCTTTCCATGTCAACTTCTTTGTGAGCTGAAGGTCTCAACACTTGAATCTGGTATAACATCCTTCAAACATCTGAAGCCATATATGATATATTTAGGAATTATAATCAATCATTTTTATGTACGGTTCGAAATTGTTTCAACTGTTCCTCTTGACACTATATCCAGCACTTGCATATTGCAATGATAACATGATTCGGTTATAGCATTAAGGACTAAGAATCAAAACATTAATTATGAAGCATAGAACCTACAACCATTCAAAGCATCAGGCGTAAAATGGATTCTAAGACAACTCCTTTTAGTTACTCTAAAAAATAGCATTACCTTACTAAAATTGTTCAACCAAATACTCTTAATTTTTTCCGTTGCTGAAGTTTAAAGTATGTCATAAATCTTATGCTAAACTGAATTCACCAACATTTTTATGAACAATGCAGGTGCGATTGATTGGATATTGCGTTGAGGGATCACTTTTCATTGTATATGAACATATTGGCAATGGAAACTTGGGTCAATATTTGCATGGAATAGGTAGAATCCGTAGGAAGAAAAAAAAAACTGCTTATATTTTTTTGTGATCTTACAATTTTGTTAAACAATTATTAATGATGATGACATAATTTCAGGGAAAAAAACCATTACCATGGTCAAGTAGAGTTCAAATTGCTCTAGATTCAGCAAGAGGCCTTGAATATATTTTTCAAATTCAGGATTCACATAAGAGTGCGCCTTTTTTTTCTCTTTTTCTGACATGCTGCTTTCTTTATGCACTAATTCATAATTCATTGTTTGCTACTTGCTTTAGGATAAGGAGTCACGGGACATGAACACTGAAGAGAAGGTAGAAGTTGACTACGCGAACTAATTCTCATCCTCATGGACCATTTGTTCAAAATTCCAACAATACCAACAATTGGTTTTTGGAAGATAGTAGTAGCGAATGATCAATGATATTGAACTGAGACAATTATTAGTGGAAATAAAAGACTCCGTGATAAAATTATGTTGCTCCCGAGCCAATAAGAGCAACCATAACCATGGGAACCTCTTCTGAAAACGCCACTGGTGGTGGCCGAGGCACCACCGTCGCCAAATAAGTCGACTACGTGAACTACTTTTGCACCTATTCCTTTCTCTACCATAAAAAAGAGATGCTCTCAGATCGTGTTCGAATAGATGCTTACTTCAATGCCGTTTTGGAAAACAAGCATCAATTTAAGGATAAGGTTAGTCTTCTTCTTCTTTTTGACATCAACCATGTCTGGTTATAACATGAAAATATCGGCATTTAGTTTTGAATGTGTAATAAAAGTATTAGATTTATGATAAATGAACCGTGTTTGAATACTGTGATTAAATTTGTGAAACATTGAAAACAAAAATTCTAACTTATGGTGTTGTTAAGGTTGTTTTGGATGTCGGAGCTGGTAGTGGTATTCTCGCTATATGGTCAGCTCAGGCAGGTGCTAGGAAGGTTTATGCAGTGGAAGCTACTAAGATGTCAGGTATTAGCAATTCACAACAGATGTCTACAACTGTGGTGTTTAATTCTCAGTTTATCCTTTGTTCTAATCTGTCTACATTTTTTGGGTTCCTATGTACGATCAAACAGCCAATGATATACGGCAGAGGTCCAATGCCAGCCGGAATGCAGATGGTTCCAACGGTTTTACCAGATGGTCGAATTGGCTATGTCCTGTAAGATGTTACAACTCATGTACCGAATCTTCGTATTGGATATGTTCTGCAGTCAACAACTTGGTTTTGATGAAACTAAGCCTCTACCAAAAGGTGCAGTAAAAAGTCCTTTACAAAATCGAAGGAAGAGGTGAGCTCCCTGCCAAAAGAAAGAATAATTTTAGAGAAGGTAATTTTCTGATATATTTTTCTTATTCAGTAGTTTTCTGATCTTGGTATATATATTTTGTGCATATGTTTGAGATGACATGCTTGGGCATATGTCTGATCTTTTGTTTTGTTTCCTCTATCCAGATGGAATTGGTTCCATCAATTATGTTGGATTCAAGTCTAATGAACTGTTGCAGTTGAAGCAAGGACTGCACATGGATATTTCATATGCTAAACTTAATGAATTATTAAAATCAAAGTAATAAGATACTTATTTTATTATCTTTATCAATGTGGACAAAAGCTTGGACTGGCTGGTATTGATGCTCTGTTTCTTATTTCTTAGGTTTCCATAAGAATATGATAAATGTAAGCTATATATAGTATAAGCTTGACTATATAATGCCTCAGTTCCTCTTTTATGGTGATGATAATGAATGAAGCTTTGTCTATGTTTTTCTTTTTCTTCCTCTCCAATTTCAGTTTCAATTTTGCTCTTGATTTCTTTTCTTCTTTATTGATTTTTGGTTCTGATTTGGATCCGTAATTTATTTCATCTTAATTTTCTGAATTTTTGAGTTTTGCTTTTGTGAAAAATGGTCTTCCCCTCTTGGTTGTGATTTTGATTCAATTTATAGAGAAATTGGATGATTGTTTGTGTTTATTGGATAAAATTGAATTCGGATTTTTGTGTCCAAATTCATGGTTGCATGTATTTTTTTTTAATAGATGGTTGCATGTATATTTGCCTTCTAGAGTTCACAGGGAAGGAGAAATTGATGGTTAGGAAGAGGAGGGCAGCGCTTAATGTTGGCAAAGATTAATGTATGTTTTTAGGTTCTGTTTTAGTTGCATATTGTCAAATGATTTGAAGTTAGATTGGTTTGAAGGGTTCAAGCATATTTTGATGATATCCATTTATTGATTTGTGCAGACTGCAGAGGGCTGTTGTTGTTAGGCAATGCCTTGCTAAGCTGAAAAGACTGCAACTTAGGCATTACTTCCTGATACAAATTTCAATTTTGTTATTGATATTGTTCTATTTAGTACAATTTGGATACTAATGCTTAAATTAATGATACTAATGCTTTGTTTTGAATCACAATTTCAGGCTTTGCTTTGTGGGCTATATCAGCCTGCCTCCTTCAAATGGAGTATTGCCTCAATCCCCTATGCACACCAAGAGTCTAGCTGTTCTCAAGAAATACGTGAGGGTGTAAATGAGAATTGGTATTTGTAGAATGCCTACAAGAATATGCAGGTATCCGATAAGTTTGATATAAAGCGTAATGGAGTAATTTGGAGAATTTGTTTGCTCACTAAGCATCTTTCATCTATGGGCATCTGAATACAAAAAAAATGAATGTATGAAGTTATCTTTGTAGGAAAGAAATCAAACACTTATTCGTTTCTATAAACTTTTAATTTTTCCTTGCAGTTGCATTAAAATTGTTTAACCTTGGAAAAACTGGATACATTGAGCACAGTGAGGTGTGTATTTCCTCTACGCTTTCCATTGTCATTTATTTTCTCTTTAGGATTGCGCACAGTTACTCACCGTTGAGTCATTTACATTGACAATTGTTAGTTGTTTTTTGTGTGATAAGGAGAAAAAATTATCAACAAACTATTTATCTAATAGCATGAATCTTCTTTGGTTATAGGCTATAGTTACATTTATGCATTTTATTTTACCTTTTTGAGCTTCTTATGACCCTTTTATCTACAATGGCATACTAAGTTGAAGGAGATGGTTTTGATGGGGTGTGCTTGCACCAAAGCGCGACTTTTGGCGTGAAGATCCAGCAGTTCTGGCTGAACAAACTTATTGTAAGCTCTTTATTTCTTTCCAATCATATCCTTGAGTTTGTGAAGTCATTTTTAACTAATTAATCAACATTTTTTATGTATCTATTCCAGTTAATATTTCTGAAATTAAAGCTGTTTATAATATGTTCGAGAAATTCAGCAGTTCTATGGTCAATGATGGACTAATTAGCAAAGTAAGCTCTAAGAGTTCAGGCTAATACCATGATTAAAATTGTGCAAGGACTTATTAGTATTGTAATTAATATCAGTATTGAACATATACAGGAAGAGTTTCAGCTTGACTTATTTGGAAGCAGCAAGAAGCGGAACCTCTTTGGCCACAGGGTCAACATAGTATAGTATATTATTGAACTATTATATTTGATAGAGATGCTTGAAATGTTTCTATCGTAGGTTCGGTAGTAGGTTCCAGCTTGCACATGCAGGATCCCCCCCTTCGTCTTTCT
Organism: Trifolium repens; assembly: GCA_030408175.1. Taxonomy (NCBI): domain Eukaryota; kingdom Viridiplantae; phylum Streptophyta; class Magnoliopsida; order Fabales; family Fabaceae; genus Trifolium; species Trifolium repens. The sequence continues at coordinate 47,408,188 of CP125851.1, forward strand.
TTTCTCCCGGCTATAGCGCGAGAGAAACGCGAACAACGGATTCTCAAGCAGGGGATTCGTTGCGAAAACTATGTACATTGTCCTTTGACATGTCCACTTTGTAACCAATAGGGTGAGGATGATTGGCATATGTTGGTTGACTGTGAGGTTAGTGATCAAGCAAGAAGAGCAGCAGGTTTGGGAAACATTTTTGATGCGTGGTTTTAGCAAGTTAGTACTGCACAGGAGTTGGTCCATGTAATCTGCTCGGGTGAAGACAACGACAAGGCTGGAATGTTTGCAATGTTGGCTTGGACTTTGTGGAATAATAGAAACAATAAAGTGTGGAATGATGCAAGCAAAACTGGTCGGAACATAGGCTTCAAAGCTCGACAGCTGTGGGAGGAATGGAATGCTGTTAAGAAATTGCAGCACGGGGGACAACAATTGGTTCCGCATCAGCAGCTTTTGAGATGGCAAAAAGCCATGCACGGTTCGTACAAATGCAATGTCGATGCCGGAGCGAGCACATGCAACTCAAGAATAATCGATACTAATTTAATGTGTAGTTTATAATAATGCTTTAATATACACTAAACTTAAAAAACAGGGTTTTTTTTAATGCTTTAATGTAGCATTGAACTTTAATATACACTATTACAACTTAATATTGACAAAAATTTATAATTCACGGGTAGTTGATAATTTTTTTTCTCTAATAAAATCACTATTATAAGTGATTACTAATTTTTTAAAAAATTCACGGAGAGATGACAATTTATATTGCTGATAAAAAATTTAAAATCACTATTACAAACTATTATTGATACAAAATTTTAATTTATGGAGAGATGACATTTTTAATCTATGATAAAAAATTTAAAATAATCATTATAAGTTATTACTAATAAAATTTTAATTCGATGACTATTTTTTATCGTTAATAAAAGTTTTTAAATAACTATTGCACGTTATTACTGATACAAATTTATAATTCACAGAGAGATGGTAATTTTATCGCCGATAAAAGTTTGTGGCAAATATATACGACGTTCCGCAAAACCCGTGAAACACACATTTTAACATAAACTTGATTGCTTTATTTCTTCTTCTATGCTATCTTTTGCTTCACTTGATTCGCTTGCTATGTCTAAAAATAGTTATTTTAATTTCATGCTTTAACTTTTTTATTAGGATATGTATGACTTTCTCACAAAAGGAAAAAAAAACTAAAATCACCTACACAACTAATGTATTGCCATTTAAGTTGAAGCTAGCTACTGAAGGTAAAGTTAGCTATATAAAAGCATTTTCATATCTTACGTAGAATTTGAAAATATTGATTCTTTTTTTTATAATGAGTGTTTGATATAAAATTTATCCTCTTCATTGATATGCCATAAAACTTATTTTTGTTTTTCTATTGATATTCCCCTGCATAGGGCTTGATTTGATGCCAAGGCTAATAACAAGTCATGATTAAACATGGAACTTAGAAGACGAAAACACAATTGCCCTTGGCTATTTAAGATATGTATTTTGAAATCACTATTAAAAGTTATTACTAATTTTTTTTTAAATTCACGGGTAAATGATAATTTTTATTGCTGATAAAAAATTTAAAATTACAAACTATTATTGATACAAAATTCTAATTTACAGAGAGATGACATTTTTAATCTCTGGTAAAAAATTAAAATAACGATTATAAGTTATTACTAATAAAATTTTAATTCACGGGTAGATGACTATTTTTTTATCGCCAATAAAATTTTTAAAATCACTATTATAAGTTTTTTTTATAAAGAATCACTATTATAAGTTATTACTAAATTTTTTTAAAATTCACGAGGAGATGAGAATTTTTCTAATAGACACAATTTGCTATAACTTAATGTGTACAATTTTGATTTATATGGTTTGGCGTTCCGGCAAACCGTGCGAAAGCACGGGCATCCGACTAGTATTTAGTTAAAGGCCAATATTATATCCATACACACAAACATAACTCATAAGATTAGTTTTGTAAATTTGTATATTATTCTAATTTAAAAACAAAATAATAGGAACAAGCTTCCTTAATTTTAGTAAATGTCTCATAGTTACTAATTAATATTGTTCTTTATGATTGTCTAATACAATCATGAGAAAAACACCACAATACAAAGCATCATGGACAAATATATATATATATATATATATATATATATATATATATATATATATATATATATCAGAATAAGTGGAGAGATATATACAAAAATGGAGGGGCTAGACCAAAACCTCCAAACATCTTAACAAAATCTAAAACTAGGTTTTTGATAAGTGTCAAAAAGTAGCTAAAATTCATATATGTTTTAAGCACTTATTAACTTGTTTTGTAAGATATTCATTAGGTTTATCCCACTTTATTGTACATATTTGTTTAAGTCATTTCTTTCAATTAAGTTTCCCTAAATCTCAACATTTGTGCAGAAATTTGAAGAAAAATTGCAAGTTAACTCGCCAGGGCGAGCTCAGAGCGAGTGCAGGGCGAGTAGAGGCAGAGAGCATCAAATTGGATAACTGATACACTCGCCAGAGCGAGCAGCAACTCGCCAGGGCGAGTAACAACTCGCCAGGGCGAGTGAAGGCGGTTCAAACTCACTCATGACGTGGCAGTAACCCTCTGGTGAAGAAAGGTCAACTCGCCAGAGTGAGCTGGAGCTCGCTCAGCGAGTTCTAATTTTCAGAAATAGTATAAATAGAGCTTGCTGTCATTTTTCTGAGATATAACTTGTAAGAGAACTTGTAATAGAGTAGCAGAAGCAGAGGGAAACCCTAGGAGACAGATTCAAGGGGATTTGAAGGTGGATTCACTACAATAGTTGAGAAATCATCATTGATAAGTTTGTTCATCTCTTTTATCCTTAATCTTTGTAAAGCTACCATGAAAATGAGTAGCTAATCTCTCTTTGTTGGGATTAGGTGTAATTGACTCTATTTGTATGTATCAAATTTGATCATGGTATTATATATGGTTTTAGTTTATTTATCAATTTTGATGTTGTTCTTGAATTGTATGTTTTAATTCTAGGTTTTGAAATGGTATAGACGTATGCTTTTTGAATCCGAGACCTAGAACAATCATCTATTAAACTCTAAACTCTAGACATAGATTTAGATTTAATATTCACTCTAAATATCAAGTTTTAAAACTATTGTGTTGATTAAATTGTCCGAGACATCGGAGTTTGAGCAATACGATATAGCCGGTATATTGATCGATCACTCGAGACATCGAGGGTTAATGAATATAGCGGGATTCTCGTCGTGCTCTGGAAACGGACACGTACGTGAGTGATATGTGATAGAATTGATTGATAGCTAGAACCTGTGTAACTGATTCGAATGATACATGCGATTGGGTCGGTGAAATCTAATCCCACCAAACTTTTCTCTCTGATAACAATTCCTTTTATTGCACTTACTACTTATTTTCACAAGTTTTCATAACAAATATTTTCAAAACACTTTACTTAGAATTATATTGATTGTTGAACGGCATCGATATCGCATCAGTCCCTGTGGAGACGATAAATCTATACTTACTTTTGTACTTCAACAGTTTTCCCATTCTATTATCAACAAAACAACTTCTAATTTGAGTAGGTATATCGTACCAAATATATAGTAAACCTATCTATGTTGAGACCTATATTAGCGAGTCCATCCGCACATTGGTTCCCTTCCCTAAACATACGAGAAACCACAAAATTCATGTTTCTAGTAAGCTTCAAACAATTCAGCCATCTATTAATGAAAACCCAAGGCACTAAAGCAGAGGAACTGAAAGTCTTAACTACAAAGTCAAACTCTAACCAAAGATTCTTCAAATTTTTACCGTGAGCTATTTCAATAGCTCTCATAACTCCACATAACTCAGCCATGTAAGCAGATATCATACCTGTATTTTTAGCAAATCCACACAAAAACTCAGCATTGAATTTCTAAAAATTCCACCACAAAAAGAGGTAGTGTTGTCTGAAGCACCGTATCTATTGCATTTTACCCAAAAAAATTCAGAGGGGGATGCCACGTATCTTCTTTGAGGACCGACACCTTTGGAGGGTGAATGGTAACATTCAATCTTATTATTTAAATATATGATTTTTTAGTAAAATGGATAATAGAAAGAAAAAAAATGAAAAAAATAATTGTAAGGATTGAACTCAAAACCTTAGTTGAACTAAATTGTGTAATCTCATATAAAACACTATCTAATTATTTAAATAACAAGTAAAATTGGTCTGAGTTAAAATATGGTAATTTTGATATTAAACATATGAGACATTGTCATTATGATTTATAATTTATGAAAATATCAAAGTTATAAAAAGAAAAAATCTTTAAATGTGTCTTTCCTTAACTACAATTTGATCTTCAATGTCTAATTTGGTATTCAAATTGTCAGCCATTGGGATAAAAAATTGAGCAGTGCTATATGGCACGATGCACGACCAAACATTTTTCTCTATCTTTTTGATGCTATTGATTTATTTTATTTTTTTACTTTAGGGATCTTACAAAATTAGCTATTTAGGAAAAAAAATTAGTAGATAATTTTTTTAAATGATGAGGCATGTTTGGATTAACTTATTTCTAAGCTTATTCAAAATAGTTTATGCAAATAAATAAGTTTTATGTATTATTATAAGTTTGTTAAGATAGTTTATAAAAAAAATAGCTTATAAAAACACAGTTTTTGTTAGTGGGAACATATAAATTAACATAAAATTTTATTTATTTGTATAAGCTATTTTATATAAGTTCAAAAATAAGTCAATCCAAATAGATTCCAATTCGTTTAAGTTTTTTAGGGTTTTTGTTTTGTTTTTTCGTCTATTGAGTTATAGATATTAGACACTTTATTCATTAAATTATTTTTATTTCATTTTGATTATGTAAATTTACAAACATGTGTATTTTATTTTTGTCAAATATTCTAGTAGCTAGAATTTCACCTTCAACAAGAATAAAATGGTATACTAAAGTTCGAATTAAACATCGATTTCTACAATTTACATGCAATATTTCTGCCAACTGAATTATATTCATTGGGACAAACATGTGTGTAAATCTAAAAAAGACAACAAAATACTGATCAAAAAGAAAACTACCACATAATTTTTGTTAAAGGCCAAAAAGAAACTTTTATTAAATAATGAAAGATGGCATATAAGACATGCCACCGATCAACCAAACATTATAAGAAAACTACCACATAATAACAATTACCACTCGGTTGTGCGCGTGCGACGAAAAAAATGTCGTGCACTGTAGCATTTATCTAAAAAAATTATACATCAAAAATATTTTTGTAATTATGATACGTTTACAATTACAGTAACATAACATTCATAGTTAGGTTAGGTATTCAAAATGTCATTGGTTAGTTAATTTGGTGTTAGAAATTATTAATAAAGATACATTAAAAATAATTTTGTGCTAAATTTGATATATTAAGATTATAGTAACAATTTCTCATATTTTAAACACCAAAATACATATCATACAAATTGTATGAAGATTATGTTAGTTATAATTATTGCTCCATATATTAATAATTAGGGGTGTGCAATGGTTTGAAACCACACTACGCCAAACCATAAATTAGGATGTGGTTTATAACCAACACCATTTTAATGATAAACCGGTTATTATATAAAATCAATTTGGATATGGTTCATAACCGGTTTGAAAACAATTCATAACCGGTTAGTAATAAAAATTAGATTATTCAATTGAACCAACTTTTTTCCTAAAAAAAAATTAGAACTTTTTTTCCGAAAAAATATTAGAAATTATCATGGAAAAAATCAGAAATTTTTTTACGGAAAAAATCGGAATTTTTTTGGAAAATTTGGGAATTTTTTTCCCGGCAAAAGATCAAAAACTTATTTCCGGAAACAAACGGGAACTTTTTTCCGGAAAAGTCGAGAACTTTTTTCCGAAAAAATCAGGAACTTTTTTCCGAAAAAAGTGGAAATTTTTTTGCCGGAAAAACCGAAAACTTTTTTCCAGAAAAATCGGGAACGTTTTTTCCCGGCAAAAAATCGAGAACTTTTTTCTGGAAAAACCGAGAACATTTTTTCCGGAAAAAACCGGAAACTTTTTTTCCGGAAAAACCGGGAACTTTTTTTCCCGGCAAAAAATCGGAAATTTTTTTCGGGAAAAATCGAGAACTTTTTCTCTGAAAAAATCGGAAACTTTTTTTCCAATAAAATCAGAAAATTTTTCCGGAAAAATCGGGAACTTCTTTTCCCGACAAAAAAGCGGAAACTTTTTTTCCGGGAAAATCTGAAGAAAAAATTCCCGCTGAAAATCATGGGTTTTTTTCGAATAAAATATTGAAAGTTTTTCTCGGAATATTGTATTTATCTGAAATATCGAATAAAGACCGGAACGTTTTTTTCGTAAAGAAATCAGGTACTTTCGCTAAAAAAGATCAAAAACTTTTTTCCCAAAAAAACTCCGGAATTTCTTTTATTTGAAATAAAAAAAATTTAGGCATTAATGCAGTTTTAGTCCCCCTATTTTGAAAAACCTGAACTTTTGATCCCCCTATTTTAAAAACCAACTTTTTGATCCCCCTATTTTAGTTTTTATGGAGTTTTGGTCCCCCAACTCAATTTGGCCAAATATTTGCTTATATGTCATGCTCATTAATGATGTGGCATTATCAAATATTTTCCATGTCATTAACTTTTTTCTTTAAATCAAATATTATGTTTGTAAAATATTAAAACAATAAAATAAATAATTAATAATAATTAGAAAATAATATAATTATAATTATGTGAAGTAAAATCAACCCTAAGTTCCCAAAAATTGAAAACGCAGCAACGCAGGAAGAATTCCAATTCCCTCAAAGTAAATACTTGACCAACTTTCAAAGTAAATTGATTCTCAATTCCAATTCCCTCAATTTTGCTTTCCATTCTTCAAATACTATTATTACAGTAACTACTACTTCCGTCAATTTGGCTCCGTCTTCTTCCTCTGTTGCAGTAGTGAGTGGAGCTGAGCATCATAGGTAGGCAATTACAGCCAAGCTTGAATTGAATCAATGGATCAGGCCTACTTATTTTGGGCCCATCATTCTCAGTCGATTGATTGCTGCGAGGGAGAGAATGATGGAACTCGAAGAAGATGAAAACTGGGAGGGGGAGAAGGAGCACGATTGAGAGAACGTGAGAGGAAGAAATTCTTGCTGCGTTGCTGCCATTTCAATTTTTAGGAACTTAGGAATGATTTTACTTCACATAATAATAATTATATTGTTTTCTAATTATTATTAATTATTTATTTTATTGTTTTAATATTTTTCAAAATAGGGGGACCAAAACTGCATTAAAGAAAAATTTTCAAAACTGAATCATTCTGCAAAGACTCAACACTGTACTTGGCCCAATGACTTGGGACTTGGCAACTGAACCCAACAGCGTGCTTAGCCCAATAGCTTGGGATGAATATCAAATAAGATTAATTTTTTTTTATATGGAGTCTTGTAAGACTCGAGAAATTAGTCTTTTTAGTTGCATGCAAATGATATTTGCTTTACACCCAACAAAAAAAATTTCCACCACTATTTAACAGTGATTAATTTATGTTGAAAAATTTGTAAGATACACAAGATGAATTTTATTCTTTTAACTAATTTTTTTCATACACAAAAGTTGGAGATCAAACTCTATCCACCAGCTTAAGTAGCCTTAAATTGTTAGTGCAAGAATGTTGGTGCTACTTCCCACACAGAGGCGGACCCAAGGGGGTGGCTGAGGGCGGCCACGGCCACCCCCGAAAAATAAAAAATTACTAGTATGCCCTTGATAATTTTAGAAAATTACAAATGTATATATTATATATATTTATTTCAGCGAAAAACTAATAGTGTTGATGGCTTGCTTAATGGTTCAAAGTTGTGCCATCTAACAAGAGGACATGGGTTCAACTCTTGGAGGGGGCATTTTTTGGTTATTTTTTGTTTTTTTAAAACAAAATCAATACTTGGTGACAAAACATTGTTTCAAACAATTAGCAATGACATTTTTCTAAATAAAGTTAATTTTTATATATATGTATCAATGCAAAAAATGAACAATTTCTATTTATTTTATTTTAAAAAACACAAATATATATTTTAAATTATAGACACCATTTTTTTTACTATATGTGTACTATAATAATAACACATGATTTTCTAATGATCAACTTTGTGCAAGTATTAGTTCAAAGTCAACTATTAATTATTTTAAGTCACTTGCCACACATATGTATTACTTTAAAGTATGTAATTTGATTGTAAAAAAAAAAGTATGTGATTTAATTTATTGTTAATCAAATTTTTATATTTAATTTATATACTATAATTTTTTAGTGGCCCCCCGAAAAAAAAATTCCAGCATCCGCCACTGTTCCCACATATACAAGATTTCATTTTTTATTTGTACCATTTTATATTATCTCAAAATTATGAGTATCCAATCACTTTCGGGTGTGGTTTCTCTCTAGGACAAAGTGCCTCATGTTTAATCTCAATCACATATTTTAATTTATTTTGCAAAAATGACTATATAATTAAAAAGTAATAAACGGCTAGGATGAACAATTTACTCGCTTATGTGAAAATCATAGGAGAGAATCTGCTCGTATCATTTTCTCGTATCGTATACCTCCACATTTATGTCATGAATAGGGGTGTAATTGGACCGGTTTGGATCGATTTTTTGTGAATCCAATGTCTGAACCAATGAATTCTCAATTAGTTTGATTTTTTGTGTTTTTTAAAAATGAAATCGAACCAAACTAATCGGTTTGATTTGAATACTTTAATCGATGTTTTTCCGATGTATTTTATGTTATTATTTTTTTTTCGATATCGTTTGTTCCTCTAATTATATATGTGAGTGCAACATTATTAGCACTTGAAACACTCATTTTACCTTTACTATAAGTCCAAAATTCCCGCTAGATTTAACTCTATGCAATAAGTTTTACACAAGACTGAAAATAAGTCGAGTCAAATTCAATACAAATGTTTTTTAACTCAACTCTATTCGTTTCAAGTTCACGAACAACTCGATTCAATTTATTAATTAGTTTCATCGTTTGTTTTGAAACTCACAACAACACAACTCCTTAATTCATTTGTATATGGGCATTTAGCATTTTAAATAAATGCAATGTTAAGTCAACTATCAAATTGTATTATAAAAAAGTCGACTATCAAATTTTGATTTGTGTTTTTTTAGACCAACTATCAAATTTTGATATGTATAATACATTAGATACATCATAGTAACAACATGCATGTTTTTTTTAAATTAGTCTAATATGTTTATGATTTCTTTGAAACTTAAAGTATTTGTTATTGTTAAAATTGAAGTGTACTAAATTTCCTATCACCAACAAACTAGACATAAATATTTAATGTTAAATTGTTAAATATATTTTTTTAAATAGATAAAATGACAAATAATTAAAATCTCATATACATAAAATGGAGAAATTATAATTCAAACTCAATTATAACATCCGACTTAATAATTTTAATATTGCTTTTCGTGGACAGTATAAATATTTATTTATCTGATAAAAGAAACATTTAGTTATTTTTTGAAGCTGAACTCCCATAATCTCACGTGCTATATATGAAGGCTTCCTTCCCTTCCCCTTCATCATTACACAGTGTAATTCAATTATTTGATTAATCAAACAAAGTCAACAATATCTCAATTCCTAGTATTTTGTCAATATGGAACTCAATTCTTGACCAAATCGAAGCCCCCGTTTTATGAAGAACTATTCTTTCTTCTAAATAAAAAACAAACCTGTCCCACTTCAACCATTTTCTTCTCTACTGGTCATTATTCTCCATGCTATTTTATTTGTTGCGTTAACCCAGTTCCCAGTCCAAGAAATCGAATTTGATTATTCCTTTTAATTAAAATTTTACTATTAAGATGAATAAATTGAATGTTTGGGATTTGAACTCCAACTCTACCTATATAATATAATGTTATTTAATTTATGTGGCACAATTAGATTCCCTTAAAGGTGTCTATTTTTGTCTGGAGATTGTTGAGAGATAAGCTGCCAACTAAAACAAATTTGGTAGCTCGTGGTATCATTTCTCCAGAGGTTCAATCTTGTGTGGCCGAGTGCGGAGACATGGAGTAGCTCAACACTTATTTATTTCGTGCAACTTCTTTGCCTCTCTTTGGTCGTCAGTTAGGTCGTGGGCTGACTTGTCGTCGATGGATCCTTTATATTTGGCTGATCATTTTCTTCAGTTTACTTTTTCATCTGGTGGTCATCGAGCACGGCACTCCTTCCTCCGGCTTATTTGGCTCTTATACGTCTGAGTTATTTGGAACGAAATAAATCAACGATTATTCAGAAATTCACAAAAGTCTTTACCTCTGCTGCTGGACAAGGTCAAACTTTATTCTTACCGTTGGTTGAAAACAACAATTATTAATTTAGTCTCTAACTATCATAGCTGGTGGTTGAGTCCGCTCACTTGTTTGGGAATGATGTAACTGTGTATATTTGTTTTCTCATTTATTTTTCGCTTGTTGTATAGGTAAACTTTGTAGCCTCTTTTGGGCACACCTTGCGCTGAATGGATTTTTCGGTTATTAATATATATTTCATTTTACCTTGTTCAAAAAATGTTATTTAATTTATGAAAAAAATTAAAATGTAATTGCCAAATTTTGATAAAATATTTCTTTATTTAAATTATTAACATGTGTATTTTATTATATTTGAATTTCTTGGTAGTAACTTCTCTTCTTTTTGTCAATTTCTTGGTAATTTCTAACCAACGACAATATAATAATAATATGATAAAATGAATACAAATCTACCCAAAATCTCACTATTATGAACATGAAAATATCGTCACAAATCACAATAAATGCATATTTAAAACAAGTCACACATTTGTTTTTTATTTTCTCCAATCATAAACATTTTTCAATTATCTCACCCACTCTGTTCTTCCTGTCATATTATTACTATAATACAACCTTGGAAGAACAAATTCGTGTCTTTCTCCTTCATCATAGATTCATAAAACAAAACAAAAACATAACATAAACAGAAGTTTCAAAAAAATGAAGTTTTAATGGAAGACAGAAAAGTACACACGATTGCTGTTATATCAGTGATATCCTTAATCATTGTAATCATCATTTGTCGTGTTTCCTTAAAACTCTCAAAAGCTTTCTTCTTAATCTGCGGCGCATCAATCGCAATAATTCTCGCTGTCTTTTCATGTTTACTTATAAGACAACGTTACAACAACAGAAGAAAAGTGTTGGAATCACAGTTAAAATCAGAAGGTCGTGAGCTTCGAATCGAGTACAGTTTCTTAAGAAAAATTGCAGGGGTACCGACAAAATATCGATACAAAGAGCTCGAAGAAGCAACCGATGATTTTCGTGCAGTAATCGGTAAAGGGTCATCAGGTTCAGTTTTCAAAGGCATTTTGAATGATGGAACTTCAGTTGCAGTGAAAAGAATTCTTGGTGAAGAAAGAGGTGAGAGAGAATTTAGATCAGAAGTTTCAGCTATTGCTAGTGTTCAACATGTTAATCTTGTTAGACTTTTTGGTTATTGTAATTCTCCAACCCCACCTAGATATCTTGTTTATGAGTTTATTCCAAATGGATCATTAGATTGTTGGATTTTTCCTATGAAGGAAACAAGGACACGTAGATGTGGTTGTTTACCTTGGAATTTAAGGTATAATGTTGCTATTGATGTTGCAAAAGCATTAAGTTATCTTCATCATGATTGTAGATCTAGAATTTTGCATCTTGATGTGAAACCAGAGAATATTTTGCTTGATGAAAATTATAAAGCACTAGTTGCTGATTTTGGTCTTTCAAAGCTAGTTGGAAAAGATGAGAGTCAAGTTATGACAACAATAAGAGGAACTAGAGGCTATTTAGCACCTGAATGGTTATTAGAACGTGGAATTTCTGAGAAAAGTGATATTTATAGTTATGGAATGGTTTTGTTAGAGATGGTTGGAGGGAGAAGAAATGTTTATAAAGTGGAAGATCCTAAAGATAAAAGTAAAAAAAAGTGGCAATTTTTTCCTAAGATTGTGAATGAGAAATTGAGAGAAGGGAAATTGATGGAAATTGTGGATCAAAGGGTAGTAGAAAGTGGGAATTTTGATGAGAATGAAGTGAAAAGATTGGTGTTTATTGCTTTATGGTGTATACAAGAGAAACCAAGATTAAGACCTAGTATGGTTGAAGTTGTTGATATGCTTGAAGGACGTGTGAGTGTGGAAGAGCCACCAGGTACTAGAATGATTCTTGTTGATATGTTAGCTGATGATGAAGATCCTACAGATCATAATAATTTAGCTAGGTTATTGACTCCTGTGTCTAGTAATGTTGAATGTACCTCTAATTACTCTTTAGGATCCACTATTTTCTCTGGTAGATAACAGTAACATTAATCACTTTTGTGTCCTAAGAAAGTACTAGTTGATTCTGTTTGAGAAGGTAGTATTTAATTAGCTTCTTCAATTGTATAAATTGGTACTTAGTTAGTTTTATAACTTTCAATGAGAAAATTATTGTGTTTAGAGTTTGTTTTTCCTTTTATTATTAGTATTCTTAGTACTATATCTATATGTTTGTAGATTTTTTTTACCTCAGTTATCTCCTGCAACTATGCAATGCCATGTTCATAAGTACTCATCAGTCAGTCAAGGAATAGTTATTCTGTAAATCATTTTTGGGATCCATTTTACAGAAAAAAGTCTTTTCTTGTAAATATAGTATAATAGAAGTGAAAATGATAGAAATAATATAGATAATATAAGTAAGATGAATAGAATTAGTCTATCATTATTAATATATGTTGAGAAAATTGGTAACATTACTATATTAATTAATATTAAGGAAAAAGAACTTTAGTTTAAAATTTAAATCCTTGAGTTGTTTGTTTGAGAGGCAGTTTACACCCTTGTTGTGTAAACAAATAATATTTTGTTTGCTATGTACCAATTTAGAAGAGTGAGTAGGTTGGAGGGTTCTCAAAATTTCTTGGGCATGATAAGGTTTTTGTGGCTGAGTTATGGGATGTTATCGAAGGGTTAAATCTTACCGGAGCTTGGGAGTTTAATCGTATAGATATGTGTGTAGATTTGGCAGCAGACATCGGTAATATCTAAAATGAAGGTGGCGGTTATGTCACGAGGTATAAGTTGGTGCAAAAGATTTGCACAATGATATATCTTGATTAGGAGGTGAAGATGAGTCTTGTTTATGAAGAAAAAAAAATGTTTTGTGCAGATGGACTAGGTAACAAAAACCAAACTAATCATCTTAGTTTGGAGAAAATTCCTTAGATTGTTTATTAGAAAGTAAAAAATCCTTGTTATGGTGGGTTAGAAAACCCTTTTATCTAATATTAGTATCATCACTTTTATTTTAATCTTAAACAAATAGAATTAATACTCCAACTTCATTCATGCCATAATTGACTTAGCAATACTTAATACTCGTATTCTTTTAAGGTAACTATGTAATTTGACCAGTGTTCTTCTAGAACATCGACTAAAGAATTAAAAACAAGGTTTAATATTATTATTTCTTTGAGGAAAATGTTTAATTATAATTAATACATTGAATACTACAGTATTTTCTAAAAGTTGACTTGTTTGTGAAAAGACAAATGTTAATGATACTAGTTCTTTTTTATACTTGTTTGAATTATATTTTTTGACTATGTCAATCATTTTTTGAGTCAATGTACTTCCCAACTTACCTATATCACAACGTATTAGACTTTTTCCCATGAATTATTTGATTAGTATTGAAAAAAGAAAAACATAACAAAAATGATTTTTCAGGTTGGAGAAAGTCTGGTATTGGTGTTGGTGGAAAACTCAGGTATCAAACACTAAATTTATGTCAATATTTTTCTCAAACTGCTTCTAGAAAGACTGCCAATGAAGAACAAATCTTGACAACATGTTTGTGGATGGCGTATCCGAAACAACATGTTTAAGCAATCGCCAGGACACATTAATTACGATAATTTGCAAGGTTTCGCATCAAATAATGCAACCTTAAAACTTGAAAATGACAGATAAATAAGAACATTTCTTTGAAAAGAGGACCGAGAGCATCATGAGTACACAAAATGTACTTATTAACGATCAGAAAATAATTCAATAGAAAGGGTAGCATGTTTCGAAAAAATGCAAGAAAGGATATATTTAAGATTTGATAAAAAAGAATGGTTGCAAATGAAATAATATTAAATTTTAGTACAACAATGGTTTTCTCAATACAAGATATATCACACTTAATCATATCCACAAATACATAAATATCAGAAAGAAACTTCACATACCAAATGGTGTGTTGACATCGTCTTTCATCAGAAAATCGTCAAGAGCAAACAATTTCAAAGTTGGTACCAAGAGCCGTTGCTAGTCACCATCCACGGAACAGAAATTGCGACAAGGAATATAAGTTTTCTGATCCAATCGTGCTTGCGAAGGTCAGCACTTTCGTTTACTATTGTACAGGAACATAGCAGCACCATCCAAACAATTTTAAACACTTGTATTTGAACTTGTTTCTTTGTCTCACACAAATCTCCCAAACAAACTGGAATATCGACAAAGAATGCTTCATAACTTACATCAAACTGTCTCAACTAACAGATTACAGACAACTTACAAGGATGTCGTTTACAACTTTACATTGAAAAAACTTCAATAAATTATAAAACACAACACTAGATATAGTTTGGATTCTTCCGTAACAAATACAATGAATTAACCAAATACAATGCAGAAAGCCATGAAAGAATTTAATTTAATTTTTTTTAAAGAGAATCACTCCAAATCAATTCGACAGTTATTCAACCAAAGATAGCCTGCAATAATTCAAGGGCTCTCACCTTGAACAAATAACATTCAATTTGTGTGGGCTTCTTTAACGAAAGTAACATCCTCAGCACGAGCTGATGGCGACAGAAGATGTTTTTCTTGCTCGTTGTCTATTTCTGGTGATCCGTGTGGTGTGGCAGTTGAGAGAGAGTCGACAAATTCATCTTCTGCAAACAGTCACCAGAGAGGTGGCACAAAAGGTTAAATATATGAACAAGATGGAAAACAAGTATACATAATATTGATACATGTTCGGAGCGAAAAAAACATGACACTAGAAATATACACACCTGAGCATTCATGGTATTCGGGTAGCTGTTTAACACTTGTTACTTGAAGACTTTCAGGCAGTAGACAGCTGCACAAAGCACCTGAAATTTTGACCAAAAGGGTGAACTTGGTACTATTTTCATATTTTTTCATAAAAATATGCTTATAAGAGATTTTTCTTTCGAGTCTTACCTAGCTTAGCTAGCCGATTCACCCAACCCGGGACATGTTTTCCAATCAATCTTAATGAGACATCATCTGTAAAATGGTTGCAGTTCTTAGATATAAGGTGATATGTGTCGCCATGATACTCTGAAGCCATGTTTTCAATAAATGTCCGGAATTCTGTAGGGCTTATATTTATTTGGCCCAAATTGATGGAACATCTATATATGAATCCAGGGCAATTCTTTGGCTCCACTTCAAAAACTCCACTGGCTGGGAAGTCATGGGCTCCAAATCCATACTCCTTACCATACACTATTTGAAAATAAAAGAAACAATGACAGAAAAAGTTCCATAGATTAGAAATAATAGCAAGGATTAGAAGTTTAGGACAACAGTAACAACAGAGAATGTTTTAGTAAATATAACAAATGTAACATGTTTTCTGGACTGATAGCATCTGCAAGAAAATAATAGAAAAAATCGCTTGCATATTCAGAAGAGATCAAAATCCCTCAGATTAGCGTATCGATCAAATGGATAAAATTCAGTAATTTTATGAACGGTCATTTTATTTTTTATTTGAAAACTGATTCTCAATCAACAACCAGGAAAATAAATTTCAAACACACTACACATAACATCTCCTTGAGGTTGGTTTATTAAAACTGTTGCTTGGAAAATGGATGTAGGACTAGAAATGACGTTGTGAGCTTCTCACCTCTGAACTATTCTAATTTCTATGGCCTTACTAAAGTGGCTCACTTAGTACATGCAATGTCTTCTTCATTTTGGCTTAACTATTCTATGAAGCACGCATCGGAGTACATTTTGATTACAATATTTTTAGCTTTTTCGACAGTAGATGGACAAATAAAGGTCAAATAGTATCGTATATTGTTTTAAAACATTTTTTTAATGAAATAACTTGCTCAACTTAGACGCACATGTAGATATTTTGATTATCAATTTAGATCTTTTATAAATATGTACCAGTGTTGGTGTCTTGTGTTTTTTACATTAATAGTGTCGATGTGTCTATGTCGTGTCAGGTGTTTGTCCGTGTCAGAGTTCGTGCTTCATAGTAACTATTGTTGTTCAGTGGCATGTTAATGTCCGCCCTCTTTATACAGTACTAACCTCTCTGATTTACAAAACTAATCAGTTACAAACTATGCTCTTCAGCTTCTATTTTGGAATCAAGCAAGACTATTCAGTAACCAGTGTTGAACTTGTTTCTCCCACTTCATCTAGAAAAGTTGCAAACAATATACCATATAGGAAAATGGTTTTGAATTATACTATTGATTGAAATTTGAGCAGATGCCAATGGTGTATTCATGGAGTAGATACATAATGAACAACTAGTAGATAAAGGGGAGCCTATATGTTACAGTAATTTACCATTTGATAACTTCACTTTATCTTATAGTTTCATTTCCCTAATTGATTTGTTAGTCACAACTTCTTAATGTGCTCTATCACCATGTTCTTACTTTTACATTTAATTAGTTTGTTATTTGTACTTTTTTTTTTTTGGTTTACACCACCAGTTTAATCTGGTTCGGGGGTCAGTTCTGGCATCAAGTGGTTCCAGCCCCCTCCCGATCGCATTTATTTGTACTTTTTAATTACTGGGGAATCATGGGTTCGAACTTCGGCCCTTGCATTTTGCAATGTCCTTATCAACTAAGTTATATGCTCACGGGAACAATATTATTAGCATTGTCAACAGTGGATCTCAAAAAATAGCGGTTTGTTCAAGTTCCGCTATGCTACAACACTAAAACGCTACAATAGTCCTCTTTAACAACACCTTGTATTAATTAGCGTATTAGCGATTAGTTCAAATTCTGCTACTCTACATTATCATAGAATCTACTATATGACAAATCTCAATATTATCAATAACAGCCTGATACAAGAAACAGATAAGGCTAAGCACCAAATTAGTACTCCTAAACAAACTTTCATGCTAATTTTGAATTAGTAACATCCTTAAAAGAGTGAAAAACAGACATAAACTAAAACATCAAACAAAAACACCTCAAACACAAATCAGATCACAACAATTGAGAAAGAAAGAAAAGTTGGTGGAAGTAAATAAGTAAGTACCTTCAATGCCGGAGTGAAAGATCCCAAATCCAAACCAATACATATAATTATTAATCGGAGTAAGATCATAGACATTCAAAACCACAACACTGCTATAGTTTTTGCTACTATTATCATCTTCATCATACTGTGACCACGAATTTGAGCTAGAAGAAGCACTCTCCACTCCCATTTTTTTTCTCCACTCTAGTTCTATGAAACAAACAGAGCTAAATTATAAATTAAATCAGCGAAAGAGAAAAAAATAATTATGAAAAGACACACAGAAACAAACACGACCTTAAAAGGACATGGAAGAAGAGAAGAATCTATGACAGATCCATTTACTTTTCATGTCCGTGTCATAAACAGTTGAAGACTAGATAGAGACATGTATGTATGTACCTTAGAATTTGAGGGTTGTTACTTTAAAGTTAAGACACTTTGTTGCGGCGAGGTTTCTTTCTTTCTTCAGCTCAGCTGAGATTTGACTTTCCAGCTTTATGTTTTTGCTTCTTTCTTTCTTTCTTTCTTCTTTTTCCCAATATATACTATTTTGGGAAAATTTATTATTGAGCTGAATTTTGCTTAACAAGTCAAAAAATATGGTGAAAGAAAAATAAGTTTACATTATTTGAATTTGTTGGATAAGTTAAGCTGAAAACAGAATTTGTATAAAAAAGCAAAAGGTTAATATGTGTCTTTAGGGCTAAAGACATGTTAAGGGTTAAAAGTCTGTTTGGATTAGCTTATTTTTGAGTTTATACAAGCAGTTTATGCAATTTTTATGTATTATTATAAGTTTGTCATGGTAATTTACTAATTTATGATAAAACAACTTATTAAAAATACAATTTTTATTAGTGTAAACTTATAAAATAGCATAAAATCTAAATTTTGCATAAGCTCAAAAATAAGTTAATCCAAACTGACACTAAATATTGTATATACTTTTTTAAACTAGTGTAATTTAATTTTTTTTTTATATTATTTAGATACCTTTAACATTAGTGTTTAGTGTTTCTTCATTGCTTTTTACAAACAAAAGTGAAAATGAAAAACATTGTAATGATTTTTTTAATTTCATTGCTTTCACTTTCCTCACTTTTTATCTTTTTAATTTTTTGGGTGAAACTTTACTTTTTTTTTAATCTTGTAATTGATTGGTTACTTCCCTTTCCCTACATTGATTAGTATTACTATTGTTGTACCAGTACCGGGAAACTTGCGAATTTTTCTGCGGATTAGCTTGCAGATAAAAAAGATTTGGACATATACGGATGAATTTGCAAGAAAAAAAAGATACAGGAACTAAAACAAAAAAATTGCAAACTTACATGAACGAAAATGATATTTAAGCTTTTTTTTTACATAACCTATTAATTGGTTGTTAAAACATTAAAATCATTTTTTTTCAAAAACAACATTAAGTTAAGTTTTGTTTCACCGAAGAAAAAAAATTTACTACATACTTTTGTGTTTTAAATTGTCTTTTTTTCCTTAACTATAACTCTATTGTTACCCTCTTTTTTTTTCAATGTCATTATCTCATGTTCCCAGCTAAAAGTTTTATATAATCTAAAAAACAACTAATTAAATTGTAATTGTAATCTAAAAATAGATACACTCTTGTTTTTCCACTTAATTGATCAATGATCATTTATGAAAAATCTAAACTCTTCTCGGAGAGGAGGAGTTGTTTAAACCTAAAGGATTAGTTCATCGAGTCTAGTACACTCGACAACTTAACTTAACACAAATAACGTGCGAGCTTTCCTCGACTATGGCGCAAGTATATTCTAGCTCAACAAGAGGAACTGCTTAACTTAACAATAGTTTAACTAGGTCGTTTCGCTTCCAAGAAGAAAAATACCCCTATTTTTCTTGTATTAATTGTTTCTCTCATTTTCCTTTATTTTTTTACTACATGAGACAATCACTCAAACCTTCAAAAATATTTTAAAATAAAAAATAAAAAAATACGAGCATTGTAAAAGTCTGTTATACATACACCCTAACAGAAAAAAACAAATTTATTCATTTTAATTTGAAATTTGCAACCGCTACTATTAAAAAACATTATTCGGTTATTTTTTCTTTAATTCAAGCAAAAATAAATAAATTCATTTTGATACTCTTTTCGTATTAAGGTTGTCAAACTCATATATGTAAATTCATAGAGGATCCGCAAATTTGCAAGAGTCTAAAAAAATAACTTTTTAAAAAAAATGTAAATCATACATATGGATAAAAAAGCACTAATTAACATGAAAATTTCAATTTCAACCCCAATAAAGTTATAACTAGAAAACTCCATGATATGGGTAACAATATGTAGAAAAGTTCTTAGTTCCTCCCTCCTACATAAAGCAAAAATCAATTAGAATGAAACAAAAAACACAAACAAAGCACAAATTAAAAAAATGTATAAAAATAGCAATAAGATGAAGTAAAACAAAACACCCATAAACAAACAACACACAAATTTTTTTCAAAGAACAGAGACAACAAGAAACGTGTTGTGCCAACCGAGTTAGAGTAAAATGTTTGTTGTTATTTTCTGGATCTTCTAACTTTCTTTTAGGTTTTTTTAACGCGAAATGGTGAGATTAAACATGTTTCTGAGATTTGCTTTTAAAAGTTACATTGAACTCGTAAACTTGGATCAAACACGCGAGTCTATTCAAATGTTTCTTTTTTTGTCAAATAATCTAATAACTAAAATTTTAGTCAATGTTCAAAATTCGAACAATCCAACCCCTGCATGTACAATATGTGTCCCTACCAACTGGGATAAACTCATGAAGACCAAATCTATCCAATTCTAGTTTATGTGAATCTACACAAATCCGAGCGAGTCTACCATAAAAACAAATCTGAATGTGAGTCAACTCATTTTTTTCACCTAAACTCAAAAACTGCACAAGTCTACAAGTTGACTTACAAGTCTACTACCATGTTTCCTATTTTCTTTTACCATTAAATACCTGTGTGACAATCTTTCCAAATACTCCAACAAGTTAATAAAACAACTAATTCTAAACTTGAACTTTTATGACTGAATCCCACTAGTGTCTGTTTATCTGTTCTTGTTATATGGACAAGGTCTATTTTAAAAACCATGTAAATTATTCTAAAAATAATAATTCAACTTTTTATTATGTACATTTTCTTTTAATTTAAAACTAAAAAGCAGTCTGAAAAAATCCTTCAAATTACTATAAAATTATTTCTACACTATAAAAATGCAAGTCAATATTTCACAGCACAGGGTGTTTTTTTTTTGTTGCCTTGCCTTGCATATAGATTGTAGAGAAGAAAAGAAACAAACAGTAAATTTATTTCAAACTCGATTGTTCAGAATTCTGGAGAAATTGCACCAAAGATGCAGAAAGGCTAAAAAATGTTAAATAAACAGATTATGGGATGCTCAATTAATAACATCCTTCTCATTCTTTGACAATCAGCAATAACTGTTCCACACTTGATAGAGCAGATTCGAAGATCCGAGCCAGAAACTCCCCTCTTTCTCTTGTTGTTCCACCTGTTACCTGTTACAATAACATAAAGAAATAATTAATGACAAACATCTATTCTTCACAATCTGAAATGACAGCAAAGTTGAGGGATTAGAGAGAACACCCACTTGGGAACATCATCAAC
The DNA here is from genome assembly GCA_030408175.1 of Trifolium repens. Taxonomy (NCBI): domain Eukaryota; kingdom Viridiplantae; phylum Streptophyta; class Magnoliopsida; order Fabales; family Fabaceae; genus Trifolium; species Trifolium repens. Next base: position 47,429,333 of record CP125851.1, read on the forward strand.
AGTTCAAATTGACAAATCTGGTTTTCCTAGTTATGGCTGTCTGTCTGGTGAATGAACCCGTCTCCTAACACGGCGCCTTCTATTATCAGAGCCTCCATCTGAAGACTCATTTGTTGTATCATCTCTAGCAGCAGATCCAGATTCTGCCTCATAGTTTTCCCCCCAGAGTCTAGAGGGTCTCCTAATTCTCATTTGGAGTCTAGTTCCTGTGGTGCCTCTAGATACAGATGAAGGTTGAAGAATGAGGAAGAATACAGCTAGCAAACCGCCATCATCTATGGGTGCAAGCCCGAGGCCATCATCAACCCTATTTTCCCCAAAGGAATTTTGAAGTGTGCTAAGCAGATCACCAAGATCCCTCTGCCGCTCCAACCTCCTCCAGTTACGCTGACGCTCTGGGTCTACAGCAGATGGGCGCTCCGTAGGATGTTCAACTCTTGCATGCTTTCTGAGATCTGTATATGTACCAGTGAAGTTGCAACTCTCACAAGAACAGCTCCTGGATTTTTCATTCATGAAATGACGAGCCCCCTCCACTACCTTCCACTCTTTTATGTGTCCTCTACACAGAGGGCATACTAGCTTTGATTTTGTCTCGTCTTCACAGGACAAGGATTGCATTGTAACAAATCCTTCACTAGTTTCTTCTTGCACATCAACGATAGTTTCTTCTTGCACATCAACGATAGTTTCTTCTTGCACATCGACGATATTTGCTTCAGTGCTTTGCTCTTGCGGTGAGTCAGAGTTTGAAATTTCACCTTCCACAGGAGGAATGGTTGGTGGCGAAGGTTCTGCAAATGACTTACAGAACTGATCCAGACAGTTTGAGTGGCGATAGCTAGTGTTGCACATGTATGGGCGGCATCCCTTCTCGTGGGATGAACATATGAGGAGAACTGCATTGTGAGGGTGCTCCATGCAGACTGGACACTTAGCTTCTTCCCATTCTTTTATATTTTCTTCGGACTCTAAAGGAGTTTTAGAATTAGATCTTCTGACGCGACTAGAGCTACTTGGATAAGGTGATGTTCTGCTACTATCATGTGACAAAGACCTATCTTTTCTCTCCTTAGGCATTTTAAATGTTCTAAAGTGAATTGAGTTATAACTAGAAGCTGCATACAAGTAGCATCAACATCAGAAATTGAACAACACTTAAAGTGATATTTCACACATCAAACATCAGTGCAAAAAAAAGATTCAACAAACTTAAGACATCCAAGTGCAGACCATTAAAATATTGACGTGTCATGAAGATTCAACAATGTTTTACATTACCCGTGATCACTTAACATAAATAATCATTAAACAAATTTCATTCTGAAAACTCAATGTAAATCTTTTAAGTGGGAACAATCATAATTAAGAATTTAAGATAACTCCCCGAGGCCTTAGTTCTTTAGAAATATGCCTATAAAAAAATGTTTCTGAGAAACATATATGGACATGGTCAAGCACACAATACCTTTAAGATATATGCACCAAATATTACCAACAAATATATCGACCAATAATCAATACTCCCAAAAGCTTAAGCTTTTATTTTGAAGGATAATGAATATGCTTTTGTAGCATTTTTCCCACAAGGTTAATTGCAGAAGTTCATTAAAGAATAACTTATTCAATTGGTTAATAAAATTCAGCTCCACAACCCCACTATGTAATATGTAAAGTGGACATGTTGCACAACAATGTTGTGATATATCAGCATTTGTGAAAAGTATTAACAACTAATACTGTAAAGTAAACAGCAGGAATTGCAAATTACTGCTCCATGATGCATAGCCAATTCAACCAAAAAATTATTGAATAACAACTGGTTTATGAAATAATACAGCTTGAATTACAAATTATCAAATGGATATTATCTTTGAAATTCACCCAAAACAAAAAAAAAATCACAAAATAAGCTTAACAAAACAAATTCACCCAAAACTAAAACTTGAAACTTGATCTCTCACATGAAGCTAAACATAAGAGCACCAAAAGCAGAACAATTCAATTCACAAACAGTTCATCAGCACAATAAACAATAATAAAAACATCCACTTCGAGTATATATCTATGCTTAAACAAAAGCATAATAACAAAGAAACTCAAAACAGCAAAATTAGGTATAAAACCAAAAACCACAAAAAAAAAAAATCCCAATTTGAAGCAGAAGAAAAAGTTGATTTTCATCCCGTATAACAATAAACATCAGAAAACATAAAGAAAATCCGATCCATAAAGATTAAAGCTTGGGGGTGAAGGAGAACGAAGAAGCAATCGAAAAGGGGAGAGAAATTAGGGATTTGATTGTTTACCGAAATTGAAATGAAAAGTTTGTGAAAAGAGAAGATCAGAGTTTGTTGATGCGATTCAGCTCTTCCCGGTGTAAAACGGTTGAGGTCGCATAGCAGAGAAAGGTGCCGCCGCCGCCGCTGCTCCTTCAGCTAGAGAGAGAAGGAGAGGAGAGAGAAAGTGAAAACGAAGGTGAAATATAACGAAGCGAGAAGAAACGTATGCTATGGTGTGCTATCATCATATAATGATAATAATAATTTAATGTATTAATTTTAGAGATTAATTGTTATGCACTGTCAGTGTAAAGTTATTTTACACATGCAATTAATAAGAGTGGTTTAAACTTCCATGTCATATAAAGATAATGGGGTAAAGTGAGGTGATTTGGCAGAATACATGGTTGTTATTGGTTGACCGTGTAAAATTATTTTACAAATTAAATTCTTAATTTTATTTTATTAGTAATTTAAGTATTTTTAATTAGAGGGAAATAATTTGGGAATTTGAGACAGAGTGCAGACAGGGAGCGTGAGTGAATGGTGACGTGGAAGAGAAAATTTCGGAAATTTGATAATAATATTGGGGAAATTATTATTGGTTTTTGAGTCGGCGCCGTTTTTGGTTTGTTTCCAAGACAATTTTCAGTTACTTACCGCGCCTTTGCCTTGGATGGAGCGTGTATTCACGCCACCCTCACCCCACATGCCGCTTGCGCTTTGTTGTTTCTCATGTATCTCACTTTCCTAATTGTTATGAATATTATTAGTGGATGTCCATATAGGTTATTGGCCCATATAATTGGTCCATTATGTTTGTCTATATATATGACATATGTATCACTCTAATGTAACCCTAATCCTAGTGATCAATAATACGACTATTTTTCTCTCCTTTCTCTATTCTCCATCTATATTATTATTCTTGTTTACATCAGTTTATAACACGTTATCAGCACGAGACTCTACCAAAATTATTTGGAAAGGTATGAACGTATAATCTCTTTTCTTTTTAATTTACTTTATGTCATACTGTTGCTGTTATAATTGAAACGATACATACTCTTGCTGTTACACCGATACATATACAATTCATGAATTAATCTTTTTTTTTTTTGAAAAAACTAACCAAATCAGTATGGCATGTGGTATGGCATGTGGTGTATGTATCATACTTTTGCAAATCCGTATAATTTTAAAACTAACCAAATCAACATTACCTTCAATTATGTTTTTTATTTTGGTAATTTATTTATTCCATATATACTTTAAAAGGAAATATATTTGTGCATCATTGAATGATTGCAAAAGATATTTTGATTGTATAGTTCCTGAAGAACTTACAAAGATATTATTATTATATAGTTCCTAAAGAACAAAGAAATTTAATCTATGAATTCTCGAAGAATTCAACAAACTTAGTTCCTGAAGAACTAAGAAATTTAATTTAAGAATTCCGGAAGAATTCAACAATTTTAGTTCCTGAAGAACTAATAAATTTAATCAATTAATTCCTGAAGAATTCAACAAAATTAGTTCCTGAAGAACTAATAAGTTAAATTTATGAATTCCTGAAGAATTCAATAATATTAGTTCCCGAAGAACTAAGAAATTTAATTTATGAATTCCTGAAGAATTCAATAATTTTAGTTCATGAAGAACTAATAAATTTAATCAATGAATTCCTAAAGAATTCAACAAAATTAGTTCCTGAAGAACTAATAAGTTAAATTTATGAATTCCTGAAGAATTCAATAATATTAGTTCCCGAAGAACTCAGAAAACTAAATTTTTTTTCCATCATGAATTCCGGAAGAATTCACTAATTTAGTTCATGAAGAACTCAATGGATAAAGATTGAATATTGATTCACAATTTATGGTCCAGAAGTACCATAGTGAAATTTTTGAAATATGAATCCTGAAGATTCATAGGATACGATCCAGAAGCATCGTGATTAAAATTTTGAATCCTGAAGATTCATAGCCACGTGTCTAAAAGTAACGTAGTAGATATTTTAAAATATGAATCCTGAAGATTCATACGCCTACACTTTTAGAAATATCGTGGAATTTCTTTTAAAATATGAATCCCAAAGATTCATAGCTATAAATAAAATAAGTGTAATAAAAAAGTTATAAACCAGAAGTTTATACTACACTTATAAATATACTAGTGCAATTGAAGCACAAAATATTGTAAATCAGAAGTTTACAAATCATATTAAATTTGTTGTTGGCAATACCGGTTGAGTCATTCCGGATTATTATGATGCGAAAAAGAAATTCAATAGATATGTATTGAAGGGCCCGAAGTTCTTTCAATCAAATAATTTTTATGTCCCAAAGGAATTTGATGAATTAAAGTAAATGAGCATATTTTATTGAAATATCATGTGAACCAATTATATTTTTAATTGATGCATCAACTAAATGGTCACATGTATGTTTGATTCACAACCAGAAGTTTGTGAGGTACTAATTTGGTTAAAAGCTCGTTTTTATATAAAACATTTGAGAAGTATCGTATTTCAAATCAAAATTGATATATGTTCATAAAAAAAATGGACTTGAAGATCAATTCTTTAGACGTCTAAAGTTAATTACATGAACGATACTTATGAAATCAAAGCTTCTAATTTTTATCTTGGGAACACTCAAACGACTATGTTGAGATATTGTTTCGCATCAATGCCAATAAGTTATAATATGAAAGTCTTCCCCATAATTTGCAATTAAGTTAAGGTTTATAACTTAATATTTTTCATATAAGCATTTTTGGATGTGTTGGTATGTTCCAGTTGCTCCAATATAATGCATTAAGATGAATTGTTAAAGAATATTGGGAAATTAGATTTATAGCCCAGAAGGCTAATTATCAAGTGATGAACTAATTTTTCCAATATTAGGGGGAGATAATAAGCAGCTGAAAATATGAACCAGAAGTTCAATTGAATCACTTGATATTATATAAATTATTATCTCATCTTGATCCTCTTAGAAATCAGTATGAACCAGAAGTTCATAAAATAAATCATTTGCAAAGTTTATGAAATAAACTATTTGCTGCTAATGCTCCAATCAAAATGGATGTCCCTGTTAGACAGTCTTATATTGCAAATGAACCTTAACCACCCTGAAGCGTGGTAGGTGAGTCGGTTCCAATGATAAAAATCCTCAAATAAGAAAATGAGCTAATATGAAATATGACCCAAGTGAGGATATAAAAATAGTATTTGACATAATTGATTTTTCAGTTCCAGAAGAACTTATCAAGTACTTGAAAGTTATGAAAATAAAGAGATCTCGACGAATTATGTCATGAATGAAAATTATGTCATGAATGAAATACGATTGAACCGAAAGGAAGTCAACGTTGACAATATTTTTACACATGATAAAGCGCTATATGTGATAAGAGATAAATATGATCATGAACTAAAGTCTATTGAAAATTATAGACAAGACATTGAGTGTTTAAATGAAATGATGCAATTACTACGTAATTAAAGTAACTTTGTAAAGTGAAAGATTTTTGGACCTGCAGTCCATACATTTGAAGATGTGAAAATGATGAGATTATAAGAATCAATTTTCTTGCGAAAAAGAAAATGATATTTAAAGTTTGACTTGTTATTCAAGGATATTGATAAATGTCTATTACTGATTTTCAAGAGGCGTATTCACCTGAAGTGAATTCAAAAACCTCTTTGTAATTAGTTAAGTTGAGTAGCATATGAAATATTCACTTTATGTGAAAGATGTGTTTTAGCATATTTGAATGACTCACTTAATAATGATGATTATATGAGAATCCCTGAAGGATTTCGTTTTTGTGAGACATATAAGTCAAACTATCGAAGAGAAGACTTACTAAAATGAATAAGTCTCTTTGTGTATTCATACACCCAAGGTGTATGTCGTATAATATTTTAGTGGGTATTCTCAAATGATGAACATGAGAATGACAACACTTGTCTATTTTTAATAGAAAATATTTGGAAATGAATTCGTGATAATCGATTTCATGATGATGATATTATTGGAACTCCTGAAGAGCTTCCGAAATCTGTTGATTAAAGACAAATTTAAAATGAAATATGTTGGATGATCAAAGTTTGTTTGAAATTGCAAACTTAGTATTTCAATGAGGTTTTGTGTATGATGTCACTTGATGTGAACAAAGCTCATTTCATGTCTCAAGAAAATGATGAGTTACTTGAATTGGTCTGAAAGTACCATATTTTAATTAGTTAAATTAAGGACACCATTGTATTTGGAAAACTCAAAGAAATTAGAATAAAGTCAAGTATATAATTTGTATCTTAGAGATATAACAATATCATCCAATTATATGGAAGTTTTAGCACTACATCAAGGTAGTTCAAAATATGGTTTTGTTGAGGTTTGTGATTCTACATATACAAGAAACTTGAAGAAGATGGTATCGCATTCACGACTAATGCAAAGAAGAATATTTTAAAGGAGAAGAATTAGATCCCTCTACAAAGTCATCGTCAAGCAAATCATCTAATCAACTATATTGAAGATTAATTGAACTTCTCCGTCTCATATATAATTGTCTTTATGAGGGGGAGATATAATTGTGTTCTGCACTCTTTTTTCCTTAACCATGGTTTTATCCCATTGGGTTTTCCTGGTAAGGTTTTTAACGAGGCAGTCCAAACACAAAGGATGATGTACTCTTTTTCCTTCACTAGAATTTTTTCCCAATGGGTTTTTTCTAGTAAAGGTTTTAACGAGGCACATTCTCGATGGACATCCAATGGAGAGTGTTATGAATATTATTAGTGGATGTCCATATAGGTCATTGGCCCATATAATTGGCCCATTATGTTTGTCTATATATATGACATATGTATCACTCTAATGTAACCCTAATCCTAGTGATCAATAATACGACTATTCTTCTCTCCTTTCTCTATTCTCCATCTATATTATTATTCTTGTTTACATCAGTTTATAACACCTATGCCTTTCTTCTTCTTTTTTCTTCTTTTTTTTTTTTATAGAAATATAGTTTGGCGAGTGGATTTTATTTTGGTTTTATAGAAAGAAAGTGAAAAGAAAAAAAAATTATGCAAATTAGTGAATGAAATTGGATTAACTCTAGTCCAAATTTATTCATTAATTTACGTAATTTTCTTTATTTCCTCTTTCTTTCCATCATATCAAGCGCATGACAAGTCTCAATAAACATTTATAGAGATTATTTTTGGTACTTCGTACTTCTCGCGCGCTTTGTTAGTTTTTAATTTTATCGTTCCGCTACTTAAATACTTCTTACCGTCATTATTATAAACAAAAAACTATTTTTTAAGTTCATTGGAAATTCAATATATCTAGTTTATATTATAGATCATATACATTAGTTTTTCAATAAATCAAAAAAAATGTTTTTTACTTATAATAGTGATCGGAAGGAGTAATATATATTATAGAAATGCGAAATTTTGGAGAAATATAAAAAATTATCATCCACTACTTAAGTAATAGACCCATTAGTGGTCAAGTCATCTACATGGGTCAAAAGTTTGTCAAGTGTCCAATTATAATTGGTCACTTGTGCAGACAATGGAAGGCTGGCAAAATTTCTATAAAAAGTCCGGAATTCTCTTCTTTCATTCTCTTTTCTTCTATTTTTTTCTTCATTTTTAGTTAGTTTTTGTCATTTCTTGTGTAATTGACCGCATTGTCCGTCGTTTACTCGTAGTATTGTTCCTATAGGTGTTCTTTTGTCATCAAGATTTGAAAAAATGTGATAATTGAGCAGAGACGTTTTGTGACCAAATTGAAAATAACATGATTAACAAAAATGAGTGACACTCTAATGAGACTTTCTCGTGCACAAATGGAACTGTCTCATGCTACTAAACTGGTAGGTGATAGTAGTTAAGTGGCAGGCTGCAAGACCGAAAACACAACCTTATGGTTTGTTTGGTTCGGGGGTTTTGGAGGGGAGGTGAGAGGATATGGGTAACTTAATTTATTGATTAGACAAATTGCTCATTCTTTATTCACGTTACTCACTTACTTGTTCATATGTTTTTTTTTTTGACAAACAAAAGCTTATATCATTTCATTATTCAACAAAGTCATAATACAAAGAGGTAAAGAGTCAAAGGTACAACGACGAGACCAAGAAATGGCCGCTCTAGCTAGTGTATGAGCCACCATATTCGCTTGTCGCTTAATAAACTTAACAACGAAGTTTGTATTACTTAACAAAATATTGTTAATTTGGGAAATAAGATAACTAAATTCGGAGCCACCACCACGGAAGTGACAAATTGCATCCACAACGCTCTTAGAGTCCGATTCAATAATAACATGAGAAATGCCTCTTTGATCCATTGCGCGCAAAGCTTCAATCAAGGCTATGGCTTCTCCTTCAAGAACGGAACAATTCCCATTTATCCACGATGTTTCAGCCCCTATAAACCGACCCCCTTCTCTGTGAATAAGGTGTGTCAGTTCCTCTCCAATCCTCTTATCACTCACTGGCAAGCTGTTAAGCGCATCTTACGTTACCTTCTCCACACCTGTCGTTATGGTTTACTGCTTCAGCCCTCTGCTGCTGTCTCCAAGTTTTCCATCAGTGCCTATAGTGACTCTGACTGGGCCAGTGATTTGGATGATCGGAGATCCACTTCTGGGTCTTGCATTTTCTTTGGTCCTAATCTGGTTTCATGGAGTGCCAAGAAGCAGTCCCTGGTTGCACGCTCTAGTGCTGAGGCAGAATATCGCGGTCTAGCTCACACCACTTCTGAGCTTCTATGGATTCAATCCTTACTCACTGATCTTCATATCCCCATTCACACTCCAGTGCTTCTCTGTGACAATATCAGTGCCGTTATGATCGCACACAACCCTGTTCTCCATGCCCGGACCAAGCATCTTGAGCTGGATATTCACTTCGTCCGCGAACGGGTCTTAGCTAAAGCTCTCAGCATCCATCATGTGCCTGGAGTTGATCAGATTGCTGATGCACTCACCAAACCTTTACCTACTTCCCGGTTCCTAGCTCTCAGAGACAAACTGAAGGTGTTTCCTTCCTCACCTCCTTCAGCTTGAGGGGGAGTAATAGAGTTAGAGTAGTGCTACACCTTCAGTGCCAAGCTGGCGACTTGTGCCACGCTGGCATACACTCTAGTGACACCTGGCATGTGCAGTTACAGTGCCAGCTAAGACAGTTACAGAGACTGTTAGACGTTAAGTAACTCCGTTAGGTTCTAAGTGTAGTACATATACAAAACTCAGTGTAAATTGTAACGTAACGTTTCATAATATTCAATCAGAGATTGAAGGTTGCAGAGCAACCGTTTACTTTCAATGTGCAATTTCATGAATTGATTTCCAATAATCACGTAAACACCATCCGAAACTTGTTTTGTTCAACTCTTTGTGAAATCCGGCGTCTACGTTGCATTTGTACCAACCAAATGAAGGTTTCTGCCATACAATGTTAGGCTGCTGCTGTGTAGTACTTTGTCTTCCATGCTGCATATTTTGGACCATGAACCACTCTTCCCAAATCTGTAAAGCTTTAAATCCAAGACTTATACCCGATTCCGCAACATCGTTCCAAACTTTATTATTTCTATTGTTCCAAAGAACCCACATCACTGTTTCAAAAATACCGGCCTTCTCTTTATCAGCCCCGGAACATATCGCAAAAATTAAAGATATGAGTGCTTCAAAACTTACACAATTGAAAAACACGTGCAAATCATCTTCCTCTTCATGGTTGCACAACGGACATAACACGGGGCAAGTAACATGCTTCTCTTGAAGTCGCTTTCAAGTCGGTAAACACCCTTTGCTAACTCTCCACAAAAGATGTTTAGATTTTGGAGGAGCACGAATTGTCCAAATACTATTCCAATCTTCTTGTTGAGTAACATTCTCTACCTTCCCTGTGGCGTTTAACATTAGTTTATATCCACTCTTAACACTATAACAACCATGTGTACTATCTACCCAAACAAGCTTATCTTCATCAAGCATGTCAAATAATGGAATTTCAATTATATATATGTTGATCATATCAATTTGCTTTTCATACACACACATACTGCTTCAAATATATATATATATATATATATATATATATATATATATATATATTATTGAGTTAGATGAATCGTGAAGATTTAGATATCGTTATTAATAGATAGTTTGATTTGCGCTGCAAAATTATAGTGCAACTATGTATGTTATTGTTATGTTCGGATGTCATGTAAGGGTAAAATGATAATTTAATTTTATAATCCCCCTCCTCCCCTCGTGAACCAAACATATATTTAATTCAAACTCCTCCTCTCCCCTCCCCTCCCCCTCAGTTGAACCAAACAGACCCTAAAAAATAATCTAAGTGCAAACATGCTCTGCCCAAAACTGAAGTTAGACTTACCCCTGTTCTTCTCCTAGAAGTTGAGATACTAGACGGGGATAAACATTGAAAAAGGTATTTGCCCTTCCTTTATCCCTTAAAAGAATATTCCATTCACTCTCCTCGCTACTATATTAATTTAGAAGTCGAAACACTTGATGAAGCGTCTAACTTGATGTAATGACATTGATTTGGAAAGATATGATATGATTTAGAGAGATTGAGAGTTGAAGTGAGAATTTGAAGGGACTTGATGATGATGATCCAATGGTGTTGTTGGTGATCCAAGGGTGTTGTTGGTGAAGAATTGAGAACGATGAAGAGAGAATTTGGGGATTTTTTAGAAACAAGGGTTCTTTATTTTATAAGCTTATTATCAGTTTTCTTTTTAAATTATTTTTTTTCTTTAATTTTATTAGTTAATCATTAAAATAAATTATACGAAATAAACTAATGACATGGAAAATAATATCTTCTAGTCTACCTTGTTATGTCAATATCATCATGGAGATGTCACATCATAAAAATGAAAGTGAGACTTTGAGAAAATATTGACTTTTAAAATAGAGGAATAAAAAACCTGAATTATAAAAAAAATAAAAAAATAAATGTCTAAAGTGTATTTAAGACTAAATTCAACACATTTAAACATAATTATAAGTAGAAAGTATTAACATAACACTGATAATTGAGTGATAAAATTATCCAGTAGATCGAGGTAAACACAATTTCAATATAAACATAAACATTTGGCATTATGCCAATCAAGTGGTCTCATAAAATAACACATCCACAAAGCATCAAAGCAAAAGCAACCAAAAGACATCCATTAATCTTCACCCGCTTCCTGCGGGATTTATGCGCCATTGCAATATAAGTACTCTCTCTATTACAATATATAAGCAAAAATTCACTTTCTAGGTTCATTGTATAATTAATGTATCAAGATAATTTATGGTCCGGATACATTAATTATACAATGAGTATCAATATCAGAGGGAGTAGACGAAAGGAATGGGTATCAAGATATATAATGTGCAATGACAAAATAAAGCAAACTTAATCACAAATAAAACACAATCATAAAATTTAAGCTAAAATGGTTTTTAGTTTCATAACTTTGATAAACTTACAATTTTAACCCCTTTAACTTTGAAAAGAGCAATTTTAACCCCTTTTGCAAATGACAAACCCCATTAATTTTAATCAAGTCAACACATATGTGGTTATCTGATTCACATGCCACACGTAGGACCTTCATGCCAACTAAAAGTAAAATATAATTAATAAAAAAATATATGAAAGGAGGCACGCGAAAAGAAAAATTACAACAAATTGTCAAAGAAGTTGAAAACCATTTTCGGCCGAGTTTCGCCATGGCCAGGCCATCGAGCTTCTTCGCCACCCCTCCATCGAGCGTTGTCGTCATCACCACACACAGTCAACTGTCATACTGTTCAGTGTTGTCAAAATCGCGAGTCAACTCGCTGAATCGGACGAGTTGACGAGTTACCCACACCTGAGCGAGCGGAATCGTGCTCGGAATCGTTGGAGAAGAGGATCGGCGCCGGATCGGCGTTCTGAGTCGCTGAATCGTAGGAACGGCGTCCGTTCCGATTCTGAACCAGTGTGCGCGAGGAAGAAGAAACGTGTCGTTTTGGTTTTTCATCAAACGCAGCTTTTTGTTATTATACCAAAACCAAAACGCACCGTTTCATTTATTTGACTATTCCTTATTTTATTTTATTTTATTTTGAACTAATCCTTATTATAGCAAAACGGCACCGTATAATTAAAAGGTTTTCACTTTTCATTGATCCTTATCCCTTTCTTTTCTTTCCACCGTTTCCTTTCTTTTTTCTTTTTTTTTTTTTTTTTAATCAAAACTTTCCAAACACACAAACACCATACCCACGCATATATTCAGCAAAGCAGTTGAAAAATTACCACTTCAACACACAAGCCCTGAACAAAATTTTCCCTCCACACTTCTACTATAAAACCAACTTCTCTCCCTCTTTCACTTGCACTAACATATCAGTTACCATTTATCTGTCTTGTTTCCTCTGTTTATCACCCTCATCTTTTTTTTTACTCTGAAAATGTCTTCAAACCCTGTTACTAATGGAACTACTGCTGCTGCAACAATTGGCAGTGGTGGAACTAATGGGTCTAATCTTAGGCAGTGGTGGAACTTAAGTTATTGGCTTCACTTTGAATCATTTGCTTCTGTTTTGAACTTATTTGATTTGCATTGGTTTCAAGTTATGTGATTTGATTTTGTTTGAAGCAATGGATAATTGTTTGAGTTTTGAGTTTGAGTTTTGAATATAAATTTTTATGTTGAGTTATTTGTCATTATTAGGAATTTGTTTATGATTTTAGAGGTTACGATCCTACGATTTTGTATTACGATCCTTCTCCGATCTATGGTCCTTTATTTTGGTAGAATCTTACGATTCGTGTTACGATTATCCGATTTACGAACTATTACCCCCCTCCCGATCCTAATCCGATTTACGTGTTTCACAACATTGATACTGTTACACATAATGAAACCATCTCCACTGCTACACATTCTTTCTTTTTTGTGCTCAAACTGAAATTACTTGTTTCTCTTTTCTATCAAAATCACCACCATTATCATCTTTCTAGCTTCTCTCTTTTACTTCTCTGTTATCACCATTTGTTAATTGTATGTGGTGTTTTTTTATATACCATTAGCAACCTACTCGAACCATTCCACAAGAAAGGTCAATAACAGTCCCAAGTTTTATTTTCCTCGAGAGCTGTAATATCAGCATCTATGGCCTTCTTGAGAGTCAAATTTGGAAGCTTGGTTGCAGGTTTTGGGTTCAGTAGTGGAAGAATTTCAGAAATTGTCCTTTTTAAAAATAGAGGCAGCAGTTTGAAATTTAATCCTAGACCTAGAGTGATGTAGTAAATGGAGCATCTGCATTGGAGAATAAACTAGCCTATATTTTACCGTGCAACAAAACAAGATGGAAAAATCACTCAAGTGTGTGCCACAATGAGTATCAATATCAGAGATATTAAGTATTTTATATACATATAACAAAAATTCATGATAACTGAATTGGATATTAATGTTAGAATTGAAAAATATAAAGGAAAAATGGTTTTATTCAACCTTTATTATCACTGTTATTAACTTATTATACATGTTGTCTTTGTATAATTCTCTGACAAATCAATAGGAAGAAGAGGAAACTAGGAATTGTAACTCATTTACACTAAAGGCCACATATGCAGATATACCTGCTGGCTGCTGGATCCAAAGCAGATATAATAGTATAACTGATTCTTCTGGATAGCCCTTTTGTGAATTGACTATAATTATCTATAGTTAAGCTCAGACACACACAAAGATAAGGCGTCTTTCACTTGCATGTTATTGGAGTCCATATCAAGAGCATCTTCATATAGCCTTTTAGCTTGCTGAAGTAACTTCAACTTCTCCTTACTACTTCCTGGCCTTAACCGAGATCTCTGCTGTAAAGCCACACCCCATCTGAACAACGCTGCAATTCAACATGGTAAAATCCAAGTTAATACAGGAGATAATTCTTCAACAGAATGATGCCGTTAAACATAGATAAGTTGCAATTAATATTAATGCCAAGGTTGTGTGTAACTCAGCTATGATGCATGTGTCTGTTACAAAGGCCTAAATTCCTATACTGAATGCAGTTAGACATCTTTTACACAGCGATGTTCAGTTGAGTAACAGAGAATCAACCAGCACAATATTTCTAGTTGTGCTTGTATGTGAAGATTAGAAATGACAAATTCAGGAGCAAAACATAAGAGTGTAATACCATCTGGGGCATAAACATTGCCTTTCAACAGCATAGCATCAAACTTGTCAATTGCCGCCAAGTATACCCTTTCAGCCTCAAAAGCTGCACCCTGTGATATTTAAAGATATACAGTTTAATATAGAAACAGAATGTAAGCTAAACTCGGCATGGTAAACTATAAAGTAATTTGAGTCGAGCAAACAACAAAGTCACCTACGCATAAATGAAAGAAAGCAGTGTAATAACATGCAATATACTAAGGAGGACAACACCCTAAAAAAATTATTGAACTACTGAAACAAGTAATTTAATAATGTGAAGATAATGCGTACTGGACCAATATCTGCTATCAATTGACCACGGAAAGAGAGTGCAAGGCCCCAATTATATAGGGCTCTCACATCATTTGAATCAATTGACAATGCCAGTCTATACTTTCTTCCTGCATTCACCAGTAGCTCTTCACACTCTTCGCATACATCAATAAGCAATTGCATAGCTTCTTCTCTACTGGAAATTTTATTTCGCAGTTCCTTCGATATTCTACTATTTTTTGCAGATGATGGACGGGTGCTTCCCGATAGAAGAGTTCTTAGTTCACGACTAATCTTCAACTTTAATTCTCCATGAAGAAGATAAGTGTTTCCTAGCTGTCCTACAGCCAACAAACTCATAGGCTTCAAGTCCACAGCTTTGGAGAGTAAGTTTGCAGACCTGTATAACATGATTTCAGCTTGTTCGCCATCATAAACACCCTTTACAAACTCTTTTGCTTGTTTTAGAAGATCCATTGCTTCACCAAGATACCTATCAAACATCATATCATCTGAAAATTTTGTAGATGAAGGGCCATTGAATTCATTCTCACTCTCAGACAAGCTATCAGCAAGCTGGTCATTGACATCATAATTCACCCTATCTCTATCTTCTTTATATTGAGACCTGTTATCAGACCCACTATCCCTCTTGCCAAGAGAAGACCTGAAAGTTTCATGGTCTTGATTGAGCAATTGCTCACGCAAAAAGGAAGTCTCGCTCTCCACACGTTTCATTCTGACTTTAAAGCTTTCAGAATTAATCCGATTCTCATGGGACTCCCACGTGTCTGTCACGCTGGTTGAATCCATTTTCAAAGAGATGCTGCGGTTATTTGTGAACCTCAATTCTTTATTCCGGTAACTATACTCTTTTCTGTCAGGGAATTTGTCAGCGCTTCTGCGATTATCCCCTACCCCAAAATTTTCTTTCTCGGTATTAGTACTAACTCCTTTTCCATTTCTGTCCATATCCGAAACAGAGTTAGTAATAAAGTCTTGAGAAGACTCCAATTTAGCATTTACTTTATTACTATCATTAACCAAATTCACAGACCTATCTTCAGCCGGAGGAATAGCACCGTTTCCTCGAGTTTGATCCAACGGTTTCTCCACATTTTCTCTGACTTTGGTAAAATTCGAACTTCGCAAATTTTCCTGAAATAAACTCCCAATAGACTGCAGCATCTGGTACCCAGCTTCACTAACTTGTTTCTTCCTTCTACCATTTTTATGATTCTCAACCAAAACACCATTAAACTTTTCCTCATTATCAATCAAACCCTTAACAACATTCCTACCATTCAAACTCGACAATTTTATCTTATCAGCAACTTCAACATAATCATATAAATCCTCCATTTTAATCTTTTTATTCTTAATAGCATTTTCTAAATCACATTTCAAATTATTAACCACAAGATCAATCTCATCTAAGAATTCATCTAAATTCCTCAATTTCTCATCTTTTTCCTTCTTCTTATTACTTCCACTCACTCTAACTTCACCAATCGACAATATTCCATTTCGAAAAAACCCTACAGAGTAACCAATGGCGAAAACAAACGCGGAAGCAGGAAGAATAAGCACAGAAGAAACCCTAACCCTAGAAATCGCCATAGCACAAACAATCCCCATGAGGAAAACGAAAGCATTCTTCTTATCATCGATTCCAACTGAAACAAGAAAATTTCGCAACGAATCAAACTCACCGGAAACTTCTGAGCTAGCAAGTTCATCCCAACCACCATAAATAGTTGAGGTAGAAGAAGAAGAAGTAGCTCTTAATCTGAGAGTTTTGGTGCCACGTGTCCATTTTGTGATTGAACTGTGAAGAAGAAACGAAGGAACACGAGAACGATCGAGAAAACACGATGAATAAGAATTGAAAAAATTAATCGGATTTTTGGCAATAACGAAGTTCATTTCATTGAAGATTCGTTCTTCAGTTCTTTTTGCACCAGTTCTGTGATGCAACGAAATTCAGAATCAGAACGATGATGACGAAATGAATAAAACTAACGAAACGACGTGTCATGAATGCGTAGATGAGAGTAAAACGCTGTCGTTTTATACGAACAAGATAAAGTAGTATTTAAAGTGCGAAAAACAAAAGGTTTTGTTTGTGCCCAAACGTATTTCTACGCCACATAGTTGAGTTTTGAAAAGTGCAGTCCAAGTGTTTGATAAATTGTCTGTGAGAAATGAATCCAATTCCAAGGCCATTTCGAACATGGATTAAGGGTGGTGCAATTATATTTGGTGGAATAGTAACACTGAATGTGGGTTCTACACTTACCCTCAAAGTATTTCAATTTGCTTCCGAGAATAAACGGGTAAGAATTACAATTTTTAGCTGTAAAAAAATTCACTGTTTCAAACTCCGACTCTGCATATATAATGCGATGTCCCTACATTATAGTATGATTGATATTGTTTTTGGGAAATTTGTAGAAAAAAACAGCGTTGCCGTGTATGAGTTGTAGAGGGAAGGGGTTTTATATGTGCAAATTGTGCAATGGAAATGCAACCATATCTTGGTCTCCAATGTATGATCCTATTGCAATTAACCCATGTGTTTGTCCTACATGTGAGGGAAACAGGTTAGGGTTTTTTTTTCCTTCCTTTCTTTACATTTTCTCTTTTTGCTTTCATTTGATTATTTGGATTTTGGGGTTGTCTTTGTGTTGAAGTTGAATTGATTGCTATCAAATTTTATTTATAATTGTTAATGGTTTTGTTGCAGGGTACAACGTTGTTTGAATTGTCTGGGAAAAGGCTATGACTAAATTGTAAATTCATATGTTTCTTAATTAATTTTGTGACTTACTTAAATTTATTTTAGTGCTTATGAGAGCTTGCACAACATTGTTAAATACTTCTTCAGATTTAATTATTATTTTTATGTTCCTATGATAATATTAGTAAGAACTAAGCTTCTGCTATTGTAAATTTTGGCTTACCAAATTCATGGTGGAACATGTCAATTTCTATTAATTGGGCTAGTCTAGTGTTTAGCGAATGAAGCGTTGATTCTGATGTACTTCAAACTTTGCCGATGATTAAAGTCACCGAGTTTCTTTAATAGCTTCAAAATATAATTAGCCTAAATCATAGAATGTAGGAGGAGCAGTAACCAGTTTCCCTTCAAATCTGAGTATTCAGAAATTCAAAAAGAGGGTCGTTATTGTTGGTGGATAGTTGATGCAATTACCTTAGATCCACATTCTCCTACTTATTAATAATTGTATTT
Organism: Trifolium repens; assembly: GCA_030408175.1. NCBI lineage: Eukaryota > Viridiplantae > Streptophyta > Magnoliopsida > Fabales > Fabaceae > Trifolium > Trifolium repens. The sequence continues at coordinate 47,447,418 of CP125851.1, forward strand.
TTGTAGTAGTCTATGTTGTAATAAGGCACACTGACACTCACCTTTTTGTTGGCATGAACATAAAGTAGTCATCAATAAGTAAGTTTTAGGTCCAATAGCAAGAAATTCAATTGATGGAGGTGTTAGTACTTTTGGGGTGCCTAAACCAATGAGATGAGTCATCATATTAGACAAAAAAACTACTAGAGTTTAGACACCTCATTTTACTCAAAACCTTATATGTTGTATGTGTTTTTTCACTTATATGTTGTTCAACATTTATTCTTTCATTCAGTGTAGATTTCTAATTTACACCCAACGCATCAACAGGAGACCCAATGAAAAATCATTCAATGTGTTTGATTTTGTATTATTGACAATGAAAAGAATACTTTGACCATAGAATATCTATCTTGTTAAATTTTGGCTAGGCCGAAATTTCGAGGAATAATAGAGAAGAAATAAGAATGAAACTCTAACCCTCATTTTTTTGAGTATCAAAAGAAGTGTTTGAGTTTCAGCCTTCATGCATATTAGGGGGAAATCACAGTAAATATACCAAGTCGAAAGTCTACATAGAAACATCTGGTAGCTTAGACATAAAAGTCTCATTTTGAACCACCACCCCAACAAAAAAGAAAAAGAAAAAGATGACATTGTCCCATTAATGCATGCAACCCTGAAGTTTTAAAGCTGTGAAGTGGTGATATCATGTTGCCTATATACATGTAAGGGAGCTACCCCCACCCCCATTGTTTTTTTATAATCACACCCTTCTGGAAAAGGAAGATAGAAGCTTTTATATAATTAGAAAAATTGATTACAAGCCCAAATGCTATTAAAATGGATGGGCCAAAAAGCCCAAAGAAGCAAAATGCGAAGAATTCTCTTCCCCCTCCAACACTCTTTTATCTCCCCTAAAATTACTTTTTTGCCTTGCCGAAAAAAGTTCGGAACGTATTTTCCGAATTTTTCCTAATTTAAATATTATCTTTAACTGCAAAAAAAGTTCGGAAAAAGCACACTCAATACGTCCAAGTAATTTTGGAGGGATAAAAGAGTGCTGGGGAGGGGGGAGAATTCTTCGCAAAATGCACACTCGTCCAACAATAACCAAACACTGCACAAGAGTTGCACCAGCTCTTGAGACATTTTTTGAGGAAAAGACATCAAAAATCTCAAATCAAATATAGTCAACTCAGGCTAACTAGATACTTTTACATTACTTTTCTCCCATAAGATACAAAAAAGGAAACTAATTTCTATTAGAAACACAAGAAGGCTCAAAGGAAAATGTGAATCTCTACACATAATATTAGTATTTGAATTGTGTCCAACTCCAGTATTCAAAATCACTGGAAAAACCTCCTAGTTATAAACTCTTTTATGGATCATATTCATATCTCATTCAATATGAAACTCTAAATGCATGGACAAAATCTAAGATAAATTCTTCTTTATGAAAATTGAGATCCTCTTCCTTTGTTAAAAGAAATAGAGAAATAGTTTTTTTTTTAAGACAATCGAGTCCTCCATTTTTTGAAGAAATAAATGATTCCAATTCATTCTTTATATCCAAAGAGAAAATGCTCTTCCACTATAAACCATCAACAACCATTTCTCAGTCCTTTTTTTAAGTACTGGCTTGCTCAAAGGACCACTTATTGGATTGCTATGAGGGATGTGTATAAAAGAGGGAAAAACGGAAATAAAAATCATATGATAGAGAATAACCCTTATAAATGGGCTGATATACTACTATCTTTCTCTTGTGAGATTTACTTTTGCCACTCTATTTTATTTCTCACACACCTTACGAATTTACCAAAATACACCCGTCCGCTATTTAAGTAGCGGATTCTAAGTTTAAAATATTGAAAATTTCATGGTAGAAGGGTGATTTTTAAGCAAAATTCTCATTTTTATAACGTTAACTATTTTTTAATAACGTTCGCTACTAAGTAATGAATGTTATAAAAATGAGAACATTTCATATTAGGGGGGTGTTTTCTTTCTCAAATTCTCATTTTATAACGTCTGCTACTTAAGTAGCGGACGAATCCGCTACTTAAGTAGATGACAATTAAAAATCTTGAATTTCATAGTAGGGTCTTTTTCCTCAAAATTTTTCATTTTTATAACTTCTGCTATTTAAATAACGAAAGGATAAGAACGGAAACTCGTAGGGCACGCGAGAAATCCCAGTAGGATGACAAAAGTAAATTTCAATTCTTACTACACTTTTGGGTTTTAGTTCTTCTGTTTTGGTCCAGTGAGTCTTTTCTTTGCCCATCAAGGCATGCATCCTTTATTTAATTATGTAATCAATTAATTTATATAAAAATTGAATTAAGTTATTAATCCAAACTAATTTATTTGTTCAGAAATTTTGGATAATTTGTAAAAATAAACTACCCTCTCAATTTTAATACAATATTTTTTTTTTAATTGTTCTCTCTAATTGCATACTACTTTCATCACTCTCAATTCAATAATAATGGAAGTATACACCTTGATAAAAGAAGAGATAGAGAGTGATCCAAGAGGTAAATTATGTGATGGGAAGAGACATGGACAAAAACACAAAACAGGTGTTGAATGAGTTTTAAAAAATTATAGGTGTCCATAGATCATTGCTCTTTAATTATATGTAGTGCATTTTTTTGTCAAATAGTTTATTGGCTAAAAATTCACCCCTAAAAATGAATAAATCGAATGTTCAGAATTCAAACCCTAATCCTGCATGTGAAATGTAATATCCATGACCATTGAACTAAGTTCACAAAATATTTATAGACATAGATCACTTAATATGAGATTGAAGGGGTCCAACTTTTTTATCTCTTTCAATATTCTCATATTTTTCTTCACTTGTATTTCTCTTATCTTTTTCATGTTTAGCCTAAACATAAGTATCTCCCTAGTATCCCTTTGACATATTTTTCTATGCAATTTGGAGCTTAACATCACTTAGAAAACCAATTTGAAATTTTCTTACATAAACGATACTTGTGCATGCCCAAGTGTCATTTAAACTACCTATTATTTCACTAATCTCTAAGGAAGATGGACTCTATTGAATGTCTCACAATATTAACCATCATAATTTTTTTTTATATATATTACCATTTACTCTAAACTACAAAGAATAAAACAAGAAAACACATGTAGGAGTGAATGGACCCCATGCATGAACAGAAGCTGATATACCCATGATGCTATGTCCCATGTAACAACAAATCAACAAGATCGCATTAGAGAGTACCACTGCTGTTTTCCCGGTATATGCATCCGTACGTGTCTTTCTTCATTTCCTCCACTTTTCACTGAAATTAATGTCTCCCCAATATTCTATTCACTATAAGTTTTTTAATTATTTATTTTTATCTTCAAATTCATAATATCTTATGCTTCTTTCTTTATATTCTGGTATTTTGATTTGATACAATATATTGTTGCAGTGTTGCCAGATTGGCATGCTTTGTTCATTGTATATGCTGGATGAAGGAGTGGAACTCTGTTACTCTCTGCTCTATGAAAGATGTTTAAAGTTGAGAGTTTCTGTGTCCTCTCCTTTAATTTGTTTGTTTGCTCTTATCCTCTTTTCATTTTATAGTGTCTTAAAATTAACCACACTGCCTATACCTTATCAATATTGCTGACAACGGTAGATTTTTTTAATTCAGTACTTTAAAATTCAAATATTGGAGTATTAGTTAATTAATGGTGACTTCCTTAAAATATCTTGAAAAAGAAAAGGTCATGGGTAGTGACATTTTAATTTCCTTTTATGGCATATGAGTTGGTTCCATTTATATAATCCGTGACAACATCCCTGCTATAGATCGAGTTTAGTTTTTTTATTTTTTATTTTTAATAAAAGAGGGTCAATGTTACCAATCGTTAGTTGGTTCAGTGGTGATTGGCGCTGAACTTGGTAGGGAGGACCACGGTTCGATCCCCCGCAACTGCGATCGGGAGGGGGCTGGAACCACTTGATGCCAGAACTGACCCCCGAACCAGATTAAACTGGTGGTGAAAAACCAAAAAAAAAAAAGAGGGTCGATGTCCAATAAAAAAATTACATAATAATCAACTTAGGGATAAAAACTCTCATTCATCCTGCAAAATATATAGAGAACTAATGCGAGCTGAACATAGCTCATAAACTATCATGTCAATCTCTTGCTCACGAGTCATACCTCATATTAGGAAGGGCATCTGCACACAAATTAGTTTTACGATAAACATGACAAATCATCACCTCCCAATCCATATTCAAACTAACATCGAATCACTTTAACGAGTCTTTGTCATCAGATGAGGTATGAGCAAGATAGATGTATGTAATTTTTTTCGTTTTTATATAATATTATTTTGCCATAAAAAAAACGATGTATGTAGTCTTAAATATTCTATGAGTGAATTTTTTTTTTTTTAAGATTTGAAATTATCACATCAAGATAACCTTATACCTTGTATACCAAGGCTTCACTTTTTATTAATTTTACTTTTAAAAAAGTTGTTCCAATATTTTTAAGGGTTCTCTTCCTTTTAGCTAGCATGCAAACAAATAGTGATCATAAAGGTTGGTCATTGGTTGGTCTAGTTGATGGCACTTTTGAAGGTTTGGGGGAGAAGAATGTTATGGGGCAAGTGATGGAACTTTGAGTCTTTCTATATATTTGCTACTCTGCATAGGTTCAATTTCTGCCGGGTCTGCTACCAGAAATTGTAACCAAAAGTGTACACGACAAGATCTTAAGGATAAATGTCAAGAAATGAAAAAACAAAAATAAGAAATTATTCATGTAAATATAATTCTCATATTCATATACATCCATAACTAGTTTTATATAATGATTAGAATTATTGCTTTGTGTGAATAATAGAAAACAAGAATTCAAACATTATTGTGTAGAATCACAAATGCTATCAAATGGGAAACAAGATATGGTAATTTGACCTATATATCCCAACATATACATTATACATTTCATCAAATCAAATTCAAATTAACCAAGATATATATCCTTCACATTTTTTGCATGAATGAATTTAATTTCTTGTTGTTGTAGTGATCCATGATTAATAATAATAATTTAATGGGGGTGAAAAAGAAAAGGAGACGGCTTATGGGTCCACAAGATCAACATCATGAAATGGGATACATGACAGCTAGTCTAATCTATGGACAATGTGGGGAATGGGGATGTCTTTGTTGACCGATGTGTAAAGTTAATTTCAAAAGTAGGGAAAATATGATGCCTTCATGCTATGAAGCCCCGATACTCTAAAATTGGTGAAGTGTCGTGTCCGATACGCACCCGATACCGATACTCCTCCGATACGTCCCGATACTCGTATCGGAGAAGTATCGGTTAAATCTTTATTTTTAAATAAAAAAATAATATCCGATACGCGTCCGATACTTTCCGATACTCGTATCGGAAAAGTATCGGGTAAATATTTATTTTTAAATAAAAAATAATATCCGATACAAACCGTGTTTTCTAGTGAATATCAAACTATTATGTTGTTACACGAGTAACTAACTATGTCTTTTTTTGGTAGTACTAATGATGCTCTTTTTGTATAATACTTAACTATGTATAACTTAAAATGTACTGATGATCATTATTTTTTAGGACAATATTAATGAAACACAAATACTTAACTTAGTATTTTTTAGGACAATATTAATGAAACACAAATACTTAACTTAGTATTATTGATTTTAGTCATGTTTCTATATTGTGCATTTATATATTTAATTTTAAAATTAATTTTTAAATAACGTATCGCGCCAGTATCGGATATGAATTTTTTAAAATTTTCACGTATCGGCGTATCAGTATCGTATCGTATCCGTATCGTGTCGCGTATCGGGGCTTCATAGCCTTCATGCCTTTCATAATTTTGTGAGTTACGAAGACATAATATGTAATGTGGATGTCTTAAGCTTAGTACTAAGGTGGACAAGTACTATTGAAGTTTCACTTGAAGGTTAACTTGCATTATTTACATGAATAAATTAACATTAACATATCACTAGCTACATATAGAACAATCCATCTGATTTTTTTTTCTTATAAATTATAATTTGGGCAAGTTGGATCTATGAGGTGTTGGGTCATAAATGAAGCTTGATAGATTGTTATATTGACTAACAATACCATATCTGATATGTGGAAACTCGAGTTAGTGGTCCACCTATTCTTAACTTGCGAGGTGTCATCTATGGTGTGGTACTTTATTTTTAGGTGGTTAGGATTCCAGTGTGTTTTGCCTGAGAGGTTTTAGGCTTATTCGAGTTTCTGTTAGGGATGGGTAATGGTTGGAGAGCTCACTTGAGATAGTTGTTAATCTGGCATGCTGTTATTTGGTCGATCTGGAATTCCTGGAATGACTTAACCTTTACTGAGAGATTTTTATCGATTGAATACCTGGTTGATAAGGTGAAACTTTTTACTTGGAAGTGATATCTAGTCAAAAACCCTTTTAACCCCAGCTCTCTTTATGAGTGAGAGGTGCAACCTATTTTGTGTTGGAACCGTTAGAGTTATGAGAGGCGGTTATTCTCGGAGCTAGTGGTCTTGGTGGGCTATGAGCTTGCTTTTTGCATTCTTTTCGTGATTTCTGATCATTCTCTCTTTTTGCTTGTATGGTGATTTGAGACTAGTCTCGGTCTAGTAGGAGTTTTTCTCTCTTTGTTTTTATTGTCTTTTTTTTTTTTTTAGAACTTAATACTTCTTGTACTCCCTTCTTAAACTCTATTTGATGTATCATTTTTTCTCTTTTATATATAATTATATTTGCCATTAAAATAAATAAATCGCATAGTTGGCTTAATGAACATCTCACCTGCATAAAATATTTAATTTAATAAGAACACGAGTTCATCTCAATTATCCACTTTTAAATACTAGATGAGTTGAAATGTTGAATTCTTACCCACATGACAGCTCAAATATGAGTTCATGAAATCAAATATAAAACTCTTGCTCATATATGAGATATCAATTCAACCAAAAAAAAATCAAAGCATAGACACAAACATTAATGTCTTCGCATCAAGAGCAAAAATCGAACCAAATTACTTTTAAGATATATGATCTGAAATGTTGAATTCTTATTGAGACGTTGGCACAAACCACAATTGATCATATTAACACCACACATGCATTTCATTCAACATATTCAATTCAAGGCCAAAGTTCTTCTAAGAAAAAAAACAATTGAAAAAGATAAGATTATTATTAAATGAAAATATACACTAATTTATAATCTATTTTTCAATGTTATAAAACCAAACTCTTTGCCAGAACTGACTCTCGAACCATATTAGACTGTCCAGTGGGCCGGATATTAGTGATAAAAAAAATCCAAACTCTTACAACCTAATTAGTGCCTCATGAACATTCAATATCAAGCTCTAGCTAAGTTCTTTTAAAAAAAATCATGTTCAAAAATAAGTTAAGATATACTAATATATAAAGATATTTCCGTATTGATGAAGTGGGGAAGGGTATGGACCAAATGAAGCAGCACCCAAGTCAGGTCCCCTATAAGGAAAAATGGTTCATCACATGCATGACAAGAATATCATAAATTATAAGATGACTCAATATATGAATAATATTGTACTATATGTCTAATAATAATTACGTTACTACAATCATATGCGGTGTAAATTCAATATGGGGCACGGGTTCTTCATGTATCCCCATTCCCTCCTCTGTACAATTTCTTTTCACGGAGTAAATTAATGGATTATTATTGGTAGCAATTTATTGCTTTGTGATTTCTTCAGCTGAGAAATTGGATGAAAAGAATAATCAAATCCATGGCAGAGTTTACAATGTTGTTTGCATGCTGCTTATGCTTTATGCTTTGTTATTCGGTAAAAGGAAAGGAAAAATAAAATCTTCATGTGCTTTACCATAAAAGAGCGGTTGCTTTTGACCATTTACTTTATATGGGCTCTTTTTATACTTACTGGGCTACGCCTTCATTATTTTTGGATACGAGTTTTTTTTTTCCACCTCTCAGTAATTTTAAAAGTATACTGATAAAAATATAGGAAAATATTTTTGTCATCCTATAGTTTCCTCGCATGTCCTACAAAATTATTAAAATATCTTCGTCTGTTACTTAAATAGCAGATTCTACGTTTAAAATTTCAAATAATTTCGTGGAGGGTAAAAAACTTGAATTCTCATATAACGGAAGGGTAAAATGGAAAACGTGTAGGACGCGCGAATAATCCGTAGAGTGATAAAAATAATTTTCAAAAATATATGTATTTGGTCTGAAAATATATTTCCAGACACATGTTTTTAAAATACGGAAGGAAAAAGGAAAAAGGGAACTCCCTTATTTTTGGTTGGCTCAAGGAAAACAATGACAAACATTAAGAATTATGATTGAGGTTTTCGGTTTGGATATAATTGATAGACAACGAAGATTTATGAAAATACATTTGGAAGGAGAGAGGAGTAGATGAAAAAAATAGAGATTTTCACATTTTTTAAAAGGATTTTTGTAACTTCTACTTTTAATTTAATTTTCTATTCTTTTACGTCCACAAAAAGGGAGAACATGAGTTTGATTTTATGGAGAAACAATCTTGTAGACAGATTTCATTTATTTCGCGTTGTCAAATTTCGGATTATTAGGGCTCAATTCCCCTAAGAATTGGATGGTTAACACAAAAAGAAAATGAGGGGATCGGGCCAGATCCACTTTAGTTTCTTTCTTGTGGGTTCGCCGTATTATAGTGCAACATTGTTCTGTTTTTCTTTCTTGTGCGATGTTTGTTAGTCGTCTTGATGCGGCATTGTTTTATTTTTCCGTCTTATGCGTTGTTTATTCGGTTCAAATTAACATATTGAATTTGATCGACTGCAAATTCAATCAATGATTTTGGTGTCGTCAATGTTTCAGATACAGAGACATAGACACTATTTGTTTTTTCTGTTACATGTTGTTAACCTGAATTTTGTGAGTTTGTTCACATATTCATACTTTATAATTTTTTGTGATTTTGAATTTGTGTTGGGCATTTGTTGGGTCGTATTTTTATTAGAGTAATTTTAATGAAAAAGGTTGGTCCAACAAAATAAGGAATTAATGTTAAAATGACAGGTGTCATTGGTTTATTGCTGAAAGCGTCATCGAAGTCTATGGATCGATTAAGCGAATTCGAATTGCTATGAGAAAGTTTGGTAGTTAAGTCTTTTTGGTGATTCGCATCGAAGTCAAAGGGTCAACGCGAGATTCGAAACAAAAGAATTGAGATGTGGACCAAAGGATCAAGGCCCAAAGGAATCCGGAGCCAAGCCCAAAATGTAAACGCGCCATGCAAGGATACGAAGTGGAATTGAAGAACGTGGGTTCGAAGATCAAATCTGGACCGTCAAGATGATCAGAAGCAGTTAAATTTTCATCGAAGTATAAATAGAAATTCCTTAGAAGGAATCGAGGTCGCAAAACTGTTTTACAAAACTTCTCTGAAAATTCTAAGTATTCAAGCGTTAGAAAGAAAGGAATTCTGAAGAGAACAATGTACGGTTTGTGAACCACCTTTATTGTATTCAACTTTACAATTAATGCAATTTACTTTACTGCAATTTACTGCAATTTACTGCAATTGTTATTATCTTTTGTTTGGAGTTTGTTGAATTGAGGCGATTCGAATCAACCTACTCTATCTTTTTCGTTAAGAAGACTAAAACCACAAGTGTTTGTTGAACTTTGATGAACACTGAAACCATTTTCTCACAACAAACAAGCATAAAATTGTCCTGAGATTCCTAGTTTGATCTCGCAAGTTTAAATACTTAAAACTAGCGCTTGTTTACCATTTTTCAGTGTAAACAAATTGGCACGCCCAGTGGGACTGGTTTTGTGCTTTTGTTTTTGTTGAAAACATTTTCTGTGTTAGTAACTGCCGTTTGCGGTTATGGCTAGAACTCCTCAAATGCATGGGTCTACTACTAGTCAACCTTCGAGTTCGACGAGTAGTGAAGGGAGTCCAGATTCAGGATCTAGCCCTCCCCCTAATTCGAACGTGGCGAGTATAACTTCTACTTCGCCAGTTACTAGCCTTCATGACTCTGGGTATGTACCAAGTTCCACAATGCCCATAACAACTATGGCATTTCATTCGGTGTCTTCAGGTTTTAGGGCAGTGAGGCCACCTCCTATGGCTTCGAACCCTTTATATGGTTATGTACCAACACCCACAACAGGTTTCCAGTCTTTACCAGTTTCTGAACCTGAGAGATATACTTCACCTAGGGTTACTCCAACACCATTAACTACTGCATCTGTTTTATCATTAAGACAACAAATGGATGAAAGTAACCATGATATGGTTAATCTTTTAACACAACAAATTGGTATTGTTTTTAATCCCTTAATCCAAAATACCAATGACAGTTACCAAATGCTGGCTTATCAAATGGGTCGAATTGCTGACTTTTTTGGTACTCCTGCACATCAGACTCAGCCTAGAGTTAATCATGTGGTACCACAAATGATTTTACCTGCTATGTCCGCCACTCCTGTTAACCCAAGGCCAACATATGTGGCTCCACAGTTTACACCAAACCAAGAGCCAATACAAATGGCTCAAGAGGAATACCAGTACCAAAATGAGGTTAATCAACAACCTCCAGTAGTTATGGTTCAAAGGAACCAAGATGCTGATGAAGTGGTTCGAAATGTCCAGAACATTAACAATTTCGCTGTGCCTAATAACTTGGCAAATTTAGTTTCTGCGCTATCTGAATATGTGCTACAAACATAGTTACCTAGAGGTTGGAAAGTCCCTAAATATACTAAGTTTGCAGGGGATACCAATGAGTCGACTGTTGAACATATTGCTAGATACTTAGCAGAATCTGGGAATTTGGCAAACAATGAGAATTTGAGAATGAAATATTTTCCTAATTCTCTAACCAAAAATGCTTTTACTTGGTTTACAACTCTGCCTCCCAATTCGATTCATAACTGGACTCAATTAGAAAGATTGTTCCATGAACAGTTTTACATGGGCCAAACTAAGATAAGTCTTAAGGAATTGGCTAGTGTTAAGAGAAAAACACAAGAGTCTGTTGATGATTATCTGAATAGGTTCAGATTACTAAAGGCTAGATGCTTTACATCAGTGCCTGAACATGAACTAGTTGAAATGGCTGCAGGTGGCCTAGACTATTCGATTAGGAAAAAACTAGATGAAGGTGGAAAAACACAAGAAGGGGGGGGGGTTGAATTGTGTTTTGAGAATTAAAATCTTTTCGAAATAATACTAAGTTCGCAGCGGATGAAACACAAAATAAAAGAGATGCTGAGAGAAAGAGAGAAAGAAGGACACAGAATTTATCCTGGTTCCCCTCACAAATCGAGAGTACTCCAGTCCCCTTGTTACTAACAAGAGATTTTCACTATAATCTACTAAAGATTACAAATTGCTCAAGCACACTTGCAAGAGACTTCTCAGGTGCTCAAGTTTCACTAAACAAGAGACTTCTCAAATGCTCAAGTTAAACTTAACAAGAGACTTCTCAAACAAACTTAAGAATAAGAATGAATGTTAAGGAACACTTGATATACTATCAGAGGTGTTTACAAAATACAACTCAAATTGTTCTAAGACTTAGAATGACAGATTTAAAATATGATGTCAGAATGCTTCTTAGTCTTTGAACGTAGTAATAGAACAGTCGTTAGAACAGTAGTTAGAACAGTTGTCATTTCTTCCATTTGAGTCTTCTATTTATACTTGGAGGAAGATGATGACCGTTGCAGAGAGAGAGGTGCCAGCTGGAATTTACTCGTACAATTGATAGCTGTATATTGCCTTCTTTGGTAAGGAATTCCAATTCCACTACCTAGCTATTCAATTTATCACTCATCCATTTTGAGTAATAATAGTACGATAGTACAATCCTCAAATGCGCTCCACTTATGGATAAGGTTAACGTTGTACCAACGAATATTCCTTCCTGTGGATGTGACAGAGCCTTGAAGTGGATTGTTCTTCAATCATTGGTTCTGTATAGGTCAGCTCTTGAGTGACGTAAATTCCTTTTGCTTCTGATGTTCTTGTCATAGCTTCTTAAGATCTTCAGCTTCTGAACTTCATCAGAGCCTAGCTTTTGGTCTTCAGAAGTGCTATCTTCAGCACGCAAAAATTAAGCTTCTGATGAACAGCGATACTCTTTCAGAGCTTGTCTTGACTGGCTTCTCTGCTACTATTCATAGTGCTTCTGCATGAATTTTAACTTGTAATTCTGCACACTAGAATAATCATTAGTAATACCAATTGTAATTTTAATACTTTGTTATCATCAAAACCACTTAAAACATTAGAGGTTCATGTCAGACCCACTTTGTTCCAACAATCTCCCCCTTTTTGATGATGACAAACCAAAGCATTAAAATTCAATTGTTGTTGATTTAATTTAATTATGATGACTTCAGGTTTCAAAGGTTTGCAATCTCCCCCTGAGTCTGATAATCCATAAGGGTAGGTTTGTAAGCTCCCCCTAAGTTTTATCCATAATTAATTAAAACAGTTTAAGAGTTGATTTATTAACTTAAAATAAATTTTCATATTTAACTCTCAGAAGCATAGTTTTGCAAGCTTTGCTTCTTAGAGTTTGATAATGCTCAGAAGCGGTTTGCAAGCTCTTCTGACATTGTCTATGAATTTTATTTTAGGTTCTTAAATTTTCTCCCCTTTCAATAATCGTTCAGAATGAGAAAGAATTATAAGAGATAAATATTGATTCATAATGCTTTTAACATTACAGTTTCAGATTGAGCAGTATATGAATGAATCAACATTAATTTTAACGCTACTCTTACTCCCCCTTTTGGCATCAGTCAAAAAGACACAGAAAACCAAGCAGTCAAATGCGTCATAACAAGGCAGTCAAGTCAAAAAGTGATGACAACTAAATTCATTTAATGAATTGCGTTGAAAACCGTCCTGACAAGAGAGCTTGATGACACTATAAAAAGGGATGATTCCTCTCATTTTACTCATCCAGAGTAATCAAGTAACATTAAAAGAAAAACAAACAATGGAAAGGCAGGTTACCAAGGATGCTTCAGGCTCAAAAGGAGAGAGCAAGAAGGGAGCAGAGCCCTGGCGCTGCGAAGAAAACAAGCTACGCTACGAAAGGAACAAGCAAGAACTGATTTTGACAGAGTCAGAGGAAGAGGAAATGGGCTCTGATCTGGAAGAATTTTTATGGACATACAATGATGATACTCCATACGAAGAGTACGAGGCTGCTATTCAGAAGAACACTGAAGAACTAGTGCAAAAAGCCACTGCCAACTTGCTTGCTTACATTAAGGAGAAACATAAGAAGCTAGATGCAGAGTCTTCTGAAGTTAAGCCTAGCTCTAAGTAGAGTCTTATCATTCTATGTAATAGAAATTCTTCAATAATATTAATAAAGAAGTTTATGCTATTAATTCCCTTTGTTTTGAGCAAGTTTCTTATATATATATACCTCATTCCTATTGTCAGAAAACCAGTTACCAGACACGCCTCATTCGGTATTGGTGCCCCGTTGTTAAACAGGCTTTAATACTAAGAAGCTATTTCATGAGTAAACAGGAGTACTGATGAGAGTGACTCTTAGGTTTTGAAAATCCTAGGCTTATTAGTTTAAAAACTAAGATGCTCTCCAGCATCTTTCACTAGAGTCAGAATTCTCAAGAGTACTAGACAAAATCATGGTATATAGAAAAGTTAAATTTTGAAAAACAAATATAAAACAGACATATAAGCAAATAACAAACACACAAATATGGATAATATAGATATGAATTAAAAAAAAAATTATCCAAAAATTACACAAGAACTAATAACAAATAAGTGCTCAGACATAAGGGTTAAGGTTTGGGTTGTTGTTGAGTAAGCTTTAGAAGAAGTTCCATCATTGCATCTATCTTCTTGTTAGTAGCTTCACCAGATCTGTTCATGTCTTCTCTTATATCGGCCCTGAATTCATCCATTTCATTTCTTAGTTCCTCTCTTAAGTCATGCTTGATTACATCCAGAGCTTCTTGCATAACAAAGGGTATAGCAGATGAAGAAGAGCCTTGGACAAGTACTGGTGGAGATCTAGGAGGAGATGAAGCAGCAATGAGAGCTTTACCTTTATCAGAATCTGGTTCACTAAGGTTCTGATCATTCATAACAATATCTTCTGCAGCTCCTTGATTCTCAATAATCTTATTAGTCTCAATGACAGCAATGTGAACAGCTCTATCAACCAATAACTTGAAGGCTTCTTGTTCAGCAAGCCTCTGACGTTCCATTTCAGCAGTTATCCTAGCCTGCTCATCATCCAGAGATCTTGTGATACTTTCATTCACAGCAGCTAAAAATGCTAACCTCTGACATTCTTCTTCATGGTTGAAAGATGTGAGCCTTGGAGCGTTTATCTTCTCAACAATCTCAAACAGTTCCTGTACAGTGTTTGCTCCTCTACCCTTAATCTTATCCTTCAGGTGAGTACTGAGAATCCTTAAAGATTTACCAAACAAGTACTCTAATTCCCTGACATCAGCATCCATATCAGAGGGAAAGATAAGAGCTTCTTCCTCTCTTTGTTTGAACCTCTTAAGTCTAATACCTATAGCATTATTTAGCAGCTCAAGGTTTGGTTCAGAGTCAGAATTGAAAAAGGGTAAGGATGGGTCAAAGGGAATGGTTGGTTCAGGTTCCTTTCTTTTGAGTTCAATGATTTTGATTTTGCTGAGATTTGGAGGTATGATATATTCATCAAGATTGATGGAATCCTTGAATATTTGATGTTCAGCTTTAGTTAGGTGTTGGTAAAGCTCAAGAACCTCTTCTAAAACTAGAGGTTTGTTGAGTGGGTCAGAGACAGGTTGTGGTGATTGATGTTGTTGTTCAGTCATGATTTTATTTGGTGATTGATAAGGGGATTGTTGGGCTTCAGAATGAGCAATTGACTCATCCTGAACAGGTGTAAAGGTAGGTGGATTTTCTTGTGAGATATGATCAAGTGAGGGAGTGGGTGTGTGAATGACCTGTGTGTTTTGTGTTTTATGGACGGGTGAATCATTTGTGAGATTCATGGATGGAAATTGAAGTGGTGAATTTGGATTTGAGTTGGTAAATGCAACACCACACATGTGTTGTTCAAGATGTTCTATGACAGAATCTTGATTTGTGGATTGATTGAGAATGGTGGTGTCTTCATTGATAGTAGGTTCTTCATCAGAAGAGAGATGAATGGGCTTTATGGTGGTTTTCTTTGTGGTTTTCTTGAAAGAGGTTCTCTTTGGTGTAAGAGTTTTCTTTTGTTTTGGGTTGGATTCTCTGATGAGTGTAGCAATTAACTCATCCGAGGCAGTGCTGGTATCTGATGAAGATGATGATGATATAGCTTTATGATCAGGTAAGACTACACTAATAGGTACAGTGAAGTCTATGGGTTGAGGTTGATTGGTAGATGAAGGAGGTTGAGAAATAGATGGTTTAGCAATAGAGGGTTGAGGTTCAGAACCAATAACCTGAGCTACAGGAATGCTAGAAGTATTAGATTCAGAGATCTTACCTTTTGGTTTAGAAGCTCTGGTCTTTAATCTCTTTGCAGGTTTAGCAGGGTTCTGATCTTCCTCAGAAGCTGAAGGCCTATCATGCCTTTTCTTTGTCCGCTTTTCCTTCTGAACAGCTTCAGTCATCATATTTTCAGCACCTTCCTCAATCTCATCAGCACTAGCATGTCCTTGATCATCAGAGCCTTCATCAATCATTTCTTGCTCAGTAGTTCTTGGCTTTCTTCTGCTCCTTGTAATATCTCTTGGTCCCTTGAAGATATCCCAATTAGGAACACTTACAACCATTTTCCTGGGCACACTGACCCCAGTATCTCTTCTTACTGATTCAAGAAAGTTCTTGATGACCTCCTCATTATCATGTTCTGATATGGTGGGAAACCCATCACACCAGAAGTACTTTTCGTACACTTGCTGTAGAGGTGTTTTCACTTGAATGATTTCTTCCTTGGTTTTTCTCTTCATGTTGACCAGAACTGATGCATCATACTTAGCAGTTTGGAAAACTCTAAGTTTTTCTTTGGCACTCACAATGTCTGTGAGTTTGGTTTGCCTTATCAGTTCTGAAATTAATCTTGGGTGATGAATGATCGATGGTATTTTAGTTCTACCCTCATTGATGGTAAGGCACATGTGATCAAAAAGAATCTTAGCCAAATTAACTTTTACCCTCTTGTATAAGAACCAGATGAGATGTTTGTGTGGAATGGAGATGGTATCTAATCCACCTTTTCTGGTGAAGATAGTAGACAAACACATTCTAAAAGCAAATTCAAATGTGTTCTTCATGTGCATTACTTTTCCAAAATCCTTTTGTGTGCATCCAGATTTAAAGAGGTCCTGATGAATTGAATCCAAATGCTTGCTTTTCTTATCATACATTTCTATATCTTCTCCTTTGTTGTCTAAACCCAGAATCTTAGCAATGTGTGCCTGAGTTATCACAACATTGATTCCCAAAATATTTGACCTAATTTCCCTTTCTCTATAAGGTTTAAGACCAAGTTCCTTTCTTGTTTTCCCTCGTAATTCCTTGTTCTTCTCAACCATATCCTTGTATTCTTTATCAGCACTTGCTCTATCGTACACTTTAGCCTTCTGCCAGAAATACTTCACTATGTCGTAGTATACGAAGCCATTAAGCATCTCAAAATAATTTTGCCATTGTTGGTTGTAGAACAAGTATTGAATGTCAATCCCATTCGCTTTCAAACTTTCAAAATCCACGAACTTCTCAGTGAAGAAATCATAAGCATCTGGTCCAGCGTCAGTTTGATGATGTTCGTAGACTAGGTTATCTTTTGAATTAAGATCGATGATGGGTGGTAACGTAGGGTTAAAGGGTTCTTGAACGATTTCGTTTGATGAACGAGCAGCCATAGTTGCAGAGAATTAAGAAGATGAAGATTGGGAATTTCTGTAAGGTCTAGGTTTGTGTAGGTAGTGATTTGTGTAAAAAAGTTGTGCAAGTGAGTGAAGTGACTTATGAATAGTAACTAGCACACATACACAGAGAAAATAAACATTGGGAGGGAGCGCGAGCAGTTTTAAAAATTAAATAATATACTTAACTGCCATAATCATCATTAACTGTTCTCTGCCCGTCAGGATCTAGACACGTGTTGTAAAAGTTTAATCATAGCTGACGCGTGTATAGACAACTGTTGTACACTTATTCGTACTGAACGTTTCATTTCTAAAAGGTTCAGAGCCTCACTCATTTGTATCTGACACCTCATCAGAACCTGTTACTCTTCAGAGCCTAAATTATTCAGAGCTTCCCAAGGGATACTCTAAATTATAAGAGGTTCTGATAGAGCTTCAGATGCTAATTCTATTCTACTTCTCAGAGCTAATTTTCTTCAGAGATATAGTGCATGTTCAAATTCTTTTTGATAAAATCAAATCTTTCAATAGCTAAAGGTTTAGTAAATATGTCAGCCCATTGATGTTCAGTATCAATGAATTGAATATCTATTGTACCTTTCTGAACATGATCCCTTATAAAATGGTGTTTTATTTCAATATGTTTAGCTCTAGAGTGTAGAATAGGGTTCTTAGACAAATGAATAGCAGCAGTATTGTCACAATATAGTGGAATACTACTTTCAGCTATGTTATAATCTTCCAACTGATACTTCATCCAGAGAAGCTGTGTGCAGCATTTAGCAGCTGAGATGTATTCTGCTTCTGCTGTAGACAAAGCAATAGTTGTTTGTCTCTTACTGGCCCAAGATATGAGATTCTCACCAATGAATTGGCAATTTCCACTAGTGGATTTCCTCTCAATCTTATCACCAGCATAGTCAGCATCACAGAATCCAACTAGCTTACTATCTAGGGATTTTTTATAAAGAAGTCCTAGATTAGTAGTTCCTTTCAGATATCTAAAGATCCTCTTAACAGCAGTTAAGTGAGGTTCTCTAGGATCTGACTGGAATCTAGCACACAAGCATACACTATATAGAATATCAGGTCTAGATGCTGTAAGGTAGAGTAATGAACCAATCATACCTCGATACAGCTTCTGATCTACTTTGCTTCCTATCTCTTCTTTGCTTAAGCTGCTGGTAGGATGCATGGGTGTAGACATTATCTTGCAGTCATCAAGGTTGAACTTCTTCAGAAGCTCTTTTGTATACTTGCTTTGATGAATGTAAGTGCCATCTTTTCCTTGATTAATTTGGATTCCAAGGAAGAACTTCAATTCACCCATCATACTCATCTCGAATTCATCCTGCATAAGCTTAGAGAAATTCTTGCAAAGAGAAGCATTAGTAGAACCAAAAATAATATCATCAACGTATATTTGAATGATTAAGATATCTTTCTTAGATGTCTTTCTGAATAATGTATTGTCAATTTGACCTTTTTGAAAACCATTTTCTAGAAGGAAATTACTCAGTCTTTCATACCAAGCTCTTGGAGCTTGTTTGAGACCATAGAGTGATTTCTTAAGTTTATAAACATAATTAGGATTTTTCAAATCCTCAAAACCTGGGGGTTGTTTAACATATACTTCTTCAGAAATAACACCATTAAGAAAGGCGCTTTTAACATCCATTTGGTACAATGTGATTCCATTGTTAACAGCATATGAAAGAAGTAACCTGATTGCTTCCAGTCTTGCTACTGGAGCAAATGTTTCAGTGAAGTCTATACCTTCTTGCTGACTGTAGCCTTGTGCTACCAGTCTAGCTTTATTTCTTACCACTTCACCTTGTTCATTCATTTTGTTTCTAAATACCCACTTGGTTCCAATGATGTTCTTATGTGCTGGTCTTGGCACTAAGTCCCATACATCATTTCTTTGAAACTGATTGAGCTCATCTTGCATAGCTACAATCCATCCATCGTCAGTAAGTGCTTCATCAACATTCTTTGGTTCTATCATTGAGATTAGTCCCAGAAGTGAATCAAGTTGTTGATAGTCTGATCTTGTCTTTCTTGGACTTTCTTTGTTTCCAAGAATTAAATCTTCTGGATGTGATGATCTATATTTGAACTTCCTTCTTGGAGCTTCATCAACATCAGCACTTGGTTGAGTGTCTTCTTCTGAAGTGTCATCATGTTCTTGTGATGCTTCTAATTGAGATGCTTCTTCAACATCTTCTTCCAATATAGCTTCTGAAGCTTCAACAGCTTCTGATGCTTTTTCAGGTTCTGAATCGATGTATTGGTATGGAACACCTGCATAACTATTATCTTGCTCTGACATTTTACTGTCAGGCTCTTTATCATCAAATCTAACATGTATAGATTCTTCCACTGTGTTAGTTTCAGAATTATACACTCTGTATGCCTTTGAGCGTTCAAAGTAACCTATGAAGATTCCCTTACAGGCTTTGACATCAAATTTTCTTTTGTAGGCCTTGTTGTTTAGAATGTAACATGTACATCCAAACTGATGAAAGTAAGAGATGTTGGGCTTTCTTCCTTTGAAGAGTTCATATGTTGTTAGATTCAATAGAGGTCTTATATAGATCCTATTTTGAATGTAACAAGCTGTGTTTACAGCTTCTGCCCAGAAGTGCTTAGCAAGTTTTGTCTCATGCATCATGGTTCTTGCCATTTCTTGTAAAGACCTGTTCTTTCTCTCTACAACACCATTTTGTTGTGGTGTTCTAGGAGCAGAGAACTCATGGACAATGCCATGATCTTCACAAAAAGTTGCAAATGGTTCGTTTTCAAATTCACCACCATGATCACTTCTAACCTTTAAGATTTTGAGACCTTTCTCATTTTGCACTTGAGTGCAGAAGATGCTGAACACATCATATGCATCATCTTTCACTCTTAGAAACTTTACCCAAGTCCATCTACTGTAATCATCAACAATGACTAATCCATATTTCTTCCCATTGATTGAGGCAGTACTTACTGGACCAAACAAATCAATGTGAAGTAGTTTTAAGGGTCTTGAGGTAGAGACAATGTTTTTAGGTTTAAAAGAAGTTTTTGAAATTTTGCCAATCTGACAAGGACCACACAGAGCATCTGAATGATATTTAAGATTTGGCAGGCCTTTAACCAACTTTAGTTTGCTAAGCTTAGAGATTAATCTCCAGTTAGCATGACCTAAGCGTTGGTGCCAGACCCACTTTTCATCATTCAGAGATAGAAGACAAACTATCTTCTGCTCAGTGAGTTCTGACAGATTCACCTTATAAACATTACCTCTTCTTAATCCTCTAAACAATATGGACTTGTCAGAATCATTGATTACTGTACATGCCTCTTTATCAAATTTAACAATAAATCCGCTATCACAAAATTGACTAATGCTAAGCAGATTATGTTTGAGGCCATCAACTAACCAAACATTTTTAATTGAAAGAGAAGAGTTACCAACTATACCTGTACCAATGATCTTCCCTTTTTGGTTTCCTCCAAACCCCACAGTACCTCCCTCTTTCAGAGTCAGGGTTTGGAACATATGCCTTTCTCCCGTCATATGTCGTGAGCAGCCACTGTCCAGGTACCAGCATTGCTGCTTTGGCCTTCTTAGTGTGCAAACCTGAAGCAAATATTATTTGAGATTTTGGTACCCATATCTTTATGGGTCCTTTTGTGTTAGTCTTTACAGGTCCAGGTGGTCTTTGTTTGAAGGACCTATCAGAGCTTCTAGAGTTAACCACCCTTGTTGAAAAGTTTTTGGGTTTAGTATAGCTCTTGAGCTTTGTTCTTGAATGTGTCAGAGCTTCTTTAGATTTAACATTAGCTTGAGGCTTAACAATCTTAGGTTCTGAGGTTTTATCCTTCAGAGTCTTTGACTTTTGAGCCTCTGGCTTTGATGTTCTATTAGAAGCTGACTCATTTAGAACTTCTGATTGACTCTTTACAAAGACAACCTTAGGTTTTGATTTATCTATATTAGAGGACTTTGAAGATAATGGATTATCTTTAAAACGTAAGAATCCAAGACCTTCTCCTCTATTTCTACTTACATGATAAATCAAAGAGGCTATTTTACTTCTTTTCATTCCATTGATAAGGAATTCCTGAAGAGCAAATTCATGTTCTGGAGGAACCTTATCATCAAGAACATAATGAGTTTCCATAAATTCATTTCTTGATTTTAGAGACTCATTTTGTTCAATTATTTCATTTGCCTTTTCGGTCAGGTTGTTATAGGCCTTTTTAAGGACCTTACACTCACCTGCCTTTTTGGTTAAAAGTTTTAAGGCATCTTTTAAGGAATCTATTAATTCAGAACGAGAAAGTTTAGCAAGTACCTCATCTTCATCTTCTGAATCTGAGTCAGCTTCGTGCTCAGAGTTCTCTTGGTCAGAAGCGGTTGCCATCAAGGCTAGGTTTGCTTCTTCTTCCCCATCAGAATCTGATTCCTGATCCAAATCATCCCAAGTGGCAAGGAACCCCTTCTTGAGCTTACTTTTGTATCTTTCTTTGTTAGAGGTTCTCTTGGATGTTTTACTCAGGTTCTCTGGGCAGTCAGCAATGAAGTGTCCTGGTTTGTTGCACTTAAAGCATTTGTTTTGTTCTTCCTTTTTATCCTTAGAAGCACTAACCTTCTTGGAAGAACCTCCAAACTTACCAGCATACTTCTTGCTTCTTTTAGCCCATTGCGATACTCTTGCAGCCATCAGAACCATTTCTTCTTCTTCATCAGAGTCCATTTCGTGACCTTCTTCAGAAGCTTCTTCATCAGATACTATAACCTTCGCCTTCAGAGCCTTAGAGGAACTCTTGGTGCTCAGGGCTATCCCTTTTAGCTTCTTAGTCGATTCGTCAGTCATAAGTTCCATCTCATGACTCTTTAGAGAACTAACCAAGCTTTCAAGAGACACATTATCTAAATCCTTAGATTCCTGAAACGCTGTCACTTTTGGTCTCCACTTTGGCGGCAAGCTTCTGAGTACTTTCCTTACATGATCAGCCTCAGTATAGCTCTTATCTAAAACTTGAAGTCCAGAAACAAGAATTTGAAACCTAGAGAACATTGTCTCAATGTCCTCTCCGTCCTTCATTTTAAATAATTCATACTGATGTACTAACAAGTTGGCCTTAGCCTCCTTAACTTGTTTATTTCCTTCATACTTGGATTTAAGAGAATCCCAGATAGACTTAGCCGTTCTCTTATCTCCAATTTTCAAGTACTCATCATGAGAGATGGCATTTGTCATCATCCCTTTTACACTGTGGTGCTTCTTATATTCCAGCTTTTGAGTAGGTGTAAAAGCCTTTCTGTCTTTAGAGCTAACAACGCCTTCTAAGTCCATATTTTCAAAGTTCACTCCATCTTCTACCAAGTCCCACAGATCACAATCAATCGCCATGATGTGACTGTACATCTTGGTTTTCCAGAATGGATAACCAGTCTCAGTTCCATTGAAAAAGGGAATTTTGTCAGAAGACCTTCTGTCTTTAGAATTAGAATCATAGTCAAACGGAACTTCATTGAGATTCTTCTCAGCAGACATGTTTTTCCTCCCTGAATCTTAACTGTTTCACTGATAGGTGAGAGTTAGGCAACAGCCCAGCTCCTGATACCAATTGAAGGTGGAAAAACACAAGAAGGGGGGGTTGAATTGTGTTTTGAGAATTAAAATCTTTTCGAAATAATACTAAGTTCGCAGCGGATGAAACACAAAATAAAAGAGATGCTGAGAGAAAGAGAGAAAGAAGGACACAGAATTTATCCTGGTTCCCCTCACAAATCGAGAGTACTCCAGTCCCCTTGTTACTAACAAGAGATTTTCACTATAATCTACTAAAGATTACAAATTGCTCAAGCACACTTGCAAGAGACTTCTCAGGTGCTCAAGTTTCACTAAACAAGAGACTTCTCAAATGCTCAAGTTAAACTTAACAAGAGACTTCTCAAACAAACTTAAGAATAAGAATGAATGTTAAGGAACACTTGATATACTATCAGAGGTGTTTACAAAATACAACTCAAATTGTTCTAAGACTTAGAATGACAGATTTAAAATATGATGTCAGAATGCTTCTTAGTCTTTGAACGTAGTAATAGAACAGTCGTTAGAACAGTAGTTAGAACAGTTGTCATTTCTTCCATTTGAGTCTTCTATTTATACTTGGAGGAAGATGATGACCGTTGCAGAGAGAGAGGTGCCAGCTGGAATTTACTCGTACAATTGATAGCTGTATATTGCCTTCTTTGGTAAGGAATTCCAATTCCACTACCTAGCTATTCAATTTATCACTCATCCATTTTGAGTAATAATAGTACGATAGTACAATCCTCAAATGCGCTCCACTTATGGATAAGGTTAACGTTGTACCAACGAATATTCCTTCCTGTGGATGTGACAGAGCCTTGAAGTGGATTGTTCTTCAATCATTGGTTCTGTATAGGTCAGCTCTTGAGTGACGTAAATTCCTTTTGCTTCTGATGTTCTTGTCATAGCTTCTTAAGATCTTCAGCTTCTGAACTTCATCAGAGCCTAGCTTTTGGTCTTCAGAAGTGCTATCTTCAGCACGCAAAAATTAAGCTTCTGATGAACAGCGATACTCTTTCAGAGCTTGTCTTGACTGGCTTCTCTGCTACTATTCATAGTGCTTCTGCATGAATTTTAACTTGTAATTCTGCACACTAGAATAATCATTAGTAATACCAATTGTAATTTTAATACTTTGTTATCATCAAAACCACTTAAAACATTAGAGGTTCATGTCAGACCCACTTTGTTCCAACACTAGATACTCAATATCTTCGAGACATGTCTCAATTGGCTGATAGAGTTAGGCAAATCGAAAGATTGAAAGCTGAAAAAGCCAGAAATTCTAAGTTTCATAAAAAGAAAGATGTTGCTTTTTTAGATTCTTTTGATAATGATTTTGGATATGAAACTGAAGATGAATATGTAGATATTGATGATAGTGATATCAATGTGGCAGAACTAAAACCAGGGCCTCCTTATACTTGTAAATTATTGAGGCCTTCGAATGGAAAGAATCCAATCGAACCAAAGAATGAAAAATATGCTACCAAAACTTATACGTTTGATATTACTAAATGTGATGAAATTTTTGATTTATTAGTCTCTGATGGTCAAATAGTTGTTCAAAAAGATTTGAAAATACCTCCAATAGAACAAAGAAAGAAAAGAGGTTATTGTAAATTTCATAACTATTTAGGCCATAAAACTTACCATTGTGTTCTTTTCAGGGATCTGGTTCAACGTGCTCTGAATGAAGGAAGGCTCAAGTTTGCTGAAAAAACTAAGCCTCCAATGAAAGTGGATACTAATCCATTGCCAGCTGCTGATGCAACCTATGTCGAAATCATGGATTGCAACATGGTCGAAGTCACTAAAGCAGATGTTGCTGCTGCAGTCAAGGCTATACCTGAAGCCGAGTACGAGAAGAAGGCTCAAGAGGCATACCCTGCTGCTGAAGAGGAATTAGAAGATTTCCTCAACAGGTGTAAGTTGAACAATGATGAAGTCATGCTATGCCCCAGATGCAGTGCTGTATGTGATAAAGAGGCGGTCACAAATCTGAAAAATGTGCTGCCTTATGCTGATAATAAGAGAAAATGGCCAAGTTCCAAACCAAATCAAAGGGGTTGGCCACATCAAAGAATTGATTGGAGTAAGTCCCATAACAAAGGGCTTTCTGTCCACCAGAGGCTAGGGCCTCAAAAGACCTTCAAACCATCCAACAAAGCACCTGTTAATCAATGGGTCAGTGGCCAATATGTGGCCTTTGATAAGAAATGGATGGAGAAAGGGAGCTCCAGCAATGTCAATGTGAAGTTCATTTCTGGAACTTCAAACTCGAAAATGGTTGCTGAGTCCAAGGTTGTTGTTGGATCGAAACCAACTGTTTGTTCGAAAGTGGTTGCTGAGCCACCGAATGTTCAATCTGCAAAAGAAGCCAACAAATATGGCTACAGAAACAACTACAAGGGGAAGAACCCCATGACTCGCACTCAATGGCGCAGATTTCAGCGCAAACAGAAGCTTGCTGCTCAACAGGCTAAGGCTGGGGATAACACAAGCAATTTGGAGAAAGTCGAATTGGCTAAGAGGCCAGTGAAGGAGAGATTGACTCCTATAAAAGAATCAAGTGCCGAAAACAACAAAGAGGCTGAGGATGAAGAAGATTTCATGGAGGATGACGATCTTCTGGATGACGAGCCTGACTTCGATGTACTTGTGAACGTGGTTTCTGTTCTACCTGTGGAATATGACATTCCAACTGAAGTTACTGAGGTAGAAGAGGAGTTTGGTGCATTAGAATTGGCTGATCATAAGCCAGTGTGTTATTATGTCATGGAGAATGGCTGCGTCGAAGCACATAATGCTGTGTTCGAGAAGCCAGACATTGGAATGAAGAACCATCTAAAGACCTTGTTCATAAGAGCCAAGGTAAATAACGTAGGAGTAAATAAAATCTTGGTGGATGGTGGTGCTGTGGTCAACATCATGCCCCACTTCATGCTTAAAAAGTTAGGTCTATTTGACACTGACTTACACTCCCACAATGTGGTTCTAGCCAATTATGAAGGCAAGACTGGCCACTCACTTGGTGCTATACAACTAGAAGTTTGTGTAGGCAGCACAGTCCGGAAAACCCTATTTATGGTTATTGCTGCTAGGCCAAACTACAACTTGCTATTAGGCAGGGAGTGGATTCATGGAGTTGGGGCTGTCCCTTCTTCCTTACACCAAAGGCTAATTCTGTGGAGAGATGATGGCCTTGTTGAAAATGTGGAGGCTGATCAGAGTGCTTATTTAGCGGATTCGAGTACTGTGACCCTTCAGAATTTTGACAAAAACTTGGCAAATATTGCTCCTTGTGGTGAGCAAGATGCTGCCTTCGATCCAAACATGGCAAACCCTGATGGTGTTTACCATTCTGTTAAGTTGCATCCTACCCATGGATTATGTTGGGAGAGGGAACCTGTTGATGGACCCTATGTTAGGGATGTTTATCCACCAGCTTCTGGGTGGGGTGATCTCGAAGATAATGATGATTGAATCCCCAGAATGGAGCAGGATTACGGCTTATGCAGCCGAAAACAGAATAAAAATGGCTATAGAGGCCATAGAATCTCAAGAAGATATGGCTTTCGAAGCCACTGGTGATATCCAACATGAATTGGCCACAAGTGTCAATGCTTTTAAAACTGGTAATGATCAAAGGTTGGATTGCATTTACGATGATGAGCCCCTGGGTTTTGAAAAGGATCCAATCAGTTCAAATCAAAGAATGCAAGCCCAAGATCCTTTGCAGGAGATCGATATTGGAGATGGCTCAATCAAAAGGCCAACTTACATCAGTACCAATATTGATCCAAACTTGAAGTTAAAGGTAATTCAGTTACTGAAAGAGTACAAGGATTGCTTTGCCTGGGACTACAATGAAATGCCAGGACTAAGCAAAGATCTGGTGGAACATAGGTTACCCCTTCGACCAGACAAAAAGCCTGTGAAGCAGCTTCCTAGGAGGTTTGCTCCAGAGATCATGACAAAGATCAAGATAGAAATCGAAAGGTTGCTCAAGTGCAAATTCATCAGAATAGCCAGGTGTGTAGAATGGTTAGCTAACATTGTTCTTGTTATGAAAAAGAATGGATCACTTAGAGTCTGTATAGATTTTAGGGATTTAAATAATGCTACACCAAAAGATGAGTATTCAATGCCTGTAGCAGAAATGTTAGTTGATTCAGCAGCAGGCCATGAATATTTAAGCATGCTAGATGGCTATTCTGGCTATAATCAAATTTTTATAGCTGATGATGATATTGCAAAAACTGCCTTTCGTTGCCCTGGTGCATTAGGCACTTATGAATGGGTAGTGATGCCCTTTGGATTGAAAAATGCAGGGGCAACATACCAAAGGGCAATGAATTCGATCTTTCTGAAGGTGGAAAAACACAAGAAGGGGGGGGTTGAATTGTGTTTTAAAAATTAAAACTTTTTACCTAATAGCGACTAAGTATGCAGCGGATAAAAACACAAATTAAAGAGAGGGTGCTGAGAGAGAGAAAGAAAGACACAGAATTTATCCTGGTTCCCCTCACAAATCGAGAGTACTCCAGTCCCCTTGTTACTAACAAGAGATTTTCACAATAATCTACTAAAGATTACAAATTGCTCAAGCACACTTGCAAGAGACTTCTCAGGTGCTCAAGTTTCACTAAACAAGAGACTTCTCAAATGCTCAAGTTAAACTTAACAAGAGACTTCTCAAACAAACTTAAGAATAAGAATGAATGTTAAGGAACACTTGATATACTATCAGAGGTGTTTACAAAATACAACTCAAATTGTTCTAAGACTTAGAATGACAGATTTAAAATATGATGTCAGAATGCTTCTTAGTCTTTGAACGTAGTAATAGAACAGTCGTTAGAACAGTAGTCATTTCTTCCATTTGAGTCTTCTATTTATACTTGGAGGAAGATGATGACCGTTGCAGAGAGAGAGGTGCCAGCTGGAATTTACTCGTACAATTGATAGCTGTATATTGCCTTCTTTGGTAAGGAATTCCAATTCCACTACCTAGCTATTCAATTTATCACTCATCCATTTTGAGTAATAATAGTACGATAGTACAATCCTCAAATGCGCTCCACTTATGGATAAGGTTAACGTTGTACCAACGAATATTCCTTCCTGTGGATGTGACAGAGCCTTGAAGTGGATTGTTCTTCAATCATTGGTTATGTATAGGTCAGCTCTTGAGTGACGTAAATTCCTTTTGCTTCTGATGTTCTTGTCATAGCTTCTTAAGATCTTCAGCTTCTGAACTTCATCAGAGCCTAGCTTTTGGTCTTCAGAAGTGCTATCTTCAGCACGCAAAAATTAAGCTTCTGATGAACAGCGATACTCTTTCAGAGCTTGTCTTGACTGGCTTCTCTGCTACTATTCATAGTGCTTCTGCATGAATTTTAACTTGTAATTCTGCACACTAGAATAATCATTAGTAATACCAATTGTAATTTTAATACTTTGTTATCATCAAAACCACTTAAAACATTAGAGGTTCATGTCAGACCCACTTTGTTCCAACAATCTCCCCCTTTTTGATGATGACAAACCAAAGCATTAAAATTCAATTGTTGTTGATTTAATTCAATTATGATGACTTCAGGTTTCAAAGGTTTGCAATCTCCCCCTGAGTCTGATAATCCATAGGGGTAGGTTTGTAAGCTCCCCCTAAGTTTTATCCATAATTAATTAAAACAGTTTAAGAGTTGATTTATTAACTTAAAATAAATTTTCATATTTAACTCTCAGAAGCATAGTTTTGCAAGCTTTGCTTCTTAGAGTTTGATAATGCTCAGAAGCGGTTTGCAAGCTCTTCTGACATTGTCTATGAATTTTATTTTAGGTTCTTAAATTTTCTCCCTTTTCAATAATCGTTCAGAATGAGAAAGAATCATAAGAGATAAATATTGATTCATAATGCATTTAACATTACAGTTTCAGATTGAGCAGTATATGAATGAATCAACATTAATTTTAACGCTACTCTTACTCCCCCTTTTGGCATCAGTCAAAAAGACACAGAAAACCAAGCAGTCAAATGCGTCATAACAAGGCAGTCAAGTCAAATAGTGATGACAACTAAATTCATTTAATGAATTGTGTTGAAAACCGTCCTGACAAGAGAGCTTGATGACACTATAAAAAGGGATGATTCCTCTCATTTTACTCATCCAGAGTAATCAAGTAACATCAAAAGAAAAACAAACAATGGAAAGGCAGGTTACCAAGGATGCTTCAGGCTCAAAAGGAGAGAGCAAGAAGGGAGCAGAGCCCTGGCGCTGCGAAGAAAACAAGCTACGCTACGAAAGGAACAAGCAAGAACTGATTTTGACAGAGTCAGAGGAAGAGGAAATGGGCTCTGATCTGGAGGAATTTTTATGGACATACAATGATGATACTCCATACGAAGAGTACGAGGCTGCTGTTCAGAAGAACACTGAAGAACTAGTGCAAAAAGCCACTGCCAACTTGCTTGCTTACATTAAGGAGAAACATAAGAAGCTAGATGCAGAGTCTTCTGAAGTTAAGCCTAGCTCTAAGTAGAGTCTTATCATTCTATGTAATAGAAATTCTTCAATAATATTAATAAAGAAGTTTATGCTATTAATTCCCTTTGTTTTGAGCAAGTTTCTTATATATATATACCTTATTCCTATTGTCAGAAAACCAGTTACCAGATACGCCTCATTCGGTATTGGTGCCCCGTTGTTAAACAGGCTTTAATACTAAGAAGCTATTTCATGAGTAAACAGGAGTACTGATGAGAGTGACTCTTAGGTTTTGGAAATCCTAGGCTTATTAGTTTAAAAACTAAGATGCTCTTCAGCATCTTTCACTAGAGTCAGAATTCTCAAGAGTACCAGACAATATCATGGTATATAGAAAAGTTAAATTTTGAAAAACAAATATAAAACAAACATATAAGCAAATAACAAACACACAAATATGGATAATATAGATATGAATTAAAGAAAAAATTATCCAAAAATTACACAAGAACTAATAACAAATAAGTGCTCAGACATAAGGGTTAAGGTTTGGATTGCTGTTGAGTAAGCTTTAGAAGAAGTTCCATCATTGCATCTATCTTCTTGTTAGTAGCTTCACCAGATCTGTTCATGTCTTCTCTTATATCGGCCCTGAATTCATCCATTTCATTTCTTAGTTCCTCTCTTAAGTCATGCTTGATTACATCCAGAGCTTCTTGCATAACAGAGGGTATAGCAGATGAAGAAGAGCCTTGGACAAGTACAGGTGGAGATCTAGGAGGAGATGAAGCAACAATGGGAGCTTTACCTTTATCAGAATCTGGTTCACTAAGGTTCTGATATAACAATATCTTCTGCAGCTCCTTGATTCTCAATAATCTTATTAGTTTCAATGACAGCAATGTGAACAGCTCTATCAACCAATAACTTGAGGGCTTCTTGTGCAGCAAGCCTCTGACGTTCCATTTCAGCAGCTATCTTAGCCTGCTCTTCATCCAAGGATCTTCTCATACTTTCATCAACAGCAGCTAAAAAAGCTAACCTCTGACATTCTTCTTCATGGTTGAAGAATGTGAGCCTTGGAGCACATGTCCTCTCAGCAATCTCAAATAGTTCCCGTACAGTGTTTGCTCCTCTACCCTTAATCTTAACCTTCAGATGAGTACTGAGAATCCTTAAAGATTTACCAAATAAGTACTCTAATTCCCTGACATCAGCATCTATATCAGAAGGGAAGATAAGAGCTTCTTCCTCTCTTTGTTTGAGCCTCTTAAGTCTAATACCTATAGCATTATTTAGCAGCTCAAGGTTTGGTTCAGAGTCAGAGTTGAAATAGGGCAAGGATGGGTCAAAGGGAATGGTTGGTTCAGGTTTCTTTCTTTTGAGTTCAATGATTTTGATTTTACTGAGATTTGGAGGTATGATATCATCATCAAGATTGATGGAATCCTTGAATATTTGATGTTCAGCTTTAGTTAGGTGTTGGTAAAGCTCAAGAACCTCTTCTAAAACTAGAGGTTTGTTGAGTGGGTCAGAGACAGGTTGTGGTGATTGATGAGGGGATTGTTGGGCTTCAGAATGAGCAATTGACTCATCCTGAACAGGTGTAAAGGTAGGTGGATTTTCTTGTGAGATATGATCAAGTGAGGGAGGGGGTGTGTGAATGACCTGTGTGTTTTGTGTTTTATGGACGGGTGAATCATTTGTGAGATTCATGGATGGAAATTGAAGTGGTGAGTTTGGATTTGAGTTGGTAAATGCAACACCACACATGTGTTGTTCAAGATGTTCTATGACAGAATCTTGATTTGTGGATTGATTGAGAATGGTGGTGTCTTCATTGATAGTAGGTTCTTCATCAGAAGAGAGATGAATGGGCTTTATGGTGGTTTTCTTTGTGGTTTTCTTGAAAGAGGTTCTCTTTGGTGTAAGAGTTTTCTTTTGTTTTGGGTTGGATTCTCTGATGAGTGTAGCAATTAACTCATCCGAGGCAGTGCTGGTATCTGATGAAGATGATGATGATATAGCTTTATGATCAGGTAAGACTACACTAATAGGTACAGTGAAGTCTATGGGTTGAGGTTGATTGGTAGATGATGGAGGTTGAGAAATAGATGGTTTAGCAATAGAGGGTTGAGGTTCAGAACCAATAACCTGAGCTACAGGAATGCTAGAAGTATTAGATTCAGAGATCTTACCTTTTGGTTTAGAAGCTCTGGTCTTTAATCTCTTTGCAGGTTTAGCAGGGTTCTGATCTTCCTCAGAAGCTGAAGGCCTATCATGCCTTTTCTTTGTCCGCTTTTCCTTCTGAACAGCTTCAGTCATCATATTTTCAGCACCTTCCTCAATCTCATCAGCACTAGCATGTCCTTGATCATCAGAGCCTTCATCAATCATTTCTTGCTCAGTAGTTCTTGGCTTTCTTCTGCTCCTTGTAATATCTCTTGGTCCCTTGAAGATATCCCAATTAGGAACACTTACAACCATTTTCCTGGGCACACTGACCCCAGTTTCTCTTCTTACTGATTCAAGAAAGTTCTTGATGACCTCATCATTATCATGTTCTGATATGGTGGGAAACCCATCACACCAGAAGTACTTTTCGTACACTTGCTGTAGAGGTGTTTTCACTTGAATGATTTCTTCCTTGGTTTTTCTCTTCATGTTGACCAGAACTGATGCATCATACTTAGCAGTTTGGAAAACTCTAAGTTTTTCTTTGGCACTCACAATGTCTGTGAGTTTGGTTTGCCTTATCAGTTCTGAAATTAATCTTGGGTGATGAATGACCGATGGTATTTTAGTTCTACCCTCATTGATGGTAAGGCACATGTGATCAAAAAGAATCTTAGCCAAATTAACTTTTACCCTCTTGTATAAGAACCAGATGAGATGTTTGTGTGGAATGGAGATGGTATCCAATCCACCTTTTCTGGTGAAGATAGTGGACAAACACATTCTGAAAGCAAATTCAAATGTGTTCTTCATGTGCATTACTTTTCCAAAATCCTTTTGTGTGCAACCAGATTTAAAGAGGTCCTGATGAATTGAATCCAAATGCTTGCTTCTCTTATCATACACTTCTATATCTTCTCCTTTGTTGTCTAAACCCAGAATCTTAGCAATGTGTGCCTGAGTTATCACAACATTGATTCCCAAAATATTTGACCTAATTTCCCTTTCTCTATAAGGTTTAAGACCAAGTTCCTTTCTTGTTTTCCCTCGTAATTCCTTGTTCTTCTCAACCATATCCTTGTATTCTTTATCAGCACTTGCTCTATCGTACACTTTAGCCTTCTGCCAGAAATACTTCACTATGTCGTAGTATACGAAGCCATTAAGCATCTCAAAGTAATTTTGCCATTGTTGGTTGTAGAACAAGTATTGAATGTCAATCCCATTCGCTTTCAAACTTTCAAAATCCACGAACTTCTCAGTGAAGAAATCATAAGCATCTGGTCCAGCGTCAGTTTGATGATGTTCGTAGACTAGGTTATCTTTTGAATTAAGATCGATGATGGGTGGTAACGTAGGGTTAAAGGGTTCTTGAACGATTTCGTTTGATGAACGAGCAGCCATATTTGCAGAGAATTAAGAAGATGAAGATTGGGAATTTCTGTAAGGTCTAGGTTTGTGTAGGTAGTGATTTTGTGTAAAAAGTTGTGCAAAGTGAGTGAAGTGACTTATAAATAGTAACTAGCACACATACACAGAGAAAGTAAACATTGGGAGGGAGCGCGAGCAGTTTTAAAAATTAAATAATATACTTAACTGCCATAATCATCATTAACTGTTCTCTGCCCGTCAGGATCTAGACACGTGTTGAAAAAGTTTAAACATAGCTGACGCGTGTATAGACAACTGTTGTATACTTACTCGTACTGAACGTTTCATTTCCAAAAGGTTCAGAGCCTCACTCATTTGTATCTGACACCTCATCAGAACCTGTTACTCTTCAGAGCCTAAATTATTCAGAGCTTCCCAAGGGATACTCTAAATTATAAGAGGTTCTGATAGAGCTTCAGATGCTAATTCTATTCTACTTCTCAGAGCTAATTTTCTTCAGAGATATAGTGCATGTTCAAATTCTTTTTGATAAAATCAAATCTTTCAATAGCTAAAGGTTTAGTAAATATGTCAGCCCATTGATGTTCAGTATCAATGAATTGAATATCTATTGTACCTTTCTGAACATGATCCCTTATAAAATGATGTTTTATTTCAATATGTTTAGCTCTTGAGTGTAGAATAGGGTTCTTAGACAAATGAATAGCAGCAGTATTGTCACAATATAGTGGAATACTTCTTTCAGCTATGTTATAATCTTCCAACTGATATTTCATCCAGAGAAGCTGTGTGCAGCATTTAGCAGCTGAGATGTATTCTGCTTCTGCTGTAGACAAAGCAATAGTTGTTTGTCTCTTGCTGGCCCAAGATATGAGATTTTCAACAATGAATTGGCAATTTCCACTAGTGGATTTCCTCTCAATCTTATCACCAGCATAGTCAGCATCACAGAATCCAACTAGCTTACTATCTAGGGATTTTTTATAAAGAAGTCCTAGATTAGTAGTTCCTTTCAGATATCTAAAGATCCTCTTAACAGCAGTTAAGTGAGGTTCTCTAGGATCTGACTGGAATCTTGCACACAAGCATACACTATATAGAATATCAGGTCTAGATGCTGTAAGGTAGAGTAAAGAACCAATCATACCTCGATACAGCTTCTGATCTACTTTGCTTCCTATCTCTTCTTTGCTTAAGCTGCTGGTAGGATGCATGGGTGTAGACATTATCTTGCAGTCATCAAGGTTGAACTTCTTCAGAAGCTCTTTTGTATACTTGCTTTGATGAATGTAAGTGCCATCTTTTCCTTGATTAATTTGGATTCCAAGGAAGAACTTCAATTCACCCATCATACTCATCTCGAATTCATCCTGCATAAGCTTAGAGAAATTCTTGCAAAGAGAAGCATTAGTAGAACCAAAAATAATATCATCAACGTATATTTGAATGATTAAGATATCTTTCTTAGATGTCTTTCTGAATAATGTATTGTCAATTTGACCTTTTTGAAAACCATTTTCTAAAAGGAAATTACTCAGTCTTTCATACCAAGCTCTTGGAGCTTGTTTGAGACCATAGTGTGATTTCTTAAGTTTATAAACATAATTAGGATTTTTCAAATCCTCAAAACCTGGGGGTTGTTTGACATATACTTCTTCAGAAATAACACCATTAAGGAAGGCGCTCTTAACATCCATTTGGTACAACGTGATTCCATTGTTAACAGCATATGAAAGAAGTAACCTGATTGCTTCCAGTCTTGCTACTGGAGCAAATGTTTCAGTGAAGTCTATACCTTCTTGCTGACTGTAGCCTTGTGCTACCAGTCTAGCTTTATTTCTTACCACTTCACCTTGTTCATTCATTTTGTTTCTAAATACCCACTTGGTTCCAATGATGTTCTTATGTGCTGGTCTTGGCACTAAGTCCCATACATCATTTCTTTGAAACTGATTGAGCTCATCTTGCATAGCTACAATCCATCCATCGTCAGTAAGTGCTTCATCAACATTCTTTGGTTCTATCATTGAGATTAGCCCCAGAAGTGAATCAAGTTGTTGATAGTCTGATCTTGTCTTTCTTGGACTTTCTTTGTTTCCAAGAATTAAATCTTCTGGATGTGATGATCTATATTTGAACTTCCTTCTTGGAGCTTCATCAACATCAGCACTTGGTTGAGTGTCTTCTTCTGAAGTGTCATCATGTTCTTGTGATGCTTCTAATTGAGATGCTTCTTCAGCATCTTCTTCCAATACAGCTTCTGAAGCTTCAACAGCTTCTGATGCTCTTTCAGGTTCTGATTCGATGTATTGGTATGCAACACCTGCATAACTATTATCTTGCTCTGACATTTTACTGTCAGGCTCTTTATCATCAAATCTAACATGTATAGATTCTTCCACTGTGTTAGTTTCAGAATTATACACTCTGTATGCCTTTGAGCGTTCAGAGTAACCTATAAAGATTCCCTTACAGGCTTTGGCATCGAATTTTTTTTTGTAGGCCTTGTTGTTTAGAATGTAACATGTACATCCAAACTGATGAAAGTAAGAGATGTTGGGCTTTCTTCCTTTGAAGAGTTCATATGTTGTTAGATTCAATAGAGGTCTTATATAGATCCTATTTTGAATGTAACAAGCTGTGTTTACAGCTTCTGCCCAGAAGTGCTTAGCAAGTTTTGTCTCATGCATCATGGTTCTTGCCATTTCTTGTAAAGACCTGTTCTTTCTCTCTACAACACCATTTTGTTGTGGTGTTCTAGGAGCAGAGAACTCATGGACAATGCCATGATCTTCACAAAAAGTTGCAAATGGTTCGTTTTCAAATTCACCACCATGATCACTTCTAACCTTTAAGATTTTGAGACCTTTCTCATTTTGCACTTGAGTGCAGAAGATGCTGAACACATCATATGCATCATCTTTCACTCTTAGAAACTTTACCCAAGTCCATCTACTGTAATCATCAACAATGACTAATCCATATTTCTTCCCATTGATTGAGGCAGTACTTACTGGACCAAACAAATCAATGTGAAGTAGTTCTAAGGGTCTTGAGGTAGAGACAATGTTTTTAGGTTTAAAAGAAGTTTTTGAAATTTTGCCAATCTGACAAGGACCACACAGAGCATCTGAATGATATTTAAGATTTGGCAGGCCTTTAACCAACTTTAGTTTGCTAAGCTTAGAGATTAATCTCCAGTTAGCATGACCTAAGCGTTGGTGCCAGACCCACTTTTCATCATTCAGAGATAGAAGACAAACTATCTTCTGCTCAGTGAGTTCTGACAGATTCACCTTATAAACATTACCTCTTCTTAATCCTTTAAACAATATGGACTTGTCAGAATCATTGATTACCGTACATGCCTCTTTATCAAATTTAACAATGAATCCGCTATCACAAAATTGACTAATGCTAAGCAGATTATGTTTGAGGCCATCAACTAACCAAACATCTTTAATTGAAAGAGAAGAGTTACCAACTATACCTGTACCAATGATCTTCCCTTTTTGGTTTCCTCCAAACCCCACAGAACCTCCCTCTTTCAGAGTCAGGGTTTGGAACATATGCCTTTCTCCCGTCATATGTCGTGAGCAGCCACTGTCCAGGTACCAGCATTGCTGCTTTGGCCTTCTTGGTGTGCAAACCTGAAGCAAATATTATTTGAGATTTTGGTACCCATATCTTTATGGGTCCTTTTGTGTTAGTCTTTACAGGTCTAGGTGGTCTTTGTTTGAAGGACCTATCAGAGCTTCTAGAGTTAACCACCCTTGTTGAAAAGTTTTTGGGTTTGGTATAGCTCTTGAGCTTTGTTCTTGAATGTGTCAGAGCTTCTTTAGATTTAACATTAGCTTGAGGCTTAACAATCTTAGGTTCTGAGGTTTTATCCTTCAGAGTCTTTGACTTTTGAGCCTCTGGCTTTGATGTTCTATTAGAAGCTGACTCATTAAGAACTTCTGATTGACTTTTTACAAAGACAACCTTAGGTTTTGATTTATCTATATTAGAGGACTTTGAAGATAATGGATTATCTTTAAAACGTGAGAATCCAAGACCTTCTCCTCTATTTCTACTTACATGATAAATCAAAGAGGCTATTTTACTTCTTTTCATTCCATTTATAAGGAATTCCTGAAGAGCAAATTCATGTTCTGGAGGAACCTTATCATCAAGAACATAATGAGTTTCCATAAATTCATTTCTTGATTTTAGAGACTCATTTTGTTCAATTATTTCATTTGCCTTTTCGGTCAGGTTGTTATAGGCCTTTTTAAGGACCTTACACTCACCTGCCTTTTTGGTTAAAAGTTTTAAGGCATCTTTTAAGGAATCTATTAATTCAGAACGAGAAAGTTTAGCAAGTACCTCTTCTTCATCTTCTGAATCTGAGTCAGCTTCGTGCTCAGAGTTCTCTTGGTCAGAAGCGGTTGCCATCAAGGCTAGGTTTGCTTCTTCTTCCCCATCAGAATATGATTCCTGATCCAAATCATCCCAAGTGGCAAGGAACCCCTTCTTGAGCTTACTTTTGTATCTTTCTTTGTTAGAGGTTCTCTTGGATGTTTTACTCAGGTTCTCTGGGCAGTCAGCAATGAAGTGTCCTGGTTTGTTGCACTTAAAGCATTTGTTTTGTTCTTCCTTTTTATCCTTAGATGCACTAACCTTCTTGGAAGAACCTCCAAACTTACCAGCATACTTCTTGCTTCTTTTAGCCCATTGCGATACTCTTGCAGCCATCAGAACCATTTCTTCTTCTTCATCAGAGTCCATTTCATGACCTTCTTCAGAAGCTTCTTCATCAGATACTATAACCTTCGCCTTCAGAGCCTTAGAGGAACTCTTGGTGCTCAGGGCTATCCCTTTTAGCTTCTTAGTCGATTCGTCAGTCATAAGTTCCATCTCATGACTCTTTAGAGAACTAACCAAGCTTTCAAGAGACACAGTATCTAAATCCTTAGATTCCTGAAACGCTGTCACTTTTGGTCTCCACTTTGGCGGCAAGCTTCTGAGTACTTTCCTTACATGATCAGCCTCAGTATAGCTCTTATCTAAAACTTGAAGTCCAGAAACAAGAATTTGAAACCTAGAGAACATTGTCTCAATGTCCTCTCCGTCCTTCATTTTAAATAATTCATACTGATGTACTAACAAGTTGGCCTTAGCCTCCTTAACTTGTTTATTTCCTTCATACTTGGATTTAAGAGAATCCCAGATAGACTTAGCCGTTCTCTTATCTCCAATTTTCAAGTACTCATCATGAGAGATGGCATTTGTCATCATCCCTTTTACACTGTGGTGCTTCTTATATTCCAGCTTTTGAGTAGGTGTAAAAGCCTTTCTGTCTTTAGAGCTAACAACGCCTTCTAAGTCCATATTTTCAAAGTTCACTCCATCTTCTACCAAGTCCCACAGATCACAATCAATCGCCATGATGTGACTGTACATCTTGGTTTTCCAGAATGGATAACCAGTCTCAGTTCCATTGAAAAAGGGAATTTTGTCAGAAGACCTTCTATCTTTAGAATTAGAGTCATAGTCAAAAGGAACTTCATTGAGATTCTTCTCAGCAGACATGTTTTTCCTCCCTGAATCTTAACTGTTTCACTGATAGGTGAGAGTTAGGCAACAACCAGGCTCTGATACCAATTGAAGGTGGAAAAACACAAGAAGGGGGGGGGTTGAATTGTGTTTTAAAAATTAAAACTTTTTACCTAATAGCGACTAAGTATGCAGCGGATAAAAACACAAATTAAAGAGAGGGTGCTGAGAGAGAGAAAGAAAGACACAGAATTTATCCTGGTTCCCCTCACAAATCGAGAGTACTCCAGTCCCCTTGTTACTAACAAGAGATTTTCACAATAATCTACTAAAGATTACAAATTGCTCAAGCACACTTGCAAGAGACTTCTCAGGTGCTCAAGTTTCACTAAACAAGAGACTTCTCAAATGCTCAAGTTAAACTTAACAAGAGACTTCTCAAACAAACTTAAGAATAAGAATGAATGTTAAGGAACACTTGATATACTATCAGAGGTGTTTACAAAATACAACTCAAATTGTTCTAAGACTTAGAATGACAGATTTAAAATATGATGTCAGAATGCTTCTTAGTCTTTGAACGTAGTAATAGAACAGTCGTTAGAACAGTAGTCATTTCTTCCATTTGAGTCTTCTATTTATACTTGGAGGAAGATGATGACCGTTGCAGAGAGAGAGGTGCCAGCTGGAATTTACTCGTACAATTGATAGCTGTATATTGCCTTCTTTGGTAAGGAATTCCAATTCCACTACCTAGCTATTCAATTTATCACTCATCCATTTTGAGTAATAATAGTACGATAGTACAATCCTCAAATGCGCTCCACTTATGGATAAGGTTAACGTTGTACCAACGAATATTCCTTCCTGTGGATGTGACAGAGCCTTGAAGTGGATTGTTCTTCAATCATTGGTTCTGTATAGGTCAGCTCTTGAGTGACGTAAATTCCTTTTGCTTCTGATGTTCTTGTCATAGCTTCTTAAGATCTTCAGCTTCTGAACTTCATCAGAGCCTAGCTTTTGGTCTTCAGAAGTGCTATCTTCAGCACGCAAAAATTAAGCTTCTGATGAACAGCGATACTCTTTCAGAGCTTGTCTTGACTGGCTTCTCTGCTACTATTCATAGTGCTTCTGCATGAATTTTAACTTGTAATTCTGCACACTAGAATAATCATTAGTAATACCAATTGTAATTTTAATACTTTGTTATCATCAAAACCACTTAAAACATTAGAGGTTCATGTCAGACCCACTTTGTTCCAACACTTTCATGATTTTATTGAAATATTTATGCAAATTTACATTGATGACATAGTTGTCAAATCTTCATCTTCTGTTGATCATTTAAGTCATCTTAAAAGATCATTCGAAAGAATGAGGAAATGTGGATTAAAGATGAATCCACTAAAATGTGCTTTTTGTGTACGTGCAGGCGATTTCCTTGGTTTTGTTGTGCATAAAAAGGGCATAGAAATCAACCAGAATAAGACAAAAGCTATCATGGAGACAAAATCTCCAGCAACAAAGAAACAGCTTCAATCATTGCTTGGCAAAATAAATTTCTTGAGGAGGTTTATTTCGAATCTAAGTGGAAAAGCTCACCCTTTTTCTCCACTCCTAAAACTCAAGAAAGATGAGGTATTTCATTGGGGAATTGATCAACAGAAAGCATTTGATAACATCAAGGCTTACTTATCAAACCCCCCTACTCTGATGCCTCCAATTCGAAGCAAAGAAATGAAGTTGTACATTTCAGCATCAGACACAACCATTGGGAGCATGCTTGCCCAAGAGGATGAAAATGGCGTCGAAAAGGCTATTTATTATTTAAGTAGAGTTTTGAATGATGCTGAGACGAGATATTCTGTAATTGAAAAGCTTTGTCTTTGCTTGTATTTTTCTTGTACTAAACTCAAGCATTATATAAAACCAGTTGATGTTTATGTCTATTCCCATTTTGATATTATTAAACATATGTTGTTGAAACCAATTTTGCATAGCAGGATTGGAAAATGGGCATTAGCCTTAACAGAGTATTCATTAACTTATAAACCCTTGAGAGTTGTTAAAGGCCAAATAGTGGCTGATTTTCTTGCTGAGCATTCAGTAAGTGAAGCACCAATAGAGTCCATTGATATTGAGCCTTGGAATCTATATTTCGATGGATCTAGGCATAAACATGGTACAGGAATTGGGATTTTTATACTCTCACCATGTAAAATTCCCACAAAGTTTAAGTACAAAATTAATGGGTCTTGTTCGAATAATGAAGCAGAATATGAAGCTTTAATTACAGGTTTAGAAATTCTTCTAGACTTGGGGGCAAGACATGTTAAAATAAGAGGTGATTCTGGGTTAGTAATAAAGCAATTGACAAAAGAATACAAATGTATTCAAGAACACTTAATGAAATATTTTGTTATTGCTTTTTCTTTGCTAAAACAGTTCGAATCTTATGTTATTCAGCATGTGCCTCGGATTGAGAATCAAGAGGCAAATGACTTAGCACAAATCGCCTCTGGTTACAAAATGTCGAAAGACAAGTTCGAAGCGCTTATCGAAGTTAAAGATAAACTAATTTCGAACGCATCTTTAAGTGAAGAATTGTCAATGCCAAAACATTTGGGGGCAGAACATAGTTTTCAGGAAAATTTTGAAAATTTTGAAAATCTTGAAAGTTCTAACCTCCAAGATGTTGATATGCACTTCGAAAGTTTTGTAACAGAAATTTTTGTCATTGACAATTTAAGTGATACTGATTGGAGAAAGCCAATTGTTAAATATTTGGAGAATCCATCAGGAATTACTGATAGGAAGGTAAAATATAAAGCCTTATACCATCATTGGAAATGAGTTATTTAAGAAAACTCCTGAGGGAATTTTGTTAAAATGTCTTAGTGAAAATGAGGCATTC
This sequence comes from Trifolium repens, assembly GCA_030408175.1. NCBI lineage: Eukaryota > Viridiplantae > Streptophyta > Magnoliopsida > Fabales > Fabaceae > Trifolium > Trifolium repens. The sequence goes on from CP125851.1 coordinate 47,488,505, forward strand.
TTAGCCATTACCAATGTACATAGTGGTTCATGTGGCGCCCATCAAGCAGGCCACAAAATGAAATTGTTGTTATTTCGAAGAGGTCTCTATTGGCCTTCAATGCTTAAGGATTGTATAGAATTTGCTAAAAGCTGCCAAGAATGCCAAAGGCATGCAGGTATTCAACATGTTCCTGCAAGTGAATTACATTCAGTAATCAAACCTTGACCTTTTAGAGGTTGGGCTTTAGATTTGATTGGGGAAATTAGGCCTGCATCGTCCAAAAATCAACGTTTCATTTTAGTTGGAATTGATTATTTTACAAAATGGATCGAAGTTGTTGCTTTGCCAAAAGTTGATCAGGAAACTGTGATTAGTTTCATCCAAAATCATATTATTTATAGGTTTGGATTACCTGAAACTATAACCACTAATCAAGGAACAGTGTTTGTTGGACAAAAGATGCAAGATTTTGCTAATAAGGCAGGTTTTAAGTTGTTAACATCAACACCATATTACGCTCAAGCAAATGGTCAAGTTGAAGCAGCCAACAAAATTATAATTGGCCTAATTAAGAAACACATTGCCCAGAAGCCAAAGAATTGGCACAACACTTTAGATCAAGTATTGTGGGCTTGTAGAAATTCTCCTAAGGAATCTACAAATTCAACTCCATTTCGATTGACCTATGGTCATGATGCTGTGTTGCCTGTCGAAATCATGGTGTAATCCATAAGAGTGCAAAGGCAGATGGAAATCCCTAATGAACATTATGAAAACCTCATGATGGATGAATTAGTTGATTTGGATGAAGAAAGATTGCAAGCTTTAGATGTTTTAATTAGACAAAAAGAAAGAGTTGCTAAAGCTTACAATAAAAAGGTTAAGTATAAAGCCTTTAACTTAGGAGATTTGGTTTGGAAAGTTATCTTGCCTATGGATAGGAGAGATAGAGTCTTTGGAAAATGGTCGCCACATTGGGAAGGACCATTCAAAATCTCTCAAGTATTATCTAATGGTGCATACGAAATTCAGGAATTAACTACTGAACAGCGATCAGTGAATATAAATGGCAAGTATTTGAAAGAATATAGGCCGTCATTGCTAGAGGTAAAAATAAGCGCAGAATAATTCGAAAGAATGGAAAGGCAAATAAATGGTAAAAGGAATTTGCCATAAAAATGATCAAAATGGCTAAGTCATTATCCCAAAACAAATAAAGATCTTAAGCTATTAAAGCATGTTCGAGAAAGCAAAGCAATATTACACCAAAATAACTAAAGAAGTGACAAGTAAATTAAAGGTCAAATGTTGCTCAGAGATGTGCGCTGGAAGGCTCGGTAGAGTTCTTTAAGTTGTGATAACTTAATCTTCAACAGCTTACTCTGATTGTCGATGCGTTGTGCAGTGGCCTTAAGCGTTGCAGCATCGTTGCACAATCTCAATCCTTCATTCGCTTTGGCCTCGATTTGCGCTGGTGTTACCTCAGTAGCAAGCTCGAAATAATGCTGTTGCAACTTTTCTTCTTCAGCAATCTTAGTCTCTAGTTCTTTGATTTCTGCCTTCCACCTAGAGCTGTCAAAATGGGCCGGGCTAATGGGCTGGGCCATTAGCCCATGGATTTGGGTCGGGCCGGGCCATAAAAAAGTCGTTAAAAAATATCCGGGCCTTTTTTAGCCCAGCCCAATTAAAAAATGGATCGGGCTGGGCTTGCCCACCGGACTTTGGGCTGGCCCGTTTAAAATTAAAAAAAAAAGTTTTTAGTTAAAAAAAAACATTTTGGGCTAACCCATTTTTTTAAAGTAAGCCCACTACTATTTTCTAATGTTTGCAAAACAAAAAAGAGTATATAAGTCTCTTTTCTACTTTCCCTTGCAATTACAGCCTCACATTGCTCCAACTACACTAAACACACTTTACTTTTGCCTCTTCCCGCTCAGATTGAAATCGATTTCTACCGTACCATTTGCCGTCTTCCGTTCCTGCTCAGATTGAAATCGCGACACTCCTTTTCGGTGAGTTCATCATTCCTCATCTGTGTTCTCGTTTTCATCATCTTCGTTTTAGTTATCTCTGTTTTTGGTGAAATTGTAGGGTTTGTTTGATCTTATTTTCTCTTAATAGGTATTTCTTTTTCTTGTTAATGAGTTTTAGTGCTTGTTTGGTTTAGCGTTTGTAAGCATCAAACGTGCGTTTTTAATGCCAAACTCAATTATACCACAAAACATACATGTTTGGTTCTCTACTTTTTGACGTAATTTTCATTCTAGAATCGCTTCAACTTGAAGCAGGTTTTCCTAGCTTTTGCGTCCGCGGCGAGATTAATTGATGTGGTCCACACTTAATTATATATTCTACAATTAATGGATGATTGTTTTTCTTTACAATAATTAATGGATGACCGTTAAAAAATACAATTTACAAAAGTCCAGCATCACTGGATCTTTTATTTGACGTTATTTTTCTTTTGTTTTTATTTAAATTTGAGTACTTTGTTTTCTATATTATATTTGACGTTATCAGTTGTGTCATTGATCCTTTTTGGCGTGCGCTAAAAAAATTATATGGGCCGGGCTAGCCCATCGGGCTGCATGGTCCAATAGGGCTTGGGCCGGGCTAGAATTTGGCAGCCCATATAGAAATCGGGCTAGCCCAGCCCCGCCCACTTATACGCGCTGGCCCGCCGGGCTGGACCGGGCTGGCCCATTTGACAGCTCTACTTCCACCTAGCTATGTTGTCCTCACAAGCAGCAGTTTTTAGATAAGCAGCTGTTACCCCAGATCTCAGGTTGCTTACTTCGACATTGCAGGCAGCCGCATCAGCTAATGCAGAAGCATGAGCATGCATTTGCGCCTGATAAGATTTCTGAGTGTTGATAAGCAGCTGTTGGTTCTTGGCGAATTGGTCTATATGAGCTTCTGCTTGAGTGACCAAAAACAAGGTGGCTTCTTTGGTTTTTTCAGTTTGCAGCTGTTGAAGCAAAGCTTTAAGACCAAAAAAGGCACGAGGGTCTTCATCAATAATGTCCAAGACATCACGCTGCAGGAACTCTTCGATAAACCTTGCTTCTAGGTGAGCTTGTTCGAGCTTGGCTGCTTCTTCATCTTGGGTGGGTGCTGAAGTCCCTTCACTATTGGTATTGAAGCCGCCGCTAGACAATAGCTTCTCAAGTGCTTCTTCTGGTGTAGAAACATCTAGTCCTCGAAGGAGAGACTCTGGAATCCCCGCTGCAGCAGATATCTTCGAAGTAGAGGATTGGGGATCAATACTCGAGCCTCCAAGACGTGCGGAAAGATCTTCCTTATTACCAAACTCAAAATACTGATCCATGTTTTCTGGTTCAGGAGATGGAGATTTTTGATTCGAAGCACCTTCATTATCTGCAGGTTTTGGGTCCTGTTGCTGTGGTTTAACTTCATTGTTTGGAGTTGGGTCTGTTCGACCTTTCTCAGTTGAATCATCGTTGACAGCAGCGTTATCACCTGTGGGTGAATCCTCCTTCATTTGGTCATTTGCTTCGATGAAAGGAGAAGCTTGGCGATTTTCTTCAGGATTGCCTTTGGGAGGCGAATCAGCAGTTGATATCTCCTCAAGAGTAGCTCCTTTCGACGCATGCTCAGTAACTGGGGTTTCTTGGCTGTGATATTCCTCAAGTGTCTCAGGTATTGTAGAAACAGGCATCTAAAAGAAAAAGAAGAACCAAAGGGGTAGAGAGACACATAGTTAGAAAGAATAAATTTGATAGAAATATTGCCAAGTACAAAAGAAAGATTCGAAAACATACCTTGTTGGGAGGTGGTTGCAGACATGAATTAGAGCTTTCATTGTTAGGTCCAGAAATTTTGTCTTGGGAAGGATTTTTGGTTGTCTCATAAATGGCACCCTGTGGATCAATTTGTTTGCCAGAAGTCGAGTCATTTGGAACGGTGGTGGTAGAGCTGGAAGGAACCTTCTTCGATTTTTTCTTTTTCTTTCTTTCCTTTAGCTCCTCCACATTAGAAGCTTCCTCGGGAGGGTCTTGAGTGACGTTGTCTTTCTGTGATGTCGATTCCTCATGACTTTGTTTCTTGTCTTTCTTCTTTTCTTTTTTCCTTTCTGTGTCCTTCGCGGAAGTGGTTGGTTCTGCTCGACCAGAAACCTTGGCAATGACTCTGCCAAGATCAGCATCAATATTCTGTTGAGAAGAAACATGGAAGTTAAGTTCAAATATATGAATAAGGAAAGAGAAATACAAAAGGAAAGAAGTATACCTGCTCATCAATTTCTGTTAAGTCGATTATGCCCTTCTTCAGCTTCTTTGGGGGTTTATCAGCAACAGAGCTACCTGCTCTTTTCGATCCCTGCAAAAGGTTGGAGCTTTGTTTACGAAATGGGTATGACATTAAAGATAAGAAGGGAATATCGAAATAAAGGAGAGAATTTACCCTTTTTTCTTCTTTGACTGGTAAAGACACAGATTGTTGTGAAGATGTTGAACCAGTTTTGGGTTTGCTTCCTAATAACAAATAAGTTCGTTAGTAAAAGATTCGAAAGGGCATAGGAGCAGGAGAAATCTGAATTAGGGATAAGAGGTTACCTCTAGCCACTGTTATTTTGACATGTTCCAGAAGTGAAGATTTAAAACCACTGGAAACTTGAGCAAGCAGAGCATCTCCGCTAGGGATCGAAGCTGAATAATGCCTTTCCCACCAATCCTGAAACTCTTTAGTAGAGGAGATAGAATTTTGATATGGGAAAGGTGTTAGTTCATATTTATGCTTCTCAGTGCTGAGCAGGTAAGACCTGAAATACCCCTCTGTCATGCCGTTGCAGCCTAAACAAATGTCGTGCTCGTGTGCATAAAAGCTCTTTGGGATAAGCTGAGTTAACCCAAATTGACGAGATACCAAATTTGGGAAGTACCCAACTAACCCGTAATCCTTCGTCGTTAGTCCAGTTCGACACGAGAGAACAGTGGGGTCAAGATAAGCCAGCCATTGTGCTAGTGCGAATTCTTCGAATTCAGGGAGCGGAGGAAATGGTAATACAAACCAAGAAGGTCCAACTTTGCGTTCGATGAAGGGGGCATATGTTTCCTTGAAAGTCTTCAAGTTTAGGAAAATGTTGAAGTACTTTAAGAAGAGGTGCTCGTAATTGAGGCTTAAAGGAAGATGTGTTAGCCTAACCAACCTTGTCCCCTCTATCTGGTGTTTTCTAGCCTCTTCTTCATAATCTCCAGGTAGGAAGAGTTCGAGTTCTGTTTCGAAAGTGGCGTTAAGCCACAATTGTAAAAGCCAGAAAGGGCCAGCAGCTAGGCAACAAGTTCTGTCGCCAGTTTTCTTAAGGTTCGCGCTTAAGGACTGCATTGACTCATACAGACAACCTAAGATCAAACAACCTAGTCCAAATTGTCGACCTAAGTGAAGTTGAATGGCCATGGGGATAAATTTCTTTGCTACTTGAAGAGATTTCGAACAGAACACATAATGTGAAAGCCATAGAGTTAGGAAAGCTATGTGTTCGATATCAGAAACCTCTTCCTCACCAACTCGATGGTTCTCCAGAATGTATTTTTGGAAAGTCTTCTCCTTATAGTCGAATTCGATGCTCTGGTTTGTCTTAGCAGGGTCATAAGTTTCACCTACAGGGCTAAGGCATGTGATAGCGGATACATCGAATAGAGTGGGAGTCATCATACCACACTCAAAATGGAAAGTGTTTGTAGAACCCTCGAAGAAATGCATAGCAGCTATTATCATCTCCTGTTGGTATTGGGGTCCTACTCTAGAAAGCTGAATCAGCTCATATATACCAGAGTCTTTCCAGAAATCCCCATAGCCTACCTGTACTCGGTCTAACCATTCAAGGTAACCCTCATTACCATAATAGGGTGCAGACCTAAAAACCTTGTTTGGGGGTTTTATGAAGTTGAAATTATGGGTTGCATTCATGAAAGCCCTAGGTTGACAGGGTTCATACACAGGAAATAGTTTCATTATAGCAGGCGTTTTGCTTTTAGCATCAGGTAAGGGACCTCCAAAAGCGCAAATATTGTCAGCAATGGTATAAGGAAACATTACCTGAGTTTCCCAGATCTTGCGTTTCTCTGTGATCATCACTGGTTCACGAACTGTACCAGGAGGAAGTTTGCTCAAAACTGCTTCGCTCCACCCTCCGGCTAAAGGAAGTTTCTGTGTTTGAACGGAACTTAAAGCCATGGTTTCTGCGATTAAGAGCGTTTAAAAGGGTTTGAAGTTTGTTTGAGAGAAGAAAACGATGAAGAAAAGTTGAAGCTTTTCTGCAATGTGGGATCGGAGAAGAAGAAAGAGTTGAAAAGGTTGAGAATTCGGAAAAAGGTGAAGGAAAGATGAGAAATCCTATTTATAGGGTTTAAGAAAAATCTGAATAAAGTCAGAAATTCAGAAAAGGTGCTCACCCTTCAACTTCTTACAACGACACGTGGCCACTGCGTGCAGAAAAAGTGGAAATCATGATGGTTGTGGGAAACGATGTGACGGTTAAGAGAAAGGGGTAATGATGTTCTTATGTCATAGCCGTCATTGAGAAGTGTGAGAAATGAATTCAGAGTCTTTTCAAAAACGCCATTCTCTCTTTTGAGTGCTCATTCGAAATTGGCATTTTTGGGGGGCAATTTGTTGGGTCGTATTTTTATTAGAGTAATTTTAATGAAAAAGGTTGGTCCAACAAAATAAGGAATTAATGTTAAAATGACAGGTGTCATTGGTTTATTGCTGAAAGCGTCATCGAAGTCTATGGATCGATTAAGCGAATTCGAATTGCTATGAGAAAGTTTGGTAGTTAAGTCTTTTTGGTGATTCGCATCGAAGTCAAAGGGTCAACGCGAGATTCGAAACAAAAGAATTGAGATGTGGACCAAAGGATCAAGGCCCAAAGGAATCCGAAGCCAAGCCCAAAATGTAAACGCGCCATGGAAGGATACGAAGTGGAATTGAAGAACGTGGGTTCGAAGATCAAATCTGAACCGTCAAGATGATTAGAAGCAGTTAAATTTTCATCGAAGTATAAATAGAAATTCCTTAGAAGGAATCGAGGTCGCAAAACTGTTTTACAAAACTTCTCTGAAAATTCTAAGTATTCAAGCGTTAGAAAGAAAGGAATTCTGAAGAGAACAATGTACGGTTTGTGAACCACCTTTATTGTATTCAACTTTACAATTAATGCAATTTACTTTACTGCAATTTACTGCAATTGTTATTATCTTTTGTTTGGAGTTTGTTGAATTGAGGCGATTCGAATCAACCTACTCTATCTTTTTCGTTAAGAAGACTAAAACCACAAGTGTTTGTTGAACTTTGATGAACACTGAAACCATTTTCTCACAACAAACAAGCATAAAATTGTCCTGAGATTCCTAGTTTGATCTCGCAAGTTTAAATACTTAAAACTAGCGCTTGTTTACCATTTTTCAGTGTAAACAGCAATATATTATATTATTATACCATTTTGAATAAATGATTATCATTTTTAGTATAAAAAAGAGGTTTTATAAATAATGATAAATGAATATTTGTGATTAATATATTTTTAAAATTGAGAGTGTTATGACAACATAAATTGAATTTAAAGAATTTATAGAAAATCCTCCTTCAATATTTTTTTTTATAAAGAAATTTTGTTTAGTTCTCCCAAATTAGGAGATTTTTTGTTTTACAAAGAGAAACAAACACCCGAACCCATCTTTCAAAGATCTTCTCTCTCCTCTAAACTCTCAAATAAACCTTAGTAAAAAAGACAATATAAATTATATACACTATAATTTATCTCAAAGAATTTTAACCTTCCTTCCCTTATGCCATTGCTTTTTAAAAAGTATCTTATGGAATATATTTTACTATACATTTGTTTGAAAGTGCATATCCATGGTTTTGTGGTGTAGTTGGTTATCACGTCAGTCTAACACACTGAAGGTCTCCGATTCGAGTCCGGGCGAAGCCATTGTTTTGGATTTTCATTCAATTCCAATAAGTTCATTAGTTTCATGTTGAGTTGGTATAAAGACTAGGTTTAAGCTCTATAGCTTATTTGTCAAAAAAAAAAAAAGCTCTATAGCTTATTTATGTTTTTTGAGGTATTAAGCTCTTTGTAGATAATCCGAATCATATATTCATTCCTCATTTCAACACCTCATTTCATTCATTCATCATCCATTCGGTTTGTTTTCCTTCCACTATTCAAACAAAGCAAGAAGAACATCATAACATAAAGTCATAAACTCTTAAATAGCAAACAAAACTTTCTCTTTTATATTATTTGTTCAATGGTGAACAACACAAAAATTATAATTGAACTTTTAATATTTTTGTGTGTACTTCAACATGCACTTTTGATATGCCAATTTTGCTTTAGGCCTTCAAGTACACATACAAAACAAATAAAAATTTGGATTTAATTTTTTATTACTATTAAGTAAAAAGAAATTGTAACAAAAAAAGAAGTAAAGTTTATGGGCAATATTCCTTTTGGAAATAATAACTTTAGAGAGAACAAAACGTAGTGGGTTCGTCAGCAAATGGCCTGAGACAACTGAGTTATAGCAATAGCATGCCTCAATTAAAAGAACAAAAATGCTTTTTAGTTACTATACCTTTTGGTCGTCACATTTTATACAATCCAACGTGACCTCGATCCAAAAATATACCCCGATACTCTCTTCACACCATTACTTACCTAAAGATATAAATTTAATTTCAAATTTGGATGATTCAAATAAAATCTTAAAAATTCACTAATTCGTTCCCTACCATATAAAATATTTCAAAATTTCAAGAATCTTAACTATTCTACTTTTGACATTTTTTTTTCTAGGATGAAACATGTTACGCCTTCTAGCCTCTCATTCAGTAAAAGATTCCTTATTAATTTATCATATAGATTATATCTTATTATTTATTTTGACAAGACATATTGTTTTTGAAAAGCATTATATATTATTATATATTATTTCAATTTTTCCGTGAACGTTATAAGGAAACGAACAAGAATGGCCAAATCAAATGTGTATAGGAAATTGATCAAAACGTTGCTTTTATGGCTGAAATTGTTGGGGATAAACCAAGCAAAGAGAAGAACTCAGAGAAGAGAGAAAAGAGAATTTGAATATTGAAAGAGAGAGTTAAAATGAAAGGATTAGAAAACTTGTATATTTCACAATGAGGTTACAAACGTATATATACACAAAACCGTTACAAAACTGACTTAACAAACTATGCCAGCTGTAACAACTAACTAACTGCTAACTATACACTAAGAAAGCATAAAACCAGGTTCAGAACCTCATCATCAGAAGATACATCCTTCAGAACCTGAATCAGAATCTAGTAGTCTTCAGAGGCTGAAACAAGCAGAGTCTATTTGCAGAGTTTGTTACCTCAGCGATAACTGCGTAAGAGACTCTAATGCATCAGAGGCTCTGAAAGTTTCAGAAGCTGAAAAGCTTGAATTACAAAACCAATACTCCTCCTTAATTCAAGCTTTCAAAATTAACAACTCCTATTTCTCTTCTGAGCTTGAGAAATTGGTCTCTCTTCACAACTTTAGTGAAGATATCAGCTTGTTGATCTTCACTTGAACAGAACTCCAATTTCAATTTTCCTTTACTGACTTGGTCTCTAAGGAAATGAAATCTGGTTTCAATGTGTTTGCTTTTGCCATGGCTAATTGGGTTCTTAGCCAGGTTAATTGTTGACTTATTGTCAAGCTTTAGTACAACTGTGATGTCTTCTACAATGCCCATCTCACTAAGTAGTGATTGTAACCAATTTGCTTGACAAGAAGCTAGAGATCCTGCCACATATTCTGCCTCACAGCTTGAGAGAGCTATCACTGGCTGTTTTTTAGAACACCATGAAACTGGAGCTCCTTGAAACTTGAATAGGTAACCACTTGTGCTTTTCCTTTCAATCTTATCTCCACACCAATCTGCATCAGAGAATCCAACCAACTCCAGAGTTTCCCTGTTGCTTGAGTATGGAAATAGAACACCATAATGCACTGTGCCATTGATGTATCTCAGGATTCTTTTAGCTGCTAAGAAGTGAGATTTCAATGGCTTGCTCATGAACCTACTGATATAGCCTACTGCATAGCTTATATCAGGTCTGCTTTGACATAAGTATCTTAGTGATCCCACTAGTTGTCTGAACATAGTTGAATCCACTGCTTCACTTGTGTCATCATCTTCAATCTTACCCTTAGTATCTGCTGGTGTGACTGATGAATTACAGTCAATCATCTCAAATTTTCTTAGGATCTCTTTGGCATATTTTGCCTGGTGTAGTATTATACCTCTTGAGGTTTCCAATAGTTCCATTCCTAAGAAGTAGGTAAGCTTGCCCAGATCAGTCATTTCAAACTCACTTTGCATCTGTGATTTGAAATTCTTAATTTCTATAAGTGAGCTACCAGTCACCAATAGATCATCCACATATAAACATATGATTAACATATGTTTTTCATCACTTGTCTTCACGTATACTCCATATTCAACACTGCATTTTCTGAAACCTTGCATAACAAGAAAGTTGTCAATTCTCTTGTTCCATGCTCTGGGTGCTTGTTTCAAGCCATACAATGCTTTGTGCAGTTTCAGCACCTTGTCTTCCTTGCCCTTCAGCTCAAAGCCTGGAGGTTGCTTCACATAAACATCTTCCTCTAAGGGTCCATTTAAGAATGCTGACTTCACATCTAAATGGAATAAGGGCCATCTTCTACTACAAGCTAGAGCAATCACTAGCCTGATAGTTTCATGCCTTGCCACTGGAGAGAATACTTCATCATAGTCTAACCCTTGTCTCTGCAGAAAACCTTTAGCTACAAGCCTTGCTTTGTACTTGATTATCTTGCCTTCAGGGTTTTGTTTAGCCTTGTACACCCATTTCACATCAATTGCTTTCTTGTCTGATGGTAGATTACACAAATCCCAGGTTTTATTCTTCTCAATTGACCTTAATTCTTCATTCATTGCCTCTTTCCAGACCTTGCTCTTCAATGCAGCCTTCACATCTAAAGGCTCAGTATCAGCTAGCATAGCATAGTGTACAATTTCTCCTTCATTATTCACCACATTGTCTGGAGCTATTTCACAATCAGCTAGTCTTCTAGGCATTTGAATGTTTCTCCGAGGTCTAGTAGGTAGAGTTCTGTCATCATCATCACTCGAGGTGTGCATATTCATCAAGGCCTGTACCATGATTCTCATTCACAAATGTAGCTGGTTCATTGTTTTGAGCTGAATCATCATCTAAGTCCACTTCATAAGCTTTCTTAGATGTTGATTTTTGTTTCCAATCCCAGTTATCATTCTCAATGACCTTTACATCTCTGCTGATTTCAACCTTGTCAGTGATGGGATTGTATAGTCTATAAGCACCTGTTCTGTGATATCCTACCAATATCATAGCTTCACTCTTGTCATCTAGTTTCTTTCTCTTGACATCAGGGATATGCTTATAACACAAGGAACCAAACACCTTCAAGTGTGATACACTTGGCTTGACTTTTGACCAAACCTCTTCTGGAACTTTATCTACCAATCTCTTTGTGGGTGATCTGTTGAGAATATACACTGCAGTAGATACTGCTTCTCCCCAGAACCTCTTGGGCAACTGCTTCTGCTTAACCATGCTTCTAGCCATGTTAAGTATGCTTCTATTTCTCCTCTCAGCAAGACCATTGTGTTGAGGAGTGTATGGTGCTGTAACTTCATGAATTATGCCTTTTTCCTTGCAATAATTCTCAAACTCTGTTGATGTATACTCACCTCCACCATCAGTTCTCAACACTTTGATTGACTTTCCACTTTGCTTCTCAACTAGTGCTTTGAACTTCTTAAACACATCAAAGGCTTCACTCTTGACCTTTATGTGATACAACCATGTCATTCTAGAGAATTCATCCACAAATGTCAAGAAATATTTGTTTCCACCAGTAGATAGCACATCTATAGGTCCACAAATATCTGAATGTACAACATTCAACACTTCATTGGATCTCATTGGTAGATGATTTTTGAATGAATCTCTTGGTTGTTTTCCTAACAGGCAGGTAGTACAAGTCTCTACAGGAGTTATAACACTAGGCAGACCTAACACCATGTTCTTTGAATTCAATAGTGACAAGCTTTTGAAATTCAAATGTCCATACCTTTTGTGCCATAGTTCACTGTCTTTATTCTCAGTTGATGCAGCCAAGCACTCATGTTCAATGGCTTTCAGCTGTGTCTTGAAAGTCCTGTTCTTGCTTTGATTTGACTTAAGGATCAAATTCTGTTTTGAATCAAACAGCTTCAGTGTTCCATCTTCCAAAACCACCTTGAATCCTTTGTCAAGTAACTGACCTACACTCATCAAGTTACACTGCATCCCAGGCACATACAAGACCTTCTCAATCACTGATTTCCTTCCATTCTTCCTTTGAATGACCACATTGCCAATACCCTTAGCATCAATGGATTTACTGTTTGCAAGTTTGATCTTTGTGTTGAGACAATTATCAAAATCAGTCAAAATGTTTCTGTTTCCAGTCATGTGGTTTGAACAGCCTGTATCAAAATACCATTCCATAGATTCTGCAGTTTCATCAGTGAGAGTCACCATGAAACTCACATCATCATCTGAATCTTTGTTCTCTGCCAGATTTGCTTCTTCACCATTTTTCTGATTTTTGTTTTTCTTTTCATTTCCACATTCACTTGCATAATGTCCAAACTTTGAACATTTGAAGCATTGAATGTGAGACTTGTCTTTCTTCTTTGAATTACTCTTATGTTTCCCTCCTGCTCCACTTGAGGACTCAGGTTTGTCTTCAACACAATCTTTGCCATTTTTGTTCTTTTGCCAATTTTTCTTGTTGTTCTGAAACTTCTTGAACTTTGCGTACAAAGCTTGCTCATCTTCTTTGCCTTGGTCTTTCTCACCATGCTTCATCTCATGAGCCTCTAATGTACTCTGCAAATCTTCAAGTTTCACCTCACTTAGGTCTTTAGTCTCTTCAATTGTCACCACTATGTGATCAAATCTTGAAGTTAAAGTCCTAAGCACCTTTTCAACCGTTTCTTGTTCTTCAAGATTACTACCACAATTCTTCATTTGATTAGTGAGTGTCACTAACCTTGTGAAGTAATCTGAAATCTTTTCATCACCTTTCATCTGCAACAATTCATATTGCCTCTTTAATGCTTGTAATTTCACCTTCTTTACTTTAGCATCACCACCATAACTCTTCTGCAGTATATCCCACGCAGCTTTTGAAGTCTCTGCATCAGCAATCTTCTCAAATACTTTTGAATCTACGCACTGATGGATCAGAAACAAGCCTTTGTTGTCTTTCTTCTTGGCCTCTCTGAAAGTTGTTCTTTGTTCTTCATTCGCATTGGCTGGGAGTGCAGCAACACCATCATTCACTTGTTCATAAACTTCTTGAAAAGTGAATATAACCTTCATCTGCTTTACCCATGTATCCCAATTCTTTCCATCAAATACCGGGAGATTTGCATGAAAATTATTGTTTCCAGCCATGGTTGATTGCAGTGATCAACCAACAAGTCTTGCTATACCAGAAAGACTTAGAAAAGATCAAGTCTTGATCACTTTCTTGATCAAGGTCCCTTGGAACGAACAATGCTCTAGATACCACTTTGTTGGGGATAAACCAAGCAAAGAGAAGAACTCAAAGAAGAGAGAAAAGAGAATTTGAATATTGAAAGAGAGAGTTAAAATGAAAGGATTAGAAAACTTGTATATTTCACAATGAGGTTCAAACGTATATATACACAAAACCGTTACAAAACTGACTTAACAAACTATGCCAGCTGTAACAACTAACTAACTGCTAACTATACACTAAGAAAGCATAAAACCAGGTTCAGAACCTCATCATCAGAAGATACATCCTTCAGAACCTGAATCAGAATCTAGTAGTCTTCAGAGGCTGAAACAAGCAGAGTCTATTTGCAGAGTTTGTTACCTCAGCGATAACTGCGTAAGAGACTCTAATGCATCAGAGGCTCTGAAAGTTTCAGAAGCTGAAAAGCTTGAATTACAAAACCAATAGAAATATGGGGTTTTAACTGTTGCATTACTGTACATTATTAATTTAATCAAAATACTAGTAGTTATATGCCATTGAATTAAATATAAAAAATAAAATAAAACCACAGCCCTTTGTAAATTTGTTAATTTTTTATGTAGTTCATAGGTATAGGTTGGGAAGATGAATGAATGTTAAGAAGGAGATCACATCAATGCTGCTGAACAAATTTATCCACCCCTTAACATATTATAGGGAATGATAAAAGAATGTTAATCTAAATTGATGGTTAAGATTGTTCAAAAATAACTTGCTGATTTTGTAATATGAGTTGAGATTCAATTCCGGGTAATACTGTGTGGTATTTCAATTACCTAGAATATATGTATCTCAAATTAACCACTAACATTTGTTTAAGAAAAAAAAGTAGAGTGTTGTATGCGTGACTATATAGTTCAACCGGTAGGAATATTGCATTTTATACACAGGAAAGTAGTGTTAACAACAATCTCTTCCAATATAAAATGAATTAAAAGGAATTTGGATCCTATAATGTAAAGTGAGAAAATTAATGGTTGTGACATATCTATAATATATACTCTTAATGAATCAATCACTTTGGAGGAGGAGTAGTGCATATCCAATTAAAAGAGTGTTAAGTAAATATTGCCACCAAAATACCCACACATTTTAATAAGATGATAATAAATCTTCTTTAAAAAAATGGTGATAGTTTTCCGACTTAACCAAAGATCTTGAGTTCAAATTAAATCCAAAAAATACAACAGTTCAAAGAGATTAATCTCTATGGTTGTATGCAAATATTCTGACCAAATTGCGACTAATAGTAGGAACTGGATTTGGTGCAGTTACTGTAGGACGCAGTACTGCATCCAAACCGTCTGATTATTATCCGGCGGATCAGATCTAAATGGCTTATTTTTTTCTGTATTTAATATAGACTGTCTAAATAGAAATTGACGGTCGAGATTCCGAACAGCATGGCGTGATATTTTACAGCCACCAAATTCAAATCTCCAATAGTGAAAGAACATATTGTTATCGTTACACGTCACACATGTGCTAGCTACCAAAACCATCAAAACCAGCATATATAAAACCACACTTCACAAACCCAACGTGAATCCCATAAACACTCACAAAAAACTCTCTCAACACAAACTCACTCATCACACGTACATGTTACCTAGCACTAACCATGAACACCATCAACATTCCTTACAGAGATGAACCAGATTACGACAGCAGCTCCTCCTCCATCACCGTACCGGAATCAACCCGAAGCTGGATGAGCAACCTCAGCTTCGGAAGCCGCCGTCGCCGAAGCTCCGTCTCCGTTTCTTCCACCACCACATACACCTCTTCAATATTAGGTTCCAACGCCAAACCTCACAAAGCAAACCAAGTTGCATGGGAAGCCATGAGCAGACTCCGACTCGACAAAGGTCGAGTCGGCCTCGACCACTTCCGACTCTTAAAAAGACTCGGAAGTGGTGATATAGGGAATGTATACCTTTGTCAGATAAGAAACCCTGTGGTAGGTTTACCACAGTGTTTTTATGCTATGAAAGTTATTGATAGAGAAGCACTTGCTATAAGAAAAAAGCTTCAAAGAGCAGAAATGGAGAAAGAGATTTTGGGTATGCTTGATCATCCTTTTTTGCCTACTTTGTACACTGAGTTTGATGCTTCTCATTACTCTTGTTTGGTTATGGAGTTTTGTCCTGGTGGTGATTTGTATGCTTCTCGCCAACGCCAACCTGGGAAGCGCTTTTCCTTATCATCCGCTAAGTAAGTACACCACTTATGATATAAGTGCTTATTTTTAAGTTTTTTATGTTAACTTTTCGGTTGTCAGATTAAGTTTTCTTATAAGTTATTTCTATAGCAAATGATAAAGTATAAAATCAATTTTTTTTCTTCATGTAATTAAACTATAAGTTATTTTTATAAACTACTCTAGCAAATTTATGGACATGTCATTAGTTGCTTTTATAAATATTTCACTCAGCTCGATTCAAGTCTAATTGTTGTGATTAAATTCTCGAACCGTATATATATACAACATAATGGTGACAAGTTTTTTTATTTTATTTTTAATATTGTTGCATTTTTAGAGCTGAAGTTGCGGAAGAATCATTTGATCTAAGTACTTTTCGATTAAATATTTATAATTTGTTCAAAAAAATATACCAGAACACTCCTCGAATTAATAGTGTCCCAGTGTTGGACACATGACGGTCACCAACACTTATGATGATATTGAATTGTATCGTTTTCTCAAATTTTTATTGGTGTCAACGTGTCTGGTGTCTGTGTTCGTGCTTCAGATAAAAATGCATGCCAAGCCAATGGCCCTTTTACTTCATATGGTTGTAAAAATTGTAATTAGTTTAATTATCAATATAATGATTATGATTATGTGAAGGTATTAACCAATATTATATGATTATGAACAGGTTTTATGCAGCTGAGACACTATTGGCACTAGAATATCTACACATGATGGGAATAGTATACAGAGATTTAAAGCCAGAGAATGTTTTAGTAAGAGAAGATGGACACATAATGCTTTCAGATTTCGATCTTTCACTTAAATGTGACGTAGTTCCAAAGCTATTAAGAAACAAAACAAGATTAGAAAGAAGCATCAAAACTACAACAAGAAAATCTTCAACACCTTCTTGTATTTCCCCCATGCAACCAGTTTTGTCTTGTTTCTTATCATCATCAACAAAGAAAAAGAAAACAACACTTGAAACAGTTATAAGAGAAAATGTTCAAGAAGAGTTTGAGGTTGATCTTGATCCTGATCCTGATTTTGTAGCTGAACCAATTGATGCAAGATCAAAATCATTTGTTGGGACACATGAATATTTAGCACCAGAAGTTATTTTAGGACAAGGTCATGGAAGTGCTGTAGATTGGTGGACATTTGGTGTTTTTTTGTATGAAATGTTATATGGAAGAACACCATTTAAAGGTGAAAACAATGAGAAAACATTGGTCAACATTTTAAAACAACCTTTGACTTTTCCTAGGATTGGTGTTAGTAGTAGTAATGAGTTTGAAGAGATGGTCAAAGTTCAAGATCTTATAAGTAAATTGTTGGTGAAGAATCCTAATAAGAGAATTGGAAGTTGTTTGGGTTCAGTTGAGATTAAAAGACATGAATTTTTTAAAGGTGTGAATTGGGCTTTGATTAGATCTGTTAGACCCCCTGAGGTTCCTAGTGATAAGAATAAGATTAGGAATAGGGTTTTGGTACCTAAGTTAAGCAAGAAAGAAAGAGATCAACCATTTCAGCTTAAACGTCAATTTGATTACTTCTGAGTGTATGTTTAGATTTACGGTGAATTTGATAGAATTACGGTGTATGTCACAGTAATTTTAACAAAAGCTACATTTTCAGCTTCAATAAAATTATGGTATCACTTGTAATTTCGTCGAATACATTATAATTTTCTTTTTCTAACTATAGAATGTAAGTACAATAGCTTAAGGAAAACAAGTTGTGTTTTCTATAAAGAAAGTAAGGTTTCTTTCTCCCCCTTGCTTTCTGATTTGTGTTTTATTTTATTTTTTGTATGATGAGATAGAGAATTAAAAATCAATGTATGATGACCAAATGTACTATGCATTGAACTAAGTTATTTGTTCATTATTAAAATGTTAATTAACCTTACTATATGATAATTATCGGTAGTTGAGAGGATTTGTAGGTGTAAAAAAGTAGGATCACATAATTGTCCTAATGTGGTTCTCATGAAATGTTATGAAGTCATGTGATGACAATAATTACACTTCTCAATATTGATGAGAGGAAAAAATTAGCTTTATTTTAAGAATACTTTGTGACATTGTATACTTTTCTCGTATGGTTCTTTTTATCTGCGCATTCACATGTCCTTTTCACCGAACGATGAAAAGAAAGAAAAAGGAACCGTCTTCTGTGGGCTCTTTCTTCTCATCCTTTTCCATGAATTCTATAAATAAATTACGGTGATTATTAACCTTATTATATATATGCTTTAGAATAAATAACAAAAGATTGAGTTTTACTTTCAAATATTTATGTTAGATCAAAGTATTTTTAATAAAGTAAAAAAGATGAAAACATTGTTTTCAAAAGAGTGAGTGTGGCTAGTCTCAAGATACATCGAGGAAACATTTTGCCCGATATCAGCAAGACTTTCGATATAAGGAGTCAGTCGAATCATTCGTTGAATCGATTTAAGAACAATTTCACAAGTGAGTTGGAGATAACACTTTAACCAAAAACTTTAAGGTGTTAAGTTTATGAGTTCTCTCACTTATAAAGTGTTCAACCTTCACTTTTCTAAGCACTATGGAACTTCTCACCTCACACTTGCCACAACACGTATAACTGTGTAATTTTATTACTGTAGCAAATCTAAATTCCAACATTGAGGTAGTGTATGTTTGAATTCGCAGTATATTTAATATAATCGTTGTAATTCTGTGATTTTGAAAAATCCGTTGTGATTTTTCAACATGCATGTAATATACTTCTAAAGATTTGGAAAGAAATTGTTTCTATGAGCTTAGTTTAGTTGGTCGGAACATCATATTTTATATGCATGAGTTAAAATTCGAACTCCAAACATATGTGTATTTACTTTAAAGAAATTCTAAGTTTCTAACAATTAACCTACTTAAAGAAAAAAAGAATTGCGACGAAATTATTGTACAACAACCATATGTGTTATTTTAATTTTCCTATTTTTTAATATAAAAATAATAGCTGCTCTTTCCCAAATCAAGGGTGATGAATGTGTGGAATTATTAATACTAAAATGGAGGAGATTAGATTTAGCAATGTGTTGCAAACAGTAATGATGAGTTGAGAGTGGAAAGAAAAGGAGTGTAGAGTGTGTGGACCATTTTGAATATGCAGTGAAAAAAAATGGATGCAATAATTGAAATCTTAACCTCTAGTAAACAAAAGGAAACCAATCAAAATTATCAAGAGGAATCATTTTCTTACCTAAAGTATTACTATGAATCAGTGCATATGGATGGATGACAGCCCTAAACTCTGGTACTACTACTCTCTTCCTTAGAAGCTCAAATAACAATGAACATTCATTAGGCTTCCTATCTTAGGATCCTTTATCTCTTTGTGCTTGCCTGCTAGTCAAAACAAAGAGGCCATTTTCCTTTTTCCAATAACCCTTTACCTTCACATGGTGATCACAAGTCGCAACAAAACATTGTTGGTACTGCTTTGATTCCTATTATAAGAAAAAAAATCAGTTTATACGGTGTTTAAATTATATATCAGATATATTAGTTATTCAATAAACTTAAAAATTAGATGTTTATATATAGTAAACATTGAAGGGAGTAATTAAATAGCTAGTTACAACTAGAAAAATTTATTTGAAAACAATTGTAAATTTATTCCGAACTATCGTAATTAGCTAGGTCCATGACCTAATAGACAACTCAAGATATCACCACGGCTTATAGATCATTTATTTGAGATCGTACTAATTCAAAAAAAATAATAATTTGAGATTTGTTATGTGAAATTCACCATGATTTTGATAAAATATTAAAAATAATTTTGCGACTAATCATCAAGTTTGAAAAAAAATAACTTGAAATTTTATTTATTTTTGTTTAAAATAAAACTGAGAATTGAACCCAGAACTTCATGCATAGTATATACTAATCAAATCATTCACTACTGAACCAAACTTAGTGGTTTGATGACTTGAAATTTTAAAACATATCAAGTTATGTGAAAAAAACATTACTTTTTAATAGGGTTTAAAAATACGAGAATAAATTGAAGGATTTTGATATGAGCCATGAATCATTAGATACAACATTATAGCATATTGATATATTACTAGAGAAGATCATGAGGCGTACCTTCTATGATTGTAGTCACAAGTGATCAGAAAGAAGCGTGAGTGGAATAACTACCCTCATCACCATTGGCATTCAGAATTAGGTTTTCACCTTTGTGTTAACTGTCTGATGGGATAACAATTATATAGCCGAATGGTTGAGGGCAGTGACCTCTCACTGGGCTTAACTGAATGGTCCAACCCATCACGGTTCATTCAGAGACAAAAGCCCAATCATATAATTCATCAATAAGTGCTTAATAACAATAGACCATAATCTATATTAATAATAATTCCTAATAATTGATTATTGTCAATCCATAATTGATTAATTAAATAATTCCAAAACTCACCAAAACAGAAAACCTACGGAAAGAACGTCTATCGTCTAACAATTCCAAAACTTATCGCCGAATCTTTTTCCGCGACTGTAATTTTCTTCCATACCTTAGAAAATTATTCTCAGGACATAACCTCACTCACGCAGATATCTAAAACTCCCATCCGAAATCTCACTTAAAACAGACGCAGTAAAATTTTACAACGACGGGTAAATTCCTACTCGTTTTTCCAAAAACAAGAATAATCCAAATCTCATTATTCTGAATCCACATATAACTTCTTATCCAAGCAACAGTATCACAAGACAAAAGTCTGTACAATTACAGTGCACGAGCACAAAACAGACTCAATTACAGCAAAAACCTATAATACACGATGTTTCACCATATGAACACATTGAAACCCTACTAATCCTTAAACCAACTATGCGATGAAATCTGGGGTCTTACAATAGTAGTTGAATTAAAAGTGTGAAAATATTTTAAATAAATATTCAACTATTTCTCTATCACAGAATGATCATGTTGGGTAACGTCACACCGATAGGGTATGTCCGTCACTTACACGATTCAGGGATAGTAGCAATCCAAAATATTTAAAAAATTTAGATAAGTCATTAATTAAAATTAGAATTCTATTGGATTGCAAAATTCAAATAATAGCTACATGCCTTCTAGTGTAGTATATTTAATAAAGTGTCTTATTTATTGTAATTTCGTTCAAAAGTGTTAAGGGTAATAAATAAGAACTATAGCATTACAATGTACTATTCTTATGTCACAACATTTCAAAAGTGACAGGGTACTTGAAAAATAATACTAAAATTAAAGTACATTTAGTAATAACAAATTATATTAACAGCAACACACCGATAGGGTATAATTGTTATCAATATAATATTTAGTATACTTTGCACAATTGTATCCACGATAGGTGAGATTACAATTATACAAATCAATAATATTTATGCTTAAAAGAATATGATAAAATAATATCATGCATAAACAATCTATTTAATTTACTCAATATTAGCCATATTCAAATAATAGAAAGATATGCTTAACAATATTTTAAATTAGCACATCATAAATATGACTGTAGAATTTATATATACAAAAGAGTATAATAACAAGAGTTGTTATTTTAAAATAAAAGTGTGTAAAATAGTTTTATATTTTATCCATAATAGAACTATTAGAATAAGGATTTAAATACTTCCAGTATAACTTATAATATAAATACAAAATGGAGTATGATTGTAATAATTATAAAGTTCTATTTAGAATATTCTAGAAAAGGAATTCCACTTTTATATATACATAATTGCACAACAAAAGAGAAGAAGAAATAAATTCTTCATATATGCAATAACAAATAATAAGTCACATGAGGTTGAAAATTTCAATTAGATTGCGACTAACCTCATAGAATGTGACATACATCCTTATCCTTAGAGTCATTGACTTTTGATGACTTGCCGAGAATATCATTTGATAACATCATCTCAGAATATTCATGAATAAAGAATAAGCCGTTATAATAAAACATATATGAGACTCGAATTATAAATCGATATGATTTACATAAATATTTGGTTGCAAGGAAGAAAATAGTTTTAAGATTGCCTCAATTTTAAGAAACTCATTTTGATGACATTTTGATGATATTTAACTGATAAACAACAATGAGGCGTATAATTTTGATTCATACATGGAATTTTAGCATAAGAAATGCAAGATTGCATCATTCAATAAAATACATAATATTTAATATTTAGTTTAATTGCGACAAGACACATAATTAACATAATTAGAGAGTTTATAATATTTGTCACAAAATTAAGAACAATTAATTATGCGTCTAGATCGAAGAGTATAGTAGAAAGTATAATGTATATTAACGAGAAATATGCCTTTTTTTTTTTAATGCACTTAATATAAATGGCATACATAATATACATTTTTCTAAATTTATTTTAAAAGAAATGATAGCTAAGACACCATAATTAATTT
The DNA here is from genome assembly GCA_030408175.1 of Trifolium repens. Lineage (NCBI taxonomy): Eukaryota > Viridiplantae > Streptophyta > Magnoliopsida > Fabales > Fabaceae > Trifolium > Trifolium repens. Next base: position 47,510,785 of record CP125851.1, read on the forward strand.
GTGACTAAGAAACTAGACAAGTGCCTCAATTTATATTTGTCGCAAAAGGATTGATCAACCAGAAAATTTTGGATCTTTATGCTAAAATAATATAAATTGAAGAATTTAACTAATAGAGTGAATACACAATTATCCAGAATAAAACTCTAAAAAATAATTTGATTTTAAATACTCCCAAAATAGTTTTTAGTTTTAAATGGAGTTAATTAACGAGAAATCAATAAAAGATTAAAGAGTTATAAATTTCAAACAATTATTCTGGACAATAGTTTCATTATATATATATAATTGCACATTTTACATTTTCATAAAAGGAGTATATAATATTTAAATTGCTTACAAAAAAAAAGTATATAATATTTAAACAACTTCCTCCTTGTATGCAATTATATAATTTAAATCACATAATTAGATTACACTGACCTTCGAGAGTTGATTTTCATCCTTGTATGTAGAGTCGTTGAACTTTATTGACTTTACCTGGATTTCAGGAAATCTTTCACAACGTTGTCTCAAGCGGTTCATAAAATAAACAAAGAGAAAATCGTTATATCAAGACATAAGACTCTAATGATAGACCGGCACAATTTATATATAAATTCACAAGGATGATATAATAATATGCCTTAAAATTGCTCAAAAGAATTACTTTGATCATATTTCACAAGTGAGCATTTAAATAAAACAATAAGGCAACATATAATTTAACATAACAATGGTAATTTAAAATTCAATAATATAACATTTGGTGTCAATAATTTCCAAAATTTGAGCCTAAATAATTTTACATCATTGCACTTTCATGTAAAATAAAATACATGAGTGTTACCACTATTTAAAATAAAATAAAATTAAAAGAAAATATTTTAGGCTCAAATTAAGAGAATATGTTATGCAATTCTCATATTTAAATAACACCAAGATTATTATCATTATTTATTTATTTTGAAGGTCATAAATTGAGATTATCATTTTGTTCCAAAGCAACAGAATATCAATTTGATTGATATGGAATAAATTAAAATAATTTAATGACACGTATTAATTTGGAGAGTGAGATATTTTCTAAGTGTCATAAAGGAGTAAATAAATTTCCATATTTGTTTTGGACCAAAGATTTTGAAAATATTTTTCAAAAAAAAAAAAAAGATTTTGAAAATATGATATGAATATTACAATTTATTCTCAAAATAATGAATATAAAATAATTTTAGGTGTCCAAAAATTCCAAAATTTGTGCCAAAAGAATCTTCTGAATAAAATAAAAATGGAATTTTTTTAAAAATGGAATTCTTCTTCGCCCGGTTAAAAGAGAAACGGTTCTATATGACCCGACATCAACCCGGTTCAATCATGCTCGATTCTTAAAAAAGGAAGGATGATTTAACATGGGTTTTAATCATTATGCATCAAATAAAAATAAAAACCCATAATAATTTTGAAAATCATTAACCCAGTTAGAGAAAACACAAATCGAAATACTGGGGTTTTGTCAATCCGAAAAGGAAACAAAATACATGTTTCTGATAATTTGTTTGACCAATTTCCAATTTCAATTAAGAATATGGCAATAAATTTGAGATCGAAAAATGGGTTTATGGCCAAACTAACAAACAAAATCCTCAATGAAAGTCTGTTATGCTAAGAGGAATCTTGATCGCACATGTATACTATACATAGAAAAATGGCTATTAATTGAGGTGACATCTAGGAAATGGTTCACCGGTGTACATCTTTATATACCATTGGATGTTTCTAAAGGTATAGATGAGTGAGAGAACACATAAATTTTCCCCAGACAATCTTTTGTTCCACCTTTCCTCTCCCCTTCATCTCTTCTATTTCCTTCCAAAATTGAAACCGTCTCTTCCTCTTCAGTCTTCCCCCAAAATCCAGCCACTGGCCATTGCTGATTGTTCCCAAACAATCTCTACCACCCCACCACCCACCCACCCCCTTATTTGTTGCACCAATATAACTTCTACCACCATATTCTTGCTTTGATAGTTATGTTTTGTGAAAACTAATAAATCCAGGTTTATAACTAATTTAATGGATTTATCTTTTTTACAAAGCAATTAGCCGTAACTGTTCACTTTGTTTGTTTAAAATTTAAGTTCTATATTAATATATTCAGAGAGATTTATTAAGAAAGATAGAGCCAATAATTAACCTTTTTATAAAGTTCACATGTGAGTATAGAAGAATCAATGGAGATGAGAAGAAAGAATAATTAACTAACCCATGCTTATATCCACTTGTAAACAATGTAGAAGACATGTTAATGAGAAAACTCATGTTTCAATAGCAAAAGGAGTGAAAAAACGTGAGGAGAGAGATGAAATCTTATGGAGAAGAAAGAGTGTGGATGCAAGAGCCAAAATTAAGTGCGGTAGTGAGTAAAATAATCATGTAGACTTTTTTAATCTAACGATTAAAATTGATGGTACATCGGTGAGGGACTTAATTGAGCCCTCACCTTAGAATGCATCATTAATTGATGCATGATTCTGTATATAATATATATATATATATATATATATATATATATATATATATATATGATAATAGTTTGCATTCAAAAATAATTATCATGAACGCATGATTATGTATACGAAAAATAGCCATTTGATTTCAACGATAAAGGTACGTATAAGCAATAGCTATAATATGTATCTACACGGCTCTGATACCAATTGAAGGATTTTGATATGAGCCATGAATCATTAGATACAACATTATAGCATATTGATATATTACTAGAGAAAATCATGATGCGTACCTTCTATGATTGTAGTCACAAGTGATCAGAAAGAAGCGTGAGTGGAATAACTGTCTGATGGGATAACAATTATATAGCCGAATGGTTGAGGGCAGGGACCTCTCACTGGGCTTAACTGAATGGTCCAACCCATCACGGTCCATTCAGAGACAAAAGCCCAATCATATAATTCATCAATAAGTGCTTAATAACAATAGACCATAATCTATATTAATAATAATTCCTAATAATTGATTATTGTCAATCCATAATTGATTAATTAAATAATTAATCTAACATAAATTGGAAGTAAAAGATCATCATGATGATCAATTGGAAGGAAAAAGATAACTAATGCTATGCTCCTAGAGCATTGGTTGAGAAAACAAAAAAACTAATATAATTTTGAAAATAATATATCTAAATTTGAAAAATTATTTTTATTTTTAAAAAATAATATACTTTGAAATTTTTGAAAAGAATATTTTTACAAAAAAAAAACAATTTTATTTTGTTATTTTTAACTAATGTTTAGCATGACATTAATTTAAATATAAGGACATGACAGTGTGGCTTTCTCCTCCACAAATAAGCGGTTCCCTAATTAATTAATTAATCTGACCACATTTCCTTATTGCCACTTAAGGAGTAACTTTTGTCATATACCTCTAAAAGGAAAACAGCATAAGTCACCATTTAAATTTGTTTGCATACTAATGGAGTACAGCATTAATTTAATGGACAAAGTGTATATCAGCTTTAATCATGTCATCTCTTGTTATACATTTCTTTAATTAAACATATGATCTGTAAGATGTGGCCAAAATAGTCAAGTACTCATATAACCTTTTTTTTTCTTTTTCATTTTATTTGCTTTTGTTTTCCTCAGAGATTAAAGTCTTGCGGTGGTGTGTGAAGGAGTGATAGAGAATTAAAGTATTTGTGTGATAACATGGTCGAGGTAGAATATACTTTATGTTTGTACAATGTTGATGGTTGCTGATAACAGCAGAATATATATATAGGTCATCAACTGATACTCAAAAAATATGACGAATTGTATCTGATACGTACTCGATATCGATACTCTTTCGATATGTCCCGATATTCATATCGGAAAAGTATCGATTAAATCATTATTTTTAAATAAAAAATAATACCTGATACATATGTCTGATACGTCCCGATAAGCGTATCAGAAAAGTATCGGTTATATCATTATTTTTAAATAAAAAAATAATCCCCATATGTGTCCGATATGAAGATTATTTTTTGGATAATATTTGTGATTTGGATAATATTAATGATGTCCTTTTTATATAATACACTACAATAAGATGTATAGCTTAAGATGTACCGGTGAACATTATGTTCTGGGATAATATTAACTTAAGATATTCTCATGTATCAGACTTTGGGAGTTTCCAGTATTGATGCTCTTGTGTATCAGACCTTGGGAGTTTCCGGTGAACATTGGCTTTGGCTTATTATGATGCTCTTGTATCAAACCTGTTTGTTTGTATCTTAAACACTTTTTGTGTTTTTCCTTTGTTAATATCATTTTTTACTTAAAAAAAAAACTATGATGTCCTACTATATACTGTAACAGGTTGTTAAGCGTTTGAGTTTGTCCCAAAATTTTTGTATAAGAATATTTGTTTTCTGCTTTTAATTATTAATATTATTGATTTTAGGTATGTTTATATATTGTGTATTTATATATTTAATTTTAACTTTAATTTTTAAATAACGTATCGCGGCAGTATCAGATTGAGAATTTTTAAAAAATTTCCGTATCGGTATCGTATCCATATCGTGTCCCGTATCGGGGCTTCATAGATCATCAGATGCTACATTTTATTTTCTATTTTTTATCCGAATAATTTATCAAATTATTTTGTCAAAAGAGTTTAGTATTTTATTTTTTGACAAACAAATAGTTTAGTATCTAAAAATAGAGAATTTTGAATTCAAACTCTCTTTAAAAGTCAATGTATTTTTTCTTAGATAGATGAAATGATAAATCATTGGAAATTCACATACATAAAAGTGGAGAGACTAGAGTTCGAACCTCGGTCTTAGTATCCAATACTAACAATTTTGACATTTCTACCGATTGAACTAGCTAGGATTTGTGAACTAAAAATCAATGTGTCTAACAATACCAATTGAGCTGCAAATTAATGTCTCCAAGTGGTGAATAGTTTTGAATACAAAAACATTTTGTTGGATATCACACCACTTTCAACAACAAATATTTGTCATCCAAAAATGATTAGTGGCACAACTTATTGTCTATTTACCTTTCACTCATGTGTAATTATTATTATATATCCAAAATAATACAAAATCAACAAATCAAATGCAAAGAACATTTTAATTCTCTTTTTAGCATTTTCCTTTAACCTTAATAGAATTTAGGGAATGAAACTCAAATAGCGGATGCACCCCCTCCCAATCCTTTCAAAGAACACAAAATCTCAATTTTCATCAAATACAATAATTAGGATGAAGAAAGGTAATCATAAGATGTAGCACAAATTGAGTGAAAAAGCTTAATTATGGAGTAATATTGTTGGAACCATTATAACAATCCAATCCAACTACTACTGATATGATTTGATAGTTTTTTCTTTGTTGGATCTCCCTCTTTGTTTGGTGATCTTTACCAAGGTGAACAAGTAACATAACTTTTTCCTTGTTTATCATGCAAACTCAAGACTATCCAAATTAATTATAGGTAATGTCATATATAATTGATAGTTTGATACTCACTCGTTCAAATATGTTACTTTTCATTCAAAAAAATAATAATTGTTACGTTAGTAAAAAATATTGTTTTAAAATAAATGTTATTTACATTTTTTTTATGTAGGATTTTTTTTCTTTCAATTGTGTCGTCACTAATTGAATGTACATTATTATATACTTTTAAAATATTATAAGTATTTCATTTTGTATATATACGAAGGTGGAAAACATAAAGATAATTAATAAGACCAAGTGTAATGAGGGTGTTTAATGGGTGTTGACTGACTGTTGAATGAAAATGGACCATTGGAGTAACATGTTGAATTTAAAGAGAAGATGAATCCAGTTAACATGTTTAATTGATGCGCAGGGGGACATGTGGCAGCTTCTGATTGGCTCACGAGATTTTTACCTCATCTTATCTTTAAACTCAATTATTTCAATGCAAATTAATTAATTTTTTTTTATTTTTTCACCAAAATTCGTAATTTTTTTTCTCTATAAATAGAGACTTGGTTCATTTGATTTGGACACAGAAAAAAAAAACCAAATTTTTCACTATCTTAATCTTGTTTATCTTTCAATTAGTGTTTAATTTGAAGTTTTAGTCCTTTTTTTTTGTGTGAAATAGATCCCAATAATAATTTCAACACTCAAAAGTGGTGGGGTAGAGAAGGTGGTGGGGTAGGGTGTTGAATGAAAAAACTATTGGAGAGGGTAAAAATTGAATGGGGTGTTGAATTATTAGATGGAAGAGAGAGAAGATGATGTGGAGTGTAAAAAGCGGAAAAGTAGGGTGTTGAATGTTTTTTGCCATTGTACATGGTCTATGAGATTAGTTTGGTAAAAGTGTCATATTTTTTAATAACATCATTGAATTTTCTAATTTGTACGTGAAAACAGTAAACAAAGTTTATTTTGAAATGGACCGAGTACGATTAAATTCATGTTTTGGTCTTTGAAATTTAAAGCTTTAGTTAATTTAGATTATAAATTACTAAGATAATAATTAAATATTTTAAAATTATAGAATGTGAATCACTTTTATCATTTTTTTGGCAATATTTTAACATTTTAGTACCACAAATTTAAACGATTTATTTGGTCCCTCCCATATTTTTGTTTCATTTCCTTTTGGTTTCTATTTATTTTTCACCACTTTTTAAATAAATGGATATTTTTGTTGCTTAAAAAAATCTGATTTTGTCTAGAAGTCCTAGCTCAACTGGCAAATGCCGAAATTGCTAGGCCGGATGTCATGACCCGGGTTCGAACCCGGGACCTCACAGTTGTGTGTGAGTTTAATTTCAGTGGATTACTACTTCATCTAAGACAAAAAAAAAAAATCTGATTTTTTTTTACATGAAAAATCTGATGTTTTCAAACAAGATATTTTGGTGGATTAAACTAAATTGATAGATAGTTATATTTTCTTATCATGTTATAAGTATTAAAGTTTCCACCATCGTTTAGTAGTGATTAATTTTTGTCGAATAATCTTTAAGGCACATAAAATAGATTATTCCGCGTCCTGACCGATCGTTTTCCATATGCAATGATCAGAGGTGAAACCAATAATAATTTGTTTAAGAGATCAAAATTTTTTTTTGACACAAACAAAATGATATTCATTCATTCAAATCGACAGATACATCAAATACAACCACATATTCAACTTCGCTAAAAACGTAAAGGATGAATCTGCGAACAAACTCACAGCATCCGAGTTAATACCATACAACAGCATAATGCCTACAACAAATAATATGATAAAATTAAAATCACCGGAATATCCATGCTTTCGGATCTGCAACGTTGATGCCCAAATCATTGATTGAATCTGTAATTGACCGAAGATAATCTTTCGAGAAGAATCAAAGAACACCGCAACAAAACGGGAAATCAAATAACGTCGCACAAGACGACGACCAACACAACGCCGCACTTAGACGACGAAATCACAAAAATACACAAAAGAAAAACTTAATCTATGTGAAAATCACTTATTTAAATTAAAAGAAAAGGAAAAAAAGGTGTAGAGGTGGTGATTCTAGGCCAAAAGTGACCCAAAATCACCCCTCTATGATGAACAAAGAGAGCTTGGAGACAAGATTTTTTTTGTAAATTAGGGCCGGCTAGGAGAGGTTTGTGTTTTTTAGAGATCAAAATTTTTATGTCTAGACCAATTCATCATTGGTCATTTACATTTATTAGTTTAAGAGATTAAGTTTTTTTTGGTAAGGAAGCTAAAAATAAGAAGAAAACAAGAAAGAAAAACTATTCACGAAAAAAGAAGGTTCCCATTGCGTCATTCCTAAGAAGATCGCGGACGCCTTCTGGAGGAGAAGCATGAGTCAGGAAGTCGACATCTGATGTGGCTCCGAGTTTGGCGAAGAAATCTGCACATTGATTCCCCTCTCTAAGGGTGTGGTGAAGAGAAACATTAGCTTGAGAGAATAGCTCTTTTATATCTTGGATCAACACAGCATGAATATGATACTTAACTTGGGGACCTTTGATGAGGTTGACACAGTGTAGAGAATCAGACTAGCAGACAAGTTCATCGATACTCATTTCTCTGGCTAGCAAGAGGCCCTTGTAGATGGCATAAAGTTCAACGAGCAAGATGTCAGATGTCTCCGGAATGAAGTCTGAGAAGCCTGCAAGATAGTGCCCGAACGTGTTTCTAATAATGCCGCCAAATTCAGATCGAACTGGAGAACCAAGGCAACTTCCATCCACATTAAGAATGGCACAAGAATAGTTGTTATTGTTCCACTTTATATGCCTATCAACTAACCTGTCGTTAGAGACGGAGGAGAAGAGTTTAAGAGATTAAGTTATTACTCTGTAGTATTTAATAAATTTAAAGGATTAAATTGCATTTAACTCTTACAATTTTGGGAAGCAAACTGCTGGTTTATTATTTATTTGAAAGCTGAAGTTGGTATGAGTGTATAAGAAATAATCGGGTGCAAATAAAGAACCTAAAAAGTCTGTAACATAAGAGTGGAAGAAACGTCTCGCTTGAGTTTACGACAATGGATCCTTATTTTGGAAGCCCAAATACAACTTCTGTTTTTTCTGGTCTTAAATTATAACTTCAGTTTATTTGATATATACGAATTATTATTTTTCATAAGAAAATATGAATTATGTTTTGTGCTAATATTTATATAGAGGGGTTCATAGTTCAACTATAATCAATTTTGAGTAAGAATTATTTAATTTAAATATTAAAGTAGCATCCAGTTCAATTTAGTTTAAATTCTAATTAAATGTAAATTAAATTGTTTCCGCGAGTATAGTTCTGTAGGTAGAAATATTACATTTTATATGTAGGAGCTGAAGTTCGAACTCGAAATATTTTAGGCTCTAGGCTATTTGACAAAAAAAAATGTAAATTAAATTACATTGGAACATTTCTTCTTATTTTATTTTTTATCAAAAGATGATCTCAAAGAGCTAGCCACACCAAAATATATTAAGAAGCAAAGAGAATATTGCAAATGGAAGGGACCAAACCAAAACTCCATTAACAAGAACAAAGCCTAAAGTTAGGCATGCCTAACTTGTTATAAACAAGGCTATCATTAATAAACAAAGGAGCAACATACCAAGAAGTAAAAGAAGAGTCAAACCAAAATTAGCAACAAGGTCAGCCACCTTGTTGTCTTCCCTATACACATGAGTAACCAATAAATTCATATGTCTAGTCATTGCCAAAGCATTCTTCCGCCTATTTCTTAGAGGCCAAGCAACAATTTTGTTTTGATTTTTGAAAGCATTAACAACCAACATGGAATTAGTCTCCAACCATAAGTAACTCCAATGATTAGAAGAAGCTACTTAAATAGCTTTTTAAAGCACCGCTCAACTCTGCAAAGAAAGAGATAGCAATCCTTAAAGGTTCAACAAAAGCAAACAAGAAATCATCATTATGATCTCTAAAAACTCCTCCACAAGAAGCTAAACCAGGGTTACCACAAGAGGCTCCATCTATATTGCACTTGATCCAGTTCAAGGAGGGAGGCATCCAGATGATTTCTTTAAGGACAAGTATCTTACGATTGCGAATTGTGATTTTGAAAAGCTTGAAGAATGAGAAATCTCTGATGGAATTTGAAGAGACCTTACAAGTGTTATTACCAGTTAAAGCAGTGCTAGCAGATAATTAAAGAGATAGCATTCCTCCAAGAAATCAATTTATCATTGAATCTATCTTGGTTTCTAACCTGCCAAATTGTATTCAACAGATTTATAATAGCAGCAATAAGGGTTATTTTACTTTGAGGAGACCAATTTCAGTCCCATAACCTCCAAATATCCTCCATATATGTAAATTGCAGAGTTTGATTTAGGCATCCAGCGACCAATAGACCATGGCTTAATAGCATATTCACACTCAAAGAAGATGTGGAATGAGGATTCAACATGATTGTTACACAGATTGCACATAGAAGAAATGTAACAACCTCTGCGCAAAAGATTTTCATCAGTTGGACTTTATCCAGCATAATTCTCCAGACCAACAATGACTTTGAAGGAGGAATGTCACCACTCCAAATGAGTTTGGCCCAGGGAAACTCATTGGAACATTTCATTTTTATGAACACATAATTAAATCTCTTTCTGCAAAATTACATTTTTTTATAATATATCAATATTACAAAGTCATAAGTTTCTTTTTTTACTAAACGAAGTAACGAGTATTAATTATGCTTAAAACAGATGAATAGATAAAAAATTAGAATGTCCACAAATCCTAATTCATTTGACAGAAATGCAAAAATTGTTAGTGTCGGATGCTATGAATGAGGTTCAAACATCGATCCCTCCACTTTATATATGTGAGTTTCCAATGTCTTACGGTCTTACTATTTTGTTTATCATAAAAAACTCTCACTAAAAAAATCATTGTAAATTTCACAATTACTTACTCATGGTATTAATTTTTGGATAGAGTCAAAAGTTGAAAATGCGGAAGAAAGAGAGATAAGTCGAGGTTGGATGAGATGTGGACGTGTAGTGCCCATCACCCACTCTTGGCCAAAAACCATGGCCTCCCTTACCCTTTACCACAAAAGTTCACCAAATCCATTAACTTGTGTCAGTCACTTGATTCTGGGAATGCACTATTGCAAGTGTTGAAACAACTTGACTATATGGAGGGATGTCAAAGGCGGGGAATTTTTTTTGTGAGAATGGAGATAGGAAGAAAATCATCTCGAGAGAGGTTTGAAGATGGGAGTGAAATTTCATTTTAAGGGAAGTTTGTTCAAATACTTATATTTATTAAAAATTTGACATAATGTGTATAAATTTGTTCATATCTAATGTTTATTAGTCGCAAGACTTGTAATAGTATTTTAATTTTTTACTTATTTTATAATTCAATCTTTTTATACAAATAGTTTAATTAAAAATAATTTAATTTTTTCTTTTTAATATTGATCGGTCCCTGCAAAAACTGTGGGGATATATGAGATTAGGATGATGAAAAAATCCTTCCCAAAATAAGAAATAAAGATGGAGATAGAAAACATTTTAAATGGTAAAAAATAGAGTGATAAAATACTCATCCTATAATCTACTTTCCATTGACATCCCTACACACTTGTTAGTTGTTAAAGACCAATGTACACATCCAATACGGCAATACTTATATTGAGAATAATGTTCACTAGACTCATTTTAATAGCCACATTTCAAATAGTCATTATAAAATACTTATAATTTTTTAATATACTCTTATTTATTAGTATGTCTCGATTTAATTAATTATCCTGCTATTTTGTTTTAATCCAAAATTTAGCTAAGATTGTAATAAAAAAAATTATCTAAGAAATTAGTAAAATTTGATTGATAATTGTTCTATCAAATACTCCAACTCAAATTTTCCCAATCAATTTGAAGTTAATTACTTATCAAGATACATTTTTTATCGACTTATCAAGATATTATAATAAAATTATTTTAACATGAAATAATTATTTTATCATAAAAATTTGCACATTTATTTCAATAAAGGCTAACCCACATCTCCTTAATCCCATAGTTTTATTATAATGATGACTCCCACGTTTCATGCTCCCTTTCTTTTCCCCTTTCATTTTGTTTAAGGAATATTTGGTCATTGGGATGCTCAGTATAACCAAAACCCACGGTTTTTTGCCAACTTACTAAACCACTACCTTCTCTACACACACTGCCATATTCAATTTGCTAAAGGATCTTTTCTTTATCTTACTACTTTACTATCTTATCTTACTAAAGCGTAACAAATTATTATTATTTTTGACTAATAAAGTGTAACAAATTACTAATAAACAATGAGATACACGATCAGGGGGAAAAGAACATGTGCATTTTATGTTTAAGGATTTTTTGGTCACTTTTAAGAATACTAGTTATGGATAAGGTTAGCACTTTGTATTTTTAATCCTAGCATAACATGTGATGTTTATGGTTTACCTAATTAGACAAAACTAATTTTCATTAACAACATTCAGAATAAAAAAGTTTCGAGTATTTTACTATTATTATGGAAACACCAAAAGAATCAACCGACCTTAACAGAAATCAAAGTGAAAACAACTGTCTGAGAAGGTGGATTTCATCTGAAACCATCAAACTCCATCTGCTGTAGTGCCACTCTTCTCTCTTTCATGGATTCAAAATACTTTTGTTAATCAACCTACTCTTTCACCAATTCACCTTATAAATATGCAACCAAATTCATCTACTCTTCATTCAAAGCTACACCAATTATCTATCTATTCACCTTTTTACAAACACTTCTTTCATTCTTAGCTTTTGTTCAACTCAACTCAATTCAATCTTTGAAAATGGCCAAGAGAAATGTTGCTGCTAACTCTCCTCTTGAGAGAACTAGTTTGGCTTATCTGGATCAGAGGTTGGCCATGGCCAAACACTGTTCTCATGGTAATGCATATTTTACTATCAATGTATTATGTATATAATATAATCTTTTAATATGATATTCGTTTTCTTTGTTTTTATTTTTGTATTTATTTCTTTTCCATTTCTTATGTAAACAGAGGGTGTGATGGCTGGAGCTAAGGCAGCTGTAGTTGCTACTATTGCCACTGCCATTCCAACAGTAAGTACTTTCCCATCTATTCAATTTTCTTTGCTTCATTCTACCATTATTTTTAACAAAGATCTCAGTATTAGTTTGCATTTTAAAGAAACACTTTTAAATATTCTAAGAGATTATTTTGGTATATAGCTAACTGGAATTATATATGCTTTATATGCAGCTGGCTAGTGTTAGGATGCTACCTTGGGCAAGAGCAAACCTCAATCACACTGCTCAAGCTCTCATAATTTCCACAGGTTAGCTTACTTGTCCTTAATATTGCTACAATACTGATCAACTATTTTCATCACAATCATTGTTTGATCATACAGTTATCTGACCCTCATATTCTGTATGTAGTTGCTGGAGCTGCATATTTCATAGTAGCTGACAAGACCGTATTGGCAACTGCAAGAAAGAACTCCTTCAACCGACCCTCCAATGCATGAGTTCCAAATGCATAACTTGGATTGTGGATTCGGCTGCGCTGCATTCGGCTAACCTTTATTAACATTAAGCCATTTTCATGTACTCATAGCATATGTACCTATAAATAAAGAGTGATTTGCATCTCAATAGTGAGGGAGCGCATATGTACCAATCAATCATCATTAATTATATGAATGCAAATCAATCGTTTCTCTTTCTGCAAAAGTGCAAATGATATATTCCATTGAACAAAAATATTAACTGTCACCAGCAATCATTACATGAGCAAAACCCATCTTTAAAATGGTGAAAACGATTTCTATCTCTCGCAATTATTTCCCTATTGAAAATCTTAGATATTAGCTTGGTAGCCGAATGACAGTTTCCACAAACACGAAGATTCTTAACAATCCTGATCGTAGTTCCAGGCTTTGTGCTTATCAAGCCGAAAGCAATAGCCAATTTCTCACTGTGTTGACTCAAAGCTCCTTCCTTCCACTCTTCATCCATATCATAGAGTACCTCAGAAGTATCAGGCACAAACCCATTTTTCTCCAAGAGCTTATCTACCTCATCCAACATTCTATAAATACTTTTGCATTCCGGGTGGAACTTATCACCAACAAGGAACTCATGAACAACACCATCAATCTCTATAGAGGTGCAACCAGGAACTTTCTTCATCCCTTTGTCATTTAACCTTGTTCTTATCCTTGCTACATCATCCCATCTACCAGCTCCTGCATATATATTTGACAAAAGCACGAATGCCCCTGCATTTTCTGGCTCTAATTGAAAGAGGCGGTCTGCCACATATTCACCGAACTCAACACGTCCATAAGCCTTACAAGCACTAAGAAGCGAACCCCAAATAGCTCCATCAGGCTCCATTTCCATATCTTTCATGAGAATCTCTGCTTCTTCGAACTTTCCAGCTCTAGCCAACAGATCAATCATGCAACCATAGTGTTCCAATTTCGGACAAATTCCATAATCTTGTGTCATCGCCCTGAAATAGTGTTGTCCAAGATCTACCAAACCAGCTTGTGTACAAGCAGTTAATACCCCAACAAATGTGATATCATCGGGCCGAAACCCCTTGTTAACCATTTCTGAGAAAAGTGCAAGAGCCCTTTCTGCATGTCCATGCATGGCCAATCCTGATAACATGGCATTCCAAGAAGCCAAATTTCTAGAATGTATACTTCTAAAAACCCTTTCTGCTGCCTCAATGGAACCGCATTTTGCATACATGTCAATGAGGCTTGTCCAAAGAGAAGCATTGTCACTACTCTTCAAGTTCTTATCTATGTATGCATGAACCCACTTACCAAGGTCAAGAGCACCAAGGTAGGCGCAAGCATGAAGAATGCCTAAGAAGGTAACATCATTAGGCTTCACATTCGATCTAAGCATGACCTCAAACAATGCCAGTGCTTCTTCGTACAAACTCAAGTAAGAATAACCACCAATCATAGTATTCCACGAAATCACATCTTTTTCCTCTATCCCATCAAACAACTCACGAGCAGTATCAATTTCGCCACACTTAGAATACATATCAATAAGTGCATTAGTGAGCTGAAGATTCAAACCAAACCCATTATCTCTAACCCAAGAACAAATCCAATTACCCAATTCACGCGACCCCGTATGACCACAAGCAGAAAGCAATGTCACCATTGTACTCTTATTGGGTAAAATCTTCGCCTCCTGCATCTCATAAAACAACGCAATAGCTTCTTCAAAACGATCACTTTGAACATACCCAGAAATCATAGCATTCCAAGACACCACATCTTTGGTAGGAATTTCATCAAAAAGCCGTCTAGCATCATCAACATAACCCTGCGAAACATACCCAGTAATAAGCGCCGTAAAAGAAACAACATCTCTCAGAGAACTTTTATCAAACACCAACCGTGCAAAGTCCAATTCACCAACAGAAGCATACATATGAATAATCGAAGTATGAACATGTGGATGAAATTGAATTGACAACTTCAAAGCATGAGCATGAAGCTGTTTACCTTCATGGGTAGCTTTTGCTTTTGCACAAGACTTGAATAGAAAAGGAAAAGTGTGAGAATTTGGTTGAAGACCATAACAAAGCATACGAGAAAAAAGGTTCAAAGATGAAATAGGAGAAGAACTCAAAGAATGACCACGAATGAGAGAATTCCAAATGAAACGGTTGTGTTTGTGTTGATGTTGATTTTCTGAGAAGAGGGAAAGAGCGTAAGAGAGGTCGCCGGAAGGTGAAACGGCACAAAAATGGATGAGTTTGCTTTGAACGAAAACGGTGTTGTGGAGACCGGTTTTGATTATTAGTGAGTGAATTTGTTTGAAGGTGTTGATGTTGTTGCATTTTGTGAGGAGATTGAGATAAGGGTGTTGTTCTAGGATGTTGTAGGGAGGATCCGAACCTGGAAGAAAGTGTAGAATGGAAGGTGGATTTGACAGTAACAACATTGTTAATTGGATTTCGTTTTGCAGCGGTTAGTTAATATAACGACTCTGTAAATTTGGAGGGGGGGCAAAATCCATATCACATGGGCTTTGCTTAATTTATTTTTGCTTAAATATCATTTTTGTCCTCGTAAGTTTGCGATTTTTTTATTTTAGTCTTTGTATTTTTTTTTTGAATTCATTCATGTATGTTCATTTTTATTTTATTTTAGTCCTTAAAGCTAAAATCCGTGGGAAAATTCGCAAATTTCCAGCGAATTTTAGTTTTAGAGATTAAAATCAAAATATTTGAACATACAAGAATGAATTCGCAAGAAAAAAAGATACAAGGACTAAAACCAACAGATCGCGAACTTACAGGGACGACAATAATATTTAAGCCTTTATTTATACATGGTGTATCCACGTAGCATTGTCATTTGCCACATCATTAAAACTAGCCTCAAACTAGGGCAAGGGACCAAAAATCAAAATAAAATAAAATAGCAGAACAAAATATCACTTTTTAAGATCAAAATTAAAAATGAAAATAAGAGGACCAAAACTATATTTATACTATTTGATAGTTTTTAATTAATCCTTTTAAAAAAGGAGTTCTGGTAATCCAGAGTTCGACTTTGAGGTAAGTAAAACTGACTAAAAATTATTTCCATAAATAGTCAAACTCGGATTTTCTTGAATAATTCGTTTTAGAATGAGTTAATAAACTATTTGAGTCCAATATTTTGGTTATATATTTGATATTTTAAATATACCATTGGTGTAAATTAAACTTCTAATAAAATGGATTAATCTTTTCTATCATCTTATTAAAAAATGGAGAAATATTTGCATGATCTCCCACTTGACGCTTCATGATGATGTGGCAAAAATAAATTTTACGAAACATAGTCCAATATCTTCGTAAAAAAAAACTCTCAACATTTATGAAAATATGCGGAAGATGAAAAAATAAATTGTTTTATGAATGAGGATTCATTTTATTCCTTCACAAATTTAGACGAGACAATTCAGGCACCGACAAAAATAAAACTCAAATTAGTAGTCCATGCCATTTCTATATTTGGTACAAATTAGTCCCTATGTTGGAATGAATTAGGGACTAGTTTGTTCTTAATATAAAAATGTAAAAGATTAATTTGAGTTTTATTTTTGTCAAAGATAAAATTGTCGTGTCAAAACTTTTTGAGAGATTAAAATGATCTTCATTTTTTTTATTTATTTTTTTATTTTCACCACCAGTATCCGACCCTTTTGATCGGGGTCAGTTTTGGCATCAAGTGGTTTCAGCCTCCTCCTGATCACAGTTGCGGGATAGAACTGTATTCCTCCTTATCAAGTTCAACATCAATCACCACTGAAATAATTAACAATCGATAGATCTTCACTTTTTTATAATCTTTTTGTTCCTAATTTTAATATTCTTTAAAAAATAAAAAACAATGTTTGTCCTTAAATATTACAAGGCTCTCTACAAATTTATAGGTAGATTTGTTATTCTTTTTCCAAACATATCTCCTATTAATATTATTAATTTGTTTTAAAATATGAAAAATAAACAATAAATATATTTATACACACAAATGATAATTCACTAATAATCGGACACTTAAAATTTAAAAGATATGCACAATTAGTGTAAAACAGTTTTACACAGACATCCAATGTAAATTCACCAATTTGCCACATCACCCCATTTTTATATGCTTATTTTGAAGGTGAATTCTTTGGTACACATTTATTTAAATGTTATCGGTACATTTGCTGAGGTGGATAATTGTGATAGGTCCACCAATAATGCTTATTAAATTTTTATATTAAACATTATTTTTGGACCTATTAGAATTGTCTACCTTAAGCCATTATGTTTGGTCTACTAGTGAGGGGTTTGGTAGTTTGCTAGAGAATTTCCTGCAGATTTTCCTGCGGATTTCAGCTTTAGGAATAAAATAAAAAAGATTTGCACATGTAGAGACTAATTTACAACAAAAAAATATACAAGAACTAAAACAAAAAATTTATAAATTTACAGATGTTTAAACCTTAATTTTACTTATTATTCTCTTCAACTCATTTTATACAACAATGACTTTAGAGAGATTTTTTTTCGCTCCTTTGATTCATTTATTTTATTCCTCTCTGTATAAAAAAAAGTATAAGAGAAGAAAGTGGTCAAATTTTGTATAAAAAAAATGGTCAAATTCCATTAAAAAAAACTGACCGAGTTACACACGCGCCTTCTCTCTCTCTCTCTCTCTCTCTCTCTCTCTCTCTCTCTCTCGCACCATTCTCTGAACTGAACAAGTGAAGAACGCCGTTGGGAATGGCCGGCAAAGCTGGAATGACTCCGGCGACATACTCTCCTTCTCCGACTACTGCTAAAAAGAAACCACCACTATTCAAGGAAGATTCGACCCGACCCGATGGTCGCGGCTTCCACCAGTGTAGACCCGCCTGTAAGCTCCATCAATCTTTCAGTTCAACTGTAACCTTAATATTTTTGCTTCAATCATTACTCTTTTTATTCATCATAGTATTAGTATGTAATTTTTATATGCGCAAAAGTCTATAGTTATTTATGACAAATGAATAAATTAAACAACAATGTTTCTATTATCATGATGATTATACTGAATTATGAATGTACCGTTTTCATTGCATGAATTTTGATGTGTGTATGAGTTCATGTATATTTACATTAGGGCTGTTTGGATTGACTTATTTGAGCTTATCTGCTGGTATAAGTTTTGTGAGACTCTTTGGAAGAACTTATGTATACAGCTTATGAGTTATGACAATTTTCATAAGCATTTTTCAGCTTATTTTCATAAGTTCTCTAACATAGCTTATGAAACCAACTTATAGCATATACAAAACCAATTTAACTTTATTTTATCTTTTGCTATAGAAATAGCTTATGTAAGCTTATACACAAGTGTTTATCATGATAAGCGCTTGTGCTATAAGCTGCAAATAAGCTGTTTATCCAAACAGGGAATATAGTGTTGTTGGTTGCACTAGTTTATGATTTTTGTGACTTCCAGTTTTCAGGACTGGTGCTGTGAATGCTGCATCAGGATCTGCATATGCTGAGTTTGGAAATACCAAGGTCATTGTATCTGTGTGACTGTGAGTGCTTTCTTTTATCTCTCAAATGGGTCATTTTGTACTGATCAGCATGATGATGTGTTTTTTTTCGGCTTTTGATTGTTATGCTCTCTGTCTGATGTGTGTTTTTTCGGTTTTTGATTGTCACACTCTCTGTCTAATGTGTTTTATTTTTTATGATAGATTTGGGCCAAGAGAGAGTAAGAAGGCAATGATGTACAGTGATACGGGGCGTTTGAATTGCAATGTCAGCTATACAACATTTGCAACCCCGGTTCGTGGACAGGTATATAAAATGTTGTAATTTCTGCTTTCTTTGACTCCTTTCCGTATCTTGGCATTTTTAAGTAGCATTTAATATCCTGTTTCTCACAAAGTTAGGGTTCAGACCACAAAGAGTACAGTTCGATGCTTCATAAAGCTTTGGAGGGTGCAATAATATTGGAAAGTTTCCCCAAGACCACTGTGGATGTTTTTGCATTGGTGCTGCAATCTAGTGGCAGTAAGCTTACAATTTCATGTTGAGTTTCTATTTAATTCACAGTGATATTGTTTTTGATGGGCTAGGTTAGGAATTATAAGGATAAACATGTGATGAATATCAATTACCAAAACACAATTGAAATGGGGTGGCTCCTAGGGTGAGGGTTCCAACAAGTCCCTCACCAGCGGACCAGTAAAATGTCCTTTGATAGCAGGTTAACTCACTGCTTATTTTTTTTAAAAATTGGCGAGAAATTTGAAAGCTTGCTATTTAGTCCCAAACTTTGTGCCTCTTTAAGCATATATATATATATATATATATATATATATATATATATATATATATAGTAGTTTTTCTTTGATATGATTTGGGGTTTGTTGCCGCTGCTGGTCAGTGCAACGTTACTACTTAGATCTGTTTTCCTTGAATTAAATCTAGTTTGAGAGGGAAGACTAGAACACAAATTGTCCATCTCTGAAGCCCCCTCACCATTTCTAGAGTTCATGGATATTCAACATCAATCGTCTTATTTTCAAGAGTTTCTGTTAGGTCTCCACCATAAATACTTAGCTCAAAATCTTTTTGTAGGGGTTGACCCAAAACCCAAAAAACCTTAATGATATTGTATGGTCTTGGATGTTCAGTATCAATGACCAATACTATAGAGGTAAATGCAGTTATTGGATATAATTCTACCATAAAACTGAACAAAATAACATAGTTGAGTTGAGCATATGCCAACATCTAGCATAAAACTACATGCCAACAAAAAGTTATTGGATATAATTCTACCATAAAACTGAACAAAATAACATAGTTGAGTAGAGTATATGCCAACATCTAGCATAAAACTACATGCCAACAAAAAGAGGGTAGAAGACTGAAAATAAATTAGTATGATGTTTAGCTTTTTGCTGTCATCGTCATTTTTCCTTTCAATGTTTGCAATCCTCTTGGTCAGTTGCTCATCGACGTGGTTGGTGTGCAAGCAGCGTACGAGACCCATTTCAAATTAGGGGTCCATTCCATATTATCTATTCTCCACAAACAAAGATCAAAATGCCACCCTATTATTTTTTTAAATCCTATTATTGGCACCGAGAGAAATGTGTTTGGGGCAAAATAACACGGTTTAAAGGAACCTACAATAACAGGCCACGGTTTTCAATCTCAACCATCAATATTATTTTACGTTAGATCTAATGGAAATTTAACTAGTACACTGGTGGGGAACTTGTTGGAGCTCTCACCCTAGAAGTCACCGTAGAAATGGTAGTCTATGTTTATTGTTATTATTGTTTACTTTGCTGTCATCTGGTGATTCCTATGATTCAAAAATGCGTGTTCCCTTGCTTTAATGTGAGGAGAGGTTTTGCTTTAATATGTTTTCATTTAGTGTGTGCCAAGTATTTTTTTAAAGATACTACCAAGTACATAAGGGATATGTTGGCGTACACATAAGGTTTATACAGAATTTCGTAGTTTTAGTGAACTTGTCTGAGATGCACCATGCGGCATCATGCCTTTGGATTTTATATTGTAAGATCTAAAAAACAGCGATGAATGATCCTATTTAATATTATTGGAGCAGTCAGAGTTGTAATTTAATCGAAATCTTTTAGCAAAATCTGTTCTATTTGATTTTCTGGTAAGTTTCTAGCAGTAATATTATTGAACTTGTGATTTGTGACAGGTGATCTTCCAGTTGTCATATCATGTGCTAGTCTTGCCTTGGCAGATGCTGGGATACTGATGTATGACCTTGTTGCCTCAGTCTCTGTGGTATGAATTTTACCCAAGATTGCAATTCTCTGTAATTTATGCTTGTTTTGTAGGGTGCTTGAACTGCCTCCGAAATTTCTGTTTACTATAATATCTCATCTTATACTTTCCTTTTTTCTTCGAATTTCTTACTTTTCACCAGCACCACCTTTAAATTACTTCTTCATATATGCATTTTGTGTCATGTTGCCTTAAAATATTTGTTAAACTATTTTTTGGTTATTCGCTGGATACCATACTCTATGACATAATTGCATGTTTCGCATTTGCCATTTCTATTGGTTGATCTTTATGGATTTGTTAATGCTAGGCTCCTCTTCTCAAAATCATCATGACAAAATGAGATCAACATATGGAAGGCCATTCCGCCATTGGGCTTTTACTTGTGACCCTCGATGAATTATTCCTTTGTGGCATGCTTATTTTTTGCAAAGAGTCTAATTTAATTTATTTTTATCATATTAAATGTTTGTTTAATGATTCCAGTCATGTCTCGGTAAAAACCTCGTCATTGATCCTATTTCGGAGGAGGAAAACAGCCAAGATGGTAGCCTAATGATTACATGCATGCCTTCTCGCTATGAAATCACCCAACTCACAGTAACTGGGGAATGGTCCACCCCAAAGATTAACGAGGTCTGTCTGTTTCCAAGTTTTTTAATATTTTTAATTCTTGGTGATGCCTATTTGAAGTTGTGAATTTACATAATGATACTCTGTGGATTGCATGGTTGCATTGCTATTTTACTCTGAAATGTCTTTTCAGTCTGTTGGAACAAATAGCACAATAGTGTGTGAATTGAAAATAAAATTCTATAGTCCCACATCGGGTAGTAGAGCATATTAGTATGTATTATATACTAGTGTGTATTTTGAGAAAAAAATAATTAAAAGTAGACTCTACATACTATTAGCACATTCTCCATGTTGTGGGAACTCACTCGAGGTTACTAAATAATAGGAAGAGTAGTAGAAAAAGTCAGAGCATGTTTTCCTATTTACACGACCACCTCACCCATTTATTGATTGATCAACATGATCTTAGAAAACAGGAAGTTAGTGGTAGAATCACTCCTGTTAACGGTGTGTTAGATTTATTGAGGAAAAAAAGAGAAAAAAAACCCTAGTTTATAACAAGTACTAGGTGAAGGGAAAAAAAGGCCGTCGTCACAAACAAGGCTTTAGTATCACGCCTGTTTTCTAGTTGTTGCCAGCTTCAACCTTCTATGAATTATGATGTCAAACGTTTCTTTTAATAAGAAAAGATGTATTGGTGGCACTTGTGCTACTTGTGATCAGTTTACCTTTTTGCCATCTATTCTGACTTGTTTATACTCTGTATTTGAGCATATGAATGTTCGTAACTTGTGGGCAGCATAACCATACAAATAGAATAATAACTTTTGCACAATTGATGATGCCTTACCACACTATTACTGCTTATGCACTTCCATGCTTTCCCTTTTCTAGAAACCATATTAGATTGGTTTAAGAGTAGTCTTAATTGTTTATAGAAGACTGAGGTTTATTATATGTATGGTGTCTGTCTAGAAAAATCATGAACAAATCTTTATTATGGTTGTATCAAACCACAAGGCTGTTGATAATTTACAATAGTAAGCGATAATACTAGTACTTGTATTAGTATTAATTTGTTTTAAAAGTGATTAAAGTATCATAAGTTCCTTCAAATTAAGAATGGTCATAGTATCATAATCCTTCAGTTTAAGAATGGTCATAGCACCATATTAGTGTGAACTTAAAACCATAGTATACTTGTTTTTAGTACCATATTTGAGGGTATAATTCTAGAATGGATCCTACCGTGCAGTAGGATTCCGGATAGTCTGCTTGCACAATTTTGGGCAGTGCCGCGAAACGTCTTAAAGAGAGCTACTTAGTCCGCGACTCAACCCAGTAATTTTTTCGGTGGCTGAAAAATTATTTTAAACGGTTTTAAAATCCGGTAACAACACTATCGCAAGATCATCAAAATATTTTTCATCTCTTTTTTGCTTGAAAGGGAAGTATCTAGCAAGGTTTTCAATTACGTTTGCAATTGCGGTTGCATCATGATCCTTAATATTGCAGAGAATCGTGGCTAACATGAACTCACGATCCTTTTCTTTAAAACCTTGGTGTCTAGATGTTTGTAATGCCAACATCTTATTAAAGATCAATAAAATAACTTAAATTGAGACGTTGACATTTAGTTTCCTGCATGCAGGGGATGCAGTTATGCTTGGATGCTTGTGCAAAGCTTGCAAAGATTATGAGGTCATGTTTGAAAGAATCTTCTTCTGATGCACAGGGATTGGATAATGAGAGCTCTTAGCAGCATATAGAGCACATTGTGAGATAATTTTGTGTTGGGGGAGTTAGGGAAAGATGCCTTTTATCTCATGCAAATTTTGCGCTTATGAACTTGTTAAAGATGATAGGTTTCTCTAAAAGATTTTCTATAACTTGAGATTTAGGTTTTTAAATTAATTTTATTTTTCGGCATTAAATAACCCAAGGAATGACTGTTAGTAAGCGTATGAACAACCATATTCGTTTGTCGCTTTATAAACTTTACAACAAAGTTTAGATCTAACATCAACACGTTTTTAATATTACAAATAAGAGAGCTAAACTCTGACGTACCACCATAAAAATTATAAATGTCATTCACCACACTCTTCGAATCCCCGTCTCAAATATAATGTGTGTGAAGCCTTGAAACAAATTTGAAAGCACCTGAGATTGAACATTTTTTTTAATTGGGAACTACAATCAACTATATATATAAATTAATTAATGACTTTGTTCTAACTCAAAAAATATTTTAACACTCGAAAAAGAAAAGTTTTAAAACTAAGGATTCTTAATTTATAAGTAATTTGCAGTTAATTTATATAAAAGAAGTAACATTACTATTACTATAAGAAAATTGTAAATCAACAACATTTTGTATTTAAATACAAACATATGTCCATTTATAAGCACAAAATTTTCTCATTTAACTCAAACTCTTGAAAATCGGTAATATTACCATATTATTCAGACAAAATTGTGATTATTTGAAAATAAATATTCAAATCATTTAAAAATAAATAAATTAATAGAAGTACATGCATACTTTTTAAGTATCTAGAAAGTTTATAGTGATATTAGTTTGAAGTTGAATTTTAATGTTTTTTTTTTTGACAAAAAGTTGTATGTTAATGTTATTTATTATGTCTCGTTTGTATAATCCAACAATTTTCATCCCATTACTTTTTGTTTAAAAAATTGTCTATTAATAAGATTTTGCTGATTCAAAAAGAAAAAATCCTAAATTTTGCCCCCTTTTTTATCTGATCTTTTTATCAGTTAACTTAAGTCAAATTAATTTTTTGTAGTATGTCTAAGCCTATGCAATTTTGTTTGGTCAAAGATCTTTTCTTTTACCTTTTTATTTTTATATTGTCATTATTATTATTTATTAAAAAAAATTTAAAAAAAACAAAACAAAACAAAGCAACACATGTGTTGCATTGCATCCATCCCCCACACTTTTTATAGTTTTTTATTTTATTTATTTTAAAATTATTATTATTATGGCAGCCTATTATCAACTACTTAATCAAAGAAAAAAATATGTTGACTAAATTACTTTTTTAACCTTTACATGAATTTTTTCTCATTTTTTTTACTGCATTAAATTAGGGATAGACTTGTCATATTTGAGTGAAAAGTCCCAAATTCATCCTCACAAATTTTTCCTCTGTCTTCCCTTTATACCCTCTACTAAATGCAAGAAAGAAAAAACTTTTACTCTTAAGTAGAGAGAAAAAACGAAGGGTATTACTGAATTTTTTAATAACTGAAAAAGTATACATTGGTAATGAAAATGAAATTGTACAGACTGATGTGACTACAAGTCATAACATGTCTTTTTTTTTTCCATCACACAATTTGAAATTTGAATGATAAAATTGTATCTCTTCTTTCTAACTTCATATTCTCTCATCTTATCATTTTCTCATTTTTGCTCTCTTATGTCATTCTTCTTCTTCTTCTTTTTTTTTCATACTAATATGTACATTTTATCTCATTTTTTGTTTGTATCTAATAACACTTACTTCTTATTTCTTTTCTTTTGCAGATTTTATACCTTAGAGAAACAATGATAATGTTGGTAACTTTATTTTTTCATGTATTTCTTTCTATGAATGTGTTTGAATCTCTTAAGAAATCACTTGCTTCTTTTACCTAAACTGTTTATTTTATTTTCTTACTAATCTGTTCAAATATATGTTTGCAAAAGAAAAATAAATTATAAAGGTGTTCACAATAACACATAAAAGAAGAACACTATCTAAACTTTTTTATTTTATTTTCTTATTAATTTGTTCAAATATGTTTGCAGAAAAAAATTATAAATAGGTGCTCACAATAACGCAGAGAAGCAGAACACTAACTAAACTTTTTAATTTATTTTCTTACTAATTTGTTCAAATATGTTTGCAGAAAAAAATTATAAAAAGGTGTTTACAGTAAGACAGAGAAGAAGAACACAAGGTCTGTATGTAAAACTTCAAATCTTTTAAATTAAAAGATAAAGATAGATGAGTTAAAAATGTGTGACAACAAGCTGAACTTAAATAGATGAGAAATTTTTTGTTCTAATTTTACCCATGCATCCAATTTTTATTTTATATTTATGTAAAAACTCTTTTATTGTTTCAAAAAACTATGTTAGACTATCTTGTGCTATTTAAGAATATATATAACTCATAAAAAATAAACTACTCTATTCCTTATCATTAATCAACTTCTTTTCCTTAAAAGTTATTTTTTATTTAGGCACAAAAAGAATAAAGAAGATGAAAGATAAGAAGATTAAAAAAAATGGTCTAATAAATAAGTAGAATAAGTAATAAAAAATATGATTTTTTGAATAAAATTTTAAATCAAAGAAGTACATGAAATAAAAAATTTGAAGAAGATTAGTATGATCACTGTAAAAAAAGAAGAAGATTAGTATGATAATACTACTCATTATTTTTATTTTATTTCCATCATCTTATTTTATAAATAAAACAATTTTATTTTTTTTTAATAGTTTTTTATTTTTCATTTTTTTTAAATATATAAAAATTCCAAAAAAAAAATCCAGACTAAAATAATTTGAAAAATAAAACCAGCAAATAATTTTTTAAAAATAATCTTATTCTTAAGATTTACAAAAAATCCAAAACAAACCAAAAAAAAGATCTAAATAAATTTACACCATCAAAATGTTTTCTCTTGAAGGACAAAAATATTGAAATAAATAAAAAAATGTTTAAATGCAAAATCTAAACTCAACTTTATTTTGTTGTTGCAGTATGTACGAGAGAAGAGGAGAAAAAAGTAACAGGATTATCTTCTCAAATCATGTAGCAAATATGTTCAAAGGAAAGCTTATGTGACCAATCTTAAAAATCTGATGCTAAACTTCATAGGTAGTACCACTATGAAACTAGAAAATGGAGTTCTTGTGGAAGAGGAGGTACAAAACATGAAGAGGAGAATGAACCATTATTCAAGCTAGCTCCTTTTACAAAACTATTTAAACATGAGTGTAGAGAATAACGAGAGGATGAAAACTATGTAATTTTTTTGTATAAAGGTGACCGGAAAAGTCACCGGCGGTTGAGCGTTTGAGTTGAGTTTAAAAAATAACTAAGTGAGAGAGAGAGAGAAAGAGAGAGAGAGAGAGAGAGGAGGCGTTGAGTTGAGAGAGGAAAAATAGAGAGATAATAATGTAAAACTCAATAAAAGTTTGGTGTGGTGTGAAGTGTGATACTGATAGACATCACACTGTTGTACTACATATTTTGAATTTTTTTTCTGAACTGCACCTGACATATTTTTTTTTTAAATACACTACCTTTTAAAAAAAATTCCAAACTACCCTATTTTTCCTTGTGTCTTAGACGCGCCATTGGGAGTGTAGCATCCACAAACTGGACGCGCCAACGGCAGTGTGGCGTCCAATCCCCAGGTTTTTTTCTTTTTAGAATCGGCAACGGTTTACAAGTGTTGCCGTAGATCCAACAACCGTTGTCTTAGATAGGAAAAGGCAACGGGTTAAAACTTCTCCATAAAACTGTTACCTTATATATAATAGGCAACAGTTTAAAGTGTTCTATAATTGTAAATAGAATTGCGCAGTCCTGACTTCATTTTCAAATTTAAACAACACTTTAATAGAACGCTTTAAAAGTGTTGCCTGTTATATATAAGGTAACACTTTTATGGAGAAGTTTTAATATGTTGCCTTTTCCAATCTAAGGCCACGCTTTTTTATTCTACGGCAACACCTAAAAACCGTTGCCGATTCTAAAACGAAAAAAATAAAATAAAATTCTGGGGATTGGACGCCACACTCCCGTTGGCGCGTCCAGTCTGTGGACGCTATATTCCCAATGGCGCCTCCAAGATACAAGGAAAAGTAGGGTACTTTGGAAAATTTTATAAAGGGTAGTGTTGTTTCATAAATTAAAATTTTGTCAGGTGCACTGCCAAAAAAAATTCACATATTTTACTTCTTAAAATATTCTTTTCATTTTAAAATAATGTTATTTTAGTAATATGTGAGGGGTTGAAAAGTCAAAGAAAAAATAACAAGAATATATAGTAGCAGTGAATGGATTGGCATCATCCTCAACATAGTGTATAACTTTAAACTTAGTATAGTTTATTTATATTTTCAAATGCATATATAACAATGACTTGTGAGGGAAATATTAATTGGAAAATAAAGAAGTTTTTTTTAATGCGTGTATCACTTCAAATCTGGTGTATTTAAGCAAGAATTCTTATCTCATGGGTCAGTCATCTTCAATAGTGTATCACTTCAAACTTGGTGTATTTAAGCAAAAATTATCCATGTTCGGTTGTTAATAAGCTTTGTAAATAAATAAAATTATGAGCATTGGTTATAGAATTAAAATAGCAATCGCGAAAATGCGTGACAATGATCAAAACACTTGAAAATGCGAATAGCTAATCGATGAGTCAAAATTATTTTAAGTGCATTGTTTGCCACTTAAATAAAAAATTTAGAATTAAAATATTGATTGCAATAATGTGTGTCAACGATACAAATTGATTGAACTTACACAAAGAGTTATCCATCGATCAAAACACTTGAAAATGCGGATAGCTAATCGATATGTCCAAACTATGTTAAGTACAATGTTTATCACTAAGTAAAATTTATAGAAATAAAAAATGGTAATTGCAAAAATGTGTGTCAACAATACAAACTGAATGCACTTATACGAGAGAGTTTTCCACTGATCAAAATACTTGAAAATTCGGACAGCCAATCGGTTAGTCCAGACTATTTTAAGTGCAATATTTAACTCTTAAATAAAATTTATAAATTTAAAATAGTGATTATAATAATGTGTATAAATGATACAATATACTTACACGGTAAATTATCCACTTGAGAGATGTCATGAGATAAAAATATATGTAAAGCTTTACGGTGTTTATAAAATGACATTCAAACACGTCCAAAAATATTCGTTTTTGTGTATCAGAAGTTATGCCAAACAAATTTTTAAGAAGTTCTTGATAGAAAAAAAAGTTGTTTACTTTTTATGAATAAATTAAATAGATAAAAGATTTTTGAAGTTAAAAAAACAATAATTATTATACAGCTTTAACCTTTTACCACCCTACTCATTACTCGCACGTCATACGTTTTTTTCATTTTGTCTATCCGCTACTTAAGCAGCGAAAGTTATAAAAGAAATGTTCTTTGTAAAATCTGGTATGGTGTTTTTATGGGGTGTCCACTACTTTGATAAAATCGTAGGCTCGCGAGAAAAAAGGTAAGATGACAAAAGTACTTCTCATAAATATGACGTTGTTCATAAAAAAAGGACTATTATTTATTTCTTTTTGAGTCTTTTTAAATATAAATATGGGAGTATTAACAAATAAGTTCTTTAATTAAACAAAAAGCGTGCTATAAAAAATAGTACAAATCGTCGGTCAAATACTTTAAAAAAATGTGAAACAAATAATTGATACTAATATACAAAATATTGAACATTAAGTTTATTAATCAATTATGTGTGATCTACAACAATTTTTTTTTTGGAACTATGCTCAGCTGTAGCTCAAAGACAGATAAAATGATTTAATTTTGACATTTTTTGCAGTTGAACTATATTTATAGACTATCAAATAATTTTATTTATAATAAAGTATGTTTGTTTTTTAACTTTTAGGTGAAAGCAGTTATTTAATTATATTTTACTAATTTAATTTCATTTAATTAAATTTTAAAGTGCGCTGAAAAATTATGGTTCAAATTGTTAATTTAATTTAAAAAATGAGAAAAAGATTATGCGCTACTAATATTAAAAATACTGGACATCTATATACGGGATACAATGTTGCCGATGAAAAACCTAAATAACTATTATATATGGGACAAGTTGTCCTTGATAAATTTTTTAAAATAACTATTTTTCACGGGATAAATTATCAATGGTAAAATTTTAAAAACATACGGGACATTTGTATGTTTCATATTTTCAAAAAAATACGAAACTGCTTTTGTTTACTGTCTCTTTAGAAATCAAGGACGCGGTTGTATGAGTCTATAGAACATATCATGTTCAAGTACGATCATAAAAGAAATATTTGTTACTAATATATACAATACGGGATATCTACACATGGGAGACATTAATGTTGTTCATAAAAAAAA
This sequence comes from Trifolium repens, assembly GCA_030408175.1. NCBI lineage: Eukaryota > Viridiplantae > Streptophyta > Magnoliopsida > Fabales > Fabaceae > Trifolium > Trifolium repens. The sequence goes on from CP125851.1 coordinate 47,540,414, forward strand.
TTTAAATTATCCATTATACACGGGACAAGTTGTCGCTGATAAGAAGTTTATAATAACTAATATACATCAATTTTCTTGATTTTAAAAAAGGAGGACTCCTAGCATCAATTTGAGAAAAATTAAACGCATATGGGGATAAAAAAAATGGCAAAATTACACATTTGGTCATTTATCTTATTTTTTTGTAACATTTTGATCATTTATCTTTCATTTGTAATATTTTGATCCTTTATCTTATCTTTTTGTAACACTCTGGTCATTTATCTTTTATTTGTAACATTTTGATCTTTTAAAGAACATGAAAATATGAAAAAATTGATGAAGATGATGAACATATTTATCAAAATTATGAGTTTTATTTAATTTTAATAAAAAAGTATCTTAACAAATAAAATTAAGCATTTTTTTAATTAAAAAAATATGAAAAAAAAGGTTTATATGTGAATGTTATAAAAGATAAAGGACCAAAGTGTTACAAATAAAAGATAAATGACCAGAGTGTTACAAAAAGATAAGATAAATGACCAAAATGTTACAAATGAAAGATAAAAGACCAAAATGTTACAAAGAAATAAGATAAAAGACCAAATATGTAATTTTGCCAAAAGAAATAAAAGTTTGATCGGTTAAATTTATTATATTTTTTCTTTTGGGAAAAACTAAGGCTTCGTTTGGATTGATGGAATGTAACAGAATGGAGCGGAGTGGAATAGAGTGGAGTAGAATGAGATGGAGTGGAATGGAATAAATATTCCGTTCCATTGTTTGGATATTTTAAAAAGGAGAGGCAAAATTGATGGTAAGTGGTAGTATTATATTAAATTCATTCCATCTTATTCCATTCCGCTCCGCTACATTCCATTATTATTTTTCAAATCCAAACAATGGAACATTATTATATTCCATTCCGTTCCGCTCCATTCCATTATATTCCATCAATCCAGACGGAGCCTAAATGATGCACATGTTAGGAATAAATTATTCAAAACACATATGTACCACGAATAAAATAAAAAGGATTTAATTTGTATGCACCGACAGTGTAAAATAATTTTACACTGTCAACCAATGACAACCATGTATTCCGCCACGTCACCCCACTTTACCCCACTTTCTTCATATGATATGGAAGATTGGTGATTTCTTATTGGATGACCGTGTAAAATTATTTTACACCGTCAGTGCATATCAATTAAACTCAAAATAAAAATGCAATATAAAAGAAAACATGATAGATCCACCCATAAAATAAGTGCAAGATACATGCATAAAACAATCGCACCAAACACAAGATTACAAAACAGTGGCAGAAAGAAACTAACAATTGAAAACATAGACACCTTGATAATTACTCTGAAGAGTAATTAAGCAATGTCTACCTTTGCCAAGTTGCATACAATCATACATGAACTTAGACAGTTAGATAATCTTTATTAACCAATAAGATTGCAAACTATCCTTAATTGTTTTGGATTAATTACTAAAAGGAAATAATCTAGGTCTAGGAATTACAAATAGGTGGCATCAATTGTGAAAATCGATTTGTGAATCAATCTGAGAGGTTGTAAATGGGAAGAAAGGTATATGCTCTCTATGTATGGGAGGGGGCTTTGAATGAGAGTTTTGGTACATTTTTGTATCCCCTTTATATATTAGTATAGAAGATACATTACGAGATTCCCACGGAGCTCTCTCGTACATTCTCAAGAAAAAAATGCTACGTGTCATTGTTATAGAGCTTTTACCATAGGTCTGTGGTTCGAATCATATTGACAATAATAATCCAATTTTTATTATTATATGGAATTCAACTCTTTTTTTTTTCTAGAAAACTACCTTACTATTAGTACAAAGTCTCTTGTTCGAATCTCATTGACAACAATAATCTAATTTTTAGACTATTTTAATTTTAAGGTTAATAGGTCGTTACCCCCTGCTAAGTGGACGTGTTTTGCATTACCCCCTTGCAAAAAAAATTTCTTCTAAATTTCTCCTTTGAGTGCACTTTTTAAATCGGTTATTCTGTTCAACTTATTTAAAAAGTGCAAATTTCTTGCACCCAAGGGGGGAAACCAAAACAATTTACTTTACAAGGGGGAATCTTAAAGGAATTTTTAGTAGGGGGTAATGCAAAACACACCCACTTAGCAGGGGGTAACGACCTATTAACCCTTAATTTTATGGAAAACTACTATTTTTTCTTTTTTTTTTTCAGAAAAAACAACCTTATTTTTTTCATAATAAAAACTACCTTAGTTTATTACTTCATTCAACAATAAAAGGTTTGTATTTTTATCAACAAAAGTGTTCTTTTTATGTCAATTTTTTTTTTGGAGAAACACTTAATTAGAGCTTCTCTAATTATTATTTTTTTTTATAGAAACTCTAATATTATATAAATTTCAACAATATTTTTTATAATAAAAACTACGTACCTTATTATTATTATTTCATTCAACAATCAAAAGTTATATTTTTATCAACCAAAAGAGTTTTTTTTTTTTATGTCAATTTTTTTTGAAGAAACACTCAATTAGAGCTTTTTTAATATTTTTTTTTGTAGAATCTCTAATATTATATAAATTTATAATATGAAATCTTTCGGTGGTATAGAATGAGAAATAGAAAACACTTCCTACTATCCACTATTGAAAATACACTTTTGACTAATTAAAATTTTAATTTTGATTGTGAAAGTAGTCATATTTTGTGATCATCATGCTTTCATTACTGTAATTACCTTCATTTAATGAAATTTATGGAAATCATAAAATAAATTAATATACTTTTTATTTTATAATCTATGAAATTTTTTAATAATTTAAACTTTAAACTTTCTATAAACCTCCATTCAAATAATGTTAATATTCATTTAAAAAATAGTATAGTGACACAATTATCCCACAAATGTATTAACTCTGTCTATAGAAACCATAAAAAAGTAGAAACCATAAAAATAGTATAGAAACCATAAAAAAGTAATGTCATTTTTGTTCTTGTCCATATCATTCATCCACTTATCCTACAAATGTGTTAACTCTATGTGTTAGGTGTACTCCCTAAAAAATGTCACATCAGTTTTTTATAAAGTTAACGACCATTTTTAACGTCAGAGAGCAAAATGACTAACAGATTGCTGGGTCAAATACTATTTTGTATTTTTTATTGAGTCAGAGACTTTAGTGACATCGAGTTACATATTCAGGGACCAAAATAGTTGTTTCCCCGTCTCTCATACCAACTCAGCAAGCTGATGTGTGTCCAAAAACACGCCACGTTAACTTTTTTGTTCAGTTAACAATCAAACTTAACAACAGAGATTAAACTGACTAATATAATGCATATTCAGAGATTATTTAGTAGTTTTTCCTCAATGAACAACAGAATGACAGCGAGTTGTACATTGAGGGATCGAAATGATTGTTTCCCCTATTTTTTATAACAAAATTATGTTATAAACTACATATGATAAAAAAAAATTATAAGTTATTTATTAGAAACAATTTGTAAATTTTTAAAAAAAATAGTTATTTAATTTTAAAAAGCCACATAAACAATGTTAATAAAAAATGTCAACGGGGCTAGCAAATGCAAAAAGAGTAAACTTGAAGGGTCAAAGTTGATATACAACATGCATCTATATATATCATTTAAGTTTTACGTTTGTATCAGGTCCTTTTAGTTTTATATTTGTATCAGATAAATCCTTTAAGTTTTTTAAGTATCAGATATGTCCTTTAAGTTTGTATCAAATAGGTTCTATTTTTTAAGGACATTTAAGGACCTCCCATTTAATACAAACTTAAAACTTAAAGGGTCTATCTAATATAAACGTAAAATTTAAAGGACCTATTTGATATTTAAAAAACTGAAAGGACTTATCTGATAGTTAAAAAACTTAAAGGACTTATCAGATAAAATCGTAAATGTTCTGGTGAACAAATAAGGGGGGTGATATTTAATTGGATCGTGTCTAAGGAATGAATAGCTATTGGCAATTGCACAACATTTCTGTATATCTATAAAAAAATTGTGATCCCTTTACAATGGAGATCTTGCTCCTATTTATAGATTTCAATAGATAGTAGTTATGAAGTACCACGATCATGGATACCCCATGATCGTGGCGGTTTCTTCTTCTTCTTCCGCCTTCCACGTGGTGGTGATGGGTGATTTCTTCCTGTTTCGGTGGTGTTCGTGGTGGTAGGGGGTGGTTACCTCCCTCTATACGTTGGCTTGTATGCTGAGTCTTCATGGGAGTAGTTATCTCAGGGGCGAGGGCGCCCTCTGTGTGGCGTGTCGCCCTCGCCTTGCTTTCCCGCCAAGTTTATTTATTTGAATTACATGGGTTGGAAAGTTGGGTCATCTTGCTATTGGGCCTATGCTATTTATCTTTGGACACGCGTCAGTCATCGTACTAGCTCGTTTTTTCAAAACGTTTCGTCTTTTCAAACTTCCTTTTTCAACCGATGCTTTCATCTTATAAATACGTTGCTTCTCTTTTTCATTGTTCTTTCTATTCTAATCACATACTTGAGAATTTTGGCCGTTTGTTCTTCTTTTCCTTGCGGTACAAAAGTTGATTTCGTGCCTTTCTTAGCAAATTTCTTCGCGCTTTCTTCGCGAGTTTCTCGCCATCCACGTTCTCCACTACTTTTCAAGTGGTAACCGTTCCTTATTACCAGGTATAACTGCTATTCTCCTTTTTCCCTTTGTTTTTTCTTGTCTTCCGTTTTTGCGATAGAGTTTCTAGGGTTTCTGAAAAAATGGTGATTTTGAGAGATCTTGATAACGAGGATGAGAGGAACCCTCCTCGTCCTCTCATTATTGGTTCTCTTTTAGAGCGTCAAGTTCGTGAGCATTTCACTAGGCCTGATGGTTCTTTCAACTATAGTGGTTATTTTGCCGAGGCTTTGGAGGAATCTTTTAGCCTTAGGGAACTTGAGGGTAGTAGTAGCGATGATAGTAGAGATAGTAGTAGCGGGAATAGCAGTGATTGTGTAATAATTTCTCCTTCGTCTTTCACAGGAAAACGAAGAGACGAATCGCTTGCCATAGTTGATGTAGGACCCGGAGTTATGGCCATGGAGGTTTCTTCCACTTACCAAAGTATTGAGAGCGTTGTGGAGTTCAGAGAGAAGTTTGACGTTTCCGGGACCTTTGACGAGAAAGACGTCATACTGGAACCGGTGGAGGAGGGCGAGTACGTGCTTGGCGTGCCCCGCTCTGAGCATGTCTCTTTCTACATGCACACCAGGCTTATAGAGGATCTTCACTTGTATTTCGCTTTTACTGAATTCCAACAATCCATGCTTAGGGTCCTTAATGTCGCTCCTCCTCAACTTAGCGCTAATAGTTGGTCCTTCATTAAAGCCTTTGAACTAGTTTGTTTTGGCCTTGAAATTTCCGAGCCTTCTGTGGCCGTCTTCTTCTCCTTTTATCATGTCAAAAGTCTGTTTTCTCAGAGTGTGGTTTCCTTGAGTGCTCAGCCCAACAGGTGTTTGTTTAATTTATATAGTTCTAATTATAAGAACAATAAAGATACCTTCGTTCGTGTCCGTGGAGCCGAGCATTGCCCAAGTGTGATGTACGGTGATGATGGTGCTCCCCTTTTCCCCTTTCATTGGACGACCAACCCCAGGTTGATTAAGGGCGCCGTATATGAGAGATTGAGTGAATTTGAGAGGGATACGGTGGCATACCTAGAATCTCTAAACCAGATGAATCCTAGGGAACTTTTAGATGCTGACCGCGCCCTTGCCATTTTAGACAAGTATCTCAGTAAGTCGCTTCGTGAATCATTTTGTTCTTCTATATGGCTTACTCTTATTGCTTCTTGTTAATTCTTGTGTGACTAATCATTTTCTTTTCCTTTGTAGAAGATATGTCTAGCTTGACTCCTGCCCAGAGACAACAATTTTTGGAGAAAGCGAGGAGGAAGAAAGAACAACCCGAGCCGAAGGTGGATATCCTCAGCCAATTGGATGTGGGCGAGGACAAGAAGAAAAGGAAAGGCGACTCTAGGGTTAGCCTCCAAGTTAAGCCTTCTAGCTCCGATCTCGCTGCTGGGGAGAAAGTTGCTAAGACTGAGGGGGAAATTAACTCTCATGTGAAGAAGAAACTGAGGTGCCTGTCGCGGAAGGGCAAAAAGGATCAAGATGTGGTGGAAGTGGACAAAGATCTGGTAGACATTGATGAGTACGTGGCGGAGGGTTCTCCTGTGGTTGAGGAGGTTGCTGTTGGAGCGAGCCAATCAGGAAGGGCTTCGCCTTGGGATCCTATGTTTGAACCTGAGGCGTTTTTATCCAAGATGGTGGATATGGCGGGGGACTCTGCTCGCTTCAATAATACAGGATCAGATGATTTGGCGAGGATGGCTCTTGGGTACGAGCTCAAAGGTCTCCTGCTCAACTATGCCTTGGCGTCACGCCAAAAGGCTGAGCTCTCCATTGCCAAGGACAAGGAGGCTCTGGTGGAGAAAAATTTGATTACCCTTGAGAAGGATGTGAAGGCTGCCAAAGAGAGGTGCGAAGGCCACCTGAAGACCCTGAAAGAGAAGCATGCTGAGGAGGTGGCTAGCTTGAAGAAGAAGCATAAGGTGGAGTTGGCGGAGGCCAAGAGGGACCGTGACTCTGCATTCAAGACCATGAGCGTCGTTCAATCTGGTATGAACGCCAAGGATGAGCGTATCAAGGCTTTGGAGCAAGAGAACAAGACTGCTCTTGCTGATTTGGAAACTTTGAAGGAGGAAAAGGCGAAGTGGGGGTCCGAGAAGGACGGTCTTGAAGCCAAGATCGGCGAACAGTATGATGAAGGCTTCCAGTTTGCGCTGGAACAAGTGAAGATTTTCTTTCCTGACCTCGATCAAGATGTCCTTGGCAAGGCTGACGCCATGTCCACCATAGAGGGCAACAAGTTGGTCCCTTATGCTCCTGCTGAGATAGCTCCGGATTCGCCACCTAAGGAATCGCCTACAGAGGAGCCACCAGCCCAAAGCTCGCCTGTCAAGGAATAGGCTTCTTCCTTTTCTTACCTGTTTTGTAATCTCCTGACTTGTTTTGATGATCGCCCCTGCGTGGGCTTGATATATTTTGTAATGACAGTACTTTGGGTGCCCTTATGAGGCTTTTGTATCTTGTGCACATTTTCTCTATAATTGCATGCCTTTTGACTAGACATTTGAATGCTATGTTCCCTCTTTTTGCACTTATGCATTTTTCTCTTTCACCTTCGTTGTATGGCGAGATAACTTGTTGTAGTTCTGAGGCGTCATTGATTAAGGAACATGGCGAGATAACATGTTGTATGACGAGATAACATGTTTACTTGGCGTGAATTTCTATGTGTTGACCGGTTCAAATTTTCTGTTAGGCTTTCCTTGGTTTTCGTAACTGCCTATTGACTAGCCAATCCTTTTATTGCGGTAGTTGGAAACTGTTTTCTTCATTTATTTCGGAATTACGGTTACACATGCTAGGTTTTGATAACTTCCTGCCTATAAGTAGCGATCTTTTCCTTCTTCCTTTCTCATCCCTTCCCTTCGCAACTATTATCTCCATACTATTACTTCTTTTCCTTTTCGCTTAAGATTTAAGATGGATAGGAGCAATACAAAGAAAAACTTTGTTGGGAAATCCAGGTCCCAGAGGGGGAAGAAGAAAAATGATGCTTCTGTTTCTAAACCTCCACGTACCAAGGCGTCGAGGAAGGCTAAGGCGAAAAACGTCCCTGTTTCGCCCAGTTCATCAAGTTCTGATGATATTGATGAAGATTATGCTGAGTTCTTGAAGACCTATGTTCCTGAGGAGTTCTACGCTTATGGGCCTTCTCCCTCCGTGGATGAAGGTTCCCAAACCACTGTGGAATCTGCGGCGAGGACGCCGAAATCTTCAAAGGTGAAAACCTCCAAGTGACATGCCTCGTGGACGAGGATGATGGATCTACTGGTTCACCTGGGCAAACAGAAGTGGAAATATAATGTCAGGGACCATGTGATCCTTTTAGAGTTATGCGAGTGTTGATGCTTATTGTAGTAGTTTTCAAGCACTTGTATACTTCTTGAATAATCTGGGTGATAAACAAGTTGTTTATGCGAGTGTAGATGCGTGTAGTATTAGCACTTCGTACACCCTTTTGAATTTGATGTAATTTCCTTTGAATTTGTATGCAAATCTGATGTAGTTTTCTTTGAATTTGTATTCAAATTTGATGTAGTTTTCTTTGAATTTGTATTCAATCTTCAATGAATGAAATCAGATTTTGAGTGATTCTGTTGTTGCTTCTGTTACTCTTCTGTTTATTTGTTTTTCTTTGGATGATACTTCTTCCTGTTCACGTAGTGAAATAAATAATTAAAACAACGTATGTTGAATTACCTCGTTTTTCGCAAAGTTTCTTTTGGGCGTCTTCCTTCCGGTAGGTCGCGCCTTGATATGTTAATATGCACTTCTTTCTCTTTTCACTGTTCCCGACTCGTAAGTTTTAATGGTAACGTTTTTGGGCTTTCAACCATGCTTCGATATTCTGGACGCCCCCCGCTAAAAAGTTTAAAGGGTAACGCCTAGGAATTTCAACCTGATTTTATTATTCTGGACGCCCCCCACTAAAAAGATTAAAGGGTAACGCCTAGGAATTTCAACCTGATTTTATTATTCTGGACGCCCCCCACTAAAAAGTTTAAAGGGTAACGCCTAGGAATTTCAACCTGATTTCCGTCGTATCCTACTCGTAAGATTTTATGGATATCGCCGTTTCTATTTCTGACGTTCCCAACTCGTAAGATTCACGGGTAACGCCAAGGTGTTTCAACTCATTTCCGTCGTATCCTACTCGTAAGATTTTATGGATATCGCCGTTTCTATTTCTGACGTTCCCAACTCGTAAGATTCACGGGTAACGCCAAGGTGTTTCAACTCGTTTTCGTCGTATCCTACTCGTAAGATTTTATGGATATCGCCGTTTCTATTTCTGACGTTCCCAACTCGTAAGATTCACGGGTAACGCTAAGGTGTTTCAACTCGTTTTCGTCATATCCTACTCGTAAGATTTTATGGATATCGCCGTTTCTCTTTCTCACGTTCCCAACTCGTAAGATTCACAGGTAACGGCAAGGTGTTTCAACTCGTTTTCGCTTTTAGATGTGTCTCAAGCATATGTGACAGTTCTTCACAAACCAAAAAATTTAAAACGGTGGGCCTCGATAAAAACTCCTGTTTTCACAGGAGAAAAGAGTGTCCCACCGCTGTTTATTAATTGGAAGAGAGATTTCAGTACAATTTTTTGATACACATGCGAATAAATTCTAAGGATAATATTAAAAGTTGCACGCCGAGGCGTTGCCTTCCTTGTTTTGTTCGGCGATCTTAACTGTAGTAGAACCTGAGGTTGGACACATTCCATGTTCGATGTAGGATTTCTCCTTCCATTGTTTCTAGTCTGTACGCTCCTCCTTCAAATGCTTCATTGATTCTGAATGGGCCTTCCCAGTTTGCTGCTAGCTTTCCTCCTTTATCCTTTCCCATGGGTCTTTTGAGGACTAAGTCTCCCTCTCTGAATTTCCTTGGTATGACTTTGGTGTTGTATCTTCTTGCTGCTCTCTGCTTTGAAACGAATTCCCTGAAGTGGGCTTTGTCTCTTAGTTCTTGTATTAGATCCAGGTTTTCTTCTAATGCTTCTGAGTTTTCTTCCAGCGTAAGGGTGTCTCTTCGCCAGCTTGGTGGACTTATTTCTGCGGGAATCATTGCGTCTGTGCCATATACCATGGTAAAGGGCGCCTCGCCTGTTGAAGATTGAGGCGTAGTATGGTATGACCATAGGATTGGTAGGAGATGGGCGACCCAGCCCTCGCCTTTGCTTGTGATTCTTCTCTTGATTGCTCTTAAGATTACTTTGTTAGCAGATTCTGCCTACCCGTTGGCCTGAGGGTGCTCTACAGAGATGAAAGTATTTTGTATACCTTTCCCCTTGCAAAATTGAACTACCTTTTCGCTGGCGAACTGGGTTCCATTATCGGATACGATGTATTTGGGTAGTCCGAACCTGCAGATGATCTTCATCCAGTAGAACTTCTAGACTTGATCTGCTGAAATGTTCGAAAGGGCTTCTGCCTCTATCCATTTGGTGAAGTAGTCTATTGCTACGATAATCCATTTTGCTTGTCCTGTTGAAGCAGGGAAAAGGTCCTAGAATATATGTTCCCCACATAAAAAAGGGTCATGGGGATAGGACGGACTTCAGCGGTTCTCCTGGGGCGTAATGCAAGTTTGCGAACCTTTGACATTTGTCACATGTCTTAACGTATCTGGCTGCGTCGCTGTGTAGCTCCGGCCAATAGAAACCTGCCCTGAGAATCTTTCCTGCTAGGGCTCTCGCCCCAATGTGGCTTCCACATGATCCCTCATGTATTTCTTCTAATATTCCCTTGGCCTCTTCCTGGCTCACACAAAGCATGATTGGGCATGAGAATCCCCTTTTGTAAAGTTTGTATCCTAACATGGAATACCATGCTGCCGCTCTTTTCAACTTGTACGCCTCCTCCTTTTCTGCTGGTAGTACGTCTTCTTGGAGATATCTTATGATTGGCGCTCTCCAATCTTCCGCTTCTATGACCATCATGACTGCCTCTTGAGTGATACTGGGGTTTGCAATAGTTTCTTGAATGAAGGTTCTGTTGCTTCCGGGTTTCTTGGTGCTTGCTAACTTTGATAACAAGTCTGCTCTTGCGTTCTGCTCTCGTGGGACATATATTAGCTCAAAAGACCTAAAGAGATTTGCTAGACTGCGTACTTTCTCCAGATACTTGATTAGTTGGGGGTCCTTGGCCTGAAATTCTCCTGACACTTGGTTTGTTACCAATTGCGAGTCGCTCTTGGCCTTGAGATCTGTTATGTCCATTTCCCTTGCTAACTTCATCCCGGCGATCAGGGCTTCATATTCTGCTTGGTTATTGCTCGCCTTGAAGGCGAACCTTAATGATTGCTCGATGAGGACTCCGTCTGGCCCTTCCAATACTACCCCAGCTCCACTTCCTCTGATATTGGATGCTCCATCAACTGATAGCGTCCAAGGTTGTTCGCTATTCTCTTCGGCGGGCGTCGTGAGCTCCAGCAAAAAGTCTGCTAGTATTTGTGATTTGATTGCGCCTCTTGGGGAGAAAGTTACGTCGAACTCTAACAGCTCTACTGACCATGCTACCATTCTCCCTGCTAAGTCTGGTTTTCTCAATACGTTCTTGATGGGGTAGTCAGTTTTTACTACACTCTTGTGGCTTTGGAAATATTGTCTTAGCTTTCTCGCCGTCACTATTACTGCTAGCGAAAGCTTCTCAATTTTTTGGTATTTTGTTTCTGCACCTTTGAATGTTCTGCTTACGAAGTAGATGGGTTTCACTTCCCCTTTTATTTCTTGTACTAGTGCATAACTAAGGGCCTTGTCCGAGACGGCGAGGTATAGGTACAATGTGTTACCTTTCTCGGGGCGAGTTAAAATTGGAGGCGAGAAATGTTTTCAACTTTTGGAATGCCTCTTCACACTGGGCGCTCCATACAAACCTTTCGCTTTTCCTGAGAGTGGAAAAGAAATGGAATGCTTTTTCTCCCGCGCAAGATAAAAATCTTGATAGCGCTGCGATCCTTCCTGTCAACTGCTGTACTTCCTTGACCGATGTTGGGCTTCTCATGTCAATGATGGCTTGGCACTTGTCTGGATTTGCCTCTATTCCTCTGTTGGTTAGCATGAATCCGAGGAATTTGCCTGATTTTACTCCGAATGAACATTTGGCGGGATTTAGCCTAATGTTGTACTTTCTTACTGAGGCGAGGATATCGCTTAGGTCCTGATCGTGCTCGCCTTCTTCTGTAGTTTTGACGACCATATCGTCAATATACACCTCTAAATTCTTTCCAATCTGCTCTGAGAATACCCGGTCCATCAGTCTCTGATACGTGGCCCCTGCATTTTTTAAACTAAACGGCATGACGTTGTAGAAGTAGTTGCAGGTGTTGGTCATGAACGCTGTGTGGGGAGCGTCGGCGGGATTCATCTTGATCTGGTTGTAGCCTGAATATGCGTCCATGAAGCTGAGCATCTTGTACTCTGATGCTCCATCTATCAACCTATCAATGTTGGGTAAAGGATAAGGATCCTTTGGGCATGCCTTGTTTAGGTCCGTGAAATCCACACACATTCTCCACTTTCCGTTTGCTTTTTTCACCATCACGACGTTTGCTAACCATGACGGGTATTTGATTTCTTCTATGAAAACTGCTTCTTTTAATTTGGTGACTTCCTCATCGATGGCTTCTCGTCTCTCCTCGCCTACTTTCCTTTTCCTTTATGAGACGGGTTTGGTTTCGGGGGAGATGGATAGTTTGTGTGTGATGATTGTTTCGTCTATCCCTGGCATATCCGAGGGATGCCATGCGAACAAGTCAATATTTTTCTTCAGTGTCGCCAGGATTTTTTCTCTCTCCTCTGGTTGCATGGAGGTGCCTATGTTAGTGGTTTGGTGTGCTTCACTGCCAATCTGGACCTTTTCTAATTCTTCAATGGGGCTGACTCTTCTGTCTTGGAATTCTTCCCTTGGGTCTAGATCTAAATGGCTGATCATGTTGACGCCACCTGTCTTGGGAACAAGGCGAGTTGAAACTGGGGCGCTGGTTGCTCTGTGCTTTATCTTTAGACTTGATTTGTAGCAACGTCTCGCCAGTGCTTGATCTCCTTTGATGGTTCCTACTTTTCCATTCTCTAATGGGTATTTGATGGAGAGATACAACGTTGACATGGCTGCCTCTAGAGTGTTAAAAGCTGGTCTTCCAATGATGATGTTGTATGATGTGAAGGGGGTTTTTACCACCAGGTATCTTACTTTGATGGTCTTGGCTTGGTCTTTAACTCCGAATGTTGTAAGCAAAGTGGTATAGCCCATAACTTCAACTTGCTCACCAGCAAAGCCTACTAGTGTGCCGTTGTAGGGCAACAAATGCTCGTTGGAGAGTTGCATGGCTTTGAAGGCTTCTCAGTACATTATGTCAGCCGAACTTCCTGAATCAATCAACACCTTCTTCACGTCATAGTTCAGAATTTGAACTTGGATTACTAATGGGTCGTCATCATGGGGCATGACTTCTCTTTTGTCTTCCTTGGTGAAGGATAGATCTGGAGTAGGCGAGACGTAAGTGTGTCCTACGAATTTTGCTTCGAACTCTGAGCGTCGTACGTATCGTTTTCGGGCGTTGCTTGACTTGCCTCCACCTGCGAAACCTCCTGCAATGGTGTTAACTGCTATTCTTACTTTCTCTCCTTCTGGATTTTCTTCATGACTTCCTTGTGGGTCTCTTCGTACCTTTGGGACAACGACTTTTCCATCAGCGGCGTCTTCTAGAAACTTCCTTAGATGGCCACTTTTTATGAGTTCCTCTATAAGATCTCTCAATCTGAAGCATTTTTCGGTGTCGTGCTCCTTGCATCTGTGGTATGCGCACCATGCGTTTGTGTTTTGTCCCAACTGATATTCTTTTCCTCTCCTTTGGGGTAGTCTGGAGAGTCCTGTCTCGAGAATCTCGTCCAGAATGTAAACTCTTGCTCTGTTCAGTGGCGTGTATTCTTTCTCTGGGAACCTGCCCGTGTCTCGCCTCATTTGATGATGATATGGCTTCCTTTGGGGCTCGTGTCCTCTGTGGTCTGGTTGACGCCGTCTTGGTTGGTAAATCTCTGGGGCTCTGTTTCCTTTGTTGGCCGACTCTCTTTCTCTCGCATCTCGTGATCTCTTCTCGGCGTTACTTTCTTCGCCCTTAATGTAACATTCCGCCCTCTTAACGATTTCCTGCATCGCGGTTGCTGGCTTTTGCGCCACGGATTCGTTGAAGTGTCCGGCTTTTAAACCGTTATGGAATGCTGCGACGAACATCTCTTGATTAGGATTTGAAACTTTGATTGTTGCTTCGCAGAATCTGGCCAGGTACTCACGTAGAGTTTCAGCGTGGTTCTGGCGAATAGTGAAAAGGCTGGTGGCGGTGACCTTTATATGCTTTGATCCGGAGAACTGCTGGATGAATTTGCGCTGGAAATCTGTCCAATCTTCTATGGAGTTCTTTGGCAAATTCATGTACCATCTTAAGGCCGCTTCTTTCAGAGTACCGGAGAGCAACTTGCATTTCAGATGATCTGCAGCGCCTATGATGGCGGTTTGCGTTCCAACTGCCATCAAGTGCTCTGAAGGGTCAGTTTTTCCATCGAATGTTGGAAGATGTGGTGTTTTGAAGTTTTCTGGGACCCTTGCGTCCCACAAGGCTTGTGCTAGGGGTTGAGAGTCGTTGATTTCGTCTTCATCGTCCTCGTTCCCTCTGTCGGTCTTTTCCTGGTCTAAGGACGTTACTTTGGCTTGAAGTCGCCTTAGTTCGTTGACGGCATCTGTTAACGTCATGTTGGTGCCGGTGCCAGTTCCATGGTTGGGTGTTCCTCCCGTCATGTTGAGAGGTTTACGTCTGTTGAAAGTGGTAGGCTGGGAATCGTTTTACCGCAGCCCCACGGTGGGCGCCAAAATGTTCTGGTGAACAAATAAGGGGGGTGATATTTAATTGGATCGTGTCTAAGGAATGAATAGCTGTTGGCAATTGCACAGCATTTCTGTATATCTATAAAAAATTGTGATCCCTTTACAATGGAGATCTTGCTCCTATTTATAGATTTCAATAGATAGTAGTTATGAAGTACCACGATCATGGATACCCCATGATCGTGGCGGTTTCTTCTTCTTCTTCCGTCTTCCACGTGGTGGTGATGGGTGATTTCTTCCTGTTTCGGTGGTGTTCGTGGTGGTAGGGGTGGTTACCTCCCTCTGCACGTTGGCTTGTATGCTGAGTCTTCATGGGAGTAGTTATCTCAGGGGCGAGGGCGCCCTCTGTGTGGCGTGTCGCCCTCGCCTTGCTTTCCCGCCAAGTTTATTTATTTGAATTACATGGGTTGGAAAGTTGGGTCATCTTGCTATTGGGCCTATGCTATTTATCTTTGGGCCATAATCCAGTCCAGGAAATGACTTATAAATGTATTTGCCAAATTGAGTTGATAATAACACGAGTTTAATAGCAATGCAGTGCTATTAAAAATCTGATCTAACATTTATAATAGCGTTTTCCTGTCAAAAGCGATGTAATATACTCCCTCCGTTCCAATATAATTGACACAGTTGATTGTTGTGTACTATTTACACATGTTGCTTTGGCATTATTTTTCTGCTAATAAACAAAATAATTAAAAATATTAATCATCAAAGTTATGCATTGGCGTGCTACTTAGACGAAATCAACCCTTCTCCGACGAAATCAACCCATCTTTTAGACGAAATCAACCCTTTCTCTCCATTGTTCATCATCAAATGAACCCTAAAACCCAAGTTGAACCCAAAAATTGAAGGATCGGTACCGTTGTTGAAGGATTGAAGGAGGTAAATATTTTATTTTTCTGTTGAAAGTGAGTTTGATTTTTGTTACTTCATGTCAGTTTATAATAATGGTTTGAAAGGGGAAAATCTTTTTTCAGTTGACCTTCACCCGAATGAAATGTGCTTTA
Source organism: Trifolium repens (assembly GCA_030408175.1). NCBI lineage: Eukaryota > Viridiplantae > Streptophyta > Magnoliopsida > Fabales > Fabaceae > Trifolium > Trifolium repens. The sequence continues at coordinate 47,555,981 of CP125851.1, forward strand.
ATTTCTATTCTTAGGAAAACATATTGTTCTGTGGCCGTTGCCAACTTGTCTAAGGGATCAACAAGTTTTTTTGTTAACGTTCCAAGTTTCATGCATCTATAGATTGATGCTACTTGCAAAATTTTGACAATTGAATTTTACAAGTCTAACCATTCTTGTTCTTGTAAAAGTAGTGAATTTATTCACAGCTGGTGCAAGTTCTCTCTTTGATTAAAGTTTTTTTTGTAGACTTATAATTTGTATTTTTATATTATGTTATGACTGGAGAAATTGTGTTTTGTATGTGTGGAGTTTAAACATTGATTGATAAGCTTTTTTTTGTTTCCTTAATTTCTATTCGATTACTGATTTCATTCAGTTTCACCGATTTGGATTTCGATTTCATAAGCTATGCGTCTCTCACTTGCACCATTTCTCACCGATTTTGATTTCTTCGATTTTAATTTTGATTTTGATTTATTCATCTGTTGCATTTTTTTTCTGTTATTTAGGTTTTCATTCACCGAATCTTCCATTGTAGAGAATTTACTTGTAATTATTTTTCTTCTGTTGTTTAGCTTCTGTTCCAGTTTTTGATTGGTTTGATTGATGCTAAAAGGAAGTGTTCTTGCAAAGATAACTTAACTTTTGATGCCCAGTTTGATTGATTGATGCTAAAAGGTTGTTTTGAGTTGAGTTTCATTACATGCTTAATTTTGTGTTTATTTGTGAAATAAAGATTGATTGATGCTGAAATGATGCTGTGTACAGTGAAGGAAATCAATGTAGGATACTGATTTATGTTTTAGGTTTTTGGTTTTGAGCTAGGATATGATATTGGGGTTTGGCATGAGTGGTTAAAAGAAATAATCTAATGGGAACAATGCTCAATGATGCGTTTGATAACTGTAGGCAAGACGCGGCTGATTTGTATAGAAATGTTCTACATTTTGATTTACTTATGTTCTCCATTATACTCTGTTGCATTGTGTTTTTGTGACCACATATTACATTGCTTGCCTTATAAGGTATTCAACTCTTGTTTTCTTTCCTTATTAATCATCCATTCATGTTGAATAAGTCAATTTGTTAAGTTAACTCCTTACTTAGTAGTTTCTATAAACTATGCTTTTGTGATCATAGGTTACTACTTGTAGTTTTGTACTTTTGTAAATAAACGAAAAATACAATCAATGTGAGATTAAACAACTCGGACATAGGCAGATGTGTACTTCTGTAACTGTGCATAAAAACAATTATTACTCAACATCTTATACTATTTAATTTGAATTCATGTGATAGTAAAAATAGTTCTAGTCATTCATAAACTCTTTTTCTCTTTGGCAATTCCAGGTGCATTGTGGTTGGATACCAACCACTGGTCATTTTGCAGGCTAATATTGGCCTAGCAATCCCCCTATTTACTTGTGGAATTTAAATTATCAAAAACCCTATCCGTTTAGAATGTGTCGAATCAACTGATAGGCTTGGCTAGTTTGTGATTTCATACATATTTTAATGCTGAGAATCTAACGTTGGTTTGGTTTCCGGGTTTGTTTAATTATTAAAATTCAAAAGTGCTTTCATTTGCCTAATGTGACATTACAATAACAATCCTACAAATGAAGTTGATAACTTGAGATGTTACAAAAGTTATCTTGTCCAATGATCTTATTACTTGCCTTTTGCCTTGTACATTAAATTGATGACTGTGGCTTGTGAGGTTGAATCATCTGAGCTGCTTTTAACTTAAAGGTTATATGATTTCAGTTTTCTATTCCAGTTGGTAGTTTCATTGTTGCAAATTTTGTGGAGCAGCTTTGGAATTTTGCTTGGCCTTCTGCCATTGTGTTGACTCATTCAAGCCTCTTGTCGGTTGCTGTGATGGGTTTCTTCACTAAAGTAGCTATAATTGTTGGTTGTCCCTTGATTGGAAAATTAATGGACCATTTGCCTGCATATAACTACTTGACTGTCATTCAGGCAAGTTATCTAACGAGCTATGTAAAATCAAGTTGGATGTTGCTCTTTTTCCTAAAAGTCTAAAACCAATAATTTTTCTATTTTCAGGTAGCCACGCAGTTGCTATCTGCAGCCACGATTATCCATGCCCATTCTTTGCCTCCTACTTCAGTGTCTAGTTTGCTTCTGCGTCCATGGTTTGTCATATTGGTTTCAGCCGGGGCTATTGAGAGGCTCTGTGGTGTAGCTTTGGGGGTTGCAAATGAGCGTGTCTGGGTTGTACTGGTATTGTCATTCAATGCTTCTTCTGTTCCCTTGACACATGTTATTTATTATTTATAATATTTATTTATGATCCTCGGTGGTTTATTTCTACAGCTGACAGGAGTTAATAGGCCAGTCGCACTTGCACAGGCAAATGTTGTTCTAAATCGAATTGATCTCTTATCCGAGGTATTGTGTGTATATATATATATATATATATATACACACACACTTATATATTTCTTTGAATGAAATATTCAGCAACTTATGAAATATCAAGTTTAGTTCTGACTTTGAAACTCAAAATTTTCACTTTCAGGTAGCTGTAGCATTGTTGTTTGCTTCTGGCTTAATGATAGTAATGCTGCCTTTTACAGTAAGTTCTCTGTTTTTCTTGTTCTATAACTTCCTTCAGTCAGAGTTTATAAGGTGAATTCTTTCTTATTTTCACACATCATTCTTAATATGCAGATTGTTTTAACATGTTTAACCAACAAGCTTTCTACTGGTGTTCTTGAACGGCCTAAACCATGTTGCAAATTATTCAATAGGTACCAATTAGACCAATCTTTCTCTAGACAATTATCTTCCTTTACATGCTGCTTCTTTGGTCTTGTGATAGTCTTGTTGGTGGTTTTCTAGGCTGGTTTTTCAGGTAGTTATTGGTTGATGTTGGTCAGTTTTTCTTTTTTTGGTTTGACAGGATTAAGTTGTAGTCTCTGCGCTTTTTGCTTCAAGTGTATCGGGTCTGTGTTGGTGTTAGTTTTTGTTGGTGCTGTGGTGATCCAAACTCAATCAATTTCCTGAAATCCCTAATTCTCATTTCACTATCTCCTCCAATGATTCATTTATCATTTTGATATATTGTAATCAGATTCTACTCCAAAATCACCGATCACCATTTCCAAAGAAACTATGGTGAATTTTAAAAAGTTTCGGATAAATATTTATTTATTGCAAGAAGCCTGGGCTCCAGAAGTGAGTTTTAAGATTCTAGTTTTTGCTAAAGATGTTTAGTAATAACAATGGACATTATTGAAGACTTCTCAAAATGGAGCTCCCTCTAACCTTGGTTTTGGCGATTCACCAGGTTTTCAATCTGCATGTAAGTAAACAGTCGGTTGAAAATTTGTTTAATGGACATTATTGTCTCTGTACTTTTGATCTTTTATATAAAAACCTTTCTTTTCTTTGTCAATATCATTTACTTTTTCACTCTGATTACAGTACCTGGGTTGAAACATTATCATAAATCAAATTAGTAATTCCTAGAAGCACTGTTTTCTTCTCTAATTGACATTATTGGCTGCGATCAATTTAAGCTTTTTTTGTTATCATGAAACACATTGTGTTCTTTCGAAGTTATCCTAAATGTCCTGCTGTATGCATTAACCAAATGATCTTAATGCGACCTTGTTTACTTTTGGAGTTTAGAGAATATTAGATCCTTTTATCTTTTAATAATGATTATCATTTCCCATTTCTAGTGAATACAGATAAGTTTTAAACTTAAGTAAATCCTAGTTTTGACTGAATGTATCAGAAAAGGCTCCATAAACTATAAATAAACTATAAAAGTGTGTTGTTTTGTCTGATCTTAGAATTTCTGATGAGTGTAGTACCAAGCACCAACAGTAACTGCGATACTCTACATTGAACAAAGAATTTGTCACTCTTTTGAAACTTACTGCAGTGACTGTGGTTGATTGGAACTAGGGCTCTACAGTTTATTGTTTTGATGTGTAATCAAATTTTCTAACTGTTGTTTTGTTCAACATGTAGATATTATGATGCTTATATCCACATTAAATTCTGTATGTTATGTTACATGAATGTAGTAAAAAAAAACTTGACTAAATGAATATAGTAAATGCTGTGTTGTTGTGTAACCATGCATGCTTAGGAAATATAGATCAAACATGAGTTCATGTGATATATCCTTATGCACTGTTTCAAGTCTACAATAACATCTTTTAAGTTAACTGAATTTGTGTGGTCTAGCAGCGAACAGTACCTGTGGCTGGAAAACGGGCGACACGGGTAAGAAATATTGGACATATCACTCAAATTGCTAATAAACTCATTCACTTGGCTCATAACCAAAGCCACATTCTGGCTCATAACCAAAGTATTTTGTACTTTTCACTAGACTTCCTAGTTGTCTTACTCTCTCAGTTGAGTAGTTATCTTGTGCCTTAAATAACGAGGTTGAACTTACATCTGGAAATTATGTTTGCATGAACACTCTTAATTCTTGAAGGTTAATTATCCACTTGTATATGTCATTAGTCAATTCTTGAAAGTTTACTTATATAATGCTATTTTGCAGCTAAGAGTCTAATTTTTTTTACTTTTATCACAATTAATTAAAGGATATGTTGATTAATTTTATTTTTTTACGCAAGGATACAATATGTTGATTAATTAAAGAAAAGGCTTGAATCCAGTTTTGGCCCTAAGTTTTTTAATAGTGTGATTTTGGCACCTTAAGTCTCAATTGTTTGATTTTAACCACCTAAGTTTTATAATTGCTCGATTTTAGCCCCCCAGATTTCAATTGCTCGATTTTGGCCCTCCATATTTATCTCCTTTCGCATTTTTTATCCCCTCTTTGACTTTTTTGACTAAATATTTCTTATTTAGCATTTTAAAAAAATAAAATATTTTAAAACCTTGGTATCTAGATGTTTGTAATGCCAACATCTTATTAACGATCAATAAAATATCTTAATTTGAGTCATGGACATTTAGTTTCCTGCAGCATGCCGGGGATGCAGTTATGCTTGGATGCTTGTACAAAGCTTGCAAAGATTATGAGGTCAGGTAAGCCAGACACTTATCACAACTCAATGTTTTTTGCAATAATTAAGGAACCCATACGGTACATTTAACAGTTAAGGACCAAAATGAAACAAGAAATAGTTATGGGACCAAAATACAAATTATATGAAAGTAGCGAGAATTATAACTATAATTTTGTTTAGTAAAATACTAATAAAAGATTGTGAATGTAAATAAATTGTTCATTCTCGTATCATATATTGAATGCAATTTCTTGTTCTTTAATTATTTTGGAAAACACTAGAAATGATGTATACACACAAAGGCGAAATCATAATAAAAGATAAGAAAAATCGACCATAAATAAATATTAGTTATTTTATTAAATTTAGTTTAACAAAAAATAAACTATAATGAAAATCATTTTGTTAAAGAGTCAAATTGACTCTTTAATTATTGTTAGATATATGTAAGTGTCTCTTTTGATGGTGTGTTTATTTAAGAACTAAGCTGTTCTGAATTCTTTCTCAAAGACTAACAAAAAAATTTCAAGAGACCAAATTGTGTCTTGTGGTTTTCTCAGAACTAAAATAAGTCTTAACTTCAACAATTTGAGTTGCTCATTTGATTGGAATTGGATCTCCAACAGGGAAGCGTGTTTTAAAACATAGACACCTTGCATAAGTACTTTGAATAATATGTCCAAATGAAGAGTAATTAAGCAATGTCTACCCTTCCTAAGTTGCATACAATCATACATGAACTTAGACAGTTTGATAATCTTTATTAACCAATAAGATTGCAAACTATCCTTAATTGTTTTGGATTAATTAATTACTAAAAGAAAGTAATAGGTGGTGTTAATTGTGAAAATCGATTTGAGAATCAATCGGAGAGATTGTAAACGGGAAGAAAAGGCTATGTATGGGAGGGGGTTTTGTATGAGAGTTTTGGTACATTTCTCTTCCATAGAGGCCTGCATAGTTCTAAAAAAACTACTATTATTGTGATATCATCATGAAATTTCTTTCTATCAGCAGAACGTACAATGTCTTTATAACTTATTTTCTCTTTTACTGCCACCTTTTCCAATGCCTTCCTTAAAAGTATTTTTGCAATGCCCTGTTTTTTCATATTAAAAGAAACCAATAAAACAATTGAATGAGATGGAGTTTATTTGTTTTATATATGCATAATGCTATTTAATGAGTGAAAATAGCTTAGAATTCTAATCATAATATGAATGAAAAAGAAAGAATAAGTTGAAAAGACATACACGTCGGGAATTTCTCTTAACAATTGAAACGGCCTCGTTATTTGTCATGACTTCCCAAAATCCACGAGATGCAAGAATAAAGAATTCATCACCATCTCTTAATATTCTTGAATTTATCCTTGGTTTAGATGTTACAGCATATCGATAAGGTGGTAAAGACACGTCTCTAACGATTGGCAAATAAGTTTTTAGGTAGACATCCCCAATAGTACTTGTAATCTAATACAATTAACATTAAAGATTTTATAGTAAATAAATAAATATGGTACATATTCATCAGTTGGTTACTCCTTAGTCTCCCATATTAGTTACAACAATAATAAGAGAAGGACTTTAAGAGTAAAATAGCAAACCTTGGATAAGTCTTTAGCCCTCCATCCATAATCATCGGGCATGAGAATAGTATCATCTGGATATATTTGTTGCAATCCTACTCTAATATGATGATCCTCACGATTGCGATCTCTAGTTAACTGTTGGGCTTGTAACCCTTGTCTAAACGGCAGGTCGGTGTAAGTCGTGCCAAGCACAACTCGAGAATCCCCAAGATTGGCTATATATAGCACCCCTTTCCATATAAGAGTGATCAGACAGCAAGAACCCACATACTTTATGTCTGGATTAGTGTGTTTATTGTCATTTACAACATGGGTGAACTTCTGTTCAGTTGCAGCTACAGCTTCACGAAGAAGCTTGTCATCCATCACATTATAGTTTTCACGAATCAGCCCTAAAATATTATTAGTTTCTCCTTGTTATATTGATAGTCTTTGTAACTAAGTATATCATGTGTGATTAAATCAAAAGATGGAGGGATTAATATAAGAAATTTAAAATAAAAACTCACTTAATAGTTCTTGACAAATGTGATTTGATATGAACTTTGCTGCGTTTGTGCCGTCATGTCCATCGTATATTCCGACAAAAAGACTATTGTCACTCACTTCAACTTGACTGTAATCTTCCATGGTAGAGTTTGCTTGATAAGCAGCCGTAGAGAATTGCCCCATATGGTGCCTCTCAAGCTTTGTGAACCATGCTCTCGTGTCATCGTTTCCAAGAACATCAGGCTTCTTCATGCAAATCCTTGACAACATTTTGAAACAAGTTGGAATTTAAAATTCCTTAGCAGCGTTTGATTTGGAAATCAATAACAAGATATTTAAAACTCTATATACCCTGACGCAGTTCCTTGCCATTTACTGTATTATGTTATTATATAAATATGAATACTAATAAGGGTAATAGTAGATCAGAACTTTAGGGAAAATTTGTTGGAGTGGTGCACGATCAATGAAGATAAGGAGAGTGAAAAACTCAACAAAATCATGTTTATCACAATGAAAGGGTAATAGTAGTACCTACGAAGAAGCATAGACTCTCTCGCACGGTCACCGTGACATGATACGACACGGATATTTTCGACACCCATAATGTTACACCGCTATATATATATATATATATGATAAAATTTGATTTTATTTATTAATTTATTGTTAAAAAAATTAAAATATTCTAATTAAAATTAATATCTTTAATTCTTTTTTTGGTAGAAATATATTTAATTCTTTATTGATAACATTGTTTCAATACATACTAGTTTTGAGACATGTGCGAATTAACTTTTGTTTATAAAATATTGTTAAAATATAAGAAAAGTCATTGTGCTTTTGTTTTTTGTAAAATTTATTAAATTAATAATTTTTTTTATTAAAGCAATTGTCTCGTGTATGATTTTTGTGTAATAAATTATTGTAATTAATAATAACAAATATTTATTATTTAATTGCTCTTTTTTATTAAAGCAATTGTCTCGTGTATGATTAAATTTTTTTTATTAAAGTAATTGTCTCGTGTATGAATTATTGATTCAATTCCTTTTATGTATTAATGATAAATATTTTGTCTTCTGTTTTTTTTATATATTTATTATTGATGAGAATTCATTCTTCTGTTCTTAAAAAAAAAAAAAAAACTATTTATGAAAGCTCATGTCCATTTTTTTTTTATATTATAAGATTGATATTATACTAAAGTATAAAATTAATTTAGAATAAAATATTTAGAAAAATATTACTCCCTCCGTTCCTTTTTAAGTGTCCGTTTTGAATAGTAATACCAAATTAAGAAAGTGTATTTTTGCACTTTATCTTCCTATTATACCCTAATTTTAGTTCACCAATAAAATCCTATTTTTTATGCACACACTTTCTCTTTCCAATAAATTTAATATATTATGCATACAAAAAAAATTAATATGTTATGTACCCAAAAAAATAAAAATAAAAAAGATTTAGTTTTCCAAATATATAGCATTAATTAGTTTTATTGAAAAAGATATGAGTAATTGACAAAGGGTATAATTGACAAATCGTACCCTTAAAATACCAAATGGACATTTAAATATAAACGCTAAATTGGACGTTTTTGGACACTTAAAAAGGAACGGAATGAGTATAAAATATTACTCCCTCTGTTACTTTTTGTTTCTTTTTTAGAAAAAAAAATGTTTCAAATTGTTTGTTGTTTTGATAATTTAAGGTTATATTTTGTATATTATACCCTCCTTCCTAATTTTTTTTATTGACTAAATTTTATATAATCTTTTTATTTTATTTTTTTTTACTAAATTTCTTCATATAATCTTTTTATTGTATCTTTTTTTTACTAAACTTCGTCATATAATATATTCCAAAAAAATGGTATAATAGAAAAATAAGGTGCAAAAATACACATTCTTAATATTTGACATTTTTTCTTAATCAACAAACAAAAAAGAACGAAAGGAGTGACATCATTGTGCTCTTTCTTGTAAAAAAATTCAAATTAATATTTCTTGATTAATGCAATAGTCCCGCGTATGTTTTTTGTGTAATAAATTAATTAATATTAATAAATATTTACTATTCAATTCCTTTTTTAATCAAAATAATTGTCTCGTGTATGATTAAAATTTTTATTAAAGCAATTGCCCCGTGTTAATTCGTAAGTTTTTTCTAGCTATGTTAATTCATAAGTTTTCACTAACAAAAATTATATCTTTATAAATTGTTTTTATAAACCACCTTGTAAAACTTATAATAAGTCAATCCAAACGGGTTCATTGTGTTTTTGTTTGCGTATCTTTTATATTGATTTTTGTTCCTATTTGTATGCATAAACTTCTTTTAATTATTTTTCTTTTGTTAAATATATTGGATTAATATAATTTTTTAGAGATGGTTTCCAATGCTATTTAATGGGAAAATTGCTTTTATGCTTTTTTTTTTCTTCCTATTTTTGTTTTGTATTTTTTTTAGTTTAAAGTTAAAATTATATTTAATTTTAAGGGCAGAAACTCTGAAATATTATGAAACTTGATTGGACAGATTTAGTATTTTAGTAGTAGTTCCTTTTAATATATTGTAAGTAGATATATTGGATTAATATTTTTTTTTAGATGTGGTTTCCGATGCTATTTTTATGGGAAAATTTCTTTTATGCTTATCTTATTTTTTTTGCTTATCTTGTTTTTTCTTCCTAGAGTTCAAATTACACCGGTGTAACATTTGAGTAATGTTACACCGCTCAATAACGCTTTAACGAATTCAAGTTTTATAAAATCCACCATTAGATTGAAAGTTTATATCGTATAGATCATCTATGTTGAATTTTACAAAAATCTAAAATCGTTTAACATGTTTTTGAGACACATAAAGATTAACTGTATTCAATAAAAACGTATAAACGGTTAATCTTGACGTGTCTCAATAACATATCAAACGATTTTAGATTTTTGTAAGACTCAGCATAGATAATCTATATGATATAAACTTTCAATCTAACGGTGAATTTTGTAAAATTTGTATTCGTTAAAGCGTTATTAAGCAGTGTAACATTACTCAAATGTTACACTGGTGTAATTTGATCCCTCCCCTTTTTTAGTTTAGAGTTAAAATTACATTTAAGGGCAGAAACTCTGAAATATTATTAAACTTGATTGGACAAATTTGGTGTTTTAGTAATAGTTCCTTTTAATATATTTTAAGTAGATTTAACTTTTTTAGAGTGTCAAAGCAAAGAAAAAATATTATTTTTATGGTGAAATTTGTTTGACTATTCTGACAGGTATCGTACGAGTGTCATACAAGTATCGGACACCGCGACACGCCACCTCCTAGAGGCATCCATGATTTATAGAGTAGTACTATGTGCTACTATATATATATATGGCACAAGTTATGCTTATGCACCGTGCATAAATACATCAGATTGCTCAGGGAACCCCCCAAATTGCTAGAGGGTGCGCTAAATAATCGGAGGGGTGCATTAAATAATTTTTATTATTTATGCATGGTGCATAAGGAAAAAGCTTATGCCCAATAACCACTCCCCAAATGACATTTGTATGTTAAATATATACTAACTTCCGCCATAATTATAAATAAATTGTATTTTTCAAAAAAAAAATTAAATGATTGACATATGTGATCTATATTATAGACTAAATACATTAATAATTTAAATATGTCTAAAAGGTAAAATTTTGTTTATAATAATGACTAGAATATCATTAATGGTCAATTTGGCCGGAAGTTAATAAAGTGAAAAGAAAGAAAAATACAAAAATTGAGGGATGAAGAATTGAACTTAAACTAATCTTAGTCCATATTCATTCCACAATTTCCGTGTTTTCCTTCTTTTTTTACTTTTTTTTCTTTCAACTAAATGAACCCTAAACTATTGGAGAATACCATCGTATCAATTGCTACTAGAAGTCAATTTTGTCATTTACGATTGAATTATAATATTAACAATGTTTCCAAATATTCAATAACGATCAATTCTACATTGTATTTTCCTTTTTTTTTTAAAATAATATTATAATTAAAGCTTTGTTTAATAAAAATAGTAGATGATTGATAAACTAACTGATGGTTTATAGCTTATAATTGATGGCTAATGATTTATAAATGACTAGCCGCCAAACGGGCACGGATCGATATTCTTTTTTTTTGTTTGATGTGATCAGTATTCTCTATTGTGCAAATATAAATAACTACTTGATCTCCTTTTTTATTGGACTGATTTAATTATAACTATTTAACCTCCTCTTTTTTTGGCTAGTTATTAAGACCATGTACAATGAGCCTGTTGAATCTAGTTTCAACACCCTAAAAATCTTGCAATGGTGGAGTTGAATTTGAGCCGGAAGAGAGAGATGTTGAATAAATTCAACAGGTTGAAAACTGACGCGTGGCAGCTTGTTATTGGTCGTCCAAATTTTTATCTCATTTTATCTTTAAATTCAATTATTTCATTGCAAATTAATTTTTTATTTTTTTTATTTTTATACCAAAATTCATGATTTTTTTTTTCTCTATAAATAGAGACTTAGTTCATTTGATTTGGACACAGAATAAAAAATCACATTTTTCACTCTCTTAATCTTATTATTATCTTTCTAATCGGAAGTTTAATTTAATTTTAATCGATAAATTTAATTTTAATTTTAATCGATGATTGGTATCGTATAATTTTAATTTAATTTTAATCGATAATTGTATTTTTATGTAATCATAAAAATAAAAATTTAAATAAGAATATAAAAGAAAGAGTGGTGGGGTAGGGTGTTGAATAAAAATCATTGGGGAGGATAAAAGTTGAATGAGTGTTGAATGAGTAGGTGGAAGAAAGAGAAAATGATGTGGAGGGTGTTGAATTAGAAAACCATTGCACATGGTCTAAGAAGAAAAATATATAGTTGTTTTATACTATAAAAAAACTGAAAACCTATTTTTATGTGGAAGTTGTGCTTATGTTTTTTTTTTGTAGTTTTTTTTAAGGGTAAAATAGGAATAATGAAAAAGCCATCCCAAAAATTTGTATCCCCTTTATATATTAGTATAGATAAACAACTACTTAAAAATAGATTTGGTGCAATGTGAAATATTTGAACAATATAAAAAGACAATTCTTATTTTATAACAAATTAAGTTTATATTGATTATCTATAATGACATAATAATAAACATAATAAAGAGTAAAAGTGGTTGTTTTGTATTCTAAACATTACTATATTTAATGTATCCGCTCATCTTCCTAAGACACCTATCATTAAAGAAGTCCTTGGCTTCCTCTTTTAGTCAACTGGATAAAATGTAACATAGATGAAGCTTTGCGGTAATTCTGGTATTGCTGCCAATGGTGTAGTCTCCAGGAATTCTGATGGTGAATTGCTTTTATATTTTGCGGATCCCTTAGGTTTTGCTTCTTCTTATCAAGCTGAGTTGAGTTCAAACTGTTATTGAAATAGCTCACAGTAAAAATTAGTACAACTTATGGTTGATAACTGACTCGGCCTTGGTTGTTTTAGCTTTTAACAATTTAAATATGACTGTTGCTTGGAATCTTCAAAACAGGTGGCATAATTGTATGTTACTCTTCAAGCAGATGAATGTAATTGTTTCTCACATTTATAGGGAAGGCAATCAAGTTGCAGACTCTCTTGTAAATTATGGTTGTAATTTAACTTCTATCTCCTTTTGGTATGTAACCCCGGATTTTATTAAGGATAGCTTAGTTAAAAACTTGAGGAGATTACATTCTTTTAGGTTTTGTCCTTGATGGAGTTTTGGTTTGATGTCCCCTCCATCTTGTATCTTTCTTTTTCCTTTAATGCATCTTGCATCGGTTAGCTCTCAGCTGCCACTTTTTGTTTAAAAAACATCATCACTATATTATAATAAATTATAAAGGGTAAAAGTGGGAAAAAATGATTAGTTATAAACCACTTGAAATAGCATTTGAAAGATAATGTGTAAATCAGTAAAATAAACTATAAATTTCTGATAAAAAAATTATTACGAATATGAATCTTTTAGTTTATAAACCATAAAATATAAGTTGTCATAAGTCTTTTTTTTGTATTGCGAAATAGAAAATAATAAATCGGTGATGTATATACAATACAACTTATAAGAAATTGATAATTTTTCTTAAAAGTTTACTAGTATGGTAAATTTCAATTGAAAAACTTTACTACTCCCTCTGTTTCTATATGTAAGCAAAAAATAAAAAATCACGCTTATTAAGAAATTCTAAATTTTATCAAAACAAACAATTAAGTTTTCAAAATTATCCTTGGTCATTTTAAAAACAAGATACTCTTGGAGTTAGGGGTGTGCATGGTCGGTTATTTTGCTAAACCAAACCATATCCAAACTAAAACAACATATATGGATTTGGATACATGACCATAACCATTATTTTATTTTTTTGACAATTATTTTTTATAAACCGGTTATATAACCAGTTATAAATTTGGCTATAGATACATAACCGGATATTTTTATAAAACCGGTTTAAAAACGGTTAATTTTTAAATCCAATTTTAAATTGGTTATTTTTAAAACTAGATTAATAAACGGTTAATTTGGTCTGAGTTATTTTACGTAAACGAAAAACATATTAAAAACCGTTAAAAAAATACACTTTTCTTTTTTTATTCTTTACAGTAATAATCAACTTTTAAGCCAAATTGCTTCTGATATGTGTTTGAAATATATGGAAGAAAAAAAAACATGCGAAGAAGGGAATTAAGTATAAGAACTAGGTTGATCCATTAAACTGCATAAATTATTCGCAAGGGAATTAAACTAACGAATATAAAGTTAATGGGATGAGTAATTGAGTTAATATTAAGACGAGACCCTAATTACCAAAAAGAAATTATTTGGTTTTATGCCCGTAAGGTTGATTGTGAAAGCTATAATATATAACTACTATGTACTTTGATGGTTAGATATTGGATGAATTAGAAAGACCCACTCATGGTTTTCTGTTTCCGTTAATTTGGAAATACGTTTTACAAATTGGCCAAAGTAATATAGCGGAAGATTGTATTAGAGAGGAAAGGAGTTTGTATTGCTTATATTTGAGTATTTAAAGTTACATACAATGGATCGCTCCAAGAATGCTTCAAGATCACTGATCTTCTCTGAGGTTCTTCCTCCCTAACCCGTGCTTTCTCCGTCCTCTTTCTCTGCTCCTGGTACCTGGCAGTTATCTCCCTTAGTGGATGTTTCGCATTTGTGATCTTCTTCAGTTCTCCACACTCATCGGTTTGTCCTTTTGCTTTCTTTTGCCTCCATCATTTTCCTTGGTTTTTGTTCTGTTCATCATCTTCTTCTAGCTTGCTTCTGTTACCTTTTTATCTCAGCCCCAGACCTATACTTTGATTCATCTTCCTGGGTGAAACAACCGTTTTTTCTGTGTAAACCTTCATCTGTTCTTTCGTCTTGATTTGTTCCTGTTTCACAACAATGGACAAAAATCAGTTCAAGAATAACAGAATCTGCATAAACATACCCCGAGATTGCACCACAAACCCACTTTCCATCAATCTCTTACAAAACACCACCTACAATAGCCCCTCCCAAAACACAACCACCACAAATCATCATCAGACTCATTTCAAAAACCATGATAAACCAGAGAGTAGCTCAACAAACCACCACAAAAATAGCCATACAAACACCCCTCAATTCAGTTACTATTCTGAACAAATAATAGAAGAAGGTATCAAGGCTTGTCAAAAGAGTGTTCTTGGAAAAATTATTACTGATAAGCCAGTTCATATCAGCTCTATTCAAAACGGTTTAGACAACATTTGGGGCTCTCCTGCTGGTCTAAAAATTCAGGAAATTGAAGGGAAGATCCTGCAATTTTTTATGGATAACGAAGTGGATCAAGAACGTATCTTGAGAGGGAACCCGTGGATCTTTCGAAACTCTTGGCTCATTGTTAAACCATGGGATAGGGAAACTGATCCTAGAATCTTGGACTTTGATCATGCTCCGGTATGGATCCAATTGTGGGGCTTACCCCCACACTGTAAAACCAAAGCTATGGGCCATCATTTTGGATCTCTGATGGGGGAAGTGGAAGCCTCTGAAATCTATGAATACCCCGGTAAAAAAATGATAATCAAAGTTAAAGTGGCCATAAATGTGCATCAACAAATACCCTCAGGAATACATGTTGGAAATCCTACTGATGGTACCTATTGGGTGGACTTTAGGTATGAAAGACTACCCCAGATGTGTTTTAATTGTGGTTTGGTGGGGCATGCTGATACTGTGTGCAGAAACAGAGCCATGGATGCTGACACTCTAGCTCCTCTTGGACCTTGGATACGATCATCTCAATATGGTAGAAGAAAAATGGAAGACAAGGACAAAAAATTCTACAGCAATCCCTCTCAATCCCCAAACTTTGGACACTACAGCCCACCTGTACCAGCAGCTCTACTAGCCCAACTTGCAGCAATAAAATTACAAAACCAGACTCCAAAAGACTCAGCAGCAGGGTACAATCAACAGACACAACAGAAGGGACCTGAACAAGCTAAGGACAAAGGGAAAAATGAGATTCATATGGGCTCCACTCTGATGGATGTAGAGACAGGAAATCATCACAACAACAAACCTGAAAATGGTGCTATTCAGGCAAAAAGGCTGAAGCTGGATTATGAAGGAAGTACTGGCAGAAGTGATGCAACAAACAAACAAATGGCAAGCCTTGGAGGGAAGGCTGGCCAGCCAATATGAAAGTCTTATCATGGAACTGTCAGGGACTTGGCAACCCCAAGACAGTTAGGGCCCTAAAAAAACTAATTGCTTTCAACCATCCAGATATCATTTTTCTTATGGAAACTAAGACTCACCATGTTCAAAGCCATTTTAAGGATAAGTTTGCTGCTTCTTACAGCTTTATTTCTTTTGATTGTATTGTTAATGGGACTACGGGTAGGTCTGGGGGTATTATGATGTTATGGGATCCATGTACTTGTGCTATTGATATTAATAAAATGGAGTTCAATTACATTGATGTGTCTATTACTAACCTACCTTCCAATACTCATTGGAGGGCTACAGGAGTGTATGGGTATCCTAAGCATCATGAAAAACATCTTACTTGTGATCTCCTTAATAATTTGAAAAATAGTCATAACTCTAATAATTGGCTCATCTTTGGTGATTTCAACATAGTGCTCAATAGTAACGAAAAACTGGGGGGTAACCCCATTGACTTAAACCTTTCTATGCTGTTTAAAGACACCATTAACTCTTGCGGTTTACAGGACTTGGGCTACCAAGGCGACATCTTCACCTGGAACAACAGACAACAAGACCAACGCTTTATTAAAGCTAGACTAGACAGATTTTTGGCTACAAATGATTGGATCAATTTGTTTCCTAATTTCTCTAACACTCACCTACTTAGATACAAATCTGATCATAATCCCATCATGCTTGAATTTTCTAATTTTGTTTACTCTATGCAGAATCATCAGCAAAGAAAAATTATTAGATATGAGCAAGTCTGGGCAAGGGATGAAAATCATAGAAACATTGTGAAGAATGCTTGGAGCACTAACGGGGGCACCGCAAACCAAAAACTAAACAAAACTCTATCCTCCTTGCATCTTTGGGGTAGTAACAGGTTTGGTATCATCCCAAAGAAGATAAAATCGACCCAGCTGAAGCTTCAAATGCTTAATGAGCAGAATGGGAATACTAATGTTGATGAGAAGATCAGAAACACTGAAAAAGAGTTGGATTAATTACTTGAGTGCGAAGAATTATGGTGGAGTCAACGCTCTAGAGTGTTATGGCTTCAAAATGGGGATAAGAATACCAAATATTTTCATATGAAAGCTAACATCAGGAGAAGGAAGAATAGAATTGAAGCTATTACTGACTCGGATGGTCAAATACATTATGAGGAACCTAGAATTACTCAAGTTTTTATGGACCATTTTCATAATCTTTTCTCTTCCCAAGAGACTCATGACATTAATAACATAGTGGAGGTGGTTAGGGGAAGAATCACCCAGGATATGTTTAATAAACTTAGTGCTAAGTATACTGCTGATGAAGTCCTACAGGCTATACATGCTATGAAAGCTCTAGCAGCTCCTGGTCCAGATGGTCTTCCAGCTTTATTCTATCAAAATTACTGGGATATTATTGGCAAGGATGTCACGGATATGATCCTTGAGGTCTTAAATAACCAAGGTGACCCCTCTCAGCTCAACCATACCCATATCTGTCTCATCCCCAAAAGCAACAACCCCAAGAACCCCAGTGAATTTCGCCCTATATCCCTCTGCAATGTCTCCCTCAAAATCATCACTAAAACTATTGCGAACAGAATTAAGATTATATTGCCTGATGTGATTAGTCAGAATCAAAGTGCTTTCATCCATGGGAGACTGATTACAGATAATACGCTAATTGCCTCTGACATTTTTCATTACCTCCATCACACCAAGAGAAAGAATGGTTATGTGGGTATTAAGACAGACATGGCAAAAGCGTATGATAGAGTTGAATGGGATTTTTTGGAAGCTACCTTAAGGATCATGGGGTTCCCTATGGATATGGTTCAGACTATTATGAAGTGCGTTACAACCGTTACCTTATCTATACTTATAAATGGGCAACCCTCTCCTAGCTTCCAACCTCAAAGGGGGCTCAGAAAGGGAGACCCTCTCTCTCCCTATCTTTTCATCATTTGTGCTGATGTCTTATCTGGTTTAATCTCAAGAGCCCAGAGCAATCTTTCCATTCATGGGGTTAAGATTGCTCCAAGAGCTCCTGAGATCAGCCATCTCTTATTTGCTGATGATAGCTTGTTTTTTTGTAGGGCTAATATTGAGGAAATTACTACTCTGAACAACTTGATAACCAGATATCAAAATGCCTCGGGGCAGATGGTTAATCTAGGAAAATCTGAAATGATTTTCAGCAAAGGTACTGATAATGGTACAAGGGAAGCCATTCAGCAAGTCCTCCCTATCCCCATCAAAGATCATTTCTCCAAATACCTAGGAATGCCTACTTTCATTGGCAGGTCCAAGAACCAGATTTTCAACTTCATTCAAGACAAGATATGGCAGAAGCTAAAAAATTGGAAAGAAAAAAATCTTTCTTTCGCAGGAAGAGGTACCCTCATCAGGGCAGTAGCCCAAGCCATCCCTACCTACATTATGAGTAGTTTTCTGATCCCTAAAGGAGTTTATGATATCATGGAAAAAATGATCTGTAATTTCTGGTGGGGAAGCACTACGGACAAGAAGAAGTTGCATTGGGTTAATTGGAAGAAAGTAAGTAATCACAAGATGAAAGGAGGTATGGGTTTTAGAGATTTGAGAGCTTTTAATGAGGCCTTGCTTGCTAAACAAGGGTGGAGACTCCTCACCAACCCAACTTCCTTGGTGGCCCAAGTTCTCCAAGCTAAGTACTACCCGGATTCCTCATTCTTTAGAGCAAAAGCCAAGCAGCAGATGAGTTTTTCCTGGAGAAGTATCCTTAATGCTAGCTGGATTTTAAAGAAGGGTTGCTACTGGGCTATTGGGAATGGTAACAACATTGACATCTGGGAGGACAATTGGATTCAACAAAAAGGTAATGCTAAGTGTTGGTCTCAAAAGCCCCCTCTCACTAACCATGTCTTGGTCAAGGATTTGATGAATACAGATGGCCAAGGTTGGGATCTGCCTACTGTTAATCAAATGTTTATCCCAATGGAGGCCCAAAAAATCCCTCAATTACCCATCAATTATGAACAGGAAGACTCTATTATTTGGGATGGCACCACTGATGGTAACTATACGGTGAAGGCAGGTTATCATGCTATAAAAGACTGGGAGGATAGTGCCAACCGGGACACTGCCAGTACCTCCAACCCCCCTATTACTATATGGGACAAGCTCTGGAAGCTAAATACACCTCCTAAAATCAGTCACCTAATTTGGAGAATTATGCAAAATGCAATACCTACAAGAGCAAACCTTCTTAAAAAGGGCATCCTCTGTGACCCTTTATGCCCTTTTTGCCTCAGCAAAGTCGAATCCGCTAACCATCTCTTCCTAGACTGTATCTGGGCAAGGCAAGTTTGGCTGAGCTCCCCTCTCACTCTAAATCTTAGCAATAACACAACTAGCGACGTAACAGACTGGCTTATGTACATGTTCCACCACACAGACTCGGATTGTATGGAAAAAGTGATAACAATTATTTACAGCATATGGTTTGCGCGAAATCAATACATTTTCAGAAACATTACCTCTGACCCAGTTGAAATCAGCAACAAAGCCATGCTCCTCCTTGATGAATACCATAGAACTTGTGCTATCAAACCGACCCAGCAGCATTATCGTCCTCCTGCATCTGAAACTAGCAACCACAACATTAGCTGGAACCCTCCTACAAGGGGAACCTTGAAAATAAACGTGGATGCTCACATTAGTGATGGCCGTTGCTTTTCAGGGATGATCCTGCGTAGGTGGGACGAAAGCGCCGTTGGAGTTGCAACTCGGATGCACCAACACGTTGGAGATGCTTTGGAAGGTGAAGCTTTTGGTCTAAATGATGCCTTAGACATGGTAGATCGCTATTCTGCTTCAAACGTAATCTTCGAGCTCGACAACCAAGTAATCGTTCGTGCTGTTCAGCGGAAGCAATTGATTCGCAAGCAATGGGGAAATGTTGTGACTCGATGTATCAACTTCCTTAATCGCAACCCTAATTCCTCTATAGTGTGGGTGAATAGGAATGGGAACCGGGTTGCCCACACCCTTGCTAGATGGGCCGAGCATGATCCATGGGGTGATTGGCCCAATGATGTTCCTCTGTGTATTAAAAACCAGGTCCTTAGGGATGCTCCAATTTTGTAATTGTTCTTTCGTTTTAATATAATGTGTTTTCTTTCAAAAAAAAAAAAAAGTTACATACAATGGGTTACATGTAAAATAAAAATACATGATGGATCGACAAACGACTTTCTATGAATATAAAAGGATTTTCTACCGATCTTGATTATTCACAAGGGAATTAAATATTCATATTAGATATTTAATAAAAGGATATTTGTTTGTTTTGTAAAAAAAAAAGGATATTTGAATTTTTTTTATTTTTTTATAAAAACAAATTTGAAAAGAATATAATAACCAATTTAAACCAAATCCAAAAATTTAATTTGGATGGATAACCGACCAGATGAAAATGGTTTGGTTAATAATCATATACTAAAATCCGGATTTTTTAAAACGGATTTGGATTCGGTTATAGGTTTGAGCTTTCTAACCGGATATTTTGCACACCCCTACTTGGAGTAATAATTACTCATATAGAGTTATTGGAAACCGAAAAGTTGCATTGAGAAAAAAAAGGTAGTACTCCAAACACTAATTACAAGAACGGTATTTTTGTAACAATATAAATAAAAATGATGTCTTTTGCTTATATTTAGGGAAAAAAAATGGAAGAATTTTTGCTTATATATAGAAAGGGAGGGAGTACTTTACTAAACAATGGCATTAACCTTAACCGACTATCAATTGTCTTTTGTGATGGCTATGTAGCTGATAGTTTATTTTGTGCAGATTTCATAGCTGCCCCTGCAATGCACATATTTTTTAATTAACCTGAAAATAAGAGTTTTCAATCTAATTCATTGTGAAGGTCTACGCTCATGACACCTTTGGTCAAATCAAATGGCTTTGGTCAAATCAAATGGTCAATTTCCCTTTATACAAAATATTACGGAGTACTGTAGTATAAAAACCAAAAGATAGAACCTATGAAGCCCTATACGCGACAAGATACGAATATGATATCGATATGCTAATACGTAAATTTTAAAAAAATTCATATTCGATACTCTCGCGATATGTTATTTAAAAATGAAATTTAAAATTAAATATATAAATGCACAATATATAAACATGACTAAAATTAATAATATTAATAATGATATTTTTTTTTAAAGACAAATTTTTTTTATTATTATTATTATTATAAACGACAATAGTTCATTGTACAAGGAGTACAAACAAGCCAATAAGTTTGCACAAGATCAAAACAGTTTGAGGCTCAATATACAATGACTCTTCAATCCTAAGACACATAATAGCTCAAAAAACACATAATAGTTATGACAACAAACCTCTTCAACAAGCTCATCTTGTAGCAATAGCAGACAATTATATAGCTTCTGCAGCTGACCAATTAAAAGCATAAAATATCAATTCTTAACAATCTGTTATATAGTAGGACACCATAGTGACTTCAGAACAGTGACAAAGACAAAAAAATACTAATAATAATAAATTAACATCATTAATATTGTCCTAAAATATAATGATCAATAGTACATCTTAAGTTATATATCTTAAGTTAAGTATTATACAAAAAGAACATCATTAGTACTATACCAAAAAACACTACAGTACTATAAAAAATATATAGTTAGTTATCTGTGTACTAACATAATAGTTTGACATTCACTAGGAAACACAGATTGTATCGGATGTTGTTTTTTTTTTATTTAAAAATAAAGATTTAACCGATATTTTTCCGATACGAGTATCGATATCGAGTACGTATCGGACACAATACATTGCCATTTTTCGAGTATCGGAGCTTCGTAGAATAGAACTAAAGTGCAAAAACCGAAAAATAAACAATAGGCAAGTTTCAATTTTGGATCCCGTCACCTTCTCTTGAGAAGGACTATTTTCCTTCTTTATTTTTTCCTAATATGATGACTGTAGTAGTATTTACCAACTTAACACTCCATGTACTGTTCTTTTGTATGATTTATATTGTCCTGTACTCTATAGTCTATGTCTCTATGCAGTATTTTAGTTTTATACAAAAGTAAAAAAACCAACATTGATCCACAACGGTCATAAAGTTTGCACAAATAATCCTATGAGTTGTTAGTTGATTTGATTAGTCTATAAATTGAAAACTAAAAAGTAAAAACTGAAATCAAATCACACAATGTTAGTACATGAAAAATAGAGTAAGTAAAACCAGAGTTGTCAAAAGAAGAGAGAAGTGATTAAATCAAAACGAAAAAAAGGCAAAGAAAAAGAAAGAGAAATTCTTCCATAAACACAAACTATATGGATTTAGGCATACACATAAATAATAAAAATTATAAATAATTTAATCACATCAATTTATATCAATCAATTATTTTATTTTTAAATTTTAATTAATTTTTTGTATGTGCCTAAATCCAAATAGTTTATATCTATACCTATAAAATAGTTTTTCTAAAAAGAAAATGCAATAAAGAATGAGGGATGTCAGCATGTGTCTAATAAACATGTTAAAGACATAAATATAATATTATTATTTTTTAAAATCGTGTATTAAACTTTTTAAATATTAAACATTTTACCTGATTAAATATTAATATATTATATTTAAATACTGATGAATAAAATTTGTCTCTAAAACGCAAATATTCTTTCACTAAAGATACTAAAGCAAAGAGAGCTATTTTGAAGCATGATACAAATACTCTTTAAATCAAAGCATTATAACGTGAAATTTATTTCCATTTGCATGCAAAAGAGCTATACAGACTTCCTACCACTGGTACTTGCATTGTTACCGTTTTAGAGGGTTGGACAAGGTGATAAATTTAACAATATAATATAAAGAGATAATAAGAAGAGCTGAAATACTAATTTAATTTAATTCTGTAAGATATATATATAAATTCATATTAGTTTTATAATGATATTTCACATTTACTTAAAAGTGTTTCTAAATATTCCAAACCGAACTACAAACAATAATATTATGTTAATCAAAGTTCCACTTGAGAGATGCAAATTTTTTAGAACTCCATTTTGGGCTTACTGAATCAAAATACTGGTTACCCATCTTCTCCAGCTTTACCCATCTTCTACATTCCATTTCTTCCCATCTTCTCCAAAAATGTTCCAAGTACCTCAAAATGGTGTTCCGGCGGCACAAGAACAACATCAAAACTGCATTATAGATCCTAACAAAAGCGTCTTTTACTGGTTATTCACTTCCTCCCAAATATATATTTTTAATGTCAAAAGAAACAAAATAATAATAATGTTTCCTTCTACCTCATTACAGGACATGTGTTCTATGTTACTTCAGTTTTGTATATCTTATTTGGTTTAAGGTTTTGATTAAGTGTAGTTATGTGTAGGATAGCTAATTTTGTTTTATGGTGTTTTTAGCTTTTGGTTCTATAGTGGTAGCTAGTGTTTGGGGTTTTGATTAACTATGACATGTGTTCTTCTATGTTTAGATTTTGATTTTTATCATTTCTCAATCAATCAAAACTACATAGTGATTATTAAAATTTGTTGACTTTGCAGGTGGTGGCAGCAGGCTCTTGTTCTGCTTTCTTTTTATTTTTGTTTTGTTTCATCCATGCTAGGCACATTTAGTGCACCACTACCACCACCACGATATCTTTGGATAACTAATAGTGCTGTCAGCTTGCTTTTCTTGTTCGACATTGGGTTATCTTTTTTTGTCGCTTATATGGACAAAAACACTTTTGCTATGGTGAAGGATCGGAGAAGGATTGTTATGAAAAATGCTAAAACATTTCTCCTGCGTATAATTTTGATTTTGATTGTTCCGTTTGAGGTGATCGCAACACAAAAATATTCAGCATGTATTCAGCATAGGATATCATGCAGAGGATATCATGTAATCATCATGCTTCCTCTACTTCGTTTTTTCTACTGCAGAAGAATCCATCGTTGGTTTTCTGAGTAAGTTAATTAATTAAACTATTTAACTGTTTTTCACTTAAAAATTATGTGTACTTTATTCTTTGTTGTGAGTTATGATAAATATTATGTTTTTGAATGTAGGCTTGAGGAGAATGAACGGATCAACTTTAATATGGTTCGCATTGCAAAGATGATGTGGGTAAGTTTTTGTAGTTTAGATTGATTTTTGACTTTTGAGATACTTGGCTAATGACTGGTCAGAGTGTCAGACCACTATCAATCATTCACTGGTGTGCCAACATGAATTAAGTATATTAATGTTTGTTTAATAGATAAAATATATTAATGTTTTTTATAGTTAATTTTTACAGATAAAATCTATTAATATTATATCTTGTGCTAACATACAACTTCTTAATAGTAATCTATGTTTATCTCAATAATTAAGGAGTAAGTAAGAAATTGGTTTGAGTTCGAACCATTAGACATGCCCAGTAAATGAATAGGTATCGATAGGATGTTATATACTCTTTTCTTCACTTAGGATATTATTGTACTTATTTGAAATTTGGACTTCCAATAATTTGATCTGGGGTGCATTGGACTGATAGTTTGCGTGTTTTATAGGTTTGTTATTTGGTTTGCCACTATGGTGGATGTGTTTTCTACCTTATGGCGACATTTCATGCTCATGTTGAGAACACTTGGTTTTCCCTAGTTGATCTTAACTTCGTCACGCTGGGATTAATTAACAAATATGTGACTTCTATGTATTATGCTGTGATATCTTTCACCACTGTTGGGTATGGCGATTTGCATCCGGTTTATATCGATGAGAAAGTATTTTCCGTGATCTTTCTTTTAGCCGACTTTGGACTTGTAGCATATGTCGCAACTACTATCATTTATTTAGTTGCTCCTGACGTTGGTCCACTAGGAAAATATGTGAGTATCCTATCTTTTTTAGTTAAGTTATAATTTTATAAAATTTCTGAAATAAATCTAATTATCTAATTGTTAATTTTCAGAGAGCACGTCGAGCGCGTGTATTAGGATTTTGTCGACAAAATGGATTACCTGATGAGCTTTGTATTGAGGTGTCATCTCACCTTAAACAAGAGTACTTATCACAATCACATTCATTTGAAGAAAGTAGTATTATGGAATCACTGCCCACAACAATTAAAAAAAATATTTTAATTGCTTTGTCTAATGCGGTGAAAAATAACATCTTGTTTAATCATTTGACAAATTCTACACAATTTCAACTGGTAAATTATTATTATTATTATTATTATTTGACTTTAATTTTTGCATCTAATATTTATTTGAGTTGAGAACTTACATTTGTTTGTATTACTCAATTGTAAAAGATACAAGCGATGGAGCCCGTATTCTTTCCGGCTAGTACAAGTATAATCCTAGAGAATGAAGCACCGACGTTTTTGTATTTTGTTGTAAGAGGTTTTGTGGTAAGCATACAATTTTCTTTATATCTTTGCATTTTGTAATAAAATTTGATATTTCTATACTTTGGAATAAGCTAATAAAATGTGATTTCTTTGTCTTACTTTTTATGGACAGGACTTAATACCTCCTGGGAATTTTGAAAATGAAGATACTGTCATAATAACGGTCGGACCCGGAGAAGTTTTCGGTGAAACTTGCCTATTTTTCAATACACCTCAAGTTTTTGCCGCTATAGCTAGAGAATCGAGTCACCTTCTCATGTTGGATCGAGTGAAACTCTTGAACATTCTGGAGGGCTGTGTGAACGATACATCTCGGATGATAAGTGACTACATTCAGGTTTGTATAGTGTAGCATTCTAAAATTATTTTAAAAAACACATTAGCACATCACTTTTCTTTTGATTAAAAACATGCACATTAGTTTGTTTAAAGTTTTCACTATATAACGTTTTCACTATAAACTTTTCCTTGAGATTAAAAATATGTTTTTTCTTTTCAAACACTTTTTTTTTGCGTTATTTTTAACATAATAGAAGTCTAATAAAAGTTTTTTTTTTTTAAATTACATATATGTATATAAATCGTGTATTTATTTATCATGGTTGACAGGCTTTAGAAGCGAACAACAATCCATACATGAATAGAGTTCTGTTGGATTTTGAAAAGAGAGCAGAAATTGGTAATATTGATCTTCCAGTAAGCTTGTGGTTTGCGCTCAATAGAAGATATTATCGGTTATTTGATATACTGGTTGAAAAATATCAAGATCCAAATGGGTGTGACATAAAAGGGCGGACAGCTATGGTGAGTGTACTCTTTTGCCTATTCTATGTATATTTATATATATTTTCTTCTAATATGTGGTACCAATTAATTAATTTTTCATACAGCACCTAGCAGCATCAAGGGGAGAAGTTGAGAAGGTTAACATGCTACTTAGAATTGGGGCAGATCCAAATTTAAAAGGTATATTTTTATTTTATATGTCAAACTCATTTGGTTTAATTTGCAAATCTAAAAATAAAATGTAAACA
This sequence comes from Trifolium repens, assembly GCA_030408175.1. Lineage (NCBI taxonomy): Eukaryota > Viridiplantae > Streptophyta > Magnoliopsida > Fabales > Fabaceae > Trifolium > Trifolium repens. The sequence goes on from CP125851.1 coordinate 47,582,318, forward strand.
TATATACTAACCAAATTGAATGTAGATTTGGCCGGCATTGTCCCACTTTGGAACGCCATGCTTGGTAGGCATGCAAATGTCGTACAAGCCTTGGAATACTATGGATGTACTTTAAAAAGTTGTCATCTTGGAAAGTATGCATATATTGTGGCTTCACGAGGCAACATGGATTTGCTACAAATTATTGGCCAGGAAAATGATCAATTTCTTTCTGTCCCAAATTTCCGCGGGGAAACAGCATTACATGCGGCTGTGTATCTAGGCGACTTACCTATGATTCAATATCTCGTGGAAATGGGTGTGCAGATTATTCGAAATGACGATTATGGTCATAGCCCATTAAGCCTGGCAGAGATACATGGTGACGAAGAAATTCAAAACTATTTGGAGGAAAAAGCAATGTTATTCGATCATTTTTTTTAGGGGACAACTTTTTTTTGCCTCTTTTCTTATCAGGTACGAATGGTAATTTGAGTAAATCTCTTCTATGTTTGTGAATCTACATTTGCTTTTCAAAGTCTACTTAAAATGGTCTTCATTTTTCTATTCTTCTGACATATATTTCATACTTGGTTAAATGTACAAAGCAATTTTTCTTCTCAATATTTCTAATTTAGTATGAAAGTAAGAATATAATACTAAATTTTAGGCAGATTTTGAATGGTCTACCGTTAGGAAGATGTAAAACTATTGAACTAGGACCTAAAGAAAATCATTTTGTAGCTTAATTAAGTTTTTGAACAACAAGTTTTACTCCCCTTGAAGTAGCCTCTGGTGCTATTAGTTTTGTTTCTGAATTTAGTCCAAATTTCTTAAGAGAAATAGATATTAACACACCTGATGTGCATGAAGCTTCTCAAGCTAATTATCCTGTGTGTAATAGAATATATGTTGATGCAGGTTGTTTCTCTAATGGATCCACTGGTTGAGGTTTAGTTGTTAAAGATCATGAGGGTTCTGTAATTCTCTCTGCTTGTAAGAAGGAAGAGATCCAAACTTGTCTCAGATGCTCTCACAATTGTCAAAGGCATTGAAGGAAAGTCCTGCCCTGCTGAAGTAGTATTAGTTGTTCAAGATTGTATTTCTCTTTGTAATCATTTTATGCATATTGATGTTGTGTATGTTAAGAGAACTCTAGATATAGAGGCTCATAGTTTAGTTAAATATTCTAAGTTTGTTGGCTGTAAAACTTGGTCTGGGATCATTTCTAACCCTGTTGTTGATTGTAATTCCCATTTGGGCGTCTCTTTCTAATATATGAGGTATTTCCAGTAAAAAAAAAAAGATACGAACTGTTGGATTCACATCAAAATTGGTGATAGTGACATTTTGATCAGCTACTGTAGCTTTAGCATTTGAATTGATCCCTGGCGCGGCGGCGTTGTTGTTTCTATCGGCTTTTGAAAAGTTTGTTGCTCGTCCTAGCTGACGATGGAAGCTGAAATTGGATAACTTGGATGTTCTTGTATGTTAATGTTGTGTTTGATAGTGTAATGCCTGAAAATATTTTCATTTAAATTCTTGCTGGTTGATAAGATGAACATCTTGGTGTTGATGGGAGAAACTAGAATATAGGAAAGCAGGAAACTATTGTCATTTAACTTTGAAGTTTTTCTGTTGAATGGGTGCTTTTAACTATGGAGGTGTTATTTATAAGAATTGTAAAGGCAAATTCATGATTAAGCTTTTTGACACTTTCTCATTGAGACCAGCATATCCTTTTACATGGTGCTTAGCCTGTTCAATTAATAGATTTATTCAGCGTTGTTAAATAAAGCACTATTGTTCTTTGATATGCAATTTTGTACATAATGTTGTTGGATAGCGGCGTAGCAGAATTTAAACATGGGATAAATGTGACAGGGTCGGTAACTATAGGTGCAGACTGTATTCCTTGGTTCTCATCGATTTGGTGGAAGGATATTAGCTCTATTGGAGCCAATCTTGACATAAATTGGTTTTCTCAAGGAGTGGTCAAGCGTATTGGGTGCGGGGATCATACGAAATTCTGGAGACATGTATGGGTTGGGTCTGTTACACTTCAGGAGAGGTTCCCTTGGCTGTTTTCTTTATCTATGCAGAAGAAGAGTTCTGTGGCGGAGTTGCGAGTGGTAGAGATGGGGACTGTGAATTGGAATTTGCTTTGGCGTCGAAGATTGTTCGTGTGGGAAGAAAACTTAGTGGCTGATCTTTTGGAGGCAATTTCCACGGTGGTGCTGTCGGATGATCGCGATAGATGGGGCTGGTCTTTTAATGATGGTGGAGAGTTTACGGTTAAATCAACTTATTGGGTCGTTCTTAAACTGTTTGTGCCGTTAGACCCGATAGGTTTGTTTGATTCTAAGGCTTTTGGTTCGTTGTGGAACTGTTTAGCACCATCGAAAGTCAAAGCATTTGCCTGGCAGCTTCTTTTAAATAGGATTCCGACTCGTCAAAATTTGCTTCGTCGTCAAATTCAGTTACAGGAAGGCTATCAGCTTTGTGTGTGGTGTGGCTTGGAGTCCGAATCTAGTTTGCATCTGTTCCTTTACTGTGATTTTGCTAGACAGGTTTTGATTGATGTGTTTTCTTGGCTGAGCCTCAATTTTATCCTTCCACATAATTTGGTCTCAATTCTGAGTTTTCTTCAAAGCTATCCAGGGAGAAAAAACAAAAAGAAAGGTTTGGTGATGATTTGAACGGCAACAGTTTGGGCATTGTGGAAGATGCGTAACTCCGTAATTTTCGAGAATGCGGTTGCTCAATTTGGGTCTGTGGTGGATGATGTTAAATTCTGGGCGTGGAAGTGGTGGTTAAGCTTTGTGAAGCCGTACGAGATTTGTCTCCTATACGAGTGGATTTCTGAACCAATTCTATGTCTTGATAGAAGCTGCTGATCTGATCTGCTTTTGCTTTTCTGCGTTTTTATCCCTCCCTGCTGTTGTTAGTTTCTAGCAGGAGCTTTATTGTTTTTTCTATTTGTTGGAGTTCTTCACTCCTTTTCTTGTACTTCTGGCAGTGTTTGGGCACTACTTGTGCTGCTAACATTTGCTTTTTCTAATTAATAAATTTGCTGATTTCAAAAAGAAAAAGCAGAATTTAAAAAGTCCCTATTTTCTGCGATGTGCAATTGACAACATTGGAGAAATGCTACGTGATATTAGCAACAAACAATTTCCGTAAACCTATATTTTGTGCAAAGGAACCCAACATTTTGTGTAATTTCTGGTGTGGCAAGGGATGTTTTCCTCTTTTCCTTGTTTTTCTTCTGGTTGTACAAACTGTGAGTGTTCTTGACATCATATATTATTTCAGTTTCAATTCAATCTCTTGTTAAGCCATCTGAAAGGGGGTGTTATTTGTTATTCCAAAATCCAAATTCAATCCTACAACGATTACCATGGTTCTTATCTTGTGTGATTGTTAAACTGAACTTTCATGTCAATGTATTTGGGTAACTTAGTATGTAGTTATTGTTACCAACTATGCCTTTCCTCCTTTAACCCAATTTTCTATTTCTATCTTATTCTCCTTCCTCATTATTCTCCTTCTTGTTGTAGGGTAACCTTAATTTTCTATTTCTATCTTATTTTTAAAATATTTCTTTTGCAAAACATGAGCAAAACTACAAGACCCCAGCTCTTTTGGTTTTTTGCATTTAAAAACTACAAAATTGGAAATAGTTTTCAAAAACGAATTCTTTTTTCATTATAGAAAAGGAGAAAATAGTATTGTTTTTTATTAAATGGGGATTCAAACAGAAATTACACTCCTGGGTATAGCCATGGAGAAGCAACAATGAACAATAAAGGTGGAAAAGAAAGAAGCTTCTCAGAGAGAGAAGTACCCAGAGAGGGTCCAGAAAGAGAGGAGAGATATCAAATATTCCACACCTATTTCTTAGCCACTAGTACCTCTTATAGTCCTTGAGCCTAGTACTCCCAATCCTCTTTCTATTGCAAGTTTGCAACGTCTTACTCCCATATTTCTTGGGTTCATAACAGCATTACTAGCCTCTCCCTCATCTTGTGATGTTGACTCATTCTCTTCTGCTGACTCATTATCCTGTGGGTCCATATCAATGATTGGATCTCTTGCAATACTTCCCCCATTAAAAGTAACCTTGTCCTCAAGGTTGAAGTTGGGATGAGCTAACTTGAACTCTTCTTGATATTCCCAAGTAGCATCAGCCGTATCCATTCCCTCCCAACGAATCAGTACTTGAGAAAATGGAGTATAACCTCTCATGATGATGCGTGAATCAAGCAGTGCACCAGGTTGAAGGATTGGACCCAACTCAGAGGTAGTCAAAGGTAAAGGCATATATGGAGGAATATGAGGCCCATGAAAAAACTTCAATTGCAAGACATGGAAGACGGGGTGAATTTTGGCTGTAGTTGGCAGTCCCAAGCGGTAGGCCACAGCGCCTACCTTTGCCACTATCGGAAAAGAACCAAAATACCTCAAGCCTAGTTTTTGATGCTTGCGTAATGCAACAGAGGATTGTCTATAAGGCTGTAATTTGACAAGCACCTGGTCATTCACATCGAACTCCACATGACGGCGTTTGTCAGCTTGAAACTTCATAGGCTGCTGAGCCTTGTGTAGATTAACCTGCAATTGAGACAAGAGGTCCTCACGTTCAGCCAACTGAGTTTGCAGGTCTGGATGGTCATCTGTTGTACCTTTAGTTCGCACCAATTGAGGAGGATCACGACCGTAAAGAGCCTTAAAAGGGGTCATTGCTGCACAGGTGTTATACCAAAATTCTGCCCACGGCAGAGCCTTGGACCACTTGACAGGATTGTCAAATGTCAGACAACGCAAATACATCTCAACACATTTGTTTAACACCTCCGGTTGACCATCGGACTGTGGGTGATATGCCGAAGTTATAGCAACAGTTGTACCATGAAGTTCAAATAGATGGCGCCAGAAGGTACTGGTGAAGACCTTGTCACGATCGGCGATAGAAGAGGGCATCCCATGAAGTTTCAGTATGTTTTGCATAAAAATCTCAGCTACCTTCTTGCTATCAAAATCTGACTTGAGTGGAAAGAAATGAGCATATTTTGTAAATCGATCAATTACCACTAAGATCACTGTGAACCCATTTGATGGTGGAAGTCCCGTGATAAAGTCCATGGCAATATCAGCCCAAACTAATGTGGGAATTGGCAACGGCGCCAGCAGACCCGCCGGAGTAATGGTTGTTGTCTTAGCTTGTTGACATATCACACGATGCTTAATAAAAGCAACAATATGTTGGCGCATGTGTGGCCAGTAGAACTGTGAAGCAATTCGAGCCATGGTCCTGGTTATGCTTGAATGTTCCCCAATAGGCGAAGAATGAAATTCAAACAAGATTTTTTGAATAAGTGTGCTGTTGTCTGGAATCACCAAACGTTCTTGCCAAAACAGAAGGTTATACTTGATAGTGTAGTTTGGATCAGCACAAGAGTTATTTAAGCATTGCTGCATAATCTCCTTGAGGTGAGTATCTTGCTGAATCTCCAAGCGCAACTCATCAAGGAAAGAATAATGGGGTTCTGACCAAGCCATCAGACATACCCGAGAGAGGGCATCAGCAGCTTGATTCTCCTTGCCTGGCTTGTACTCAATTGTGAAATCAAAGCCAATAAATTTATGTAACCAGGCATGCTGTTCCGGTGTTTGCAGAGTTTGGTCCAACAAAGCTTTGAGACTCTTTTGATCCGTGCGGATGATGAACTTATGCCCCAGCAAATAATGGCGAAACTTTGCCAATGTTTCCGTGTTAGCACGAAATTCACGCACATAAGCAGACTGTTTTTGAGCAGTAAGCCCCAGCTTTTTGGAAAAGAAAGCAATGGGGTGACCTTCCTGACTTAGAACAGCTCCAACACCAGTGTTGGAAGTATCGGTTTCGAGAATGAATGGCTTGGAGAAATCCGGCAGAGCTAAAACTGGTGCTGTATTTGAAAGTCCATTTCCACTGTAAGATCAGTAATATGATAAAAAAGTTGGACTGTGCCTTAGGAAACATATTCAACATATAATGTATACAAACAAAAAGGAAAAGTTTGGGAATAAAAGAACCCAGAAAGCCTCAAGAGAAATAGCTTACCCAGCATAAAATATCTCCACAGGTGAAATCAACCAATAAGGAAATCCAAGTAACCCTAAATTAGATAACTGGAAGTCCAAACAAACCCCAGATTCAATATTGATCTTCGGAATCCTCTGTCGACCTAGTGAGACAAAAAGTAGGAGTGGACAATTTCTATAATTGCATCTACACAAGAGAACATTGATGAACAAGGTGAAAAGGATTACCCTTATCACAAATGAACATGTGATTTTGCAAAGTTGTTGATGAAGATAAAAGATCAGAGTGTGGGAGGCCATCAAGCACACACACTTTATCAGTTTTATGTTGAAACTGGTTGTAGGGAATCTTATCTAAGATGGATAAATTTTTTCCAATTAGCTGTCGGCAGATCTCAATAATTCTAGGAGAACCTGCTTGTTTGTAATTGAACTTTATAAAGGTATATCATTCATATGATAATAGTGCTTGTTTGTAATTGAACTTTAACAAACATTTTGTCAACAAAAGTATTCAATGGAATGAAAACAAACTGAATATGAAATTGATGTAATTCTGCTAAGTGAACTACAATTTGAACAACATGTTTCTAATTGAAATAATTTATTTATCTAATCAAACTGATCATGAAATGAAAACAGGGTCATTCTTCCAACAAAGTACTCGAAGGAATGGCAAAATTTAAAATGAAGTAAAGGAACTTTCTAAAATCGGCCACAATACACAAAACAAAGGAGTATCACATTCTGAATAAAGCATGCTATGCATCAAAACTGTAACGAAGAAAAGAAAAAATAATTTAGCAAAAGGAGCAACAGCAAGCTAGATAATAGTGACTAGAAGTTTCAAGATAAGAATGTAGCTAAAATATTGCGATAATTATATAATGAGTGAAAATAGCTTAGAAATGCAACTGTTCGAACTTTTCAAAACAGTAATTGAATTTTTACTATATCTTCTTCCTTTCAGAAATGCTAAGTTATTGTTAATGTTACCCTCCAAAACCAATACATGTCTTCCTAAATGCTATTTGAAATGTGTCTACCGAGTAATTGTGTCAATTGGATTTCCAATATGACTGGCAATATAACTATATACCGCCACACATCTTAGAATCGGGTCATACTCATACTCATTCTATGGCTTGCTTGAGCTAAAAGAAGTATCACACTTATCCTTGCTTATACAAAATTTCAACTAGGTGTAAGAATTTGCAGGCAGACAGTCAGATCTTAGAACAAAATTCATAGTCCAGATGACAATATTCAAAACATTGAATAATCTCGTTGATTCTCTAAATGAGAAGGAAAAAGAAAAAAAACTAGTTGAGAATTGAACTAACACAATAATGAAGATAACTCTATAAAGGTATGTCATTCATATGATTACAGTGCTTGTGATTGAACTTAAATAAACAATATTTTGCCAACAAAAATATTCAATGGAATGAAAACAAACTGAATATTAAATTGATGTAATTCTGCTAAGTGAACTACAATTTGAACAACATATTTCGAATTGAAATAATTTAGTTATCTGAATCAAACTGATCATGAAATGAAAACAGGGTCATTCTTTCAACAAAGTACTCAAAGGAATGGCAAAACTTAAGTGAAACGAAATTGCTAAAAGAAGCCACATTACACAAAACAAAGGAGCATCACATTTTGAATAAAGCATGCTATGCATCAAAACTGTAACGAAGATAAGGAAAATTATTTAGCAAAAGGAGCAACAGAAAGCAAGCTAATAGTGACTAGAAGTTTCAATGTAGGAATGTAGCTAAAATATTGCAATAATTATATAATGAGTGAAAATAGCTTAGAAATGCAACTGTTCGAACTTTTCAAAACAGTAATTGAATTTTTACTATATCTTCTTCCTTTCAGAAATGCTATGTTATTGTTAATGTTACCCTCCAAAACCAATACATGTCTTTCCTAGATGCTATTTGAAATAAGTCTACCGAGTAATTGTGTCAATTGGATTTCCAATATGACTGGACAATATAATTATATACCGCCACACACCTTAGAATCGGGTCATACTCATACTCACTCTGCGGCTTGCTTGAGCTAAAACAAGTATCAAACTTATCCTTGCCTATACATAACCACAGAGTCAGTTCCCTACTCATACACAACACTAGCATCTTAATACCTGCCATTTCTTTCATGATTCATAGTGAAAATAAAATTTTCCTAATGCTGTTGAGATAAGACAAAATTCATAGTACATTACAGCTTAATATCAAGTCAAATACTAACTAAAAACAAATAGTAACAATAATACAAAATACTCATCATAGAGAAGCATGTTTACCCTTTCCTTCACTCTCATCGTCCGAATCACCAACAAGACTACTTTCAACATCAGTCTGCTTAGTCACCACCACCACCGCATCGCGCTGTTGCAAAACATTCCCAGTCACCGATTGCTGATAAAGAACACCCCCAACAATCGTAAAAAGCAAACAAACCAAACCAGCAGGACTAGCATGCTTATCCCAAATAGTCACATTAATAGCCACCGTGAGAAACTTATTCACAACACCAGTAACAGTAAAAGCCGTAGCAGAAACAGCTTTTCTAGCAACAATGATCAATGTCGAGATGATGATCAATGTCGATCCTGGTAGCACAGAACAATGATCAAAACTATTAAAAGCACACCGAAATACAATGCTGCTCCAATGAGAAAAGCATCATCTTCTTCAATTGAATCAATGGGTGATTCCATGCTGAATTTGTGATTGGGTGATTTATGGTGTGTTTGGTATGCAAGGAAAAGAGAAAAAATGGTAAAAGAGGAGAGAAAGAGGTGTATTTAGGAAGAGAAGAGTGGCGCGGGTTTTTACAAGTTCTAATACTGTTTGAGAATCCATGGAAGCAATTGGAAGTTCTAATAATCTTTTAGTAGGCGTTTTATTTATTATTATTTAAAAATTGTAAATAGTAATTTCTTAAATTTCTAAATTTGTAAAATAGTGGTAATGATTATAAAAAGGCAAACCATCATTTTGATCCCTGAAAATGTAACTTGTTGTCATATTAGTCCCTGAATGTATAAAAATTGCTAATAGATCCACAAATATCTCTTTTAACAGTCATTTTGGTCTTTAAATTTGTTTTTAGATAGTCAATTTAATCCTCAAATGTGTTCATTATTGGTCAATTTAGTCAATAAAACTACTATCAAATAAGATATAAGGGACTTATTTGCAATTTCTATACATTCAAGAACTAATATAACAGTGAGTTACACTTTTGGGAACCAAGATAGTCATTTGCCCGATTATGAGCCCCTTGAAAAGATTTATTTTCAACTAATTGAGTTCAAGTCGTTATTGAGATTTATTAACGGAATAAGTTTGATTTTAATTTGAAATTTGAAATAATCTTTTGATAAACTTTATTTATTTTGCGGTTGTACTCTAATTTACTAAATTACTAAATCATTCTCTGAGGATCTAGAGATTTAACCAAAAAAATAAAAATAAAAAACTCTCTATTTTGATTTATTCACTATTTTAATTCATCTATTTAAAAATTTGAAAAATTATGTCCCTAAAGTTTGGTTTGGGGTTGATTTTCAATTTTGCATAGTTCATGCTAGCGACACTACATGTAAAATACAAAATTCTGGAATTCCCACTATTTCACAAGTAAAATTCTAACCATTAGACTATTTGACAAAAAAAAAAACAAAAATTATCAATTTTTCTCATCATAAATTATAAAAATAAACACCAATTTCTATCATTTCTAGAATTATTTTACTTAGTAAAAACAAAATTACTTTTACTTATTCTCATAAAACTAAATACAAAATATATTTAATTTGTTTTCTCCCTCCTTTTTCCTATATTCAATAATCAATAAAAAAAAATTTGCATCTTTCTATGAAATCTAATTATAAAAAAACACAAAAAACCACACTTTAAATTATCGTGTTTTGTTTTTCTTAATAAATGTATAATAATTCTCGTTGAATATAAAAAAAAAGTCTCCATTTAATAAAATTAATATAAAAATTAAAAAGATAAATTTGTCATTTTCTATTTCTTAAAATTTCTTTGGCTTAAATGTATTTTTGATTCCCTTATTTTGTTATTTTTTAATTTTTATCTCAATTTTCAAAAACCGACTTTTTAGTCCTTTATTTTGAATGTCAACAAAAATTTTGTCTCCCTCTACCAATTTTATTTTTTTGAGTTAAAGATGGAAAGTGCGTAGTTGGTAACTCTTTTTCTTATTGTAAAGTAACCTTAATTTTATATTTCTATCTTATTTTTAAAATATTTATTTTGCAAATCAAGAGCAAAATTAAAAAGTAAAAACAGATCCTAGCTTTTTAGTTTTTTGCTTTTAAAAAATGAGTTACTTTTTCAAACGTCCCTTAAAATGACCAAAATACTCTTCTCATTACCTAAGTAGCAAAGTTCGCTCAGTTCACTACTTAGGTAGCGAGAAAAAAATTAAATATATTTTGCTTTGAAAAATATATTGTTCTCTAGATAAAATATCGGCATCTTTCACGCTCCTTAGATAAAACAACACACTGCTTTTGAATAAACATAGTTCTCTACGTAGATAGTGAATCTCTTCCCTATATAACACAATCCCCACCATCTTCCCCTCATTTTAACGGTCACTCATAAAAATCAAAATTCCTCCACAAAAAAAAACCCCAAAACTCTAAATGCACCGTTTTCTTTGCATGTTCGAAATCCCTTAACAAGTGAAAAACAAAACCAACATAGAATACATCAATGCACATATAATTGAATCAACACTTGCATGTTCAGTTTTTTTTATTGGTTCCGTTCGCTAGCTAAGTAGCAAATCAACTATTAGGTGTTCGCTATTTAGACAACGAACTATTCAAGTGATGATTTTGTTGTTTCTATATGTTATGCATGTTTGTTGAACTATTGTAATTTTATTATGCGGACATAGATAATTTATGCATGTTCGGTTCACAAGATATCAAAGTTCTTATACAGACATCTAAGTACTAACATTGGCACTAAAATTCGAGAACCAAACAATTCAATTTTAAAATAAACAAAAATATCTTTCACAATAGATACACATTTTTCAGATAGTATTCTTGAAACAATGGGGCAAAAGTTGCTGAATACAAATTGATTGTACAGTCAAAAGAATAAAACATCCGACATAAGAAAAAGAATATGAAGCCCTGCTCCTAAAACCTTCAGTCAATTGAGCAACACATTCACCTTAATTGAGGAGTCTGTTAAGATAAAATCCCTTTGATTTTCAGCCTTAGGATGATCAAAGGTATTTAATCTTACTCTGGCGTGTAGCAGTTTCGTGAAAATAAGATCTCTTAAATCACCTTTAGATTGCAATAGAAATGCATTCCATGAATCTCTCTCACTTTTACCAGATCTCTTAGAGCTCAAAAAGTCAAGAATCCTTGCTGCATATTTCTCCTGGTTTCCATCATTTGTGTTTGGAATTTTCTTTAGTTTACAATAGAGTGCAGCGAAAATAACAACCTGCATCAAATGAAAAATATGGTATTCAGTATTGATGCTCTTTGGCTTAAGCTTATTGAGGATGAACAACACCAATGTTCATTAACCTGCATTAATGAACTAGGGTTTAGACCACTTGGTCATGGAGGCTGTTATGAACTAGCTTCCCCAAAAGGTTAAGGCACATGCATGGTTGTTAAATCACATCTCTAATAACCGCCGAAGATAATCAAAATTATACATTTTAACACATGAGTATAGATGATTTTAGATGAAGCAATAGAGAATTGAACAATGGTTTAACTGAAAATTGCCAGGCGAGTGGAGAATGAACACTGCGATAATAAACAAAATAGACCATTGGAACATACCTCACTTGTTCCTGGGCTAGTGCAGACACTACTGTTAATGTGAATTTTATCATCATCTTCCACAACTATATTTTTATCCAGGTTATCATCTTTGGGAATTTCATGTTCAGGTTTTGGAGCGGCAATATAATCCAATTCATCGTACCACTGTTGTGCAACACCAACCTGCACCAAGAATGGGAGTGAGTGCAAATACATAAATAACCAGACTACTTAACTAAAGAAAGTTTCCATTTACAAAAGGACCTTATCTATGGAGCTTGGATCATCCATTCCAGATATTTCAGTAGCTGCACCTCTTGCTTGACGCCATATACAGGAATCTTGTAATGGCTCTACAAGCTCAATATCAGCAGGAACATCCACACTCAAATGTATGTCAATCTTGCCTGTAACAAATGGCACAGAAGTTCTACATAAAAAAAAGGTACTTAAGAAGTAATAATTTGCGGTGAATTACACTGTAGTTAATGATTAAGTACTAAACAGTGCATGCAGCCTATAATTCTTGATATATGAACAAGTCCAGTGAGACACACCCACACAACGCATTTCAGAATGTTTAAATTCAGAAATACCCGATTTTAGAATGTAATAAACTGACCCGGTAGCAAATCAAACTGTTGCAGATGATCGATTGCTGTATCTGAAAGTCAATTTCCACTGTAATATAAGTAATATGATCAAAAAGTTGGACTGTGCCTTAGGAAACATATTCAACATAAAATGTATACAAACAAAAATGAAAAGTTTGGGAATAAAAGAACCCAGAAAGCTTCCAGAGACATAGCCTTACCCAGCATAAAATATCTCCACAGGGGAAGTCCACCAATAAGGAAATCCAAGTAACCCTAAATTAGATAACTGGAAGTCCAAACAAACCCCAGATTCAATATTGATCTTCATAATCCTCTGTCGACCTAGTGAGCCAAAAAAGTAGGAGTGAACAATTTCTATAATTGCATCTACACAAGAGAATATTGATGAACAAGGTGAAAAGGATTACCCTTATCACAAATGAACATGTGATTTTGCAAAGTTGTTGATGAAGATAAAAGATCAGAGTGTGGGAGGCCATCCAGTACACACACATTATTAGTTTTCTGTTGAAACTGGTCGCAAGGAATCTTATCTAAGATGGATAAATTTTGTCCGATTAGTTGTCGGCAGATCTCAATAATTCTAGGAGAACCTGGTTTCATTTCAAATAATAAATAAATGTCAAAAAATCAATTAGGTATAGAAAGATACAAGATTTTTTTAATGCTACCCTGCAACTAATACAAATCAAACCTTCAAAAACTTCGTCTATAAAGCTTGAAACTTGAAAGTACAGATCATAAGTATCAATGAGAGAAACGATCACAGCTTGAACCAAAAGATGTTAAAAAGTAGTGAATCACTCACCTGCGGTCTATAATATAAAGAGCGTCGTCATCTGATTTCAACAGATGCCAGGGGAAATGTAATGATTTAGAATCAAATACTTCAGGTTTTTCCTCTTCAATGGTCTCCACACTTCTTTCTAGACCAAGCTTACTCCTGATCCAGTTCCTTATGCGACCACTTCCCCCGTTGACAGTGCTTATCGGATAAAGAGTTTCCACTATACGTGCTCCCATGTCCGCTCTCCTGATAGCGTGGTTCTTACAAAAAGAAAAATAATAAAATACATAAGGGATAAATCTATCAAGAGACAAAAGTTTATAAATTTGCTAAATAAATCCAAAAAAACAAAGAGAAATCTCAAATCAAATAAATAATCGAACAATTTTTACTGCAGAGAAAAGCAGTGGTTGTTATGGCCCACCCTCAATTGTAAAATCTAGTAAAAACTACAAGTTCCAAGTCGTTTCCCCTATTGGATGTCAGAAAGGATAAATATAGAAGCAGAAAATCCACACACCTCTCTCAAGCATAAATATGGGTTTCCAAGAAACGAAGAAACCTCATAATAAAACATAGCATCTTAAAATGATACTCCAAATAGATCATCGAAGATTATCAAGGTTTCCCAAAACATTATTGAACAGACAATTAGAAGAGCTTCAGAAAGTAGCTTCAGCTGTGAAAAACCTGCATAAACTTATAGAAAGTAGCCCTTTTGTTCATAGAACAATTCAAACTCTGTAATTTTAAATGTCTGAAGTCCCCTTCCCATTTTGAATTGTTTCTTTTTCACTATAAAAATTCTGGTTATTCCTCTCCATATATATGCATGGTAACTCCCTTAGTTAGAGAGTGAAATATGATAGATTATAAACTACGATGCATAGGTATGGGTACGGTACCCGATATGGTGTTTTAAAAAAAACTAAGGTACAACCGTACAAGTACGTTACCATAAAATGACAATAAAACATTCTACCAAAAATAAAATGATGACAAAACATTAAAATTAAAAAGTTGTTTGAAATAAAATGTAAGACTTATGCATGAATAGAAAAAATCACACTCTAACAGTGTCAATATCATTATTTTCTTCACCATCATCAGTAAAAAGAACAGCTTCAAAAGCCTAAGGAAGATCAAATTGAGATTACAATATTTTTAGCTTTTTCGATAGTAGATGGATAAATAAAGGTCAAATAGTATCGTATCTTATTTTAACACTTTTTTTAATGAAATAACTTGCTCAACTTAGATGCACATGTATATATTTTGATTCTCAATTGAGATCTTTTATAAATATGTAGCGGTGTCGGTGTCCTACGTTTTATACATTAGCCGTGTCGGCATGTCCGTGTCGTGTAAGGTGTCTGTGTCGGAGTTTGTGCTTCATAGTTTCTAGCTAATGGTGAAAACATCAAAGTGCAATTTTGAGGAATATAAGATAATGAATGCTTAAAGAATTAGAGTAAATAAAAGAATTAGAGTAAATAAAATGTAGCCAATAAAACCAAATAGATATTTGTAAACAGATAGCCCAGATATAAGACAGTTATGGACAAAACCAACTCTCCAAGTAGAAACTTCAATTATTTAAAGTTTAAACAAAGGTTCATGAATGCTTTTATATCTAACATGCCTTTCATATGAGGACCTTTTCGACTTGGAGGATGAACAAAACACAAGCCAACTCTACCTTGTGTTGCAATTCTTCTTTTTATTTATAAGCATGGGGATGACAAGGATCAAACTCATAACCAACTCATCATAGAGGCCCTAACACCATGTCAAAGACTAACTCTTATAAATGCTCATGAGCCTTGCTAGAAATATATTTACAATTAATGTTTATTAATGATCCACTTGTCAAAGATACGAAAGAGTAGATTCAATGCACTTTCTGAATTTGAGTTAGCAGTAGCACTAAATCTTTCCACTCGTAAACTATATCTATAATTACTAGCCTTGTATTCTTGATGTATATAAATTGACATTATGCTGAGTGATGCAATCACTGAAGCATATTCAGAACCATTTCCTCCTATACTTGTCAAAGATCTCAAGTTGCTTCCAATAAACTCAGTCTAAGTTTTTGGTAATAACTTCTCATAACTGATATGCCACTCTCATAACTTGGTCTAAGTTTTCTGTAATAACTACTCACTATCTTGTTATTGCAGAAGTATTTTACAGATCATCAATAATCAATACCAGTGCCTTAATCTTTTCTCTTTTATTTTGTGCTTCTGCTTTTGTTCCATTATCAATATAGTACGTCGGGGATATTTTATTTTTAGAAAACTATTAACAATGAAAATTCTTTGTGGTAGATCTCTACATGGAACAAATATATTTCAAAAGCTACAACAACTACTAGGTGGGGTTTATACAATGATCAAATTAAACAATGTCATATCTTTCAAAAGCTAAACAACGGATTTTACCACACCTGAGGAAATGTCCACTGAGTCGACAAAATAGGGAATGTGATATTTTCTGTCATCAGTAACTGGATTATGTTCTCACGATCGGAAGAATTGGTTAATTTAATGCCCATAATAGTAATATGAGGGAACCTGCAACCAAAATATTGTATTATTATTATGAAAATTGCATCCCTGCTTGTATCAAGTTTAGGAGGAAAGGAAATAATAACCTTCCATGCCTCTCCTGAATTGCCTTCAACTTTTGAAAAATAATGCCACATTCAAAATTGCATGCAGCAAGAACTAAAAAAATTCCATGAACTCCATCGAATCCAAAAAATTGTTTATTTTTAACAGATCTGTTTAACCAATAATGATGGGGACCTGAAATATATCAATTAAAGAAGAAATTATTTAACAGAGGACTAGTACAGAGGATAGAATGTTCAAATCATTAAATCCCACATGTGATAACCAATGTGTCTTAGCATTGGACCCATGTCAATCGTAACACAAAAAATGTTGCATACAATTCAAAACAGATAAGTCTAACTGAGCAAATAATTATCTCATTCAACAAGTGTTGCCAACCACACACCGTGGAAAATGTTGAGAACCTGAATATGGCTGTCAATCAGAAGTCAGGAAACCTAACAAGCAAAAAAATCATGTGCAGTAAGGATTCTAAATTGAATAACCTTACGAAACTTTTTAATGCCTACAATATTACATTTTTTCCAGCTTAGCCCTTAAATATATTCTTGTCAATTATGATCCCTGAAGCATAGGAAATTTACATTTAGTCCTTGTTGTTTAGGTTTTATTCCCTGCAATAGTGTCTATGTTGGCATTAGTCCTAGGCAGTTCTAATTTCCAATGACTAAAACCAAAATAGTCAACATATTACGTGTACTAATTCCAACATGGATAAATATTACAAAGACTAAAACCAAAACAACAACGACTAAAATACAGTACGAGTTTAATTTTGATAAGTAGCGGTCAGTGTAAATATAAGCAAAAAGGTACGTGTATTTAGTCCAAATTTAAACTAAATACATGTTTTATTTCCTTATATTTAAGGTTGCAGAGAGGATGACTTCAGAAGTAGTTATAATTAAAGTCAATTTTTTTTTAGTAATTAGACGATTATTACTATTAATTGGCAATGTAAAAAGTCTTTACACAATATAATAGCTAGAATCTTGTCCCTTAAGTTGAACAAATGGGAAATCCCAAGTTCGAACCCTTTGCATATTGCAATGTCCCTCCCTATAATAAAGTTATGTTCATGGGGACCATGACAACAATTTTTTACACATACCAAAGACAAAATCAGTGTATAATCTAAGGACTAAAAATATATTTAAGCCAAATTTAAATTAAAAAATGGCACCTACTAACTAATTTTTCATTTTTTTTGCAATGCAGTTAAGCCACATAAACTTCAAAAGAACTAAACAAACATTAGTTACACCACTGCCCCAAATAAAGTTAAAAAAAAAAAAATTGAAACTTCAAAAAGTAATTACCTGTGTTGATGAAACCCTGTCACTAAACTCCCATTAGCAATTGATTTATATGAAAATGGCACTGAGCCTAAACTTTTTCCATATTGTTGATAACAAACACCTAAAAAAAGAAAAAATTAAATTAAATTTGGTTCAGTTCAGTTCAGAAGATGATGATGATGCAGTAATTGAAGTTATTATATTGAGATTTACTGTATTGAGATTTACTGCATATTTTGCTCTAACTTCCACTGGTGGAGGTTATTGTTTTTATTACACACTTATGTGTTGTTATTGGCTGTTGCAGTTACCTTATATTTAGGAGTCATTTATGATTGGAATTCTTAAGATTATTAGATTTTGTAACAGATTGTAAACAAGTGGTCTTGTAATGTGTATATATAGTGATCCTAAAGAATGAATAGAGAGAATTCACATATTATATTTGTGGTGAATTTGACATGGTATCATGAGCTAGGGAATATCCTAGGGAAAATTAAATACATTTTTTTCTTCTTCCAGATCAAGCACCATAAGAGGTTATGGCTGATAACAGTGATAATGACGAGAAGAACGTTGGTGACAACAGTGGTAACAAGGAGAAGGTGGATTTGGTGTTTTTTCTCGGCACCAATGACAATCCCGGCAATGTGATCACACCAATACAATTGCGTGGCCCGAATTATGATGAATGGGCAAGGGCAATTCGAACCTCGTTGCAAGCGAAGCGAAAATACGGTTTTGTGGAAGGGAAAGTCCCAAAACCAACAACACCTGAGAAATTGAAAGACTGGACTGCAGTGCAGTCGATGCTCATTGCATGGCTGCTGAACACGATCGAGCCATCATTGCGCTCTACTCTTTCTTATTATGATGATTCACAATCCTTGTGGAAACATCTCAAGCAACGATTTTGTGTTGTGAATGGTACTCGTATATGCCAATTAAAGGCATCACTAGGAGAATGCAAGCAAGGCAAAGGTGAAGAGGTGTCGGCCTACTTCGGTCGTCTGTCTCGTGTATGGGACGAACTTATGACTTATATCAAAAAACCAACTTGCAAATGTGAAGGGTGTACCTGTGACATCAACCAACAAGTGATTGATTTGAGTGCTCAAGATTATCTACATCATTTTCTTATGGGCCTTGATGGGGTTTATGCGACGATTCGCTCAAATTTGCTTTCTCAAGATCCATTACCAAACATTGATCAAGCATATCAGCGAGTCATTCAAGACGAGAGGTTGCTGCAAGGAGAATCTTCAATTCATCGAAACCGTGACAATGTCATGGCTTTTAAAGCTACAGCTGATACACGAGGTAAATCTAAACTTGTGGACAATTCTGAAAAATTCTGTCCTCACTGCAACAGAGAAGGACACGACGAACGCTCATGTTTTCAGCTTCATGGATTCCCCGAGTGGTGGGGGGACCGTCCTCGTGGTGGTCGTGGACCGGGTCGCGGCAGAGACACATCATGCCGTTTTGGATAGTGGTTTGCGGCTCAATAATGTTCTTTTTGTGCCTCAATTAAATTGCAACTTAATTTCTGTAACTCAACTAATCGATGACTCCGATTGTATCGTTCAAATTACTAATGCATTGTGTGTAATACAGGCCCGGACGACGAGGATGTTGATTGGAGTGGGTGAACGGATCGATGGACTTTACTTTTTTCGGGGTGTTCCGAAGGTGCATGCCTTGATGTTGGAAGGGGATTCAACAATGGATTTATGGCATAAACGTTTGGGTCATCCATCAGAAAATGTGTTAAGGTTCATTCCTCATGTAACTCAGTTTAGTAGGAGCAAGAATAATAGACCTTGTGATGTTTGTCCTCGTGCCAAGCAGCATAGGGATAGTTTTTCATTAAGTAAGAATAATGCAGCAAGTTTGTTTGAATTAGTTCATTGTGACTTATGGGGATCTTATCGAACTCGTTCGTCGTGTGGGGCACAATATTACTTGACAATTGTTGATGATTATTCGCGTGCTGTTTGGGTTTATTTGTTATGCAATAAAACTGAGATTGAGACTATGTTTTTGAATTTTGTGGCACTTGTTGATAGACAATTTGATAAAAAGATAAAGAAAGTGCGTAGTGACAATGGCACCGAATTTAATTGTCTACGTGATTATTTTTTTAATAATGGAATTGTGTTTGAGACATCGTGTGTGGGTACTCCACAACAAAATGGGAGAGTTGAAAGAAAACATCAACATATTATGAATGTGGCGCGGGCACTTAGATTTCAGGGTCATTTACCAATACAATTTTGGGGTGAATGTGTGTTGGCAGCATGTTACTTAATTAATCGAACACCGTCTAGGGTACTGAATTATAAGACACCTTATGAAAAATTATTTGGTAAAGTCCCTAAATTTGATAACATGAAGATTTTTGGTTGCTTATGTTATGTCCACAATCAACGACGTGATGGGGATAAGTTTGCGAGTAGAAGTCGAAAGTGCATATTTGTGGGCTATCCCTATGGGAAAAAGGGATGGAAATTGTATGATTTAGAAACCAAAGAATACATTGTCTCTAGAGATGTGAAATTTTATGAACATGAATTTCCATTTGCTGTGCAACTAGACACAACTCATTCTGCTCCTCCTATTATTTCTGACATTGAGTATGTTGACGATGATATTGGTTGGGAGACTTATGATGCGTCAATTGGAGGAGGGGGTGCATCTATGGTCTTGCAAGACAATGGGCCAACACAGCTCCAGGGGGGGTTGCGCGAAGGTAGTAATGGAGCTGCTATAGCAGCCAACGAGGGAGTATGTGTCAGTGGTATAAATGGCGGGGAAGCACCCACACACGAAGTTGATGATGCTGGTGTTGTGGTGATGCAAGAGGATGATGCGGGATCCGAAGAGAATGAGGTGGCAGTTGAGAGGGAGGCCATCGTGACACCTGAGATGGGAAGGGGGATGAGAAACAAAGTTCCGAATATAAGACTCAAGGATTTTGTCACTAATACAATACAAAAAGTAAAGTCCTCGAAAAGTTCATCTACCCAAGAACATGCCTCAGGTACTCCTTACCCTATTACTTACTTTGTATCTTGTGAAAGATTTTCTATTAGACATAGAAATTTTGTTGCAGCTGTGACGGCAGGGAAAGAACCTAAGAATTTTAAAGAAGCCGTAAAGGATTCTGGTTGGCGTGATGCAATGCGCAATGAGATACAAGCCTTGGAAGACAATGAGACATGGGTTATGGAGAAACTGCCGCCCGGGAAGAAAGCACTTGGAAGCAAATGGGTATACAAAATAAAACATCACTCAGATGGGAGCATAGAACGATTGAAAGCAAGACTTGTTGTATTCGGACACCATCAAATAGAGGGGATAGACTATGATGAGACATTTGCCCCAGTGGCAAAAATGGTCACTGTTCGTACCTTCTTGGCAGTGGCAGCAATTAAAAATTGGGAAGTTCATCAAATGGACGTGCACAACGCCTTTCTCCATGGTGACTTGGAAGAGGAGGTGTATATGAAAGTTCCTCCAGGTTTTAAAAACACAGATCCAAATCTGGTTTGCAGGTTGAAAAAGTCATTATACGGTTTAAAACAAGCTCCTCGTTGTTGGTTTGCTAAGTTGGTCACGGCATTGAAGCGATATGGATTTGTTCAGTCCTATTCAGATTACTCACTCTTTACTTTGCATAAGGGAAAAATACAAATCAATGTGTTGGTTTATGTGGATGACTTAATTATTGCAGGAAATGATATTGCAGCCCTGAAAATTTTTAAAACTTACTTAGGTACATGCTTTCATATGAAGGATTTAGGAGTCCTAAAATATTTTTTGGGGTTGGAGGTAGCTCGTAATCATGATGGAATTTATCTATGCCAGCGAAAATATGCGTTGGAAATAATTGAGGAAACAGGTTTGTTAGGGGCCAAGCCTGCAGATTTTCCAATGGAACAACACCATAAGCTAGCGTTGGTTTCTGGTAAGCCAATTGAAGATCCAGAACCATATCGAAGACTTATCGGGCGGTTGATTTATTTGTTTGTGACTAGACCAGATCTTGCGTATTCTGTACATATTTTGTCTCAGTTTATGCAACAACCATGTGAAGAGCATTGGGAGGCAGCCTTAAGGGTTGTTAGATATTTGAAGAAACATCCGGGTCAAGGTATTCTACTCCGGTCTGATAGTGAATTGAACCTAGAGGGATGGTGCGACTCAGATTGGGCTAGTTGTCCACTTACGAGACGTTCTTTGACTGGATGGGTGGTGTTACTTGGTTTTTCTCCGGTGTCTTGGAAAACTAAGAAACAACCAACCGTCTCTCGTTCTTCTGCAGAGGCTGAGTATCGATCTATGGCGGTTACTACATGTGAGTTAAAATGGCTCAAACAATTACTTGGTGATTTGGGAGTTAGTCATTCCAAAGGGATGCGATTGTATTGTGATAGTCAATCAGCATTGCATATAGCTCAAAATCCAGTGTTTCATGAGCGAACAAAACATATTGAAGCTGATTGTCACTTTGTTCGTGATGCGGTGATGGCTGGAACTATTTGTCCTCTGTATGTTCCCACATCGGTACAATTAGCAGACATTTTTACAAAAGCCATGGGAAAAGTGCAATTTGAGTTCCTTCTTCGCAAGTTGGGCATTCGAGATCTTCACGCTCCAACTTGAGGGGGGGGGGTATTGAGATTTACTGTATTGAGATTTACTGCATATTTTGCTCTAACTTCCACTGGTGGAGGTTATTGTTTTTATTACACACTTATGTGTTGTTATTGGCTGTTGCAGTTACCTTATATTTAGGAGTCATTTATGATTGGAATTCTTAAGATTATTAGATTTTGTAACAGATTGTAAACAAGTGGTCTTGTAATGTGTATATATAGTGATCCTAAAGAATGAATAGAGAGAATTCACATATTATATTTGTGGTGAATTTGACATATTATAAGAGTGGTTTGAAGCATTGAGAAGAGACCTGAATGGTAGAGAAGCGGTGATAGAAACCAGCGTGAGAGTTCTTTTACACGGTGATACCTCAGAGACAGAGACATTTCTCTCTCTCTCTCTCTATCGGATTCGATGGCGGTGTGGAATTTTCTGAGGTTTTGTGGTGGCGCGACCAGTTGTTGTTTGGCTTTCGAGGTGTGGGCGGGTTTGGATCAAACTCGACCCGATCCGTTAATTTGGGAATTGGGAAATGTGAGCAATCCGACCCATATACAAATATTAATGGGTTAAATATGTTTTTAGTGCTTACTTTTTAACAGAATTCTAAAATTAGTTCCTACATTATTTTTATTATATTTTTAGTCCCTCATGTTTTTTTCGGTTTTCAACATTGGTCCCTACTGTGAAATTTTGGTTGTCTGGACAGACAAAAAATGCGACATAGATACCATACAAACTTATTTAATGAAGTGGGGGCGCAAAGAGTGATTATTAAATAAGTCCGTGTAACATTTATATAACATTTTTCGGCTGTCTAGTCAACTATAATTTCACATTAAAATGTTAAAAACAACAAAAACGTAAGGAATTAAAAATATAATTTAAAAAAAGCTTAAATGCAGTTTTACCCCATCTATTTTAAAATCTGGAATTTTATCCCCCTATTTTATAATTTTTTGGATTTTACCCCCTAAAGCAAAAATGCAACATGTCATGTCATGTTTGGTTTAGTTCCCAAACAATCATTGTATTTTTTCAGATCCATCTCCACTGCAAAAGTAACGAAGGAAATACAAAGTCAATAATATAGCTACAAAGACAAAACCAATATTGCACAAATAAGGATTGAAAGTTGGGAAGAAATCACAATCTAATTTAAACATACGGTTATTTGTGTGTTGCTGACAAAAATAGTTGCTTATTGATCTGGTGTTAGAATCCAGATTGCTTCCGCAATTCACCACCAGAAACAAGTAAGTTACAAAGAACATCCATATCAGCAAGTTGGGGGATTGATGAACTATAATAAGGAAAACAAGACAGGTCATGAACAATAGAACGGTAAAAAAGTTCCCCTTGTGCCACATCATAATTCTTAAAAGCATTTACTAGAGCTGGTAAACACGGATTCAACATCTCCATGTTCATATATTCATCCTGCCAAATATGTAGAAAAACACTTGTGCTTAATTAACAGCATAGAGATAACTTGCATTTGACACTCTTATTGGCTAATGTTATTAGAAAGAAGAAAAAATAAACTTAAAGCTCAAACACAATTCAAGAAACAAACCTTTGAAGCAACACTGGTAAATAGAGATAATTCCAGCATAGGAGCAAGTTGTATAATTTATCTAACTCTCGTATGTCATAATCCAATATTTATACATTATGCCTCACAATTCCTCGGATCATTCAATTAAACCAAACATGACATGTTGTATTTGTGCTTTAGAGGGGTAAAATCCAAAGAATTATAAAATAGGGAGGTAAAATTTCGATTCCTTTAAAATAGAAAGGGTAAAACTGCATTTAAGCGTTTAAAAAATATAGGGACTATTTTTAGAAATCTGCTAAAATGTAGGCTTGAAAGATATTTAACCCAATATTAATTAACACACCTACACGTTGGAGATGCTTTGGAAGGTGAAGCTTTTGGTATGAATGATGCCTTAGACATGGTAGATCGCTATTCTGCTTCAAACGTAATCTTCGAGCTCGACAACCAAGTTATCGTGCGTGCTGTTCAGCAGAAGAGATTGATTCGCAAGCCATGGGGAAATGTTGTGACTCGCTGTATCAATTTCCTAAATCGCAACCCTAATTCCTCTATCGTGTGGGTGAATAGGAATAGGAACCGGGTTGCCCACACCCTTGCTAGATGGGCCGAGCATGATCCATGGGGTGATTGGCCCAATGAAGTTCCTCTGTGTATTAAAAACCAGGTCCTTAAGGATTCTCCAATCTTGTAATTGATCCTTCGTTTTAATATAATGTGTTTTCTTTCAAAAAAAAAAAAAATTAAATTTACTAAAGATAATAACAAAAAAACTCAGAATTTTTTCCCTAAAGTAGGTTTCAACCTCTTCTCTTAGAAGCTCTTTTGATTCAATTTTACACATTAAAGAAAAGGTGCTTTTTATGGCTAAGAGATTTAAAATTATGTTTGGCCCAACTTCTTATTCTTAAGAGAATAAAAAGCTAAAAAAAGTTAGGTCAAACGGAGCCTTAAAAAATAGTCTAATAGAGAGGAAAAATTGAAATAATAAATGAAGTGATCCTCACTCAATGTTATATTATTTAAGAGTTAGGCTAATTTGGCCAAAAAAGAGAGTTAGGCTAAATAATAACTATGGGGTATTTATTTATTTTTTGGTACAAATTATGGGGTATTTATTAATCATACCAAAAAAAATTAATAATAAAAAAGATAATATTTCACATTTTAAAAATATTGAATGTACAAATTTTAAAATAAACTTGTTTATGAGTCATACTAAACTGTATCTCAAGTGCACTTGTTAAATTTTCAATAAATAATTTTTTTACTAAAATTTTCGATAAATAATTAAGAAAGGAGCCAAGACCCAAGAATACATAATACTATTTTTTATATATAAAATGGCCCACTTAATACCTAACAAAAAATTTAGGTGTATTTCTCTAGATATTTTCGTATGGTTCTTAACATTCATATTTTATGGATATAACAAACTTTGAAAAAATCATAATTTATTATATTAAAAACCATACCAAAATCACAAAATTGTACCAAATTATAAGTCGTTTTATACTATATTACCAATGAAATATTTAATGAATTACAAATTTTGTAAACTAACTCATAATCTTTTTTTTTCATACAACATTAATTATATATTTTTATTTGTGTAATATGATCAAAACAATTTATATTTTGAAACCGATAGAGTAATTGTTTTTGTGATCTTTGCTCAGTTGATAAGATTATTACATCATATATACAGAGACGAAATTCGAATTTTGAACACCCCAAATATTCACATTAAGGATGATTTTATTTTATTTTTTTTGGTAAGAAGGGTGGTATTTTTAGTCCCCATGCTCCTTAAATAATTAGTTGGACTCAAATTATTAATAAATTGTTACTTTTTACGTAATATTTAACTCACATTTTTAGTCCTCATGTGATAAAAGTAAACCCTTCTATCAATTTTAATTCCCCATAAATAAATATGGAGAAACTAGAAATTGTGCATTCAAAATTCAACACTTGCCTACTTCAATAATGAATTGAGAAGAAATAATTGTCCTCTTTCTCTTTCCCTCTTCATTTTCCTGCACTGTACTCTGCACCCAATTCACATCTTCACTGACACAACAACAATTTCAATTTCCTTCCCAAATCTCTCTCCAATTAAACCTAATCTCTCAAGTGTCGGTGATCTACTTTACATTTCCATTCAACACCATTATTCTTCAATTTTCCATTTTCAAAAACCACAACAAAATGTCATCATCATCATCATCATCATTATCATCATCCTCAATCATCAAACAACAGTATTACACCACAAGCGGTTTAGTAATCGGTTACGCACTCTGTTCAAGCTTATTAGCAATCATCAACAAATACGCTATCACTCAATTCAACTATCCAGGTCTCTTAACTGCATTACAGTATCTCACTTCTTCACTCGGTGTTTACCTTTTAGGTAAATTAGGGTTTCTTCATCACGATCCTTTCACTATTCCAATCGCCAAGAAATTCTTCCCTGCAGCACTCGTTTTCTTTCTCGCTATTTTCACAAACACAAATCTTCTCCGTCATGCGAATGTTGATACTTTCATTGTTTTCAGATCTTTAACTCCTCTTCTTGTTGCTCTCGCTGATACCGCTTTTCGAGGTCAACCTTCTCCGTCTAATTTTACTTTTTTGTCCCTCGTTGTTATTCTTGCTGGTGCTGTTGGTTACGTTGCAACTGATTCTGGTTTTACTTTAACCGCTTATTCTTGGGCTTTTGCTTATCTTGTTACGATTACTACTGAGATGGTTTATATTAAGCATATGGTTATGAATCTTGGATTGAATACTTGGGGTTTTGTTCTTTATAATAATGTGTTGTCGTTGATGATTGCTCCTGTTTTTTGGTTTCTTACTGGCGAAAATTTCGAGGTTTTTACTGCGATTAGATCGAGTACTGGGAGTTTGTTCGAGCTCAATGCGTTTCTGGCGGTTTCTCTATCTTGTGTGTTTGGTTTGTTGATTAGTTTCTTTGGATTTGCTGCTAGAAAAGCTGTTTCTGCTACGGCTTTTACTGTTACTGGTGTTGTGAATAAGTTTCTCACGGTGGCTATTAATGTGACTATTTGGGATAAGCATGCTAGTCCTGCTGGTTTGGTTTGTTTGCTTTTTACGATTGTTGGGGGTGTTCTTTATCAGCAATCGGTGACTGGGAATGTTTTGCAACAGCGTGATGCGGTGGTGGTGACTAAGCAGACTGATGTTGAAAGTAGTCTTGTTGGTGATTCGGACGATGAGAGTGAAGGAAAGGGTAAACATGCTTCTCTATGATGAGTATTCTGTATTACTATTATTTGTTTTTAGTTAGTATTTGACTTGATATTTAAGCTGTAATGTACTATGAATTTTGTCTTATCTCAATCAACAGCATTAGGAAAATTTTATTTAACTCATGGGTATTATTTTCAGAGTGATATGAAATCTTGTGTCTTGAATCATGAAATGGCAGGTATAAGAAGCTAGTGTTGTGTTTGAGTAGGGAACTGACTCTGTGCTTGTGTATAGGCAAGGATAAGTGTGATACCCGTTTTAGCTCAAGCAAGCCGCAGAGTGAGTATGAGTATGACCCGATTCTAAGATGTGTGGCGGTATATAATTATACTGTCCAGTCATATTGGAAATCCAGTTGACACAACTACTCATAGACACATTTCATATAGCATCTAGGAAAGACGTGTATTGGTTTTGGAGGGTAACATTAACAATAACATAGCATTTCTGAAAGAAAGAAGAGATAGTAAAAATTCAATTAAAAACTCAATTAGTGTTTTGATAAGCTGGAACAATTGCATTTCTAAGCTATTTTCACTCATGATATAATTATCGCAATATTTTAGCGACAGTCTTATCTTGAAACTTCTAGTTACTTATTAGCTTGCTTGCTGTTGCTGCTGTTGCTCCTTTTGCTAAAATATTTTTCCTTACAGTTTTGGTGCATAGCATGCTTTATTCAGAATGTGATACTCCTTTGTTTTGTGTAATGTTGCTGCTTTTAGCAATTTCCTTTCACTTTATTTTAAGTTTTGCCATTTACTTTGTTGGAAGAATGACCCTGTTTTCATTTCATGATCAGTTAGATTCAGATAAATAAATTATTTCAATTCGAAATACGTTGTTCAAATTGTAGTTTGCTTTAGCAGAATTACATCAATTTCATATTCAGTTTGTTTTCATTCCATTGAATGTTTTTGTTGACAAAATGTTTTTTTAAGTTAAATTACAAAAAAGCACTATAATCATATGAGTGATATACCTTTATAAAGTTAACTTCATTATTGTGCTGGTTCAATTCTCACCTATTTTGTTTTGGAGAGTAACAATAACATAGCATTTCTAAAGAAAGGAGAGATAGTAAAAAATCAATTGGTGTATTGAAAAGTTGGAACAATTTCATTTCTAAGCTATTCTCACTCATTATATAGTTATCACATAGTTTGGCTACAGGTCTTTTCTTGAAACTTCTAGTCACTATTAGGGTTCTTGCTGTTGCTCCTTTTGCTAAAATGTTTTTCCCCATCTTCTTTACAGCTTGATGCACAGCATGCTTTGTTTACAGCATATCCAGAATGTGATGCTCATTTGTTTGCGTAATGTGGCTAGGTTTAGCAATTTCCTTTCACTTCATTATAAATTTCGGCATTCCTTTTAGTACTTTGTTGGAAGAATGACCTTGTTTTCATTTCATGATCAATTTGATTTAGACAAATAAATTAGTTCAATTAGAAACATGTTCCAATTGTAGTTAGCTTAGCAGAATTACATCAATTTAATATTCAGTTTGTTTTCATTCCATTGAATAGTTTTGTCGGCAAAATGTTGTTTATTTAAGTTCAATCACAAGCACTGTAATCATATGAATGACATACCTTTATAAAGTTATCTTCATTATTGGGTCAGTTCAATTCTCAACTAGTTTTTTTTCTTCTTTTTCCTTCTCATTTAGAATCAGCGAGATTATTCAATTTTTTGAATATTGTCATCTGGAATATGAATTTTGTTCTAAGATCTGATTGTCTGCCTGCAAATTTTTACACCTAGTTGAAATTTTGTCGCATCTTAAATTTGTTTTGGAATTGTTTTATGTTTCGAGTATGTTGCCAGAAGTCATTTTATGGTATACTTTACAGCCGTGCTGCATTATTTGGTTTTTAACTTTCCAAAGTGACCTTGCCTGTGTTGCTTTTGTGCTTCTCATCCCATTTGTAGTCTTCAATAGCTGACTATGAATTTCGACTACGAATTTTGTGTTATTAGATTGTCCTGATGTAGCACAGATAGATGCAGCTGTACATAAGAGAAAAAATTCGAGAGGATCCAAATCCCCATTAATTTATTGCTCATGTTGATGTGTTTTCCAATGTCCAATGGAAATTCTTTTGTTGCAATCTGCTGTCAAGAAAGAAAGCTCACTTGATATAGAGCATAATGATGTCTTAATTGACCGTGCATCTGCTGTTGTTACCCTGTAGATCTAAAAAACATGTTATATTTTTTTTTTTTTGTTACAAAACATGTTATATACACTTATGTAACATGTGTTGTTCTTACATTTTTTATTTAAAATATCAAATATTTATTAAAATATAGACTTAATCCTTCAAAGCCTTTCCAGAAGCTAATTCAAAGGATGAAAGTGCTCAAACACAATTATGCATTCAAAAGCTTGGAGGAACATCAACAATGCAAGAGGAAGAAAATCAGGAATCAAGTTGAGATTCAAGTCGAGTTTCCTGGAATTTATCTTGTTCCTTCAACCAAATCCGTATTAACATCAAAGTTGTTTTTTCTGTCAGGGTTTTCTTATCTCTAAAAACATTACCCAACCGGAATATTATGTGTTAATTTTCTGGTAACTTTTTCAAAAAAACCCTTTCGGTAGACAAATTAGTTTTTGGAAAAAAAAGTGAAAGTGTAAAAATTTAGAAGGTAAAAAAGTAAAATTGAAATATTTTGTTGTTGGTAAGGGTGATGGTATAATTGTTAGATTTCTTTTCACACATCCTGACTTTTCAATTTTACCCCTTACTATTTAGGATGCGAGTGTGTAAAATAACAAAAATTTGAAAAACAGTGTTTGCATGGTAGCTCTCATTCTCCCTTATTCTCTTTTTTTTGCATTTTTTTTTTACTGTTTTTTGTGGTTCTTATTAGTTAGTTTCATGTAAACAGTTACATAGTCCGTCGTCAGTTACTCATATATATATATATCAATTCTACCAACGTTGTTTTGACTTTTGTCATCATGTTTGGAGCGATATGCTAATCGACGAGAGATTTTTTGTGTCAAAATTGAGAACGATATAACTAACCAGAGTCCACGTATTGGGCATACTGCTGGAGCAGCTAAGCTGCCTTATGTAGTAATTGAAAAACAAATTGGTCCATAGGAGGCGTAGTAAGGTCATAGGAGGCGGCGGTGTCATTAGGATGTTTGTTGATTCTCCAAGTACTATTATTGAATTGCCTTCCAAATTTTTTTGGTAAAAAGTTTCACACATTGAGAATAAAAAGAGTGGCAATAAGAACTGTCAGTGCAAGGTTTTATTTAATTTTATGTCAATTCAATTAACTATATGTGGAATATTCATATTGTCTGGTGAAAATTTAGTGATTAGGATTACGATTCTTTCCTTATCATCGATGCAAGTTCCAGCCATCGAAGCCATGGGCAGAAGAACCTTGTGAACAGTCAATTTTATTTTTATAATTATATTAAATAAAGGTTAAATTGCATGTTTATCCCTTACATCAATTTTAAGTTTTAATTTAATTTCATACATTTTAAAAGTTTTAAATTGGTTTCTTACGTTATTAACGTTACAATAAGTTAATCATTTTAGTCAAATTTTCTGTTTACATTATCCACGTTGTTGTTAACATGGTCGTATACATGAATAACTTAAGAGGATGCTACGTGAAATTTTTATACATAATTAACTCAAAATTTGATATAATGTGTGAACTTATGCTGATAAAATTTGATAGATCAACTTAAACATAAAGAACCAATTTAAAACTTAAAATAAAACGTATGAACCAAAAATGCAATTAATTATTAAATACAATGTAATAAAAAGGAAAATATATACTAGTATAAAAAACAGCAATATGGTGAATAAGGACATATATTATTGAGGCATGCTGCATACAATGCAATACAATACAAGACAAGACAAAGCAAGTTAAAAGCATGAACATGGGAAGTAATGAGCAGCCAGTTGAGAATAAAATCAAAACCAACTAAGCTGAGAAAGAAAGTCAAGAGTAGTAAGTAATAAGGCAAGCAACAAACCATGATGAGTAGGAAAAGAACACAATGCAGTAAGACAAAATTAATTGAACATTGTCTTTCATGGTTATTTTTTGCCTATAATATAAGAACACGAGTAGATCAAACTTCAAGAGTATTTATGTGATATAGAGGTTTATGGAGTTAGAGAATAGGTGTAATTACACTGAATTGAATTAGATAATAAGAGAAAATAAAGGGGTGTCTCTAAAGTCCAAAAACTTGGTGTTTCTCTTCACTGGTAAGCTTTGCTACATTACATTACATTGCATACTTGAATATGTTAGTGTGAGTGTGTGACAATAATTGATGGTATATTATTATGTTGTCAATTTTATTATATTTTCTCTTTGCTTTACTGAATTTACATTACACTTCTTCCATGACGTCTTACCAACCATTATTTGGTTTTAAAAAGTTAGATTCATATAGATTATTATTAAGTAGTACTAATTAATAGCCTGCATGAATCTAACCATTTTATTTTTTTGGGTTTGCAAAGGAGCATATTACCAAAATCTCTCACCACTAAATCAAATCTAATGACTTGAATTTAACCATTATTGTTACTATACAATTTAATCTCTAAGGTTAAGTTTAATTAATAGAGGATGTGGAATATAATATAATGAGGTGGAACATACTTGTTCTATTTTAAAAAATTGAATATTAAGATAAGGCTTTTTTTTGGTAACAAAAAGAAGAGGAATGCACTTTTTTCCCCTTCTATTATGAGACTAATCCTCAAATTGACTGCAATACATTTTTTTTATATGAACTACCTTTTTAATTGAAAACTTTAATAATCGAACTTAAAGTATTTAATAGAGAGAGTCATATCGTCAATTTTTCCAACACCATAATAATATATGAGAAATGCACTTTATTCTATCCTACTTTACACAATCTCTTATATTGGAGTAGTCTATCAAATTACACTATCTAAACAATATAACATGCTATGATTTCTTTTTTATTTCATCCCTTTCTAGCAAATCCAAATATAGTCTAAAATGATAAATTCTATTGTATTGATCAATGATCTTAGAAATATTCCCATCATGCACAATACTTGATAAAGGTATGTTGAACGAATTGATCATAGGTACGGAATTTTCACCTCAATCTAGCATTGAATTTTCTTTATACATAAGATTTAAAGATCGAACTCTTTATTTAAAAAATTCAAATCTCTTATCACTTGAAACAATTCATTATTGACTATTACAATATTATTAGTTTAGCAGATACAAAGGATTTGTAGGAAAAGTTTTAATATTATATTAATTATAAGAGGAGAGTAAAATAATTAAAGCTTCATTGACTAAAAAAGCTTTAAAATTTGTTTATGAATACTTTTAGAAACCATTTCATGAGATATTTATGAAGAATAATAAAAGATGGAAAAGAGACCACAAACATGGAGTAGCTAAGGCTAACGTTTGTGTCGCAAGATCCGTTTCTACCACTTGCATGCATATAGTATAAATTATGAAAACAAAACCATAGAGCACTGCACTACGATTCCACTGTATCACTTTTTTGAAACCTACGTTACTCGGTTTCAACCAGCATCGGTCCGCCGCATACCTTTTCTTATCATAGGAAAAATTCTTTCGTTTTTGACAACTGTCATACAAAATTCTTAGCACATGCCTTTTGCAATAAATACTTATATTTTAATTTTTATTTAAAAAACAACGACTTAAGAATATTTATAAGCATTTTTCAATAAAGTATGAGCGTTTTTTAAATTAGGTGTGTCTCAATATTAGACATGTGTTGGTGTCTGACACGATACAAATATATAATTTCACTGAATTATTTATTTTTATAATTATTATCGATGTTAATGTGTCAATGTATATATCTGTGTCTCTGTTTCGTATGATTTTCCAAAAAAGAAAATTTGTTCTGTTTCTACTAAATTACTCTGGCAGAGTATTAGTCTATTAGAGATTAGAGTTCACAATAAGAGTAAGTTACTATTTTCTTGGCAAAATGCATCCATTGGTCCTTTAAGTTTTATGTTTGTAACAGATTGGTCCTTTAAGTTTTTTAAGTAACAAATAAGTCCTTTAAGTTTTTTAAATAACAAATAGGTCCTTTAAGTTTGTAATTTGTAACATTTAGGTCCCCCAATTACTTAAAAAATAGGACCTAGATGTTACAAATTATAAACTTAAAGGACCTATTTGTTACTTAAAAAACTTAAAGGGCTTATTTGTTACTTAAAAAACTTAAAGGACCAATCTGTTACAAACATAAAACTTAAAGGACTTATGAATGCATTTTGCCTTTATATCTTTTAACATGGACCCACTTTGGCCTATATTATACTCTTCTCGGGTCTCATATATATAGACAATCCGATCCTGAATGAGCTCTCCTGAGCAACAACGGGAAGAACGAAGCGATAGAAGATCGCTGAGTGAATGAGATGCTATCCGCGTATAAACAAAGACTTATTTTTCAGGTTCATTGAATAACTGATGTATCAGGTACATATTATTATAGACTAGATACATCAATTATTCAATGAATCTGAAAAATGAATTTTTGCTTATATATGAGACCGAATGGAGTATATATGTTAGATAGTTACACTTGAAACTATAAAATCTAATTATTTGTTCCCTATAATTATTAAAATATTTTTGAAACTAACATCTCTATAATCATTTAATGTGAGTGAGCATTGTTAATTTCAGAAATCATTTTAAAATTCCATTAACTTCATGAACCAAAACTATTAAATGCATATATAATTTAAAAGGCTAAATAGGTGATAATGATAATAGATATACTCGTTTGGTAGAGGAGAAAAAGAAAAGTATTGATATTGGATATGAATCTTCGAATGGCATTTCAATTATTGTCATAAAGCAATTGAAACAAAAAAGAACTTAGTAATGGATGTGCATGAAGTTGGAATCAATTCTCCATAACTATTTTAATCACAATACTTCCTGTTTAATGTGAAGACACAATGAATCAAGCACTGCATAATCCTATTACAAGTGATGGTTTATTTGAGTTTGTGTTGTTAGACCATAGGTGAGGTAAGGTGGGGTTGAAGGGTGGATTCTATATTTCTATTGGACATTTGCAGTCTACCACATAACAACTACCCCCTATATAGCCTTGTTTCCCTTGGATATGTTCCTCTCAATAATGCAGCATAGGAATCACTTAAAGATGAAAAAATGACTAGATAGAACAAAACGTGTAAATATACACTATTTACTCAACTTTCCCACCATTTCTAATAATAACAAGAGAAACAATAGTAAATTTTTATCCACATCTTTGAAGAAATTTGAAGAATCTTATAAGTGAAAACCACTCACAGATTACCAGGGAAAGGAAAGAGACATTAATGTCCCCCAAAATAGGTCTTCCACTAGTATATAAAGCCTCACAACACAAGTATCAAACTCATCATCTTGATTTGCAAGCCATTCTTAAACTAGTATAGCAATATCAAACCATTCTTGTGTGATTCTATAATTCTTCTTGAAAGGTAAATTTCTTGTTTCTATGTTTGTCATTCACGTCTTAAATATCTTCTTCTGTGTCGATGTTATGTGTAATTTTCTTTGTATATGTGGTGCCTCATGGCTCATTCATCTAGAAACTTGAAACTCCTAAAACTATAGAAAAGTTATTGTCATGCTTATGCAAATAAATTTGTTCTATATACATTGCTATGCTTTCTTGACAGAGTATTCTGTCATTCAAAACTATAATAACTCATAACTTATAAAAGAAGAAAAGATGAACTAAGGGAGATCAAATTAATTTTCAGTAGCAGGTTTAGGTTTTGAGCCCTGAAAACTTACATAATCAATAACATATTAATATTTGCCTATAAAAATAATAATAATTTGGGTTCATAACTCATAACTTACATGTCAATTCTAGGCTACATATACAGGAAAGTGAGTCATAGAATTCTTATGTAGAGCTGCATTGAGAATTGATGAAACCTAAATTTCTTAAAATTTATCACTTGACACTTTACATATATCTATAGGAAAATGAGCTGGTCTGGAGGAGATTGGATGTGCGCTGCTTGCGAGCACATAAACTTCAAGAAGAGAGAAGCATGCCAAAATTGTGGTTACCCCAAGTATGGAGGTCCTGACCCATCAACCTATAGATATGGCAGGACTGAAACATTGGCAGGGGACTGGTTTTGCACCGCTATGAACTGTGGAGCTCACAACTATGCAAGCCGATCAAACTGCTATAGATGCGGTGCATTTAAACATGATTATTCTTCGGGATATGGGGGTAACATGGCGAGTTCTGGAGGATATGGATCTGATTGCAGTTCTCCCCCAGGATGGAAAAGTGGAGACTGGATTTGCCCTAGGTTAGTTCACATTATCTTCATATAGTTCGAGTACTAAAATAGCATCTATTCTTTAAAATTGGCTCTTCTTAAGGTAGGAGTGCACCTTAGATGA
The DNA here is from genome assembly GCA_030408175.1 of Trifolium repens. Lineage (NCBI taxonomy): Eukaryota > Viridiplantae > Streptophyta > Magnoliopsida > Fabales > Fabaceae > Trifolium > Trifolium repens. Next base: position 47,617,577 of record CP125851.1, read on the forward strand.
TTAAAAAAAAGAGTTATTTTAGCTATACACTGAATTTTTTTTTGAAATTTTAACAACTTCATTGCTAGTTATCCATGTACATTGGACTTCATTACAATCTAAAAGAGCTTGCATGTTCAATTGCAACTTGAAAGACCAACTATACATTAACTAGATGTCCATTATCATAAAATTAAAACAATGTAGTTTAGTAACAAGTAATTGATATACTCACAGAAGCTGCATTTTCATGCATTGAAGGGGCAATCTACTTTTCTTCCTCCCAAAGAAAGATGTAATTATAACCGGCCCTTGCACAGTAACATATAGTATTGATAAGAACAAAGGGTGTAGTATTTTTGTAGGACAAGCAATAAAATGGTTAAAATATAGGATAAAGACCATATGATAATACAGACAAGAAGAAAAAATATGATACAAGAACTTGTATCCAAATCTTCCCTAATTTGAGTATCTTTGTTTAATTTACTTTTTTTTAATGTAACAGAATTGGCTGCGGAATGCATAATTACGCTAGCAGGACAGAGTGCTACAAATGCAAAATGCCAAGGGATTATGGTGAGAAAAGTTTAGTCTTTGGACGTTTCATCTGTCTTCAAAAAATTGTCAAGATATTCTTTTGAAAATGTTATATATCATCTGTTTCAATACATTTATATTACTATTGCTTGTTTCAGGTGGTGCAGACTAAAAGTAAAAGAGTTTCAAAAGAGTTGCAATATCACTTCTTTCCCTCAACATCCTTCTCTAAACTACATCCTATTTAGTTTTCCCTATGTAAAGCTCTAGATAAATCATGGATCTATGGCTTCTGTTAGAATCATAGCAATGATTTGTCATTAGGAAGGATATCCAGCAGTTATTGTTTCTTGCTAAATGTACTGGCTAACAAGAAGCTTCTGAAATCCACGTGTATTTTCGTATTCATTACTGAGATAATTAAGCTTTTAAATTATGTTAACGCTTCCCGAAATTTCCCTTGTTAGTTTCCCCCCGACGCAAATGTAAATGCAAAGGCGGCAGGAAGAAAGCGGTTGTGTGCCGGTGGGGAACATATATTTTATCTAGTTGTTTCTCAGGGGTGGTCTAAAAATTGTTTTGCATACTTCATAGTTTAGGCAGAGAATTAAGACACGTGTCACGGACCACCATGGATTTGACCTACTCTAATTACCAGTGAAATCAAACTAAGTTCACATTCAGAGGACCTAATTATGCAGCTTACTTCAAGATTCAGCCTAACTGTTAATTAAGCATATAATCTCTGAGCACAAAAGATTATTATATATGTTAGAACCTAATGCACTATATAACAGCAGAGATGCTGCTACAGATACATTCTTAATAAACCCAATATAATTGTTTTCACTAATTAACTATTTGTGGCGCATGATTAGCGTCTTAATTCTATATTTCAAATCATGCAAAAGAGCTTCATTATATATATTCATTGACTTAATTTCAACTTTGGAATGTTGATGTCAAGTCAAAAAGCATATATATGTTATTTCTGAAGGAGCACTATTAAGCTATTACTACTTATCTTTCAAAATATTCTGGAGTTTCTTTAAGCTACCTTTTTATTTATATGCTTTGTGGATGTTAACAGAGGACCCCATTTTTAGTAAAATAGTTCACTCAGCATATTGCAGAGAGGATCCAAAGAGGGGGACCAACTATCACATGCATAGCTTTTCCTTTATGGGTAACCCCAATCATCATCTAAGAAAAATATTAACTAGATTAAGGAAATACATGATACTATTTAACTATATCCCAATAGTTATATACAATATATGACATATGTCATCATATCTAGATATATAGACCTTTATACACTAAAAATCTTACCACTCTATTTCTTTTGATTAATTAAGTGTATAGATGCTCACTAGCTCATGAAAGGAAAAATATAGGTTAAATATAGGTCAAAAGTGTTACTTTTAATCTCTGACATTATACTCCCTCCGGTCTCATATAATAATTAAACAATGATTCTTTTTTTTAGGTTAATCGAATAACTGATGTATCTAGTCTAATCACTTTATGTAGGAACTAAAAACAACAGTGTTTATAAATTTGCAGAGACTAAAATTAAAAATTGGAGGACTAAGATTAGAAAGAAGAGTGAAATAGTTTTACCTTGCATTGCATTTGCAAGAGAGTGAATGGATGATCCATTGGTGACTGTAATACATCAATGCTTCTATTTTTCGCGTCCGCTACAGGAGAGGGAAAGTGAACCTGTGAAGACGTTTTTAATGTTACTGGTGACCGGCGGCGGCGACCAAGTCCGTCCGGCTGCCTTTACCGGTGAGTTGCGACTCCAACTTGTGTTTCTAATTTCAAAGACAAATCCAAAGTGGCAGCACTGCATTTTGTTATTATCCTCATGATAGTCATTGGGTCTGTTTGGCAACACCACCAAACTGATTTATAGTTTATGTCTTATAGCTTATAAGATCTGTTTGGTAACGGTATTTTCAACACCGACTTATAGCTTATTTTACTGACTTATAGCTTATTTTCCATAAGCTATTTCAAGTAGCTTATGAGCTTATAGCTTATAGCTTATCATCTTTTTTTCCACTTTTACCCTGACTATTTTAATCAAAACCCAATTTTATCCTTTATGATTTATTATTTAAAATAAAACTGTATATTTTACAGTATCTCTTTTTCTTTTTTATGGCTGCTATTCGGCCCCACAGTTGCTCGCACACTGGAAAATGTGCCATGTTAGTATAGAAAACAAAAACGATGAGTATTATTTTTTACATTTTAAAAATATTGACAAATAAATTTTAGACAAATTTTAAAATGGATCATTTCATTAAGTGGTTCATGGTGGACCACTTATGAATAATACGATAACGAATACGAATTTCACAAAATTCACAGTTGGATTGAAAGTTTGATTCATATAGATCATCCATAAAAAAATTAGAAAAATTGAAAATCATTTGATATGTTATTGAGACCCATTAAGATTAACGGTTTATAAATTTTGATTAAATACCGTTAATCTTGATAGGTTTCAATAACATATCAAATGATTTCTGTTTTTTCTAAAAATTTGTTTGGATGATTTATATGATATAAACTTTCAATCCAACAGTGGATTTTGTAAAATTTCTATTCGTTATAGTAGTATCGATCGCTGGTCCACGGTGGACCACTTGTGAAGGTGGTCCACCGTAGCATTAGCCTAAATTTTAAGTTGATTTTTTTTGTTCGAAGATCAGTTTTAGTATCAAGTAGTTTTAATTTCTTTCAATCGTAGTTGCATGGGTTGAACCGTGATCATCTCTACCAAATCATGCGTCAATCATTTAAAAAATAATTCAAAACCAAATGGATCCCTATAAGTATGAGGAGAAAACAAGAACCAAAATTTTTTCAAGCTAATGAAAAAATTACCTACCTCTTTGTATTACTCTATTATTGAATAATGAAATGATATAAACTTTTGATTGTAAAAAAAAAGTGTAGTAATATTAAATTTATTAAGAATTGATAATATATTATGTTAAACAAAAGAATGGATTAACAACAACTAGTTTAGAAAGGATCTTGACTCGACAAAGTTACACTTTTTGTATAAGGGCAAAGACGGAAAAACATATTTACTCTATTTTTTATTATCTTTGAAATAAAAAAAAGAAATATAGTTGTTGTTCACCCTCCTTAAATTGATCGGAATCTCCATGTCCCTCATCTATCGAAAGGTAGCTTAATAAGGATTCGTTTGGTTTGACTTATTTTTTAAAAGTAGTATAGTATAGGGATTCGTTTGGTTTTTACTTATTTTCTAGCTTATGAAAATAGTTTTTGTAAATAAATAAATTTTTGTGTTAATTCATAAGTTTTTACCGATAAATATTGTATTTTTATAAGTTATTTCCTCATAAATTACCTTGAAAAACTCATAATAATAATACATAAAAGCTTATTTATTTGTATAAGCTAAAAAATAAGTCAATTCAAACAACCCCTAAATTCTATTAAAAAATATTTTTTAATAGTGCAAATTATACTTAAATTTTTTATCTTTTAGCAATATTTTTGTCAATAAAAAATACTAACCGGTACTATGTTAAATCATCTTAAAATTACTCATCGTTAGTGGATTTGTATTTGAAATTAGAAACACAAGTTGGAGTCGCAACTCACCGGTAAAAACGTATTCACAGGTTCACTTTCCCTCTCCTTAGCGGACGCGAAAAATAGAAGCATTGATGACCAATGGATCATCGATTCACTCTCTTGCAAATGAAATGCAAGGTAAAACTATTTCACTCTTCTTTCGCCGGACCTTAATACTACCAGACTTTCTAATGCTATATCTTAGTCCTGCAATTTTTTATTTTAGTCCACGTAATTATTATTTTTTGTTTTGAAATTAGTCTCTGCAAATTCAAAAACATTGTTGTTGTGTTTTTTTTTCTTTTCACCGTCAGTTTAATCTGGTTCGGAAGTCAGTTCCGGCATCAAGTGGTTCCAGCCTCCTCCCGATCGCAGTTGTGGGGGATCGAACCGTGGACCTCCTACCAAGTTCAGTGTCAATCACCACTGAACCAACTAACGATTGGTAGTGAGTCCAATTATTTAAGGAAAATGCTAAATAGTGCCCCTGGGGCACTGATTAAGGTTACTTGATATAGTAAAATCACATTGAAAGTTGTGTAGTCAACGTTTGTAATGTATAAAAAGTGTTATTATCGATGCAAAAATTAGTAATGGAGAGAAAAAATGGAGAAAATAAATGGACAGTATCATAACTCAACTTTATCATTCACTTTAGTCTTCTAAAAAAATTTCACACACACAATTTTAATTTATGCTAAAATCAAAATTGTTTGATAATTATCTAATTTTCAATTTTTTACATAAATGATTAGAAGATTATGATAAAAAATACAAATTAGATTTTTTTAAAAACTAGGATGGATCGAATACAATTTTTTTTTAAACGTCAAAAATTTAAGATAAAAATAACAAAAATTTAAATGTATTGATCAAAACAATCCGACCTACAAAATTTAGCTAGGTTTTTACACAGGGTATTGTGTGATTTATCACGTTGTTGGGGCATGTGGCGCCCCACGATTTGACTGCTCATTTCTCTTTCACGACATTTCTTGTTGCTTCTAGTCACGCGTGGATCACCTCCTTAGAATGTCCCTCCATGAACAAGGACAAAAATTAAACTAAGAACATTTAGAGGGACTACAACTTGAAAGAAATTTTTAGAGAGACTAAAGTTGAAAGTTCGTATATTTAGAAGAACCACAACCATATTTAACCTAAATAATAATGATAATTAAAAAAGATTGGGATTTGTCATTAAAAATACTTTTTTTTTTGTATTTCAAATTTTGATCTATTTAAGTCTCTACATGACGTGCATGGTCAATGTTGGTGTGACAGTGACAATCAACACTTGAACGATCTTAACGACATTTGCAATATTGTTGACCATTACTCTCCATATATAATCATGTCTCTTGTAGATAGATGATTTGTAAAATTTGGCATATTTGAATCGCCAATCATTACATGCGACATAACAACACTTAATGTTACTATTAGTGGGAGATACGACAATCACAAGACTTATCTATTTGATATTAGCTCTAATGGTTTACTAATTTAAAAATAAATAATTATGACAATTGTTTTTTCTCGCCACTTTTACTCGTGATTTTTCTAATTCAAGCAAGGTTTTTAACGAGTCAAATTATTATAATGGCCATAACTTCGTCATGATGCTCTATAATTTCCATATAATCACATATTCCAAACTCTTTCTCTTGTGTAACCATCGTTCATCTACTAGGACACAATGGTGTTGGTTTGCATATAACTTCACACCTGAATTCCTTGTATTATTGTCTTTCTCTATGTCGAACAATTCTACACAACACTTATCCAAATGTCCCAATAATTCACATAAGAAGCATAATGTGTTTAGTTCTTCATATTTGAATTTGATAACCTTCTACTTTACCCCGCTTACTTCACTTTTTTCTCCTTATATAGTCGTTATGTCATATCTTTTCGGACTTGTACCTTATGTCTTATGTGCACCAAAGTTATTATTGGAATGATACATAAAAAGTGCCAATAAAATTGTCCATGGTCTGACTTACGACTTTCGTCGTAAAGCCAATTGAAAGATCACAAATATGTATATAAAAATTGACATGAAATAATTAATTCCAAATCCTAGCCATCACGTTCTTTCATTGCATGTGTATGGATATGTTTTCTATTTGAAATCTCCCCACCAACACAGACTCAACTTTACATGCATCCACACTTTGTCTTTTATCAGAAAACGCAGAACGTCTCCGTGACTCCTTTTAAAGTTAGTGATGAGAGAAAACAAAACTCTCAAGGATTTCAAGCACGTACGTCGCATTATCTCGCAATCACTTAAAAGGTCCTTATTAAGATAATTTATTTCCATTAAAGATTTAAATTCTTTAATGCGCAAGAAGTACAACTAATTAATTCCGTTATCTAACAAACTGCGATGAAAACTGACAAAAAATATATTCGTTTTAAAAACAACATATTTAATCAGTAAATATTTGGAACCAACGTTATAATGATATAAACATGTAACGTTTAGTACTTGGGCGCGCAATGAAAGCTCTTCTGCCACAGAAACAAACATACTATTAGCGCGCGTTTGAATAACAACAAAATCGCGCTAAAACAAAAACTACACATTATAAATTCTAAAAATAACAATACTAGACTTCTAAATTCTCCAAGGCACTTGCCCACAGCTGAACCAAACATAAGCTTATAACCCATTTGAAAAACAAGAAGAAGAATAAAAACTCTTCTCTTAACCTCACTTATTAACGCCCGCACCCCCCGGCAGTTTTTTTGGGTTTGATGATTAGTTTATTAGTGACAGTGATTAGTCAATCAGTGACTAGGGTTTTGTTGACCTAGTTAGCCCAAACAAAAAAAACCTTAAACCTTGCCACTGTCCCACTATAAATACTCACTATTGTCACTTTTCAACCACGGCGTTCATACCCCTCAAGAAAAAAACCAAACTTTCATCATTCCATCGTGTTTTTCTCTCGAAATTCTCATCTGGGTCTTCCAGATTTCTTGTTCTGGTCTTTCTCTGCCCTCAAGAACACACTTTTCTTGTTCTTTACTTTTCAGTGTTCAGCATTGATCATTTCATTATTTGATCAAAATTGTATCCAATTGCATGTGAGTATTTTTAACTTGTTACATTTTTTTTATTCAGTTCTAAATCTTTTCTGAATGTTTATCTGTTTGATCAATAATAATCAAATCATAAAGACTCAAAATTTGACTGAATTTGATCATAAAATTTTGCCTTTGACAACGGTCAAAAAGATTCAACATTTCACTGAATTTGATCAATTTTTTTTTGCCTTTGACAACATTGAAAAAGACTCAACATTTCATTGAATTTGATCAATTTTTTTTTGCCTTTGATAACAAGTCAAAAAGATTCAACATTTCACTAAATTTGATGATTTTTTTTTGTTCTTAGCAATAGTCAAAAAGGCTCAACATTTCATTGAATTTGATAAAAAGACTCAAGATTTCACTGAATTTGATTAAAAAATCGTGCCTTTAACAACAGCAAAAAAAGACACAAAATTTCACTGAATTTGATATATTTTTTTTTTTGCCTTTGACAGCAGTCATGGCTTATCAACACCACATTCCAACCTCTAGGATGTCACCACCCCGTTTCGCCACAAACAGTGATGCCATTGAGGTGAGGCCTCAATTCCCATTGATCAATGACAGCTCTGAGCAACATTCCTCCAAGAGGGCAAAAATGATCGGTAACAATCGTTCCGATGCATTGCCATGCCCTCCTCCTAGGATGATGCAGCCTCCACCTCAATTGAACAGAGGAACTGGCCACTTTTTCTACAAGACCCGCGAATGTACCAAGTTCAGTTTCGGCAGTTGTAGGAATGGTGACAATTGCAACTTTGCTCATGGGAAGGAAGAGCTAAGGCAGCCACCACCAAATTGGCAGGAGCTTGTTGGTCTGCGCAACGAGCGCAAGGAGGAACGGATGCAGGTGGGGAACTGGGATGATGATCAAAGAATCATCCAGAAGATGAAGCTGTGTAAGAAGTTTTACAATGGTGAGCAATGTCCTTACGGTGAGAACTGTAGTTTTCTCCATGAAGATCCTGCTAAGTTTAGGGCTGATTCTTGGAAATCAAGAGAGTGTTCTGCAATAAGCATTGGGACTATTGGTTCCCCAAAGTCTTTTGGGGATGGTTCTGATAACTTGGAAGGCAATAGTGGTGTGACCAAGCAACCAAAGGGCACCTTTTGGAAGACTAAGCTGTGCACCAAGTGGCAGAATACTGGAAGCTGTTCCTTTGGAAAGGACTGCCACTTTGCTCATGGAGAAGCAGGTAATAATATTGGTTTTGGTTTTTTATCATATAATTCTACTGTTTTGTTTTGATCAACTATACAAATCCTGTTTTCTGATTTTATTATGTGTAAAAGGTTATTATCTGTGATATGATGTACAGTGTTTGAATGTGTGTTGTTTTTATTGTTGTGTATGATGTTTTCATGTTTGGTTTGACATTAACTTGCATGTAAGATTAGTGATTACTTTATCGCCGTATTTTGATCATACAATAGATGCTGCTTCCGTTTAAAAGTAATTGACTACTTGTCTGTATGATTAGTGATTACTTTTTCGCGTGTTTTCAAATTTTTACCATAGTGGCGCCATGACGCGGGCAATATTGTGCCAGCCGCCATGAGCTGCAATACCATGGATATATGGCGGATTTTTTGCTGGTCGCCGTAATACGCCATCTGCTGTTGATAACAATGCTTTATGCTTTATCTAAGGATTACATATCAGTGTTTTTAAATGGCAGCGCCATGGCGGAATGGCGCGGCAGATTTATTGACAGCCGCCATAGGCAATTTGTGAAGTGATGTCTGCCACGGTGTCGCCATAGGCCGTTATGGCATGTTTATATGGTGGATTTTTTGCCATCCACCATGGACAACCTCATTGCATATAACTTGAATGAAATTCTGCATTTTCCCATCAACCTCATTGTTAGGAACTTTTATTTGATAGAAATGTCTAGGTTTTCATAATTTTAAATAATTAATCATTTCCATTTTCTAATGGATGATTACTATTGTATGGTGTTAAAACTTAAAACTTCTTTCCACAGCTTTACATTTGTTGATTGACTGGAATATTTAGTAGTTTGGAGTAATTTGCAAAAAAATTCCGTTTTGTGATCGACTATGAAGCATGGGCACTCCTTGTACCGTTACGGGTGCCGTACTCGTACGTACCTGATATTCGTCAGCTACTTGTGGTTACACAAGTAGGTATCGAAATTCAAATAAAAGGAAGTTGGATACTCCACTTTAGTACATGTCGATACTTTGGGGGTGTACAATAAAAATATGTCTGTCGTTTTCATTAGTAAAAAAGATTTAAAATGAAGTTTTTCTCGTTCGTTTTTATATGATGTTGATATTTTTCCTATTATATTGTACATTCTTATTTCTCATAACGTAAATATTGTATTCGTATCATAATAATCTTGTATTCTTATATTTATTTTCTGATTCTATTTTGATATGTGATGTAGTAATTAGGGAAGATGTCTCCGTGTATGTTTTTGTTATATGCTATACTTATTTTGTTTCTATCTTTTCTACAATCTATTCATATGTTTATATATAAAATTTATTTTTGTTTACGCACTCATACTATAGTTGTTTTTTTTTCATTCGGAAAAAACCCTTCCGTGTCTCATGCTCGTACCTGTATCGATGCAACATAGGTGACTTTAATTTCCACACTATAGTGACTGAATGGTAGGATCATGGGACCGTGAACTACTCAACTGCTTTTATCTTTCAGTTATATCATATATGATTGAGACAGTGCCTTTCCATGTGATTAATAATAATCAACTATTATATTATGTACATATTTTCGAAACCTGTTTCTCCTTTTGATTTCTGCTGATGGCTGCCTATATATTTGATGTCTGACTCATCAATACTTTGGAGGTAGTACATTGTTCATTTGCGAGGTTTTAAATTGCCGCCACGTTGCAATCCTTAATTTTGCAGTCAAATATGATTAAGGCAGCTGCAGTTTCTATGATGAAGACGTCAAAAATCTTAACGCCTCCACCCCAATCATGGCTGCAAACATTTTTTTAAAAACAAGTTGCTTGTTTGCGTGAGATAACTTATAGTTGCATATTGTGAACAAAAGTTACAAGATGATTATAAAAATTGAAACTGGATGGTTTACATGTATTGTCTTCTGACTCCTAAAGTATTGGTTGTTTCGCAATTCAGATTTACAAGCTCCTGGTGGAGGCATTGAAGCTGAAGCTGCAGTTGCCATAGCAAATTCTACAAAAGCTACCGTTCCAGCTTCAGCAAATGCCATATCAGTTCCTGCCAATGTTGAACCTGCTGCCCTCCCAGAAAGTGTACCTATGGAAATGGATGAGAAAGGTAAGAAGCCTGTGGAAATGGATGAGAAAGCTAAGAAGATCTTGTCAAGAATCGGATCAAAGAAAAAGAAGCTGTTTAACATGTATGCTGACTGGATTAATGATATAGGTCCTATTCTTCCCGACTCTCCTCCAAGTCCAATGGAAAGTTGAGAGTTTAATTTTTTGCTCTTTGGAAAACCCTCTCCGCTGACCAAATTTTGGAAACATACAGGCACCAGTGATGGTGATTACATAGATTTTTTATTTCTTACTGTCCATTATGGTACTATTTTATGGTCAGAGACATGTGCGTTTGTCAGTGTTTGCGGGGTGTTTCAATGGATTTTAAAAAAATTTGTGGGATTCTGGGTTGAATTAACATTGGTCGAATTTCTGAACCAAAGTCCAGGTCTTAATAAGGTTAAACTATATATACATTTTATATATATTCATATATGAAAATGTGATTATCTTATGTGTCGTTTATATCATATATTGGCTTAGTTTGGATTGTTTGCTTCTTGTGGAGGTGTCCTTGATAAAGGTTACTTCTTATTTGGTTATGCTTCCAAGGTTGGTGCTGCATGCAATGTCCTTGACAAATTGCTTGGAGTAGAGGCTTTGGAATAATTGCCACGTATTATGATTCCCAAACTAAGGGATAGTTATTGCCCTTGTCATGCTTCTTATGCTCTTGTTTCCAAGATTTACCACATTCATTCATGGGAGAGAAGGTAATGTCTCTTGGAATATTCATGTTCTTAGAGAGACTAATCAAGTAGTGGTTGCTTTGTTGAAGAATGGATGGGTTGGGCTATCTTTAGAACCCAGTCTTAAATTTTTTGAATTGCCTTTTTTTTCCCTTTTTTCTTTCTAATATCATTTTGGTAGATGGTGCTGAGTTATTTCTTCTAGAGGTTTTTAGTTTGATTGTGCCTAGCCCCTTTATTTGTGGGTACAAAAGAAGGCAAAGGCCATGTGCTTAGCCCCTTTTATTCACCCAAAACTAAATTGTGTGTTATTAGTATTTAGATTACTAAGAGCTTCTTGAGTATTAGACTCTAGACTAAAAAAGGCCTTAAAATTTATGAGGGAACTTAGAACTTTAAGTTCAAAGTTTAATCTAGGTAAGGTAAATTTTTTTTTAATGTTTGGAAGTTGAAGACCAAAAATCGAAATTGACCCTAGTTATGTTATGATAAAGTTTGGGACTGGACGCGTCTTAGTAGGTAGCTTTTCCCTGTCAATATTTGTGATAAAATTGACACTACAAAGCTTCCCACTAATGAGTTTCACGATTTCCCGCGTTGGCGAAGTCTTTACTCTTAAACTAGCTTACAATTGGATGCACTCTCAAGTCAGGGAGGTGTTTTTTTTTTTTAGGCAAGTCAGGGAGGTGTTGAACCTTATGTTTGATAAGATTTGGCTTTCCTTCTTACTGAAGGTCGTCCAAGTTCCGTGACAAGTTGCTAGGGACTGAAGAAATCAAGACATGCCACTTGACTTGATACAATCTCTGTCCTAGATGAAACGGCGTCCCAAATTTGAGTCCACACTTTGGAGTAAGTTCTTTAGTATTGGTTTATATAGATTGTCTGATTTGAACTTATCTTCTGCAAACACAGGAGTCAATATTGACAACTAGCCATTTTTTGTTTTGTTTCTTTTAATGTTGTCATTTAAGAGTTATGAATGAACAAAAACTCAAGAGTTATGGAAGAACAAAAGCTCTTTAGTTTTTTCAAAAGAAAGACAATTCTGGGCAGCAATCTCTATCAGAAGATTGCTTTTTTTTTTAGATTGTTAGTATATTCACGAGTCCTTCAAAATAGTTTTTATGGTAACTCGAATAATGGTACTCCTCATACTCATTTATAAGGTGGATATGGATGACTCTTTTTATTTTCAAAAATGACAATATTGCTTGTGGTGAACTAATAAGAAATCATGTTGTAGTTGGATTGAGTTATTTTCTTAAAAGGATTTCAAAGTTACTGTTGAAATTGTCCACTCATCTTAGAGAACTCCAGTTTTTCATGTTTATATAGAGGCCAACTGATACTATATTTTCTTAGCATATAAGTGTCATCACTCTTTAACATGTAACATGTCATTGTCTTGCTTTAATTTTCTAACATGATGTTTGTGGTATTTCTTTGACTCATTCTCTTGCTTTAATTCAACTACTAATATATGGAGACATGTGAAATCCTATGTGATTCAACAAAGACATTAGATTTTTTTTTCTCATATTGCAACAGTTGATATATAGTGGGACCCAATATTCAAATGAGACACGTGTCATTACCATGTTCACTATTCCATGACCAGGGACCAACCAAACCAACAAACTTTTTTCTTTTTTTTTAAACTAACCAACAACTTTTTTGGTCTCATCTTTGACCCTTCCTTCCCAGTTGCACCTTTTTTGGTCTCATCTTTGAAGTTTTTCCTCCTCATTTATTCATCTACAATCCTTTTTCCAAAACAGATTCACACACTAAACCCTTTTTCTTCTTCAGCAAGTTTTCTCCATCAGTGACAATAACCATGTCCATAAACTTACAGTTTCATGCCTTCGCCGGCAACCCTCTAAACTCAATTCCCGGCAACCCTCTTTCACCCTCTGCAGCTCTCGAATCCCTCAACAACAGAATTCTAGGAAAAGATCACCCTTCTCCATCCCCGAATTTCAAGGTGCTGCCTTTCAGAAATGGTAGGCCTTTAGTCTCTTCCACGGCCGGTTCCGGCGAATCGCTGCCAATTTGGCATCTGGGTTGGGTTGGTTTGGATGATCTCAGGGGTGTCTTCGAAAATTCAGGTGCCCAGTTGAAAGGAGACTCGTTGGTTTACTTGGGTTCGAGTGGAGAGGACGATGCCGTTTACTGGGCAATTGATGTTTCTGCTAAGGCACCTGAATTGGGTACCAACATCGAGATGGAGTTGCGTTTCGTGGAGCTCCGGACGCTCATGGTGGCTACTGATTGGGAGAACTTGAAAGCAATGGAAAATTTGGCTATCGCTGGTAATGTAAGTTACCTAAATAAGGATTTAGTTGACTAAATTGCAGATTAAGAAAGTTATAGTAATATTAAGTTTTTTTTTTTTTGACAATGCAATATTAAGTTTGTTGACAATTTGTTAAAGAAATAATTAATCCAGTTTTTTTTTTGGCAACTGGATTAAAAAAAAACTATAATAATAATTATTATTTCTTCAACAACAAAAACTAGGGAGAAGGAAAATTTATGTCTTATGCTTAAGGATGGAGGTAGCAGCACAATAATGTGGTTAAGTTTTTTGGTCGTTTATCAAATTATTGTGCTTTAATTTAAGTTTATGAATGTCAACGCAATTTCTTAATTATCGCTGGTTTGGCCTGGACAGGCGAAAGCACTGCTAGAATGGCATAATACTTCACAATTTTGTGGACATTGTGGAGAGAAAACTGTCTCAAAAGAAGCTGGGAGACGGAAGCAATGCTCGAATGATTCTTGCAAAAAAAGGATATATCCACGTGTTGATCCGGTTTGTTATTTTGTATTCTATTTGTTGATATTATGAATGGATGATGAATGGATGATCCGGTTTTTGCTTACTTTCTTTATGTACTAGGTGGTAATTATGCTTGTAATCGATAGAGAGAATGACCGTGTCCTCTTGGGTACACGACCGAAGTTTGTTTCTCAACTGTGGAGCTGCTTATCAGGTTTCATAGAGGTGTGTGTCTTGACCAATTTTAAGACATTCTTATTTTTTAAGGACTCAAGAATTTCGTTGTTGTATACTTGTTTTAGTTTTTTTTGTCTTTCCCCTTTCTCGATGTATATAAAAAAGTTATTAGTTTGTATCCTCTTGTTTGAATTTAGCCAGGAGAAAGCTTGGAGGAAGCTGTAAGAAGAGAAACTTGGGAAGAGTCTGGTATTGAAGTGGGCGAAGTTGTGTATCACAGTTCTCAGCCATGGCCCGGTATAATTTATGCGAATTGAGTAAATATCTGTCTGTTAGAAAATCCTTTGGCAATTCTTTCTATTTGAATATGTTTTTCTCTTATACAATATTAACAACGGGTGCGAATAGGTTGGAGTCAGTAATATGATTCTTGAGCTCAGCTTATGTGCCGTTTTTTTTTTGACGAAAAAGTACGTAAAAAAAAAAGTCAATTGTTTTTCTTTTTCTTCATATATTTAGGTGAATTAACGCGGAATAGGTCAAATACGTAATTGTATTATACTATTTTTCTTGTTGAATTGATAAATATATTCCCCCATTCCCCCTTCTTGTTTATTAATGTTATCATTTCTATGTTGCTAGTTGGACCAAATAGCATTCCATGCCAGCTGATGGTTGGGTTCTTTGCATATGCAAAATCGCGTGAAATAACTGTTGACAAGAAAGAGTTAGAAGGTAGGATGACCTCCTTTGTTTAATCACGTTCGCCTATTAACCAGCTTATGCTTCGTTTTTTCCTTAATTTACATAAATGACTTCAAGTGGTGAGCTACCTTTTAAGAAACTTATTTTTGAGTGAGACAGCGTTGTAATGGCTGAATTCTGAGCTAATACACACATGTAGTGTATGCAAGTATTTTCATCTATTTTTTGCATGGTATTTTCCCATTTTATTTGCTTTTGTTTATAGGCTGATTCTGCAACTTTTTTATGTAGATGCTCGGTGGTTCGGTAGAGAAGATGTACGAGAAGCATTGACGTTGGCTGAATACAAAAAAGCCCAAAAAACAGCAGCGTCAAAGGTAGAACAAATATGTAAGGGAGTAGAAAAGAGTAGGAGCATGGCTGCAGATTTCAACGTCGAAAGCGGTGAACTTGCTGCAATATTTGTTCCTGGACCTTTTGCAATAGCCCATCACCTTATTTCCTCTTGGGCCTTCTCAGATATAAATGTAAAGTAAATGGTGTTGATGCAATTCAAAAGAACCTATTGAGTCCATATTGACCAAAATAAAACATATTGATTCCTTGGCGAAATTCTTTTTCCGAGGCTGCTTTGGGAATAAAGCTATCTTATTAGTGTTACAGATCATTTTTCTGTGTATGTAAAGTTCTCGTCAAAACATTGTTTTGAAGATTATGCTCCTCATTCTCGAGGGCTCAAGTTTTTTATTTCACGCTACTTTTTCATGTAAATCTCATGTTCTATATTGTTAATGAACTTTCTAATATTATACAAGATACTGATATCCTTCCAATGGCCTCGTCCTTGTTGAAAATTTCCTCTTCCTTGACCTTGATTGTTACTGCTGCTGTTGTTGGTCATCAAAACTTGAGGAGAGTCCCCCAATGTATTGCTCCCAATCTTCCTTTCCTGTTGCAAAATAAGAGAGTAGGCTTTTCTTGTATCAGAATATAAGTTTTGAAAGTGCTGAATTGATCATTACCCTTTAGGAAACAAAATAACATACTCTCTTTCCCGTTCATAGAAGAAGTGACTAAGATGACGCTTATGTTCTCTCCAGGGTGATGATAGGCGTAGCAGGAATCGAAATAAGATCTTTAGACTTTGGAGTTGAATCGATGTTTGTTGTATCACTAGCAGAATCAATGTGATCCTCCATCGTAGAACTCCAATGAACAAGTAAGCTTGTGAAAAGTGATAGCACAATATGAAAATTACTTTAGTAAATAATTCTTATTATTTCATTGAATGAATGGAAAAGTGAATATATATACAAGATTGAAGAGGTGGATAACCAACTAACTCAACTCTCATCAGAGAAGAGTGAAGTAACAATAGATAAGTAAAAACTGAACATGACTATGTAACATAAATAAAACCAATCCTAAACCTGCAACACTTTCAAATAGAATAACTACAGACAGGCTACACCATTAAATTAATTTTTCTCTTTCTCAATCTAACTGCAGTCGGATGCACCATAAAGCCAGCTGCAGATGATCCGAGTCCGAGAATGGAAGAATGATAGATGATGGACAGAAAGAGGGGAATAGGGAGACTGCTGTATTGGAAAGTGTTGGATCCATTCATATGGAGCTGCTTTTTTTTTTTTACAGAAATGCTCGAATGATTATGCCGCGATAACTAGAATCTCCCAGGTACCTTTGCTGTTGTTTCTGCCCAATGTATAATTGATCTAGCCAAAGCATCCATAGGATCAATACATTTCCTAATAAGAGGATCATTGTGAGGGAGAATCCCTAGCAAATCATCAGATGCCAGAATAACCACATTCACTCCCCTTACCAAAAGAACATGGATTGCAATTCTCAGCAAATTCCTTGCCCCTTCTATGTCCTTTCTCTGCAAAGCCTCCACAGCAGGAACTAGTAAATGTTCCTCAGTTTCTTTGTCTAGCAAAACCACTTCAAAACCCTGACTTTGAAGCTTTTCCTTGTAATAACAAACTACAAAGAATGAATCTGTAGTGAGAAGTCCAATCCGCACGGTACTCGCTGCATGAATCGGCTTCATCTTAGCCTTCTTGAGTTCCATGGCCACACAGTCACCAATATGAAGAAAAGGTAGAGAACTGTCTTCAGAAATTTCACTGTGCCAAGCATGTGACAGATGACAAGGCATGGCAAAAACGCGAGCTCCTGATTGCTGAAGAACGTTCCGCTTGTGCTGCAAATTCTTAATCATTAACTCTTGATTCAGTTTGATATGATCCATTCTGTTTCTTGAAGAAGGAAAAGAACCGCGTAACGAAAGGGCCTTGCTCAAAACAGGATCGCTGCAGACAACAAAAGGTGGACATTCTTTACCATTCCTTGAACTCCAACAAGCTAGCTTTTCCAAGAAAACAAGAGTTGATAGAACTGATACTCCTCCTATAATTCCAATAGTATTTTGTTGGCTTAACATGATGCATGATGCAGAAGATCTCCGAGTTTTCATCAAGGAAGTACTACCATTACTTGGTTCTTCATAGTTTCCACTCTCATCAGTAAGAAAAACTGAAGATATACTTGACTTTGATGATCTTGTTCTGTATTGAGTATGAGTTTTATTTCTAAAAGCAACAAAACCAATCAGAAGTTGTGGATGATTCAGTGTCTGTATAGACATCAATATTCCCATATGTAACATCTCTAACAATCAAATTTATATAAGATTCTTTTTCCTGAATGACTCTTGAATATGTATATATGTTGTTTTTTTCCATCAGTTTTGTAATCTGAACTAGTGAAAAGTTAACAAGTGCACATGAAATTTTAGTACAGATACACTAAAATCCAGAATTGATGATGGAGATTTGATGGGTTTTGAGTGCTAGGCTTCCAGTGAACTGTGAACATGTACACTAGCCGACATCAGTTTCGATTCCCCAAACAACAGGATCTCTTGACTAAAGAACAATAATACTTCAAATAATCTCAAAGGAGGCCACTTAGTAACAAACAAAACAGTGCTAACAAAACACAGACATAACACGACACTGACACGTGGACACTAATAATAATTTAAAAAAGATAGAACTAATCGAATATATAACCAACTATATATATATATATGTAGGTACCGTGTCGGACGTGTTGCATGTTGTGCACCAGACATGTCTTCGATCTGATGTGTCAGTGTTTCGCAATAGAATATTTCACTTTCAAATAGTGTGGCACCTAAGATGCAGAAAGGTATGTAAGTAAGAAAGTGATCCTCCAATATTGTCAGGGTTTAACATAGTTGTCATCTATGTTTTTTTTGGAGGTTGCTGTCTAACCTTATCAATTGTACTGTATTAGTTATTAATTATTTGTGAAATGTTAATTATTAACTCTCTCTAAGGGTCAAGGAATTACTACTATTGTAATTAGTTTGTCCTTAAAATTATTGTTAACTTATTATGACCATTGGCTACTTGTGATATGTCACTGTGGTTTGTTTGTCCCACTGAATTATTAGATACTGTACTGTTTTGTTTCTTTCCTTAGCTTTTGTTTCATGTACACTAGCCTATTAAATTACTTTTGTTTAAAAAAATAGAAGGATTGTTTGTCTTGTGCTCAGTGGTTGTCCCCCACATCACATTACTATATGTAGTTGCTAACAATCCTCGCTAATAAATATCTGTGTGAATAAATAAATTATTTGTGCTTACACTAAAAATAATATCCATTTTCTCTTCAAAATGATTCATTTAAGATGTAATACAATTTAAATTATAGTAGTGATTTCTCAATCTTATTATTTTGTTATGGTTTGATTTGAAGTGGATCACAAATGACTGTCTATGTTGTTTGAGGGCGGCGAAGGATGATGAGGGTAGCTTATTAGCAGTGGGTGTTGTACCTGCAAACACTCAAACGCTCAAGTTGAGGTGAGTGAGAGGTGATTAGAATGATGAGTATTTTCCCCTCGATGCATATGACCTTATCTAGTCAACTCTTTTGGAAGTTTTCGAGTAAATTATTTTTGAGTGCATATGACTTTATATTGTCGAGTCTTTCAGAAATTTTCAAATCTTGTTAAGGTTGTTGTGAGATTCTCGGTGCAATTGGCGAATCACTGATTGATCTTAATTAATCAAGTGATGATGATTAACCTAAGAGGTGCGACACACGTGTATGCATTGACTTTGAATGTATAGTTCTTTTTTAATGGACTTTGACCCAATTCGGAACATAGTGTTTCCGAATTCCAACGCATTTTACAATTTGTAAATTGTTTTATTTGGAAATTGGAATGAACGGTTTTTGATTCTACAATGAAAGAGAGTAAGAAAAAATATGAAGTTGGAAAGTTACACTGGATATGAAGTCCTTTAAATTCATTTTTAGTATAAACATTCAAATTATTGGGAAAAGTTGCCTACGCCAAGGCTTGCCAACAGATATGACTTTAAGCTTGATGGTTTTGAAATAATTCAATAAATGTCTACTACATGAATTACTCTCTATCATGACATGAGAAGGATGTGTACTAGGATTGTCTAGGGTGAAAAGACATCCAAATAAGTCATCGTGTCTATAATACACTGGGTCATCATCATTCATCAACCTGCAAACCATTGGGTACACTTGGAATAATATCATTAGATGAATTTAATGGTCTAAGTTTGATGTTTAATAAAAATTGTTCTGCATTATTCTCTTCCGTTTTAAATATAAATAAAATATAGTCCGGACCCTTTTTCTACGTGTTTGGTAAATAAATTCCTTCGTTGATTGCTTGAACAAACAAATTGAATAAACGGTGGAACATGGAAGTTAATTGGTATTGTAGATTGTTGAATTCTTTGTTGGTTTGGATATTGTTTCTCTTTATTGGTTTGGGTTTTATCTTAGTTAATTAGTTTTGGTTTCTTTTTATATTGTTCACTTATGTTTGATTGTTCGTCTCTCTTTCTCTCTAGATTCTTTTGATTGATTGTACTTTTTTCTATTGATTTCTTTCGATTGATTGCACTTTTCCCTCTTAATTCTTCTGATTGCATTGCATTTCTCCCTATTGACTTCTTCTGATTGATTGCACATCTCCCTCTTAATTCTTCTGATTGCATTGCACTTCTCTCTATTGATATTTCTAATTGCATTGCACTTCTCCCTATTGACTTCTTCTAATTGATTGTGCACTTCTTCCTCTTAATTCTTCTGATTGATTGCACTTCTCCCTATTGATTATTCTGATTGATTGCACTTCTCCCTCTTAATTCTTCTAATTGCATTGCACTTCTCCCTCTGTTGATTCTTCTGATTGATTGCACTTCTCCCTATTGATTCTTCTAATTGCATTGCATTTCTCCCTATTGACTTCTCCTCATTGGTTGCACTTCTCCCTATTGGTTTCTTCTATTTGATTGCATCTATTTATTGGTTGATTCTTATGTTTGGTTTAGTTTGGATTTGTTCGAGTGGTCTTCTTTTGGTTAGCTTGGACTGGATTGGGTGACTGCGAATTGCTTCTCTCGGTTGGTTATTAGTTGGGTTGGTTTATTTCCATGGTTAATTTGTAACAAGCGTAAAGCTTAGTAAGTTTTAGCTTGAAGAGTAGTATTAGAAATAAAATGTTGAGTTTATATTATTAAGTACTCCCTCTAGTCCTATATATAAGAGAAGTTCTATTATTTAGATTCATTATAAATTTGATGTATCTAGACAATAATATTGTCTAGATACATCAAGTTTACAATGAATCTAAAAAGTAGAGTTTTTCTTATATACATGAAGTATGTTTGAAGGGAAGTTTTAGATATATTAGGAATTAAGTATTGAGCTTTACTGTATATGTTAGTAGTCTAGTGGTCCATTAAGAATTATTATAAATTAAATTCTCTTATAATCCTTATTTTGTCTAGTAATACTATTCTAATATTATTGGAACCCTAGCAGTCTTTATTTTTTTCTTAATTTGTATCTCTGATTCTAACAACGACAACATTAAAGACCAAATGAAAAAATGTGAGCTACAAAATCACAAACAAAGCCTTCCCCTCCCTTCCCCTCCAAACTCGCAAACAAAGCCTGAGAGTACAGATTCTCAGATTGAGGAGTTGTAGCTGTTGTGAGTTTTAGGAGATGGCTTTTGGAACCTTTCTCTAAGTTAATTATGTTTTTATTTATGGCTATATATTATCGAGTCGCTTTGGTATTGTAACATCGGGTTGGGAGCGTAACTCTTAGATTTTAGGCAAAATTACATTATTGGTCCTTTATCTTATTTTTTTTAACATTTTAGTCCTTTATCTTTTATTTGTAACATTTTGATCCTTTATCTTATTATTTTGTAACATTTTGATCCTTTATCTTTTATTTGTAACAGTTTGGTCTTTTATCTTATTTTTTTGTAACGCTTTGGTCCTTTAAAGAATATGAAAATATGAAAGAATTGATAAAGATGATGAACATATTCATCAAAATTATGAGTTTTATTTAATTTTAATTAAAAGGTATTTAAAAAAATAAAATTTAGCATTTTTTTTAATAAAAAAATATGAAAAAGAGGGTTTATATGTGAATATTATAAAAGATAAATGACCAAAATGTTACAAATAAAAAATAAAGGACCAAAGTCTTACAAATAAATAGAATAAAGGATCAAAGTGTTACAAATAAAAGATAAATGACCAAAATGTTAAAAAAAAATAAGATAAAGGATCAAAAATGTAATTTTGCCTAGATTTTATTGCTTGTTATAATTATGCTGTTGAGCAATATGCTGTTAACCTTTACTTTTCTTGAAGTGGTTAATTAATAATGCCAAATATTTTGATCGATTCTCTAGTTTAATTTAATTCGACTGCAAATTACAGTATTAACTAAATACCATGGTATATTGTGAATGTATGTGTGACACCCTAGGTAGATAACTTATTTTAGCATATGTTTGTCGAGTATGCATATTCGGAGAATAGGTATTGGGAGAATAGGGTGTTATAAGTGCATCCCATTAAGTACATACATTAATGTAATTAATATGTTTCTTGCACCCAAAGTAACTCTTAAAAAAAAATAAAAATCTGAAACACAATTGACCAGTACCTATTACTCTGCTGTTTGTAAAGGAAAATTCGGTCTCCATTGACAAACTTGGACGACTTTTAGCCGTGACATAGCCCACATTTTCGGCTATTGACTGTAGAGTGCAACCCTGAATCAATAGAATAAAAAACTTAAGCAACAAGCAATTGTGATTAAACAACTAACAATCTTTAGATGGAATACCTCATAAAGGGACCTCCCGTTGCCGAACACGAAGTCAACTATGTCTTTAATATAGCATTCTATAAAGTAGTGGAAGCCTTCGTGATCATACAACATGTCTTGAAATCCATAGAAGCCACAATTGTATTATGCACTTTTGTTTCTAGAGGTGGGAAGAGCAACAGCTTGATCATTGTTGGATCCAAGGCGAGGGGACGCCATGTTCTATTTTGTTAGTGATCTTTATCATACTTTTAGCTTTTAAAAAAGTAAAATAGTAATATTGTTTTGAGGTGCCGGTTAGGATGAAAATAGTAAAATTTACTTTTTTTTTTTTATTCCTTAGCAAATGCCCTTTGGATAACTTATTAACATCGCCATTAAAGATTATGATTTATTAAGAACCATAATAGATATAACAACATACTATAAAATAGTTAATTTTGATACTAATTTAATTTATTTTTGGTGTACCTAAAATATTATGTTGATGGCTATGAAATAGTCAGCATCCACCAGGAGGGTTTTAGAGAGTGTTCGAAAGGAGCGACCGCACATGACATCAAAATTCAAAAAACACACTTTGTGCATGCGTGCGTGTGTTCGGATGATAAAATAAATAAATTAAAAAATATTATAACTAAAACTTGACATGGATTAAATTAAGTTATGCATATCTTAATTTGTTGTGGAATTTGCCTTTTCCAGGATAATTCACAAGGACATGTTATGATAATGTTTCAATTGCATTTCTATTCATGTTTGAAGCAATTTGAGAACTTAATTTGAGAACAACTAACAATCTTTAGATAGAAGAATACCTCATAAAGGGACCTCTCGTTGCCGAACACGAAGTCAACTATGCCTTGAATATAGCATTCTATAAAGTAGTGGAAGCCTTTGTGATCATATAGCGTGTCTTGAAATCCATATAAGCCACAATTGTATTATGCACTTTTGTTTCTAGAGGTGCGAAGAGCAACGGCTTGATCATTGTTGGTTCCAAGGCGAGAGGATGCCAGGTTCTATTTTGTGAAGAAATTTAATTTTGTTAGTGATCTTTATCATACTTTTAGCTTTTAAAAAAGGAAAATAGTAATAATACTGTTTTGAGGGTTAGGATGAAAATTGTAATTTTTTTTTTATTCCTTAGCAAATGCCCTTTGAATAACTTATTAACATCGCCATTAAAGATTATGATTTATTAAGAACAATAATAGATATAATAGCATAATATAAAAGAGTTAATTTTGATACTAATTTAATTTATTTTTGGTGTACCTAAAATATTATGTTGATGGCTATGAAATAGTCAGCATCCACCAGGAGGGTTTTAGAGGGTGTTCGAGAGGAGCGACCGCATAGGACGTCAAAATTCAAAAAACACTATTTTTTTTTTTACTTTGTGCATGCGTGCGTGCGTTCGGATGATAAAATAAATAAATTAAAAAAATATTATAACTAAAACTTGACATGGATTAAATTAAGTTCTGCATATCTTAATTTGTTGTGAAATTTGCCTTTTCCAGGATAATTCACAAGTACATGTTATGATAATGTTTCAATTGCATTTCTATTCATGTTTGAAGCAATTTGAGTGAATTATTAAGTATTAAAGTTGCTAGAAATTTTCTAGAACTCCATCAATGACATTTGGGAAAAATAATGAGAGTATCACTTTTTTGTAATTTAAACAAAAAAATAAAAACATAAAAATTAATTACATTTTGGTACCTGTAAAGACCAGGCGCAATGAAAACAACTACTCTTCTGGTGTTGGGTGCTGGAATGTTGTCGATAGCTTCGGTAATTGTCTTGAAATCAACACTACCATTTGGATTAACGTTGATATTCATCTTGTTACTTTCGGTTTGCCTCAACTTTAAATCAAGATTTTCCTGTTTTTTAACATTGCATGTGATTGAGTTTTCAAAATCAAAATTAACGAGTTTGAATTCAATGGCTATATTTACTGCAAATTCATTTTCGCATGTGCTCGAATGTTGTTTACCCCGATTTTTAGTAAACAACCGCTAGTTTAATTATTACAAGAGAGATCAACTAGTAAATCTCGGGACATATGGATTGTGTGGAAGATGATGAAAGCATATTCATATCTTTGGGTTAAATCGGACAATTTGAATGAAAGTAAAAGCATTTGACGCAGTCAAATGGTTTGTTTTAAAAGTAAAATGTTTCAAAGTTAAATTTGCAGAAAACTTGTAAATGAATTGCAAATAAAGTTTAAAGAAAAGACTTTGAAAAGTAAAACATGCAATGAAATAAATTGCAGAATGTTTAAAGTTGCAGAAAAGCTTTAAATTTGCAGAAAGCTTAAATGACAAATTTTAAAGGAAAGCAAGTAATCAGTACTTGAAAAGTAAATTGCATTTGACAATGTAAAAATGTTTACAAAGATTGGTTACACAGATTCGTACATGTTCCTTTCGGCATTCATTTCGCTCGTTGACATGGGTACTCTGAATATTTTAGGAATTTGCATGTGTATTGAATTGTGGACCCGTTTCTTCTATCAGAAACTATTATTTATAGGCAAACTAACATAACTGCTATAAACCTATAATTTGCCTAACTATGCTCCACGTGTCTTGACAATTTGAATTCCCTTTGACACCTGGCGAACCCTTCAAACGTTACTCATTTTGAATATTTTGCTAAGTCCAGAGTACGCTTCTTTCGTTCTGCACAGTACGTTAGACAAACAAACATACACACGTACATATATATGCATATATATAGTTTTCGACCATTACCAGTTAGTGTCGAAAATATGCTTTTACACAAATAATATCTTGTCGAACCCGACAAGCTTATTCAGACAACACACGTTCTGTCGAATTCGACAGAACTCTAGGCTTTGACAAGCAACTTTGCACATTAAAAGTCTTTGATGTCAAATGCCTTGATTTTCTCTTGATTTTCTCTTGATTTATTGCCAGAATCAGTTTCCAAGAGAATATTAAAAGGCAATAATATACATTAAATGAGATTTCATCATTTCATTCTAATTCATTAATGCCTGTCGAAAATACAGGCTAACAAATTGCCCCCTCAAAAATGCCAGTTTCGACTGCATGTCGAATATGCAAGGGAGAAATGGCAGTTTTGAAGATTGTCACCTTTGCCAATTTCTGAATTTTCATCACCATCATAAATGGTATCTTGACCATTGTCTTGTGGTACATCTGCCCCCACAAGTTTTGGCATTGACAATTCCATGGAAGGAGGTTGATCAACAATGAGTTTATCTTTAATCTCAATCAACTCTTCTAGTTTCTCACTAGAAATTTTATAGCCAGAAGCTATTTGAGCCAAATCATTGGCTTCTTGATTTTCTATGCGAGGTACATGTTCAAAAATAACTTGGTCGAAACGTTTTAACAAAGAAATTGCTATGACAAAATATTTCATCAAGTGCTCTTTTATGCACTTATATTCCTTTGTCAATTGTTTCAACACCAATTCTGAATCGCCTCTGATCAAAATATTTCTTGCCCCCAAGTCCAGCAAAATTTCTAAGCCTGTTATCAAAGCCTCATATTCTGCTTCGTTATTTGAGCAGAACCCATTAATTTTATATTTGAACTTGGTGGGAATTCTGGAGGGAGAAATGATTAAAATCCCAATTCCAACTCCATGTTTATGTTTAGAATCATCAAAATACAACTTCCAGGGTTGTGATTCTACATAATTTTGTGGAGTTTCTATTGCAGAATGATCTGCTATGAAATCAGCCACGATTTGGCCTTTAACTGCCTTTAAAGGTTTATAAGTTAATGAATATTCTGTCAAGGCTAAAGCCCATTTTCCTATTCGACTATGCAGAATAGGTTTGGATAACATATGTTTGATGATATCACAATGAGAATAAACAAAAACATCAACAGGCTTTATATAATGCTTGAGTTTCATACAAGAGAAATACAAACATAAGCATAGTTTTTCAATACTACTATATCTAGTTTCAGCATCATTTAAAACCCTACTTAAGTAATAAATGGCTCTTTCTTCGCCATTTTCATCTTCTTGGGCAAGCATGCTGCCCAACGTCGAATCTGATGCTGAAATATACAACTTCATGAATTTGTTCCTTATTGGAGGCATTAACATTGGTGGCTTTGACAAATAACTCTTGATTTCGTCAAAAGCTTGTTGTTGCTCTTGCCCCCAAGTGAAAACGCTCTCTTTCTTGAGTCGAAGCAGTGGTGAGAATGGTTGAGCTTTACCACTTAAGTTTGAAATAAATCTTCTCAAGAAATTGATTTTCCCAAGTAAGGACTGAAGTTGCTTTTTAGTAGTTGGAGATTTTGTCTCCATGATAGCCTTCGTTTTGTTTTGATTTATTTCAATGCCCTTTTTGTGCACAACAAACCCAAGGAAATCTCCTGCATTAACACAAAAAGCACACTTTAATGGATTCATTTTTAATCCATATTTCCTCATCTTTTCAAAAGACTTTTTCAAATGATCTAAATGATCAACCTTTGACGAGGATTTGACAACTATGTCGTCAATATACACTTGCATAAAAGTGTCTATGTATTCATGGAAAATTAGATTCATTGCTCTTTGATAAGTGGCCCCAGCATTTTTCAAACCGAAGGGCATCACTACCCATTCATACGTGCCTAATGCCCCTGGGCATCTAAAAGCAGTTTTGGGTACATCATTTTCAGCAATGAAAATTTGGTTGTAGCCAGAATAACCATCTAGCATACTTAAATATTCAAATCCTGCTGCTGAATCAATTAGCATTTCTGCTACAGGCATAGGATATTCGTCTTTTGGTGTAGCATTATTCAAATCTCTAAAGTCTATGCATACTCTAAGAGAACCATTTTTCTTAATCACAGGCACTATATTTGCTAACCATTCGACATACCTTGCTGTTCTGATGAATTTGCTCCTCAGCAGCCTCTCAATTTCTTCCTTGATCTTTGACATAATTTCTGGTGCAAACCTTCTAGGCAATTGTTTTACTGGTTTTTTGTCTGGTCGAACTGGAAGTTCATGTTCCACCAATTTTCTGCTCAAACCTGGCATTTCATTGTAATCCCAAGCAAAACAATCTTTGTATTCCACTAGAAGTTGCACTACTTTCGCCTTCAGATCTGGAGGAATGTTTGCACTAATATATGTTGGTCTTTTCATCAGACCATCTCCAAGGTCAATTTCTTGCAAAGGATCCTGTGCTTGCATCTTATGACTTTGACTAATTGGATCTTTTTCAAATCCTAAGGGTTCGTCGTCATAGATGCAGTCCAGTTTTTGCAATTCTGGCTCTTGTTTGCCAATCTTTTCGCCATTGGCTATATCAGCCATATTTTCTGAAAATGAATTGGCTTCCAAAGCCATCTTGATTCTGTTTTCAGCCATGTAGGCCGTAATCCTTGCCCAAGCTTGGGACTCAGACATAGTAGTTTTCTTTGACATCCCAACCAGTTGGGCATTTGTGGCTTTCATACTCGCCATCCTCGCTGTTTCCATCCTCTCTCTCCCACAAGAAACCATGTGTGGGATCCAGTTTGATTGCATGGTGACCATTTCCTGCTAGGCGATATGCAAAGTCTTTCTCAGTGCATGGTGCAATTGTCGCCAATTTCTTGTCGAAGGAGTGCTTCGTCAGATGATGGACTTCAGTCTTGAAGTAGCTTTGATCTGCTTCAATATTTTCCACTATTCCATCCTCTCGCCAGATAATGAGGCGTTGGTGCAGGGTAGAAGGAACTGCCCCTACTCCATGAATCCACTCTCGACCTAGAAGTAGATTGTAATTTGCCTTAGAGGCCACAACCAAGAACAAGGTTGGCCTTACAGTGCTTCCAACAACCACTTCTAACTGGATTGCTCCCAAAGAGAAACCAGTTTCACCCTCATAGTTTGAAAGAACTATGTTGTGAGGATGAAGATCCACCAAAGATTTGCCAATCTTTCTGAGCAAAAATTCTGGCATGAGATTAACAGCAGCACCACCATCAATTAGCACTTTGTTGATCCCCACATTGTTCACTTTAGCCTGTATGAAGAGAGGCTTCAAGTGATTCTTCATGCCTTCATCTGGCCTTTCAAATGTAGCCATTTGATCTTCTAGAGCACCATTGCTCGTCACATAGTAACATACTGGCCTATGAAGGGCCATTTGCATTTCAGATTCCTCTTCGTCATCTGTCACTTCAGAGCAAACGTCGAATTCCCTTGGTAAGATTGACACAACATTGACGATTATGTCGAGATCAGGCTCAGAATCCAGAAAGTCATCTGCTTCCATGTGGTCATCTTCGACATTATCAGCAACTGAAGACTCTATTTTCGACTCGCCTAACCTTTCTTTCATTGGCTTCTTTGCCAATTCCAAAGGCCCTCTTCCATTACCATCAGTAGTTAATGGGGATTGTTGAGCAGCCACTTTTTTCTGGCGTTGATATCTGCGCCATTGGGACCTTGTCATGGGATTTTTCCCTTTGTAATTATTCCTGTAATCATATTTCCTTGACTCAGGATCCTTTTTTGGGATTGTTGTTACTGGAGTTCCCTTTCTCCATATTCCTTTGACCATAGTCCATGCTTCTTCCATGAACCCATTGGTTGACAGGTGTCCTGTTTGAGGGGACAAATGATTTTTGTGGTCCCAACCTCTGGTGTACAGGTGCCTGCTGGCTATTCAGAATATTGGAATAAGTTGGCTTTTGGTTTGGCCAATTGTTTCTGTTTTGACTATGAGGCAGAAACTTGTTGAGGCCTGCAGCAGCCTTCTTGTCGAACATGGCACTACAATGAGGACATAATGTAGCTTCGCCATCATTTTCTTTGCAGCGTTGAAGGAAATCCAATAAAGTCTCCCCTGCTTGTGGATACACCTCTTCCACTTTGTTTTCGTACTCCTCCTCAGGGATGGAAATTAATTGCCCCCCTTCAGTGAGGTTCAATGCTTCTATCATCAGGCACTCAAAAGGCTCTGTGTAAGCAGCATCAGCAATCTGCAATGGATTCTCGTCCACCTGCTGTTTGGATTTTGGCTTTTCGCCAAATTTGAGTCTTCCCTCCTGTAGGGCTTTCTGGACCAGATCCCTGAAAAGAACACATTGTGAGGTTTTATGACCCAAAAAATTATGGTATTTACAAAAACCTCTTTTATTACGTTGTTCCAAAGGTGGAATTTTCAAACCCTTTGGTACAATTATTTGGCCATCAGCAACCAATAAGTCAAAAATTTCATCACACTTAGTAATGTCAAAAGTATATGTCTTAGAAACAAATCTATCATTTTTTGGTTCGACGGGATTTTTCCCATTTGATGGTCTTAACATTTTACAAGTATAGGGAGGGCCTGGTTTTAACTCAGCCATGTTAACCTCATTATTTTCTATGTAATCCTGACCATCGTCGAACTCATTTTCACTTTCATAAGTGTCTATGTATGCCACTTTTTCTTTTTTGTGAAACTTAGAATTTCTGACTTTTTCAGCCCTGAGGCGTTCAACCTGTCGAACACGATCTGCTAATTGGGCCATGTCTCTCAAATGTTGAGTATCTAACTTTTTCCTAATGGAATAGTCGAGGCCACCAGCAGCCATCTCAACCAATTCATGTTCAGGCACTTGAGTAAAGCACCTTGCCTTAAGGAGGCGAAACCTGTTCAGATAGTCATCAATGGCTTCTGAGGTTTTGCGCTTCATACTGGCCAATTCTTTGAGACTAATCCTAGATTGTCCCATGTAGAATTGTTCATGAAATAGCCTTTCCAATTGAGTCCAAGTATGAATTGAATGAGGGGGAAGTGTGGTAAACCACGTGAAGGCATTTTTAGTGAGGGAATTGGGAAAAAATTTCATTTTTAAATCTTCATTATTTGCCAAATTCCCTGCCTCTGCCAAATATCTGGCAATATGTTCGACAGTAGATTCATTAGTATCACCAGCAAATTTTGTGAATTTGGGAATCTTCCATCCCCTTGGCAATTCTGCCTGTAATACATATTCAGACAAGGGTGACACAAAATTTGGTCTATGCAACCCTGTATTCAAACCATTTTGGGCCAAAATATTTTCTACTAAATTGGCCAAGTTATTTTGCCCTGCAACATTTTCTTGTCGAACTTGCCTAAGAACATTATCAGCATCTTGGTTTCTATTAACCAAAACTACTTCTGGTTCTTGTTGTTCTCTCTCGATGCGCACTGGTTGGGCTTGGACTCCTGTTTGAATCTCCGGGTTTACACGGGGAATTCTTTGATTATTTGGAGCATCAGGGGCACCAAAAAAGTCTGCCATCCTTCCCATTTGATTGGCTAACAATAAATAATTGTCATTGGCTGTTTGTAACACAGGATTGAAGATTGTGCCAATCTGTTGGGTCAACGCGTTCACCATGTCATGGTTACTTTCGTCCATTTGTTGCCTAAGTACATTCATAGAATTATTAGTCAAGTTCAGAGAATTTCCCCTATTTCCCATCGCAGAAGACGAGGGAGAACTTTCTAGAGAAGGCCAATTATACAAGCTTGCCATCGTTGTCGTTGGCATCCCAAATTGTGGGTTTCTAGGCAACCAAGGAGGTCTCGACGGAGTTCCACCAATTTGACTACCGTCTGTATACCCATGCATGTGTGATATATTCGTTGGCATGGATGATACATTCATTTGTGTCATCATTGCACCATTCGTATTTGGAGGAACAAACCCTCCTGCCATACTCGACGTAGTGGCAGACATTGTTGATCCACTGGCACTTGCGCCAATGGTTCCAGAACTTATCACAGGATTTGTACCCCCACCATTAGGATTATTGCTTGGGATACTTTCAGAAGTTGTAAAATTCAGGGCAAGATTTGTTGACCCACCAGTAGGATTGGCGCCAGGATTGCCAGTTATTGGTTGATTTGGTTGCCCTGTCGAATTTGGAACAGGATTGGTTTCTGTCCCATTATTGTTATTATTATTATTATTGTTGGGGTTAGGATTGTTTGGTGGTCTCGCCATTCTGGAACGAGGACGCTTTGGTATATTTGAAAAAACTGGAAGGGACTTACCACTCCTCAAACGCATATACAAATATACAAACAATCAAAGTACAAACACCAAACAACAAATTTTGTATGAAAAATTTTCAAAAATTCACTAAGTAAAAATACACAATCCAGAGGTCCCACTGGGCGTGCCAATTTGTTTACCCCGATTTTTAGTAAACAACCGCTAGTTTAATTATTACAAGAGAGATCAACTAGTAAATCTCGGGACATATGGATTGTGTGGAAGATGATGAAAGCATATTCATATCTTTGGGTTAAATCGGACAATTTGAATGAAAGTAAAAGCATTTGACGCAGTCAAATGGTTTGTTTTAAAAGTAAAATGTTTCAAAGTTAAATTTGCAGAAAACTTGTAAATGAATTGCAAATAAAGTTTAAAGAAAAGACTTTGAAAAGTAAAACATGCAATGAAATAAATTGCAGAATGTTTAAAGTTGCAGAAAAGCTTTAAATTTGCAGAAAGCTTAAATGACAAATTTTAAAGGAAAGCAAGTAATCAGTACTTGAAAAGTAAATTGCATTTGACAATGTAAAAATGTTTACAAAGATTGGTTACACAGATTCGTACATGTTCCTTTCGGCATTCATTTCGCTCGTTGACATGGGTACTCTGAATATTTTAGGAATTTGCATGTGTATTGAATTGTGGACCCGTTTCTTCTATCAGAAACTATTATTTATAGGCAAACTAACATAACTGCTATAAACCTATAATTTGCCTAACTATGCTCCACGTGTCTTGACAATTTGAATTCCCTTTGACACCTGGCGAACCCTTCAAACGTTACTCATTTTGAATATTTTGCTAAGTCCAGAGTACGCTTCTTTCGTTCTGCACAGTACGTTAGACAAACAAACATACACACGTACATATATATGCATATATATAGTTTTCGACCATTACCAGTTAGTGTCGAAAATATGCTTTTACACAAATAATATCTTGTCGAACCCGACAAGCTTATTCAGACAACACACGTTCTGTCGAATTCGACAGAACTCTAGGCTTTGACAAGCAACTTTGCACATTAAAAGTCTTTGATGTCAAATGCCTTGATTTTCTCTTGATTTTCTCTTGATTTATTGCCAGAATCAGTTTCCAAGAGAATATTAAAAGGCAATAATATACATTAAATGAGATTTCATCATTTCATTCTAATTCATTAATGCCTGTCGAAAATACAGGCTAACAAATGTACAGTTTGTAGTTTACAAATTATTTGTAGATTATGTAACTAGTTCAGATTTGATTATGTTACTCTAATGGTTTTCCAAAGTCTAAAGATGAATAGTGGTTCCAAAGTCTATGTTCGACAAAATTTCATTTCCTATAGAATCTGATTTACATTACCATAACATGTCATTGTGAATTATCCTCGAAAAGGAAAATTTCACAACAAACTAAGATATGCAGAACTTAATTTAATCCATGTCAAGTTTTAATTATAATATTTTTTAATTTATTTATTTTATCATCAAAACGCACGCACACATGCACACGTGAGTGCACACACGGACAAAGTAAAAAAAAATAGTATCCCTAGAATTTTGGTGCCTGTTTACCCCGATTTTTAGTAAACAACCGCTAGTCTGATTATTACAAGAAGGATCAACTAGTGAATCCTGGTACATATGGATTGTGCGGAAGATGATGAAAACATATTCATATCTTTGGGTTAAATCGGATAAGTTGATAAAAAGTAAACAGCATTTGACGAAGTCAAATGATTTGGTTTAAAGTAAAATGCTTCAAAGTTTAAATTTGCAGAAAACTTGTAAATGAATTGCAAATAAAGTTTAAAGAAAAACTTTGAAAAGTAAAACATGCAATGAAATAAATTGCAGAATGTTTAAATTGCAGAAAAGCTTTAAATTGCAGAAAGCTTAAATGAAAGGCAAGTAATCAATACTGCAGAATGTAAATTGCATTGACAATTGTAAAAGTGTTTACAAAGGATGGTACACAGATTCATACATGTTCTTGTTTGCATTCATTTCGCTCGTTGACATGGGTACTCTGAATTTCTAAGGAATTTGCATGTATTATGAATTGTGGACCCGTTTCTCATATGAGAAACTAATATTTATAGACAAACTAACATAACTGCTATAAAACTACAATTTGCCTAACTATGCTCCACGTGTCTTCTGAATTTGAATTCCTTGGATACCTGGCGAACCCTTCGAACGTTACTCACTTTTGAATATTTTGCTAAGTCCAGAGTACGCTTCTTTCGTTCTGCACAGTACGTTAGACAAACAAACATACACACGTACATATATATACATATATATAATTTTCGACCATTACCAGTTAGTGTCGAAAATATGCTTTTACACAAATAATATCTTGTCGAACTCGACAAACTTATTCAGTCAACACACGTTCTGTCGAATTCGACAGAACTCTAGGCTTTGACAAGCAACTTTGCACATTAAAAGTCTTTGATGTCAAATGCCTTGATTTTCTCTTGATTTATTGCCAGAATCAGTTCCCAAGAGAATATTAAAAAGCAATAATATACATTAAATGAGATTTCATCATCTCACTCCAATTCATTAATGCCTGTCGAAAATACAGGCTAACAGTGCCCTGTGTGGTCGCTTTCCTCGAACACTCTCTAAAACCCTCCTGGTGGATGCTGACTATTTCATAGCCATCAACATAATATTTTAGGTACACCAAAAATAAATTAAATTAGTATCAAAATTAACTATTTTATTATGCTATTATATCTATTATTGTTCTTAATAAACCATAATCTTTAATAGCGATGTTAATAAGTTATCCAAAGGGCATTTGCTAAGGAATCAATAATAATAGATATAATATTAACAAAGATATCTATGTAACTGCCAACTTAATTATTTAATCTCAATGTAAAACTAATTTACATTATCCTTGTCCTTAATATATGAATTGTAAGAAGAGTTTAATGAAAATATATTGACAGTGCAAAATAGTTTTACACGATTATTCAATAAAAAATTACCAATTTACCATGTCAAATTAAGAAAGTGAGATGAAATGATGTGGCGAAAAATATGGTTGTAATTGATTGACAGTGTAAAAATTATTTTACACTATCTATACATATTCTTTTTCTCATGTAAGAATAATAGAGTTAAACTCTAAAAAATAAAAATTAGTCAAAAATAAACAAACAGATTATGTCATTTTCTAAAAAAATAAGTTTGCTATATCCTCCCATAGAAACCAATAAATTGGTGAAAACATATATGAAAAACAAGAAAAATAACATAAACCATAATCTTTATATATATTGATGATGATATATTGATTGATGATTGTTTTCTGTAATTTCATTTTTAAGATTGTTTTTGTAAATTTCAATCTTTTAAATATTGATGTTGTGTTTCTTGTGAGTTTAACTCAGCTGGTAAATACCTCATATTATATATACAGAGATTGATTTCAAACAACTCATTTATTCGCCTTAAAGCAATGTTTTAAAAACCGGACCGGTCATCGAACCGGTAGAGTGCTGGTTTATTGGTTCATTGGTCGAACCACTGGGTCACTGGTCGAACCGCATGACTAAACCGGATGACTCGGTCAATATAAAAAATAATTATATGTATTAAATTAGATGTAGTTAGTGATTATGCATCTATTTATTTTAATTTTTTTAAAAAAATTATAGCATATATATTCTAATTGTAAATATAACAAATTAGAATAATTATTTCCATAAAGAAAATGAAAAAAAAAATCAAATGTATTTATTAAACAAATCAAAACTTGTGAGAAATTCTATTTTCATATAAAAATAATAGCAATATACTGAATTAAAAGTAAAAATAAGCACAAATGAATAATTTAGCATAGTGGTAGCATGCATCTCCTTTTATGAGGAGGTCACTAGTTCAATATTTGCTGATGACAATTTTATTATGTTTTTGAACATTTAAAATCTTCTTTAAAAAAATGCATGCATGTTATGTTACTAAAAAAAAAGCACCTTTTAATAAATAAAAAATAATTAAGCGCACATTTAAAAACACAAATTTCCAAAAAAAAATGAAAAAATTCCAGCTCGCACGTTAAACCGGCCGGTTTAGAAAACCGTCGGTTCGCCGGTTTTCCCGATTTTCACCGGTTCAACTGCATGTCTGGTCCAGTAATCAGACCAGACCAGTTACCCTCCGATTCCCGGTTCAACCGGTTCGACCGGCCGGTCCGGTCCGGTTTTTAAAACACTGCCTTAAAGTTGAAATTTTTGCCACTAAACTATTTGAAAGAAAATACTTTTTTTTTTGACAATTTGAAAGAAAATACTAATTAATATTGTGAAATTCCCTACTATAACAATTTATCACCCCACTTTTATAATGGTTTGTGCGTGAAAAAGTAGTAAAATATTCTAAACTCAAACATCTATGTAACTTAATTATTTAATCTAAATGTAAAACTAATATACATTATCTTGTCCTTAATCATGAATTGTAAGAAGAATTTAGTGGAGATGAATTGACCGTGTAAAATAGTTTTACACAATCAATCAATAAAGAATAACTAATTTACCATATCATATTAAGAAAGTGAGATGAAATGAGATGATATGATAAAAAATATGATTGTAATTGGTTGGTAATGTAAAATGATTTTACACTATCTGTGTAATATTATTTTTTTCTCATGTAAAATGATAGAGATTAAACTCTAAAAAATAAAAATTAGTCAAAAATAAACAAACAGATTATGTCATTTTCTACAAAAAAATAAATAAGTTTGCTCTAAAATAAAATGAAGCACAAGGGAAACGACATCGTTTAAGTGATCACTTGTTAAACTTAAACCCAGTCTGTGTTGTCTTGTTCTAGAATCTCTTCTTCTTCTTCTTCTTCTTCTTCCATATCACCATTTCTGATTCGACATGGCGGCTTTCTTAAGGAAACTCGCAAGCTCTACTCCGATCGCATTCGCCGCCCAATCCAAATCCTCCCGTACTAATTTCCACCTACCCTTCACCGCTATCGCCGCCATTTCCGGCGGATTCTCATATCTCTACTACTCTTCCTCTCCCAATCTCGTAACAACTTTTCTTCCTCTTCTTCTCTGCTTCTAATCGAATCATCGATCCTCTATCATTCTAATCAATTTTCTGCTCACTTTTTTCAGGTTCACTCAGATCAAATCGCTCAAGAGGATATTAAACCTCAAAATATCGGTGAGTTTCGGATTATTGTGGCAAAGACATTTCTGTCCCTCCCTATAAATATAAATTATTGAGTTTTTTTATTATTTTTTGCTTCCAATGTGTGATATACAGTGGCGACTCTAGGAATGTTAGAGAGCCTGGGCACAATTTTGAAGGAAATTTTATCAACCCAACTTCCGAATACAATAATATTTAAACCATATTTTCAATATTTAAACAAGAAACGACAAAAAAAAAGGGATGAAATATAACATACCAATAGTGTACTACATAAAACTAGGAGGCACAATCTCATTTGAATTAAACTCGTTGGCCACATTAGGTGGTGGTTCTTCTACTTCGGCTTTCGATTGCACAATATTCACATTCTCAATACTTGCTCTAGGAACCAAAAACTTCCTCATTTCTGAAAACTAAAACTTCCTCAATGATATGAATACTCCTAGTTAACTAACATAAACATTCAAAACAGCTTATTCAATTATTATTTTTGAATTAGCAAATTTATTAGACTTCCTGTAGTACAAGAGGTACCAAGAGGAGCAACAAACAGAGAGCTATACAAAGGCCAGAACCAAGGCCATAAACAACTACCAGTAGGACAAACAAACTGCCCCACTAGAACTAAAGCCACACGCACGCCCTGCTAAAAACTATAAGCACCTAACAAGCAAAATACAACACCCACAGAAGCTAGAAAACACACGCAGCCAATGCCAACACCACTAACAACAATACTGGCAACACTAACAACAATAGTCAATAACCAATCCTAGTTGTCAATCAAAATAGCTTATTTATATAATCACTTAACAATCAAAATAGCTTATTTATATAATCACTTAATAATCAAAATAGCTTAACAATCGTTTGTCTATGAAATCAACCATCAAACAAAGATTCTAAATTCTAGAAACAGAAACATAAAATAGAATTTGAGAATTTGCTTACCTCGAATCGAATCGAATCGAATCAGCAGCGAGAGTGAGAGAGATGGAGAGCAGTGGTGCGGCGGCGAGATGGAGAGAGGGTGAGAGCGGACAGCGGTGGTCTGGACGGTTAAGCACTGGTGCGGCGGTGACTCGCCGCCGGCGAGAGAGACTGAGAGCGGTCGAGTGAGATCGAGAGAGAGAGGTGAGAGGCTGAGAGCTCGTACGCGTTGTTTCTTTGTTTTTTCCCTTGTTATGTTTGTTTTATTAATTATTAAAAAAAAAAAAAAAAAAAATATAAAAGGGGCAGCCCGGGCACGTGCCCAGGCATGCCGCACGGCATAATCGCCCCTGGTGATATAGAAGGTTTTGCATTTTTTTGTTTTTGTTTTCAGCTCTGGTTCCTGATAAATGGGTTGAATTTAAGCTGCAAGATACTGCCAGGGTCAGTCAAAATACCAACTTATACAGGTAAGTATATATCCTATAGGACAAATCGTGAACTTGGATGTATCTTCATTACCTCCACATATCGTGTAAATGTAGTAATGTGTGCATGTTTATTCATGTCATGTTTATCTTAAATCAATGTTGAGTATGAGCTTCCATAAGAGAAGCGTTTAAATTAAACATGTTTATCTATAATTTTTGTATTAATCAATGCATAATAGTAATAATGGAGAGATAGAGTGAGATGTTAGCCGCATGATCCAAGCAGGGTGCATGAAATGGAGAAATGTTCATGTGATTTGTGATAAAAAAAAGTACCATTCAAGCATAAAAGAAAATTTATAAGACGTGCATCGTTGCATGGGACTGAATGTTAGGCGGTGGAGAACTAAAAATAGAATGTTATGATATATGTGTGGTTACACAATGCAAAGGTAGGATTAGGAATAATATCTTTGGAATGAAACTTGGGGTGGCTCCCATTGTAGAAAAGATGAGAGT
This sequence comes from Trifolium repens, assembly GCA_030408175.1. Classification (NCBI taxonomy): domain Eukaryota; kingdom Viridiplantae; phylum Streptophyta; class Magnoliopsida; order Fabales; family Fabaceae; genus Trifolium; species Trifolium repens. Next base: position 47,655,840 of record CP125851.1, read on the forward strand.
CGTCTTAGGTGATTTGGGCATACGTGGAGAAGACCTATTGAATCCTTGATTATAATGGTAGACTAGATAAAGGATAGTCTAACAATTATAGGTAAAGGGAGACAAAAATGGATCCTCTGTAGCTGCTTTACCTCTCCTAATCTAACGGCTCAGCAGAAGGTTGCACCATAAAGCTCTTGTAGAGGATCCTTATCCCATCCACTATAGCTTTTTAAGCAATTTGTAAAAAAAAACCGTTGTTAGGAGAACTGAAATGCGTATCATAGTATGTACTGCAACCGAAGCTTAAGCTGATAACTTAGGGATCAAATCATACAAGATGTGGATTCATAGATGTTGCATGTATACATTATCATATAGTTTTTGTCTAAAAAATAATTATCATATAGCTAAATGAACTCAATATTTTAATTTCATGCGAGAAAATTCCTTATAGGTTTCATCTTGTATTTAAATATAGTTGTATCTCTAACTCTGCAACTGTATTTCTATATGCCAGGTTTTCGTTTGATCCCACTAAGAAGTTGGGTTTGGATGTTGCTTCTTGCATTCTTACAAGGTGTGATAAATTGCTGATAGTTTATATGATTTTGCTATTGAGGATTGTGTGTGCGCATTTCACTACAATGTAGACTAAAAGTTCATGTACAATTGCAGGGCTCCATTGGGACAAGATGCTGAAGAAAAACCAAAATATGTCATACGTCCGTAAGTTTTCCTGTTGAGACAGTGAGCGTACTTCGTGTTCTGATCTTTCTTTATTCTGGCACCTGATTCCATAACCTTCATGGCAGGCTGTGTTGAGTCTAAAAACGTGTGTGATTATTACTAATATTCTTAAACTGTAGGTTTCATTTGCTTTCTCACTGGACTATTTTCTCTGCCACTGATTACCTTAGTATGATTAATTTCTTGAGCTTTTAAGATGCCCTGGCACCCCTTTTAACCCCGGCGTTGTTGGTGCTGAATGTTGTTAGTAACCTAGGGAAAATCAAAAGAAAATACAAAGAATCAACTGAATAGAAATGTATTAATAAAAACTGGACAGGAAATGGTGAATAGAATTCTCCCCAAGGGTTTCCCATCAAAACGTGTCGCCTTTCACAACTGTCAAATGTACAGAATGTAATTTTCTTACTAACTAAATGCACATAAGAAATGTCTGTGAAAATATTCATTCCAGGTGCATTATTTCCACTTATGTTGTCCTGAGAAATTTGCTTTGCTGTAAATTTAATAAACATAGATTGGAGGGCATCATATACTTTATTTTCTCCTTAAAAGACAGTTTTTGCATTAGTCGTTGCTTCTGTACTTTTTACTTTGCTTTATTTCTGTCATGTTACTCCTTTTCTGCTTCCCTTTGAAATAAGTGTCATTCCCGAACTTCACAATAACAATGTAGTGGAACTTTCAGCTTGGAATAATGTTATGTTCTTAATGTGAAACTTTTATCCTACTCATACCACGTAGACAATTGAACAGTAACATATATATTGTGCACAATATATCATAACACCGATGAAGGGTTTAGTTTATGCCTTTGCGGACAAGATTTCATGATTTAATATAGTTACATCAATGTTGTTAAAACCGGACCGGACCGGCCAGTTCAACCGGTTCGACCGTGAACCGGACCAGTTTCCGGTCCGAACAACCTCCCTAAACCGTTAGTCCAGAGAACCGGGGAAAAAATATACAGAACCGGTCAGAACCGGTGCGAACCGGAAAAACCGGTGAACCGATCCCGGTTTTAAGAAACCGGCCGGTCCAGTTTTCTTCTGTTTTTTTCCAGAATTTTTTTTTAAAAAACAAATTTGTTTTTTACTACTTTATCAGCTTATATTTTGAAATGTTTGAGTTAAACAGTTTTCTTCTTTTCTCATACAAGCAATTCCTTTTTCTTATATTGTTCATTCCATCATTTCTCATATAATTGATTCTCTCATTTCTTTCCCATTTTTTTTCTTATGTTCATCAGAAAAATAACCACAATCTACATATAGAAGATGTTGATTTTAAAAAAAGAAGAGGGGAGAAAGAAATGAAGAACTAGGAAAAGAAGAAGGACAATTGTTAGTAAAATGAAAAGGAATTTCCTGTAAAAAATAATGAAGAGAAAGAAGAATTAGTTTCCTGTAAAAAAAATGAAGAAGGCAGTATGGTAGAGAGGTGGTGGCGGCTGCTTGTGTCCTTCAAATAATAATAGGTTTAGCTTTTAGGGTTAATATTAGTAGTGTATTTATATAAGTATATTTGGGCCATATAAACTATGACTTTTCTTTTGCTTTACGGCCCAAAAGAGAGAAAAAAAATGATTCATGTTCTTTTTTTGTTTTAATTCAAGAATTCATGTTTTAAATGTCCACTTAATTAATATACTTATGACCTTACCAAAAAAAATTAATATACTTATGACTATTGATTAATTTCTATATATATGTTTATACAATAATTAGATTATATTTATTTATTGACACAATATAAGTGTGAATATTTATTTAATTAGTATCCGGTTCTACCAATTTAATAACGGTTGAACCGGTCCAACCGGTTGACCCATAAACCAGTGGTCATACCGGTTCGACCTCCGGTCCGGTTCTTAAAACATTGAGTTACATTCTTAGTTTGTAAAAGTAGATGGCATTCTATAAGAGGCCTTAAAGACTGCAAGACCATCCATACGTAAAAGTACTGGATTAGTCAGGAACTTGCCCTTAACTCCCCTTTATTATTTATCTTGATGGTGAGAAAATAATGGAATACTAAAATTTAAAAACTTCCACTCAATGTCAAGATTATGCTTTAGATTGTTGTGGTTTCTTGCTTATTCTTGAGGTTTCATGGAGATTGATTGACTTAGGAGGGTGTTTGTTTCTGAATCTTCAGGTATACCCCTATATCAGATCCAGAATCCGAGGGATATTTTGATTTGTTAATCAAGGTATGTCACCATTGGGGCATTACTTTTCTTATCTTTAAGATCATCTAGCAGGCCAATTTTAAAGAGGCACTTCGGTGATATATTTTCAAATTGTTGCAGGTGTATCCTGAAGGAAAAATGAGCCAGCATTTTGCAAGCTTAAAACCAGGTGACGTGGTTGAAGTGAAAGGGTATGTCATACTTATTCACGATACGAATTCAAGTTTAGAACAATACTTTTCATGCTTACACTTTCTATAATAAAGGCATTATTTCTTTCAGGCCCATTGAAAAGTTCAGATATACTCCTAATATGAAGAAGAGCATTGGCATGGTAAGCATATTTGCATCGGTTGTTGTTCAACACCATCAATTTAAGTATATTAAGCTTGTTTGGTAGCCTGTAGAGAGTTACAAACATGCCTTTTAATTTGAAAAGGGAAATGAAGAATTTTTACTTCCCCAAAAGTATGTTTGAAATGCCTGCCATCGATCTCTCCTAATTCCTAAATCCTAAACATGCACTTTATGCCTCTCACTTTGTTCTTCTATGTTTATTCCATTCACTATTCACTATAATGGTATTAATGCATTAACTTCATGAAACCTATCTCATTTTGCTTTCTTTAAGGGTTATGATTTATAATATGATAATATGAATACCTTAACTTCATCATGCAGATTGCCGGTGGCTCAGGAATTACTCCTATGCTTCAGGTAATTGAGGCTGTATTGAAGAATTCTGATGACAAAACTCAGGTAGGTTGCAAACTTCTACATTACAAACCCCCAATATATACATTATATAGTCTGTCTTTCTTTATTCTTAATCATGTTATGCAATGAATAAGTTATGAATTCATTTTGTTCTTAATTGATTGAAACATTTTGGGAAACTTCATTTGTATTACTGGAAATGCACTGGGGTATTTTGTTATGCATATGAAGTATGAACAATTGCTCTGTGATATCCATGAGAATATCACATCTGATGGTGGCCTTGTACATATACAGATATCATTGATTTATGCTAATGTCTCCCCAGATGACATACTGCTTCAACAGAAGCTTGACATTCTAGCAACAAGCCAACCAAACTTAAAGGTAAAATTCCTGTTTAGAAAAGATACTACAGTTAGAATCTGTCATTATTTTGAGTAAATTAATCATTTTTTAAACAAAATAATTGCAGATATTCTACACCGTAGACAATCCAACAAAAAATTGGAAAGGAGGTGCAGGTTACATATCAAAGGATATGGTTGTGAAAGGCTTACCTGCTCCTAGTGATGATACTCTTGTACTTGTGAGTTTTGCTTTTCTTGTAAAAGCTATATAGCATTAACAGAACTCTTCTAATAGATTCAAACAATTCGAACCTTCAGGGAAATTAATATATTTTTTTCTTTTATGGAGAATATTTAAGTATTTATATTTGTCTAATGGTTAAAATCACCCATATAAAGATTAATATAGCACTTCCACAACCTGTTGTTTTGATTACTCCTATAGATTGTTAAGCTGCATAGCTGCATTTAATCGAAGCAACTGTGAGTACATATGAATTAAATTGAATGGTCTTCCCCGGGGAAAATAATGCGCGGCATTACGATTTTATTATATTTTTTGTGTCGAGAGTGAGATAAATTGATGTAGGGGAAATGTGGTCTCGGTAGAACCCAGGATCACTGGATCAAGTAGTCCCCAATAGGATTTAATGCTACTTGAATCAAGGCTCCTCGGCTATTGAGTTCAAAACTTAAATGATTTGTATGAGATGAGAGGCTTATGTCAGATAGTCTGTTTTTCATATTTTTTTATGTCATTGTTTTTCATCTTTTGCTGGTAGGTAAGGTTTATAAGGGAATGGACTGTAGTATCATTTATGCTAAACTTCTGTTGTATATGCTCAACCTTATTATCACCTGCATTTCAGGTCTGTGGTCCCCCTGGGATGATGAAACATATATCTGGTGAAAAGGCCAAGGACTGGACACAAGGAGAGGTATGAAATTAAATTGTGAGCCGTGTCTGATTTTATTTCTTGGATCTTTGTAGTCACCCACTTTCTGTTTTTTTTTTTTTTTTTTTGCAGCTATCTGGCATACTCAAAGAAGCTGGGTACACTGAACAAATGGTTTACAAATTTTGAGAAATTATGGTTTTTAGCATGTGAAGCGTGCATGACAAGCATAAATTGATCGTTGCGGAATTCGTGTACTGAAGTAGTTTTCAGAAGAAAAACAGTTAGCTGCAGATGAAAATTTTAACATGAAATAAGTGTAGAATTTGCAGAGCATATAGAATTATTGATTGTGCAAGTGCCTCCTGAATTTTTGCAATTTTGTGGCGTGGATGTCAATAAAGAGTATGTTGTAGGGGTTAACTTCTCCCACTCACTTGTCTTCTAATGTTTAGGGTCTGATTATATGTGCTTTTTGAAAATAAAAAATGTTTTTAATTAAACAAAATTTTAGAAAATTTACAATAATTGTACAAGTTCTTTTGTGAACAAACAAAAACTTTAGAATGCGTTTGGTGAGGGATTTGAGTAGTATCTTTGAGGTTTTAGCTTCGATGCATCCCAAAAAAAAACTTTAGATATGTCAAAAATACCAATTATGCGGTTCATGAACAATCTCATGTGAATAATTACTACAATGAAACTTAATTGGAACTGAGCTGCGGTAGTAACAACAAGATCTTACTTTATTCGTTGCCTCTTTCCTGCCATGAAGGACACCACCATTAACAACACTTCTCATCGCAATACACATAAACAACTTCCTAATACTCGTTAATGATATTTATCGTGTCATGTCTTCCTAACAATCTATTCTACAACTTTCCCTTCATCGTTTCTGGAGAGTCCGATAATAAATTAATGTCATTCTCTTTTTTTGAGTTGGAATCCTTTCTATTTTATCTCTCCATTATCTCTCTCCATTACTATAGTTTTTGAGTTGGAATCCTTTCAATCCATATGATATGATTTCTCTCCATTATCTCTCTCCATACGAAAAACTAAAGGAGAGAAAAAATGGAAAGAATTCCAATTGAAAAAGAGAATGACATTAACTTATTACCGGACTAATTCTAAATTAATGCCATTCTCTCTGGAATTCTTTCAATCTATATGACATGATTTTTTTTCTTTTATACGTGGCTAATTCTAATTGGAGGTAGTAAAAATTAATTGATTGAATATTTAAGTTTAATCAAGAAATAATAAAGAAGGGTAATATAGAACACAACACTCAGTAACATAGTCTGTGACCGAGAAATTTTTTTGGTTATTAAAGAAAGAGGACCTAGTGGTTTAATGTTCGGCCAAGATTAAGAACAATTTCATACGTCTATTCAAATTGTTTCGACTTAAAACATTACACACTTTTTGGTATAAATGTGTGTGATTTTTGTTAAACACAATTTTTTTCCTAAAATGTTCGCAACTACAGTCACAACATCAAAGTTTTTTTTATGCCTCCACGATTGCAACACAACTGCAGCCGAGGCCATATCAACTGCAATTCTTCGCAATACCAAGCATTACAATGTGGCCATGATTTAAAACATTGTTAACATCATATACAAGTCCTAGGATCATATAGAGTACTTGGATGTTTGTTCTTTATAGCATCAACATTTCATATTAAAGACATGTCTAAATGTCTGACTCATTATTGACATTGATAATTATATACAATCATTTTTATTTTCTAAAATTATCATCAGTGTCAACGTGTTATCATATATGGTGTCGGCGTCTATGCTTATTTTGTTATATTCATCAACTTGTAAGAATCTTCTCTTATAAAGAAAACATGAATTTGGTGAAGAAACTGAGGGTTTGCTGTTGTAATTTGTTCAAATTTGTTGTTTTACATAAATAAATAATAATAAAAGGTTTTTCCTTTTGCCACCCTATGAGTTACTCGCGCGCCCTACAAAATGATCAAAATACCCTTCGGTGGCTTAAGTCACGGATGTTATAATTGGTAGGGTGTTTTGGGGGTGTTCGTAGCACAAGTCACGGATATGGGTATTTTGGTCATTTTGTAGGGTGCGCCCCAGAAATCATAGGGTGGCAAAAGGAATAATCTAATAAAAACAAAAGCTGTTTGATATGGATCTTTCAAAACATGGGCTGATCCACAGAGTCCAAATTGAAAGCCCAATAAACTCACTCCAGTACTTGCTGCTGGTTATTTGAAATTAACGAAATGGTTCGTTCACTTTCTCTCATTCTCGCTTCCAATTCCATTATCGTCTCTCTCACATTAACACAAGTTGTAATCGCAATGTTAATGTAAGATCGATCAAATCTTGATCGCATTTTCCGTATACGAACGAACATGGACGAAGATTTGTTGAAGCGTAACACAGATTGCGTTTATTTCTTGGCTTCACCCCTCACTTGCAAGAAGGTTTCTTCGCTATAATCGCTCTTTCAAATTCTTATTTTGTTGTTTATTTTCGTTATAATGTTTTCGTGTTCAATTCTCATTGTTCATTCTTTTCTAATGCATTTTCTCTAACCCTATCGTCGTCACATTTATCGATTTTCGTAAATTTAGCTTTTGTTTCCGTTTTCAGTTAGGTTAGATATTCATTATAATATACAATGCTCAGTGTTCTCAAACTTATTTGATTTCTATTTTTGTTTTTAATTACTAGTTATGTAACTCGAGATTCGATGCATTAAGCTCTGTGTATTTTAAATTTGTGTTTGCAGGGTGCAGAGTGTGAGTATAGGCACCATGAGATTGCGAGGCTTAACCCGAGGGATTGTTGGTACTGGTTATCGGGGAATTGTCTTAATCCGACTTGTGCTTTTAGACACCCTGTGAGTTCTTCATTGCTTTTTTTGGCTTGTATTTGTGTTAATTTTTTGCATATATGAGTCGGAATGTATGAAACTGTGATAGTAAAGGCACGGTGGTGAATTGTATAGCTGTAAAAATAATGGGCCTGTAGTCCTCACCTTTGTAATGTTTCTTATGTATTGAATTGAAAGACTTCGTGTTTAACAGACCAGGCTAACAACTTGAATTATACCTATATTGAACCTGTGCAACAGACAAAGTGTCGTGCTTAATCTGTCTCTTGTCTTGTTCATATAGAAGATACATTTATGTATTATGTGTGCATGTACTTTCTTGTCAATGGAAACACACATTTTATTTTGTTGTGTTTCTCAAAATATCAAAGTGGAAGGCACAAAATCATACATCATCTCCATGTTTAGTATAATGAGTTGAGACCCATTGTGCAAAAGTGCATCTTGTGTAATGTTCTAAATTATTTGCATCTGCTCTTACCTTGTAGTTGTCTTGATGATTTTGGTTCCTTAATTGATTTTACTTTGATGATTAAAAATGTCAAACCAATGAACAGGCATATCAAGTTCACTGCTTTAATAATATACCGTAAAATGCTTCTGTTACTATTATACTTCCACAACCCCCCTCTAGATTTCATATTCATTATTTTCTCTTGTTTAATATTAATGCCTTTGCTCAGCTGTTATCACGTCAATTTATTAATTTTTGTAATTATGTCAGCCATTGGATGGGCACGCTGGAGTGCCATCTGAACCTGCGCAATCTTCGTTACCTGCAACTGCAAATAAGACAATGGTTCCGTGTTATTTCTTCTTCAATGGGTTTTGCAACAAAGGTAACAGATGCTCATTTTTGCACTGGACTGATACTAGCTTGCTAGCTGTAAAGCCTTTGAAGAATGACAATGTAAAGCCTCTGAAGAATGACAATGGAAGCATTAATGAACTCAACAACTTAGAAAACAAAACTTCAGGAAATAAAACAGTTGCATCAAAACCAAGCGAAACACATTTTGACCAACCTTTATCTGCTCCAAAAGCATTGTCTGATATTAAACTTCAGCCTAAGGAAGATCTTCAGCTACCACTACCCAAAAATGCTAAACAGAAAGATGATTGCTTGGAAGTATCTGCTTTTGACTATAAAGAAGCTCCCTCGAATCTGTCAGACTCTCCGTTACCAGATGATGACTATGCTCATAACAAGTCTCAGTCAAGTACTGAGCAGAGTTCAGAGGAGCAGGAAGATAGTCATGTAGAGCCTGAGGAGCGATGGGAATCCTCCCCTGGATTTGATGTTCTTGTTCATGATGAATCTGGGAACCTGGGTTATGAGAATGATTCTGAATATTTGCCAGTGCTTGATATGGATGATCATGAACTGAATGAGCAATACTCGGGGTATGAACTTAAAAAAACAGATGAGTACGATACCATGTGCTCGGACGCTGATATTCTGTATGAACAGGGAACATGCGATGATTACAGATGTTTTGATAGAGATTTTACTAGTGCCAATGAAAGGAAAGTTTGTGGTTATTCCAGAGAAATGGTATTAGATTCTATATTTTCCAGGAAAAGGGTTCGGATGTCAGCTGCTGAGATGGCTGCTTATGACTCTGACTTAGATCTACGTGACCATCTGAGAAGACGCAGAGGGGTCAATGACCCCCCTGTCACAGGTTTCTTAAGAAGACATGAGTCATCTTCTTTGATGGTTCGAAACCGAGAAAGGCATCAATGGCAAGGCATTGGTCAGCGGCAAAACAAAAGATTAACATCACAATTTGGATTTAGTTCAATCAGAGAGGTTGAAGATCTTTCAATTGCTAACAAGCAGAGATTATTTAGGCCTTCCCAACAAAATAGGCCAAGAAGTCATTATAGAGAAAAACCAGCTAAACGGCCATTTCATTCATCTAAAAAAAAAGTATCCAGGAAACCAGTTGCGAAGCAACGGAACTTTATCCAGGAATCTGGTACATTTTCAGGGCCCAAGACTCTTGCAGAAATAAAAGAAGAGAAGATGAAGGCTGGTAAAAGTTCACACTGTGAAAGCTCCTCAGCTGGTTTTCAGAATCCCAAACCTCTGCACGAGATTCTTAAAGACAGAAGGACCGTGGATTGAGTAAGATGGCAAAATCTGCAACAATTGAATCATGAGATTAAAATGACCGATGATTCACAAGACTATTATTTTTAATGAAGATAACGAGGTTAAATTGGCTGTTGGAGGCGCTTTCTTTTAATTTTTGGTTGAAATAGGAGGTGCTTTCTAGCATCGTTTAGTGTACTGGGTAATGACCTTATCATTGCCATGGTTATATGGTGATATGTTTTTTGTTCGAGTGAGAGTAGGTTACGAGAAGTGAAGAAGATAACTCTTAGATAAGCAGTGTTTGACTGGAAGAGATATCTTCTGTAGTTAGTTTAGGGAGTGGATCACTGATTTGCATGCATTTTTGTGTGATTTTGGCCTACTTTTTTTGTCTATAAAGCTGCTTATGAATTTTCACTACTCACTACTTTTTGTATGTGTTAATCGTCCCATCTTCTTGGCGTTTCTTACAATTTGTTGCTGCTATGCATACAAATATATCAGGGAAACAAATTTAAACTTACACTTATGAATATATTAAAAAGAAAGGGTGTTTATGAATTTTGAGTATCGGTTCGTGGATAATTTTCCTCTACATACACATGCAACTTAATTATTTAATGCATTGACAATGCATGGAATTAAAGCAGATTATTTTCAGTATCACTTTAAAGCTAGGAAATTTTCAAAGCCATGCATGATGGTAAGTGGTAACAATGGGAAAACACGGTTTGAGTTGAACCAAGCAGCGGTCAATTGGGGACTCTAAAAGTTATTGTGTTTTTTTTTTGTCAAATAAAGTTGGTGTTATTTTCTGTTTTTCTAAGCAGTTGGACCATCTGATTTCTGGTCCAAATGGTTGAATTGGCCGGTCAGGTCTAATTTTTAAAATATACTGTATTAGTTAACATATGGAAAAATGGAATGACGACTTGCCTAGAGCAAAATCAATTTTGCGCATGTAATGTATTAACGAAACTCTTGTACTAGTACTACCTTTTCTTCAAAAATATTTAACGTACGTTTGTACTAATGATAAAATTAATAGAGATATTTGTCAAAAAAAAAATTAATAGAGATATTACATAAAAAATAGTGTAAAAAAAGTGAAAGTCTATTTTGATCCCTCACAAATTTACGAAGGGACAATTCAATTTCTAATAAAAATGAAATCCAAATTAACCCATGATGTTTTCATATTGAGGATAAACTAGTCTCTAATTAGTAATAACAGAGAGATTAATTTGTCTTTAATATGAAAATGTCAAAGACTAATTTAAATTTTTTTTGTCTGAATTGTCCTATTTGAAATTTGTGAAAGACCTAAATGGGTCGTCACTCTATAAAAAATGGAAAATAATAACTAGTGCTTTGGAAAATGATATAGTGTACTCACAACTTTTTGATAGCACATAATCTCAAATCCCCATGCTGTTTTTTATTATATGGCAAAAGAGTAAAACAAACAAAAAAAATAAACAAATTTCCAAACAGCATTTAGATTCCCTAAATTATTATTTTTTCTTTATTTCTCTCAATCCTTAATTAAAAAAATTTACTTATCTATAAATATTTTATATTAACACTTTTTGCGGTTTCAAATATAATCGATCTATCTAATTTATTCAATGAATCTAAAAATTTAATTTTTGTTTATATTTAAAATTGGAAAGAATATTACTGATTTACTTTTTTTTTTTGATAAACATGAGGGCATATGCCCATATCTTGTAATATTAGTAATCAGTATTCAACATTAAATACATAATTCAATAATAGTCTATGTTCAAATTATACACATTAATTGCACTATTATTTTTTTAATATGCATAAAAAATGTGAAAGAGTCTTTGAGCCAAAAAATAAAATAAAAATAAGAAAGAGTCTTATAAATAAACGCGGCCAATATATATGTATTTGTCATTTTCCACAACCTCATCATCTAATAATATAAAAATCTAAACATCATCATCATCATATATATAATAATGTATTAGTTGAGGTTTAGAATTTTCCTTGAAATATTCAACCATAACACATTAGAGAGAAACAGAGAGAGAGAGAAAGAGATGGCTGAGCTGCAGAAATCATTAGCATCATTCAGGAGACAAGGTTCATCAGGATTAGTTTGGGATGATAAATTCTTGTCTGGTTTAAATCAGAATCAACTTGAAGAACAACAACAACAACAGAGTAGTGGAGGATCATCAACTGCTACTACTTTGGAACGAAGCAGATCAGCCGGAGCAAAACCATATAGGTCGGTCAACGTTGCACCACCATCAAGGGACCCACCTTCTCCTAAGGTTGCAACCTGCGGTTTTTGTGGTTTGTTTGGTAAACCTGTCGCTGCTGCTGCTAACAAACATAATCCTAAGTCAAGAAAAAGAAGGTGATATATATATATATATATATTAATTCTCCAACCTGTATGTAAATTAATGTTTGTTTGAGGGATTGATCATGTTGTTTATCCTTTATTAATTGTTTGTTTTAGTTTCAATTTTGTGTGTGTTTTATTTGGGGATTGTTAATTAATTTGTAAATTCTTAGAACATACTATGGATTAATATTGGATGTATGTCTCCGTGTGTAATAAGATTGCTCAAATTTTGTCTAAAACAAACCAATGGTTTTTCAATTTTGTGTGTGCTGTTCTGTTCATAGTCTTTTCCAATGTCAATATGCCTTTTTACTTCTGGATTTTTTTAACTTTTTGTCTTAACTGTTTATTCAGATAGAGTAGTCTAGAATCCTAACAATTAAATTAGGAAAAACACTACGATATTAGTGCAAAGTTTTCATGCTGATTAACGACGACTAATTTTCGTAAAAAAATTTGTTGGGAGTGAATTTTTCCTCCCAACCAAATATTTTGCATATTGACCATTTGCTTAAGTGGTTTATGATTTTAGAATTCTCATCACTTGAATTAATTTCCTGTTGACTGATATGTATCTAATAAAATTTTATGGTATTGGAGCGTCATCTTAAGAATAAGATGTGTTCAAATCCTAAACATAGTGATGATATATTTTTATTGAGTATAAAAATTAATATTTGAGTAGTAAATATCAAACTTAATGGTATATGTGAGTATAACTCAGTTGGTAGGGTTATCAGTATTTCATATATAGGAGTAAAAATGAAGATCAATGCTAAAAAAACTTGGTGTAAACTATTATATTGGTATCTGACTTTGTAATTTGTTATTAAATAGGTCTCTGACTCTTGCAATATTTCAAATTAGTCACGTTTTTGTCAAATATATTTCCATTTGATCCCTCCGTGAAAATTTGTTTCACTAACTGTCAGATAAGTCTTTGTTCTCAACGACTTACTATCAAAATAGTCTATGACATTTTTCAGCTTGCCATCAAATAATCCACAACTTTACCAACTTTTATCAAATAATCATTGTTTTAAGCTGATTATTACTCACATAACACTTAAATTATGTAATATCATTCATGTGACCTTTTTCACTCCACATAAATACATTTAATAATAATGTTAGAAATCTATTTGATGAACTAATTTAATGGTTTACTCAAATCTATTAAAACCAATTTTACAAAAATTAAAACAAAATATAAAGAACAAAAGTAAAAAAAAAAAGTATATTTGTAGTACTTAACATATATTTAAACTTTTAAAAAAAATCTAAATCAACTAAAACAGAGCCAAATTTAATGATTTGATGAAATCCAATTTTCCTCAAATTTGAAGTGTTAAACTATTTCAACCCTATTTTAAGCGATGAGAAAAGTTCAGTGAGATATATAAAGATATATGCCAACTAGATTGACACATATTTATTAACTCAAACAAATAAGCTAAATCTCACATATGTTAAAACAAAATAGATACAAAAAAACTTACGGGAACTAGATCAAAATTCAAGTGGAAGTTTGGAAAAGTACAACTGCCTCATTAAAAATCTTACATGTAAAATCTTAGAAAAAAACATGTGGAGGGAAAAAGAGTGCATTGCTCCAAACAAAATTAATAGAATTCTAGCAAATACATTACCTATATTAGAAGGAATCGTGTTCCAACATAGATAACGTTGACTATAAAGACCAAGATTAGCAATATCAGTAGCGCATATATATAGATGCGAGAGATAATGAAAGACATTTTCTTAGTGAGATCAACACTAAATATTCAATCATTTGTTTCTAAGATACTAAGGAACCATAATAGCATTTTTGAAGGCTAGTAACCAAAAAAGAATCAGTCTCAACACGTAGTAAAGGTCAACCCTTCATACTAGAAATTTCAATCACCATCATAACACCAATAAACTCATAATGAAAAACATATGTAACTCCAAAATTTATAACAAAACAATCTAAAGTATTGTAGCTGTCGAACTATCTCTAAAAATACCACCACAAGGACAACCAAGAGCGGCACCATCAATATTACAATTGATTATTGATCGAATAGGCTTTAGGGAAACCAATAAACTCCTTGATATGTGATGAGCATTCAAAGGATGAACTTTTATAGAGAAACCGAAGCCAAAGACTCGATAAAATTACTGATAATAGAAACACTAGTACAAATAAGATTAATTAATGGTTATAAAACTTGTATTTTTATCCTAGAAACGAGTTTGATTTCTACAATGCCAAACAATATTCATAATCGGGAGTGGTTATGGTGCATAAGTTTTTTCCTTATGCACCGTGCATAAATAATGAAAATTACTTAATGCACCCCCCGGATTGCTTAGCACACTCCCCCATATTTCTAGCGCACCCCCCAAATTTCTAATGCACCCCCTAAAAATCTGGGGGGTGCGCTAAGTAATTTGGGGGGTGCACTAGAAATCTGGGGGGTGTGCTAAGCAATTTTAGGTATTTATGCACGATGCATAAACATGGCTTATGCACCATAACTTATGCCTTCATAATCCATACAATCATAACATCAACTTATGTCCAAAATAGCTAGTACTATGAAACATTGGTCTATTGGCGGTGGAAAAATTAAAGAAAAAAAAGTGACTAGTTGAAGTCTTCATTTTGTAATTTTGTTTCAATTGGCAGAGTATCCAGCCGACGTGATAGTGTTAGCCAGCGTCAGGTTTGAGATCACTTGTCTTAGACTAATCGCCTAACACAGACAAAACGATAAATAATGTTGAATGTACAAAAGTAAGTATAGATTTATCGTCTCCACAGGAACTGATGCGATATCGATGCCGTTCAACAATTATTATCGTTTTAAGTATTGAAAAAGATGGTTGTTCATAAAAACTTGCGAAAGCATAAAAGAAGTAAATTGACAGAGAGATTGAATTGCTGGGATTAGATTTCATCAACTCATGATTTGTATTTCCCTAATCAGTTATGCAGATTTTAGCTATTCATCAATATTATCACTTATTGCTCACGTACGTTTCTGTGTCCAGATAACGACGAGGTTCACGTTGTACCTATCAATCCTCGATGTCTCGAGTGATTAATCAATGCAACAGCTATATTGTATTATTTAAACTTCCGATGTCTCGGATAATTTCAACAACACAATATCATTAAATTCCAATACACAAAGTGAATATTAATCCTAAATCTATGTCTAGAATTTAGGGTTTTAATAGATGATTGTTCTAGGTCTCGGATTCAAAAAGCATACGTCTATACCATTTCAAAACCTAGAATTAAAACATACAATTCAAGAACAACATCAAAATTGATAAATAAACTAAAACCATATATAATACCATGATCAAAAGAAATACATACACATAGAGTCAATTACACCTAATCCCAACAAAGAGAGATTAGCTACTCATTTTCATGGTAGCTTTACAAAGATTAAGGATAAAAGAGATGAACAAACTTATCAATGATGATTTCTCAACTATTGTAGTGAATCCACCTTCAAATCCCCTTGAATCTGGCTCCTAGGGTTTCCCTCTGCTTCTGCTACTCTATTACAAGTTATCTCCCAAGTCTCTCCCAAGTTATATTTTCAGAAAAATGACAGAAAGCTCTATTTATAGAGTTTCTGAAAATTAGAACTCGCTGAGCGAGTTCCAGCTCGCTCTGGCGAGTTGACCTTTCTTCACCAGAGGGTTTCTGCCACGTCATAAGTGAGTTTTGAACCGCCTTCACTCGCCCTGGCGAGTTGTTACTCGCCCTGGCGAGTTGTTACTCGCTCTGGCGAGTGTATCAGATATCCAATTTGATGCTCTCTGCCTCTACTCGCCCTGCACTCGCTCTGAACTCGCCCTGGCGAGTTAACTTCAATTTTTCTTCAAATTTCTGCACAGATGTTGAGATTTAGGGAAACTTATTTGAAAGAAATGACTTAAACAAATATGTACATTTAAGTGAGGAAAAACTAAAGAATATCTTACAAAATAGTTGATAAGTGCCAAAACTCTCCCCAACTTAAAACTTTGTTTGTCCTCAAACAAAAGTCCAAAATAAACTTTGAAAACATGGCTCAAACATCAGTAATGCATAATTCATTCAAGCTTTGCAATCAATCAACACTTAGGATGTAAATTGTTTCAAGTTTGCATGATTCAATGTGTTGCAAGTTCAAAATCAATCATTCATAATCATCAAAGAATCAAAGTATGAATTTGAAATAGTTTCAAAACTCAAGTAAGATTTCAAACTTTCCAAACCAACAAAATAATCAACTAGAATCACAATTCTCACAAGTGTTTCAACTCAAGGGTGAAGTGTTTCTCTCAATGCAAACAATGTGTTCACAACAAATCAATTCAAACATACATCTCAACATAATCACAAAACATATTATCAATCATGGATCACTAAGGACTTTCTTAAGCTTGTAATGGGGTTAGGCTACAAGAAATCATTGTTTTTCTTTGGATTCAAAGAGCCTTAAGGATAAGAGAGCATAAGCTTTGAGTATCTTCAATACTTTCCCCATTCTTTACTTTTGGTGATTCTTTTGTTTTGACACAATTTCTTTTCATTTATTTTTCTTTGATTTTCAATTGTGTGTCATATGACTTTCAATATTTTTCTTTTTCTTTTTCAATCACCATTTTCAACTACTTGATACTTTTCTCAATTTGGTCAAATAACCTCTTTCTCCCCAACTTGTTTTCAACCTTACATAAACTCAATGCTCAATCATCCTAAGACAAGGGTCAAGTCATTGTTTTTCTTATTTGTGGTTCAAGGGTTCAAACAAACAAATTTTCAAAATTTTGGCTCAAGGAGGGTAACAAAGGATCACACTCTCACAAGGTAGGTTATTTTAGGCTTAAGTAGCTGCACTCAAATAGAAACATGGCCTTGATCATTTCCATGACTTCAAACACATCAAGTAATAGCAAGATTCAGTTAAAATCAACAGAGTTAAACACAATTGCCGGCTCTCAAATATATAAACAGTGAAAGGTTCACACAATCTCACCCGGCTAGGTATATGTGATTCATAATTAATCAATCATGTTAAGAAGGAATAAATGAAATCAAATTGAATCAAGCTACTTAGTTCAAATTCATCCTATCATTCAAAGATAATCATAAAAGGTTGATCTCAAACTATAGCAATTGAAAGAAAATCATTCTAATCATGCATTTGCTTTTGATTGATCACAAACCTAGACATTTCATTTCATATGCACATTACCAGTTCAAGGACTTGTTTTTATAAGAGGCTAAACATGTTCAAAAACTATTATAACATATAAGTAATTAAAAATGCTTTAAATAAAAGACAAGGAAAGAAAATTGGGTTGCCTCCCAACAAGCGCTTGGTTAACGTCGGTAGCTCGACGCCTGATATGTTAGGGTGGCCAAAATGAGACGGAAAGCACATCATCCGTCTTTTTCCTTTGATTTGGGAGGAACTCCATGAACTTGAAGTAGAGATTATGTGGAGTCCATGTCCTCCCTAATTTCTTCTTGTTGAACAAGGCACAAATTTCATCTATGACCCGATCAATCGCCGCCTTGTTCTTTATCTCCTTCTTTTGCTCATATGATTCTTCCTTGTCAAATAATCCATCATTCTCCTTTGTATCCATCACCACTTTTTCACTATCAACAGTGTTAACCTTTTCAATACATGGAATTTCTTGAGGAAGTTCTACTTCATGTGGTGTGTCCATTTCTTTCACTTTTTTCACTACACCACCTCTTTCAACTATTCTTTCTTCCTCATTTTTCTCAATATCTTCTTCCACACTCTCTCCATATTCCTCTGGTAGAATGCTATCTTTCTCATCAGGATTGGTCTGAGTGTTGGTTTGAACTTCCATGCTTTGTGTCATAGCCATTTGTTCGGCTATCTGACTAATCTGAATTTCCATATTTTTGCTCCGTGCAAGGCTGTTTTTCAGATATTGTTGGTGCTGGTCTTGCATCTGTTGCATTTGGCTTATTTGCTGCTGCATTTCCATGAATTTAATCATGGTCTCCTCCAATCTAGCCTCTGGAGTTTGCCCATAATTATCAAGAGGACACTGTTGATACGATTCATACTCATCCGGAGTATAGAAGTTGTTATAACCACGATCAGTCATGGTTTTGTTTGTGATGGTGAATCTGAAAAAGGATTGAACTAACAAGAAAAAATTCTCTGACTAGCAAAGAAGGGTTAGTACAAGCAAAATTATACAAATACTTAAAAGAATACAAATTGTTGCAATGCTTCAATATCTAAACGCCAGTCCCCGGCAACGGCGCCATTTTGTTGAATGTACAAAAGTAAGTATAGATTTATCGTCTCCACAGGGACTGATGCGATATCGATGCCGTTCAACAATTATTATCGTTTTAAGTATTGAAAAAGATGGTTGTTCATAAAAACTTGCGAAAGCATAAAAGAAGTAAATTGACAGAGAGATTGAATTGCTGGGATTAGATTTCATCAACTCATGATTTGTATTTCCCTAATCAGTTATGCAGATTTTAGCTATTCATCAATATTATCACTTATTGCTCACGTACGTTTCTGTGTCCAGATAACGACGAGGTTCACGTTGTACCTATCAATCCTCGATGTCTCGAGTGATTAATCAATGCAACGGCTATATTGTATTATTTAAACTTCCGATGTCTCGGATAATTTCAACAACACAATATCATTAAGTTCCAATACACAAAGTGAATATTAATCCTAAATCTATGTCTAGAATTTAGGGTTTTAATAGATGATTGTTCTAGGTCTCGGATTCAAAAAGCATACGTCTATATCATTTCAAAACCTAGAATTAAAACATACAATTCAAGAACAACATCAAAATTGATAAATAAACTAAAACCATATATAATACCATGATCAAAAGAAATACATACACATAGAGTCAATTACACCTAATCCCAACAAAGAGAGATTAGCTACTCATTTTCATGGTAGCTTTACAAAGATTAAGGATAAAAGAGATGAACAAACTTATCAATGATGATTTCTCAACTATTGTAGTGAATCCACCTTCAAATCCCCTTGAATCTGGCTCCTAGGGTTTCCCTCTGCTTCTGCTACTCTATTACAAGTTATCTCCCAAGTCTCTCCCAAGTTATATTTTCAGAAAAATGACAGAAAGCTCTATTTATAGAGTTTCTGAAAATTAGAACTCGCTGAGCGAGTTCCAGCTCGCTCTGGCGAGTTGACCTTTCTTCACCAGAGGGTTTCTGCCACGTCATAAGTGAGTTTTGAACCGCCTTTACTCGCCCTGGCGAGTTGTTACTCGCCCTGGCGAGTTGTTACTCGCTCTGGCGAGTGTATCAGATATCCAATTTGATGCTCTCTGCCTCTACTCGCCCTGCACTCGCTCTGAACTCGCCCTGGCGAGTTAACTTCAATTTTTCTTCAAATTTCTGCACAGATGTTGAGATTTAGGGAAACTTATTTGAAAGAAATGACTTAAACAAATATGTACATTTAAGTGAGGAAAAACTAAAGAATATCTTACAAAATAGTTAATAAGTGCTTAAAATATATATGTAATTTTAGCTACTTTTTGGCACTTATCAAATAACCCTACTCATTCTATATATTCTTTTTCTATTGGAACACACTTTTTGACACAATAAATACTTCATTGTTCTCTTCTTCATTTAAGTAGAGAAATTATAATCACTAAATTATTTGATTAAAAGAAATTGTTAAGCTTTTTTTTTGTATAAAAATTTCTGTCAAACTTTCTTTTGAAAAAATTATTAACTAGCTTTTGTGTTTATTATATGAGTTAGTAATAATATGTTGTAGCGAATTGAATCGACATGCAGGGATGGACTTGGACACAAATAATTAGTGGAGTTAAAAAATTTAGATATTATTGAAGAAAAAAATTCATCTTGATAATTCAGTTAAATAACGGAAAATATGAGATTACTACTAATACAACATTTATATTCAAAAAAAGAACAACAAAACAGAAAATTTCTATTAAGACAAAAGGAAACCAACAAAACTATATTCAAGAAACCACAAATTTCTATTCGAAAAAAAAAAGGACTATAACTATTAAATTATGCATATCACTATTGTTTGATGCTTTACAATATCCTACTTGGAACCAAAATATATAGAACCCAAAGTTATACTAGCTTATAACTTAATTAATTTATATTCCAATTTTACCCATATTATCTTACTTCAAATAATTAAATATTAATTAAACATATTTTTTACGTCATTTCATATTTATATGCTAGTTCAATTAGTAATTTTACTCAATACTATAAACTCAATTAGTTATCCTTTTTTTTTGCCAAACAAAGTCAAAGTTGATTATTATAAACTTTGACTATATAACAAAATAATATTTTACATATAAGGAAAGATTTTAAATTATCAATAATATGAACTAATATTTGGACTCATACTTAAACTAATATGTGTACGAGAGACTTACAGTCATTAATAATAAACTCTAAACTAATATTTACATTAATATTTGTACAAATATGTATACAAAATTACTTAAAATTATTTATAAATTATATATATATATATATATTTTAAAAACACTACTAGAAAAAGTTGAAATACCGATGGAATTTAGAGACGGAATTTATTTCTTCTCTAATAGAGATGGAATTAGAGACAGAAAAAACAGTTAGAGACAGAAATATTTATTTTAGAGACAGATATTTTCATTTTAGAGATAGATTTTGTCCGTCTCTAATAGTTCAGAGACGAGGAAATTACCGACGGCATCAAATCCGTCTCTAGCATGCTTAGTGACATAATTTTTGCATTTTAGAGACAGATTTTGTCCATCGATATTTAAGACTTTTCTAGTGGTGAAAAATTGGTTGGGCTCACATCATACCTTAAGCAGGTCCGCCCATGTCTACATGTAGTAATTAGAAGGAAAATGTAACAAGTGTGTCTCTGTCACAAGCCCCGTTCCTATCATTTTATGGGCTTTAGGCAAAATTTGAAAAATAACTTATTTCATTTAACATAATACTATGTTTTAATAGCGCAAAAGTAATAATATAAAAATAAAATTGATCGTTATTAGTAACATATAACTCAAAAATAAATCCAGCAATATTAATAATAAACCTTGTAGAATAGAATAAAAAAATAAATTTTGTCAAATAGAAATTGGTCATTTTTTGCACCAAAAAAAAAAAGAAAAAGAAATTGGTCATTTTGAAAACAGAAATGAAAAAAAGATGTCCTACAATAGGTGATGCAAATTTCTATTATTTGATTTGTTATTATTTGATGTTAGTATTTTTTTTTATAATACGACAAGTATATAAAAAATATTTGAGCCCCTATCTTTATACATGGGTCCTCGGCCGTTGGCTCCAATGCCCATATAGCATTCGTTAAAAAAACAAGTTATACAAATTATTCCTTTCCCTTTTTTTTGTCATTCTATTGTAGCATCGATCAAAATGTCCATATTTGTATTGCCCAAGGACAACTTTTGAATGGATGATCAGTCGATACTAAGGTAGAATGACACCTAGGCAGAAAATTGGGCATCTCAATCTCAATCTCCTTTTACTTAAGTTTTTTCGACTTGGATAATCTCTTTTAAAATTCTCCTAAATAGCACTTGATTCCTAGGTGGAATGTTCAGATTTCATGCCTTCTTTCAAATTCTAGCTTGATAGCGGTGTTAGAGCTGCCGTGCATCTTGATTTAGAGTAACTTGTGTAACACAAAGTGACATATATAGTTTAAAATTAAAATAGAACACTTCAAATTATAATAACAATCAATTTTTTTTATATAATACAAAAATAATATTTTGTTTAACACAATAATAAAATAAAATAAGAATAAATTTTACTCGTATAGAAAATTTAATTAATGGAGAAAAAAGTAATATTTGTTTTACATATATATGCTTTATACAAGGGATATGGATAAGAGCATAGATGTGGCTTCGAGCCTTTCTATAATGCATGCATTTTGAGTGGAGCTTTGGACCCTCTGTTTAGGCATTGAATTAGCCATGCATGCATCTTTTGTTTCTGTGGATTATGTTTGAGCTTGATTCCAAGGTTATTTTGAATTTGGTTAGAAGTGTGTCTTCCTCCAATCTTTTTTCTTTCAACCTATTCTTCAAGAAGTCGTCTATCTTCTCAAGTTTCTTCATAAAAGAGTTTCAATTTCTCATATCTGCAAAGTACAAAATTCATTTATTTGCCAATTTAGATTATTCGTCTTCTTTTGAAGGCATATTCCATAGTGTGTTTCATGCTCAATTTCTGTCTTTTTGATGATGTTAGAGATGTTAATTTAATGGTTTGATTTGTTAGAGCAACGATCCATACCATGGCCCTTTTGAATTTTAAAATCAGGTCTCGAATAAAAATAAAATAAAAGATTTAAAAATAAGCATCTTCTATTTAAATTGTAAATAATATTAAATTATATAAAAAAATAGTCAACATTGTAAAATACTATCAACAAGAGAGATAGTATTATAATCAATAACATCAAAATACAATTTCAATTTAATATCATGGTAGACTTTTTACCTACATAAAAAAAAGTCATACTATTATGGAAATTAGGGGATGACCATTGGACATTGAAATTAGGGAAAATTAGAGTCATATACAATTAATATTATGTATGTGGCTTGCCTATTAAAAAAAATCGAAAACAATGTAAAACTGAATATTACATGTGTTTGAAAATGTAGTTTTTTCAACTGCATATCTAACCGAACTACATATAAATATTTTCTTAGAACCTTGGTTTTTGAGGTCATGTGCTAAGGGCCATATGGCACATGCAGAGAACTAGCCTTACATGCTTCACATACTTAGCATTAAGTTTCTCTAAGTTAAATAGACATTCTTATTGGGGTGTAAAATATTTGACTATATACCCATTATCTCCTCACATTGTGTAGGTCCCACGTAATAAATTGTAACAAAATAAATAATTTTTAAAAAATATAATGATATAAAGCTATTTGTGTACCCATTTTATAATATTTTTTTTAAGGTGTTAGAGTTTGAAATATTTTTGTACCAAAAAAAAAAAGAGTTTGAAAGATTTAATATTTATTAAGTGGTATTTAAAAAATGAATATACATAACTAATTTAAACACTCAATAAAATAAATATGCAAGGGTCGACAAATCGTTTGTGAGAACTCATGGTCAATTCATAGTGGGAACAATTCTTGACCAAACCCTAGATTACTGAGGCAAAAAAAAATCTATAAAATACTTTGAAATCTTAAATGTCTATGTTACGAATCTATTAAAATTCTATGCTAAAAATTCTGATTGTAAAACGACTTTTAAAAATGTCTTCTAAAATCTCACAAAATCAATATAATCTCACAAAGTCTTTTAAAATCTTCAAGATTTTTTTTTTACCGAAATAATCTCTCAAAATCTCAATCCAATACATCTCTCTTAAACACTTAATATGAAAAATTTCATTTTCGATATGCTCTTAGTTTGTATTCCTTTCTTTCTTTATAAAAAATACAGACCCAATCCAAGGTAGATTTTGCCTTTGGATATCCTATAAGCTTTCTTTCTATAACATATATAAATATTAAAAAAATAAGTGTACCTTAATTAAACCAATGCCTTCTTAACTTTGGTCTTGAACAATAGAATATATAAATTTTCCATTGAAAAGTAAAGGAAACATCCCGTTGAATGTGTTACAAAAGAACCAAAACTTGGGCCTACAATGCAATGCCATACTGGACCATAGGCTTTATCAAACTCCTGCACATGAACACACCAGAACTATAATCTAAATAAATAAATTTAACAAAAACATTTTTAAAAAAAAAAGTAAAATAGAGTTAACACTATTTTTTATAGATATAATTTTTGCTAACCAAGTAGGCACATGGGTTGAGAATCTGTGTAAAGATTAATAAGATTATAAATTGAATACACTTTTTTTGAGATAGTTAGTGAATGATTAAGTATAAATTATAATGTATTCTTAGGGGTATGGAAGATTAACACATGGGGTGTTGGAGAATTTTGTGAATAAGATTTGATCTAGACAAAGTAGACAAATGAGAGAGTAAACTTAATCTACCTTATGAATGGTCAAGATCCAAAGATCTAGTCATATGATTGTTATTGATATATAATGCATTGAATTGGACCATTTCAATTATTTTATCCAATGTAGGGTTGGGAATAGGCCAGGCGGCCTCCAGGGGCCTTCGGCCTGGCCTGTCTTAGGTCTGGCCTGGCCTGTTTATTAAAAATGTCAGGCTCAGGCCTTGAAAAAAGCCTGTTTATATAAATAGGCCAGGCTTAGGCCTTTAAAAAAGCCTGTGAAGCCTGATAGGCCGGCCTGTTTATATTTAATAATTATTATTTATATAATATTATTATTTATATCATCTTGTTTGTATAAAAAATAAATATTATTTATATAAATATAAAATATTTATTAGACAAAATATATTTGTTTTTTTTTTTACAAAGACAAATTATAGTGTATATTTTGGTTGTTGCTAACTACACCGATTAACATTAGTGTTTAACAAAAAATTTGTATTATGGCATACTTAATAGATTTTGTCGTAATCGTATTTGTTATTTTATTAGCTTTTAATTCTTGTGCTGATCATTTTATTAGCTTTTTCTTAATGTTGTAGAAATTATAAAAATTTAAATGTGAAATAGGCTTTAAGGCATGTTTAATTAGCCTATATATTTAAAAAGACTATATAGAGAATTTTATGTAACAGGCTCATAAACAGGCTATAAGGCCAGGCCAGACTTTTAGCAGACCCAGGCCAGGCCAAAAAAATTGCATTTGATAGGCCGTAGGCCAGACTTAGGCTTAAAAAAAAATCATAGGCCAGGCTCAGGCCTGTCAAAGCCTGGCCTGTTCCCAACCCTAATCCAATGAAACAGAGAATGGAATAGAGACACATAATGTCAACACATGGTTTCGTTTAGTCGGTTTTCACCTATTAAATCTTTTGTGGGGTTCATTCAACAAAATTTTCAATCATCCAACAAACAAAATTCCAAAAAGAAACACCAAAAATAGTAAAATCTCATTCTCCTTTTATAACTTTTGCTTCACAATATTGAACTAATAAGTACTATCTTATCTCTATTCTCAATAAACAATATTTTAAAAATCAGATCGGTCGAAAATCGAATAGATGAAACTTTAATTGTAATCATTCAATCAGTTGAACCGGATGAATAATAAATGAATATTGTATAAGTTGAGAAAAAAGAACTAGTTGAACCAACCGCATCAATTCAACTTTATTTTGATCTATTTTAATTAATAAAAAAATAACTTTTAGTCCAGTTCAATCAATTGAACCGGTCAATCCAGTTCAATCTAAAATCATTAGCAACAACATCATAATTTTTAGTATTGTCGTAATCTAATATGACTATGATTGACATTGCATTAGACATCAGTAGCATTTGACTGTGATTATGTACAATATTAATGTTATTATAATCATCATTTAAAAAGTTTGACATTAACTACTAAGAAAATTTTGATGAAGTGAAATGAACTAACTAACTAACATCTTAATTCTTAATCAATTAAATGGTGATTAATGGAGAAGTGAAAATAAAAGCATAATAAGCATACCTTCTTTATGTTATGAGCTATGTGTTTGGAACTAAATTCCTCAAGACTATCATATGTCTTTCTTGCACAACGAAAAGCATTCACTTGCATGAAACTTGGCATGTCAGAGACCAAAACCTTAACTTGAAGATATTCAATAACAGATGACAATGTTTCAATTTGTGACACTGATTTTCTTGCCTCAACAAATTTACTTAACTTTTCTTCTGCTGCTAACTTTGTTTCAACATAAGACACTGATTTTCTTCCCTCTTCAACTATGATTCCTCTTGTTATTGCTGGTGATGATGATGCTTCTATGCAAGACACTGAATTTCTTCCTTCTATATACCCTCCTCTTGATTCTAACTCTAAACATGATGTTGAATTTCTTGCTTCAACAAATCCTCCATTAATGTTCAACTCTTTGTGATTATAACTTCTAGTCATTGGATTTCTTATCCTTTGTAACCAACTTCTTGAACTTGATATTTTCTTTTCTTTCTCAACACCATGTTCTAACTCTTTCTTTCTTTGGTTTCCTGTGCCAATTTTGTAAATATACATGAAACCTTTCTTTTGTTGCTTTTCTTGGTTAGCCATTTCAGAAGAAACTCTTCCTACTAAGGTACTTGTTGAATAATTAGTAGTAGATCCACTTTGGACTAATAAGTCATTGAGAAATGTATAATAAATTATTATATATAAAAATGTTTTGACAGGGTATGTGTTTGGAATCACAAGAAATAGGAAGACTAAGACTATTTAGTTTTATTATATTAGGTTTGGTGGATAAATATAAATTTCCGATGACCTGATTGATAAGATATAATATAATATTAGCAAATATCGGGCTTCTTCATTCTATAAAATTAATTTGTAAATTGAGGAATATTAGTCTTTATAAATTCATTTTTTTTATTTATTTAATTTTTTGTGACAAACTAATTTTCAACAAACTGATTCTGTAAAGTTGATTCTGACTAAAATGATATATATATACTTCATATGAGTTATACTTGAGAAGAGATAAATATATGAAAATCAACTATACATTTTTACAATCAGTTTTATCTCTTCTAAAGTAAATACAAACATACACTTGGTATCTTATCTTTATTGAATGTAGGATTTGAGATTTTATAATAAAAATCAATTATCAATTATTAGAATAATGGTTATTGGGAAGAAAATTATTATTAGAATAATGGTTATTGGGAAGAAAATTATTATTACCAAAGGCAAACCCATGTGTTTTGTTAGAGTGATGAATGAATGAAGGATATATATAACAAAACAAATGGTAATGTTAATATAGTTATATGAGATTTGATATATATTGGTTTAGTGAATAATGGTGATTGTGGTGGGACTCATAATTAATCCATGGGGCATATTTGTCCCCAATAGCTTTGCTTCTAAGACAGCCAACATTTATGGACCCCTACCCTTGCCACCCCTAATTGTTGGGGGTACCCCCTAAAGTGGTCACCATCTATTATCTACATTGTAGTTAGCTATGATTTCTTCCTCCTTGTTTTGCAACCAAACGTGATTTAAACTTGTAATTTTCCTAATTGTCAAAAAAAAAAATAACTTGTAATTTTCCTCCTTGTTTTGCAACCAAACATGATTTAAACTTTAATTTATTGGATGAAATTTGTTTGAGAAAACTTGATTGCTTTGTGATTGGTGGTCGTTAAGGTTTTTTGTATGCTAGCACAGCATATGCAGATGTTGTGGTTGAGGTAGATTCTCCCACTCCTATCAATTTATTTCAATAATAATTTTTTTAGTGTATTATTCTCCGCGCATAATAGCCGTGACTAATTTTTTCAAAAATCTAAAATGCATTAAAGTTTTTTGTCTTAAATCTCCGATTCCAATAAAAAGGAGACCCCGGTGATGTAGAGCTTGAGTGGAAGAAATAAAAATCTAGTTAAAGATTATTTTACGCTTTTTGAATTCAAATTTTTTTGAATGGTTATTTTTAATTGAATTTCTTAACAATTTAAGAAAAGTGAATTAATGTCTTATTCTCCAAAATAGATAATTTCCACAATAAATTCGATTAGAATCAAACTTCTAGCCATATATTAAAGTGATTTATTTCACTTAACTATACAATGACACAAGTTTAATAATTAAATTATATAAATTTATTAATAAGGCAAAGATGCCAAAAAAACAACTACGATTTTGTGGACAATATTCCAACAGGCATGATTTACATTTTACAGATAGTTTTAAATTTTAATGCAACAACCTATATATAGATGAGACAAAAACAAAAAATGAAAATAAGTTTGTAGGTTAGAATATGTGTGGACCACGAAATTGTAGGTGTACTAGAGTATGCTACCACTGTTTAAAATAGGATTATCATTAATGTAATGACAACAAAGCATTTCAATTATCTTCTCTATTTTTTGTCTTTGTTATTAATATGAAATTATGTACATCAATTCTAATATCTTAAAAGATTAGTGTTGTTAAAATGTAAGTGGTGGTACACCACTAGACTAGAATACTTTTATGGTACTGATGGCTATGAAATTTGAATATCCAGAAGAAGGCACTGCAATGCAATTAATATGATTTTGTTCTATGTTCAGAATATGTCTATGGTTGAATCTTACCCCACAACTGACTCTGTTTTGTTGCTCTGCTGCTCTAAGATTTTGCTTTGTTCATCAACTATTAGTTCATTGGTAATAGCTGATGTAAATACTGTATCATTCTCAACTAGCATATGGATTTTCAAGTATGTCATATTTTCGGAAACTGATTTGGTGCAGTAACTGCGTCACCTGAACCATCCGATTTGGAATTGATGGATATATAAGATGATTTTTACTTGATTTTGATAATATGTAATTACTGCAGGAAATCCGAGTTCCATATTTTCACATAATAAAATACTTGTATCGATAAGCTGGCTAATTTCGAGCTTTCTATCGAAAATTTTACTTGATAGAATGGTCTACCTGGATTTATTAGGGAAGACGTTTTCGTAAGAGATTTGATTTTTCTAATTTTTTTTTATTTAAGTTATGGACCATTAACTTTTTTGAGTCAATGTAACATTATATTTATATTTTTCAAAAACTAGAGTGAAAATAAAATAGTATGATTTTCTAATTAGATGAGTTGCTAGAAGTTAAATTGGATAGAGTGAAAATTGGTGTTATATGTTACTCTTAAACCTCTCCCAATCAATGTGTCAAAAAAAACCTCTCCCAATCAATGTACTATTTTAACATATTAAAGTACTTGATTATTCCATTACTCTAAAAAGAAAAAGTTTTGGCATAAGTTGAAAAATTAAATAGATGTTTTATTATTATGCATTAACATATTGAATTTAATTCTAAAAAAATAAATTTCTCTAGATTACTTATCTCTACTATTTTGTTCTTGATGTCCATCATTTACAAAAATATTAAAAAATGCTAGAGATAGTTCAAAGATTTAAAAGAATGCACTATTGTGATGCCTATCATTAACAAATAATAATATGCTTTAAGATAAGTTCAAGGATGCTAAGAGGTTTGATAAATTGAGGGAGGCACTAGTGAGCAATGTCATTTCTAAGCAAAAACCCCACATACAAAATGAGAATTAATTTAGCAGGTGAGGATTTAAGCACTTCACATTATGCATTGAAGATACACCACAAAAAAAGGTTACTTAAAATCACTTGTGCAATACTATAATTGTTCCTGCAACTTTGGTCTATATGTAAGAATCATTTATATATGAAACATAGGAATAATTAGTAATAAAGTTTGTAGCATTCATGTAGAAATAAATGTGAAATCAATTGTGGGGAAGGCATGTCTATTGAAGACAATGATGGTTGGTATTGGATTTTAGTTCAATTGTAGGGAATAATTCCACAACTTTTCCCATGGCTAAAATTGTTTCATGTGGAAAAATGATCTTGGCCCAGAAGGATTATGTGCATGGCCATCTCACATTCTATATAAATATTTTTTTGGATATGCAGCAAGGGAAAATGTTACAACTTAGAACCCTTGTGACATTGGTCAAAGTTTTAAATAATTAATATATTGAAGTGTGTTTCAACAATATTTTATTAATGTTTGATACCTTAAATAGCAAATGAAACTTGCAAGGGTACAAGTAGTTACTAGTTAGCTCAGCATTACAACAAATATAGGTCCTATGATGTGGTTGTTAGAGGCATAATGGTCTCATCCTTAATCAGAAGGACTTCTTGACCAAGCACAATTGTTTACAACCACTTAAGAGAGAAATTACAGAAAGATGAAACTGATTTGCACTAAATGTTATTAATTCACTAAATGTTGCTAAAATTGTTCAAAAATCATGACAATTTTTTACTAGTTGCGGTTGAACTTCGAATTTTCGAATTACCATGGTCATTTTCTCCAATGGTGGAACCAAACAATTTATAAAATTTAAATAAAATCTCAGTTTTTAACAAAAAATTTCAGTTTTGTCCTTAACGTACTAATCCCTAAAAATTTTAAATTTGTCTTATACTAACCCTAAAAAAAACCAACAATTTTGAGAGTCGGGGCAAGTGCTCGTTACTAGGCGGTGGAATTACCCCTGATCTTCTCCATAAAAATACATCATATAATAATGTTTGTGGCCATTTATACTACTCCCTCCGTTCCCTTTTATAAGAAACAAAAGTGAAATATTTTTTTGTTAATTTTTATAAGAAACTTTGATTAATTTTCAAATGTTTTAAATATTGAATTTCATGTATGCCCTTATTTATTATGAAAAAGAATATTAAAAATAAGTAAGTTAGGAAACAAGAACAATATATTACATTGATAATAATATTGCCCTTATTTAAATAATGCCCTTATTTAAATGTTGAGTTTCACTTATTCATTATTAATATTGATAATAATATATAACATTTTTATGTTTTACTTGTTTAGTCAGGAGGCAAGAACAATGTCATAACTCGTGAACAATTTTATAGGTAAGACATTACTTGAGAGACAAGTAAAAGCACATATGTCAAAAATTAGCCACAGTGTTTAGTAATGGTAACAAACTTAAACTAATTGAACTGAATTATTTATTTGGTCTGCATTAAGATTTGCATAAACTAAGTAAAAACAAATGAAATAAAAGTTTTTTCCACTAATTACACATTCATAATAAATTTTCATCACTACACCTAAGTTAACATACAATGCAAAGGTTTTTCATGTTTCAATTATATACAAGAACTCATGGTGATTGAGGATTAATTAATGACTACATTGGAATCATTTGTTGAATATGCTGCTGCTGCTGATTTTGGATATTGCAATTGAAGCGTGAACAAGACCACACTTTGTTCTCAGATAAAGGTACAATTGGAATATTGTCACAATTGCATATTTCAATCATAGTGCCATCTGGGTCATGGAAGAATAACTGATCAACATAGATTCCATTTTCCTCTACTCTGTTCTTCACATACTCTATCTTCATTTGCTGCAGTTTATTCTCCACTACTCTCATACTTTCACACTAGCAGAAACAAATATACACATAATAATTAGTATATTATATAGTAATAGATTATGCTTTTAAAGTTAAAATTAATATACTTACTTGGAAAGAAATGTGGTTGTCCTTTGGATTAATGTGGAGATTATTCTTGGTCATACTTTCTGGATCATCTGATTGGAGAAGGTGTATGCCAATACCATAATTAAACAACCTAATTAATCAAACCCAAAAATGCAATTAGTATTCAATTTCAATGAAAATTCAAGAAACATTGTATATCTTATGAAGCATACAAGACACAAACACAGACACCAAACATCAAACACAGACACCAGACACCAGATTGATTGATCATATGTTATGAAGTAACAGACACAAACATTAGACATGACACAGAAAAATAATAAATTTGTATATGCTAAATCTTAAATTGCATGTAAGATTAATCATATCTTATGAAGCACAAAGAGAGACACCAGACATCAAACACAAACACCAGACTAATTGATCATATGTTATGAAGCACAAACATAGACACAAACGTTACACATTACGATATTGAATATATATACCATGCACCATTGAAGTTGAAGGAGCTAGGCCTCTTAATAGGAAAGAAGCCAAGAACATTGACATAAAAATCAACGGACTTTTCTAATGATCTACACACCAATGAGATGTGATTCAAAGATTTGAGCTGCAGGGGATTGCCCATATTCCTTCTTGAATTTCTTAATCAAGGCAGAACAACTAAGAAGATGAAATTAAACAAATAAGAACAAGCAGATTATGAATGAAATATTTAATGTCGGTTTTAAGAAAATATTGGATTGGATGTATAGAATATTATGATAGAGAAACGAATGTATTTATAAGGTTTGTTTGGTAAGAAGAGTTTGATAGTTTCTTTGGTAAGTTTTGGAAGTTTCATGTTTGTATTTTGGATTTGGATGGAGACAAGACAAAGTGTGTTATTACACGTAGATGTCGTGTTGGTGAATAAGGACTCGACAAGCAATGCTTATCTGGCTTCATGACACGTAATTAATCTAGTATCTTTTTTTGTATTATAAAAAAAAAAAATCTAGTATGATTTTGTATTATAAAAAAAAAAAAAAATCTAGTATGATTTTGTCTTACTTAGTCTATTGCTTTTAGAACGAACAAAATGCCTGTGACTGTGAGAGAGAGATAAGGATTCATCTCTACGGAACAAATACAAACGTGCAATTCAGATGGAAGAGAAGAATTTTCTAGGAACTAAATAAACACATTCTCATTATCAACCTGCCAATGTCACAACACACGTTGTTTATATATTTAGACATTGTTATTATTATTATTATTAAATAAAGTAAGAAGTTAATCATGACCAAAAAAAAAAAAGTAAGAAGTTAGTTATATGGTTATTGACAATTTGACAACTTTATGTTCAACTTGTGCATTTTACGTCAAAGATAAGATGTGGGAATAGGGTCAAAGAAAAGATAAGACATTTTAAAAAAGGAAATGAATTTTTAGATTTACTCATTGTCGAAGATATAGATTAGTTACAAGACAATCTTAGTAAGATAGTTAGTAATTAGTATTTATTAGTGCCTATATATAAATGTATCCATGAGAATTTATCTTATTTGTAAAATTTTCACAATAATTAATACAATTGCATTTTAAACTTTTCTCTCTTATTTCCATGGATGTCAGGTTTCTTAATACTTATTGGAAAAAATCAAAAGAAAGATGTTATAAATACACATTATTTATTATATATATGTGCATATAATATTAACTATTAATTTATTTATCAATGAAAAAATAACGAAAATAGTATAATAGTGACTCTTATATATAGTAATTTTTAAGATTAACCAACTAACCACCTAATAACCGACTCACAAATTAATGGAGACTCTAATTA
Organism: Trifolium repens; assembly: GCA_030408175.1. Lineage (NCBI taxonomy): Eukaryota > Viridiplantae > Streptophyta > Magnoliopsida > Fabales > Fabaceae > Trifolium > Trifolium repens. The sequence goes on from CP125851.1 coordinate 47,689,153, forward strand.
ACTAACGGAAGCTCTAACTAAATATCTAACAAATTACCATTATTCTTAACAGGTATTTTTTCTTGATTAGTAACTGACTTATTGCCATTTAATTCTTGATTAGTATCCCTATATTTGCAGTTTGAAAAAACATTCGTATTCATGCTCATATCCATGTGGATGACAACTTGTGTGCCTATACCCTTTATTCGTATTTTTGTTAAAAATAAATTGATTAATTATTAAATATCATATAGAATTAAAAATATTTCAAGAATTTTAGTGTTGACTCGTGAAAATTATAAACAAAATTATTTACTAATATTATGCTAAAGTTCATATATCTGTTGAAATATTCATATTGTGTTTGAATTATGTTATAAATAAATATTTTTATTAAAAATATGTAATAGTTTAATCATGTTTTTTTAAGACAAAATAGTTTAATAACGTTATATTATTTTAAATTGATATACATATATTATTATATAATAATATAAATATGTAATAGTTTAATCATGTTTTTTTAAGACAAAATAGTTTAATAATGTATTTTTAAAATTGACATTCCTATATTATTATATAATAATATAAATATGTAGTAGTACTCATACCATACCATCCGTCTTTTATAGGGCAGTAGTATTAATAAATGAGGGATATAAAATGAGAAATTGTGGACTTTCAAATAATGAATTATGGTGTCCAAATATTTGAGATTCTCTTTATTCTACAAAAATAGATTTATTAGCTATAAAAGATCATAAAGAGCTAATTTTATCTAATGGAGAGACATGCGATAGAGAATGTGTTGTTTATGAATTTTTTTTTATATTATTGAAAAAATGGTTATTTTTTTAGTGTTATAACATCGATTTCTGTCCAAAAAAAAAAATTCGATTTCTCACGCTCGTGAGTCGTGTTTTTTCTCTGTTTGTGTTCTTCGCTTGTCTCTCTCTCTCTCTCTCAAACATTACATGTTTGATTTCTCTCTTTGCAATTATCTTCTTCACAGTCACTAAAATCAAAACAGATTCATTCCCTCTTTCTCTTCCCAAACTCTCTCTCTCGTAACTAACTGCACCAAATCCCTAACCCCAATTCTTTGTTTTTACGAAACGCCCAAATCGATTTCTACCAACAAGGTGTGTATGCTTCGATTTTTTTGTGTTATTCTCTGGGTTTCTAGTTTATCACCACAAATTCTTATCATTGATTGCTCATTCAACTCACTACTTTTATTATTTATTTCTTGCTCACCAACTGTTTGACATAAATACTCATGCAAGCTAAACTCTGCTTATGTGCTAAAAATATCAGTTTTTGTTGATCTTTACATGATATGGATTTAGTCCCTCAAGTGTTTGACAAAATTGCTGAATGCCATTTTGAATTGCTCAACCATTTTGTTTGCACTAGAGCTGATATTTGTATGTGCATTTGCATGCTGATTGAATAACATTCACTAGTTAATTGTTAAAAATATTCAAATTATACATTTAATGGATGATTTGGTGGTTAATTGACCCTTTGTAACTGCAAATGCTTCTAAGTGTAATTATCTACTAATATCTATTGATTACATTAACACGTTAAGAAGTATATTTAATAAAATTCTTGTTTTGGCATACAATTCACTGTAAATATTTATTTTTCCTATTGTTTGATTATGAACTGATGAACTCTTATTTTATTATTCAGTTAGGCTTAGAATTCAAGCAACTGTGTAGTCCCAAGCCCACATTTTCTTGGCGGTTCAGACAGTGGTAGGGTTTTGTGGTAGTTTTTGGGCAAACAAACTTTCTCAGAAGATGGATGAGGGCATGGAGTTGCAACTCTCCCTCGACAAGCTCCCGATCAAGCGCTTGGATTCCATTGAAGAAAATGGAATTGAACGATTCCCTCTGTAAGCTTCTTCCTCTTCTCCTTGGTTTTGTTTCTCAACTAGTATTGAGAACCCGTGCAACACGTAGAGAGAAAATCGTAGAATTATGCTATCGTTCGCAAGAATGTGGAACCCTAATTTCTGTTTGCGCTTACTTTTTGTAACTCCCTCTGTATTGTTGCAGAGACGTGGATTATGATGAAAAGCGAACCTCTCTGATCAGACGAATTGACTTTGCTTGGGCCATTGAGAAGGATGAGGAGAAGAAGAAGCAAAAGAAGAGCTCAAAGGAGCCCCCAACACCATGGCAATGGCAGGGTATGGTGGAGAATTTGCAGTTGGCTCATCAGGAGCTTTCTGTCATCATAGATCTCATCAACACTGTGAGTAGTGCATGTTTCTTTCAGCAACAAATCACTGTTTTTCATGATTTCATCTACATTTAGAAATCTTCACGACTAGTTCAATTTTCTCTCCATATATGTGTTTGCAACAATGAAAGAGAATTGCTTGAGGCTATTTGATTTCTGAAAAGGTCTGTAAAAACTCCATTTGGAACATGCTCTAAAAGAAAAGAAAAAAAACAGTGTGTGGCTTAAAGAAAATTATGTTCATGTCATTCATCCAGGGATGAAATTAAGCGTTGAGAAAATGTTCATGAATGTCGACTTACAATGCTTTAGGAAGTAGCAGTCCCCACCCCACTTCATCACTCTGTTGTTAAAATTGACTAGTGCGACTGCTAATGCGGCGTGGAAAAACACAAAAACAGAGCTTGCCACTCCCAGACCAATCGGAGTGTCGCAGCTGGGTGGAGCGGTTGGTGCGGCTTTCATGGATGGTAAAGCAGATCGGAGCAGCCGCTTCAACCATTTCCCCTTGCAATTTTATCTGTCTTGCAATTTCTCTACCTCTACCATCTTGCCATCTCTCTGTGCAGTGGTCTCTCTCCGAAGAAGAAATGAAAGAACTGCAAAGAAGAAAATTGATGATGGATTTCACGGTGCTTCCGCTGAAAATGACGGAGGCTGATGAGAGAAGAGAAACTAGGGTTGGGACGTTGGTCATCTCCTTCGTTCATAACAGGGTATTGGGCTAGGCCCACAATGATCAAACCTGGCTCAGTTAATATCGGGTCTCTTTTTTGTTACCATTTCCTTTTTTAATATCGGGTCTCTTTTATATAAAATCAATTAATTTAAATACTTAAATACATAGTGGTATTAATACTAAATATTAATAGTAAATATTAATAGTAAATATATTTTCTTTCATATTAATACTAAATATATTTTTCTTTTATAATACATTTTATATCAATACTAAAAATCAAATCAATTAATTATCTTTTAACTTTTCATTAATATTAATACTAAATTTTTTCCCTATACTTTCTCAGTCCGTAATATAATTTTCAGTATTAGTGGCCCGCGTCGATAAAATAGTGCCCGCTCCCCGCTGCACTCCAATTTTTGGGTTGTCCGTGCCGCACCGCTATCCGAGATTGATAACCATAAAAAAATGTCACTTGCATTCCGAGTAGCAACCGTGCTTTAGATATTGTTCAAGATTTTGTTTTCCTATGGCACAGTTCATTATATATTGTATGATATTTACAGACTGACAAAATAGATATGATGTTTTGTTGAAATTATTCTGCTCAGGTGGAAGCAAACGATGCAGTAACTGTGGCTAGCATGACAAAGCCTAAATCATTACCAAATGAAGCTTTGTCCGACCTTGCTGTATGTGCAGCCACCAAGCTTCAATGCTACCGTGTAAATTCTCTTATATCTTTCTTTTTATTTAAAATTTAAAAAAATCACTGTAGTAGTGTAGTATGTTTACAGTTTATTTATGTTCATAATATCAAGTTAAGTTCCCCTTTTCACTGAAGTTATATATATAGCTTTTTTTGAATCGACTGAAGTTATAGCTGATTTTCTTAAAATAAAAAAATACAACTGAAATCATGGAGCAACTTGAGTCTCTAACAGCTTTATAACTTGAGTCTCTTTTTTATGGTCAAGTAGCTTAGTGGTTAGAAATTCGCCCCTTGAAGTGAGTAAGTTGGAAATCCCGAGTTCGAACCCCGGCCCTTGCATATATAGGGTCTGTTTGGTTGGGGGGTTTTGGAGGGGAGGTGATATTTTAATTTTTTATGTTTGGTTCAATTTTTTATGAGGGGGAGTGGAGGGGATGGGAGGGAATATTGAACAATTTTTGCTTCCCCCAAATTGGGGGGGATTTGGAGGGGAGGGGAGGGGAGGGAAGCTAAAATATAATTTATAATATTGGCAAAATTACCCTCAATTATTTTGTTAAAATCCTAAATTATCCTTGGAATATCAAAAGTTTTAACTTTCTGTTCATTGCTCTTACTTATTACTTGCTTCAAGTTCATCTACTGTGTTATCCTCCATTATTGTGCAACCTTACTGCATATTGGAACATTAATTTTTCATTAGATGCATCTTTTTATTCTTGCTGGAAGATCAATATATTGTTGCACGTTAATTTTTCCTATGGCTGGAACATCCATATGACCATACATGTTTCTATGTCTCGTTTTCACCTTCTTTTCATATGATAATTCAATCCTTTTTTTTTTGCACGTTTTCTTCTATTTTTTCTTTCTTCTTTTGCTTTTTTCAATTGTAATATGATTATTCATATTTATTTTTTCTTCATGTGTTTTGTCTTGTTTGTAGTATTACTTTTTTTTGTATTAATTAATTTATTTGTTTTATAAGTTATTAAATTGTTTTTTGTCAAACAAAAAAGTTTTTAAATTGTTTATTTAGTTGTAAGATTTTAAGGGTAAAAATGTAAATTAATTTTAAAATCTCTCCCCTCCCCTTGTGAACCAAACATATATTTAATTAAAATACCTCCCCTCCCCTTCCCTCTTTTGAACCAAACATATATTTAATTAAACTACCTCCCCTCCCCTTCATTAAGATCCCTCCCCTCCCCTCATTTGAACCAAACAGACCCTAAGCGATGTCCCTACCAATTGATTTATGCTCACGGGGACTGTAACTTGAGTCTCTAATAACTTGTATAGCTTTTACTGGGGTATGTAATATGCAATTAAGTTTTTGTACAAACTTTTTTCTCTGTGCAGAAAGTTGGGAAATATTTCAAGCAATCTGCCAAGGCTTTTGAGCAGCAGGTTGCCCGGGAAGCTAGGTTTTATGGTGCCCTTATCAGGTGATTTTCTATTCTCATCATTGAACTTTAATACACTTATTTGGGTCAATGTCGGCAAGAAATTTGAAAACATGGTAAGATCTTACATAACTACATTTCATTGCCTTTGAAAACATGAAATATATTGCCTGTATTAGTTTCATAAGCAGTTAATGTCTTGTTTATTATTAGCTTACATAACTACCTAATCACATTTCCTGATAAGAACAGGTTGCAGCAAAACTGGAAAGTAAAACGGCAACGGCAGACATCTATAGTTCCAGGGAATGAAGGCTTCACTTTTGACCTCTTTGATAACTCGTATGACCAAGGAGCTATTATTCGGTCATCGCTTATGTCCACTGTTCGTGTCAATCATGATGCAGCTGGGATGCTGGCAATAAATGTGTCTCCCGAATTATGTCATTCTCTCCAATTTGGTTTTGTCGGTGCACAACCAGATGATATGCAGAAGAAATCCAATGAAAACAAATCCCACTTACCTGGTGAGGATTGCTCGGGTGAAACTTCCATAGAATCTTCAAGTGATGAGGAGTGTGTGAAGAAAACACATTCTCTCCTTCGTGATGTACATAAAGCAATTTTCAATGAGCAGGTAGTTTTTTTTATTGTTGTTGGTGGTAGTTTGCCGTGTCTAGTTTGTCCAGTTTTCATACATAGTGCATCTCCCTGTTTTAATATTTTGCTTTTCGCTTATTCTTCCAGGTGTTTGATCTGCTGAATCGCGAAGCATTTAACACGTCTACCGGTTTCACTCTGACTGGAATACGGGAAAATTATTTACAATTAAGTTTAGGTCAAGGAACTTCTGTGTATTTATCACTAGTGTCCTCTGGTCAAGATCATCCTACAGTTGAAGGTGAACTTACCAATAATGCAGATAATGCAGTTTCACCTTTGGAATCATCTGACATATTGATGCATGACGCCCAACAAAATACCCTTAAGAAGAAAGGGCTGAATTCTAATTCTACCTGTTATGAGATTTACATTCAACAGATTTATCATGAGCATATATTTGGAAGAGGCAGCGAAAAACCAATTTCCTCTGGTAATCGTTTATCTGGTGCACAGGCAAAAGATGCATCGAGTCTTCTTGGTCATTTTTCTATGTCTTTGTTTCATAGGATCTTTTCAAGTAAAATTCTTGCAGAGCTGGAAAATGTGGTATTACTCTTTTGAATTAGACTACCGCTTCTTGTAAAGTGGACGTTTTGTTTGATATATTTTTGACATCTGCAGGTCTTCAAGGTCCCATATCTCCAACTAATTTCCAATCCTACATGGTATTCTCGAGGGTCATCATGGACCCTATCCATGGAGGTTCCTCCATCTATTCTTCGTGGTTGCCAAATCAAAGCATCGGATAATTTTGAGAAAAATGCTACCAAACGTCAGTTTTGGACTAAGGTTGTGGTAATCGATGATTGCATCAATGTTAAAGCAGAAGGTTCTCCTAATGTCTCAGGCCTGTTCAAGGGAAAGTCCGAGGATACCCACTCAATAAACCAATATAATTGCAACTTAGCTGATCTTCCTGTGATTATTTTGCAGCAGGTAAAAGTGATTAGTAAGAAAGGATTGCATTTATGTGGGAAAATAATTCTCTAACTTTGGCTCCCCTAACTTTGGTGTGACTTTAGGCAAAAAAAAGAAAGAATGTGCTTGCAAATCTTACACATATTCATGCATGCTTATTACCTTAATTGAAATCTTACAGGTGGCTAGCCAAATTATTAATTGGCTATATCATGAAGCTCTTATGGTTGGGATAAAAGCAAACCGGGACTTCTTATGCTTGTCGTTTGAGCTGGAGCAGGGCGAAACACTCGCCCTGGTTGCAAATGTGGATCCAGAAGATAATGATGGTTGTATATCTTGGTCGTTAGTCATGGAGGATAGTTTCGCGGAGGTGCAAAAGCTTCATACCAACAACACCGATGATGCATCTGAATATAGGAAATTCCTAGGTCCCTTGTCTCTTGATTTGTTATATGCTACCCTAATAGATTTAATTTCCTTTGTTAGTGGTGGCGGCGGCGGTCAATGAAGTTGTATATACTCTATCTTAAATAAGTAGACATTTTTGCTTATATATTTGTGACCGTAGGAAGAAGTACTTGTTTATTTTCTTGCATTGTTAATTGGAAGAAGATTTGGGAGATCTTTGGGGAACGAACAATCATATATAATGACTATTAAATTTACGCTTTCTTTGCATCAACAATTTTTCTTTGCCTGTGTGAGAGAGATAAGGAGAAAAATATTTTCTTTATTTTCCTACAACTAGTCCTTCCATCCCAAAATTTTAGTTTCTCTTCTTAATCTTAACTATTGGACGTCAATATATTATTTGTCAATTGTCATAACAGGATTAATCAGATATTCTGTGGGAATTTTTTTAGTAAAAAATTGTGTGGGAAATTTTATAAATTGATAGTACATAATGTTATTATTGTTCACAAAGACGAGGAAATAGAGAGAACCTTTGGTCTCAGCTAAAGCATAAAGCTCGACAAACAAACTGAATACCAAATAATTTTAACTTTTAAATGAAGCAATCCCAAAGTTTTGTCCTTTATAGTAAGTTGAAACAATTTATTTCTTAGTAAAATTTATGAAACGAAAATCTACTCTTAAATTAATTAATATAGTATATAACCCTACCGATAATAAATTGATTTTATTGGCACGGATTTTTTTTTAATAATACTAATGGATTTGAGTCATCTAACTAAGTGGTCATGAATTTGATCTTTTATTTTTACGTATCAGAAATATGTACCTTGTATGCTCCACAAATTTTCGACGAAGATGAACCACGGCTAAACTATGATAGAAACTATGGTAACCCCAACTTAGTAATTTTTAAAATTTGGTATCATATAATTTTAAATAGTATATGCATGTATTGATGCAGTATGTGGTTATCCAAGATAAAAAAATTCTTTTATTAGTTTTAATGAATGATTTTTTTATTCATCTTTTTTGTGAGTTGTCTAAATATTAATAGGAGTATTCTTTCTTACCAAAAAAAAAATAGGAGTATTCTTTAATTTTAATTATTAAATTTTCATCTAAAACCAATTTTTTATAAAAAAATAATTGATTTAGGGAAACAAAATCAATTATTTTAAGGAAATAAAATCAATTTCTATATATAAAAAAAGGAAATAAAATCAAAAAAATAAATCAAAATCATAAGAAATCAGAAAAAAAAAAAAAAAATCAGACATAAAACAAAATTAACTAGCAGAGGGAGATTCGAAGTTAACTCTGTCAGATATACCTTAGTTTCGTTGTCCTCTTTCTTTGTTCTTTCTTTCTTTCTTTCTTTCCAAAGAGAAAAAACGTTTACGCATGTGCCCAACACATGCGTAACCCTCTCTTCTCTGTTTTTCCATTCACTAAGTTTCAATCTTTCTAGACACAAACTCTTGTCAAGATCGTTTCTTTTTTCAAGATTCAGACTTCTTCTTCCCTTGCTTCAACTGGGTTCCCTCCAATTCCTCATAAATCGCTATATTATTTTTATTCAAATCCCAATTCGTATTCTTCAAGATTTCTTTTTTGAATTATTATCCCAAGACTTTTCTTTTCTGTTGAGGATTTTGGAGGGGGCAAGGGTGTCATTTTCCTGAGTTTATTTTATGTCTAGCGATGATTTCTATGCCTTAATTGAATATTATGATTCTTATCCATGAGGTATTAGCTGGTACTGTTTAATTGGGTAGTTTAGTATAGATCACTGCAAAAAATCTTGGAGGGATTAGATTTTGTTTCTGGGTTTTGGAGATTAAAGGTGTTTGATCTGTTAATTTGCATAAAAATTATTGCTTTTGTCACTTAATTGTTTGATTAGTTTTTGGGGTTTAGAGGACTTGAAGGGTGGGAGTATTGATAGCTTTTGGTTTTGGTGGGTTGTTTGTGTAATATCAGTTGCATTGCAATGTCGGGAGGAACACCGACTGGGGCAGGAGGTTTTATGAGGCAGAGACATAGTCAGGGTTATGCTAGTAGTGGTGATGACTTGGAAGATGATGCTTGTTCGAGGCAGCGTAGTTTTCTGCCTCCGAGTCCTCCAAGGAGGACGTGGGTTGAGATGCTCGAAAATTTTCTTTGGCTTGCTTCAGCTGTTTTTATTCTATACTATGGTGATCAGCATTCCAATTTCATATATCTCCTGTGCTATGACCCTCGCATTAGAAGGTAACAATATTCTAAGTTCACTTTAATGTCTAACAGTTTGAGTCATATTTATAAACTGCTGCTGGTACTTCAATTACATCAATGTTTGTTATTTCTTTGATGCTGATGTATTTAGTATTTAGTATTTAGTATTTATGATTGTTGTTTTTATTGTACCAAAGATGGTGGCAGGAATTTGTTTCAAAGCCTTGATAGGTCAGTTTGGACTGTGGAGCTTTAGCTGTTTAGGAACATGTTGAATATGTTAATTAGATAGAGCTGCTTAACTGTTATATTCTTGCCTTACTTATAAGTTGAAGGTCTTGCCAACTGTGAAGCTCACGACATTTTGAGCCATCCACGTTGGCGGAAGTGTAAGGAACTAAGGATAACGGTCGACACTAGACAGGGATAATTGTTAAGTTTTCCATTTTAGAAGGCGTAAAAATGAAAGGGAAATCAAAACATTAGAACTAGCACATGCTTCGCATTTATAATACGACAAAAAATATCTGGTTAGCCTTTAATGAAGGAGTGAATGAGATTTATATCAACCATTTAATGACAAAAAGTGAATGCTTCTCATTTATAATACGACAAAAAAATATCCGGTTAGCCTTTAATGAAGGAGTGAGTGAGATTTATATCCACCATTTACTTGGAGAAACCCCAATGTTTTGTTGCTTTTCAAATATGATGTCTTTTGTTGCTTTTCAAATATGATGTCTTACATATTTATTTGTTTGTTTACCTTGTTATTGTTCCTCTAAATTTGGATTTTAAATAACTTATTGATTGATGCTCTGATTGGTTGGAAGTGAAAATTACGGGTCATAAGACCAGACCATGAGGCAGGCATGTATGCAAAGACTTAATCATCAAATTCTTACCATAAAAGCAGTTCATAATTCATAACACGATCTCCGATTCTTGGTTTAATCTTATCATCTGAGTTATCAACTTGTACATATCTACTATGGATACATTAAGCTAAACAGTATCCTCCCAACAGATATTTTGTAGTGAATCAATATATAATATATCATGCTATTTGACTGGACATTTCCTCTTTCCTATTATAAGGACTTGGTTTGGTAAAATATAAGATGAGTGTTTCCGTACCTGTTTGGCAATATCTAAATTTGAAATAATGAAGGAATCTTCAAATAGTCTATTGTTGCTGTGATACTTAGACATCTAATACTTGACTTTATATCAATATCACAATTTTCATGATCTTCTCCTTAGTTCTATTGCAGACTGCCTCTATATCTTGGGATGATAGGAATTGGTTTGAACGCGTTGATTTTCATTTATACAAGTATCTTGGCTTGGAGCGTTCGGAGATTTGATGAAAAATGGGGATTGAAGAAATGGGAAATAACAAGCATCACAGTGTTGCCATTCGCCACTGTATTTGGAATCATCTCTTTTTGCTTGTAAGAGCCAACTATGTCATAAATTGTTATTTCAATTGCATTTAACATATAAATGTTTCCTTGTTTTACTAACTCCTTATTTTTTGTATCATCAGGTTCTCCTTTGCTTTGTGGCCAATATGGAGTTTCTTGACGATTCCTCTTCTGGTATATCAACAATTTTAATTTCTGTTCACTAAGTTTTACTGCCAAAAGTTAAAATTGTGATAACTAACTCTATGCTCTTATGGTCTGCAGTTTACACTATTCATGGCATGTATGGTAGTAATCCCTTATCTCATTTTTGGGACTCTCCGGCCTCAGTCTGATGAACTCCGTACAGATTAAGCTTTCATGGTTCGATTGAGGAATAGTACTGACTTAGATAAAGAGTTTCTAACACACATCAATGATTGATTGGTAGCTTTGTTATGTGGTTTGAAGTTTTGTCTCAAATTAGCATGATATGGTTTCCTAAACCGGTGCTAACAGTAAGAACTAAAATTGTTTTGATCCTTACAATTACATCAGTGTTGAGTGATGGTAATGCAGCCGGTCTTAGTTGCTACAGGTAGAGATATAGGACTTGTTTGTTGGTAGGTAAAAGTGTTCAGTTCTATCGATTGGATGCGTTCAGTTTGATGATACCATAACAGAATTTATACATTTTCGGTTTTGTGTGTCTATTTATAGCTGCCTGCAAACTTTTTTGTCTAATTTCTGTTGACTGCATCTCAAGGCATAATTGTTTTAAAAGAATTTGATAGAAAAAAATATTGTGTTTTAATTTATGCACCAAAACTCGCCGTAATTGTCTGGTAGCTTCTCATTGAAGTCTTTAAACTTGCGAGGAACTTAAAGAACAAAGCGTGAATTGTAAAGTTTTAGTTGCCCCAACTCTTATTTTGATTCTTGTATAGGCAGTTGTTCAGGCAAGGTTTTAAGACTCAATAAGCTTATTATCGATAAGCGTTTATGTGAAGAAATTACACCAAAAGATTGTTTTAATGACTGAGTTTCTTAAAGTGAGTTTTTCTTTCTGGATTTTGAGGATGCTTGTTAGTTGATTAACTGATATGATTCGCAGCAAATGAATAGATATTAATAAGTAACGTATGTTACAAATCGGTTAGATTCCATAAATCAATTGATATAGTAAATTGGTTGAGTAGAATAGACATTTTTTTTGGACAAAAAGAGGGCCGAAACCCCAAAAAGAATACTACAACTGCATCAATTAAGGGGTAGACACTCGAATAAGCTTCATAAATAATCGAAGACAAACCACTTTCACCCCTAAATTTGCAAAGACATCTACAAACGAATAAGCTTCACGATAAGAATGACACTCTAGGGCCTCCCACTCCATCTCCAATAAACAATATATTGCATCAAATGGTACTCTGCAACATTTACCTAGGACTTGTTCAATGTTATGTGGTAGCAACCACTCTCAAATCCACATTAAGTTCCACTCTAGGAAAACCACAAGCATTAACTAACTCAGTTTTTAAAATTTGGAAAAATCACAAATCCATTATTAGAATTGACTTCTAAGTGAAGTAAAAAAAAAAATAGTTACTTTTTTTTGGCATTATCATCTAGATTGTGTATATGATAGCAAATACACACTGATTCTTCAGTTCACATTTTAATCAAATGAATTCTTCTCAAAATCAATTCTTTGAAACATAATAAAATGTACTATCTCAGACCATTGTAGGCCATAGCTCAAAGAGAGGAATATGCTAAAGTTGAATGTACCACCAATCACTTGAATTTGTTTTTTTTTTCTCTTTAGTATTTCAATGCTTCAGGATTATAAGAGATGAAGACGTCACATCTCAATCCAAAATCTTAAAGCATTATGTATATATGTCACCTCTATTATAAACTCAATATTATTCTCATTTATAATCGATGTGAAACTTAACATGTCACGCTTGAAACTCAATGGCTTGAAATGATATGTAGTTGCGAGGGGAATGAAATATTGAATGGTGAAGCTTGAGCCACAAAGAAATGACCATTGATAATACACAACTATCTCTTGTCCCTAGCCAGAGATATGAGAATGACATCTTTCCACATCAATATTAGCTTCAATAAAAGGGAAAGGGGCTTGCTTGATTGACCCTTCTCATCTTTAGGGCTCACCATATTTGTGCATACCATTATTGGTATACATTGAATAGATTCTTTTTAAATAGAGGTAACTATTTGTGATAGAGATCTAAGTAATAAGGCACAAAAAAAGACATTGCTTGGTGAAATGTATAGCTAATAAATATATGATTGTGACTAATTAAGTTCATCTATGTACTCTGAACCCTACTTCATTATTGACAAATCTCTATATTTTGAAGGGTGGGTGATAAACATAGTAACCATAAATTTGAATTATGCATCTTTTTGAAGAGTCCACATGTCTTACGCTTGATGTGTTTTTATATGTCTAATGCCACTAATAAATAAATTCAATTTAAAAAGCAAATTGTAATTACTAAATTCTAGAATTTCAATTTTCTAATATAAGCAAAAGCAATAATTTTCTTTATCATTTGGTTGTAGAGTAGAAACCAATTGTAACTGGCACATGAGCTTAACTCAGTTGGTTGGGACATTGTATTATATATGCAAGGGGCCGAAGTTCGAACTCAGGTCATCCCACTTATCTACCTTAAGAGTGGAATTTCTAGCCATTAGACTACTTGACAAAAAAAAGAAGAAACAATTGTAATTACTAATGTATTATGTATGTATCAAAGAAGTAAATTCATGATGAGCAAATTGTTCTTGTCAAAAGAAAAAAATGATGACCAAATTGTTACTACAAAGTGGGGTTTAATCAATATCTATTCAACCAGCCGATTTGTCTCAAACTTTATATGAATGCTTTGTAGGCCCATTTTAATGTAATTGGAATTATTGCTTCAAATGAGAATGTGTATGTGTGTGTATATATATATAAAGGAGATTGTCTTGCTTAATGATCATGGTGTTTGAAAGGCTAGATTACACACTTGGCAAGGGGTGCAGCTAAGTATAACAATGAGATAACTTTGGCTACCTCAAAAATTATTATTTTATTTGTTTTAGTAAGTATATTTCATGTATAACTACTCCAATAAAATATCTTTAGCTACGTCTCGTGAATTTAGTTCAATTGGTTCGAACTTTGGTCATCCCACTTATCTACTTTATGGGTGAAATTTCTAGCTACTAGACTAAATTGTTTACATTTTAAAAATATATACAAAATTATTATTATAGAAAAAATTTACCCTTTTATTTTTATAAGCAATAATTTAACCCTTTCAAGTGTTGTCGAACTCAATTTTTTTATTAAATAGTTATTGTTAGTTTTTTTTTTGGTATTACTTTAATTTACATTTTATATAAATAAAATTATTGTGATTTCTTTTTTCATGAATTAAATTTAATATATTAATTTTTAAAAAATTGTGTTATATTTGGCCACCTCATAAGAAATTGGCTAGCTTCACCGCTGCACTTGGCTAAAGTCTTAAAGAGATCTAAGCCTCTAATTAACATGTAACAAAGAGTATCTAGCTGGAAAGTTTTAGTATTTCATGTTAAGCATATATGAGAAATGATATCCCATTGATGTGGAAAAGTATGGCACACTCTATAGATACGTATCTTATAAAATAAGGTATTGTGATGCTGCTCTCATATGTCATTAGTTTTTAGTAGTTGAGATTTAGGTCACTATTGGAGTGGTTGCAGATTTTGGAAAAGGATTTTAAATTAAGTACACTTTTTAAATTAAGTACTCATATATTAAAACAGGTTAATCCCTTAAATAGATATTAAATATTATTTTAAGTAATTAATATGTCGTATATGCACCCCTCTTCATGTAAAAAAAAAATGTCGTATATGCAATTGCGTGTCAATAATACTTTGATTATCAGAGTTATTACTCTTCTATTAAAAAAAAAATTACTCAAAAGGTATCTATAGTAATATTGTCGTGTATGAACTTCATTTACAATAACATTATTCCTAAAGCATATAAAAAAAGTAAATGTGATTCATCACCAATAAGAAAAGAAGATTAGATGTGACTTACCTCCCCTTGTTGTCCCCAATGGTAGGACCTTTGCAATGAGAGCGAACACACTTTGTGCATGATCAGTAGGAGACCACACCAATGAAATGCTTAAATTTCATTCACTAGCATCAATTAACATCTCATAGTTTCAGATTCTAATGCATGATGAAAAGATAAAATAGTTTAACACTAGATGAATTGTAGTATATGCTTAGTTGAACTTTCATTCCTCTTAATTGAGGTATCAAGTTATACTTGCAATATTACTTTAGAATATTTTCAATGCTAATTTGATTAAGCTCTCTTATCAACTTGTTATTAAATCTAGCAATATTCTTTATATTGATGTTACTTCTCATAATTAAATAGGATTAAGTTATGATTAAATATTACATTACATTGTTAAAAGAGACTCACTTTCACTTGATATTACACACAAATGCTAGTAATTATTCACTTAGAAAAGGGAAATTAAAGGCATATGATATACTCCAATTTATGAACTTATGATAATCCAATCAGGAACAAAATAATTGTGAGTGCAATAGGGAAGAAAGGAAATGGGCAAACAAGTAGTAGTAATGAGTAGTAACTCAGAGGTTATTGGTAAACCCTTCTTCAAGATGGCCCATTTCTAATCATAGGCATAGAATGATAGGACACCAACCCAAAGCACCACCACCATCTTGAGATAAGGGGAAATTGGTAATCCATACTTCAGCTACAGGGTAAGTAAAGTCTGATTAATTACTATGTTGTCATCATAAGTCGAACTCAAACTCGAGTTCTTTCAAACAATCCATCATAGTAAAACTACAAAAGTATTTTGTTAAAATAACTAAATTGTTTTTTTTAACCAACTAAATTGACTGATATTATTTCATTGGACTAATTTCTTTTTTTATGATGATTTAATGGACTAAATTGTTATTTCAAATTGTGAAAAACTAAATTGACAACCCTTGTGATAAAAACTTTTGTTCACTAGCTCTAAAACATTGTTGGGGACCAACATACTTATTTATGGGAGAGTTGAAAATGCGACTTTTTCTGAATAAAAAATAAAAAATACTTGTGTTCCATTTCTGTAATTATTTATTTGAAATATATAATCTAACTTTATTAAAGAAAGACATATATTTTGCCACCTAAAGAATTAGTATCAAATAAGAAACTAAATGATCTAAATCATGAGAATATCTTCGGTGGAGGTCAATTATTCTAATCAAAGGATAACATTGGAATGAATTATATTTGATACAATTTAATAAAGGTAAAAATGAAATTATTTAATTAATAAAGAATAAATTTAAAGATTATTTCTTATAAAAATGACTAATTTTTTTCAAATTATTTCTTATAAAAAGAATCAGAAGAAATATTACATAAATTTCAATATTTTCATACCTTCAAATTAATTCATCAATTTTTGTATTTTTCAATCTAAAATCAAACACACCATGAAAATTGGGAGAGTTTTCTTTCTTAAAAGGTGGGTCCATATTATTTTGTCCATTGTTTTTTTGCAATGTTCAACTCAAAAACATGAGGTGTAGACTATTAATAGTTATTGTATTTTGTAGTTTTGACTTCTCACCCCCAAACCCTCTTACTCTCTCCCAAACAAAACAACAAAAGCTATCTTCCAAAAACCCAACTTGTCAAAATGTTCTTCTTTTCTTCAATCTCCAATTAACAATCTCCAAGGTGCTCTCATCATTTTCTCTCCTCCTTTTAATGCTTTCTTTTCTTTTTCTCTTTACAATTTTCTAATTCTTTTTTTCTCTCTCTTTAATTTTTTTACCCTCTCTTCTACTTCCACAATTTCTCTTCTTCAACACACTCTTATCATGCTTGGAATTGATGGGCCCTAAATTCCACTGAATTTTCATTCTAAGAATCAAAAGGGTATCTTTACCTCTTTCAGTGCTTCCCCTTTGTTCCCAATTTCCTGCTGTATCCCATTTAGGTTTTTTTTTTACCCTCTTTTTAACTCACAAGATAAGATTTAGGGCATTTGATTTTAACTTGATTCTTTGACAATTTTTTATTTGGATTTTTGTATATCTCAAATGGGTTTTCTTTATGAGACTTGATTCTCTCAAATTTTGTGTTGGGTATGGTGTTTGAGTGATAAAGACTTGATATTTGAGGTGCACTTTTGCTTGAACCATTGCAGCCAAGGAAGATGGATAGAGTTCTTCAACCTCCTTTGGTAATTTTTGCTTTTACGTTTTGTCTTAACCTTTTTTTATTGGTAGTTTATATATGTCATTTCATGGTTAGCTTTTGATGTAAACCAATGCTGTCATGGTTGTTTGTTTGGAAAATATTGGAACTTATAATGTTTAGATCATAGGAGTTTTGTTTTCATATATCCGTTGTTACCGATCTAATTGTTGAACTTTACCTTGTCTGATATGCTGTTTTGATTTTGAATGAGATTTAGAAAAATAAAATGTAATCTTAAAATGAGCTTCAGTAATGACATTTTTTTAGATTGTTTTGGGGATGAAGGGATTGATCTTTAAGAAGCTAGTTGTTTTAAGGTTTTGAGATTTTGTTCTGTTGAAATTTGAATTCCATTACTCATTGAACTTTTCTTCTGTTACCCTTCTATATGTTCTATCTTTGGTATTTGAACCTCCTTGAAATGAGGGACAGTTCAATATCTGTGTCAATTTCTTTGAATCACTGGGATGCATGTTCCTTTAAGTTTCTGGGCTGTGTAATAGATGAGAAATGCATATTATTCAATTTATTTTATAATCTGGGTGTTCAGAACTTCAGATAGGGATATTATTTTGCTTTATCGGAAATTCTCGGAAATTTGTGATGGTTCATGCTTAAGTGCGATGTTCATTCTGTATTTTTGCGACTGTTAGACTTAAAGCTAATGAGTGAGTTGTCTTCCAACTGATCATTTGTGAGGCTTGAGGTCTGTGTCCTAGCATGTATTTGCATGGACTTAATGCAGGTCTCGTTACACAAGACCTGCGAATGCCTTTCCATACAGATTATGCAAACACATGCAGATCATTTTTCATCAAAATGTCACAAAGCTGATTATAGTTTTAATTTCTTATTATTTATGTATTGATGATGATATGTATGTACATTATCTTAACTGGAATGACTGGCCTCATTATTTCTCTATCTGCTGATTCTTTTAGTTTGTTTGTATAAGATACGGAGATATAGATATCTCGTGTATGAGTTCAGTTCATAAATCATAACTTCATGTGTCTGAGCAGGTTGATACTACTGCATGTTTATGTAGAGTAGATACAGGCCTGAGAACTGTTGCTGGAGCAAAGAAGTATGTTCCTGGAACAAAGCTCTGTCTCCGGCCTGACATTAAACATTCCATTCACCCGACTAGAAGCAAGCCAGCACGTGGTGACAGAAGCAGCAATCAATCCCCACTACTTCCAGGACTCCCTGACGATCTTGCCATTGCTTGCCTAATCCGAGTCCCACGGATTGAACACCGTAAACTTCGGCTAGTCTGCAAAAGATGGTATAGGCTTTTGATTGGTAACTTTTTTTACTCTCTGCGCAAGAGTCTTAGAATAGCAGAAGAGTGGATATATGTCATTAAGAGAGACCGAGACGGGAAAATCTCCTGGCATGCTTTTGATCCTGTATACCAACAATGGCAGCCCCTGCCTCCTGTTCCTAAGGAATATTCTGGAGCTCTTGGTTTTGGATGTGCTGTTCTGAATGGCTGTCACCTCTACTTGTTTGGTGGGAAGGACCCACTAAAGGGATCCATGAGACGTGTCATCTTTTACAGTACTAGAACAAATAAATGGCACCGTGCTCCAGACATGCTTCGCAGGCGGCACTTCTTTGGCTCCTGCGTTATAAACAATTGTCTATATGTGGCTGGTGGGGAGAATGAAGGCGTGCACCGGTCGTTGAGATCAGTGGAAGTTTATGATCCCAACAAAAATCGATGGTCATTTATTTCAGATATGAGCACTGCAATGGTTCCTTTCATTGGAGTTGTCTATGATGGGAAGTGGTTTCTAAAGGGACTTGGTTCTCATCGACAGGTTCTGAGTGAGGTCTATCAGCCAGAGAATGATAGTTGGTACCCTGTTCAAGATGGAATGGTTTCCGGCTGGAGAAACCCTAGCGCTACCCTTAATGGAAAGCTTTATGCTTTAGACTGCAAGGATGGCTGTAAACTTAGGGTTTACGATGATGCTACTGATTCGTGGAGCAAGCATATTGACAGTCGAATGCATTTGGGAAGCTCACGGGCTTTGGAGGCTGCTGCCCTTGTCCCCCTCAATGGGAAACTGTGTATTATCCGGAACAATATGAGCATTTCTCTGGTTGATGTTTCAAAACTTGAAGATTTGAAAGGATCTTCTGCTGAACAGTTATGGGAAACTATTGCAGGGAAAGGACATTTCAAGACCTTGGTCACAAATCTGTTGTCTAGCCTTGCTGGTAGAAACCGACTCAAAACTCACATAGTTCACTGTCAGGTTCTTCAAGCTTAAAGGTTGTGTATAGTGCCGAAAAATTGACAAGGAGTTCCATCACGAATAAAAACATCTTATCTTGATCATATACACGTTTATGAAAAAAGTGGGGCAAATCTTACCAGAACACCATGGTGCAGTTCAATGTCGCATTCCATCTCAAACTCTTGCTCTCGTAAGAGGTGATATATCAATGAAATATTTTTTAATCTTATAGAGCTACAGATATTGATACACAACTGTTACATTTTGAAAACTTAGTAGGCTGTTTACCATGTCTCATGGTTTATTATTATTAGCCTTTTGTTTTATGTTGCTGCAAACAATGTAAACTTAGGATCAGTTTGGTATTCTCATAAAATTGAGGGTGAAAAATTCAAGAACCAGTTTTGAATATAAACTTTCATATAAAACTCATCTATGAATTTTTCACCCTCATTTTCTGCAGTGACTACCAACTGTTCATCAACTCGGAATATATATATATATACAACTCTTGCATTGCAGATTCATACACGTGTACAAGTCGTAGTTCACAAAATGTTGGTGCATTTAGCCTTATGTTTTGTAGTTGCACTATATGATCAAACACTCATTTGTTTGGACGAAAATTTGCACTAGGGGTGTTCAAAAATCCAGTTAACTGAACCAAACTGTGGTTCGAACTGCACTGAACCATATTTTAAACTGAACCACTTTTTAAAAACAGTTACAATTCAGTTTATAACCGGTTCAACACCAGTTTAAATTTATGAATTGTATTTTATTTTTTAAAAAAAGGAAAATATTTTGTCAAAAAAAAAAAGGAAAATATTTAATAATTTCCCAAAAAAATTGGGAACTTTTTTCTTAAAAAAATAAGCGGAAAAAAGACCGGAAAAATTTCTCCCGAGAAAATAGGTAACTTTTTTTCTCGAAAAAATTGGAAAAAATTTTCTGGAAAAATCAGAACTTTTTTCCAGGAAATATCGGGAACTTATTTCCCGAAAAAATAAATCGAAACTTTTTTCCCAGAAAAATCGGGAACTTTTCTCCAGAAAAAAAATCGGGAATTTTTTTCTGAAAAAAACCGGGAGCTTTTTTTCCGAAAAAATCGGGAACTTTTTTCCCGAAAAAAATCGGGAACTTTTTTTCGAAAAAAATTGGGAACTTTTTTTCCAAAAAAAATTGGGAACTTTTTTTCCGAAAAAATTGGGAATTTTTTTCCCGAAAAAAATCGGGAACTTTTTTTTCGAGAAAAAATATCGAAACTTTTTTCCCAAAAAATAGACTGAAACTGTTTTTCGGAAAAAAAACTCCGAAATTATTTTTATCGGAAACCAGTTTTTCTTTAAAAAAAATACAAAAAATTGGTGTAAAACCACAGTTTTTCAAAAAATAAACCGGTTTTAAACTAGTTAACTGAAATTAAACTGGTTCTGAACCGAACTAAAACTGGTTTGAGAAATAAACCAGTTTTTATAAAAAGTGGTTTCAGTTATTAAGTGCAGTTTATGAACCGTGAACGCCCCTAATTTGCACCCCTCAAAGTCTAGTTTGGAATTCAATGTGCAAATATTTATTATAATGTTTGACAAAATTGTGGTTGGATTGTGAGTGAATGACTTATTTTTTTCTAGTGATGACTGGTTGGATTGTGGGTTAGGTGACTAATGCCTCAGCTGAATTTGTCTTAATATGGATTATTATTAGGAGTGGAAGACTTGATGTGTTTTTTTGGTTACTGAGAAGGAAAAAAGCTATTTTTAGTCTCTTTTTTGTGCTGACTTGTAGGTATATATTCATTCACTACATAGCTGTCTAACGTGTATTATTTTTTTTTTTTCAAATAGTTTAATAGTCAGAATTTCATCTCGTAAGATGAATAGATGGAAAAAAAATTATATTTGAACTAGAGTCTCTATATATTGCAATGTTCCTACCAACTCAGTTATGTTCTTAGGGGCGATTGTATATCGTGTATTTATTAATACTTAGGTCCCGTTTGACCCGGCTTATTTTCCTCTTTTTTTCTTCTCCTTAAAAATAGTAAAGAAGAAAAAAATTGTGTTTGACTTCATTTTTCTTTATTTTTTACTTCTTTACTTTATTTCTTTAATACTTTTAAGGAAAAATAGCGTCAAATATAATTTCATACTTCTCTATTTCGTTTAAGCTAAAATAAAAAGTAAAAAATAAGCTGGGCCAAACGGGGCCTTAATGTGTGTTATTGTAATGATTTTTGGGGCAATTTGGTCATTGACAGTAGTAATTAAAAAACCAGTAGTATTATTCTTTTTGTTCTTTCCTCCTTTGAAGACCTAGCAAGCAGTTTCTTATGTTGTAGCTACCTTACGGTGTCTCCAAGTTTGATAACTTTTCTCCCATTTGTTTTTAATATTATCATCATTTTTTATTTCTATCTTGCTGTCTCACAATTGTTGTAGTTTTTACATTTTTACATTAAACTCACTTTTAGTTAACATTAATGTTATAAAATTAATTCATTCAAAATTAGTTTTTGTCACTTTTAGTTTATAATGACTTCGAGGGTAAAATGGACAGAAAAGAACAGATTGTTGAAGAAGAAGAAGAAAAAAGTTAGGAATTGTCATTTTAGGGAGAAAAAAGTTTATTTTTATTTATTGCTAGAGACTAAATTGTCCCTATAAATATTTTGATACATGCACGTCAACCGTACTAGATGAATGGATGCAAAAGCAACCATGAATAACCACTATTTGAAAGGTGGTTGTGGTATTAGACTATGGTTATGTTTAATTGTCCCTAATGTTAGTCTAAGTTCATGCTTTGGTTTCCGTGTTTTTTTTCTCTCCTCTCTCTTTTCTCTCCCATTTATCCTCTGCCAAGCAAAGGCTTAAAGAGCGTCTACTGGTGAAGCTTGAACTACTATCTTTTTTTTTTTTTTTTTTTGGTTTTCACCACCAGTTGAATCTGGTTCGGGGGTCAGTTCTGGCATCAAGTGGTTCCAGCCCCCTCCCGATCGCAGTTGCGGGGGATCGAACCGTGGTCCTCCCTACCAAGTTCAGCGTCAATCACCACTGAACCAACTAACGATTGGTAGCTTGAACTACTATCTAATACTGTATCAAACATAAAGGAAAACGATAAAAGAAAATGAGAATGTATATAAAGACTTATTTGATTGATTATGTGTGTTAAATGATCATTATGATGAGATACTTATAGACTTAAAATAACTAAGAAATATACACATAATTTGCCACGTCTTTATACTAGAAAGGTATCCTAAGTTTGTATAATTCTCTTTTATTTTTGCGGATATGTTAAAAAGATGAAAGGAAAAGAGAAAATACAAAAGAATATATAATCAGAATGATAAAAATTATATTTAAGCATTCTTTTATGAATGAAAAAAGTAAAACGTCCTTATAATTTGGATGAGAGTATTTTCACATAGGAATACTTAAATAAGAAGAAACATAATCAAACATGTTTAGGCACACATAAACAATTTAAAATATTAAAAGATAAAGTAATAGATTAAAAATAGGTGTGGTAACTCTAAATCATTAGTGTGGATGATATATACGTAATTTTTTACCATTATAAACTGACTTGTAAAGTGAAAATTGTCTCTTACTTAAAAAGTCTTATTCAGATTATCTCATATATTCGATGTGAGACTTCTTAATACACATCCTCACGCCAAACACTATTGAACTTGATGCATGGATATAAATGGTGGGTGGCGAGTGGCCCAATGGATCTTAGAGAGACTATGAACCATTTTAGGATTGAGTATTGAACATACCTCATACTTACAAAACCGACTTGTAAGGTGAGAATTGTCTCTTACTTATAAAATCTTATTTAGGTCATTGTATATTTGATGTGAGACTTTGTAACATTTGTGTCTAAGAAAAATAGTTGATTTTCATATTTAAAATAATAAAGTAGGAAAAATATTCCTATATTTTTCTTTAATTATTTACTCCCTCCGGTCTCATATATAAGAAACAAAACAAAAAAATTTAAAGTCTTAAATATAAGCAAAAATGTACTTCAATTATTAAGTTTTATGACATTATTCCAATTCCAACCAATAAATAAAATGTTTTACATTTTTCAAGAAGATATAATGTGTTTTTTCTTCTCGGTTAATATATTTTAACTACTTTCTTAAAGGAATAGTTTTTTTAAAAATTTTCTTATATACTACTAGAGGGAGTACATTGTTGTAACTTTATTTTAAAAGAAACAAACAAAAATATAGTGGAAACCTTTTCCCAAAAAAGGAAAAAAAGAAAGCAAAGATTATAAAAACGAAATGAAAGTAGAATCGCCGCATATAGTAACGAATATTAACGTGAGTGGGATCCACGCGTTTCAATTGCTGTTGTGGGAGAGAAAGCATTCACTTTCACACTTTTTCGTCTCACCTCTCCTCAACGAGGCAGCATTTAATTCATGCCTCAGACCCTGCAAATACCCTACCACTACCTAGCAGCTTTTCGCCCAACCCTTATTTGACACGTGTTATCTTGGGTCCCATCATTGAAAATGATAGATTTCTCGTGAGTAACTTCTATCACACGATCACCACCTTTCCCTTCTTCCCATTTTCCTATCGCTAAAAAAAAAAATCGGAATTTCTATCAATATTCACTACTAATTAGTTATTACACAATCAGGTTTTTTTTATAAGAAAAAAAAATATAAAAATTAAGGAATTACTATATTGTATTTGCTATGAAGAATAATCTATATTTTATTTTTATCAAAAATTGAATTAGAAAGTACATAAAAATATATTCGCTATAAAATAAAGAATAATTTGTATACTAATTATGTTTTATAACGAACATTACTATTCTTTATTTTTTATACTAATTATGTTCGTTATAACTTATAAAGAATAAATAAAGGAAAGAATTCTAAAGACAAATTATTTGAGGGTGTATTTGAGGACAAATTATGTTTGCTAAGAATAATAATTTGTATTTTATTTTCATTAGAAATTGAATTGGAAGTACATAAAAATATTACGAGGGTTAAATTGAGTCTTTACTATTAAATCCATTTGTTATTTGTTACACATTTTAATTTCTTACAATTTTTAAACGGATCCATTTAAGGTGAATATTTTTGGTACACAATTTATTTAATTATTTTAAACTGCTAATTTTATCAAACACTATAGATTCATTCAGCTAGCTTATTCGTTATAAGCTAAAAGCTAGTAAGTTATAAGACATTCGTTATAAGTTCATCTGCTAAAAGTTAACTTATTAGCAATACGTTATTTTTTATCAAACAGGACTTAAATATTATTTGTTGATCTATTCAAATTGTACACCTTAGTGAAGATGAGCGCCGTTTGCTAGGGTTTGGCCATGAGCGCCGTTTTCTTTCCTTCATTGATCAATTATATCAAACTTAATCAAGCAATTGTTGCCTTTATTCCAACAACAACAACACGTGATTGTGTGTTATTATACAATTGCTTTGCATGATCACCATAATAGTATTTTATCATTTGTTCCATCAAACTTTCAAATCAACGTGCTGCTGTTTACACAACAAGCAGTACCTTGTTTATTTCAGCCATGGTGGACATCTGTCCGTGGCCATGTATGGTCTCTCCCATTCCTGTGAAATCCTCTCCGGCAGCATCCAACCGTTCCTTTGCTCAGGTGGTAAATGATGCTTGTGACGTTAAAATCAGTCAGCTTCCTGTGCCAGCCATTAGAGGTGAAGACCTTTGTATCAAAATTACCCAACATGAATACGAAAAAGGTCTCGCTGACTGCAAGAAAAACCTCCATGGTAGGCTTGTTATGAATAAAGGAGACAAGCCCTTGACTGCCCGTGAATTGTCAGGTAAACTCTCCAGTGTATGGAAGACTGCGAATCAATGGAAGATGATTTCTCTGGGTAGAGGGTTTTATGAGTTTCAGTTTGTCTCCTTTGAGGACATGCGCCTAGCATGGTCTATGGGAACCATAAACCTTAAACCTGGGGTGCTTCGGCTTTCTAAGTGGACCAACGATTTTAATCCGTACACGCAACGTCAAACTCATACACAAATTTGGATAAGACTAATGGAGCTACCCCAAGAATATTGGCGCCAACGTACATTATTTGAAATAGCTAGCGCTATCGGTACTCCCTTGTCGTTAGATGAAGCTACTAAAGCTCGTGCTTTCGGCCATTATGCACGTATTTTGGTCGATATGGATTTATCTCGTCATGTTTTTGATGAGATTGTGGTAGAACGTGAGGGATACTCTTTCAAACTTGCGGTGGTATATGAACGTTTGCCTGCTTTTTGTATGCATTGTGGAATTATAGGGCATAGTGTTCAAGATTGTAACTGGCTGAAACCGTCTGAAGCGAAGGTTGACAATCGTGCCAAAAAGATTATCACAATCAAGAAGGAAACTGCGAACATGCAGTATGTACCAAAAAAGAAGGACAATGCCTTCCCTAGCACTGCTGAAGTGGTTGAAGTGCAATCAAATTTGAGAGGAACACATGAGCGAAATAAGCAAAATGCGGAGCAGGAAGCAGAACACCACCAAGCACATGAAGGCCCCAAAATGCCAAGTAATGATAATGGCGTAATTATGAATGCTAATGATAGAGTTGTTGTCCAACATTCAACGTCCTTTAGTATGACGCTAAATAATGTTCAGGATGACATTGTTCTTGGAGATATTCAAATTGATGATCCGGTGCTGCAACAAGTGACCACTGATGATGTGGCTGGGGTTACTCCTATTAATGAAGTTTTGGGCCAAGAAGAGAAGGAAACAGATGATAACTCCTCCAATGTTCCGGATACGCAGCTAACATTTGTGAAGCAAGATGATGCGGTAGAAGTTGGAAAATCTTTCACTCCGGTAGATATTGCAGTCTCGGTGCCTAACGACTCCGCTTTTGTTATACCCGGTACAATGCAAAATGTTATGATATTGCCGGATGATGAATTTGATGAGGTGGTCCAAGCAGACCTTAAAGTGATTAAACAAGCTTGGGCCGCGATGGAGAAAGGAGAGAAGCCTTTCACCCCTGTTATTACTAACAGTCAAAAGAAGAAGATAAAACAATTGGCTCGGAGTGTTGGACAGCCATATAACACTCGTTGTAAGGGTGACACATCTCACTAGTTCCCATGAAATGGGAGGGGTTTAGGCAAACCAGAAGCTCGAGTTCTTTGTGACTTCCCTTTGAAAGGATGTTTATTCGGTACCACTTTATTTTGTTTATTTTGGGGTAAGGTCTAGTCCCCTCCATATGTACATATTTTTTTCTATTTTTATTTATATTAATATGAGATATAGGTATAGGATAGGAGTGTTTAAGTGTGCCAACTTAGTTGGAATATTTATTCAATCCTTGATGCCTAGATACTCTTAACTTATCAAAAAAAGTGTACGGATACATTTCCAAATAAAATATATATATATATATAAATGTTCACCTCAATTTAATTCATGATAAAAAAAAAACTAAATTACATCTAAAAAACCTAAATTAATTTCTAATTTGATAAAGTAGCACAACCAATTTGTCTTCGATATAAAAATGTAAAAAATTAATTTAAATTATCTTTTATAAAAATTAAATTGAACCACTAGAATCTCCATATGTTTAGCTTAATTAGTAGGGACAAATATCACATTTCAAAAATAAAATTTTAACTATGAGACTAATAAAAATAATTTGATCCAATACAAATTAGAACTTAATTAATTAATTAATTTTATTTTGACAACACTTCCTCTTAATCAGTAAATTAAACGCGCTCTCTTTTTCATCCAAGGCGTCGTTTTCATTTCCAACCTCCTCACTATTAACACACACACACTTCATCTTCTACTACTACCAGTACATTTCATTACATTACATTTCATTTCATGTCATTTTCTTCAACCTAAAACAGTTTTCACTTTTTTCATTCTTCCAACCATTCTCTCTCACTCACTATGGCGTGGTCTGATTCAACTACTCACAAACAAACTCGTCCTTCTCAACCTCTTTACGTTCCTCAATTCCGTTCCAACAACAACATTCATCAACAACAACAACAACAACCACCTTACAACAATCGAACCCATTTTCCTTCATCCAATGATTCACCTCACTTGGCTTTCAATCGTTCAACTCCGCGACCACGTGGTCGAGGCGGTTACGGTTTCGCCCCGCCACGTCATTTCACTCGACCCGAACAACAACAACAACAGCCACGGAACTATGATCCTTCTTACCGGAACAACCGGTCACCGTTTGAAACAAACGCTGAACAAGAAAACGGCGAAAATGGTTCAAACGGCGTCGTTGCGAATTTCGAAGCGTATGATTCAATCCCTGTTGAAGCCACTGGAGAGAATGTTCCTCCACCGGTGAATGTCTTCGCTGAAACGGAACTTCATGATGATTTGAAGAACAACATTGAACGATGTAAGTATGTGAAACCTACTCCTGTTCAGCGTTACGCGATCCCCATTGCTGTTGCTGGTAGAGACCTTATGGCTTGTGCTCAGACTGGTTCCGGTAAAACGGCAGCGTTTTGTTTTCCGATCATATCTGGGATCATGAAGGGACGGTTGGCTTCTGAGTTTTCGGATATGCCACGTGGCGGTGGTTCCGATGTTGCTTTTCCCACTGCTCTCATCTTGTCTCCTACTAGGGAGTTATCATGCCAGGTTTTTCTTTTTTTTTAGTTTTATTTTTTATTTTTTTTATTCAAGCTACAAAAAAAGTTTTTTAAATCTGATTTTTTTTTTTTTATGTTGAAAATGAAATTGTTAGATACATGCTGAAGCTACAAAGTTTGCATATCAAACAGGAGTGAAGATTGCGGTTTGTTATGGGGGTGCTCCTATTGGTCAGCAGGTTTGTGTTCTGTTTTTTGTTTTATTTGTTGGTTTTTGTGTTTTTTGATTCTGTGGATTGTAATGTATTGTTTGTAAATGTAAACAGTTAAGGGTTTTGGAACGAGGTGTTGATATTTTGGTTGCAACTCCTGGTCGTTTGGTTGATTTGATTGAGAGAGAAAGGATTTCTTTGAAGAAGATTAAGTATCTTGCTTTGGATGAGGCTGATCGGATGCTCGACATGGGTTTTGAGCATCAGATTCGTAATATTGTTCAGCAGATGCACATGCCTCCGCCGGGTGATAGACAGACATTGCTTTTCAGTGCTACATTTCCTGATAATATACAGGTTGATTAACTGTTATCGGTTATTCCTTTGATATAGTGTTTGTTAACTGTTTTAATGATGTTCTGAATGTTTCAAGAGTTGTTAACTGTATAATGATGTGTAAATGCTGTGTTTTGTGATGTAGTATTCAATTGGTTTGATGAATTATATAATGATTTCTTAATTTGTTGCTTACTGCAGAAACTTGCGTCTGATTTTCTATCAAACTATGTGTTCCTTGCTGTTGGAAGGGTTGGTTCAAGCACTGAACTGATTGTACAGAAAGTTGAATCTGTACAGGACATGGAGAAAAGAAATCGTCTTGTCGATCTTCTCCAACGCAATGTAGTTAATGGGAAGGTAAAAATACTTCTATTCATTGTTAATGCCTATACCTCCATTTACTGTCGCTAGAATACCAGCTGTTTTTGAAGTACTATATGTTTGATAATTCTGTTTTTGTATGCAATGCAGCTAGCTTTAACTCTTGTATTTGTTGAAACAAAGAAAGGAGCAGATGCTTTAGAAAACTGGTTGTGCAGAAGTGGTTTCCCAGCTATTGCAATACATGGTGATAAGGTTCAAATGGTTAGTAGTACTCAGTACCTTTTGTTCTTTTGCTTTATTTCTTCCATATTCTTTAAGTGTATTCAATGTGAGTTTCTGTCTGTTATATGATATTGGATTAGCTATTGTTGCAGTGACTTGGGTTTTATTTGTTATGGTGTTTGTGGTCCCTCATGCATTCTATGGTGTATTTGATACTCTTACAGTCACTTAGGCTTTGTTTGGTTATATTATTTGTGGTCCCTTTTGTATTCAGATGCAACATTGTGATCATACAAACCAAAATCTAGTGTTTTGCTTGTGACATCTATTCTATGTTTGCACCACAAAGATGAAATTTCTACTTTCCTGAAATACCGATTTCTTGTTTGTGTTATTACTTGAAGATAAACGTTTAATTTATTGGTGCATTGTATTTTTTAGGAGAGGGAACGAGCTTTGAGATCTTTCAAACGCGGTCTTACTCCAATAATGGTTGCGACTGATGTTGCTTCCCGAGGATTGGATATCCCTCACGTGGCTCATGTTATTAACTTTGACTTACCTAGAGACATAGATGACTATGTACATAGAATCGGTAGAACTGGCCGTGCTGGTCAAACTGGTTTAGCAACAGCTTTCTTCAGCAGCAAGAACATGCCTATTGCAAAGTCTCTTGTTGGTCTCTTACAGGAAGCAAAACAAGAAGTTCCTTCTTGGCTTGTCCAATGTTCTGAGAGTTCAGCACCAGGTGGACGCAGCAGCGTTGGATCTCAACGTTCGTCCTGGAGAGGCAATTACGGAGGACGTGATTTCCGAACTGCAACTGAACCTGGGATGGTGGAGAATTACAACAACTACAACAATAGTTACAGCAATTATGGTGATAATGGTTATCACAATGTTCCCGAACAGGTGGAGAATTACAACTACAACAGTACCTACAGCAATGGCGACCATGCTGCCAACACATATACTGATACCTCTATAGACATCCAAAACTCTAACAACAACTGCTCTTTTGACAGCTCTAATACAGTGTTTGCCGGTGGTTACAGTTACTCTGATTCTTGTTTATTGGAAGGTAGTGATGGTCAAAATGGGCCATGTGGTTATGCATCTGTTGTACCCACTGGATGGGACTAACTAGGCTAGTATCTTGCTCGTTGCATCCTTTTTGCTATTGGTTTTGATGGATAGGTACCTTGTATACAGTGATGCTGAAGATCTTATAGCGTTGTCCTCTAACTTTATGGTAGTTCAAACTTTGCAGACCTTTGTGGTATTGAATATTTTTTGGCCCGAGCCCCTTTTTTTGGAACTTACTATGGGTGAGCTCGAATTGTGGATACTGGATAGGATCATTTGGTTTTTTGGATCTTAGTAATAGGAAGGATGAGCTTGATTTGTGGGTTGGAATATTTATCTTTTGAAGAATTTGCTTTAGTTGTACTATTTATTGATATCTTACTCTTTTATGGTCAGAGTTGCTATATAAACTCTCCAATCTACTTTTCCTAATAGTAATTAATATAAATTATAAAGTGTTTGATATTGAATTTTGTCTGCTTATTTTGGAATTTTGCTATGCCTTTACTGTTATAACTGGGCAGTATTTATATGCAGGTTTTGCTTTTATGATCGAATTTTTATATATCAAATGGTATAATGTTCTGCACATAATACTGTTGAGTTTGACGAAACATATTCCATGTTTTGTGGCAGTGGTCATTGGTACAATGCAAGTTTCATTGTATGTATGGAATGCCTTTATTTTCATATTTAGAAGTTTCATATTTTGTGATCGTGTAACCGATTTAACACTTTTACAAGTATGATATATCTCACCAATAGGCACTATACTAACAAACTCCGTGGTTGAAATTGCCAAATATTCAAAGCAAAGCAAACTGCGCAAAGTAAAAAATCAGCACGCCGAATATGTTTCCTCTTCCTTAACAAAACACAAAACAAAAACACAACTTACTAGTTACTAATTTTCTTCATTTTCAACTAGTAACCTCTTACAAGCTTCATAGCACATGAAAGATATCCCAGCAGCAGGAACTAATTTTATGCAGCTTGGTCCCAAACCTCGATACAAACCTGCAAGCCCTTCTTTTTCAAGTATACTCATAAGGGCTTGAAACATGTTACTGTATTGTCTTCCATTTAGAGCACCAGCTTGCATATGTTTACGAGCTACCTCAAGTGGGAATGTTGCACTACTTGAAAATGCTCCTGCAGCTGATCCAATAAGTAGAGTCATCACATTCCCAACTTCTTCCTTATTGAAAAATTTCTTATAAGCTTTTCTAAGTGTATCATAAGCTAGATAATTTGTTGCAGCATAGGGTATTACGCCAATTAAACTCGGTGTTAGTCCTCTGTACAATTCTGCAGGTCCTTCTTCTCTAACAATTCTCACAAATGCATCCACAAAATTCTTGTACACTCCTCTCTACAATTATAAGCATAAACTCGCATAAGTAGTGGGAGCATCAATGTGCTATAGCATTGTTTATGGTTTAAAAGTTCCATATGAGAATGAAATTATTTGGTCTCACATAGTGCATACCTGAACAGTGAGACGAGTTTTGAGTAGTTCGAGAGGGTACATGCACAGTGTAGAGCTAACTCCAGCTACAGCACCTGCAATTGATGAGGCGGGAATTGGAATTTTCGACTGTTCTCCAGCTTTAGGAGTCAAATGCTTCTTGACAGTATCATACGCAAATAACTGCACATCATTTACATGTTTTATCGAGTTTTAAGCTACAGAAAGAAATAATGGACTTATAGAGTTCTAGTTTAACTTATTAGCACCTAACAAACTCTTGTGGCAAATGTTTGATGGCTGCCACAATATATGCCATTCAATATTCAAGTACTTAATCTGTTATCAAAGTCACTAAGTAAGAAAACAACCAATGATGCAAAATTAATTAATGATATGCAAATGATGTTATCAATCATCACTTGTGCTAAAGCATCGGTTTTTAACAATCCAAGTCTACTTCTTAGTTGTTAAGTTAATTAAATATTAATTGAAGTTATCATATGCTGCCCACACTTCTGGTTTTCTGCTTCCAAGTAAGCCATAATTTGGTGTTTTTTCATGGATAAATTCCAATTAGGTTCAGTTTGTTTTAACTTTAAGCTATTGTGAGCTTCTAAAGACATAACTATCTGTCTGAGTGTTTATGGATAAGTCATAAGTTAGACCAAAAACTTAAACAAGTTGAGGTCCATATGCAAATTTTACTCATGCCAAAATTTTATATTCATTACAATGATATGTCAATATACTTTCAATATCTTGGTTCTGCTCATTTGCGTGACTTTAGAAATAGTTATAATTAAAGTCAAAAGATTTTACTGACCTGGCAAGTGTGATCTATAAACAAATTTAAAATATTTACACGGATATTGTATATGAATTAAACTAACTTTGATATCTTATCTAAGACTGAATACATAGATAAATTCTTGTACCCACCTCAATGGCCTTGCTCGGCGCAACTCGGATGATATTTACAAGATTTCCCCTGAACAATCCCTTCCAACCATCAACTTCCATAATAGATTGAAACACTTCATGAGTTGTATTATGTCCACAACTCCCCACCATCAAATGTGTCCTTATGGTCTCCAAAGGTGCCACGACTGTTCTTGATACTGCACCAGCAATTGCCCCACTTATCAACCTTCTCACTGATGGATTCCCAATCTTCAACTTCAGTTTAAACTCTTTCCTCATGCCAAGACTTTCCTTAACAACTTCCATTGCCTCATCACCACTACTAAGCAATCCTTGAAAACTTGTAGATTGAAAAGTTGGTTCAGGAATTAAAGCATACTTCATTGAAGAGTTGAGTAGTGGAAGTTTGGTGGCACTATCTCTAGTAGTAATAAGAGTAGGAGGATTTGGTGAAATTCCAAACCCAAAACCAGCTTGACCAACACTTGCAAATAAGGTACTTTGATGAAGATTGGTCTCATTTGAACCACATTCAAACTTTATTCCAGAATTACATATTACTATGTCTCTATAACCATATTCAATATCCTTTCCACTACTAGCCATTGATCCTAACCTCCTAAACAAGTTATTTCCTTTTCAATGTATGGAAAGTGAAAGCTTGTGAAGCTAGCTTTAAAAGGGTAAAGATAGTTTGGGAGAAATGAGCAATAAGCAAGAATATGGCCAACATAGGTTATATCTGACGAATAATTCAAAGGGGAGCATGAAAATATTCATTGGATGGGGAGGTATATCCAAATGTGAAGAGAGGAATAGAGGGTGTGTAGTTTTCAATGCTATCTTAACTTGTCTGAGTGAGAGAGGGAACGAGACAAAGCAAATTTAGTTTTGTTATTTTTAATCTTGAAGTCATGTACAAATGTATTCATGTGACATATTCTTATTTTTAATTATGAGTAGTATAAAAAAATCACATGCAAATGTATTCATGTGACTTATTCTTATTGGCCGTTGAATAAAATATTTCTAATTTTTTAAAGGGTAATATATGCTTCACCTTTCGATAATATGAATTATTTGCTTTTTATTTTATTGGATTACTATTAAGTTCATCATTCGCCACAAAAGTTGCATAAATTTGAGATTAATTTTGAGATAGTCACATAGATAAAATAAACACTAATGAGTAACAAAAAAAAGTTGAATTTTAGATGAGAGAACAAATCATTTGTTCTATAAGCGTACCAAATAACAACCACAATAAACTAACTTATAATTGATAGTTTATAAACTCATATGACTAAGAATGACTTGTTTGGTAGCCATCACTTACACTCAGAATTTATATGTACTTCCATCCTAGAATATAAGATTTTTTTGAAATTTTTCCACCCACATTTATTTTTGTTTACCTACATACACCCTTAATTACTTTACCTCTTTTTCTACACGTTACAATCAATATTATGATAAAATATAAACAAATTCTCTTACTTAATATACATAGTATACCATTACTTTTTAAAAGGTGCATGTGATTTCCAAGAAAAATAAGGCTTAAACACTATGTAAATAGTTTATTTACCTATAAATATGACCGGAGGAAGTAAATTTGTAGAAACATCCACTATAAATAAATTTATTACTACTGTCAATTTTCTTAGTCTCGTGATCTAGTCCACATAGTCCTAAATTTAAGAACTAGTAATTTATTTCTACTAACCATTCAAATAGGAGTAGTTTCTAACTATACTTTTTCTCAATTTTATTACCGTTATCTTAAATGAAAAAATTAAATATATATAATTTTATATTTATAAGTTAACATAACCATTAATTTTATCAAATACTATAACTTCTTCAACTTCTTCAACTTCTTCAATATATTATAAGATGATTGTGATTCCAAAAAGGTTAAGATTGTTATTTTTATTGTGGAGGTAGGGAGATAATTATAGAGGTGTGGAATAAATGTTAAACGAAAATTGCTCGTTAGGCCGCCTTAATTGCTATCATACCTTTCAAAAATTCCAAAATACCCCTTTTATTGAACCCGGTATACTTTGGATTATACAATCCGAAATGCATATATAGGTTGATTTCAGAAGTTACATTCCGAGCATAAATTTTTTCATAAAAAACCCATTTCAGTACGTATATTTCGAAATCCACTTTTTGAACATTTTGTTCAAAAACTATGCCTTTTTATATAGAAGTTTGTTTTGGAACTATGCCTTCATCCATAGTTACAGATTATACGTTCCAAAACCTTTGTTAAGGGCATTTTCATCAAAACGGAGAGCCTGGATAGCAACTGAGAGGGGCTAAAGAGCAATTTTCGAGTTAAACGGTTTATTTGCATAGTGGGCTTCCGGTTCAACTTTACGAATGATCCAACAAGGACCTAGTAGTAGTAACATTAGCCGCAAACCTCTGTCATCGATATTAATTAATTAATTAATTAAATTATATATATAAAGTCCTCGTTTCTTATAACGGTTCTGTCAAACTCTCTCTACTCCTCATTCTACACAAACCATAAACCCTAGCCGTCTTCTCTTCTCTTGTCTTCCTTCATTCCTATCAATTAACAATGGTACCTTAATCTTTTCTCTTCTCTTTCTTTCTTACTTATTTTTACTATTAATTAATTCATTTTCGATTTTAATTGATTACTGAACATTACTTTTGATTTTGTATATGAAAATGAAAATTTACAGACAGGAGAAGCAGTTAACCCTAAAGCATACCCTTTGGCTGATGCTCAGTTAACCATAACTATAATGGATCTTGTTCAACAAGCTGCTAATTACAAGCAACTTAAGAAGGGTGCTAATGAAGGTTAAATCCTAATTATTAATTAAGAGTTTGTTTTGGTTATTGATATTTGTTTGTTTTTGTTATTGATATTTTTGTTTGTTTGTTTGTTTGTTTGTTTGTTTGTTTTTTGTTTCATTATTATAGCTACTAAGACCCTTAACAGAGGAATTTCTGAGTTTGTTGTTATGGCTGCTGATGCTGAACCACTTGAGATTCTTCTCCATCTTCCTCTTTTAGCTGAGGATAAGGTACCATTTTTTATATATCCTTTTTATTGTTTTTGTACCTTTTAATTTATTTATTATATAAATTAGTATAATATAATGTTTACCTTTGTTGACTAAATGTCATAACAAATTAAAAGGTTTATACACTGAGTTCTTATGAATGTGTTTGTTTCATGTAGCTGCCTATTTATTTATCGTTTTTATCATTAAGTTTTAATATGTTCATTTGTGCTATGCTATAATCAGATTAGTAATTCACAAGTTATCTATTTGTTATGCTTTGATATGTTCATGGTTTTAAATCGTGGCTGTGCTTTGATCCTTGACATTGCGGTCAAATAGGCTGCAATTGCACTTGTAAGCTTATAGCCGACTTTTTTAATCTATGGTTGGCTTTCCTTAAATCTTCTTAGGTTATTGTTGTTGCACTGAAATCCCAGGGCTGTGGAATTCAGTGACAACACATTTGCTATCTTTTCCTGGTAATGGTATGTCAATAGCTTATTAATCATGTGCAATTTGCAATTTTCAGAATGTTCCCTATGTGTTTGTGACATCAAAACAAGCACTTGGGCGTGCTTGTGGTGTCACTAGGCCAGTGATTGCTTGTTCTGTGACTACTAATGAAGGAAGTCAATTGAAATCTCAAATTCTGCAACTCAAGGTATGCTCATTTTCACTATTTTCATGTTCCCAAGTCCCAACTATATTATTTACTTTTATATGTTCCATTGATCAATTAAAAATGAATTCTAAATATATGGTTGGTAATGGTATGCAGGATGCTATTGAGAAGTTGCTGATCTGAAAACCTTAATATTCCGTATGATGGTATGATGGGCTTCTTGAGTTGTGCTGAAAGCGCCTTCAGAGGCCTTGACTGGACGACTTGTTGTGCTATCTTATACGATGTGTTAACCTATTTTAGTTTCCTTTCTGCCGCCATAGGTTATTTTTGTGTGGTACTTTTGTTTTAGTAAGAATTATGTTTTGAATTGTTTTTATAAAAAAATGTTTAATCCTTTTGAGTAGTGGAATTTTCAGTTTTAAGTGAAAAAAAAACTTGTTTAGTTCAATTTTATTTATAAGAATCTTGTATTGGTTGTTATTAGAGAACTAGACCTGCATGATGCATGAGTGCCTTAAACTTTGTTGATGAAAAGTAATTTAAGATTCAGAATTTTAACGGTTAAAGAACGAAAACAAGAATATGTAAACAGAATTTTAATTCATAATATTTGAATTTGCATTCTTGGCTTGTGAATTGGATTCTTCATTCTTCATAGTGCCAATTCTACTTGAATTGTCAGCTACTAATGCACTTTACAACCCTTTTTGTTTTGGGTAGTAAATTACTAGTAATAGAAGACATAGAAGAAACTATGAAACTAAACCTATATATCTAAGCATTCAAGTTCTAGAACTAACATCATAAGGATTTTGAATTGCACTGGGAAGGGACATGCAGATTTAAATTATTCATATTCATATGAATGCTAAAGTTTATATGTCAATCATATACATACACTTTTACAAACCATTTATTCTTAGTTCCCCCATATCAAAATTGATGCTTAAAGGAATAATGTGTTTCTAGCATTGCTGTGTCATTGATATTTAACTGCTGTTGATATTTATTTTTTTTTTGAAAATATATATTACACTATTTTGTTTATCGATTGAGATAGAATTCCATCTGCTTCAATTCTTCTCGTTTAACTCTTTTGTTTTATTCATTTTCTCTATCTTCGTGATGATGTATCCATAAGCAAAAATTAAGGCATATGAGATTTTTAAGTCTATTTTCAATTCCTCATTTGAGATCTTAGTTCATGGGTCTTTGTATAATGAATTGTCGATACCCTTTGGAATTAGTTCTTAGCATTTTAAATAAGCCAAAGCTTTTCAATCAATATGTAAATAATTAATTCCTATAATATAATACCAAAAAAATAAATATGTATGTCTAATAAATATAATGTTGAATTGGTGTTTTCTCGTTTGTGTAAAAGCTTGATTGGTATATCTTGCTTTCATGTATATCTTTTGCTTTGGATTAATTATCTTGGAGTATATCTTGCTTATGTTTCTGTGATACAAACCTGACTTTTATTTGCCTTTCACATTTTATTGTATCTCCTATCAAACAATTAAACACTAAGCATGAGATAAAAATCAATAATTCTAAATCTCAAGCTAATGAAACCTTAAAAATTGAATAGATTTATTGGTCTGTGTTAACCATTTTGCCAATGTTCACTTGCCCAACACAAACAATTCCCCAGATATCTTCGTGATCAAAATTCTAAAAAATATTAGCCTACGAATTTGAAAAACCTTTGTCAAGTGAGATTTGAATTTCACATGGTAAACCAAAAAAAAATGATGTTATGTTAGTTGACTGATTTTAAATTGATGATTGAGATTAATTAAAATGTGTAAATGCGATTTTTTTTGGCAAATGTAAATGTGATGTTTTAAATGCAGTAAATTTTGCAAAAATCTGACTCATGAGATTAATTTGATGTTTATGGATGCTCGTGGCGCTTTCTTAGGCTCTGTAACAAATGGTGTTTGAGTCCTAATTCAACTATGTGGAAGAGCATGAGTGAGATATTACTATATTAGTGTTTGAATCACTGTTTAGGAGTGGTTAGTCTCACATTCACTACAAATGAACAAAATCTTAAATATAAGAGAAGTGATTAATATATCTAATTTATTATAAATTTTGTGAATAAAGATGCAGTGTCTCTTATAGTTCCAAAGTATTAGTCGCAAGTTGTAAGTAAGATTTTGTTTGACAAAAAATAGCAGATAACAAATAAGTCCTATAGCGGATGAACTTATAGCAAAAGAATCAACGGATTGAATTTGTAATATTTAATAAACTTAACAATTAAACTAATTTATAAATATAAAATTTAATATTTTTTTTCAAGTAAAATGACAAAGGTAAATTTATAAGAGAAAATAATAAACTACAAGTTAATTGAATTGCTTATCAACATAAGCTACTACAAGCTATTTAAAATAAACTATAAACTCGTAAATAAATGTTACCAAACATATGTTACTTTTCATTCATATAAACTTATAAGCTATAAACTAAGGGTCATGCTAACTAATGTCCCTGGGGCACTAGTTAAGAGTACAAAAGAAGCAAATTTTACATTGAAAACAACAATTTTTCTACTTTCCAAACATTAACTGCACGCATTTTAATGTATTCTTACTATTTGAAGTATTCTTAACTAGTGTCCCGGATGCACTAATTAGCATTTTTCATAAGCTAAATATCATAAATTAAAAGATTGCCGTCAAATAGAGGCTAAATAGTGCTGTAATCATATGGGAAACAAATGCTTACCGCAGTACCGCTCAGGTTTGAGGATATATATTCGTTTGTCAAAAAAATACACTTATTCCAGTCCAAAACTAAATCAAGAAAAGTAATATGTCACATCAGGTGGACGTGCCGGAGTGGTTATCGGGCATGACTAGAAATCATGTGGGCTTTGCCCGCGCAGGTTCGAATCCTGCCGTCCACGCTTTTTTATTTATTCACATTTCTTTCTGTGGTTGGGATTATATTTGGCTTTTGAATTTTTTTAATACAATTTCACATAAGCTAAGGTCCATTAATTAAATTATTTAATTCTGATTTATCGCCACAAATTAGTTCTATCACTTCTATGATCTATCCAACAATTTCCATTATTCCATACAAACATTATCAAATCCCACCTCTGAGTTGAACGCTAATGGAATCAATTAAATATTCACAAAAAGTTATTGCATGCACTTTCAAAAACTTTTTGAAGATGACATTTTCATCAAGAAGCTCGTGAATAGAGACACCTTGCTCCAATCTCACTTAAATGATAGGCACAGCACTTTTTTTAGAATATTATAATGTAATTAGAGTTTATACAAGGTAATGGAGGGACAAATCTGTATATTTTGTAATTCTATAAGTTATTTTAGAAAATATTATTAATAAATACACTTGGTTAAATAGATGCGACAAAGTGTAAAAATTTTATGAATCTTATCTTCTAATTAATAGAACAAAGACGGTAAAGATGGGGAACAAATACATCGCATAAAGACGGGACAATCGTATGAAATTGGGAAATCAAAACAAACAAATATATGAAAATCACATTTATTTATTATAACGAGAAAGAAAAATAATTTGGATGATGATTTTAAGCCAAAATTGACCTAAAATCACCCATCTTCAATAGACTAAGAAGAAGAAAAAAAATTAGTGACGGCTAGAGTTGGAAGTGAAGAGAAAAAACGGTATTCGATCTAAATTCTTTTTTTTACTAAAAATAACGATATTCATTCATTTAAATCGGTAGAGTACATCAATCGAGATCATTACATATTCAAATTCGCTAAAAATAAAAAATGATGAATTTACGAACATGCTCGCAGCATCCGAGTTAATAGCATAAAACGGCTTAATGTCTACAAATGTGACAATGCCTACAATTGATTTGAGAAAATTCATCAAATGCCTGAAATAGTCATGCTTCCGGAACTGCAACGTTGACGGCGCTATAGTCATTGAATCTGCAATGAATTTGGATCGCCGCAAATCTGAATAGAACAAACACCGCACTAAGACGGAAAATCAAAACAAACACCGTACTAAGACGGGAAATAAAAAAACTCCGCACTAAGACGAGTATAAAACAACACAAAACGAAAAATCACAAAGAAGAAAACTCAAACAAACTTAAAAACATGTTAAAATCACTTATTTAGATTAAAAAGAAATAAAAAAAAATCAAAAGGGGTGATTTCAGATCAAAATTGATGCTAAATCACCCCTCTCTAATAGATGAACAAGAGAGAAAAACAAAGAAAAATTAGGGTTTGAAATGAGGTGCAGCGGCTATTTATCTCATGACAATGAGAATCGAAAATAAAGCTATTCGATTTAAATTCTTTATTTTCCATAAATTTTATTATTGAATCAATATGTCACATCTCATCTCATTTAATGTAATAGGAAATTAAAACTTGTGTTGTCTCACTTGTAAACCATTTACTCTATCTTAAATAAAATAATGTTAGGCATATGATAAACCTCGAGGGTAATCTTCACCAATTCACCTTGATCTTTATGCTAATTATCATGACCTGCGACAAAACCAAGTCATATCAAAGAAACAAATCTTATCTTTTAATTCCTTCAAAAAAAAAAAAAAAATCTTATCTCTTAATGGCATTTTTTGTTATAGCATCCCCAGCTGTTCATATTTCTGCATGATCGACATCTTTTCAACCACGGAGAGTCTTATCACATAATTAGAAAATAATTTATTTGCATGCCATGAATGAGAATATGTAAATCACAACACTGAATTGATTTATCGTTTATAATAATAACCACTTTACTTTACACGTTTATATGAAGCAAAGGGATATTATCATAAAATAAAAAAAGCAAAGGGATATTCGGACCAAGTATGCTTTAACTAAAATTGGTTTTTTCTAAACTACTCTTTTATAATTTTGTGGTATTTATCAACCCATGAGAACAAGCCATATGCATTTGAAATAAAAGTTGGTTATAAGTTAGTTGAGAGTACCACATACAAATTTACTTATGTAGCTTGTTCTTATTGGTTGATGGATAAATATCTCTAAATTATGAAGGGGTAGAGTAGGTCTCACCTTAAAACTTTTGTAAATAAAATAGCGAGATAATACCAAGTTGACCCGTTTGTGTAACTCACGCTTAAATAGCTTTCCAACTCTTGTAATATCTTAAATTAGTTTGTCTTTGGTTTGATTCTCTGGGGAAACAACGGTTGACCAGTGTGCATGCCTCTACGCATAAGCCAGATTAGTCGCCCACCTTTAGTAAGTCGGAAATCGGTGCGAAAGCAAAAAAATAAAAACTTAGTTTGTCTCTTTCATACGTTTCTCAATTTAATCTCCCGTAAACATCGGTTTCACTTACTATCAAATAAGTTCACGCCTTTATCTACTTTCTATCAAAATAATCTTTAAAATTTTCAATTTACATTCATATTAATGAGTCCCTGTTTTTATCATTTTTATTATATCAAATAGTCACTATATTAAATTGATTGTTGGCTACTAACACTTAACAATGAGCCCAATGTCACTTATACAGCACACTTAGAGTTTGTCCCTATAATGCTCCCACTACATCGTATTTGTCCCTATAATGCTCTTAGACCGTTGGATCAATCTCAAATATCCATTATTCGTGGGACATTGCAAAGGCAACGAACTCGCCTATTAATTAAGGTATCACTCAACGGCAGTGCCGTTCCTGACATTTCATGGGCCCTAGGCCAAATATAAAGAAGAAAACAAAATTTCTTTCATTTAATAAAATAACATTAATACATTCTTTTTATTCAAAAATTCATAAGAAGTGATTTCTTCGAGCATTTTGAGAAGCAAAATCATTAATAAGCACATCAACATCAATGTCCGCCAACATATCTTTCTCGATCTACAAAGTTGCCAAACCATTCAATCTCTCTTGTGACATTGATGACCTCAAGTAGGTTTTAATCAACTTCAATTTTGAAAAATTTCTTTCCGCCGATGCTACAGTCACAGGCACTGTCAGTAAAATTCTATAAGCAATTCGTTATTTTTTTTTTCGTTTTTCAAACCCGGATAAATGTTTCTTTGACAACATCTTCTAGCTTCAAATAGAAACAAAAAAAAAAAATCTCAAGTAGAGAACAATAGCACATGTGAAGTAGAATGCTGACTTCAGGAACGGATCGAGAATTTGTAAGATCCAAATGGTTGAAATTGGATGCAAAAAATAACCTATTAAATATTTACAATTTGTAGAAAATAAGTTAAATAATTCTTTAATAAAATTAGGAACACAAAAATTAAAACAAGAAAAAGCTATTAAAGTATAATTATCAATTTATCATACGAGTATATATTATATAAACAACGCCAAAATCTAAACAAGAAAAAACCATAGCATCCATACATACCTTGCAAGAAAGCAAAATTTAGGAAATTAACCACAGCCGTTATTTTGTTTTTTGTTCTACCGAATTCAATTTTGGTAATCCTACCAATTATCCCTAATTATGTTTTCTACCAATTGGGCCTCAATCACTTATTTATTTAGTACGTAAAAAAAAATATTTGGACCTTATTCATAACACTTATTTCTTAAGCCTAATCACATTTTCATTTTTTAAGCATAATTAATATTGATTTTTTTTAATAGTAGGTAGGTATAAAAAAAATTTTGGGCCCCTTAAAATAATGGGCCCTAGACCGTCGCACCCATTGCCTTAGCTCAGGGCCGGGCCTGCTCAACAGTTTTCTATTTTCATTCCACCTTGATCTTATATTGAATTGAACTTCAAAGTGCTAACATATTTTGTTAGTACATTTGCTACCGTTCTAAGTGCCGGCCCGTAACCGTCATATCAACCTCAAGCTTCACCACTGGAGTCCACCGGTTTGTCTTGTTCAGATTAAAATCCATAAAGAATAAATAAAGAATTGAATGGATCCCTTGACAAAAAAAAAAAAGATTTGGATGGATCCCGCAAGATATACCCTTGTAAATTTTAAGGAACAACAATTATATATACGGTGTAAGCTAACATTGGCTAATGGAAGGTATAATTGAGATTAGGCATATCACAATCACATTATTTTACGAAATTAGTTAAAGAAGAATATTCGGACAACTATACCAACTAGCTATATATATGTTTGTTATTTGATGAGCAACATGCTTAATTTTCTGTATTATCAGTAAGATACTGGATTTTAATTTTTAGTCAGGTTGTTATGATAATTTAAGTAAAATAGCTTCCAAAGAGAATATTAGGGACAATGTCGGGTGAAAAGGCAATGAAATATACAACTTGTTAATTAGGCTTCCATAATAAATTCACCATGGAATATACTTA
Source organism: Trifolium repens (assembly GCA_030408175.1). Lineage (NCBI taxonomy): Eukaryota > Viridiplantae > Streptophyta > Magnoliopsida > Fabales > Fabaceae > Trifolium > Trifolium repens. The sequence goes on from CP125851.1 coordinate 47,732,613, forward strand.
TTTTGTAATGAAATGATCATCCATTACAAAACTTGATGATGATTGGTTGATTTCCTTTTGCACAAATCTAAGTCACAATTGGTTGGTTTCTTTAACACAAATATTTCTAATCAATATACTTTAATTAATAATTGGTTATTTAATAGAACAAAATGACAAAAAAAGTGCAAATTAATTAATTTTCACCCCTAAAATTAATGAAATTTTCTGAAAGCTCCGACTTTAATAAATGTACCTTGCAAATGAACGATGGAAATAATATCCTTCATAGTAGTTGGTCTTTAGAAAAAATACCAAGTATTAAAAAAGATGAAATTTTGTTTACGTGAGCATAATTCAATTGATAAAGATATTATATTTTATATGTAGGGTTGAGATTTAAACTCAAAATCTGCCATTTATTCATCTTAAGAGGATAATTTTTTAAAATTAGATAATTTGACAAGAATTTTTTCGAAATTTTCTAAGAAATAAAACTTAGCAATCATGATATCAAAATTTAGAAGGGAGAGTAGTCTTGAATCTCTTGATTATGGTGGAATTATGTGGGAACAGAAGAGAGAATCCACATCACACGGACAGGTATGGGCCTAGTAGTGGATTACAACCAAGAGATACAAAGTCAACGGTCTAACAAAATGAGAGAAAACCCCCTAGCTAATTTGGTAAATAAAAGAAAAAAAAATTTTCAAAATTAAAAAAATACTGTAACTTGTAAGTTGTCGCCCCCAACAAAAAATATTTTGAATTATTACTAACAATTGTGTAAAAAAAAAAAATACAACTTACTAACAATTTTTTTTTTTTGTAATTCACGTGTTTTCATAGTAAAAACAATAAAAAATTAATTCGCAAGCTTCCCCACATTGTGTCAACTTAAAAGAATGAGTTCAAAATTTTAATTCAAAGTCCACTTAAAATTATAGATTAAACATATTAGTCTACAGGATTTGGCCTTGTTTTGCCATCTACCTCTTAGAATTGGGGATATATATAGTGTGTGTGAGAGTCAGGACCCTAGCTACCTCATATGTGAAGGTGTAATTAATATGCAAATTATATCGGTGGCTGCAGCTATATGTATACAAAATTGTATCTTAAAACTTGGGAAGATTTTTACTACAAGAGTGCAGGTGCATAGAGGCTATTTATACAAAAATTGGTATTTATATATATACAAAAAAAAAAAAATGTGAAAGTAACCCTTACCATCGATGACTTTGGCCGATATAAATACATTCTAAATGTCAGTTATCTGGCCACTCGTGTACTTGAGATCACGGACACTGACACGTTGACACCGATAATAATTTAAAAAAATGACACAATTCAATGTGATTATAAGTGTCAGTGTTATATCAATGTTCGACACTAACACGTGTCAACACCGGGACAGCCTAATTCGAAAAGCGTCTGTGCTTAATAGATTTAGATAGATCCTAAGTGTATCTATATGTCTTTACATTTTGGATATAAAACATGTAGCACCACTAAATGCCACTTTCTAGTAAGCACTAGTATATGTGCATCAGTGCATGTGCCCTCTCTTTTTGCCATTTGCGGGCGGATACAATATACCAATATTTTGTGAACTAAGTGATGTAGTGATTAATAATTATGAGAAACTAACTAAGTTTAAAAAGGTTAAACCTAAGTTAATTAATTATATACTATACTTAAAACTCCAATATAAAAAAAGCTTGGTTGGAGATGGTACAAGTATGTATGTAAATAAGGGAAGAGGGAATGGCTATCGACAAAGTGGTTATGTGGTAGATTGTATACTCTCAGTCAATCTGTGAAGAGGCAGTGGAGAAACGATTTTCCCATGTTGCATGTTTGTCTAATGGCTGGATGGCACAATTATATTTTTGTGCTGTCTGTAGTTGGTATACGTACGTGTGGCAGTGCCTTGCACGTGCCGTATACAATGCACATGGATCTATAGTGTGGGTAATATTTTTGGTATAATATAATCTTAAGGTCGACATTATTAATTTGAGGTTTTTTAATTTTAGCAAACATTAACTTTAGTTGAGATGTCCCATATATAGATATGATTCTGTGTCAACTTTCTGGACCTACTCGATCGGTATTATTTATTTTAGTCAACATACATATTTGCTACGAGTTTTCTAATTATGTGTTTCATTGAATAACGCCAGGTACCGGACCTTGCAATATGATTGAGTTAAAGAAAATTACATGTTGTCTCGGAAGTTTAGTTCAGTTGGCAGATACATTACATTATAAATATGCAGAAGGCGGGCCGAGTTCGACCAAAGAAAAAGAAAACCACGTATTAAGTGAAGAACTTAAAAATTTAATCTTGACACTGATTAAAAAAATGACAATTTTGAAGTTTGAAGATTAATTTTTAAAGATTTTATAAAAAAGTTAGAAATTTTAAAATTAACTTTATTACTGCAGAATCTCACAAATTACAATAATTCATTTAACGTTTGTTAAGATTCTCATAAGCTAACTATACATGTTACAAATTAGCATTTAAATGAAGTTTGAAGAATGAAGCTAAAGAAAATAGGAATTTAGGGTAACATTGCTTCAGATTGAGGGCTTTGTAGGGGGGACATTCACACTTTGACTTTTATTTTTGTTCTTGTATAGATTTATTTGTGGACTAAAATGCTACGCACATCAACATCGATCTTTGACGAGGTTAGCGTATCTAGATAATAGTCGGGACTAAAATGACTTCTAAATGAAATTTTGAAGAATTTATCTGTGTTTTCGTTAAAATTAAGGACCACATTTTACATTTTATAGGACCACATTATTGTTTGCCGTATAGGAAAAAAAAATGACTCCTATACTTAGTTATGCAAGAGAAGTTCCACGATGATTTTTTTGAACAAGAAAAAAATAAATTTATAACTACATGGAGTGCAAGGGTATTCCAACTCGATACAACAAGAAAAAATAAAGATAGTTAAATAGCAATAAATAAATTCATTCTTATAAATAAGAGGCAACCAAATACTTATTTTTTAAAGATACAATACAACAGATTCATAGTGCTACACTTCTTTTATAGAAGAGGCAATGATCAAACTTAGATATCTAACTTGAAATTATTTACAAGTTTGATCCTTAATCTAATATTCGCCCATTAGTAAAGATGCACTCATTTTTATGGTCTTGTTATTTATTGCGGAAAAGATTTATTTTTAAGTTGGTTTTGTTGCAATTTAAATTGTCCCAACTAAACATGTGATGACCTTTAAAGTCGGTTTTGCACCGAGTTAAAACATCCATTTTTAAGCCGGTTTTCTGCGTAGCTGACATAAAAGATTGAAACTTGCAACAACACTCGATTTTGTTTGATAACCGATTTAATTTTTATAATCATTTTTAATAGCAACAAATTCATTTGTTACATGGAGATAGTGTTCAGTAATTCTTCATACTAAGTCTAAAATAATATATAACACAGATTGCAAATCATGTCAAAATTTACACAACTGTATATAAAACAAAATTTTATTACAATGAAGTATTTGTACATAAATTTCACAATAAATAACAAAGTAACTTGACAATAAAATTTATTCTAAAGAATTTATTTTTAATGTTTTTCAAGCAACAAATATGGATGAGAATGAATTTGAGGATCAAACCACAAGAAGTCTTGATAGAATTTTAATTTTGTACGTACTTTTAGAAATAAGAAAATCTCCATTTGTTCTTGTCAACATTGTTGGTAGAAAATCTCTAATTAGATATTCATGAAGAAGGCTTTTGAGTACAATTCAGTTGGTAGAAAAATTTGGTTTGTTCGGCCACAAGTTTTAACATGTAATTATTTGTACTTCTCCATACTTACTTAAGGTGTGTGATATTCTTACCACTAAACTATTTGAACCTAAAAAGAAAGATATTCATGAAAAATAAGTTTTATTGTAAATCAAAGAAGATTAATAAACTAATTACTTATATGATTCATCATCCTGAATTGATGAACGTGGATATATTCATTGAAATATCAGAATTTTCATATCTATTTTAACATATACATAAAGGAAAAAAAATTGGTGACCGTAAAATTTGAGGCACTGTGTGGTCGCTCTTCCTGCATACCTTCGGACCGCCATTGTGTCTCCATTGTTCTTAGCTTCTTCCTCATTATATTATGTTAAATAAGAATGACATATGCATGATTCGAAAAAAAATAATCATTTATAGTAGAGTCAGTCGGAATGAAAATTTTAGATGTGTTGAGAAGTTCGATGGAGCATTGAGAGGTACAAAAGACGAAATGATCTAAGACCCAAAAGAGGATCCAACCCCTTTTGTATATTAAACATTCAACTGATTTATAATCGATGTGAAACTAGCCACTCACACTTGAATTCAACAATCTCTCTCAAGTATGAGTCTCCAACATCCTATACTTACTAACCATTAACCAACATAACACACCTCATGATGACTACACCTTGTGGAAGAATTTCAATAGAAGGATTCAATATTGCGATATTCACGCTCCCCCACCAAGTCAAACTAGAGTTCTAATACAACTTGTAAAGGAGTCCGGGAAGCGCCAAGAAATATAAATGACTAAATGATCTATGACCCATTAGAGATTTTGACACAACATCTCCACCCAAAATTTCAAAACACTAAATTATGAGTCACATTTCTTAATTATATACTGAACATTTAATTATTTTATATTCGACGTAGAAATAACCACTCACACTTAAATCGTGAAGATAGTGTGTTATTAGTCATTTCTTTTGAATAAACATACCTTTTATGGTTGGTGCATTTTTAAAAAGTTAACAATTTTTTAATTTACTTTATAGTATAGTTAATTACAAAAAGATCACCTAATCATATGCTTTTTTGGTTGGTAAATTAATGGAATATCAAGAAATCAGCCAACATTAACATATTAAACCAAACTAAAAAAGGAGCTAAGGTACGCCAAAAAACTTCCTCCAAAAGTGAAAATGTATGTGCATAAATATAATCTATAAAGTATATTTGCTCTGTCTGTAACAATCAATTATTGTAGTTTATTCTTAATATCAACAATGTGAGTGCATGTAACCTTCTTTAAGTTAAAGCCATAATAATGTTAATCACAGACACAGTTATTATGACTTTACAAGGTCTTCAATTCAAAACATTAACCATTAGGAAAGGCACATTTGAGTCCTTACATTTCTAACAACAATGACAATTGACAACAAAAAGATAAAGATTAAGGATCCTTTTCAAATGTGGGGTATAAAAAGCACTTTGAAGGAGTCGTCCAATGATGTAGTGACTTACAATCACAGACTTCATAACACAAAAAGAAGAGATCACAGATTGCAATGTTGTTACTATTGTTTCATGTCCCATGTTCCACTAATTCCTCTTGCTCTCTCTTCATCAATCAACATTACTTTTTATTTTTATTCACTCAAATTATTAATATTCTTATAAATAAGAGAAAAATAAATGGTTTAAATCTAATCCTAGAACCTTCCACTCAAATATTTTGTGTCAAACCTAATCCTTAACTTTATTTGAAAATGTGATCTGTCTCAAATGAATATAGTGGACATGTCACTTTCATATTCTTATTACTATTTATTCATTCTACTAACTTTGCCTATAAAAAGGGAAGTTTTCACAACAAACCTAAGCAAGTGAGGTGAAGTGTATATACAAAAAATCAACAAGAGTAAAGCTTTTTTCTACATTAGCACCTAAGAGTTCTTTTCTTTGTTGAACTTCATAAAATGGTTAGTTTTTGGTCAATGAAATGTTTAACATGATAAATGAAGTTTTTTTTAATTTTTGTAAATATTTTTTTCTCCTTAATATTTTTAGGAGAAGAAAATGAGCTGGACTGTTGGAGATGCTGTGGACTATAAGGGCTTCCCTGCTGATAGGACCAAAACTGGTGGTTGGGTGACAGCTGCTCTTATTTTAGGTTTGTTACACTTCTAAGGCATAACCATTCAAACACCTTTTATAGCTCATGAGGTGATGTAGAAACTAGAAACATATAGTTTATTTGGTTATGGTGAAACATATAGGTTGGATAATATGATCCATTTTTGGAACACCTTCCTTTCTCAGCAATTAAAGCTATAGTCTTGTGAATTATTTTTGTGGTCTATAACAAGACTCTTTCATTGCAACAGTAGATTGAGCTATTGAGGCATAGAAATATCTTAACTTAAAACATGTGAACTCACCTTAAAGTTTGAGGTGGTGGTTAGATATCATAAATGATTTTAATTGCTAACAAACTCTAACAATGTCTTAGTACATGTTAGAATCAATACATTGGCCCAAGTGGAGAATCCTCGTCCCTGGGATCATAACTCAATTGATAAGAACATTGCAATATGTAGTAGGTGAAATTCTAACAAAGAAAAAAATGTTTTGGGACATGTGTTACATTTATAATATATCAGAAAACTACTACTAATTGTTTTTCCAATAATACTTTTGTTTATTGATATCTCAGTTCTTTATGCAAAAACCATATTTGAGTTAGAAAATTGATTAAAAAAGTTGACAGTAATTTTATTAAGATGTGTAAATTATTTTTGTAATGATAAATGATTGCATGAGAGGAAGGAGACAAACCAAGAGAATATTGAAGGACAAACAAACCATGTGAAATATCAGATACAGCACTTGCATTTGCATACATACTGATTGAGAATAATTTGGCACTTTCTGTTTGGATTAGGGGAAAAGAGCATAATACTATTATATATAAACTTTTTCTTGTGATTTAAGATACTCATATTCCTTAATATACATCACTACTTTTCTATCTTATTTTATTGACCCACTTTCTAAATATTGAGTTTTACTTTAGGTGGCTTTTTTTAGGATGTACTATTTCTACATTTTGTCCTTTTTCAATAGATTAAGATTCACTTTTCACTTACAATAATATTTTCTTACCAACACAAATATTTTATATTATATTATCTTATGTTGCAATGAGCTAATCACCCTGATTCTCTGTACATCTTTTTTTGGTCAACCAAAGATGAAGTCAACAAAGACCATTAAATACTAAAATGCTTAAGAAATATCCCTCTTAATAACACAAAAGTTCAATTGGTTTCACCTTAACAAGACACAAAATTTATTTCAGACTCTAAAATTGATTTTGACATATTTAGATACTCTTCAGTAGAGTTAATTTTACTTACCTCTACAATTGTTTTTTAGTCTCAAATTTATAGCTCAAAACATTATTTACATAAACGTATCCAATCACTTTTTACTAGAATTAAAATTAATTTTTTTTCCCCGCAGAAACAAACACAATATTCTTCATAAGAAGAGGATGTAACTAAATACCAATGTTTATTTTTGTTACATGTGATGAAATCTAAGAGTATAATGTACTTGAAAAAATTGTTACAGGGATTGAAATTGTTGAGAGGCTGTCCACTATGGGGATTGCAGTTAATTTGGTGACATATCTGATGGGAGTCATGCATCTTCCAAGCTCAACTGCAGCCAATACTGTGACTGACTTCATGGGAACATCATTTCTCCTTTGTTTACTTGGAGGTTTTCTTGCAGATTCCTTCCTTGGTAGATTTAAGACTATTGGAATCTTTTCTGCAATACAGACACTGGTTAGTTACATTACTATAAGTTCTAAGTTATATTCATATTCCGCCGAAATAAACTTATACTCTCTCTCCTACTTAGGGGATCAAAATTAAGAAATTAAAAACGTGCGACCAAAATACTATATGACATAAAATAAGTTAGGGGACTAAAACTGCAATTCTGCCAAAATAATAAATAGTTTCTAATATTTGTTCCTAACATTTTTGACCCGATTAGTTCTGTATACTTTGTCAATACATAACATTGAGGACTAATAGGACATGTGTGACAAAACGTAACAGTCTATTTAATATTTTAAGTTTAGGTACTAAATTTATGGTTTTAAACTTGAAGATTTTAATTTTAAACTCTAACATTATTATCAATTTTTGTGTTCTTAGTTTCTTACTAGTATTAACTTGGAGGGGATGATGATTTCAGGGTACTGCAGCATTAGCAATCTCAACAAAATTGCCGCAGTTACGTCCACCACCTTGCCACGCCGGTGAAACTTGCAAACCAGCAAATGGATTCCAAATGGGAATCTTATACTTGGCTCTATACCTTATTGCACTAGGAACCGGCGGCCTCAAGTCAAGTGTTTCGGGATTTGGTTCTGATCAATTTGATGAGAAAGATGAAAAGGAGCAATCTCAAAGGACTTTTTTCTTCAACAGATTTTTCTTCTTCATCAGTTTGGGAACTCTTGCGGCCGTCACAATACTTGTTTACATTCAAGATGAAGTTAGTAGAAGTTGGGCTTATGGAATATGTTCTGTTTCTATGGTCATTGCCATTTTGGTATTCCTATCAGGAACGAAAAAATACAGATACAAGAAGAGTATGGGAAGTCCTATTGTCCACATTTTCCAAGTTATTGTCGCATCAACAAAGAAAAGAAAGATGGAACTTCCATACAATGTTGGATCTTTGTATGAGGACACTCCAGAAGATTCAAGAATAGAGCACACCGATCAGTTTCGGTAAGCTCATAACTATTTTACACTATCACTGCATATTCATTTCACTCTTCTATTAGAATTAGTTGGAGTTTGTTATAGATATATTTGTAGCGAGTTAGTTAAAATTAGTTAGTTTAGTTAGGACCGCCGTTTATTTCTGTTTTTAATATTTTCAATTTTACAGTTTTTTGGAGAAAGCAGCAATTGTGTTAGAAGGTGATTTTGAGAGGTATGCATATGGTTCTGGTCCAACCCCTTGGAAGCTATGCTCATTGACAAGGGTAGAAGAGGTGAAAATGATGGTGAGACTTCTACCAATATGGGCCACAACCATTATATTTTGGACCACATATGCACAAATGATCACCTTTTCAGTTGAACAAGCCTCCACCATGGAAAGGAATGTTGGGAATTTTCAAATCCCTGCAGGATCTCTCACAGTCTTTTTTGTCGCCGCAATCCTAATCACTCTAGCTGTCAATGACCGAATCATCATGCCCCTTTGGAAGAAAATTAACGGCAAACCAGGTATAAAATAACTCGTGATTTGTTATGCATATGCATATAACATCAACTATTGACTTATTTATCAACGACTAATATTAATCACTTTTTACGATGTATGTAGAGTCAACTAATAATGCCAAATTTGACTACAAATAACTTACCAGAATTTTAGACCAACGAGATCGAATCAACCAATCCTTGTTATAAAAAGAAATAAAATATTGCATATAGACGTAGATTATGTTAGTTTTCTGGGTTTGAACCCTGGATCTCCAACTGAGCTATCTATTTTCTATGTATCACAGGTTTCACCAACCTACAAAGGATTGCCATTGGACTTTTCTTGTCAACATTTGGAATGATGGCTGCTTCTCTAGGTGAAGTGAAACGGTTGTCGGTTGCAAAAGGCGCGACAGGCAACCAAACAACACTACCGATAAGTGTTTTCCTTTTAGTCCCACAATTCTTCTTGGTTGGTTCTGGTGAAGCATTCATATACACAGGACAACTTGATTTCTTCATAACGCAATCACCAAAAGGAATGAAAACCATGAGCACTGGTTTATTCCTCACAACTTTATCGCTTGGTTTCTTCATCAGCAGTTTCCTTGTTTCAGTTGTGAAGAAAGTAACCGGAACGAGAGATGGTCAAGGATGGTTAGCTGATAATATTAATAAGGGAAGACTTGATTTGTTCTATGCACTTCTTACCATACTCAGTTTCATCAATTTTATAGCATTTTTGGTATGTGCAATTTGGTATAAGCCTAAGAAAGCTAAGCCATCTATGCAAATGGGAGCAGTTAATGGATCCTCAGTTGAAGAGAAGTGCTAAAAGTGTCTTAGGATTGGGAATTAGACCCATCATTAATATTTATGGTGCTTTTCTTGATTCTTAAGATAGGTAGTTATGTGTATGCATCCAAAGAATGGGTTGAGTTTGATTTAGTACTCTTGATGGTGATACTAAAGAAATAATGTTTAGGTTGGGTTCAATGTGTAAAATTGTAACATATTATATGGTGTTGTGAAGCCCTTTTAATAGTTTTTTTTTTTTTCTCAATTAGGCTTGCTTTGTAATCTTTCCCTTATGTACATTATTAAGGGATAGTTTCAATTTATAAAGAAAACACCCATTCTCATACCAAACTTTGATTTCATGGAACAATGATGATAGTGAAATGATTATTTGAACGGTAGAACTTGTGTTGAGGAATGTTTCAATAGCTTGAACAAGTAGAAAATATCAATGCGTGGTTGCACAAGTAGTTTCTAAAGCATGTGCGAATACGCTATGCTTTAGGTTTGATTTGTCATCGCAAGTTTATGCAAACTCGATGCATTAGGAATAATCATGAATTTTCTTCATAATACTTTGATAACCTTGAAGTCACTTGCACACTCACTAAAGCATGTGTCAATGCAAAATAAAATTCTCTGAATTTTGCTTGTGCACTAGAGAAAAAAAAATGATATAAATAATTTTGACAAAATTTTGAATTAGAAGGATCAAATTCATATATGTGTCAATCTGCAAAGTGTCTCTATTTATTTATAGAAAAAACTCATGTCACTAAGTTTCATATTATGACATACTCTAGATGGCCGATTAGGTATAGATGGTTAGTCCATGTGCCCCTTAATCTCAGAGTACAGATTCAAAATCCCCAATGAACACAACCTTATCGGTTTTGAATTTAGGCAGAAATTCCAAAAACATCATCAACGTCCAACACATCTCGAATAAAATAATTTGGCCAAAAGAACACAATCTCTCAGCCATTTGAAAACAATATATTATATTGAGTGCGAATTGTGTGATAAACGTGATATGTTGATGAGATAGAAAGAGAGAAATAAAAAGAAAATAAGTATTAAAATGTATAAAAAAAAAAGTATTAAAATGGATCTATGAAATTATGGGGGTGTCTAAATATAAGAGTTGTTTATATAAGAGAGAAATACAAAGTTTCAATCTAATCTGTAATAGTCGACTCATTCTATCCGTCACGCGTACGGTCTAACACCCGAATAAATTGAAGATGTAGACGGTAGAAATTAGGTTTAACTTAAATGTTTACGATTTTTATTGGTTTGGTGATTTTTGGCCCGAACTCGATCGGACCCGAACTGATGCTCAGTGTCAGGCCTACATAAAACAATGTATATATCATGAATGTATTTGATTTTTTGACGGTATCATTAATGTATTTGATATTTTTTATTAAAAATGTAAAATTTAATCATCTGATACTTCTCTAATATGTGTCGGAAAGTATCGTATCGGTGGCGAATACGTATCTAGCGCAATATTTAAGCAATTTTGGAGTTTTGGAGTATCTAGTTGTTGCATGGACTAATGAAGAGGTGTTTTGTTTGTATGTATAGACTATAGTATAAGTGAAACTATGTACTATATATAGTGCATATATGAGGCAAAATCAAGCTAGACAGTAAAATTTTGAGTATCTATCTTTCTAGGCAACAGAATCCGGAAGAGTTGGGGGGGAACATAATACTCCCAACCATACTACAGTTTACAGGTAAGATACTTTTCATAGTCCTAGGGTGGTGAGATACTCATCAATCAATCATATACAGTTACAGGTGATTCCATCAACTTTGGGTTGGATGGTTCAAAGTTGTCCAATAATTCAATTATAACACATGTATTTAGTCAGAGAGCATATAGTTAAAGTGACGTTTGGTATATTCCTTCATGTTTTGCTATCTTATCAACATATCAAAATTCAAAGGAATATAACTGTTGATAATAATTGTATAGATCCAGATTTTATTCTCCTCGTCTATCAAAAGAATCCAAAGCCCATTTTAACAAGAACCGTTTGTTATTTGTTTTTCTGTCTTTTCAGTGGTCTTTTTTTTTTTTTTATGAATATCAATAAATTCAACTATGAGTAGTATCAATTTAACATAAAGTTATAGTCAACTAGTAAGTTTGAAGGAACCAAGCAAATCCACAAAAACAGTGTGCGTACAGAACAAAAAAAAAAATGCCTAAATTAGGAAATATATATGAATCAAATTAATCAGGTATATCCTCTGACTGAATACATGTAGTAAGTTTGGTTCAAAAGAAATGAGGGGTTATCACACAGAGTAGCACACAGTAGGAGTGGACATCAGTCAGTTATTGATGGGTTTGGGTTCCAAATATCCAATTCATCCCAATTTACGGGGTGAGAATCTAAGGTCCAATTTCATCCAATTAATTTGTCGGTTTGGGCGGGTTTCGGTTAAGCAGTTTAAGTGGGTTAAATGGTTGGGTTCATTCGGTTTAAGCTACCAATGAGCCATCACTGAAATTTTGGCCCAACAATAATTTTCAAAAAAATTGAAAATAGAAAAAATAAAATTGGCATAAAACTTTGTAGTTAATAATGAAATAAAAAAATTAGGTATATATTTGTGTCAAAACAAACAAGACTAAGTTGCTTAGAAAATCCTAAATGTATAGATCATTCATGATTTATCTATGTAATTTAATTAAGTTGAATTGAGCTTTCACTTCGAGTCAAACATTAAGCTCAATAAACCACTAACAGTAACATTCAAAAGTCTCAACTCATAAAAAAAATATACATTGGAAAATGATGATGATAATGATAATAATAATAATAATAATAATAATAATAATAATAATAATAATAATAATAATAATAATAACAGTGGATATTATTATTATAAAATAAAATAGCGGGTATAAGATCGGTCGGTTTTGTATTTCGTTGAGTTTGAAAATCCAATCCGAGCCCGTCCGTCTCAATCCATTCAAACTCAATTTTATTCATCCGTTTAACTCATGATCTGACCCACTACCATGACCCGACCCGTTAAATATGTTTGGATCTTAATTCTAAAAACTAGCTCATATTATGAAGTTGTTCTCACATATTTATATATTCAATAATCCAGAAACCTAAGCAACATAGGACTTCAAAGAAACTCCAACAAAACAATATTTGACAAATAGCGCAATGAAGCAACATGTGAAATGATACAGACCATGATTCATATAAGGCACAAGTGCACAACAAACCACAAATTTTCTACTTTTCGGTTTAGTCCTATTATTACTCATATATTTGTATATGCATAATAATTAGAGTATATATGAATGCACATTTTGTATTTCATAATTGGCCGCACGTTGATTCTCAACCATTGCTTTTGGCATCTTGCAGTATAGTTATGTGGATGGAAGGAAAAGTATTTTCCTTTTCTGAAGAATTAGAAAGAAAATCAAATATAGGTACGTAGGCAGTGGCGGAGCCAAGATTTTTGCGGAGTCTGAGCAAAATATTTACCCAATTTTTAGGCTAATATTATTATTATTATTTTTTTTGCTTTCACCACCAGTTGAATCTGGTTCGGGGGTCAGTTCTGACATCAAGTGGTTCCAGCTTCCTCCCGATCGTCAATCACCACTGAACCAACTAATATTATGATACATCATTTTTACAAGTTGTCCACCATGGATCAATGTTTAAAATTTTTAGAATTTAGAAATTTTAATGATTGTCGATAATATCTATTAAAAGTAAAAAATTATGAGACTTCTTTTCTTTACGGTTAAAAAAATGATATGACTGACGTCATTTCACTACAAGTCATTATTTTAATAGTAAAAATTATTATGACTATAACTTATACTTTGAAAAAAAATTAACTTATAAGTTCAAATAGTCATGTATATCATCGAAATTTTTTTAAATATTTTTTAGTATTAATTCATCATAGACCACTTCTATTGGTGATCATTTTAGAATTTTCTCAATTTTTATTTATTTGCCCAATTCTAAAATGTTTTAGAAAAAACTATCCAATCAATCTACCAAAAAAAAAGAAACCACCCTACCCAATTTTAGAAAACTGACGGGAAAATAGTGTCCATGTGAATATGTGATCATGCTGCCTTTGGTAAAATACTTAGACCCAATTTTACAATACTACCACTACCATGGACTATGATAGCGTCATGCTAAAAAATATGATTTCGTCATGCTGCCTTTGAGAAAAGACTCTCCATGTGATCAATCTTAGTGACCATACTCTGCCACGTGCTATACACTTTAAAAGAACTATACTTTCCATGGACCCACTTGAATCTCTTCTTCTTCGTCAAACCAAAGATTCCATCCATTAGATAAGGTGCGGCAGCCATGGAAATCAAACACTTATAAAGCAACCAAGCTTCCCTGTCTCAGATCTGTGTTGTTTTCATTGCATATACCATGGAGCTAGGCCAGGGAGCCCGGGCACGTGCCCAGGGTTGCTGGGCGGTGGCTCCGCCACTGTACGTAGGTATTCTTAATCTATAAACAGAACACTTCAACAACAATACAATACATGTAAACGAACAACTGAATTCAAATTTGGCATCGGTATATATAGTATATGAACTACCATTTACACTTTTGGTTACGCTATATTTGTACGTACTAAGTATGTTAAAAGATGTTCTCAAATAGGAATATTTTGAAAAAACCATACGGATTAAAGAAGTTAATTATCTTTATTAATAGTAATTCTTAAATTTTATGTTCTATTCCAAAACTAACATTTGACTAATATGGTATTTTGAAAAACTAACATTTTATTCCAAAAATGAACTATAGAAATCTTTACTAAAAAAATCTATGACATAAATTTTACAATTAGTTTTGAACACAGAATGCTATTTTAATTATTAAATTATATAAGATTACAAATATTTATGTAGTTGTTATTAATTATCTTCCATTAGCAATTAAAATTTTAAATTTTCAGTTTAAAGTAAAATATATTATTTATATGTCAATAAATCTACAAACGCATTTTTACCCGTGCTTGGCACGGGTCAGGATACTAGTTAATAGTAATTCTTAAATTTTATGTTTTATTCCAAAACTAACATTTGACTAATATGGAAAATAAGTCTCTCTAAGCATTAGCATTTGAATGAATAATTTGATGTTATTTAATAAATATACAAATGGAATTGTGTATTTAATAAAGAATAAATTTAAATAGTATTTTTTATAAAAAGAACCAAAATTAAATTTCAAAATATTTTTTATAAAAAGGACCAGAAGAAGTAGAAGATAGATATAAATTTAGTATTCTTTTCGGACATTGTTAAGGAATATGTGAATCTAATTTTATTGGTATCAATTTGAAATGTATAAACTACAGTAAAGGAATTAAATGAGCAACAAATTGTATTGATGAAAATGAGAAAACCAACTCCTCAATGAGAGAGAGTTCATACATGTGCAAAGAAAGAGAGTTTGAGGGAGAAGAATAACAACTTCACTCAATTCACACATAAAATGAAAATGAAGCATTACACAATTAGTTATAGCCAAATCATTTTGCATATTCTCTCCACATGCTATGCGGTTTCTTTGCTCTTTGGCCTCTACGTGGTCCCATCAGCTCCTTGCTTCCACTAACCGAATTCCCATCATGCATATCTTGTGGGTCCCTAGGGAATTTGGCTGACACATTCTCTTCTAGAAGGTTTGTGATATTTGGCCTCATTACAATACCTTCCCCATTAAAAACAACCTTGTCCTCAAGGTTGAGAGTAGGAAACTTGAGCTGCAAGTCATCAAAATCTTCCCAAGTAGCCTCAGCCTCAGCATTCTGATCCCATTGAACTAAGATTTGATGGACTCTTTGTGTGCCTCTCACTATAGTCCTAGCTTGTAAAACGGCTATTGGTTGCATGATCGGGCCAGTTTCAGACATAGTTAATGGTAGTGGCAAGTACTGGTCAGGTGCAGCTCCCTTAAAAGGTTTGAGCTGAGATACATGAAACACTGGGTGTATCTTTGCATTATCTGGTAGTTTCAACTTATATGCTACAGCACCAACACAAGCAATGATCTCAAAAGGGCCAAAGTACCTCATTCCCGGTTTCTTATTTTTTTCTTAAAGCCACTGATTGTTGTCTGTAGGGTTGGAGTTTAACCAGCACTAAGTCTCCAACTTGAAAGGTCACATCACTTCTATGTTTATCAGCTTGCTTCTTCATATATTGCTGGGCTCTGTCCAAATTACTCTTCAACTGCTGCAAACTCTTGTCTCTCTCCATCAACTCCTCTTGGAGTGCTGGAGGGTCGGTCACTTGGGTCTCATATTTAGTCAAATATGGTGGGTCTCTTCCATATAATGCTTTGAATGGGGTCATGCCTATACTGGTTTGAAATGCTGTGTTATACCAGTATTCTGCACAAGAAAGTACCTTGGACCAAGACTTAGGATTATGGAATGTGAAACATCTGAGAAATAGCTCCAAGGTCTTGTTGAGTACTTCTGTTTGTCCATCTGACTGTGGGTGATAAGCAGATAACATAGCCAAGCTGGTGCCTTGTAACTTGAATAGTTGTTGCCAAAATGCACTTGTGCAAACTTTGTCCCTGTCAGATACAATAGATTTAGGCATGCCATGTAGTTTCACAATGTTGTGCATGAATGCTTCAGCAACTGATTTACTGGTGTAATCAGATTTCATAGGAATGAAGTGTGCATACTTGGTTAACCTATCAACCACCACCATAATAGTAGTATAGCCAGAAGAGAGAGGAAGACCAGTAATGAAATCCATGGCTATATCTTCCCATACTTGTGAAGGTATAGGAAGTGGTTGTAGTAATCCTGCTGGTGAAGTGTTTGTGGTTTTAGCTTGTTGACACACCATACACTTTTGCACATAATCTACAATATCTTGCTTCATGTCAGGCCAATAAAACTGAGACTTGATCCTTGCTAAAGTTCTTGTTATACCAGCATGCCCTCCAATTGGTGATGTGTGAAATTCAACCAATACCTTGTGTAACAAGTCATTGTCTTTAGGAATCACCAGCCTTTGTTTCCAATATAACAATCCATCCCTCATAGAGTACTGTACTGGGGCCTTGCCAGAAGTACATTTCATCATGATAAGTGCCAAAAAGTAGCTAAAATTACATATATATTTTAAGCACTTATTAGCTATTTTGTAAGATATTCTTTAGTTTTTCCTCACTTAAATGTACATATTTGTTTAAAGTCATTTCTTTCAATTAAGTTTCCCTAAATCTCAACATTTGTGCAGAAATTTGAAGAAAAATTGAAGTTAACTCGCCAGGGCGAGCTCAGAGCGAGTACAGGGCGAGTAGAGGCAGAGAGCATCAAATTGGATAACTGATACACTCGCCAGAGCGAGCAACGACACGCCAGAGCGAGAATTAACTCGCCAGAGTGCATGAAGGCGGTTCAAAGTTCTTTTATGACGTGGCAGAAACCCTTTGATGAAGAAAGGTGAACTCGCCAGGGCGTGTTGTAACTCGCCCGGCGAGTTCTAACTTTTAGAATCACTATATATAGAGCTTGCTGTTATTTTTCTTGTATCAATCACTTGTAATAGAACTGAGAAACAGAGAGAAAGCTTAGAAATCATAAATCTAAGGATAAGGTGAAGGTGGATCAACAAAAGCTTGAGACATCAAGTGTTATGTTCCTCATCTTTTCTTCTCTTACCCTTTGTAAGCTTATTTTCACCATGTGTAACTAAATCCATTGTTGTTGGGATTATATGTAGCTCATTTGTGACTATGTACAACTCTTAATCATGTTAATATATGTTTTAGTTTATTCATCAATGTTAGTGTCATCTTTAATCTTCATGCTTTATCTTTTGATTTGAATTTATAGACATATAATGTTTGAATCAAGGAACTAAGATGAACACTTATTAAAACCCTAAATTCTAGACATAGATTTAGGATTAATATTCACTTTGTGTATTGGAACTTAATGATATTGTGTTGTTGAAATTATCCGAGACATCGGAAGTTTAAATAATACAATATAATCGTTGCATTGATTAATCACTCGAGACATCGAGGATTGATAGGTACAACGTGAACCTCGTCGTTATCTGGACACAGAAACGTACGTGAGCAATACGTGATAATATTGATGAATAGCTAAAATATATGTGACCGATTTAGAAACGTACATCCGAATGAATGAGTGAAGTTTAATCCCGACAACCTTTTCTCTTGAATCTTAAATCATCTTTTATCGCAAATTTATGTTTACAAGTCTTTTTACAACAAAACAACTTACAACTTAAACTTAAAATGATGTTATTTGTTGAATGGTTCTTAATTTCACACTAGTCCCTGTGGATACGATATAAACAAAATACTTGCTAAATAACTTTAACACATCATAATTTCCCTCATTTGATTGTCATTTTGTAATGCTACTCTTATCTGTTCAATGAATTGACATTGTGGTTCAGACCAGGATAATGTCAGAAATTTGGATAAAGCATCAGCTGCCATATTCTCCTTACCAGGCTTGTACTCAATAGTGAAGTCATAGCCCAAAAACTTATGAAGCCATTCTTGTTGTTCTGGTGTTTGTAGAGATTGCTCCATTAAACTCCTCAAACTCTTTTGATCAGTTCTAATAATGAATTTGTGACCCAGCAAATAGTGTCTGAATTTTGCTATTGCCTCAGCAATTGCAAGCATTTCTCTAAAGTAAGCAGATTTTTTTTTATTTCTAGGAACCAATTTTTTGGAGAAATAAGCAATGGGATGGCCTTGTTGGTGTATGACTGCACCAATTCCCACTCCTGAATCATCAGTCTCTAGAATAAATGGGAGTTTGAAATTAGGTAAAGCAAGGACAGGGGCAGTGGTTACAACATTTTTTAACTGGTGGAAGGCCTCTTCTGCTTGTTCATTCCACTGGTAAGCTTCCTTCTTCAACAAGTCAGTCAATGGTGAAGCTATTTTAGCATAACATTTAATGAACCTCCTATAATAGCCAGTAAGACCCAAGAATCCTCTCAACTGTTTCACATTCACAGGAGTAGGCCAGTTTAACACAGCTTGAACTTTATCTTTGTCCATTGACACACCTTGACCAGTGACCACATGACCCAAATACTCGATTTCTAACACTCCAAAACTGCATTTCGACAGTTTCACATACAATGTATTGTCTTGTAATACTCTCAGCACAGCATCTAGATGCTTCAAATGGTCTTGCCAAGTATTGCTATATATTAAAATGTCATCAAAGAACACCAGAACATATTTTCTCAAAGCATGTTGAAAAATGTGATTCATGAGGCTTTGAAATGTAGCAGGAGCATTTATGAGACCAAAAGGCATGACTAACCATTCATAGTGACCTTGGTATGTTCTAAAAGCTGTCTTGTGTCTATCTTCATGTTGGAGTAGTATTTGATGATACCCTGACCTCAGGTCCAGCTTAGAAAAATACTTAGCACCAAACAGTTCATCCAATAGTTCATCAACTGTTGGAATTGGAAAACTATCTTTCACAGTTATAACATTCAATGCTCTATAATCTGTACAAAACCTCCATGTGCCATCTTTCTTCTTGAACAATACAATTGGAGAAGAAAATGGACTTGTACTGCTCTGAATGAGGCCATGCTGTAGCATCTCTTGAATCATGACCTCAATTTGTTCTTTCTGGCTGTGAGGATATCTATATGGCTTGACCTTCACAGGTGTAGCACCCTCCACTAATGGTATTGTGTGATTGTGAACTCTGTCAGGTGGTAAGGCAGTAGGGGCTTGGAACAAATTCGTATAAGTGTATAGCAGCATAGCTACCTCAGGCTCAGTGTTGGTAGGCAGATCCCTGAATATGTCATCAACATCAGTGGCTTTGATACATTGCACTGTGAAACATTCAACAATAGAGTCAGTAGTGGCAAGTCTCTTGAAATGATGGAATTGAGCTGGTGTTGGTCTAGGTATTGCTTGGCCAGTTAAGGTAACAAATTTATCTTTCAAGAAGAACTTCAGTGTTAATGAGGCATAATCAGCAACATGGGGACCCAATGTAGCTAACCATGATGCTCCCAATATCACATCAGCACCAGCTACAGGCAACAGAAACACAGGTACTTCAAGTTTGTGGCCTTGTATCTCAAGTGGTAATTTTTGTATCACTCCTTCAGCAGTCATCACTTCACCATTTCCTACCAACACATTGAATTGTGGACCTGGTTCAATGGGTAGTTTCAGAAATTTTGCAATTCTTGGCTGCAAAAAGTTATCTGAACTTCCTCCATCAATTAAGATTTGTACTCCAATATGCTCAATGGAGCCAGCAAACCTTAGCACACCCATATTACTAGTTCCCTTCATGGCATTCAAGGACAGATGGTGTTCAGGTAAATTGGTGGTATGGCTATTTGTGGTTATTTCAGGGGTTTGAGTCAATATATCGAGCACCTGGTCTTCATCAGGATCATCATAATGAAGAAGCATAAGCTGTCTATTGGGACACTTGTGTGTGAAAGAAAATTTCTCATCACACCAATAACACATGCCCTTGTCACGTCGAAGTTGCATTTCAGCCGGTGAGATACGTTTGATATTTGGATTTTTTTGGTATTGACTCATAGGACGAGTTGGGGGTGTGTTGAGGATGGGGGCTGCATTTCTAGTTGTGTAATCTGGTTTATTGTAGTTGGGTTTGTTGGTGGAGTGGCTATTTGAGGAGTTTTTCTGGTTTTTGTTGTTGGAAGAATACTTTTCTTCATAAACTTTGGCTAGTGACATAGCTTTCACCAGGGAAATGGGTGTGTGAATCAACACATCACGACGGATCTCATCGGTTAATCCACTAACAAAACAGTCAATCAAAGCATCGTTGCTAAGGCCATAGACACGGTTAGCTAACGATGTAAATTGTAAGTAATACTCAGATACAGTTCCTGTCTGATGCAATTTAAACAGAGTAGCTCTAGGACAATCATAAACAGAGGGACCAAAATCAAGTTCAATAGCACGCGTAAATTCAATCCATGACGTGAATGGATGCGTGCGTTGCACCATTTGAAACCATGGTACCACATCTTTGTCAAGATGAACAGATGCAATTGTTAAACGATCTGAATCCGACGTATCATAATACTCAAAAAATTGTTCAGCACAGAAGATCCACTCATGCACGTTGGTGCCATCAAAACGGGGAAATTTGAGCTTAACATTTCTCACCTGAAACGGAGCTTTGCTACTCGATCCTGCACCATGGGTCTGCTTCTGTTGTGACTGTGTTATGAGAACATCAAGCGTAGCGTAGACCTTATCAAACTTTGAGTCGGTGCTCGCTTCCAACCGTTCCATGCGCTCTAGTATCTCTGCCTGAAAGAGCTGCATCTCCTCTTTGTTGCGCTTGATCTCTGCCTGACTGGTGTTGTCGTTAAGGCTAGCCATGGTGTGATGAAAGCACCAATGAAATGTATAAACTACAGTAAAGGAATTAAATGAGCAACAGATTGTATTGATGAAAATGAGAAAACCAACTCCTCAATGAGAGAGAGTTCATACATGTGCAAAGAAAGAGAGTTTGAGGGAGAAGAATAACAACTTCACTCAATTCACACATAAAATGAAAATGAAACATTACACAATTAGTTATAGCCAAATCATTTTGCATATTCTCTCCACATGCTATGCGGTTTCTTTGCTCTTTGGCCTCTACGTGGTCCCATCAGCTCCTTGCTTCCACTAACCGAATTCCCATCATGCATATCTTGTGGGTCCCTAGGGAATTTGGCTGACACATTCTCTTCTAGAAGGTTTGTGATATTTGGCCTCATTACACAATTTAATGTTGCTGGATTCCTAATGTGACTATGAATGAGTAACATGAATTTTGGGTAAAATCAAATAATCTAGGATTTAATATAAGATTACCAATTTATTTTGGGTAAAACAATCTCTTTCAGTATTACCAATTTATTTGCCATTGTTAAGCTTCGTCCTACTCACGATCTCGTCAACTTCGCTTCCCATCATCAATTGGTGATTCTCATTGGAATCATTCATTTCCATGTCTTTGTTTTTTGTAATGGATGTCATTTCCACGTTATTGTTTTGTAATGGAGGAGTTCCATTGCTTATGGCTATTTGTAACCATAATAAAATACTACTAATAGGTTATATTTTCGGAAAACATATGTGAAGTTCTCCGGTTTGTAAGTTAAATATGTCCGAAAACTTGTTTGAAGTTCTCCGTTTGTAAGTTGTTTTGTTGGGGTAAAGTCAAATTATAAAAGGATAAAATTACGAAGTTTTTTAGTTTGTAAGGGTGATGGTATAAATGGAAGGGTGGGAAGAAAAAAAATTCCTAGATACAATCGTTTTTTTCCTAACCCATTTGGCCCATATTAAAATTGGAGTGGGTCAGATTAGTCTATTAGAATTTGGGCTAGTCCACCATCAAGATTGAAGATTTCTCTTCCCACCCCCCGCATCTCTTTTTCACCCCCCTAAAATCCAATTTTACCCCTCAAATTTTTTTTAGTGTAAATTTTACACTAAAAAAAAAGTTCGGTTCAACGTAGGGGGTGAAAAAGTTCGGCCCACGTTTACCGAACTTTTTTCTCAGCGGCATAAAGGGCAGCACATGGGGTGGAAAAGCAAACCAGGGGGTGGGAAAAGAAAACTTCATCAAGATTTTCATGTAATTTGTGCAAATTATGTCAAAAAATAAGTGAATTTTGCAATAAATAATATTAATACAACTTTAAATATCATCATCTAATTGAAAGTATATTAATAAAAATATATTTAAATATGTACACTTAATAAAGAGGAAGACTTTTAGGTAAAACTTATATATAAAAAATTATGCTTATAAATTATTAATTTCAACTATATGTTCAAACTTGATCCGTCCGAGGACCTTTGACGAAATCATGGCTTGCATGGTCGAACCTGGAGAGGAAGAAGTTTAAGCAGATAATTTATCTTATCCTTAATTTTGTTTGTGTTAAATTTATATTTTTAATTTACTATTGTTCGTTTAGAATGTAATGTGTCAATTGTTCTTATCGAATATTTCTCTATCGTAACTGTCTTAATTTTTTTAAAAAAAATTATGATCTCGTGCCATTCTCTACTTAAGTATGATCTCGTGCACATTTGCCGATAGACAATTTTAATTATTAATATCTTTAATTATATATTATTAAAATTATGAAAAGTTAATGTTTTAGTACTTATTGAAACAAATTAAACAGGATTTTATATACTATTATTTATCTTTATATATTAATAAAATATTATAATCAAAGTAGTTTAATAAATAGTGCAAAGATGAAGTAACTCTATTTGAGACAGAAAGAAAAAGAATAATGAAGTTCCTATGAAGAGGAGAAACAGCCATTTATTTTAGACATTTCCATCACATTTATTGTTTGACGTCTGCAATTACCACTTTAATTAAAGGTTTAATCAACATTTTCGTCCCTGTAAGTTCGCGATTTTTTGGTTTTAGTCTCTGTATCTTTTTTTGTTGCAAATTAGTCTATGTATGTTCAAATTTTTTTGTTTTAGTCCTTTAAAACTAAAATCCGCAGGAAAATCTGTAGGAAACCAGCGAATTTTCCTACAGATTTTCCTGCGGATTTTAGCTTTAGGGACTAAAATAAAAAAGATTTGCACATGCAGGGACTAATTTGCAACAAAAAAAGATACAGAGACTAAAACCAAAAATTTATGAACTTACAGGGACGAAAATAATGTTTAAACCTTAATTAAATTCATGTCATTTTCCAAACTATCTTAAAAGGTATATCCACGTATCCTAAACAATCAATGTACAGAACGGCCTTTTATACCATTAGATTAGATTAACCTTGCTGATATTACCCCCAAAAAGTTAGCCATGCCAAATTACGTGAGTTTCTGTTTTACTATCTCCGTTCCAAAATAAAAAAAATAGTTTGACTACTGCACGCATGTCAATGCACGCATGTCAATGCACGATTTTGATCACTAATATCTTTAATTCTCTATTAATAAAAATTATAAAAATTGGATATTTTGGAAATACTCATCAAAACAAATCAAACAAGATCTTATATGCTTATATTTATATCTATATATTATTAAAAAATTATGATCAAAGCATGATAAGTGAATAGTATCATTTAATCAAAATAGCTCTAATAAAATGGGACGGAGGTAATAATAATTTCGTAAATCCTCTGGTTTTACCGTAATTGACAGGTTAAATATTTTTTCCCATATAAAACAAAAGATAAAATTACTTTTACGAGTAATAGTAATTGTAATTGAATATTCGTCTTAAGCAATCCAGAAACGCGAGTACTTATTTCAAGTTTGAATTACTTGTAACCTTGTGACAAGATCATTAATGGATAGATGTAGGGATGGAGCCAGAAATTAAAATTAGGGGGGTCGAATTTAAAAATATAATTTAAGAAAGAAAAATTAAAATTTTAAAACATAATATATATATATATATATATATATATATATATATATATATATATATATATATATATATATATATAGAAGAAGTTGTAAGATAAATCTAAAGTTAATATTATGATTTTGTATTTTTTTTTTTTGCCACTTTTTTTAAGTCAAACTTTCTGGCCTCTCTATTTTCACATTTATTGTGATTTTGGTTCACATGCATTTTATCATAAAAAATGCGACATTTGCATAAATTATAAAAAGTGAATTTTAATGTTAAAAAAGATATTTTGTCATTAAATTTAATATTAAGGCAATAAATCGCCTTTTTTGGTAAAACAAAATACCATTTTTATGGAGGGACGGGGGAGGATGAAACATATATTGAGATCAAATTTATAAAGTATAATTAAAATTCAAAAAGTTGAATTAAAGGAGAGAGTGATTTTTGTGAGTTTAATAAAATTGTGGAAATCAAAAACAAAATTAAACTAATAATATAATGACATAATAGTATTAAAAAAGTTTAAAAAAAATTAGGGGGAATTGTGATCTTTGTCGGTTCCCCTACTAGCTCCGTCCTTGACTAACAACACCGCTGTTTTGGGTTTTCAATCCTTGCTCCTTCTTCTCTGTGCGAAACTTGAACCCGTTAATATTATATCCATGAAATCTCCTTGCGATGTTATTTGGCCCTCTTGCAAGCCACTCGATTTCACTTGTAATATCCATAAAATCATCCTTTCTTGCAACCTATTAG
Source organism: Trifolium repens (assembly GCA_030408175.1). NCBI lineage: Eukaryota > Viridiplantae > Streptophyta > Magnoliopsida > Fabales > Fabaceae > Trifolium > Trifolium repens. The sequence goes on from CP125851.1 coordinate 47,757,725, forward strand.
TTTTATAAATTATGAGATTTTGAGGTGAAAAATATTGAATCAAAATATATATATATACACACACACACATAGACTTATACATATACATTCTTACATATTCTTTAAACCACTCGTAAAAATGTTGGTGAACATATTCTTCCACAACTCTAGTTGAGTTTCTTTTGCCACGATACATTCTAGTAACCTCGGTCTTAAACTTCCTAGAATAAGTTTTTGGTTATTACATGTTGTATTGAAATTGATGATAATATGAATATTAACTATATGCAAAAACATAAAACTTACTCACGAAATGTATCAACTAATTCACAATTGGCTAACACATAGCGATGAGCTTGAATCATCTCCAAGTTTGGAAGGGAAAAAATCTTGGTAACTCCAATAGGCTTACCCAATGTAGGAAACAACTTCAACAAAATAGTTGACATGATAAGAGATGATTGCTTCATACAAAGCCATGGAGGATATGAATTTTAGATTTCATAAACATGCTGCAACACATTAACACTCCTACTCGTAATATGAATTTTAAATTTAACAATTCATGAGACTTAGTTTCAGGGGAAATATTTACAAACAACTGCTAAGCTTAAGACAGACTTTGAATAAAGGAGCAGAAAATTCATCATAAATAAAATCAGGGACGGATGCACGTTGGGCACTATGTGGGCTAGTGCCTGCACAAAAATTTTGAAATTTTTTTAGTACATATATATTATATAGAGTTATGCCAACTAGTGTCCCCGGAATATTAGTTAAACAAGTTAAAAAAATAAATTTCACATTAAAATAAATATTTTTCATACTTTTAAAAAATAAAATAAACTTATTTATCATATTTAGTTTCTTAACTAGTGTCATAGGAACACTAATTAACAATTTTCTATTATATAAGTTTATAATTTTATATGATACAATACAAGGTTTCCGTAGGCCCATACCATATGCACAATCTATTGACTTCAAACACAATATAAAAAAAATTGTAAAAAAAAAATAATATAAAAAATAAAAACCCTTCTCAACTTGAAAATTATTATTGCGATGTATGCTGTGAAGATGAATTTTCAGAATTAGAAGAGATTGGTAATCTTTGCATAAAGCTAGTGGAGACAAGAAAGAATATTGTGTGTTCATTGGTCTATTTGCTTTGGAGTTAATTATCTTTGATATTACTTATGGCAACTGTAACTGCTAAAAGAGTTTTCTCTGCTATGAGTATTATCAAGAATCGGTTGCAAAATCGGATGGGAGATAAACTGATTGATTGATTGTCTAGTTACTTATATAGAGAAAGATACTTTTATTGATATTGAAAATGAGAAATTCATTGAGTAAAAAGAAATGCGAAAATCATTAAGTATTTTAAGAACTCGAGTTCTCCTAGAGAACAGATATGATGTATATTTATGTTTTTTAAAATGAAATGTATTAATGTAATAGATATTATTTTTTTGAGAAAATGTATATTTGATATTGCAATTTTATATATGTGGTGCCCCCACTATGCAAAATTCCTGGATCCGTCACTGAATAAAATCATGAATAGAGTAAATAAGAATAGTTATTTACTAACCTTTATATCAGTGACAACTTGTGAAATTGGCTCTTTTGAATTCAGATACGCACATGGCTGGAAATAACTTTGGCTGTATTCCACTCCAAACACAAAAAAAAAAGATTACCATGAACATCTCTTTGGCTGTATTCCACTCCAAACACAATACCTCATTGACTAGGAATCATGCTAGTTTTCCTAACATAAGCAAAGATACCACCAGCTTCAATTACCGGACCAATATCTCTAATCGGCTTCAATTGATACTCCTTTCCAGTGATTAATCAAACGATTCCGTCTTAATGGTTGAGAAAAACAGCCCAAGTTATAGCATACAACTACCAAGCCACATAAAAAGCTAATATCAATACCTCTAAGAAAAATTGAAAGGCAACAACTAGGAACAAACCAACATAACTCTATATTTCTCATTATCATTTATAACTCCATGATTAATCCACTATAGGGATTTATCGATTCTATTGAAGACACACTTATGCTTTGAACTTCTATGATTTTTTTTAATACCAATTGAATTCACATTTATTTGATGATTGAAATTCACTCCAGCAGCCATAAAAAATTCACAAACAGCTTCACAAATCAGATAAACATACAAAGCAAATTTCAGAAAAAGCTTCACAAATCAAATACACATAAACTTGAAGAATCAAATACAAATAAACTCCACAATCACATTCCTCACAATCAACCGATACAAACGAATTTCAGATTACCATTACAAAGTCAAAATCAATATAAAAAACAAATCGGAAGAATCAAAACACTGAAACTAATGAAGTATGTTTTCAAATGTGTGAATCAGAATCTAATGCAATACGATTTCAAATCATGAAGGAAAAATATCAAGTCCTAACTAATTAAGGAGAAGTTTAGGTTTTCGACCTGCAAGAAGGTGACGACTGATGACGAGAATCAAAGAGAGTAACGCGATGGAATTTTAGGGTTTCTTCGTAGAGAATAACTCGGTGGTAGCTTCAATGGCAGAGGGAGAGAGAGAGAGAGTGAAAATTTGAGATTTGGGGGAAATGAAAGAAAAAATAAAAAAGCGCGGTGAGTGAAAAAAAAATTGGCGCTGAGAGTGATTTCGCAAAGAAGCCAAACATGAATTGAAACTCTACACGCAGCCACGGTTTAACCGTGGCTAATATAGACTTTTATCCACAGTCACCATAACCGTGGCTAGATAACTGTGGCAAACAAGCGTTTTTTTTGTAGTGTAGATGGGAAGATGATTACAAAACTTTGAATTTCTTTGATTGAAACAATGATAATGAAATTCACTTATAATTCAAATAAAGAAAGAGGGGCGCGCGTCTTCAAGCAAATTGCAGAATACGGTATGCAAGTTCAACAAATACTCTCAAAAGCAATAAGCAATAAGCAAATGAAATGTGAAATAACAGTAATCACTACCAAACCAATAGAGCTAACAAGATATAAGTGAGAAAATGAGTTGAGCTAATTGTTTGCCTCATGAATTGCTGCTACTACTTATTGGTGACCAGTAGAAAGATAAAATCACGCATGCATCAATTTCACACAAGTTCATTAAATTTGAATGAGCAAAGCAAATCCAAGAATGTACATAATTAGTTGACAACAAGAAAACCACGATGACGCTGGTGATGTTTCAAAAGTAAAGGAGCTTATGCTAACAAACTCCAAAGCATGGAGGATATAATAACTTGGAAGCCGGAAAACAATGGTGTTTATTCGGTGCGCAGTGCATATAAAATTTGTGTTAACAGTGCAGGTACCCAGGATAGACACGGTATAGCAGGCAGCTGAAATGAAATATGGCGTGCGAAAATTCCACCGAAAGTGAAGAATCTTCTTTGGAGAATTGGTCGTAATGTTTTACCAACGCGGATGCACCTCAACTGTCGCGGTGTACATTGTCCAACCAATTGTTCGGTTTGCAATGAAGGGGATGAAGACACCTTGCACGTGCTGTTCTTTTGCCATAAAAGCATTCAATGCTGGCAGCAAGTTGGACTATGGGATATTGTGAGCACTTGCCTAAATACAAATAACAGTTTTGTCAAAATCTCTTTGTCATTTTACATAGGCTGAACAAAGATGATCAAGAATTGTTTAGTGTTATGGTGTGGAGCTTATGGAAGCGGGGGAATAATCAAGTTTGGGAGAATATCACCGAGCTTAATCAAACTGTTTGCGAAAGAGCTAAACATCTCCTCATAGGTTGGCGAAATGCTCAGAAAGTCCGCTCCTTAATCAACACTCTGCAGCCGCCTCCTCAGCCAACAAGATGGATAAAGCCAGCCTACGGGAGGTACAAGTGCAATATCGATGCTTCTTTCTCACCTGTCCTAAACAAGGTGGGGATTGGTATGTGCATTAGAGATAATCAAGGAAATTTTGTGACTGCCAGAACTGAATGGATAGAGCCTATTCTTGATGTGGAGATTGGAGAAGCATTCGGCCTCTTGTGTGCACTCAAATGGACTGATGAACTGCAATTGCACAATACCGACTTTGAGATTGACTATAAAAGGGTGGTGGATAGTCTGTATAGCAAAAGAACCTACCACTACAAGAAAACTGCTTTGGAGCGTCCGCCTAAAACAGACGCTAAATCCCAAAAAGCGGACGCTAGACACATTTAGCGTCTACTTAGAGTCTGTGTCGTGGTAGACGCTTAAATGCCTGAAGCTAACAGTTGCGTCCAGTAGACGCTACGTTAGCGTCTGTCATGTTAGATGCTAAGCTGAAGCGAGTGACATGCATATATGGCGGACGCTACTGCCTAATATTAGCGTCTGCTTTTGTTAGATGCTATAGATTAGTTTCTTAGCAACATAGTGTCAGCTAAAAGCGGACGTTAATCTTAGCGTCTGCTTTTGTTAGAAGCTATAAATTAGTTTTTGAATAATATAGTGTCAATTAAAAGCAGACGCTAATGTTTTTTTTTTTTTTTAATATATCATTTTAGCTAATGGAAATTCAACAAACAATTAGTATTAGTGGATCTAAAATATAAATGGAGTTGTTCTTTACTAGACTTTCTATCAAAATATATCATCCACTAATATATCATTTTAATATATCATATATAATGTCAACAAAAAAGATCTACATCCATCAAAATATAACCCACTAATATATAATCCACCAAAATATCCCACAAAATGTATAACCCATCAAAATAGTCCTAATAACTTACCATCAATCAAAATATAATTGACTAATATATAACCCACTAAATTATCCCACAAAATACATAACCCACCAAAATATCCCACAAAATATATAACCCATCAAAATAATCCTAACTTACCATCCTAACTTACCATCAATATCAATCCATCCAAATAACTCACAAAGTCTATAACCATCAAAATAACTCAGAAAATCTACAACCATCAAAGTCCATCATCTTCCTCTTCATCAACCGATTGGTCATCCAATTCATTATCATAATGAGGATGAGAACTTTGATGAGAATGACCACTACAAGAACCCGACTCCAAAGCCATCATGCGTCTTTGGAATTCTTCAAACTTCGTTTCCAACGATTTGCAATTCGCATTTGCTGCAGCAGCTTCAGCTCTAGCAGCCGCAGCATCAACTTTAGCAGCCTCAACCTCTGCACGTGCTTTAGCAGCCTCAGCTTGAGCAGCTTCAATTTTCTGGTTCTCGGCCCTAATGTGATGTGCATCTGCCTCATCAGTCAAGTGTGTTACACCATGCCTTAGGTTTGGAGCCAAGTGTCCAACACCGTAACACCTTCCGCGAGACTTACCCCCGGAAACTTCCTTCCATATTTCAATCCTTCCTGATCCATCAACCTCTTGAGTGACACTAGTAGCACCATCAGTTTGTGTCGCTTGGGTCATACGTACCTGATAGTCATTCTGTAAATCAATGACACCAACATTAATAAATCTCAAGAGAATTTATATTACTCAGTTACTTAAGATTCCAACAAGCCCAAAATATAAAATTAGAATAAAATTAGATTCCAACAGCATAAAACCTACTCAAACACAAACTACAAAACACAAAACAAACTTCAAATCTTCAATACCTTAAAACTAACAAAATATTAAATCTATTTTGTAGCTTCAGCTGATTTCTAACTAAACCAAGTTTTAATTTCATGCTTTCAATTGCAGCAACACTTTATTCATTGCAAGTTCTAACTAAACCAAGTTTTAACTCTATCTTGCAGCTTCAACACAAGGCCTTGAGCAACTGAAACACCAAGAAATATTGCAGCAGCACTTTATTTAAAGGAGTGCCAATTACATTACAGTTTACAAGCAGTAAACACCAAGAAAAAAAAAAGGATGGTCTAAACAACAGGGCATAGAGCCACTGAAACACCAGCCACACCAAAGCAAAAAACCAGCTCAAAAAGACTAAGAGGAGCCTAATAACAAAACTCGAAAAAACAACAGAAACCAGAAAAAAACAACCGGCCGCAGAAAACGCACAGCAGAACAATCACGTTGAATGCGCAATAATGACTTACATGAGTTTTCTCTGAGCGACGATCAACCCACTCGCCATTCCTCTTTTTGTGGGTGGCCACAAAAAGTTCATCAGGATGTACGGGTCTCCCAAGCATAGCATTCTATAAATAAAAATATTGTAGGAATCATTAATTGGTACACTTTTATTTACATGATAGAAAAATATAATGAAGGAAATATAGTACTATAGTGAGAACAATGTTGTAGGAATCATTAATTGAATACATACCATGTCAAGTGCAATGTCATGATGAGCTTTACGACCCGTAGTATGGAGTGCCCCACCTTTTTTTGAAGCTCGATTAATCTTATTTCGTTCTGAGCGCGTCTTGAATTCATCTTCCTTCCAACGGTCAGTAAGATACTTCCATCCTTCTTCGTTCATCCACTCGGGTTTCTTATCCTTTTTCCTTAACTTGGTAAAGATATCGGTCAAACGTTTGCCGCAATTTCTATGAAAGTTTGCTTTAATTACGTGCTCGTGATGGGGTTCCCATGAAACAATTTTCTGAAATAATAAAATTATAATTTGTTACATAGGCTCGAAAAATCATAAAAATCATCAAATCACCACAAAATTAATTGTCTTACTCTAAAATTTTCAAACCAAACTTCTCTTGCTTTATCTTTGACTTCACTATAGCAAGTGATATTGTCTGAAAAAGTCTTTTCTATAACACGCCTAATCGCGGCAGCAGCCACACCAGCTGGAGTAAACCTAAAAACACATGTACGAAACCACAAAATGGTTTCTAAAAATCATTAAGCAATTCAAATGACGCTTCTAGTTATATCATGCAGTCTACATATCATATGATGAATTTAATTATAATTAAGTTCTATATTAATTTGAAAATCAAATTATGGTGGTTTTCCCATGAGGATGTATTATGATCTTACCCATTACAAATAGGACGAATGATGACCTTCCCACAAGTATCTTTATCATGATTGTCTTCTTCGCCATCCTTTTCGATTTCAGCCTCCTCATCCACTTCTTGGTTCCCCTCTTCATGTTCTTGCTCGTCCTCTTGATGACGATGATCTCTCTCCATATCATGTGTTGTGTGTTGTGGAGGACCTTGCTGAAATTGACGAGACAAGGTAAATCCTGGGGTAGGAATGAATCTGAACGCCTCTGAAGTAGTAATCTAGATTGGTGGTGTAACATAGAAACAACAGCACAAACAAATGTTACACCTGGAAACAATAGGAGGACAACAAAAAGCACCACACAGAAAGCAACAGAATATATACATATATGCGCAACCAGAGCAGCGAATAGCAGCAACAAACATCACAAAACTTGGCTTATATATTGATCAGCGAACAGCATAAACAAACACAAAAACAGAGCAGCGAACAGCAGAAACAAACACAAAACTGGATATATGGCAGTCATTTCAGCAGAATATATGACAGTCATTTACTGAATATTAATAATTGGCATTTCAGCATTTCAGCAGGATTTCAATAATTGATTTTAAATGAACTTTTACTGAATCAATTAGTATCATGTATGAATAAATGGCAATCATTTCAGCAGAATATAAATACTCTTTGAAGCAGAAAATTTGTGGAAATGAAATGGATTTTAATAAGATGTTCTTTATAAATATACCATCATCATTCATCCTTACATATTCACATGAGTTTCATACTTTCATGCATTTTCCATTTCTTGCACGCACTTAATTATAAGATAATATAATAGCAACAACACCACAATATTAGTCATAGTTGTTCATACATTAAGTTTAATATACTTTAATTTCCCTTGGACTAATTTTCCTCTATTCGTCAACTAAACCAATCAATGAGAACAATTGAATTAAATAAATAATAGAATAAATAAGAATCATAGTTTCTAATTAATTAAAATACAGTGTCTTACAGGTGGTGGCGTATTAACCGGTGCTGCAGCCTGAGAAGGTGGTGCCTGAACCAGTGTTGCAGCCCGAGAAGGTGGTTCTTGAACTGGTGTTGCAGCCTGAACTGGTTGTTCTTTCTGGACTGCAGAGGGCACTTTCTGGATTGCAGTCACTGCTCTTTGGGTTGCAGAAGGTTTTTTCTGTTGGCGCTTCCGATTATTGGCTATGGCAAGAGAACCTGGCGGCATAACCCGCAAACGATTCTTGTTAGTTGCTTTTTTCCCTTGAGTGTCACGGCCTCGTCCTGTCATTGAAAATCTAGGAAAAAAAATATAATATAACTTACATTAGTTTAACAAAAGTAAATGCAACATATTAAGTAAAAATCAGATTGATATGCAACATCAATACAACCATAAAAACATTCATTTATCGTTTGTTACGCAAAAAACAACATACAATTTAGGATCTTAAAAGCTAAAACATCATCATAATTTCTAAACTAGTGACTTAAGCTAATTAGCATCATTTTCTTCTTAATTTTGAGCCACCGGTTCTTAAGCTAATTGGCTCAACCTCCTCAATTATTGTTCCATTGGCTAAACCTCGTAGTTGTTCAACTTCTGTAATAGGAACAATTGGCGACATTTCATTAGATTGATAAGGCATTTCATCATCAATGTTGTCTATCTCCACATGACCCCTTGGTTTGGTGGTGATTGGAAAATGGCATAAAAGCATCATTAATCATCTCATTCATTGCTTCAAACTGATCTTCAACTCCAACATCCTCACCACCGCTAAAATGACCACCAAGGTCTACGTTTTGATCATCTTCTCCATGTTCAGTCCATATATAATAGTTTGGCAAAAAACCATATTTGTACAAGTGATGTTTGACCTCTCTAGGAGTCTTCAAGTCAATGCACTTGTAGTTTACACATGGACATCTTATCACTCCGTGGTTTAAAAATTGTGGTTGTTCCATAGCCTTGTTAACAAACTCTCCAACTCCACTAAGAAAGCTATCTTTCAAACCAAACCTATTACTATTTACTCTATCGTACATCCAACTACGATCCATTTTCTACATGAAAGAAATGAAATTATCAGCCACTAGGGATGTTGGACAAAACTAGTTGAATACCAAACCTATTACTATTTACTCTATCTTTCAACCAAGTAATGGCTTAAACTAGTAGAATTTAAAAACAACATAGCAAATTGATCTACATAACTAATGTACTAAACAAGTAATGGCTGGAATTCTCTATTTTAAGATAAACGCATGAACACAAAACAAAAAAAAAAGTATTCCCTTTTGCAAATTAGACTTGCACCAATAAAATGAGACAAGATATACCAACAATAATGTCTAGTGTGAATCCTAAGAAATATAGACTAGTGTGAACATGTGAATAGAGTAGATTTTAAAGTCAAAAACTCATGTTGAAATAAATATATGGTCACAAAGTAGGTAATCTTAAAGTCCATGTTTGTAAGAATTTTTTAACCACAACATACCAAAATGAAAATTAAAATAAGACTTAAATGCAGTTCCTATAAACTAAACACACTACAAAGTTTCCTAATTCTTTACCATTGCAGGCAGAGACAATAACAAAGTTACTCATCTCATACATCCTTCAAACTCATTCTTTTCTCCCTTGTCAACATTTTTGAACAATATTCATAAACATAGAATGACAGACAACTTCTTTCTTATTCTTCTTCTCTTAAGCTCATCATCTCTCTTCTTTTCTTTTTCTTTTTTATGAAATTTCATCAATCTAGTGTAAGTATCAAGAGATCTAGTGTTTTTTTTTATGTATATTGTAAAAAAATCCTGAAAATCTGGTGTGGCTTTACCCCTACATGTGTTCACCCCTGGCCTACAACTAACATCAACATAGAACCAACAAAAACAAAAACAGTAAATTTCATAATTCAGAAGCTTGACCCAACATTCCTAAAAATGGGAATTTGGTATATGCTTATTTTACCAGAATGCAATTCCATTTCACCCAATAACGGCTTAATTAAAAAACTCTGATTGCTAATATTAAAAGAAATTGAGGGATTTTATTTGCATAATCAGAATCCGCTAATTGAAACGTTTATACAGTTTTGTACCTTTACCTAATTGAGTTGTTGTTCAGCAGTAACAGCAGGAGCAAAGGCAAATCGAGTAAAACACAACCAAAACAAGCAACAGAAGTTGGAGAGTTGTTGTTACTTACCGTGTGGAGTGTATCGAGCAAATCGACAACGACGGAAAACGGTGGAGTGATTGAGGTTCTTCGACAGCGGACGATTCAACAGACGGACTGTTCTTCGCTGGCAGCTGATTCGGTGGGAATCATGTTTCTCTGCGTGTTTAGGTTTTGTTTGGGAATGTTTCTATTTCAATGTGTATTTAGGAATGAAAAGGAACATAATTTTAAGAAATAATCCTGATAAATAAAAGATATAATATTGTTAATGTGGGAATGGAAAAAAAAAAGTGGGAAAATGAAATTTTGGGAAATTTTTTGGCGCTTTATAAATAGGTTTTTTTTTTTAATTTAATTTAGTGTCAATTAGTGTCTGCAAAAGCAGACGCTATACTGTTCATCAATAAAATTAAATATGAAGAAAACATTTGAGTTTACAATGGCGGAAGCTAATATGTATTGTAATTTTCTTTTTTATTTAACTTGATTTTAGCGTCTGCTAAGGCAGACACTATATATAATGCATCTTTTAAAATTAAAATTAAATGGGAAAAAACATTAGCGTCCGTGGAGGCAGACATAATTGCAACGCTATTAGCGTCCGTGTCGGGGCAGACGCTAAAATCCTGAAGCTAAAACCCATTTTTCTTGTAGTGTACAACTCCAACCTTGGAGCTATTCTAAATGACTGCAAGACTATGTTAGGAACAAATTTCGTGAACTTTGATGTCAAGTTCATTAGGAGACAAGCAAATGAAGTCGCCCATAAGTTAGCTCGGGTGGCTTTGTCTTTAGCTAGTTTCCATATTTTCAGCAACATACCGACATGTATTTATGATATTATTATTATTAATGAAATGAGATAAGTCTTTTACTGTCAAAAAAAAAAAAAAAAAACCACCATGAAACAAGGAACCCTGAATCAGCATACATTAGACAAACATCTCATATCCAATACACAACTAATATGAACCAAATAATTGAAATGAAAGAGGCAGAAGTAAACTAACATTTGAATGAGGTTTTCAAAAATAAAATTGCTTGCATAGTTTCTATAGTTTTTGTGCTCTCAAGTGAGCTGCGCATCTTTAGCGGGCTGAAAAATTTCCATATAATGAAGTCGCCATTGACGTTTATTTATCCCGGAAGGGGAAAGGAAAATATCACGAAAACCTTGATTTACATGGTTGAAGAACCATGGCGGGTTCGGGAGTTGGTTACGCGAGGGGAAGGTGTTAGCACCCCTCGCCTCCATCGTACTCGATGGGAACCATTTAGGTGGTTTAAGGTTTGTCTGCGCAAATCCGGGTTAAATTGCTCTATCACTGGCTAGTTTCTACTTCGTTTCCAAAAATAGGTTTTTATTATTGAGTTTGACGGTTGTAGGAGTCCGCTCCTACGTATTCCCTGGTGCAATGGAAAATTCAAAACTCATGTAGTTCTGATAAAAAAGTTTGTGTGGTTGGTTGATTTTAACGGGTAACGTTTATTTCGTACTCCGCTGATACAACGACGCTTGTATGTTCTAAAAAGAAGCTTAAGTTGTGTATGTGTCAGAGGAGTAGATAAAACGTGTATCCATTGTAAAAATAAATTGATTAATGGATGTTGCTTATTTCGCATTCCGCTGATACAACGGTACTTGTATGCTCTACAGAGAGGCTTAAGCTCGTATGCGTCAGAGGAATGGATAAAGCGTATATCCATGTTTTCTGAGAAAAAAGGTTTAAGTGTGTTGGATTCATTTTAGCGTTTAATTAGATTGAGAGCAGCTCACGAGCACTAGTCAAATGTCTAGCGACCAAGCTAATCCGGGAGGAAAGAATCAAATGACAGATTCCCCCTTTTTCAATCTTTATTTATTGCAAAAAGTTAATTAAGTTTGATTAAGAAAAAGGTCCAAAAGGAAGAACGAGAGAAATAAGGAGCGCGCAACATTACAACAATAATTGTTGAAATAGTAAGATGGCAATTAAATTAAGTATGCACGAGTGCGAGGAATTAAATAAATATGCATGAACTAAATATGACATAATTAAATAATGCGTGAATGCAACAAGCATGAGTAGATATGATGCATAATTAAATAAAAATGCATAAGCTAAAGTAGCGTACAATGAATTAAATAACATAACCATGCTAAATTATATCAATGCAAGATAAAAGGAGTTAGAAATATTAGAGGTACTGTTAGTGAGCTATTAGCATAAGCAAAATGATTAAAGAAACTTAAAGAAGCAAGTTAATCTCAATTAAGCAATTAAATAATTAAGCTAAAAAGCTAAAAGTAATTAAATAAACAAGCTAAAAGAAGAAATAATTAAATCTGGAAATTACTGAGATGTAAGCAAAGCAAAATGGTCCAGTAAGCTAAAAAGCTCAAGCTCCAAATAAGTGCTTATGAAAATAAGCTAAAAGTGATTAACTAAGCTAAAAATAAGCTAAAAAGCAAAATAAATGCCAAAATAAGAAAGTCATAGAACAATCAAAATCTAAGCATAACAAAATGGCTCCAGAAGTTATAATAAACTTAGGATCCAAATAAGTGCTTATGAAAATAATCTAAAAAGTGGTTAAGTAAGCTAAAAGCTAAAATAAATGCTAAAGAACAAGAATAAGAGCTCAAATGATGAAGAGGAAAATTTAAGCATGGCAAAATGACTAAAATAGCTTAAATAAGCTATTAGTCAAATAAGTGCTTTTGAAATAAGCTGAAATTTACTAAAAAAAATAATCAGGAAAGGGGTGCAGGAAGTAAAGGGGGTGGGGTGTGAAAAGCATATCTGGGCCCAGAAGCCCAGTCCACGCGTAAGTCAGCAACAAAAAAAGAAGTCAACAAAAAAAGGATTCATTGCTACGCATTATCAGCGCTATCGTGCGCCTTCAGGATTAGGCCTGTCGGATCAGATCAAGATCTAATCAGACTGCTCCGTTCAAATAGGAACGGACGGCCACGATCCCTCATCAGGGCGCGCGCGTAATCCAACGACCACAATTTAAACAGAAGGCGAAGAAGCTAATACGACGGAGAAGAACACTGTTACCTACGGTCTTCATTGGTTTAGCTACGGCTTTCATAGTTTGCTACGAATTACCTGCGGGATTTAGCTACGAAAAAGCTTCCCGTAGCTAATCTTCATCTTCTCCAAAATGAAAAAATCGCAGGAACTTAAAATTAACGCAGAATTAACGAAAAAACTTCTAATCTACTTGTTTTTGCCCACTGATCATGAATCCAAGCTTGGATTTCTCACTTGGGGTCTTACAAAACGGAATCGAATTAAAACTTTAAAAAAAGCTTAAAAATGAAAGTGGCAGAATGTAAATAAGCACGAATTAAAGTAAACTAATCAACCAAAAAGCATTAGAAAATGTCAGTGTGTTAGAATGTTAGATTAATTACGTTTTTTAAACTTGTTTTAGGTCCAGATCTCCTTGAGTTTCTCTTGGCAGCTGTGGCCTCAATGTGAGCTTAGGGAGTTGAAATTTGTTCGTTCTTGCTTGGATTCAAGCTTCTGGAACTTAATTGAATATGATTGATGGTTTGTTTTTGAGTTTTGATGAAGTTTTGAGGTTTTTGGTTTTTTGATGAAGATGGAGAAAAATAGGTATTGTTGAGTTGTTATTTTGACAGAGTTTATTTACTATGATTGATTCTCTTAAATGCTCTGATGAGAGGCTCTATTTATAGGTAAAAAACCAGGGTTTAATGGGGTGGAATTGAGGGTTATTGTGGTTTTTGATCATGGGGTAATTTTGGGTTTTCTTTGATCACATGGATCAAGTGGTGATGATGTGGAACATGTAGAAGGTTCTAGTGATGTTATGCAGAAATTTTGGTTAGAGATGTTAGTGAAATGGAATGGGTTTTTTATTGTTTGGATTTGGGCTAGGAAAAATGTGTTTGGACCAAAAATAATAGATTAATTATGATGCAACAATGAAATTTTAAATTTTGAATGATGCAATAATTTTGAAATGAAATTGAATTGGATTTGAATTGAAAAATGAAGTGTATTTGATAATGAAATGAGGTTTCTTGGATTGTAAGTAACAAAATTAAAATAAATGAAAAAAGGTAATTAAAAAACAAAAATAAGGGCAAAAGGGTAAAAAAGGTTCAATAATGATCATGCTATGCAAATTATGCCAAGGAAAATGTTTTTATGCATAAGTTGACATTTTGGGTCAAATGTTGACTTTTTGGGTCAACAGTTGACTTTTTGTTGACTTTTCTTAAAAATGCAAAATAATGGCAAGAAGGTAAAGGTGGAAAAAATGTGAAAATAATATGGGGCAAAATTAGGGTATGACAGTATCCGAACAGGCGACCCTATACCGAAGTCTCCACCTCGCCTATGGATTGAACCTCTTCTCCCGTCGATGGAATGAGTGAAGAAACTTCAGCCTCTCCTTCTTGCATAAGTAAGAGATAAAAGCACATCCAATGGTAAACTTTACTCATTGGTATTTTGTGGGTCCCGTAAAAGTCACATCACTTTGAAGCAACTCACTTAATATTTACTCCAATTGTGCAACCTTAAAAAACTGGTATTGGGTCCCATGTCTTTACATCAAATATTAATATTTTATTCGTATTTTTTAATTTTATTCCAACTTAAAGAGAAATTGAGTAAAAATATTGTCAAATAAATACAAAAAGATGAAATTGTGAAGTTAAAATTTTGAGAACAAGAGATAAAATTAAAATTGAGTGTAATATTTTTAATTGATCACAATTTATAGGTAAAATAATTTTCAAAACTATTAAAAAATGATAAAATATTGATATAAGTTATTGCAGTTTGATCAAATGGTAACACCATTAAGTTGAATAAAAGTAAAAAAAGGGTAACAAAGTATACTAGTTTGAATTGCCCCATGAGATATTATTATTTAATTCAAAATAACTTTCAAATTATGTTGCTTCCTGAACGCACGCATCGCCAACCTGGAGGACTTCAATGGGCCACTTGGTCAAAATACTCTCTCTTTGGATATACAACATGACTCCAAGCTAGTGGATTGGAGCAAAAATTCCGCCACTGGAGATGCTCTAAGTTCCAACGTCTGCTGAATCTTGGTATGAAAAATATACTACGGTACGACTACGAGGACAAAAGTTAAGAATGGCTTGATTGGTTGTTCCAACACTATACATAGTAGTGAAGTAACAAGGTTTGTCACAAGAATGAGGGGGTTTGAATTGTGACCTTTTAAAATTTTTGCTGCAATGCTAAACAAGATGTAAGTAACAAAATGAAATCACACAATTTGTTGGAGAACAATCTCCTAAGATATATAAACAGAATTAAATGTGGTATGTGTGATTAGTGTTTGCTTAAAGTAAAGAAAAGGGAAAAAGAGAAACAAACACAAGGAATTTATCCTGGTTCACCCCTTAATAGTATGGGCTACTCCAGTCCCCACTTGCGTGAGATTGTCCACTATAATCTAGACCAAGATTACAATAATTTCTTCCCTTAACCTTAACCAAGGCTAAGTAACCAAATCAGTTATCACCAACTGATTTTCACTCAATCAATTCTTTACTAATTGACTTGAGTTAGATCTTTTAAAAGATATGAAATGATTTTGGATCTTACAAGCTTATACCAACCTAAACTAGTTGTATATGCTTAAAATGAATTACACTCAAAATACTCAATAGATTCAGATCCTAGATACTAGAAAGCTTTGGAGTATGAGTGAAAAAGGAGAGCTTTAAGATTGCTTAGTGAAATGTGAATCAATGCTTTAGATTGCTTGAAAACTCTTGCTCTTCCTTGTTGCCAAACATGCTATTTATAGATGAAGAAGTTCCTCTGATATTTGAACTTCAAATATGACTGTTGGGAGTGTGAAATAGCCGTTGTCAAATGGGCAAAACAGTCCATTCAAATTTGTCCTTTTTAAGTGATCCTGGAGACCATTCTTCCTATGGTCTCTAATATATGGATCTGCGGGAATATCAGAGATATTCTTTTTGCCAACTGTAATGAGCTGTATATGATGATATATCCGTTGCAAAATAATAGCCCATGTGTGGAAATAGCTTTTGGATAAGAATGTAGCTTGTAGCCAAAATCTGGGAGACCATTCTACTGTCTGCTGGAGACCATTATCCTGTCTGTTGGAGACCAAGCTTCTTGTGTAAGTAAAGAAGCAAACGAATTCTTCTAGTTGCTGCAAGATGTATGACAGTTGTGAAACACTCAACAAAGCCTAGCATAACAACTATTCAAGTATACTACCAAAGGACAAGTGAATAGTAAGTCTTGGACACTTGTATGACTAAGTGAAGCTTCTCTTTCTTTAGCTTGTACTTGCAAACAGAAATTCAGTCCTTTGTTGCATGCTTTGTCTACTTCTCATTGGTCTAGATTTTTCTTTAATGATGTTCTTGGAGAACATAAGGCCTTGTCAATAATTTGTGAGCTTTTACTTCCTTAAAAGCACTTAAATGAGTAAGCTCAAAGATCAAAATTATTCATTGCCTTAAAAGACTTATTCCAAACTGTTGCGATACTATATTTAAGTCTTGTATAAAGTTCATCTTTGTCTCATATGAAATTGACTTAAATAAGTGCTTATCCAATGAATACGTGAGTCTGGGAGACCATTCAGAGACGATTCTCTGACAAAAACTTGCTTATTTATTTCTTGTGAATAAAACATAGTGATATTGATTCTTTGCATCTGTTTTATATTAAATCACTCAAAAGCACTTGTTAGATCACATAATAATCAGAATATAATTAAAACTTAATTAAGAATGTTTTGTTATCTTTAAAACATCAAAATAGGATTTTGTCTCAACAAGTAGATTGTATAGATGTTGGACGGCTTCGGACAAATCAAAGGTAGCTTCCAAAGCACAATCATCAGGAAACCGTACCCGGATAACGCACTGAAAAACAAACCAGTGAAATTAAAAAAAAAAAATATGATATATCCTTCATTCTCATTGCAACAATATCTGAAAAGAAAAACAACAATCTAAGTACATACATCCAATTCTACCCATCACCATACAATACAATGAAAACAAACGTACTAGCACAACCAAAATTGGATAAGAATATTTTCTCATTCATATATTCAATGAATCATTAAAGTATGAAAACAGTTTGGGGAATTAGTCTATACACAATTATTGCCTACAAATAAGCATGAAATATCTCAAATATATGATTACCTATTAACATAGAACAAATCCCTTAAATTAAGCAATCAGTTTCCCAAGTACCCTTTTTTGATGATTCAGAATCAGATTTACTCATGGCTCTAGGTTTAGGTTAGTGCTACAGTTATCTAGTTTGCAATTCACTTTGCTATGTGGTACGAGTTCGGGTATGTGGTACGTAACCTTCAAAAAATTTGGTACATAGAACATAGCTGGTACGCTATTTCGGATCGTGGTACGTTCTAATATATTAATCAATAAGCTATGAATTAGAAAACTTATTTAGTTAAAACAACAAATTATATGATGGAAAATATTAACATCATCGTAATAGTGAGTTTGTAAAACAAATTAGTTTAAAGACCACAAGATCTATCGATTTTTATTCGATATTTAAGTTCGTCATTATATTAACATAAACATTTATATATTGCATTTTTGTTTCTATTTTTTTTGTTTTTAATCTTTTATTGTAGACATGAATAAAACTTAGTGCATTTCTGTAGCGCATTTCTTTTTTGGATAAAACTTATATATGGTGCATAAGTTTTTTCCTTATGCACCGTGCATAAATAATGAAAATTGTTTAATGCACCCTCTAGATTGCTTAGCGCATCCCCATATTTGTAGCGCACCCCCTAAAAATCTGGGGGTGCGCTAAGCAATCTGGGGGTGCACTAGAAATCTGGGGGTGCGCTAACTAATTTTGGGTATTTATGCACCATAACTTGTGCCTTTCTTCAGATGTTTTTTGCATGATTCTAAACATATAAACTATGAATTCCTCAAATTCATATTTTTCTCAAAGTTTGTTATATCAATAAAATATGAATTTTAAGTTAAGAACCATACAAAATGGACCTAAGTTTTGTCCATCTTTTTTTTTCCTATAAGTTGGCATAATATTTTCCTTTTTCCCTTACGCATCTTCTTTTATTAGGTTCTTCTATTTTTTTTTTAAGTTGTTATAACTTCCTTTTTTATTTTTGATAAGTTGTTATATGTTAGATTGGATTAATATTTTTTCTGCCTATCTTTTATCTTGGTTTCTATTCCTATTTTTATGCGTAAATTTTGTTAAACTAAGGTACCGTTTGACCATGCTTAATTTAGACTATTTTACTCAAAGAAAGGAGAAGCTAGGCCAAACAAATTTTCAAGAAGCTCTTGATAGAAAAAAGTTGCTAAATTTTTATGTGTATAATACAAAGATAAAAGACTTTTGAAGTTAAAAAAACAATTACCAAACAGCTTTAGTTTTTTTTTTACTAAGCTTTAGTTTTTTCTAAAAACACTTATTTTCACTTTTAGCTTTAAGACCTAAAATAGTCAGGTCAAACGATACCTAAATTTTTTTCTTTCCTATTTTTATGTTTTTATTTTCTTTTTTTCTCTTTTTTTTTATAATTTGAATTTTTTTCCTTCTTATTTTTTTATCGAGTCATTTCTTTATTATTTGGTATGTGTATTTCTGCGAATTGGTTCACAAATTATGACGAAAAGTACCGCAAACCGGTACGCGGGAACCAATTCGCAGTTTGCTAGCACTTTGGTAAATTATGTAACTAAGAGGTTTAGATCTAAACCTGCTCTGGTACCAAGTTTAATTTTGGAGAATATTTTCTCATTCATATATTCAATGAAGTACAAAGTATATATACTTAGCCTGTGATAACAATCTAGGCAATTAGTATATACACAATTATTGCCTACAAGGTAATAAACATGAAATATCTCAAATATATGATTCCCTATTAACATAAAACACATCTCTTAAATTAAGCAATCAATGTCTCAAACTCTTAATACATGTTCAATAAACTAAAAAGTATACAAACAATAATTAGTGTGCTTATTAACCTGGTCGATGATCTGGGAATGAATTTACGGATGCGGCGACCAATGGATGCTGATGCGGCGACCACAAAAACGATCTCGCAAGTATCCTCCAATGTGTCGAAAATGCGGATGCGGGGACCAATTTTCTCACTCACATCTGCCATTGTTTTTTGCTGCTCAAATGGAAATGTAGAAAATTAGGAAAATTGAACAAAAAATTGTGATAGTGAAATGATTATAGTGAAATGAATTCATACCAAACTTTGAGCATCACGGGAGGCTGAAGGAACTTTTGCTTCTGCTGTATGTGGTACGAGATAACATCCATCAAACACAATTGAAGTTAAGCCTTCATTTTGAGCGTGAGAGGTTGAAGGAACTTCTTCTCCTTGTGTAGGTAAGAGATAAGTTCCATCATTTGTTGAATCTTGGTATGAAAAATATAATAAGGTACGAGGACAAAAGTCACCGCTCAAGAAATCTTGTGACAAATTTGTGATCACATTTTTTAGCGGAGCAGTGGTATCTGCAATAAAACAACGGTATTAAACAAAGTAAAAACATATTAAAAAGAATTCATTTACATCATGTTTTCTACTTACATAAGTAGAATGGCTTGATTGGTTGCTCCATCACTATATATAGTAGATCGTATAGTGTGCTTATTACCTTGGTCGATGATTTGGGAATGAATTTGCGGATGCGGCGACCACAGAAACAATCTCACGAGTATCCTCCAATGTGTCGAAAATGCGGATGTGGCGACCAATTTTCCCACTCACATCTGCCATTGTTTTTTATTGCTCAAATGGAAATGTAGAAAATTAGGAAAATTGAACAAAAAATTGTGATAGTGAAATGAATTCATACCAAACTTTGATTTCATGGAACAATGAAATGATTATTTGAATGGTAGAACTTGTGTCGGGGAATGTTTCAATAGCTTGAACAATAAGAAAATAACAATGCATGGTTGCACAAGTAGTTTCTAAAGCATATGCGAATACACTATGTAGGTTCGATTTGTCACCACAAGTTTTTGCATTAGAAATAATCATGAACAGCGGCGAAGCTAGCCGAAATTTTACGAGGGGGCCAAATATAAAGAGCGAAAGTGTTAAAACAAAAGAATAAATTTATCTATCAAGTGATAATTTTTTTCTTTTATATTTCTACATATTTTTCACAAATAAATTTATTTGGAGCTGCTAAATCCATATTATTAGAGTAATTAAATGTAGACAAAAGTTGTTTAATTTTTATGTGTATAATACATAGATAAAAAACTTTTGAAGCTAAAAAAACAATTACCAAACAACTTTGGTTTTTTTTTTTTGTTTTGACTAAGCTTTAGTTTTTTTCTAAAAACTCTTATTTTCACTTTTAGCTTTCAGATAATTTTTAAGACCTAAAATAATCAGGTCAAACGATACCTAAATTTTTTTCTTTCCTATTTTTATGTTTTTATTTTCTTTTTTTCTCTTTTTTTTTTATAATTTGAATTTTTTTTCTTCTTATTTTTTTATCGAGTCATTTCTTTATTATTTGGTATGTGTATTTCTGTGAATTGGTTCACAAATTATGACGAAAAGTATCGTGAACCGGTACGCGGGAACCAATTTGCAGTTCGCTAGCACTTTAGTAAATTATGTAACTAAGAGGTTTAGATCTAAACCTGCTCTGATACCAAGTTTAATTTTGGAGAATATTTTCTCATTCATATATTCAATGAAATACAAAGTATATATACGTAGTCTGTGATAACAATTTAGGCAATTAGTATATACACAATTATTGCCTACAAGGTAATAAGCATGAAATATCTCAAATGTATAATTCCCTATTAACATAAAACACATCTCTTAAATTAAGCAATCAGTGTCTCAAACTCTTAATACATGTTCAATAAACTCTAAAAAGTATATAAACAATTAGTGTTTATTACCTTGGTCGTTGAATTGGAAACGAATTTGCGTCTACTCTTCGTTCGAGGACACTTCATACGACGTGTATGATCAATAGAAACGATCTCGCGAGTATCTATGTCTTCCTGGAATGTGCCGAAAATGCGGATCCGACGTCAAATTCTATCACTCACATCTGACATAGTTTTTTGCTGCTCAGGTGGAAAAGTGGAAAATTAGCAAAATTGAATTAACACTTAAAAGTTTAACGGCAACAAAAAATTGTTTTTTGAAAACCCATATCCAAGGTGGTGGACTAAAGCAAAATTCCAGCCACTGGAGATGCTCTAAGTTCCAACGTCTGCTAAATCTTGGTATGAAAAATATACTATGGTACGGGTACGAGTACGAGGACAAAAGAATGGCTTGATTGGTTGTTCCAACACTATACATAGTAGATCATATAGATGTTGGTCAGCTTCGGACAAATCAAAGGTAGCTTCCAAAGTATCTTTTTTTTTTCCTAACAATTTAGGAAAATTAGCAACAAAAAATTTAACAGCAACAAAAAGTTTAACAGCAACAAAAAATTGTTTTTTGAATTAACACTTAAAAGTTTAACAGCAACAAAAAATTGTTTTTTGAAAACTCATGGAAAATCAAAGTATAACATCAAAACATATAACATAGATGAAAAATCAAATAAAAACAAAAAAATTAATTAAGGTAAATTACCTTAAGGCCGAAGTTTTTGAATGGCTTGAGTAACATTTTCCATACTAAATTGAAACTTGATGTCTTCAATAATCTTTGTATCTTCTTTCGATGGCTCGTTAATATCAGTTCAATCCATATCACATTCAAACTCATCATCAAAGTTGTTGTTTCCTCGAAGAACAAAATGAAAGAAAGAAGAACAAAAAAAAAAAGTTGTTGTTTCCTCTCCCTTCTACTTCAATCTTAGGAACTAATCATTTTAAGTTATTAATTAGAAGATGTAAAAAAAAAAATTATTGGTTATGAATTATATGGAAAAGAAGAGAGAGGGTAAACTGAATGCAATTTGTATTAAATTTCATGAAAATAAGTAAAAGTAAATTTTAAAAATGATAAAAATTAGTTTTTTTTATCTTACAATTTGGGACAAGAGAACATATTTTTTTTTGTTTATAATATGGGACGGATAAAGTATAAACTAGTAATAAGCTATAAGCTCATGAAAAAATGTTACCTAATAGATTTTTTTTTTTCAATACAAACTTATAAACTATAAGCCATAAATTTTTTAGCAGTCCACCCAGTTAGTTTTTCATGGTTCCGCCACTGCTTCCGGTGTTCAAACTCTTGATTTTAATTCAAAGAACCTACCACACCCTGCAATACCAAAGCGTGCAGGTAAATGAAAGCATCCAACAACGCCGACTCCACTTTGCTGGAAGGCGTGGCACCCGGGACAAAAAAAAACAAGGTGTTCTAAAATGCACCTCCACGTCCACTATTTCAATATTTTTAAGCAAAAGGATAGCATAGAAAACCCCCTACCATATCCTAAATAGATTAAACATAAAAGAAAAGATATTATAAAGAAAACTGGGGGGACATCAATCTGACCCAGTATACCATTCAAAAATGTAGCAAACAAAGATAAAATAATTAAAAACAACTATAAATGGTTTTGGAGCCAAGCATAAAAGATGAAAGAAAACCAAAGCAAACATAAACTCATCGGACACGACCCGGCGAACACGCGTACAAGCGAATTCACGTACCACGACCCCCTATGACAAAAAAAGTGATAAGTGAGCATTTGCTAAGGTATGAAACGAAGAATGAACCGACCGTCAACACGGACGAATTCACGTACCACGGCCCCCTATGACAGAACACAGTAGACATAAACGGCCCTTTCGAGGCAAACAAACCAAGATTGCAGCAAGCTAGATCCGAAAGACCCAAAATCGCAGCACAAGGTCTCAATCTACGGAAGACAAGCTAGAACTCATCTTTTAAGGAACAACCAATGGAACGCACCACCAACACGATGACAAAGTCGCTGACCGACAACTCACTGCAACACAACAACAAGTAACAAGGCCATTTCTAGCCAAATGGAACTGTTACAACATCAACAAGCAACACAGTGGAGATGTAAACCGGGGCGACGCCATTTAACAAACCAAACAGCACAACCGCGGTAGCAACAAATCTGAGAAGAACAAAGAGGGTAAACGAACTAGAAACGAGCCAACGCCAGCAAGAGCTTATCCAGAAAACGAACCAAAACAATTAAATATAATTTTACAAGAGTTTCATAACTTTACAATTATTCACTATATAAATAATTAAATATAAAAACTCAATAGACTCAAAAACCTCATAAATCAAATCATTTGTTGATAATAATTTTTTGATCTTGATATCATCAAATAAATAATTTATAAAATTAAACTCTACACAAAAAAGTTTTTTTATTTTTTTTAAAAAAATTATTAATGTTAAATATAATGAAGAAAGAGCAAAAAAATTATATGAAAAAATTGTAATAATCAACGAAACTAAAAAAGTATGATTATAAAAAATACTCCATCCGTTTCTTTTTAATTGTCTTTTATTATCATACTTAGCGTTTCTATTTAATTGTCCTTTTTGTATTTTATGGGTATGATTTGTCAATTATATCATTTTCCAATTGCTCTTATCTTTTTCCATAAAACCAATTAATGATATATATATATTTGGAAAACTATTTTTAAAAAAAAAAAATTGTTGGTACATAACATATTAATTTTTTTTTTTTTACATAATATATTAAATTTATTGTAAAGAGAAAGTGTGGACAAAAAAATAGAAATTTATTGGTGGATTAAAATAAGGGTATAATAGGAAGATAACGTGCAAAAATACATTTCTTTAATTTGGTGTTATCATTCTAAAAAGACACTTAAAAAGAAACGGAAGGAGTAATATATAAAAATCTATGTGCTTACAAAATGAAGAAATAAATAACTAGAAAACAAAAACTATATATCAACGTTAAAAATTGCAAGACTTGTAAAAAATTGTATGAAAATGTAATAGCTATATACTAATTAAACGTAATAACTTGTAAGGATACATTGCAATGAAAAGAAAACAAATACTTATCTTAATATAATAAAACGAGAGTAACTAGAGGCACCTTAAACCCTAACCCTAATATGAATGGTCTAGATATTGACACGTGGAAAAAAAAATTATATTAACGGCTACGATAAAATCTTGAATACTATGCTGCCACGTCAATTAATGAATGTGACACATCATGTGTTTAAAAACACAATAGATGATGTGTCAATATATGATTGGATGTGTGTATAAAATAATTTTATACAAATCCCTAATTTTGTTATCTACTAATCCCTAATTATATGCTTTCATTTAATCCCTAATTTTGTTATCTACTAATCCCTAATTATATGCTTTCATTTGATTATTGGATATACTCTGTGAAATCTATTTTATTTATACCCTTAAATTATGCATCTTTTACGATAAATAGAAACTTTTTTATTTCTTTCTCCCAAGACCAAGAGTGTCTCTTTCACATTAATTATAGCCTTAAATTATGCATCTATTTTCACGTTTTCGCAACTATTTACATTTGTTTTTATTTAATGCAGATTTGACTTTGGGGTTCTAGAAAGGTATGGATTGTTATAGATATTTTAGGTGTTTAAATTCTGATTATAGTTTGTAGTGTTCCATATTAATTCTCTATTCTTTTTGAATTTGATTTTTATTCCAATATGTATGGATTCCTAAAGGTATGGATTCCATCTTTTTTTTGTTGTTGTTTGTAGTGTTTGATATTAATTCTGATTCTTCCATTAAAGAAAAAAAATTTGATTTTATTTTTCTTAAGTTTCATATATTTTATATTGGATGCAGGTTTTGTTTTGTAGTTCTATAAATGTATGTACTCCTATGAATATTTTTAGGTGTTTGAATTCGGATTTTTTTTGTTTGTTTGTTATGTTCTGTATCAATTTGGTTATTATTTCATGTTTTTTCTTTTGTTGCTTTCATATTTTTAATTTTTTCATGGTCAAAATTTAAGATTTATAAGTATTCAACTTAATTTCATGTTCTTTTCTATTTTTTTAGTTTTGTATTTTTTTTATCTTTACAGGTAAAATTAGATTCAAAGGCAGAAGATTTGAGCTATTATTAAAATAGATGAGGACGAATTAGGATTTTTAGTTGTAGTTTCTTTTAATATATTGTTATTAGATTTATTTTATGCGTGTATTTATCTTTTTTGTATAATTTTTTATTGGTTTTCTTTCGTTCCTATTTTTATGCATATATTCATATATAATATTTTTATTTTAATTATTTTATTCTTTATATACTCTTTCTTAATTTTTCAGTGAAATTACAATGAAGGATACAAAATATAGAATATTATCCTATATTTATGAATAAATTCATCTATATATTTTTTTTTTGTTCTTATAGTTTATGCGTAGATTCATATATAGTAATTGTTTTATTGTATTAATCATATTTTTTCTATAATTTTTTTTAGTGAAATTACAAAAATGGATACAAAATTTGGAATATTATCTTATTTTTATGCATAAATTCATTTACAATCTTTAACCTCTTTTTTCATTAAAAAAAATCTTTAACTTTTTTTGTTCCTATTTTTATGCATAGATTTGTATATAATTTTTTTTTTTTGTATTTATCTTATTCTTTCTATGTAGTATATTTTTTGTATATTTTATCTGGTGAAATTACAATGAAGATATAAAACTTGGAATATTATTAATAGTGATAAGGACAAATAAGTAAATTTGGTAGTAATCAACTTTATTATATTAAATTAAATAAATAACTTTATCATATTAAAAGTAGATGAAATCAAATGAGTAAAAATAGGTTTCATTTGTCGTGACATACACTAATATCAATCAATATTATTTTCCTTAAAAATATGATTTAACCTTGAGAAAATAAAATCTATACTTTAAAAATATATCTTAAAAACACTCATAAATAACACTTTTCTTAACAAAACAATAAGGATATACTTGAAAAATATATAACATTTGAATTTGTGCTCTCCTTATTTTACAAGATGTGCGCTCATCAAAAAAATAAAGGCTGGCTTAAAAATAGGTACTATTTGTTGTGGATTAAATTAATAATCATGAAGGATTTATTTTAATTAAAAATTGGTACAAATAATTAGTAATAGATATATATTTCCTTACTAATAGGGTTTGAAAATCAGCAACATGGATATACTTTTTTTTTTTTACAAGATATGTGTCCAATAAAATAAAATAAGTAAATATTGTCTAAAAAATATGTGTTATTTAAGTTCATGTTATACTGAATTTGTGATTTATAATTTTTGGGTCTTGCTAACGGGTGCCCTTAAAACACATGTTAAGAATCTAAAAAGTAGAAACATTTTTTTAAAATATCTTTGACCCGTGCGATGCACGGGTCAAAGTCTAGTAGAATAGTAATCTCAACGTAACAACCGGAGTATTTTTTTTTTTTGACACAACCGGAGTATATTGTATGGCCATGAAAAATAAAAATAACAAGTTAGCAATATAAAAAAATTATTTTACACTGTCAGTGCATATAAATTAAATCCAAAAATTATAGATAGGGATAATTTTGATATTTTGTATGGCCATGGTTATTAGTAATGATACCTTATAAAATTTTCCTAGTTGGTAATTTTTTAAGCAACAATCTCCATCCGAATATGTTAACTTTCAACGGGCTATTATTAAACCAAAGTTGCTGCAGCACTTTCACCAAAACAGCGTCAATATCCACCATCGCATACCTGTTCTGCAGATGCTTATACGCAGAATTGACGAGCAAAATACCGGCTGTACCTGGGATCCATATTAACCCATCACAACTGTCCCTGCATGGCTGATACTGTTCCAGCACGCCTAAGTTCATACGCGTTGTCGGTTTCCAAAATCTTAATCCACCAATAAATTTTTTTTCAATTTAATTTTTTTTTCATACACTTTCTCTTTCCAATAAATTTAATATATTATGTACTAAAAAAATAAAAATTTAATATTTTATATACCAAATTTTTTTAAAAAAAATAAACTTTAGTTTTTCAAATATATAACAGTAATTAGTTTTGTTGAAAAAGATAAGAGTAATTCACAAATGGTATAATTGACAAATCGTAACCTTAAAATACCAAAACAACGGTTAAATAAGAACGTTAAGTTTATATTTGTATTTGTTTCTTGTTTCAACACATTAAGCAGTAACACTTGTAAACACTTTAAGCTTATATTTGTATTTGTTTCTTTTTCTCTTATGCTCTTGTTTTAGAATATTTGAGATGTAGTTCAAATATTTACTTTGGAGAGTGTGGGTGTACTGAGGTCATGGGATGGTTGAGAGTGAAGTCTATATGTTGTAACAATTTTCATATAGTGTTTATTCTCTAGTTGTCGGTTTAGACAACGGCCGTGGTTTTTTCTCCGATTTTGGAGTTTCCACGTTATATTCTTGTGTTGTTGATTGTGTTCTTTTATTTTCTCTATGCCGTTTTTTCCCAACAATTGGTACCAGAGCCTTCTGGTTTAATTCATGAGGAGGGAATTCCGCTGTGAAATTTAGGCTAGAGAAAATTGGTGGAAGAATCATGTTTGGCTTATGGAAAATCAAGTCAAGAATGTGTTGATGCAATCAGGGTTACACAAGGTCAGCCTGGAGAGGCGGTGGTAATAATACTCAAAATCAGTCAGGAGAGGCAGTGCTAAGAATACTCTGGTTACGTCTAAAACAACAACTCATTATGAGGATGTGGAGGCGCTAGTGGAAGTTGGGAATCAGTTGAGTCATGGACTCTGGAAGCTCCGATCACATGTAAAGCTTGTGAGGTTCAAGGTATGGGTTCAATTTGTCTTACGAGGTTTGACAATTGTGAGCTTCTTTTACACGATGTGAGGTATGTTCCTTAACTTTGATGCAAAGATGGTTGTACTATTGGTCATGCATTTGTTACTAGTGGTGATTCTCATGATGTGGTTGAGTTGTGGGTCTTCGGAGTAGTTGCAAGTTGTTCAAGTGGCACATGGGCATCGGTTGACATGGATGCAAGGTGTGTGATGATAGCGTACGGGCATTGGTTGGCATTGATGCAAGGTACGCGGTTATCTCGGTGGCTGATGAACTTCCGTGAAAGCCAACATGGAAGTTGCTCTATAAATTTTCAGCAACGTTTCGAGATAAAATTCTTGAATGGCTTGGTTCCAAGTGAAGGAAATTATTGAGATGGTTTAGTTTCAAGTGGAAACAAATATTCTTGGGATGGTTAGTTCCAAGTGTAGTGTACTTTTTATGGTGGAGTATGATAATTTAATTTGTCGGTATAGACAATGAGAATTATGATTGTCGGTGAAGAGAATGATTGTCGGTGTAAACAATGAAGATCGATGACCATTACAATCAAGGTGGAGATCGTTGGGGTTGATTGCAATGTAAGTCCCACATTGCTAAGGAAGAAAAAAAGGTCAAGAAAATTATAGTGGAGAAGTCCCACATCGCTTAGAGAAGTGAAGAGTGAAGGAGCTCAATGCTATATATAGAGACCCCAATTTTCTTGTTTCAACACACCAAGCAGTAGCACTTGTAAACACTTTAAGTTTATAGTTGTGTTTGTTTCTTTTTCTCTTATGCTCTTGTTTTAGAGTATTTGAGATGTAGTTCAAATATTTACTTTGGAGATTATGGGTGTACTGGGGGTCATGGGGTGGTTGAGAGTGAAGTCTATATGTTGTAACAATTTTCATATAGTGTTTATTCTCAGGTTGTCGGTTTAGACAACGGTCGTGGTTTTTTCTCCGATTTTGGAGTTTCCACGTTATATTCTTGTGTTGTTGATTGTGTTATTTTAATTTCTCTATGCCGTTTTTTCCCAACATACTCAAAGTAGATCTGTCAAACTGAACCAAGCGAACACCGTAAAAAACAAGAAAGCAAACGACGACCAACACAACGCCGTACAAAACGACGACTAACACAACGCCGCACAAAATGATGACAAAATAACAAAAAACTTGAAAGAAAAAACTTGATTTATGTGATAATCATTTATTTATCTTAAAAGAACAGTAAAAAAAAAGGTGTAGAGAGGGTGATTCTAGGCCAAAAATAACTCAAAATCACCCCTCTATAATTAATCTAGAAGAAAGAGAACTAGGAGACAATAAATTTTTTCTAGGGCCGGCCAAGAATGAGAGCTTTACATAAGTGATCTTTATAGGGGATCAAATTTCTTAATTTCAGAAAGCGGAAGCCAAAATTAAAGAAAATATAGAGGAATGAAATTACGGATTTAGTAAAATAGGGAAATCAAAACTATATTTAAATCTATTTTTTATTTTGATAATAATTTCTGTCACCATTTATTGTTTGACGTCTCCAACTACCACTTTAATTAAATTCATGTCATTTTCCAATCCAATCTATCTTAAAAAGGTACATCCACCGTATCATAAACAATCAATGTACCGAACGACCTTTTATAACTATTAGATTAACCCTGCTTATATTAACCAAAAATTAACTATTAGATTAACCCTGGGGATGTGTTTGGTTTCAATTCTAGAGTCAAAAGTGATTCTAGAGGTTGTAGAAGTGATTTTTAGATGTTTGAATAATTTAAAGGAGAATTAATTTTACTTGTAGAATTGATTCTAGTTGAAGCTACAATTTGTAGCTTTCAGATTCTACAATTGATTTCAACCTTAAATTTATTGTTAAATCTACTTTTACATAAATATATCCAAACATAAATCATTTTACATTCAATTCACTTTTATCCGGAACCAATTCTACATAATCAATTTACTCAAAATCAATTACCGCAAAACCAAACATACACTAAATTACGTGGGTTTCTGTTTTAATAATTTTGTAAATCCTCTGGTTTTACTATAATTGACAGGTCCAATATTTTTTCCTATACAAAACAAGATAAAATTACTTTTAATAATAGTAATTGAATATTCGTCTAAGAAATCCAGAAACGCCAGTACTTATTTCAAGTTTCAATTACTTGTAAGCTTTTGACAAGATCAATAATGGCTAGATGGGAGATGATTATAAAACTTTGAATTTCTTTGATTGAACAATGATAATGAAATTCACGTAGTTCAAATAAAGAGGGATAGCCTTCAAGCAAATTGAAGAACATGGTATGCATGTGCAACAAATACCTTCAAAAGCGGTGAAATAACAGCAATCACTTCACTACCGACCAATAGAGCTAACAAGATATACGTGAGAAAATGAGTTGAGCTAAGTGTTTCTCTCATGAATTGCTGCTACTACTTACTGGTGATCAGTAGAAACAACGATGAAAGCATATGCATGTCTATAGTTCACACAAGTGCACTAAATTTGAATGAGAATAGCAAATCCAAGAATGCACATAAACAGTTGACAAAATAAGAAAACCACAATAAAACAAGGAGTCCGAACTTGAAAATTGATTTGATAAGGAAACAATGTAAATGGTGGTTCTAAAAGAAATGAAGAGTTAGTTGATCATGCAGAGTGCATGCATCACTTAACCATAACCAAAGATGCATTTCATGGAATCTTATCTACATACTAAAATCTCACCGCTATTCTCATAGTAAAATGTGATTCATAGGAATGTAAATGAAACAATAATTCATTGTTCGATGTCATAAACATACACGCAAAGATACAAATCCTTTCTCAACAAAAATAGAAACCCAAAGACTATATACTGCTTACTCTCTGGTTTCCACATAGCACATCTAGATCACTTGTAAAAGTTGCGATATATTGTGACAATATTATTCCTGTTAGTTTCTCTTGCTCAAAGCATTCTTGTTCAAAAGAAAATCTTAAGAGTTTTAAATTCAAATTGAGCATCTTGTTACATTAAACAGGTTAGCTGATCCAATAACAAAAGGCCCCTCTTGAAACTTTTCATAATCACACAACTCATATGGGTAGTTAATACCTAATTCTTTGAATGATCTGGGTCAAAGGAAGTCTGAAATTGTATATTTGATTATTGTTATTCTCATTTTTACACTACTTATATTTTTATATATCTTTAATTTCTTAAGAGCATTGTCATATGTTGGGACCACTTACATACTTTCTGGAGCATATAAGCAAAGCCTTTCAGCAATTTTACACTAGGAAGAGGAGTAGAGGACAGTTTTTTTCTCATGCGCCAAAATCTCTTGATCAAAAGTGGTTAATATACTATAATCTTTAGGGGTGTAATTGGACCGGTTTGGATCGGTTTTGAGTGAATCCGATATCCGAACCAATGAATCCTCGATTGGTTCGGTTTGGTTCGGTTTTTAGTGTTTTTCAAAAATGAATCCGAACCAAACTCATCGGTTTGGTTCGGTTTGGTTCGGATACTTTAATCGGTTTTTCCGATGTATTTTCATGCTATTATTTTTTTCTCAATATTTTTTTTTCATAAGCTCATCAAATACAAAATACAATTTTTTTGCTTAAGTTCATCAAATACATAATACAACCATATTGAAATTAAGTTCATAAGTTCATCAAATACAAAATACAACCATATTGAAATTAAGTTTATAAGTTCTTCAAATAATAAACTGCAATAAAAATAAAACTTCAAGTCTATTCCCACTTAAATCGAAAAAAATAAAACAATGTTTGAGAAGTTATCGTTCTGAAGGTTTGAGATAAGAGCAGCAGCGTGACGTGAGAATGTTGTTTGCGTAGTGTTGAGAGCAGCTTTAGCATGAGGGTGAGGTGAGATGAGAGTAACGTTTCTGAGTTTCCAGTTGTGAGTGTTTCTAAGTTTGCGTTTTTAAGTTATAGTTTCTAAGTGAGACATATTTTATTTTATTTTTTAGAAGTTGCTGGGCCAGTTGTAGTTTTTGATGGATATGAGCTACCTAAAAAAATAATTTAACATATATACTATATATTGGTTTGGTTCGGTTTGTCCATTGGTTCTGAAAATTGGAACCGAGAACCGAACCAAACCACTTCGGTTTTCTATTGGTTCGGTTCGGTTGTTTATCCGAACCATAAAATTCGGTTTTTTTTCGGTTGGGATTGGTTTGGATCATCGGTTCCATTGGATTTTTCCGATCCACTTACACCCCTAATAATCTTGTACCTATGATCGATAATTTTAGATAATTCCATCAATAGTACCAGATGAAATCATGTCCGAAAGATTCATACCCACACAATGCAAAAATAGCAAGAAAAATAAACACAAATATAGTATGTCATCTAAACAATGAAAAACTACAATTGCTGAAGTTTTTCAATGTTAAAACCGGTAAAACCATCAACTTTGCAATTTGATAACAAACTTTCATAGCATCAAGGAAGCTAAATTCATTATCTAATCATAATATGAAACACTGAATCAGCATATATGAGACAAACATCTCAGATCCAATACACAACTAATATGAACCAACGAACTGAAACGAAACAGGCAGAAGTAAAGTAACATAAGAGTAATGATGCTGATACTAGTAACAATTAATCAATTACCTAATAGTAGTACATTACACCACCACATATACCCAAAAACAAATCGCGCCTCATCGGTCGATCATCGAGCAGTAACAAATTTTGTATCCAAAAATGAGTTCGACAAGTTGAATCAGTTCTGGTTGTCACTCTTCCTTCCAGTCCCTTCCCCATCTCTCTGTTCCAATAACTTTCCAGCCTCTTCATCATTCTGCTGAGCCTTCTTCTGCGTCTCGGAAGCCTTAAGTGCCTGCAACTTTGAATGATTATAATACGCAACCCCCAAAAACGCCAATCCATAACCAATCAAATTAATCGGCGTAACAGTATCCTTAATCACAGACCAAGAGAATGCAATCAAAAGCCAATCCTTAACAACACCAGCAACATTCATAGTCAAAGCAGAAGTCTTCCCAACAAGCAAAAACACAGCAAGATTCAAAGCAAAAGCACAAAGCGAATTTGTTCCAAAAATCGCAAAATCCAAATGAAAACTCGAGTTATCCCTCAATGAAGGATACTCAACAATAAGCCAAGGAATAGACAAAAACACCAAACAACAAGGAGCAATGTAATAAAGCGATGTAATAGGGTTCAAAGAAATTCCTTTAGAATTAAGCAAAATCTGAATCAAAACCAAACGAGTAGCTTCAAAAGCAACAGCCATAAGCTGAAGAGTAACACCCCAAGTATCAAATTTAGCTTCACCATAAGCAGCAACAGCAACACCAAGTGAAATTGAAATCATATTCGCCATAGTTTCATTCTTAAAACCCTCTTTCTTAAACAAAACACTAATTGAATAAACAGCAACAGGCATAAGCGCTTTCAGCATCTGAATAAACGAAACAGAGAGATAAATATAAGCAGAATTCGAAAACCATAGTGAAAGCGAGTAAAGTGCACCAATCGGAACAACCGATTTCAGATACAAATCACGAGACATTGAAACAGGTTCAACGAGCTTGAAAACACGAACGAGAATATAAGCGAGTGAAGAACAAAAAGCCATGTGAATCATAGTTAGAGAAATCGGGTATGACCAATTGTACATCTTCCGATCTAATATGTACTTGTTGTAAACGATAACAGTGAAGCTAAGGAAGATCCAAATCGCGACGTAGGTGTATGAGAGGATGACTTTCTTGACGACGCCATCGGAAACCGCCATTTTTTCTGGTCAAACCCTAACCCTAACGGGTTTCGTGCGTTTCGGACCAGATCTGAAATGAAGGTTGAAGAAAATGAAAATTGAGGAATAATGGAATAATCGCGTTTAGAGATGCGATTTTGTAATATTTTTTGAGATCTAGAGTTTCTTTTTTTATCTTAGTTTGAGTGAGAAAGAGTGTAATAAATAATAATGGATAATTTTAAATGTGACACTTGCCTAAACTATGACTTTTGGGCTATTTAATTAATGGGCTTTCTTTGTTTGATATTACCTGCCCAACACTGCGTTGGATCAAGTACATACATATAGATACAACAAGTTCTTTGATTAAATAGTCAAATTTGTACACTTAATAATAGTCCTTATTAATAATAGTCCTAATAATACATTATTAAATTATTATTTTTTGAAGAAATAATACATGATACATTATTAAAATAGATAAAGTAATGATAACATGTAGTTTAAGTTCACTTGTTAAAGATATATTTCTAATGGAGTGATCTATTCAATCTTCAAAGTAAAAATAAAATAAAATATTTTAATTAGCTAATTCAATTAATTTACAGTTACTTATTTATTTTTCTTTCTTAACTTCACTCATGTTATTCCACTTCAAAAAAAAAATTAAATATTAGTTAAATATATTATTTTTATATTTTTTTGTTAATTTTTTAAAATACTACAAATTCAATATAGTAATTTATTCGTTATAAGTTAATTTATATATAATGTGTTATAAGCTAGCATATTGGTAAAAAAAATTACTAAAGAGAATATGTAGCTATAAATGGGGTAAAAAATGCATGCAATTGACCTTAAAATTATTTATTTTATTTTTGGTAATATCCTTAAAATTATGTTAGAATAGCTTTTCGAAATGAATTATGTTAAAATAGTTATTTTCACGAAGCATTTTTTAAACACTAACTCAAATACCAAACAAGATTTTTTTGTTTTGTTTACAATGTCCTCAGCGAGGATCAAATTTAGGACCTCATGCAAACTACTCGAATCTCTCACCACTGGAACAAACTTAATAGCTTAAATACCAAACAAATATATATTATTCAAGTGTGAGCAGTCCAAAATCTTAAACATTTATGTACTAATAAGTTTTGATATTTAATTTTACATATGAAAATTCACTATTTGAAAGAAGCATCATAAATAGTACTTAAAGTCTTCAAATATATTACTCTATTTTTACGATAGCACGCGATAAATATCCTAAAAGTTTTAAAACACTTACAAACGCCTATATAATAGTATATTAACTCTAAACTCTAAAGATTTAGTTTAATAGTAAAAGACAAGTGTTAGATTCGGGAGGTTTCACAATTGAACTCGTGTCTTTCAAAAGAGGTAGATGTATATGAGTGTTCTTTAAATTTTAAGGTTTTTCTTGTCTTGAGTTGGGACATCAACCTCTCATCCTAAAAATAATTTATAATAAAAATCATAATATATTTCTAAATAAATTCTAAAAATATATCAATCATTTGTACCAAAGGAAATAAATATATCAATCCATCCAAAGTGAGTTTCACACACACTATATGTTAAAAAATCATCACATCCAAAGTGTGTATGGTTTGACTTTACAATATGTTGTTGTTTTGTTGCAAGGAAGTTAGGTAGGACGTTTACATTATCAGTTGGATTTACAAGGAAACTTCATTCATATTCTGATATTCAATTACAAGATTGATGCTACGGTGGACCATATTCACAAGTGATCCATCGTGAATTAGTGGTATTTAATAAAAACTTATAAATCTTTAATCTTAATGGATCTTAATAATATATCAAATGATCTTCAATTTTTGTAAAAAAAAAAATTGATAATCTATATGATATAAACTTTCAATCTAATGGTAGATTTTGTGAAATTCATATTCATTATAATATTATTTATGATTGGTCCACCATGAACCAGAAGTAGTTCATATTAGACTCAATTACAAATGATATTGTATTATCTTGCATCTTTGATCGTGTTCAAGTGTTTGATGGACCCTTTTGATTCCACATACATTGCACAAATTTATTTCACTAAATCTAATGCATATAATTTACATTGTCTACCTCCCTAACAAATAATGTGTTAGTGACCTTTTTTGGGTAAGTAACAAATATAGGCCAAATGATTCATTGGTGCTTTAACTTTTACGGTTGTAAATGTTAAATTTTTTAAGTTTTTAAAATAATAAATAAATTTTTTAAGTTTATTATTCTTTCAGTTATCTTCATTTACAAAAACTTGTTGTATTTGTATCTTTCTAGTTAATCACTTCCATCGTATGTTTTATATATATATCAAAATATCCGTTATGGTGGAAGTCGGCATTAAAAGTCACTAAAGACCTATTTGTTATCTAAAAAGTATAAAGAACCCAACTATTACAAATACAACATTTAAAAGACTTGTGAATATATTTTGCTCAAATATCACAACCATAATTCATAACTTGGTGTACTAAGTGACCTCTTTACTGTGTGATATCTTATTGTGTAATTTTCATTTGTATGGCTCTCTTTTGAGTGCACACACACGCATACAACAAAATTTATTTATTTTTTGGTTTTGACTCTCCAGTTCTTAGGGAAGAAATCAATAGATCATAATAATTCAAATTTAAACCCCAAAGTAAGTTAAGTCTGATAAAAAATTATTCTATCCAGTAATTGAACTTATTCTTCCGAACGATCCGTTCTTTTGTAAAGTTCATTAGAGTACAATTTTTTTATTACAAGCTTACAATAAAAGATACTAAACGGAAAGTTATTTATGATAGAGTTTTATGGCAAGTCACAAGTTTATATAGATGTCTTCAAAATTAGTCAACAACCAAGGTACTTCTTTCTCTGTTTGTTATCTTCATTCTATTTTTTTTTCTTGTTGATAGTTGTTTGTTGTCTTTTTAGTTTCACTTAATTTAGTATAGTTATGTCTAAGAGTTTAATTGATATGCACCGACGGTGTAAAATAGTTTTACACCATCGTCCAATAAATAACTATCATTTTGCCATGTCATGTCAAGAAAGTGGGACAAAGTGGGGTGATGTGGCGGAAAACATGGTTGGTATTGGTTGATGATGTAAAATTATTTTACACCGTCGGTGCATATCAATTAAATCCTATGTCTAAAGATTAGAATAATCAGATCCACTAGATCACAAAAATAAAACATGTTAATTAGCAAAACATTAAGCACCCATATACTAATAAAACATGTTAATTGGCAAAACAATAAGTACCCATAACAAAAAAATTGTGTATTCGAAAAAGTATGTTAATGTTAATTTATAGTGCTTATAAAATCAATTGATAAAATATTTATAAAAAAATGAGTATTTTAAAATATATCAAAATTTATGTAGTAATTTTATAAAATATTTATTTATTTTATATGTGAAGCTTGTTAAAATATTTGCACCACTCTGACACACTTTATGTAATTATAAGTTGTTTAAGTCCCTTAAAGATTTTTTTGGTTTCACTTTGGTCCCTTAAAGAAAATAAGTTCCACTTTGGTCCCTTATAGATATCTCCGACAGTCAATATGGTCCTTTTTGTCAATTTTTTATCAGAAACCGTTAACTTCTGTACATGTGGCAAAATAAGTTGTTTCGTGGCACCTGTACAGAAATTAACGGTTTTTGAAAAAAATGGACGAAAATAACCAAATTGACTGATGGAGATATCGATAAGGACCAAAGTGAAACTTATTTTCTTTAAGGGACCAAAGTGAAATCAAAAAAGTCTTTAAGGGACTTATAGACTAATTAAACCTTATATTTATGGATACAAATCTTGATGGCTCGTTATATTTTCTCACTTCAAGCTGCATGATATATACTGTCACTACAATGTTTTTCATCTTGATGGCATATATCACATGTTCAATTCCTTTGCATCCTGCACCACATTCCAAATTATGTCAAACAAAATTAATCAATTGATTGTGAGAAAGTAGAAGAACTAATAAGAAAGAAAAAGAGAAATGCATATATATATCGAGTTACAACATGAGATATGTAAAATAAAACGGGGCAAGAAATTAAAATGATAATAAAGTTCCATGAAGCTGAAAATTATTATCATTGAGACTCTAATGCATCCCCACAACAATTTGCTACTCATCAGCAACTATCCGATGAACAATTTGCTAATCCATTCCCATTTTGTTTGAATAAAATCCCTTGAAGAAAATGAGACAAATAACAATTTGAATGGAATAATATATAATTTTAAGATAAGAAGGAAAATCAGCTCCGTTCTATTCTTTGGGATGAGAAACAAAAACTAGAAATTAAAGAATTGGAGTTAATATAGAAAGCAAACAATTAGCACAAATAAACCCAATACCTTCCATTGAATTTCATACCACACCTTGAGATTTTTGGGGAAATTAATCACAAAAAATAAAAAGAGGTTTCAAAATTATCAAATAATAATAATAATAATAATAATAATAATAATAATTAAAAACAAACTTCCAATTGGAATGAAAATAGGAAACTAATAACTAAGAAACAAAACAAAACATATCTAGCAGCAGGATGTGAAAAGCAGACTCTCTCCAGTCAAATTCACCTCATGTTATATCTCAGTCATCCAATCCATTTTTATTGTGCATTATTCATTGAAATAAAAAATATTGAAGGGTGGAGATCAAACTGGACCCCCTCCAGTACGAGAGAGGATATGTTTTCGAAGAGACAACATTGTAAAAATTAGTAGCACTGAGAAAAGAGTTGTATGAGATAAATTCGTTAAGGATTTGAGACCTCTTTTGTGTGTTGATATGAAAAGGTAACAACAATTTGAGTTTGTGAATTAGTGGGAGATGTATCCCATTGTTACAATGTTTCCACATGAAGGAATTAGAGCAAAACAATCTTGATAATGCAAACCTTCAATAAGAGATAATAGAAGATGAAGAGAAAAATTCTTGGATACTTGAATTGAATTGGTAATGTGAAGATTGGAAGAGGCGAGTGGACACACATTTGAAATAGAAAGTGGAAGAAAGTGTAATTTTTTTTCTTGAAACAATACACACATACATTGAATACATGGTGTGCAGAAGAGTCAATTTCCTAACCTTCCCGACTATTTGGAGATCCGGCTTAAATGTTAAAAGTAGACCCTAATAAATATATTTAAAAAATCCAAAATAATAATCATCATTAAAGTTAAAAAGGATTGATAAACAATGTTAAAGTTGAACGGGAAGAAAAACAATTAAGAGATAATTAGCAATTCTCAAATACAATCACAAACTAGCAAAGTAGAAGAATAAATTAGCAATTAAAATAGAAGAGAAATCGGAAAAACTGAGTAATTAGCAGGGTCGTCCCAATTAAATTAGAGCTCCGACTTTCACCGACCCTTAATAAAACAAATTGTTATAAAATACCAATTTTCTATTTAAATTGTAAATAAGTAGAAAAAAATAATTTAACTAGAGGGTGTAAATATAAAGTCGGTGTAGCCTAGGGGTGTAAACAACAAGTCAGCATTCTAATTGAGTGGGTTGGGCTGGTTGAAGTAGTTCACGACTTTCTGTTTGCACCTCCCTAGGATCTCCCCTGTTCCAAACAATATTTTTTAATACTCCGATAGTTAAATATACAATTAAAAATAAAAGATAAAAATAATTAAAAATCAATTAAAGAAATATTACCACTAATAGTAAGTTTTAAAATAGCAAGACTCTTATTAGGTGACAAATGGTAAACTTGCCAAAAAAAACTTCTTTTGCTTTATTATATTTTATGATTTGTAACATATTCGTTCTTTATCTTTTTTGTTTCTCGTATATGTCATTTATCTTTATACACAAGTTAATCATTTATCCTATACATTTTTATAACATTTATTTTGTTAGTAGAAAAAGTTCAAATAGAGTCACATCCTACAAAGTGTGAAAAAATATGTAGACGTTGTGTGTATTGTGAAGCGGTTCAAATACCTATTGTACTATCTAAAGTTCAAATACAAAGAACTCGTCATTCAGACGCAAAAATTATTCACTCTTCAAGAGGGAATGATCTTTCAAACTATTAACTTATAAGTTGGAAGTGCAAATGTCGGGACTACTTATTCAACCGTTAAATTATTGACTCTAAATGGTAACACTACATCCATATTGAGTTATAAAGATGAAGCCACCGCTTGGTGGATTCATCTAGCTCATCTCATTTCAATGGAATTTTAATCCAATGGTAGATTTTATTAGAGATTTTCCAAAATATACTTGAAAGAATGCAATGGTTTACCTTTTTTAGGTGTAGAGGCCAATTGATTAAAAATTGAATAACAATTTAAATGTTAAGTAAAATTGTCCATTCAATATATTGTTAAGTTAATTGATATAATTTTCAATTGTATTAGTCAATGTACATGTTTAATGTATATTACAAAACAACAACAACAAAAACGCTTGAATTGAGAGATTAGGGGCGGATGCGCCGCCGTGAGTAGAGAGAGGCGGTGGAAGGAGGAGGAGCAGAGTAACACGAGAAAGAAGAAGATAGACAAAGGAGGAGAAATCGAATCCCGGAAACAAAATGGGAATACCTCACTCAATTTAATCTCAACCTTTTCTTTTAATTCAATGACTAATATGATATGTTCTCTTTATCTCATATATATAGAGGGGAGAGATGAAATTACACTGGTGTAACATTCGAGTAATGTTACACCGCTCAATAAACGCTTTAACAAATTCAAATTTTATAAAATTCACCGTTGAATTGAAAGATTATATCATATGGATCATTTATGTCGAGTTTTACAAAAATCTAAAATCGTTTAATATGTTATTGAGACACATCAAGATTAACGATTTATGCATTGACGACAATTGAAGTAGAAAGACAATTGAAATTTTATTTTAGTTGTACTTTGTTATTTGATGTTAAACTTATGAACTTAATTTCATATATGATTGTATTTTGTATTTAAAAATCTATGAGTTGTATCATGTATTTGAAAACCTATGAATTTATTATTGTCAGCTTTATTTGAATTGAAACATGTGTTTGAAAGTTATGTCATTGTTTTTTGTTTTACATATGGTAAAATATATGGTGATAATTAATTGTATTAAATGTTACATGTGATTGAAAAAATACTATAAAAGAATATATCGGAAAAAAAATAAAAGTAGGGAATACATCATGAAAAAAATACTACGAACTAATTAAAGTATTTGAAAATTAGTTTGGTTTGGTTTATTTTTAAAATCACCAAAAACTGAACTTATACAAATCATTTGAGAATTCGTTTGAACACTGAATTCATCAAACATCAATCTAAATCTAAATCGGTCTAATTGCAATTTGCAACCCTAATTGTAATATCGATGGTTGCAGTTTACCTTAACGTGATGAGTGGTTACAAAAATGGATTAATGACCCACATAACTATCTCGTGGCCTAGATACCCACCGACATTTGTCCACTTTAGAGTCTTTAGCACATATATTAGTGAAAATCATGACCAATATATTAGTGAGAATCATGGCCAACACATATTATTTCCTTTTTTTAACCTTTTTTCTTACTTTTTTCTCATTCACTAGTGAGAATCACGACCAATTTTATTATTTTACTATATTTGAAAAACCAATTTAATATTTTTTTTAAGATTACTTGAGAAAAATAAATGAATAAAAACTAAGTGCCGATAAATGACACTCCTTGAGCATCCATTATAAATGTCAAAAGATATACTAGAAATAGATTCTTTAACCATAATCAAAAGTCTAAACAGTTTGACTCTCATTTTTACAAGAATATCACCACAAGCATTCCCTTCATGAATAGTATACTTCAACATGATATTTGAATCCTTATCAATGTATTTTCATAGTTGCTAGTTGGACTGCGTGAAAAGAATTTGAGTAACAAAAAACCTTTTTAAATCTTGCTTGCCAACATAACTTGATGCCACCCAAAAGAGCTTGGATCTCTCTTCTAAAACGTTCGACCAACCGACGTTCTCATAAAATCCAAATCCAAATTAAAGGGAAAGTTTCCTCATAAATAAAAAACCTAATTTGATACTCCATTCCTTTCGTTCTTTTTTATTTATCGTTTTAGAATAGTAACACAAAATTAAGAAAGTGTATTTTTCCATCTTATCTTCCTATTATACCTTAATTTTAATCCACCAATAAATTCCTATTTTGATATATTATGTACAAAAAAATTTAATATGTTATATACCAAATTTTTTTAAAAAAAACTCTAGCTTTCCAAATATATAGCATTAATTAATTTTATTGGAAAAAAAAAGAGTAATTGACAATGGGTATAATTGACAAATATAACCTTAAATTATCAAAACGATAAATAATTTGAAACAATATTTTTTCCTAAAATGAAAAATAAAAAGGAACGGAGGGAGTAACATTTTCACCGCACCAAAATAGAAATATAGTAAAATAATTTTATATTTGG
Organism: Trifolium repens; assembly: GCA_030408175.1. Classification (NCBI taxonomy): domain Eukaryota; kingdom Viridiplantae; phylum Streptophyta; class Magnoliopsida; order Fabales; family Fabaceae; genus Trifolium; species Trifolium repens. The sequence continues at coordinate 47,800,027 of CP125851.1, forward strand.
TTTTATATTTTTTTTTCAAAAGAAAAAGTAACATCATGTTTGCTTCCCTTTTCAGAAATAATTTTTTAGTTTTTAAAAATAAAAAATTAAATTTTTTGATCGATAATCCAATTTTACAACAGTGTTTTCAAAAATGAAAAAGTAAATAGCTATGAAGAATTTTGTTTTTCTCTTCTTAAAAACAGTTTTCTAAAACACAGTTATAAATCATATCATATTTTAAACACTAGAAACAAAAATTATTTCAAACAAGCCCTAATTTTTTGGTTTTAAATTAGGGTGGGAAAAAATGATTTTAAAGGTAAGATAACTAATTTTGACATGTTTGAATATCTTTAAGTAAATCTGGAGTATTCATCACTTTTTCAATAAATTCAAAAATTCAATTTTTATTTATACATGAAATCGGAAGAAATATTCACTATAAATTAAACATATAGTCCCTTCGATGTAGTGAGAAATTTAGATAATATACATTAAGGGCTCATTTGAAATAACTTATTTTTTAGCTTATGCAAAAAAATAAGTTTAAATGTATTATTATAAATTTTTCAAGATAGTTTATGAAAAAATAGCTTATAAAAACAATTTTCGCTAATGGTAACTTATAAATTAACATAAATCTTATTTATTTGTATAAGCTCAAAAATAAGTTAATTTAAATAAGTCATAAGTTATAGTTTTGATACTCTACCCGTCTGGAAAAAAAATAAGATAAAAAAAATATTTTTTTCTTCAATACTATATAAACAAAAATTAATTAGGGGAAGCTGAGGAGGAGGCTGAAACCATTTGATGCTAGAACTGACCCCCGAACCAGATTCAACTGGTGGTGAAAACAAAAAAAAAAGGTAAACCTTGATGACAAAGGATAAATAATATACCGTCCGTGATGCGTATCAGATCTTGACTTCTCAGGATTCAGTCGTTTTAGGGGAAGCTGATGATCTTATCTGGCACAGACAGGTCCCGTTGAAGGTGTCTATTCTCGCGTGGCGTCTCCTGCGTGATCGGCTGCCTACGAAGGCAAACCTTGTTTCGCGAGGCATCCTTGCTACAGATCTTCATGATTGTGTGACAGGTTGTGGTGGTATCGAGACAGCCCGACATTTATTCTTATCATGCAACACTTTTGGCCCTCTTTGGGCTCTGGTCCGGTCTTGGATTGAGTTCTCTGCGGTGGATGCCTTCAGCCTCACGGACCATTTCGTCCAGTTCACTTATTCGGCGGGTGGCCTACATGCTAGGCGGTCTTTCTTGCAGCTCGTCTGGCTTACTTGCGTTTGGGTAGTCTGGTGTGAAAGAAATCCCCGGGTGTTCAGACATTCAGAAAATAATGTGCATCAGCTCCAGGACAAAGTCAAGCTTTTTTCCTATCGGTGGCTGCGGACGACGGATGTTACTTTGGCTACTAGCTTTCATTGTTGGTGGTCGAGCTCATTGCTTTGTTTGGGCATCGACTAATTATCATTTTGTTGTTGTTTATTCGGATTTCCTTGTAAATTCTGACTTTTTCTCTCGGTACGCCTTGTGCTGAAGGGTTTACTGTGTTCTTGTGTTTTTATATATATATATATATATATATATATATATATATATACCAGTTTAGCTTGTTCAAAAAAAAAAAGATTACCTTGTAAAACTAATACTAATAATCAACATATTTAATACCACAATCAACTTTCTTAATTTCTGTGATTTACTCAATAGAATCTTTTATTTTAGGACGGAGGTAATATTTTTTTTATATCAAATTAAATATGGATTACTCGATGATGATTCTTAACAAAATCTTAACCACATTCATTAAATACTTTCAATGCTTAATTAATGCTTAATAACATCATTCCACCAACACTTTTCTTTCAACTTCTGTCTGAAACCTCTCTCTCTCTCTCTCTCTCTCTCTCCCTGCCATCTTCACTTACTCTCTTCAACCTCAAAACCTCCCTCTCCAAACACCAATGGAAACCAACAACAAACAACACAAGAAGAAAAAATGGTTTACACCACTCATCATCTCACTTCTACTCACCACCTTCCTCATTCTCCTTTCCATTTTCATCTCTTCCGATTCCTCATCCTTACTCTACTTTTCCTGTTCAAGAACCAACAAAAACTCACCTCATTTCGTTGAATCAAAGCTAAGAGTATCTTCAACATCACCCATTAACTCAGTTCCAAGGATCGCTTACTTGATCTCAGGTTCAGTTGGTGATGGAGAAAGTTTAAAGAGAACCCTTAAAGCCCTTTATCATCCAAGGAATCAATATGCTGTTCATTTGGATTTAGAAGCTTCTCCTCAAGAAAGATTGGACCTTGCCAACTTTGTTAGAAATGAACCACTTTTTGCTCAATTGGGTAATGTTAGAATGATTGTTAAGGCTAATTTGGTTACTTATAGAGGACCTACTATGGTTACAAATACTCTTCATGCTGCTGCACTTTTGTTCAAAGAAGCTGGAAATTGGGATTGGTTTATTAATCTTAGTGCTTCTGATTATCCTTTGCTTACACAAGATGGTTTGTGCCATGTTCCTTCTTTTCTTTAAATTTTACTTTTTTAATCCTTTAAGTTTTTTGTTTTGGTGAGGTAACCAATGTTTTTTGTTTTTGTGTTTGTGTTTTTAGTGATTTATGTGTTGTTTGTATTGGAATTCGTTATTTAAGAATTGACATTTCTTGATGAGGTTTTTGCCAGCTGTATTTTGTTGCTAATTTTGCTCCTAGCTGAAATGAGTCTGATCTGGTCCCAATCTGTGTTCAAAATTAGATAAAACTTGTTGCAACTCACTAATATATGCACATGTATATTGGATGCATACTAATATTCTTATATGGAAAATTTTCTTGTATGAAATTTTTGATGGTTTGTTTCAAAAATTGATTTTGATTGAAGCTGGATTAGATTATAGCTTTCGAGGAAAGTGCCTTGAGACGGAAAATTATCTGCTTATGCATCAGTTCTTGTATTGTTTTCATAATTGTCGACAAACTCTTTTAATTTACTGCATCTCTTTTGCACGACAGATCTACTGCATACACTGTCATCTATTCCAAGACACCTTAACTTCATTGAGCACACAAGTGACATAGGCTGGAAGGAGTATGTTGCTAATCCTTTTGCCCCTTAATTTTAATCTGATTTACTTGATTTTCTTTGGCGAACGAATGCAGTGTGCAATTTTGTGAAATGTCGAATTTATATTTTCTTTACTGTTTTCATTTTTCGATAGAGATCAGAGAGCCAAGCCTGTTATAATTGATCCAGCTCTTTATAGCGTCAATAAATCTGATGTGTTTTGGGTGACAGAGAAAAGAAGTGTTCCCACTGCATATAAGCTGTTTACAGGTGAGAAACATGGTTTCTGATGCCTCTCAGTTTGATTCAATCTATATTTTTGTTATTTTCTTCATTCCAGCTTAAGTAATTTGTTATGTCAAATTCGTAGAATGTTTTGGTAGTATGAGACATCTAACCCATTCATAAGTTGAAGATATTAGAAATATGGGAAGGGCAGTAAAAAGAAAACAAATTGAATTATTGTCAAACAGCCGTAATGAAAAGGAAATAAATAGAGAAAGCAACAATAGTACCTTGAAAATAACTCGAGTAGTTAGTGGCTTTGACTATGATTACTCAGAAGCACTAGGTCATCTTTCACCTGTTCATTAGCTTTTTACTTGAATCTGTGAGATTTGGAACCTACGCACCAATCAAGCTTTTTCATTAGCTAATCATCGGTCATGTGTGTTGGTGTTGGACACTGACATGCATCGGACATGACCTCAATGTGATGTGTCGGTGCTACATGGCTAGAAGTCTCGGAGTTTGGAGAAATTGACTTGAATAGTTAGTCCTATACTACATCTGTACTATATGATTTATGATTTGCTATTTTAATTTGCTCAGGTTCTGCGTGGATGATGCTCTCTCGCCAATTTGTTGAATATATTTTATGGGGATGGGATAACTTGCCTAGAATAGTGTTGATGTATTATGCCAATTTTCTGTCTTCCCCTGAAGGATATTTCCACACCGTCATCTGCAACGCCGAGGAATTTCGTAACACTACTGTGAACCATGACCTCCATTTCATATCATGGGACAACCCTCCGAAACAGCATCCACACTTCCTTACAGCCGAACACTACCAGAGTATGGTGGAAAGCAATGCACCTTTTGGTCGAAAATTTGGCAGGAACGAACCTCTCTTAGATAAAATCGATACCGAACTCTTGGGACGAAATGTCCATGGTTATGTGCCTGGCAAGTGGTTCAGTCGAGCAAATCCAAACATCACTGAACCTTATTCTTATATAAGAAATATCACTGAACTTAGACCTGGCCCTGGGGCCGAAAGGCTTAAACGCCTTATCAAGGGTTTATTATCAGCAGAAGATTTTAAGAAAAATCAGTGTTCTTGATATCTATCATTGCTGTTTTTTAACTTCGTCGTTTAAGAGCAACATGCATATGATTGATATTGCTATTGCTATGTCTACTTTCGACACACGAGGTTGCTTTGAGACCAGTCAGGAAAGACGATAAAATAGAACAGAAAACACAGAGGATAGCTTCTTCAGAAACGCAGCTTTGTTGAAGACTTATTTTTTTACACTAATTTTTACACGACCACAAATATGTTGTCCATGTGTATCAATTGGTTCACATGATTCATTAAATTTTACTGGATTACATTTGCAAGCCATCCATGAAATTATTGTTGTGCTATGTAGAATGTGTTTGTAGCAAATAAATTGGTATGAGGGATTTCAGTTGTAAGTTGTAACATATGATTGTGTCTATCTGATTGTAAACTAGGAAGTAGTGATACTAATGGTGGAGTAACCATTTTTATTATTTGATAAAATTATCCTTTAAATATTTACTTATCTAGCTTTTCCTAATTGTATTCCTCAACCTAAGTGCCAACTGAGCCGCTACTGAGAGCAGAAAATACAAAGCAGCACTGCCGTGTAACTGTAGTAATAACAGCCGTCTTGGCAACTCGGCCCGTGTCACAAGCAGGTGTTGGAAAAGAGAAGAATATGCATAGCAGTAAATTCTTTGGACCGAAGCTATAAGGACATGGAATTCGAGAATCAACCAAGCCAGCAGTAATAAAGCACACAGACCACACCACACAGAAATAACAGTGAAACCGCCAGTCACCACACCGATGTGTGCATGAAAACAGATTTTGCAGAGACACAATCAGGCCATGAAACACTGTCAAAACCAAGTTCACAGGCAAACGAATAACCCATAACCAGCAAACTAGTTCATGCAAGCCTCATAGAACCTGAAAACCAGAATGAAATAGCAAGGACAAACAAATAAATAGGTTACCGTCCCTAAACACCTTACTATCCACATTGAATTAGGTTCCCTTAATATGAATTTTATGTTGTAAAAGTATCCTAAGTATTTATTTCATTCATTTGTTAATTTTTTGTTGGAGGTGAGAATCGAAAACAATATCACCTTTATCACACTCAACTTAACTCCTTCACAGCCACCAAGTCAATCTCATAACTTTTTTTGGCGTTATAGGTTCAAAGTTTTTACAGCTATTTTACAATCAAACCTTAACCACCTATCCAAGGGCCCTAATTTCTTAACATGCAACAAATCGAATTCATTGTTGGTGCTAGACCTAGTTAGCTATGGAGATAAGATAAATGCACAAATATTTCATATTTGTAAAAAATCTCAAATAAAAAAGGAAACAAATAAAATTGTATCTGTTTAGATGAATTTATTTGAATTTATTACCCATATAAGTTTTATGAAACTATTTAGAAGAATTTACGAAAACAATTAATAACATTTTTCACAATTCTTTTTTCAATTTTTCATAAATTCTTCAATATAACTTATAAAAGTAGCTTGCAGCGTATACTAAAATAATTTATCTTTATTTTATTTTTGACTATAAACATAATAACTTATATAAACTATTCACAAACACTTATCATCACAAACACTTTTGCTATAACTATAGTCTATAAGCCATTTACTATTACTGTTAGATTATTATTATACTAACTTATGAAAATAAGCTATTTAAGAATTAAAAAAAAAAAGTTAAAAGAACTTCACTTCACTCCACTCCACTCCACTCTTGATCCCAGTCACATGGTCTTCCTCTTGTTCACAAAAGCTATCATTGCCACTACCATTTCACAGATCCAAATCTCAATTCTCACCTAAATTAATAATTTCCCTCAAGCTTTGATCTTCTCCATCGCCATTCATTTTCCATGGCAAATGCCTGGAAAAGAGATAAACCCTCTCGACTACTCTCACCAAAGTTACTATTTTTACTCTTCTCTTCCACTCTCCTCTTACTCTTTCTCTACTTCGCATTCCTCACTCCTCGTCCTTCAAACCCTAACCCTAATTTCATCACTCTCAACACCAATCTCTTCTCAAATTCAATCTCCCCTTTCGATTGCATCAAATCTCCACAAGCTCACCCTATCGTTGCCAGTGTCGTTGAAGGCGTTCGTTACCCTTTTCTCTTCTCGCTTTCTGATTTCGGAAACTTACCTGATAAGCCACATAAGAATATTGTGAGATTGCTTAAAGGGAAACCTTTTCGAAAACCTGATATTTCTGTGACTATTCAGGAGGTTCTTGAGAAGGCGAAAAGTGAAGGGACGAATGGGTTTGTTGTAGATGTGGGTGCTAATGTTGGTATGGCGAGTTTTGCTGCTGCGGTAATGGGGTTTCGTGTTTTGGCTTTTGAACCTGTTTTTGAGAATTTGCAGAAGATTTGTGAAGGGATTTACTTTAATAGAGTTGCGGATTTGGTTACTCTGTTTGAAGCTGCAGCTTCAGATCATCTTGGTAACATTACCGTTCATAAGGTGATTGAATTGAATTTATGGTTCCTAACTTCGTATAGTTTATGGTGATTTTGTTAATTGGATTGTTGTGAGGGATTGTGGAAGAAGCTTGAGTTAGTGTGTATTGTGTAAGAAAAGAATCCTCTAAAGTAGGGTAGATTGCTTTGATGAGGGGCAACAAAAAAAGAATAGAATTGTTTTGATTTTTAGAATGTCTGGTTAATGATGAATGAATTTGTGAAAATGAGAATTAGAGATGTTTCAACTTTCAAGTCTAGTCTCTTTAGTTTATTTTGGAAATGGTTCAGTGTTACAGAATAAGGTAATATGTAAGTTAGTGGAAACAGTTTTCTAAGCTTCTTTGGAAGTTATTAACTTGCTAAATAAGGTAGACCCAGTGTTCCATTTGTATAGAGCTAATGTTTATGATATTTGCGTACTCGTACCGTCTTACGGAAAGATTGATCAATTTGAGGTTTATCAATGTGCTGTGCAGATTTATTTGCAAAACATGACCATGAAGATGAGTTTGATCTTTAGCTACTGGTTGCAGTGTCTTCCTGTGTTTGTCCTTTCCTAGCTAGCTGACAATTATGCTTATAGATTCCTTAGCAGTGTTGTCAAATATCGGCCATTGCGGATATCAGCGGCGGGTTTTGGGCTCTCCGCCATGGCCAATTTTGGCCGATATGGCGGGATATTCCGCCATACTCCGATATGACGGCGCCACATGGCGGGGTATGGCAGGATTTTGACTCTCCGCCATGGTCCTCCATCGACATCACTGTTCCTTAGGAGCTAATTTTTCTGTTATCTTCTCTTGTTTACTCAGTAAAATTGATGTTAGCTTCGCATTTTAAGCCACGTTGAAGCTTTAAGGACATTTTTTTTTCCAAGAGCCAGTTGAGAACAATCATGACTGTAGGGTTTTGACAGACCCGATCAGCTCAGATGGTTGGGTTGGGTGGAGACTAAAGATCCCAGGCTCAGGTGATGGTAGTGACTTCCCGATATACCCCAAAAAAATCCTCAAATTGCTGACTAAAAATTTGTTTGGGTAGGTTAGTTCTGGCGCTTGGCATATTTTTGAACAATGATACAGTGACCCATCAAAGAGCCAGCTAGCCTACTTTCATTGTAAAAACTGGGATCAATGTCATGTCATAACTCATAAGTCTCAAAATTCTCCTCTTAGGGCGGCAGCATGAAAATGTGGTCTTCAATTCATATTTAATGTGCAGTACAATAATCACTTCTCATAGAAACTTTAGAAATAAGGATAATGCGACAGAGTATGCATATTGGCTATTGAATGTTTAATAGTTTGAAAATTGAGAAAGGTGCAACAAAATTGTTCTATTTTGGGTTTTCATTATAGTTGTTGTCTAGTCTGATTCCTTGAAAGTGTATATTTCTTGAAACGAAATGGTTATGGGAAATTTGTAACATGAGACTTCAACTTACTGGTGAGAGTGTGCTACCTTATGCCAATGCCCTCATTGTTTTGGACATTAAAACTGGACAAGAAAATCAAACTATTTATCATGTAATGCTACTACTGCTTGTTACTCATGTGCTGATGTCGTTTTTCTTTTCTTTTTGTGTTCTTAATTTACCAGTTGGTTGGTAGGCTGGACAACAGTGCCGTTTCTGCCACAGGAGCAAAGTTGGCATTTAAGTCCAACGAAGAAGTAGCTTTTCAAGTACGCACTGTTCCACTTGATGAAGTGATTCCAACGTCAGAGCGTGTGCTTCTGCTTAAAATAGATGTCCAGGGCTGGGAATATCATGTTCTCAAAGGAGCTTCAAAGTTACTCTCAAGGAAGGGAAGCCAAGCTCCTTATCTCATATACGAGGAAGATGAGCGTCTGTTGCAGGCCAGTAATAGCAGCGCTAAAGAAATTCGAGACTTCCTCCGTAGTGTGGGTTATCATGATTGCACCCAACATGGCACAGATGCACACTGCACCAAGAAGGACTGATCGCAATTTTGGTTCCGTTCTGCATCCCGTGGTTGGAAAATCAAGCCATTACTAGTTTATGTCTACACTTTCCAGTTGACTAACTCCGAGTGTCAGCAAATTGCTGAGTGATAAATGATTAGACGAATTGACAACAGGTGATGATGAAAACACGTTGAGATGGGTGGTAACTGCACTGCTAACAGCAAGCTGCTTAACAACATCATCATGCAAAAGTATCTAATGTACCTGTATTACATTCCATATGATTCTTGTGTAGATGTCTTTGGATTTTACTGAGGTTTTGTATACAAGCTTTTAATTGTAGGCATTCATTAAATGTGCGCCTTAAGTTTATGGTTACATTAAAACCTATGTATCAGACACACGGAATACAAAAGCTTCTCATGCTTGATTTATCATAACCAATATTAAGTCTGAAACATACGGAAATTATATCATCTATGGAAGACATGTTCCAAATAATTTATAAATGGGTAGTGGGTACTGTGAAATTGTATATGTTACAGAATAAAGTATATAATTGGCCAGCTCAAATAAATAGAATGTACTAAGCTTATGTGCTAGCAAAACTAAATAATAAATTGATGGTTATTAAATTTCAACTTTTCGGCGCATTGAAACATCCGAGAGCACTACGTGGAAGAGAAATAGGAAGTCTCTGTCATCTTCAGAAACCTCTTTGCAGGACTCCCAGGATATCTATGGTTCAAAACTGCATTTCTGTAAAAACATGAGCATTTTAAGAAACTTTAGAATCATTGTACTCTAGGTATACTACTAAACTGATAATGTCAATGATCTAAAAGCCAATGCCATGTTGATAAATAATACTTCATACATCTATGCAAGAGCTATTTGACTTGTGGCACAGCAGTATAATTTCAGTAGGACTTAATTCAGTTATTCTTAGAAAATATTCTTAAGACCTTGTGGTACAAAATTAAGGGAAGACAGTCACAGAACTGCTAACCTAAGCAAGGACCCCAGAAGACAAATAAAAATTTACAGCCTAAAGCAGTTGATGCTCAAAAACTATGTGCAAACAGAAGATAGTTGTGTCAATTACCAAAACAATTACTGTCTAGAGACATTGATTCCTGAGGTTCAAGCCACACAACTAAGTCTTCAGGATTCTTTTGGGCCACTAGTTTTTGAAGGGCCAGCTCTCTCCACCATAACATCATAAAGCTGCTTTCCATTCTGCTTGGCCAAAATAAATCAGCAAGAAACAATGAAGAAAATGTTAAAGCTTAATGTCTGTAACTCTAGCAAGAGTGATATTAAATTTCTAAACTATTTCCTATTTGTATATTTGCTTCACTTGCTTACAAAGATTATTGGGAAGAAATGAATTTGTCCTTCGGGTTTTGTTTGCGTTTCCTTGAAGTAAACCAAGATAGGAAAGTTCGGCCACCAGAATTCCCAATTAACAAAGGTTGAGTACCTACAGCATATAAACATGTTTTTCAGTTCTATTGTTGCGAAAGTGTTGAAAGAAAAACAGGTTACATACTTCCAGCGGTTTTTTCCACCCACGAAAGCATTCTCGCCTGATTCATCGAGCTGATCGCCTATCTTCACCTCCTAAACCACATTTTGCATGTAACTCTAATTTCAATAGATAAAGATAATAGAATACAAAAACATTCTAATGGTAAATCTAAGTGTACATTTACATCAAGACATGCAGATGAAGTTATAGATTAGAATGCCAACTGAAAAATTGGATGATGGTTAGATATCAATATAAGTCGTATGTGAAATAACAATTAGTCAACTGAAGAACTAGAAAGCAAAATGTTTGTTAAGTACTCAAGTTTAGTCTTTTTGCATCAATTGATTCAATTTATTAATAAACTCATGCAATATTTGAAAGAAAAAGAGGTGGAGAAAGGTTACAAAGACATAAATGTTTGAAAAACAATTGTTCTCATAAGTCATGGAGGTGATTTTCTCTTCAAGATTATTATGACTAGAAGGGTTTTTAGAATAATAAATACTGGAAAGCAAGTGCTTAAAAAGAAAATACTAGTATGGATAAACAAGAAAGTTCTTGGAGAGTTAAGAAGGGAACAAACCAAAGTCTGATCATTAAAGACGAATCTCACTCTAGTCGCCTGTGGAAATAAAAAACAAATAATTAACGAAAACATCAGCCTCTGAAAAATGAAATGGAAAAATATAAATGCAGTATGTAACAAACAAAGTGAAAAATCAGTTGGCATTAAAAACGTTCCCGCCGCTTTAGAAAAAAGAACTTATATCATGATGCAAGTTAGCACATTTCTTAATTACACTTTCTCATACTAATAAGTACCTGGACCAACAGAAGCAATCCAAGGAGACCAACAGGTACAGCAGGCACCAGATTCTCTGTGTAAGCCAACCCACCAGCTATACCTGAAAGTACAATTTAAATCATCAAATCATCAATAATTTAGAACTTTTATGAATCTTCTTATACAAGGAACTGCAAAAAAAGAAAACATAAAAGACTGAGTATACTTTCTTCTACTAAAATTATGTGAAGAGAGAATGAGTAACAACCTAGTAGTACAATTGGAATCCTGTAATCTGGTTCAGGAATCACAGTCTCTCTGACTATACTCTTCTTCACCTTCTTTCCAAGTCCAAACTGTCAACAAAGAAATTCACAGTTACAAGTCATAGTAGTATTCTACGAAACACACCGACACCGAACACAACAATTACACTGAACCATCAAATCAGTGTCAGACACTTGACACACATTCATATTGAAGTGTCGGAGCTACATAGATAGGTACTAACTACATGAAAGGTAGTTATACAATACAAGCTAAGTACAATTTTGTAAGCAGCTACAAAAAAAATAACAACATAGAGACAATTGAAGTTGCAAGTTACCAGTGAGTTAACAACAAAACGGTTTCCATGGCTTCCTGCTATTTGTCTCTCAGAGAAATTTGGATTGAACAAAACTTGTCCACACAATGAAGTCCTGAAACCACTCAAGGATCCAATGTTTTCCCTCCCTGAAATTTGGATTGAACAACCAACCACATTAAAATTCCACAATTAATATCAAACTAAAGGGTATGAAATCTTTGTGAAAATATCAACTTTTTTCAAAAGGGTGAATTAATTTATGACTTAAATCAACACAGAACACCTATGAATGGAAATTACATGAAATTTGCTTACTTTGGGAGGGAAGAAACCGGTGTACGGACAGCAAAGTAGTTGCCATTTGTTTCAGATTCACAAAATCCTTGTTCTTGTTTTGTGTGGTGGAACACAAGAATGATATTACGGTTATGCCCACTATTTTGTGATTCTTCTACGACAATTGAAATTTTTACGAAAGTTTTTAGGCAAAATAGCACAAGTCCTTTACGGTATCTTATTATTATTTTTTTTATATTTTAATCTTTATCTTTTATTTGTAACACTTTTGTCATTTTTTTTTTAAATATTTTGATCATTGATTATTGAGGGGTATGCATCTGTCTATTTTAACTTAATTCAAAATTAATCAATTTTAATGGTAGTACTAAAAGTTTCCTCCTTTCAAAAAAATTAAATAAAGTCATCACAGTCAATTATCAGTCAAATACAAAAAACAAAACCAGAATCTATTTTTTTTTTACATCCACAGTCTAAATTTCTAACAACAAAACAATAAACATCAAATTTTATCACATCCATAAAACCAAAACCTAAAATATAACCCCAAATTTATGATATTCCTACAAATTATTCGACCTAACTAAATAATTGTAAAATCAACTCTTTTCAAGAGAAAAATAAAAACCTGGTAAAATTATATTGCAGATTTTTTATCTTATTTTTTTTTAACACTTTGGTTCTTTATCTTTTATTTGTAACACTTTGGTCATTTATTTTATTTATTTGTAAAACTTTGGTCCTTTATATTTTATTTGTAATATTTTGATCATTTATCTTTTATAACATTCACATTTTTCTCATATTTTTTTATTAAAAAAATGTTGAATTTAATTTTTAAAAATACCTTTTTATTAAAATTAAATAAAATTCGTAATTTTGATGAATATGTTTATCATCTTCATCAATTCTTTCATATTTTCATCTTCTTTAAAGGACCAAAGTGTTACAAATAAAAGATAAAGAACCAAAGTGTTAAAAAAAATAAGATAAAAAATCTGTAATATAATTTTACCAGGTTTTTATTTTTTCTCTTGAAAAGAGTTGACTTTTACAATTATTTAGTTAGGTCGAATAATTTGTAGGAATATCATAAATTTGGGGTGATATTTTAGGTTTTGGTTTTATGGATGTGATAAAATTTGATGTTTATTGTTTTGTTGTTAGAAATTTAGATTGTGGATGTAAAAAAAAAATAGATTGTGGTTTCGTTTTTTGTATTTGACTGATAATTGACTGTGATGACTTTATTTAATTTTTTTGAAAGGAGGAAACTCAACTCATTTTATGACTCAAATAACTGTCAATACAAAGAGGAATAGACTAAAAAATACAGACTCTAGGCTTAGAATATGCCGCCCTTGCTAAGGTGTGAGCAAACATATTTGCTTGACGCTTTACAAACTTTACCTCAAAGTTGAAAACTAAAAATAATAATGTTCGAATATTGGAAATTAAAAGATTTAAAGTAGAGTATCCTTGTTGTCTAGAAGAGATGATGTTAATTTTGAATTATCCACATATCAAACAATTTTCGATTAATATTATATTTTATAGACATTATCTATGTTATAGTATCTTTCAATCTAACGGTTAATTTTATAATACAATTATCCGATAAAGAATTATCGGATGTGTCATATTATTAAGTTTGACATTTGGTGTCATTTGATGCTCGTTGTTTCTCTTTCTATTTTTGATAAAATCTTTTTTTTTTACTTAAAAGAACATATATAATCAACAATCATAAGATTCAATTCACGATTAGAATCTCTATTCGATAAACCACTGCATGAAAGTATGCCCAACAAGAGGATTAATCTACAACAAAAAACATTAGTTCATATATCATATATGACCATATAGATTTGTGTTGATTGGGTCCAATTTTGTTTCATATCGAGTTCTTACTCACTTTTATTATGAGATACTGGTAACCACTCAGAGTTTTCGACACCAAATGGTGGAAGGCCAGAAACCCACCATATAAAAACCCTAGGCCTGTGGTGCCCCCACGAGAGACATCCCTTCACAACACTGTAACCAGTGACGAAGCCGGAAATTTTGATTAGAGGGGGCACTATATAAATAAATTTGTAGTAGTAGATATATATTGCATTCCGTGTTTTAGAGCATAAATATACATCACAAATGTTATATACGACCTTATAAAATACAATTAATACAATATTTAAACTATAGTTATCATATTTTAAATTCAGTGGCTAGATTTAAGTGCACACAAAAGCACTCTGGTACAACAAAGAACTTATATAAAACATAAACCAAGCTCACATGAAAAGGCCCCGCCCCAAGCACTACCAAGCAGCCAACATTGGGTGTAGTGAGGGGGTGGAGTACAACTTTTAGATTCATATAGCAGCTTTTTATTAGATGATAATTAAATTGACTTGGGCTATTAACTAGTAAAAGTGTCAACTCTTATAGTATATGTAGAGAAAAAAAATTCTTCAACACTTTGTGCAATAGATACCCACATACTCTTGTACATAGCTCCGTCCCTGAGGCCATGTAATGTATTGAAAACATATAACAGTTATATGTATATAGCATATTAGTTAACAAAAATATGTAATGAGTATATATTCCAATTAAAATTGAAAATTTTGATATGGGCTGCGGTGCTCCCCAACCCTAACCTAACTCCGACCCTGCCTGCCTATGCTACAAAAAAGAAAAAGGCATGTAACCAAAAAAAAAATTATATGATATCTAAGGATCAATTTATTCCATTAATCGTTTGCTTAAATAATGTTTCTTTATGTGTCAAAAAAAAATTGTTTCTTTAATTTACTATTTATTTGTTTAGTAAAAAAAATACTATTTATTTGATTGATGTAAAGTGATGCAGAGTATCTTAAAAAAAAAATCTTACTTATTATTTAGGAGATCAATTGTTATATAATCCATCCCATTGTATTCAATATTAATGGAAGTGATTTGCGTATTAATCGAAGAAAACAAATATGTTGATTGATTAATTGGCATGTAAATCCCATAGATTGATTAATTGGTCAGATAAAGATTTGCCTTTCTTTTTTTATCAAAGTAAGTCTCAGGTTCGATTCTTTTTTGTGCCAATTTAAATGAGTTAATTTAGCTTCTTAAAAAAAAAACCCGAGTTCAATTTTTTTGTTAGAATTTATTTGCTTTAACTTTGAATTATTGAGACTTATTCATTTATGAATCAGAAGGTTAATTAAGAAAAAAACATCTTTTCTTTTATTCAAAGTTAAAAACATTTTTTTATTAAACTCTAGATTACTATACCCTTCTCCTAAACATTAGAAGTTTAATATAAAAAAAATGTAATTAGAAGGTCAACACAAAACCAACATTTCTTTCTCATTGTGACTTGTGAGTATCGCCATTAACCCCCCAAAACTAAAGAGCATCATCAACACAAAAATAAAACAAGAACATAGACAAAAATAAGCAAAAACTATCACAAAAAAGCTGAAAGCATTAAAACTGAACTAATTACACTGCGTTTGGACGTTAAAAAAAAAAAGAGAAAAATATGGAAGAAAGAAATATAGAAGAGAAAAATAAGAGAATTTTTTTTTATTTCTCATTTTTTTCTCTCTTCTAAACTCTTTTATCTATTTCTCTCCTCTCACTTTCTCTCCACAAACAATCACACTAGAAATGAAATTATTAATCAATTATTGTATATTATTTATGCTTATCTTTGATAAGCGGATAATTTATTTATTTAATAACCAATAACAACAGCTGGGACCAACCCTTTCCAAATCAGCCACGCGTAAGGGTGTAAGTGGATCAGAAAAATTCAATTGAACGGATGATCTAAACCAATCCAAACTGAAAAAATCAATTTTTATGATTCGGATCAAGAACCAAACCGAACTAATTGAAAACCGATGTGGTTTGGTTCGGTTTTCGGTTTCAATTTTAAGAACCGATGAACAAACCGAACCAAACCAATATATCTACTTACAATATATTAAAAGAAACTTATGTTAAAAAACCAAATTTGTCCTTGGCACTTTTAACGGTGTTCCAAGTTTTATGCCTTTAAATGTAATTTTAACTTTAATACGATAAGTATAGAAAAACAATTTACCATAAAAATAGCATTGAAAACTACATCTCTAAACTAATGAAAAAATTTCAAAATAAAAATATGAAAAAAATAGATAAGTATGAAATAAACCAAACTGAACAAAAAAAAAGGCATAAACATAAAAATAAAATACGTACAAAAAAAAATAGATAAGCATGAAATAAATAAAATTGAACAAAACAAGGCATAAACATAAAAATAAAATATGTAAAAAATAAAATAAAATAGATAAGCATGAAATAATCTACTTACAATATATTAACAGAAACTATTATTTAACTCTAAACTAATAAAAAAATAGAAAAAAAATGAAAAGAAAGATAAGCATAAAAGAAATCTTCTCATAAAAATAGCATCAGAAACCAAATCTCTAAAAAAAAAATAGAAAAAAATAAGATAAGCATTAAATAAATCTTCCCATAAAAATTTAATTAAAATAAATTTACACATAAAAATATGAATAAAAATCATATACGCTTCAAAAATAGTACTCCGACTAACTTTTTTTTAATGAAAAAATAGTAACTGAATCTAACATATAAAAACGTATATATAAAAAATAAAAATAGAATAACCTAATAAAAGAAGATACTTATGTATGAGCTTAAAAATAAAAGAACAGAAAAATAGAAACAAAAAAACAATCGCCCTGATTGATTTGACTTATTTATGAGTTTATGCGAAATAATTTATCTAAATAAATAAATTTTTATGTATTATTATAAGTTTTTTTAATGTAATTCATGAAAACAATTTATAAAGATATTACTTTTGTCATCTTCCAAAAAAATATAATTTTTGTCAGTAAAAACTTATGAATTAACATCCTTGAAAAAAACTTATGAATTAACGTAAAAGTTTATTTATAAATTATAACCATAAACTATTTTCATAAGCTTAAAAATAAGCCAAATTCAAACAGGTCCAATATATTAAAAGGTATTATATATTACTAAAAATTCTAATTTGTCCTCATCAATTCTTCAAAATATTTCAAATCTTCTATTTCGTAAAAAAAATTATACTTTTTAGTTTAATATATTTTTATATTAAATTCTACTCTATTTTTATTATAAAAAAATCTACTCTATTTTTGTTTACTCTTATATAAAAAATACAGAAGAAGTGCATTATTGATGAATATATATTATAATAATTACAGGGTAAATATTTGTCATTATACTTAAAACATCACAGGACAAGTGCTGATTAATAATTTTGTCAAAAAAAAAGTGTTGATCACTAATATATAAAAAATCATATACGGGACAATTGTTCTAATAATTTATTTTTTTAATCATACACGATACAATTGCTTTAATAAAAAAAATTAATCATACACGGGACAATTGCTTCAATAAAAAAAATTTAATCATACACGGGACAATTGCTTTAATAAAAAAAATAATCATGCACGGGACAATTGCTTTAATAAAAAAAATTAATCATACACGGCACAATTGCTTTAATAAAAAAAAATTAATCATACACGGGACAATTGCTTTAATAAAAAAATTTAATCATACACGGGACAATTGCTTTCATAAAATTTTTTTAATCATACACGAGACAATTACTTTAATAAAAAATATTTAATCATACATGGGACAATTGCTTTAATAAATAAAATTAATCATACACGTGACAATCACTTTAATAAAAAAAATTAATCATATACGGGACAATTGCTTTAATAAAAAAAAGAAATTGAATAGGAAATATTTTTTATTATTAATTATAATTTATTACACAAAAATTATACACGGGACAATTACTTTAATAAAAAATGACTTAATTTAATATATTTTACAAAAAATAACAAAATGACGTCACTTATATTTTAACAATAATTTATAAATAAAAGTCAATAGACCCGTGCGAATGCACGGGTCTCAAAACTAGTATATATATAAAGTTAATAATTTTTTTTAGATAACTCACATCTATTAAAAATAACACAAGGCCACAACTACTTGTTAAAAAGAAAAAAAAATCTTCCTCACATCACATTACTACTGATTTGGTCTTAGTTCATTATTTTGGTTATATAATCAAACACATGAGCTAGTTTGATTAGTTATATAACATGTTTTAGTTTTAGTTATTGATTTTGAGTATTTTGGTTATATAATCAAACAGAGCAGCTAGAATAAATATGTTTTAATTATATAAAATTTGGTTTTAGTTATTGATTTTGGTTTAATTTTTTTTTACAACGGTTTAAACATGTTTTAGGTATATAACAATTTTTAACAGAGCAACTAGAATAAATATGTTTTGTTATATAACAATTTTTTTTGTTAAAAGTTGTTATAAGTTGTTGGCAAAACTATCAAGATCATGAAACCGTAATTTTTCTAATAATTTACTTGTGAATGATTTATTTTAATAATTTGCTTGTGATATAATTTAACTTTTTAGTTTAATTTTGTATATTACTTTTTCAGTACGAAACTGGTCCACTAAGGGGTAGTCATGGCGCTCTTGCCGCTGGTGATCAATCCCTTTTGCTTTGTGGGTGGATCCCAAACCAAGTCGATGTCGATTCCGAGCTGTTGATCACGGTGATCAACCGGGTGATGAGACGCTACAAACAAGTATGTTCGAAGGAAGTGGTCAACCGAAGAAAAGCAATTTCCCATGTTGGTTTTCAAGGCACATGGTTTAAAAGTGAGTATGATGCAATTCATTCTGCTGTCGACAAACATAGTTTTGACATAAAAGGCATAGTGAAAGATGTTGAATTTTAAACCACTCTTGCTCATAAGCATGTTTTCGCAATTGAAAAAAATTGCTTCTATGGAAAAGGTGAAAAAACAGCAAAGAAACAAAGGTACTTTGTGTCACCTTTGTAAAAAATTTGTTGATGGGTTTTAACTGTTATGCCTATATTCGTTATGCGTATATTATTATGGTTACTCTTTTTTGGATGATTGATGACTTTAATTCTACTAAATTTGCTTGTTGAAATGGATATACATTTATGTTTATAGGTTGAATTAAAGTTGGTTATGTGTTTGTTGATTGTCAAATAACATATTTCTTGTGTTTTAATTATTGTGCTTCATTTTTTATTGTTCAAATAACATATTTCTTGATTGTTCATTTTTGAATGCCACAAGGCGCTTTTCTATTTAAAACTTTTATTAACATTATTTTAAGATTTAAACAATATAACTTCTACACAAAAAAGTAAATCACTTTTGTTCCATCATTTATAAACCACATAATGAATATTGTGTTACTTAAAACTATCAATGTAGTTTTCTTACCTTTCATCATTAACGCTATAAATGTTGCTTCTATTAACACTATCAATGTTGTTTTTCTTAGCTTTCATATGCATTTTTTATCATCTTCCAATTGTTTCAAGCTTCAACAAAAACTTTCATCAAACTAAAAATTTCTATACACTACAATCATAAAATTAGAGTAAAAGGAAGATAAAATTCGTGTTAGATCGCAAAAAAATAGAGTAAAAGGAAGATTCACAAACATACAATATTAATATGCCATATAAAGAAAAAAAAGAGAGATATATCCATGTAAAGAAAACTGAGAGAAACATAAAATGATAATGAATGAGGTCTGCTTTTGAATAATATAAGTCTTTCAACAATAATTTAAACAATCGTAAATAATTAAGTAAAAAAAGCACAAATAAAAATAAAATAAAAACATGTTCTATAAACATTCATCTTAGCCAACAAAATTATTTTTGGTTGGATGTACCTCCACAACAACTGTGATATTCATCCAATCAAAATTAAAAAGAACAAATAAATATAAGCACAAAATCATAAATGATAGAAAAGTAGGAGAAATAAGTTTTTGAATGTTTGATAGTTGTTTATGTTAATTGATTTCATGCCCATTTCTAATCTTGGTTGTTGTTTACATTAATTGATTATGTGTTTATCTCTATATAATGGAACATAATAGAATTATAATGGAATAGAATAGAATTTTGTGCTTATGTCTACAAAAAAAATATAATATTAGATAAAATCTAATTGAATGTCAACAATATAATATTAGAGTTTATCCAATCAAAAAAAAAAAAATATAGAGTTTAGGAGAGCATTTAATTTCGTGATTATTCAAGTTTTTATCCTAGTCTTTGATAATTTTTTTTCCACATGTCAAACATCTAGCCAATAAAATTAGATTTAGGGTCTAGTTACATTCTTTTTATAATAATTTTCTGTGTCCGTTTGTGTGATCGACATTCTCTATTGTGTTAATGTAGATAACTACGTACTTAATATTCTTTTTGGTTGTATTAAGTTAATTGATAACTACTTAACTTCCTTTTCGGTTGTGCTTAGTTATTAAGAAGAAAAAAAATTTACTAAAAAAGATGAAAACCAACTTTTGTGTGGAAGTTATTTTTCAACCTATACAAATATTCGAATCTGTGTCAATTTTTTTTTGAATAAAGTGAATGACAAAAGTGGCAATAAAAAAAATTTACACCAAGATGGATATTCTCTTTATATATCGATATAGATAAAGATAATAAAAATGATACGTTTATAAGAGACAATTTACTTTTTAGATTCATTCAATAATTGATGTATTTGATCTATATTATTGCTTAAATACATTAATAATTGAATGAATCTAACTGTCTCTTACAAAAAGGACTCAAGGGAGCAATAATAATACAAAAAGATTTTGTTTTGATTCTATTTTATTTTATTTGAGTCGGTTTAATTTTATTAGTTTTACGGTAGTAGTTATTATTATTACATTAGGATCCACCTCGATGTTACGTTGGATACCCAACTCAACATCTGTCTCCATTTCCGTGATAAAAAAAAGGTCACTGAGGTAGAGTATCTCCGTCCTTCGTTCTGCTCAGACGGAACCGTCATATTCACCAACATGAAACTTCGAACGGATGGCGACGTGAGAGCAATGTTGTTTATTTTCTCTTAGTATATGACGAATGACCAATCGAGCTCGACGCTGAGTTGATTAGATTCGTTCAAGTAATGTGTTCAAATTTGATCCTTCTGAGGACCTTTGACGAAATCGCGATGTGCATGGTCAAATTCGGAGAGGACGAAGTTGAAGAAATTATTTTATATGATCTTTAGTGTCTTTGATTTTTTACTTAATGTTTTTAATTTATGTATGTTATGATTTGGTCCAATGTACTTTGAGTTTGTTCGGCAAGACCACCAAACTGACTTATAACTTATGTCTTTTAGCTTATAAGTTAAAATACCTGTTTGATAACCGTTTTTTTAACACGAGCGTATAACTTATTTTATTGACTTATAGCTTATTTTTTAGACACTATTTCAAGTAGCTAGTTTATGAGTTTATAACTTACAGCTTATTATTTTTGCTTTCATTTTTATCCTTATTATTTCCTCTAAGATCTAATTTTACCGTTTATACTTTTTTTTATAGAGATTTTATCCTTTATACTTTATTATAATATATACTCCCTCCGTTCCTTTTTATAAGGAACAATTTGAAAAAAAAATTGTTCCTTTTTTATACTCCCTGTTAGGAGTTGATTTGCATGATTGTGTAATGGTGTGTGTCTAAGCTCTGGTGTAGTCTGCCTTGCAGGCTCTGGCGCATCCTTGCAGGTTCTGGTGTAGTCTGCCTTGCAGGCCCTGGCGCATCCTTGCAGGCTCTGGTGTAGTGCAGGCTCTGGTGTAGTCTGGCACGCCCTGGCCAGGTCTTGTGGGCGTGTAGCTTATGTCTTTAGCTTAGGCTTGTGTTTTGTTGTATCTCTTGTATCTTGCCTATATAAGGGGCATTACTTGTTGTTAATGAAGAAGTGAGAATACCATTTTTCCTTTACAAGTGGTATCAGGTTCTCAATTTCCAAGGACCTGTGTTCATCAAAACCGTTATAACCGTTTTTAGTTTTCGCGCGTTTTTCTTCTTTCTTGTTTCTTCTCCGATCTTGCTTGTTACTTCTGATCTTCTTCTCCGTTCATCCATGGCGGATTCTAGCGATTATCAACGACCTCAAATTCCCAAATTTGATGGTCATTACGATCACTGGGAAATGTTGATGGAAAATTTGATTCGTTCGAAAGAATTATGGGATTTGATTGAGGTTGGTGTTACCATTGCACCTGCAAATGCAACAGATGCTCAACGACAAGCAGCAGCAGCTAGTAAACTCAGAGATCTCAAGTTGAAGAATTATTTGTTTCAATCTATTGAAAGACCGATTCTTGAAACGATTCTTGTTCGAGAAACTTCAAAGGATATTTGGGATGCTATGAGGAGTAAGTATCAAGGATCCACGAAGGTGAAAAGAGCTAATCTGCAAGCTCTTAGGCGCGAATTTGAAGTTCTTTCCATGAAAGAAACAGAATCTGTTGAGGAGTATTTTTCAAGAACACTTGCGATTGCAAATCGTATGTCAACACAGGGTCAAAGATTGGAACAAGTCACAGTGGTGGAAAAGATTCTAAGATCCATGCCAGCAAAATTCAACTATGTAGTTTGCTCTATAGAGGAATCCAATGATGTTACCTCCATGTCCATTGATGAATTGCAAAGCAGCTTGCAAGTTCATGAGCAGAGAATGAAGTTTCAACAAGAATCCAGTGAGGAACAAGCTCTCAAAGTCTCTAATCAAGGAAAGGGTTATGGTAGGGGTAGAGGAAGAAACTCCAATAATTCTGCTCGTGGTAGAGGGAGAGGTAGACAAAGCAAAGAATCTGTTGAATGTTTTAGATGTCATAAACTTGGTCATTACCAGAATGAATGTCAAGAAGCAGATACAGGTAATGCCAATTATGTTGAGTATGATGAGCATGAAGAATTATTGTTAATGGCTAAAATTGAAGATAATTCATATGGGAAAAATGAAAGATGGTTTTTAGATTCTGGCTGCAGTAATCACATGATAGGGCATAAAGAATGGTTCTTTGATTTTGATAATTCATATAGAGATTTTGTGAAACTTGGTGATGATTCCAAAATGGTTGTTATGGGCAAAGGTAATGTTAAGCTCAACATTAATGGAACTGTTCATGTTATTAGCAATGTCTATTATGTACCTGGATTAAAGACAAATCTGTTAAGCATAGGGCAACTACAACAGAAGAAAATCACATTTCTTTTCAAAGATGATGTATGCAAGGTTTTTCATGAAGATAAGGGTCTATTGTTTGTCACTACTATGTCCAGTAATAGAATGTACATGGTGTCTGCATCTGCTTTAAATCCTATGTGTTTGTCAGCTTCTAAGCTTGAATCAACAACTTTGTGGCATGATAGATATGCACATTTGAGTTTTAAGGGTTTAAACACCCTTTATAAGAAACAAATGGTTAAAGGTCTGCCTGAACTTCAGCAAACAGAAGAGAAATGTGTTAGTTGCTTGGCTGGGAAGCAACATAGGGACTCTATACCTAAGCAGGCAAATTGGAGGGCTAGTGCTAAGCTGGAGTTAGTTCACACTGACATATGTGGACCTATCAATCCTCAGTCCAATGGTGGCAACAGGTACTTCATTACCTTCACTGATGATTATAGCAGAAAAACATGGTTATATGTGTTGAAAGAAAAATCTGCAGCATTTGAAACTTTTAAAAATTTTAAAGCACTAGTGGAAAAGGAATCCGGTTGTTCTATTCAGTGTCTTAGAAGTGACAGGGGAGGTGAATACACTTCTAATTCTTTCAATGAATATTGTAGAAATGAAGGGATTAAAAGGCAATTGACTGCAGCTTACACACCTCAGCAGAATGGTGTCTCAGAAAGAAAGAATAGGACCCTCTTGAACATGGTGAGAAGTATAATGAATGCTAGAAATGTTCCTAAGAGATTCTGGCCTGAGGCAGTCAAGTGGGCCACTCATGTGATAAATAGAAGTCCTACCCTTAGTGTGAAGAACATTACTCCTGGAGAAGCTTGGAGTGGAGCTAAACCTGCAGTTCAATACTTTAGAACATTTGGCTGTATAGCACATGTTCAGGTGAATGATGTTCAAAGAAAGAAACTTGATAAAAGGAGCAAGATATGTGTATTGCTAGGTATCAGTGATGAGTCCAAAGCTTACAAACTCTATGATCCAGCTGATAAGAAAATAATAGTAAGCAGAGATGTGATTTTTGAAGAAGATAAAAGTTGGAATTGGGACAATACTCAGAAACTTGTGCAACAAGAAAACTCAGCAGACAACTTGAGTAATATAGACGATGAATCAGATAAAGAAGCAGCAGTTAATAATGAAGAAAATCATGAAATAGACAATGTATCAACCAATGATGATAATGAGATAGTGGAAGATACATCCAGTAATAGTGAAAGTGAATATTTCAACTCTCCATCTCCTCAACAAACCAGAATCAGAAAGCCTTCAGTGAGACTCAATGACTATGTGACAGAACAAGATGATGAATTTCACAATCTAGCTGTATTCAATGCATGTGAAGATCCTGACACTTATCATGAAGCAGTGAAAATTGATATATGGAGAAAAGCTATGGATGCAGAAATGGAATCTATCAAGGGAAACAATACATGGGAGCTAACTACCTTGCCACCAGATCATAAACCCATTGGAGTCAAATGGATTTATAAAACCAAATATAATGAGAGAGGTGATATAGACAAGCATAAAGCCAGACTTGTTGCAAAGGGATATACTCAGAAGCATGGTATTGATTTTAATGAAGTTTTTGCCCCTGTAGCTAAATGGGAAACTGTTAGAACTGTGCTTGCTATAGCTGCTAACAAAGGTTGGAAAGTATTTCAGTTAGATGTTAAGAGTGCATTTCTGCATGGTGAACTGACTGAAGACATATATGTTTCTCAACCTCTTGGTTATGACAATGGAGATAGAAATCAAGTCTATAAGTTGAGAAAGGCTCTCTATGGGTTAAAGCAGGCACCCAGAGCTTGGTACAGCAAGATTGAAGCTTATTTTCTCTCTGAAAACTTTGAAAAATGTCCCTATGAACATACATTATTTGTTAGAAATGGTGTTAATAATGATGTTCTGATAGTTAGTCTCTATGTTGATGACCTGATTTTTACTAGTAATAGTACAAGCTTGATGGAAGAATTCAAAACTTCTATGATGAAGAAATTTGATATGACTGATCTTGGCAAAATGAGATACTTCTTGGGAGTGGAGGTAGAGCAATGTCAGAAAGGAATTTTCATACATCAACAAAAATATGCTTCTGAGATCTTAGTTAGGTTTGGCATGGATAATTGCAACAAGGTGTGCAATCCTATTGTCCCTGGATGCAAGTTAATCAAAGATGAGAATGGGAAGGGCTCTGATTCAACTCTATATAAACAAATGGTAGGAAGTTTGATGTATTTGCTAGCTACCAGGCCAGATCTTGCTTATTCTGTTTGTCTAGTAGCCAGATTCATGGATAGACCAACAGAAATTCATTTTGCTGCTGTAAAAAGAATTATGAGGTACTTGAAAGGGACACTAAGTCATGGAGTTCTATACAAAAGAAAATCAGAGAGTGCAGTTCATCTTAGTGGTTGGTGTGACTCTGACTATGCTGGTGACCTTGATGACAGAAAAAGTACAACAGATTTTGTGTTTCTAATTGGTGATTCTGCTGTTTCATGGTGTTCTAAAAAACAACCAATTGTTACACTCTCTACTACTGAAGCTGAGTATGTATCTGCAGCTTCTTGTGCCTGTCAGGCTATTTGGTTAAGGAATGTGCTGAGTTACT
This sequence comes from Trifolium repens, assembly GCA_030408175.1. Lineage (NCBI taxonomy): Eukaryota > Viridiplantae > Streptophyta > Magnoliopsida > Fabales > Fabaceae > Trifolium > Trifolium repens. The sequence continues at coordinate 47,825,832 of CP125851.1, forward strand.
TGCAGCAGAAGAAAGAAGAATGCACTAAGATCTATTGTGACAACAGTTCATCTATAAAGCTTTCTAAAAATCCTGTCTTGCATGGGAGGTGTAAGCATATAGATGTTAGATTCCATTTCCTTAGAAATCTCACTAAGGATGGGATTGTTGAAATGGTGCATTGCACTACAGAGAATCAAATTGCTGATATCCTCACAAAACCTTTGAAGCTTGAGTCGTTCTGCAGATTAAGGGAGGGCCTAGGAATAATTGATGTTAGTTGTTTAAATTGAAATGTTTCTGTTGTTGTAAGTTCAATTTAAGGGAGGGTTTGTTAGGAGTTGATTTGCATGATTGTGTAATGGTGTGTGTCTAAGCTCTGGTGTAGTCTGCCTTGCAGGCTCTGGCGCATCCTTGCAGGTTCTGGTGTAGTCTGCCTTGCAGGCTCTGGCGCATCCTTGCAGGCTCTGGTGTAGTGCAGGCTCTGGTGTAGTCTGGCACGCCCTGGCCAGGTCTTGTGGGCGTGTAGCTTATGTCTTTAGCTTAGGCTTGTGTTTTGTTGTATCTCTTGTATCTTGCCTATATAAGGGGCATTACTTGTTGTTAATGAAGAAGTGAGAATACCATTTTTCCTTTACACTCCCTCTGTTCTTTGGTTTGTGTGTTTTTGTTGTTGTTGTGGTTTGAATCTAAAATTCCATGTGTTTATTTTAATCCATGCTCCGGTGGTGTTCGCTATTCAGGATGCAAAATAATCTAATGTTCGCTTTCTGGACAACTAACATTTTAAGTTTTCACCATCCGAAAAGCAACCACGGTGACAAAAAAATTCTTCGTAAATTCCGATGTCGATCCCAATCATGGTGACAAAATCACACCGGTAAAACCAATATAAGATATCATACCAAGATCTTATTTTTTACTGGCACGACATCAGGGAACATAGAGAAGATTTTTTACTGGCACGAAAGCATCGGAATATGTCTAAGGGCAATAAAGTAATTAATGCGTCATCATTAGTTAACCACGGATATTCATTCATTCATTCAAGGGTGTCTTATCTTTTCCAACAAAATCCTTTAAATTGAAAACTGATAAAAGTTCACTCCTTCAGTTCAATTCAGACCAAACTTCTCTACCCCTTTTGGTAATGGCGCACTCTTTGAGTTTTGCTCCTATTTGTTCCTTGAAATCATCAAACACACCTGGTATTGTTTTTGTTTGTGTGTGTGTGTTTGTGTTTTCTTATCTTTGTTGGTCTTTTTTAGAAAGCTTATGTATTGAGTGAGAATTTGTTTTACTTTTCATAGGTGCTCTTTGTTAAATCTAGTAATTCAAACTACTTTGTAACTACTTTTGTGATATGTTTCAAGTTAGTTAGGTAGTTAGCACCAGAAAAAGTTAGTTAGTTAGTTAGTTTGCTTGTGTTACAAGTTAAGTGTAGCAAGTATTAGTGATTGTAAATATAGTTTTTCTTTTACCCCTTGGTGGATGAATAAAATTAGCTTGCTTTTCTTATTCATTCATAGAGATTGTTCATCTTGCTTGTGTAACAAGTTTCATCTTGTTTGTGTTAGTTTTCTAAGTCTTTTGCTGCACAAGTGTTCTAACAAGCTCTTATCGGTAATTCGGTTGCCCGAAAGGCTTTTTCGATTAAGGAAGTTGGTCTGAATTCTAAAGTTGGAAACTTTCAGTCTTTGGAAGTTAAGGTGAGATTGATTTTAGTATCCCAATTTACAAATAAGATATTGTTCATTCTCTTATGTGAAAATTGCTGGCAAGAACAAACACGTCAGTCTTTTATGATTTTCTGTGATATGTAGTAGTTCATAAGCTGGAATTTATGGTATTGGTAGCAATGACATTGATTAATGTTTGGATATTTATTGCCTAATGGTGAGTGGAATAAGATGGAATGGATGAAATGGAATAGAGTGAATTTGCAAAAATCATTCCTTTTTGTAGAAATTTTTTGTTATAATGAAAATGAAAAGTGAAAAACGAGACTTGGATCTGTTTGGATGGGCTTATTTGAGTTTATTTACTATATAAGCACTTGTGAGACTATTTAGGAGAGCTCATAGAAACAACTCATGGCATGTCAACAAGCTATTTTTAGCTAGCTTATTTCTACAAGCTCTCTCGAAAAACTTATGAAAAATAGTTTTATTTTGTTTTATCTTTTGTTATAGAAACTGATTATACATAAGCACTTAATTCAGCTGTATCCAAACAGAACCTTATGTCTGCTGGATTCCATCATGTCTTAAATGTAGTAATTAGTTTCTACTATTGTGGTTAACAATGGGAGTCTTGATGATGCAACGGTTAGAGTTGGTGTTGTGTGTGTACAATAGTTCTGCAATAGCTTTGACCTTTTTATTATACTTGTCATAGCTGCATATATCACGAATCAGTCTTTGATTTTGATTTAATACCGGCTACGGGAGATAGTAGTCCAGCCACAAAATCAAGAACCCTTTTTTGTCCTGATTGTGATGGAAATGGCAAGTGAAATTGTAAATTTCAACTTTTTTTTTTTTTTTTATTACAATTTCAACTTCTTTTTTGTTATGTTTATACTTGGTAGTTTTTATTCTTTATTCAAAGACGACTTTAAATTAACGAGCACCATTTGGGTCCCACAAGACTCGAGGGATTAATCTCTGCAGTTACGCACAGAGGATACCTGGTTTACGCCAAAAGAAAAGATGGCTTTAAATTAACGAGCACCATAGTGTGATATCATATATAGCAGATATTTTACCAAATAGAATGTATCACCTTAAACAATATGGTCTAACAATAAGCTTCTTTGTTAGTTGCTCAACTTTTAGTTTCATTCTCCGCAAGATAAGCGAATAGTCCGAAGATTTTTTCTGCATCTTTTCAGCTAGTTATTGTTGTTGATGATTCTCTAGTCTCTACCAGGCTTGCATAAACATCATCAGCATTCAATTCATGGAGCTGATATCTTTTTGCTGAACTTCCAGGGGCAATAGCATGTACTCAATGCCAAGGCGGCGGAGTTAATTTGATAGATCACTACAATGGACGATTTAAAGCTGGTGGATTATGCAGGTAACTGTTCTGTTACCATGCGACTGTGCTATGTTGTTGCTTGTATGATATATTAGTATAATCCCTTTGCAACATGTATCATGTATGTATGTCTATATAACTAACTACTCAACTTGAACTCAACTTGGTCTTACAGACTGAGTTATCTTCACTCTCAGAAGATTTTCCACAGAGATGTGAAGACAGAGAACATGCTGTTAGATAAGACTTGCACATTAAAAGAATTTTAGTATGCCTAGCCCCGAGTTCTTCAATGGGAGACATATTGTTGTGATATGCCATATCCTGATCTAAGTTTCTCATAAATTACTTCGGCTGTCGTTCGCCAGGTATATTTGCTACTCCATTTTTGTTTCGTTGTCTCATTTAAGCATATACATAATTGTCACCGGTGGATCCAGTGTCAGTGAATCCATTATAACTACATTATTATTTTCTGTTGGAATTTAGAATTTGAGACCAGAAATACCAGATGCTGCCCAAGTTCTCTTGCAAACATAATGAGGAAATGCTGGGATGCCAGTCTTGATAAGCGGCCAGAGATGGACGAGGTTGTTTCCATGCTGGAGGCCATCGACACATCCAGAGGTGGAGGTATGATCCCTATTGATCAGCAGCAGGGTTGTTTTTGCTTTCGCAAGCATTGAGGGCCTTGAAATTTCATTCTTTAGTCGACATTAAACAATTTGGTTTTAGTGGTTTTTCACTATTTGAAGAATCAAATTTGTATCTATATTGAAAATACAGAAATTGGATACTGTACAAAAATTGGTTTTAAAGGTTAAATATTTATGTTTCATTGTTCCTGGTGTTCATAAAAAAGGGCAATAAAACAACAAAGTCAAACTGTATAAATATATACCAACCCGGTGTGGTATGGTTGACAGATAATTAAGTCTTTTAAACATGTGATTAAAAGTTTGATCCTCAACCACAACTCGAAGATGCAACATAAGCTAGTGGCAGCAAAAAGGAAATAGGTTGAAACAAAAAGACCATAAATAACACCTTTCAATATGCAAGTTACTCAACCAGAGAATAATCTACCTCGCATGGTAGATGTTTAAAACACCAATCATAGACAAAGTAATTTGCTTCTTCAGCAGTTGGAAGTGTAATGCATTTTTTCAATTTTTTATCATCCCCTGAAAACACTCTACATACGGTAGATGATAGACTTGTGACATACACAGAGTTGCTCTCATATCCCCACCTATTTGGATTGCTCAATGCATAACAATCAGTCTTAAACTGATCCAAAGCACATAATAATGCAATGTCGCCCAAAGTTTCCATTTTGACATAACTCATAGTGGAGAAGTCTATCTTGTACACATTCCTTAATTCACTGGGAGTTAAATCAGCCACTAAAAGTTGCTCATCACTATTAACCAATTTAATTTCCACGTTATCTACATCGGGAGTATTCTTCAATTTTAGAAATTTAATATTTGGAGAATTCAAGCTGAGTACCCCAATGTTGGCCTTGTTTGTGACAACATATATTATATTATGCCAAACCACAAAATGAACAACTGTCTCTCCCTTTTCCACTTTCTTGGAATAAGTAACCCAACCAGAGTTTCGAGAATGATAGACACGGAGACCATTGTAAAAAAAGCTTAAAACCACCAAAACAAATTCATCAGAGCATTTACTAAAAGCAAGCAACGCATCGTTAGCAATAGTAGCAGGCACAACTTTGAAGGTGGAGGCATTGATTACCTTCTTTATACGTGTAAATGGATTGATTAGTAGAAATGAATTATTGGTCCCTACCTTGATAAAATATCCACCAGAAGACGCAACATAGGAAGTTTTCAAGAAGCACATCTTGAAGCGAAAAACTTTTTTGTCATGCATGCTAATTAAGGATAATGAATCCCTAGTACCAACATCATACAAAATTCGAAGAAGTAATGGTTCTTGGTATGCCAAGAAATTTCTCAAGTAAATTTTATGAAAAGCCCTCCAATTCTTGCACACACCGGAAAAGTGAAAGAGATCTTCAAAATCTAGTTTTTTGGAAATGATATCAAGCACATCCCAAGGAAGTTCAAAATTCACTTCTATGTTCTTCAACTTTTTTCCTTTGACCCCAGTCATCTCAGGATTGTGAAGTTGAAATGGAAGTGTGGTTTGATATTTCTTTGGCAGGAGGCTGTGGAGATACAAAATCAAATTGGTATTTCCTCTACACAATCCTTGCACACTTGCTCTGACACCTCTTTCATCAATCCTTCCAGCCTTGAAATTCCTTAATAGTTGTAAAAACTCACCAATTACATAATTGTCGAGTTGTGGAGAAGACACGTCTTTTCGAGAGATCTTCGTCTTGATTTTGGATATCTTCTTCATCTTTGGTACAATAATGGAAACTATACAAGTTACAGGTCCTGATGCAAAAACAAACTATAGTTGTTGAATTTGTGGTATTTAATGAAAGAACAGGAGAAAACAATAAGAAATAAAAATATTATCGATAATGAACTAAATACAATATTTATGATACTATCTTGGTATTTATAAGCAATTGAATATATTTAAATCTAAACTAAATTCCTTAACGATAGGACTTAGAATAAACAAACCTAATAATAGAAATATTTTCTCAACAAACTATGACATAAAACTTGTGCATATCTTAAGAGATATTTTCTATTCTAACAATAGTAACATAGAAGAGAAAATAAACCAGATCTCTAGAACCAACACCTGCTAACTACACTTGGTATTTCCAATTCAAAGTAATTAATGAAAGCAAATGATACAGCATACAATTGGTTTTGGAGGATGCCGGATTTGATTGCACAGTTGATGAGATTACATGAACCCTAATTCATAAACTGCCGATGAAAGAGAAGGGAAACTTTTATTGAACAACTAGTTCTATTTTATCATCAAATCTATTTTACATATTTATTCAATTTACCTTTGTCCGGCCCATGAGCCAGCGGCAATTTATCTTTGTCCGGCCCACAAGCATGCGGCAACTTACCTTTGGATTGAACAAAACTTGTTCACACAATGAAGTCCTGAAACCACTCAAGGATCCAATCTTTTCCCTCCCTGAAATTTGGATTGAACAACCAACCACATTAAAGTTCCATAATTAATATCAAACTAAAGGGTATGAAATCATTGTGAAATCATTGTGAAAATATCATCAACTTTTTTCAAAAGGGTGAATTATTTTTTGACTTAAATCAATACAGAACATCTATGAGTGGAAATTACATGCAAACTTGCTTACTTTGGGAGGGAAGAAACCGGTGTACGGACAGTAAAGTAATTGCCATTTGTTTCTGATTCACAAAATCCTTGTCCTTGTTTTCTGTGGTAGAATAAGAATGATATTACGGTTATGCTCACTATTTTGTGATGTCATTGGAATATGTCTAAGGGCAATAAAGTAATTAAAGCGTGATCATTACTTAACCACGGATTCATTCATTCAAGGGTCTTATCTTTTCTACAAAAAAAATCCTTTAAATTGAAAACTGATAAGAGTTCACTCTTTTAGTTCAATTCAGACCAAGCTCTTCACCTCCCTTTTTGATAATGGCGCATTCTTTGAGTTTTGCTCCTCTTTGTTCCTTGAAATCATCAAACACACCTGGTATTATTAACACTTTTTGTTTGTGTGTGTATATGTTTTCCTATTCAGACAAAGCTTATGTATTGAATGAGAATTTGTTTTACTTTTCATAGGTGCTCTTATCGGTAATTCGGTTGCCCGAAAGGCTTTTTCGATTAAGGAAGTTGGTCTGAATTCTAAAGTTGGAAACTTTCAGTCTTTGGAAGTTAAGGTGAGATTCATTTTAGTATCCCAATTTATAAAAATGATATTTTTTTGTTCATTCTCTTATGTAAAAATTGCTGTCTAGAACAAAAACATGGGTCTTTTATGGTTTTCTGTGATATGTAGTTCATAAGCTGGAATTTATGGTATTGGTAGCAATCACATTGATTAATGTTTTGTTCTAGTAAAGGATAAGTTTGGATATTTATTGAAAGGGAATGAAATGGAATAGAGTGAATTTGCAAATATCATTCATTCCTTTTTCTAGATATTTTTATAATGAAAATGAAAAAGGAAAAATGAGACTTGGGTCCTGTTTGGATGGGATTATTTGAGTTTATTTACTGCATAAGCACTTGTGAGACTATTTCGGAGACCTCATCATAGAAACAACTCCTGGCATGTCAGTAAGCTATTTTTAGCTAATTAGCTTATTTCTATAAGTTCTCTCGAATAACTTATGAAAATAGTTTGATTTTATTTTATCCTTTGTTATAGAAACTGATTATAAATAAGCACTTAATTAAGCTGTATCCAAACAGAATCCTATGTCTCCTAGATTCCATCATGTCTTAAATGTAGTAATAAGTTTCTACTATTGTGGTTAACAATGGAAGGGGGAGTCTTGATGACGCAACGGTTAGAGTTGGTGTCGTGTGTGTACAATAGTTCCGCAATAGCTTTGACCTTTTTATTATACTTGTCATAGCTGCATATATCGCGAATCAGTCTTTGATTTTGATTTAATACAGGCTACCGGAGATAGTAGTCCAGCCACAAAATCAAGAACCCTTTTTTGTCCTGATTGTGATGGAAATGGTAAGTGAAATTGTAAATTTCAACTTCTTGTTATGTTTATACTTGGTAGTTTTTATTCTTTATTCAAAGACAACTTTAAATTAACGAGCACCTTTTGGGTCCCACAAGACTCGAGGGATCAATTTCTGCAGTTAAGCACAGAGGATGCCTAGTTTACGCCAAAAGAAAAGATGGCTTTAAATTAACGAGCACCATTGTGTGATATCATATGTAGCACTCCGTTTCCTATTTGAGTTTAGCAGATATTTTACCAAATAGAATGTATCACCTTAAACAATATGGTGTAACAATAAGCTTCTTCTTTGTTAGTTGCCCAACCTTTAGTTTCATTTACCGCGAGATAAGCTAATAGTACGAAGATTTTTTCTGCGTCTTTTCAGTTAGTTATTGTTGTCAATGATTCTCTAGTCTCTACCATCCATGCATAAACATTATCAGCATTCAATTCACAGAGCTGATATCTTTTTGCTGAACTTCCAGGTGCAATAGCATGTAGTCAATGCCAAGGCGGCGGAGTTAATTTGATAGATCACTACAATGGACGATTTAAAGCTGGTGGATTATGCTGGTTATGCAGGTACCTGTTACCATGTGACTGTGCTATGTTGTGGCTTGTATGATATATTAGTATAATCCCTTTGCAACATGTAAGTATGTTTGTTTGTTCTGATCATATGTATGTATGTTTGTTTCAGGGGTAAAAAAGATATTTTGTGTGGAAGCTGTAATGGAGCTGGTTTTATGGGTGGATTCATGAACACAAATGATGAATAGAAGAAGATTTGGTAGATTGAAGAATCATGAGGATTGTCTTTAGAGGTGAACAAAGAGAAAAGGAAGTGGAAATCCACATGTTCATGTTTGTTAGTCTTTTTTTGTATTAATGTGTATTTATTTATGTATTCTGCTATATTGTGGCAAGAGATTTTGTCTGAATTTATAACTTTTTTTGGACTGGACTTGAATTTATAATTGTTCTTGAATTTATATTTATGTATACCTATTACGTCCTATATTTAGTTTGATTTATTTATATTTTTGAAAAAATATATTTTGTTTGATTGTATTAAGCATTTGTTCAACTAATGGTCGAACAAAATAAAGCATAAAAGGATGAAAATATTAAAATATTCCCCGTTATTTTTTGGTAAACCAAAGTATCATTTGCACATAATTGCGGAGAACTTGTTTTCTTTAACTATCCCATTAAGCTATCCTCCCCCTTATTTTTTGTTTCAAGTTATCTTTGTAGATTCATGAAAATAAAATGATAGAAAATAACATTTCTATATTTGTTACAAATTTATTAAATTTTGTTCTTAGGTACTTGGAAAAGGAAAAGCTTTTCCAAAGAAAATGATGAATTTTTTTTTTTCCACAAAGATGAGAATGAACTCACATTTTCCACAAAGATGAGAATAATCTCACATCGATTAATTTTCTTAGTGTGTGTTTGATATCACGGTAGGTATGTTAGAATAACGGTGACTCTGATCCACCGTGATACTAAACATATGATTATTATAAAAGTCATGGAAAAAATGTAAAAATAACCAAACATTTTTTTTAAAAAAAACTTATAAATAAAATTTTCATCCCTAGCTCAACTGGCAGAAAATGCCGAAATTGTTAGGCCGGACATCCATAACCAGAGTTCGATCTCTAGTCACTCCACTTTGTGTGTGTGTGAATTTATGATGGCTTTGCCATTTCATCTATGTACAAAAAAATAAAATAAAATTTTCATCCTTATATTTCCAAAAATAAACTTAGTAATTTGATGAGGTAAAGTAATTTGCATAAGCTCAAAGTTCTAATTTTTTTTTTTTTAAAAAAATGTTAGCATGTGCTTGCAGTTGATTTGAAAGATTTCTTAATTGAAATGCAAAGTATCACTGTATCAGTAATGGTATGAAATGATATATTATATGTTGTCAAAAGTCATAAAACGTTTCATATAAGTAACAACGAGAATGTGTAACAACAAGTCGCTTTGGCCGAGTGGTTAAGGCGTGTGCCTGCTAAGTACATGGGGTTTCCCCGCGAGAGTTCGAATCTCTCAGGCGACGAATAATTTTTTAATTTTATTTCTTAACATATTTAATTATTTTCATATGCTTTTATTTTGTTGATTTACAAATAATTCGGTTCTCTGTTTATTGGATTGAAATTTGTATTCTCTTTTCTTACTTGGAAATGAAATTTGTTCTTGCATGTTTGGTGAATCATGGTGTTAATTTGTGCCCATGCATTGTGCTTAAATTATGTAATTTTTAGGGTTCATGCATTGTGTTTTGTGAGATTAATTTGATATTGTGCAAGTGCAATGATAGTTAAATTAAATTATAATTTAATTAAGGTTGTGCAATGATTGTTTGGTACATGCTATGCTAGTGTTGTATGTTTGGTTCTACTTTTTGATTTTAACATGTTTGGTTTCTCTAGAGATTTAATTCAAGAATTAATTTTACTTGAAGCTAGAAATGGTAACTTCTACTTCTAAAATTGATTTTTTCACTCATATTTATTGTTCAAATCACTTATATAAAAATGTATTCAAACATAAATAAACCACTTTACCTTGAACTAAGTTTTAATCAGAATCAATATTTCATAATCGATTCTGATGAAGATTAGTATCTAAATGGAACAAACATTCTCATTTCAAGACCAAATTTCAATTATTTATTATGCTGTTGTTTACTTTAATCAATTATTTACTGTTTTATGCTTATGAAGTACTAGTAGCATATTTATTAGCCTTTTCTAGATTTTCCATGCCAAAATCAATTAAATTTTGAGCACACTTTTCTAATCTCTCCATCAGTACCAGTCTTCACATCTACACTACTCAACTTAATCATAGCCTTTGGAAATTCAAAATCAAATCTAAACCCCAATAGCCCTCTAAAATTTCCACCATAATTTTGTACCACCCTTCTTGTAGCAGAATCTTCCCACAGCCTTTGATCCGACTCTAGAATCCCGTTACCATCGCGTACATTTTTGAAGAAACTCACATCAAATTTGGCTGGACTATCTTTGTCCAAAGCCACCTTTCTCAAGCCATCGCCATTCTTTGGACATAGTACTTGAAGTTGGGATAAGAAAGCTTGGTTTATAGTAGGATCAGCATTGCCGGTGGTTGTGAAATTGTATAGACGATAACTAAAGAATCTGCAATCTGTTTGTCCTATGGTATGTGCACCTTAACACAAATCAAGAGTTTATGTCATTTCATAAATAAGTATAAATCAAATACTTGGAACATATGATATTGACATGTCTAAAAAAATTGAAGAATTGTTGAAAAATAGAGACAGGTTTTATTTTTTCGTCGTTGATTCATTTTTGTTTGTAGATTAAATGTTGTGAAAGAAAGCATACCAAGTAAGGTAACAAGGTCATGATCATTTAGACCTTTGGCAGCAAATTTTTGTTTGTGGACAGAAACAGGTTCAAGTGGAGAAGGTAAGTTTGTGGCTTGAGATGATAATGAAATCCTTCCATCTCTTCTTCCTGTGGATACTGACCAACTAGGGCCATCACTCTGTCATGTTAACAAATCATAAGTGTTAGTTTTACATGGTTGTGTTGTGCGTGTGCGCATGCGCGTGTGGTAGAGTGAGTTTGAGTAAGTTTTTAGATTCCTTTAATACCAAATCGACGGCATCACGAGCTGCCAATGCTAGAATGTCAGCACATGAGACTACTCCAGGGCATATGGCTTCTATTTGTGATTTTGCATTATCTATCACTTCAAAACCTCTTAGACCAAGGTTTGTCAATGCATTCCTCTCTGCAGAGAAGCCTGCAATCAATATGGATCCATCGCAGCCCTGTGGATGTGGAAGAGATATTGTCAAATGACTATATTTGTATATCAAAGTAAATGAGACAATGATACTGACATGTACATAGACATCTTAATGTTGAGATTTCACTACTCTAAAGCTAGTGTGCAAGTGCAAAGTTGACAAATTATAAAATATAGTTAATTAGAAATTCAGCAGAATAGTTTTCACTTTCAGTAATCTCATAATTTACCTATGTAAACTTATTTTACCACAGCTTGAACTATTAATTATTTTCAACTAACACTAACAGGTTTGGTTCTTTCTAAAGAACTTCGTAGCGAAACTCACGCACATACACTAAAAGTGTTGAGAATTGCAGGTACAGACCTGCTCCCAAGCATATCAAAAGTCGCGTCAGCCTTTTACCATGTGAGTTATACTTACATGACACATGTACAGCTTCTTAAATAATCTTTGTACAAGAAAAATTATATATAACATGGTTTTATATAAGGAGGGTGATTTAGCTTACTTTCTTTTTTTAACAAAATGATTTAGCTTACTTGCACAAAGCAATCATGGAAATGAAGCCTGAGTAGGGCAGGAGCAATGGTTGGATCTTTGTTGAAGTAAGATACAACTGTGGACCGTACGATGGACTCAGCTGTTGGACATGTAGTTGAATAAAACCCACTTTTCAGTTGGGCTTTAACTGCCAAAGCCATCATCAAAATCACTAGGAAGCCCAATTTCATAATCATTTTGTACTAACACAATGAAAACAGGAACAGGTATCCTTTTGGACACAACTTCACACTTGGTTACTGTCAAAAAAAAAAAAAAAAGCTTCACACTTGGTTATTATGGTTCTATCACTCCCTTGCTTGCAGAGCATTTGTATCATTGATTGTCACTTATATATAATGGTTTGTCACTAGGAAAATGTGGATATCACACTCACACTATATGCTTTGAGCTTTTCTAAATTATTTCATTCTGAAAGTGGATTATAAGGTATTGGCCAGTTAGCCAAATACATGCTCTTCAAGTGGAGATATATGTGGATAAATTAAAAAAAATATTCTTCAACATCATTTTTTGATGTCAAATATATTATTAGTAAATTTTATTGTTTTTATGTGTACTTTTGAAATGTGTGCAAGTTATCGAGATAAAAAAATAGATGTTACATGTATATATTTTGATGTTCAAATAACACAACAGTAGATTAAAATATACTTTACCATTTTATGTTTTTCTTAAGTTCACATTAGAGATTCGAACTGCAAGGTACTGTACTATTTTCCAATCCATCAATCTCATTTCATCTGTGATGCATCTGCTTTATTCCTCAACGCGTTTCTGCTTTTTCTACTTCATATATTTGCCCTTAATGCTCATCTTTTTTCTTTATAAGTCTTTACTTTGTTTTGGTTTTGTTCACACTAGTAGTTGGTTTATGTATTTAAGTGATATTTTTTAGGTATTGATCACTTTAAACAAAAAATGGCAAATGGAGCATCAAATTAAAGTGGATTAACTGTCAAGCACTAGGAGGAAAAAACTAATAGTTGAATAACAATCAGATAATCACTATTAATAGTTGAATCAAGTCATATATCGCTTCTTATGCTTCCAAATTTCCACTCTTAATGGTAAATAATTACAGGTGACAGATTTAACCAGTTAAAAATATGGCCAAGTATATACAAAATTATGTATATTTACTATGCTACTGTTCAATACAATAACAGTGAATTTTATTTACTGTTTTATGCTTATGAATGAAGTAGCATAATTTTTTAGCCTTTTTGATAGTATACATCTGAAACTATTCAACAATACAAGAATGAGAGAGTCAATGTGAATGACCATGGGTCTATTCTAGCTAAAGCTATAGCACTGAAGTTGTAAGTGTCAAAGAAATTTCTGTTTTCCCCCCGCCCCACACGGTTTATGGAGAGGAAACATTATCTTTTTTCTTGATTTTCCCCTGATTGATGGTGTACATTAATCAGTGAGCACAACATGTGAACCACTTGTTAATTGTTATTATTCATCATGGTGTAAATTAGCAGAACCAATTAGTTTTGTTCATGTTTCAGTCAAATTGAAATTATCAGAAAATACTAAAGATCTGCACCTAAATTGTAAATTTATTGACATTTATACGGGGAAGAGGAATAACTACATGTTTTTGGCTTACTACCTTTATTTTTGCGCTACACGACATAGAGACAACCTTAACAAATGAATGAAAAGAAAAAATACATAACATGACACAAATAAACAAACTGAAAGCCACATGAGGAATAGCTGCAACATGTTCTTCAGGCAGAATTGGGAACTGGACAAGGAGGAATTGCTATATCAGTAACTTCCTCTAACATCAACACCAGTACACCACACCCTTCATTGTTGGCCTGATAAAAGGGTCATCTTGGATTCACCAAAGTGCCGCCTTAACCATGTTTTCCAAGACATTGTTATCAATGGCTTCCCAAGGAATAAGAAGCTTATTTACCTCTCCTGCAACAAGGCACTTATAAGCCCAACCAGAGAAAAGAATCTCCTCAGGTTCCAACACATTAACATCTAAGTTTCTTTTGCAACACAAAATTTCCAACAGCATTAATCCAAAGCTATAAACATCTGCCTTCAATGATATTGGCACAGTCTTTGCTCCATTCCAGTCTGGTGCATTGCTGGGCGCAATTATGTGATCTAGGTGGAAAGAAGAGGTTTGAAAAGCACTGGGACGCAACACGTGGTGCAATGCGCTGACACTTGCTCTGCAGTTTTATTCAAACATCTTTGGTCTGCCCAAATTGCTCTCCATCTGAGAAGACTTGTATAGACTTGCTTTTACGAGTTCCTCCATTTTTCTTGCAAGTTGGACTTCAACAAATTATTTCAGAACTTCAAAATTCATTAAATATTTTTAGTAATTTTCTGTTACTTTCAGACTATAAAACTAATCCTAATAATCAATCTATCAAGCTGAAAATCATGAAAGAACAAAACACTACGAGAACATTTCTAGTGCCACGACTATTACAATAAGAGGATTCTACTCCACTAAATTTATCTGAAAACAAAACTAAAGAAACAAAATAAACAAAAAAAACTAATATAGAAATTTACATGAAATGAAGAGTAATCAATGTCAAAAGGACATTTTTCTAAAGCTAATCGCAAGAACACAACCTGTACAACAATTCAAGACACAAATGAATATCTGAAAGTGCATGTAATAATTAAATCATACAAGAAAATACTAAATAAATAATATTCAATATTGCATCATTACGTGACTTCCATGAGTGGCAAGCACAAAAGCTAAGCTACCTTTTAATACAGTACACAGCCTGAACAACAAATTCAAGAAAAAAATGAAACTGCAGGAGCAGGAGCACAAATAATAAATCGCCAAAGCAACACATAATATATTCCCTATAAGACTATTCAAGCAAGCGTGCCGGAGAGGGAGGAACTGGAATATCTTTCAAACCTTCTAGCATCAAGATTACATTCTTCATTACAGGGCGGAGAGATTGATGATCTTGCACACACCACAACCCGACTTTCACCATTCTTTGCAATATCTTCCAATCCACATCTTTTTCATCATTTGTGATTAACTTGTTTAATTGCCGCGATGCAAAACATTGATATACCCAGTTGGAAAGAACGATTTCATCAGCCGAGGAAATATTATTCATCTCTATACTTCTTCTGCAGAAAATAATCTCCAATAGTACCACCCCAAAACTATAAATGTCGGCTTTTACTGATACTGATGCATCCTCCTTCTGCAATTCCGGTGCCAAGTACCTGCTTGCGCCATCATCTCCTATTTTGGTTATTGAATGGCCCCTCTTTAATAACCGTGCCAATCCAAAATCAGATATTTTTGCAGTCCATGATTCATCCATAAGTATATTTCGAGGATTTATATTGCAATGGAGGATTTGAACTTCACACTCTTCGTGTAGATACAGTAGTCCTCTAGCCCCGTCCAGTGCAAGTTTCAATCTATCTTTCCAAGATAGTCTCATTTCTCCTTCAAAGAGGAGATTTGCAAGAGACCTTTTGCTGACAAATTCATAAACAAGGAGCTTCTCGGATCCTTCTATGCAGAAACCAATAAGCTTAACCAAATTTCTATGATGAGTTCGAGCAATGGTAGTAATTTCAGCTTGGAATTCTCTCTCCCCTTCATCAGCAATTTTCTCCTCCAGTCTCTTCACAGCAATACTTCTGTTATTGTGGCCTATTTTACCTTTATAAACAGCTCCAAATGATCCTCTTCCTATCTCTTCTGAAAATTCCCCGGTTGATTTTGCAAGTTCATCAAAAGAAAACGAACGCAAGGTACATTTTCTGTAAATTCAAGTTTTTTACTTTCAGACAACGCGTCTATTAACTTGACGCCTACAAGTGGAGAAAATGGACACTGCAAAGATCAAACAAATCAATGAAACGACACCCAAAGCAGGAGATAAGATCATTATTTGATTTCTCTTGTTGTCAACAACAATAATGGCAATTGTTGAAGAAGGAATCTTTAACAGGGCCACAGACATGGTGGAAGAATCATTTTGAACCCTGCCATAAATAAGTGGAATCCTATATTTATTTCAGCTTCAGTTCGTATATACTGCACCCCTGCAAGCACAGTCATGTTGGCAAACCTTCTCACAAGTTTCCATCTTCAACATGGGTATAACAGAATATGGAATATCACCCCAAGACATATTCTTAAAGTGAGTAAAATTATACAACAACGTTCGATCTTTCTTTCTTTCACAATCATCTTAGCTAAGCATTTGTACACAGTCCATAGGCATGTTTGGCCTGCTTTTAGTCTTGGTAGGGATGAAACCGGGATAACACTCGCAGACAGCATCACCACTCATGTTGGAGGAGCAATAACTGTTCAACCCACAAACTCCCTTCACTAGACATGTATCATTAAGTGCTTGCCACAACATAACCACACGAGAGCTATTGTTGCCTTGCTCAAAGTGAAATTGGTGCTCATACAACCTCAAGATTCCATCTACGTCAAGTGTTGCACGGTAGAATTAGAGGAGCAGACCTTTCCATTTTGAAGGAGCAGACCTTGCTTTGTCAAATCCAACATAGAATTAGAGGAGACTGCTGGATCATCACGGTTAGCAGTCCAAACAACAGTGGTTGTGTTTTCAGATGGAATAACCAACCATATTCCAACAGCAAAGCCACCACCTTTTGGGTAAAACCCGAAAGCAAAATGACCAGAACTTGATGGCCATGAAGAATTTTTGCCTTCAGGAGAGAGCCATGACCCCAAAGGAATGATACTGGAGTTATATTTTGCAGTTGCAGCACGTGTGCTGGCTTCTGTTCCCTTTCTCCACTTTCTTTCAAGAAAACCAAACCATCTCCAAGTAAGTACTTACTTGTAAGCTGTAACAATAACTACCTCATACCTACTATACTCTCCAATCATTTTGTTTAGTACCACAATTTTAACTCATGTCAATATATTTTCACAAAATTACAATTTTTTACAGTTTTTATTTACATTTTGTATATAATTGGAGCTTTTTAATCCTACGTTCCTACCCATGTTCTCCGATTGATTTACTTTCTAGTAGTTATTCAGGTTCATAGTGTAATTGTTTGCTATAGTGTTTTTCTTGTTTGGATTCAGTCCTACAAATTCAAAAACAGTTGTTTTAGGTCCCTGAAGTTGCCTTATTAGGCCACGTAGTTTTCAGTGTTTATTACCGGTGTCTAGTTTTGAGTGTTTATGTTAGTGCTTCATAGGATAAATTTGTGATGTCTATTTGTTTGGTTTCATTAAGATAAGTTTAGGTGAAATATAAAGGTTTCTAAGTTTATTGATTTTAATAGTATGTAGCATGAGTAAGGATCCAGTTCGTGAGTGGATTCTTTCTGAAGGGAAAACTTCAAAGATAACCAAAATTAGTCCAGTTGGTGGTGGTTGTATCAATTTCGTGAATCGCTATGACACAGTGTACTATGAACTGTGAAACATGCATTATTTTCAGTTGAGGTTCATTTGGACTTGTTGCATTATTTTCAATCATCTTTATACATATGACAAGCTTTATGCTGCTGAAAGTTGAAACTCTATATCAGGAGTATTGGACCATCAATGTTTGAGGCAGAGGCTCTTGGTTTAGGAGCTATGTATGAAACCGAGACCATCCGTGTGCCTAAGCCATACAAGGTGAGAAGATTTAACATTCTACGAATCACAAACATGCAATGATCAAATGTTACAACATGTGTTGGTCTCATGTCTGTGTCGGTCACCAATAAGTGGTTGACATAAGACACACCTTTGGTATGATTATGAAGTGACGGTGTAGTGAATTGTGAAGGAATTAGGATACTGTTTTTGCTAGTTGAAGAGAAATTGAGGTAACTTGTTGCTAGGATTTGTAGGTTGGACCGTTACCGACAGGTGGTTCTTTCATCATATGGAATTCATCGAATTTGGTGGATCTAGAGGCGATCAAGTGAGTTTCATGCAAAGTACTTCTAATTACAAAATCTTGTGCACCTTAATAGTAATTTCTTGTTTGGCAGACAGTTCTAGGGAGGAAGCTTGCTGAAATGCATACAGCCGGGAAATCTAGTAAAGGCTTTGGTTTCGACGTTGAGAACACCATTGGCAGGTATGCTACAACTTGACCATGAAATGTATCAATTTTGTTGTAATTGTTATCATTTATCATGTTAGGAAGGTTTTTGTAGTTTGCACTTATATGATCTACATTTTTCTGTAGCACACTACAGATAAATACTTGGTCATCAGATTGGATTAAATTTTACGGAGAGCATAGATTAGGTTACCAGTTGCAGCTCGCATTAGATCAATATAGTGACAGAACCATTTTTGAAAAAGGTAATTTTGTTCCAATACATTACTACTACTGTTTTCACATTGCATTCCAATTCTTCACAAATACTGGCTTGGTTGTTGTAATGTTCTTAGTATACTAGACTCTACTCTAATAAGGCTCGACGATTTATATCCGAATGAGTTTTTCAACAGGGCAGAGATTGGTGGAAAACATCACGCCGTTGTTTGACAATGTGGTGATAGAACCATGCTTGCTACATGGAGATCTGTGGAGTGGAAACATAAGCTCTGACAAAAATGGAGAGCCTGTTATATTGGATTCAGCATGTTATTGTAAGACAAGCATTTCCAATTTTGCTTGTGTACCGAACGGTAACGTTGAAGTTTATTTTTAAAAAATTTCAAGGGAAAATTTAGATTTTACGGAACTTGTGGGAGTAGGAGTACTTTTCTTTGGGCCTTTAGTGCCCAGAACCAAATCATAACATTTTCAACTGCAAAAGAAAAATGAGGAAGCTCAGAGGTATTATTTACATCTGGTAGTTCGGATTTAAGTAATGTTACCCAACATTACAAATATTATCATCATAGCTCCCTCAAGATTGCACCAGCTGGGAATCGAACCCGGGTCTGTACCGTGGCAGGGTACTATTCTACCACTAGACCACTGGTGCTTGATATCATTATTTATGAAATTATATTAAATAATTGTGTCTAGCTACCTCATCAACATGTTTCTTTTTTTCTTTTTCTTTTTGTCCGTTCGCGGCTATATATTCTTAGTAAGATATCATAATGCAAATCATTCAATAAATAAGTAGTTTTATTTTTAAAAAAATGTCAAGGGAAAATTCGGGTTTTACGAAATTTATGAGAGTAGGAGTACAATTTAAGGAGTAGGAAGTAAATGTTTTCCATAAATGATGGTTGATGGTGATATGTGCCAAGGGTCCTTTTCTCCTTGCCTTTGGTGCTTGGAACCAAACCAGAACATTTTCAATTGCAAAAGAAATAAAAAATAAAAAGGGAACTCAGAGGTATTCTTTTCATCCTATGATTCAAGATTTGTGATGTTTACCCAACACCAAGAATATATTCATCATAGCTCCCACATTACTGCACCAGCCAAGAATCGAATCCGGGTCTGTACCGTGGCAGGGTACTATTCTACCACTAGACCACTAGTCCTTGATGTTATTTGTAACAAATTATATTACATAATTATATACAGTTACCTCATCAATCTGTTAATATTTTTTTCCTTTTGAGCCTGTATAATAGTAAGATATCATTATGCAATAAATAAATTGTTTGATCAGGTTCAATTAGGTTTTGATAATATGGCTTTCTCTTCTATATGATATGCAATCTAAAGTCTCTTGTGAGCTTTCTTAGTTACTTTTCTTTTTGGTAGCCACATCAATGGTACGGTGCGAACTATCCAATGACTAATCTCTATTTGTGGAATTTATTGGCCAGTAGGGTCTCCCCTCCCGACCACCTTTTTTTTTGTCTATCCACAAGGTTCGAAATTGAATCCTTGTTTAAATGATTCGAGTCTAGTTCCCATTGAATCAACATACCATTGGTTCTTATCTACTTTTATGGGCCCTTGAGACAAAACTTGATATTTTATCACACATTCTGGAAAAATGTTATTGAGCTAAGAGTGAGAAGTAGGAAGCAAAGCTCGACTTAGATGCAACCCTAGAAGTATTAGGTGAAAGTAGAAACCCTAGCTTTGGTTGTAATTGGGGTGACCCAAATATTCGAGACTAGAACAATTCATACAGTTATGTAAAGAAAAAATGTCCATAAGGTGTCAACTTAGTGGTAAGAGTTTGGTCTTATAACCTCAAGGAATGAAGTTCCAATATATTGCTTCAGAGACAGTTATATAATAGTCATCGATGTCACTTAAGTTAATAATAAATTTTTTCTACCCCAAAATTAAGAAAAAATTGGACTCATTGTTATGTTGTCTGTTTTGACTTGTTCTATAGATGGACACAATGAGTCAGAATTTGGTATGTCTTGGTGTGCTGGTTTTGGAGGCTCATTCTATAATTCTTATTTGGAGGTAAATATTGACAGCTGATATATGGTACCAAGAATTCATAATTTGATACAATTTAGAATTAGATATTGTGTTAATTGATTTTAATTGTTTATCATCAATTTCATTATGTAATTTTGGATGTTGATAATTTCAAATGATCTCTTCAGACTTCAGGTAATTCCTAAACAGTCAGGCTTTGAGAAAAGGAGACACCTATATATGCTTTATCACTATTTAAATCATTATAATCTCTTTGGCTTTGGATGCAGATCATCTGCCATGCCTATCATTGATGATTATCTAGCTTATTCAAATGAGGCAACATTTCACTGCTTAGTATGTAAAGGCTTATTTATGCTTGACCAATTATCTTCATTTATAGTACGCGAATTCGGTATTAGTGTATGTAATGTAATAGTCACAATTTTAGTAGTTATGCTAGTTATAGCTATGACAGTTATGTGTATACAGTTAGTTGTAACAGTTGTAGTTAGTTACAGTAGATTTAGCGTTAGTTATGCCAGTGTGTACTAGTATGTCATGAGTAAAAGTATTCTGAGAGATTAGACCTTAAATAGTTATTTTACTATTCTAAAAAAGCGTATTCTCACTTTAGGATAAAGCAAGACATTTTAGCTTATGTTTCTTACTGCGAGAGGATTTTGCCAAACGTGTGTTTAACTAGAAGCTACACTGTTTTTCACGATAGGAAACTGCCGGATAGGCAGACTGAAGATGAACCAAACACACTTTTAATTACTTATTGAAATGCAATGAACCCTTTATAGAGAATTCAACGATTGATATTCTATTATCTCAAAACATTATTATTATGCACATAATATTAACTAGAATGCTCCCAAGTTTCCAATACTTAATCACTATAAGCAACAAAAGCTACATAGAACAACTCTATAACACTTTCTAATAGGACACTAATGATGGCGAATCTACACTTTATTTGGTCACAAGGATAGGCTTTCTAGACCATCGACACACTTTGGAGAGACTGTTCTTTTGTATTCATGGATGGTTAGCATTGAGACCCCTGCTTTCCTCAATCACCACTAACATAGGCCACCAGTAGTCAAATACTTCTTCATTGAATGTTGGTTCAAATTGGTTCTACACTGTGAATCGCCTCAGTTGCGGTGGATCAGAAATCTGAACTGGTTTTCTAAAACACCATTTAGCTCCCGTATGTAGTGCTTTTGTTATGGATGGAATGTCATCATCATAAGCAGGAATAACTACAATTGCAACAAATAGTTACTGTCAGTTTACGATTGACCTCATGTCTGGCATATGAGGCTTCAAGAAAATAAAAAACCAAAGATGATCTTAGAACTTACCGAAAAATAGAATATTAGAGCTTTTCATTTTCTCTATGAGCTCGTATATCTCCATGTCTGGCAACTGAGCCTCCACACGAACAAGGTTAATCTCGTTCTTCTTCTCCCCAATCATGGATAATGCCTGGGAAGCTAGTGTAGCATTTACAACTAGTAATGAAAGAATGTCAAGATAAACTTTTTATAAATAAATAAATCCAAAAGAAATACATTATACATCACGAGAGTAAAAATTTCTTAAAATTAAGAAGAAAAGATGGAAGGTTGGAAACAATATCTCAACAGTTTAGCCTCAAGAAGCAAATATAATTTTCATGGCTACGTTGAAACAAGTTATCGGATTATGTGACAAGCTCAAGAGAGGAAGAAACATGCATACATTAAACAAGAAACATTGTTGGCTGACAGAATAGAATCAATGAATATGATCAATTGATCAAAAATTAATCCACATTGAAAAATCATATTGATTCTTAAGATTAGTAGATATATAACAGGCAGCAATATGGAATATCTAAACTTCAAGGTTGCAATGAAATATGATGAAGTTGAGCAGTACATTAGCCACAAATATAAGTATTAAAAATAACTTTTAGCTTCTATAATAAGTGCTAATTACCTGAAAGAAGCAATTTTGATATTAACTGCTAGGCATGATGAGTTACTTAGGATCCACAGCCAACACTTTGATACCGGCTACTAGACATGTCTACTTCCTCGAATCCGCTGGCTGGGGCTCGTCAGACTCCATGTCCATGATAATAGAGTATAATACACAAAATTGAGCCTGTTTGAAAAAAATGTTGAGTGAGAGTCAAAGCATATTGAGCACCTATGATACATACATATATGATTTGAGTATCAGATACAGTGCACACATATCCTTAAGAAATGTAAGATGCACGTTAGATATGTTTATTTCAACTTTGGAATAAAAATCTAACTTCAATAGAATACAGTAATTATGCGGGGAACATCATTGCGCAAATATAATATCAATAGAATACTGTAATTACGCAGTGAATCTGACACATTCATTTTAGTCATATTTCATTCCAAATCAATCAACAAGATTAATTATATGATCTAGAGAACTGCTTAAACATTGATCTTAAGAAAACACGAGGTATGTTAACTATACTCAAAGGAAATCAAACAAACACAAAAAAATTAGAGAAATCACAAACAACAAACAATAATAAGATTGAAAAAATACAATGATACATCAGGGTATTTGATTCCCTTACTAGGGCTTAAGGGAAATGACCGAACAACTGAAGGTGGATCTGCGTAGGGTTTGTGACCTTGACCCTTCAGGTAGAGTATCCTCTTCCAACATAGTCCTTCATCATTCTAATAAAACTTTTAACTTGAGTGCTTTTAGACAATCCAATGATCAGACAATATGCTAGCCAACACCTTGCAGCATTGGATTAGATTGATTGCGACCACTCAGGGTATGTCTACTTCATCTCTCAAGTATTAAATCAACATCCCTGCACAAGGTATAGCATTGAATAGTATCACAAAAAAAAAAAAAAGAGATAAAATATCAACCACGTAAATATACGGACTCACCATTTCAAATCTCCATTCAAATATTCTTTCATTACTAGTTATGAATGCTACACTAGCTTCCGAGGCATTATCCGTTATTGGGGAGAAGAAGAACGAGATCAACCTTGTGCTTGTGGAGGCTCAGTTGCCAGACATGGAAATATATGAGCTCATTGATAAAATGAAAAGCTCAACAATTTCATCTTTTATTATGACCGCTTATGATGATGACATTCCATCCATAACAAAAGCACTACATACAGGAGCTAAATGGTGTTTTAGAAAATCAGTTCAGTGTGGAACCGATTTGAACCAACATTCAGCGAAGAAATATTTGACTAGTGGTTGCCTCTGTCAGAGGTGATTGAGGAAAACTAGATCTCAGATGCCAACCATTGATGAATACAAAAAACAAAGTGACTTTGTTTAGCATTGGGAATTGTGAATTTTTTTTACAGATCTAGAACAACACGGCTGGTGAAGTTGCATGTGGTTTGCGGAAGAGATGAAGAAAATCCATTGGATGGATAAGATCTAAGAGGAACAAAAATGACGCAGAAGAAGGAACAAGATTGCGTCAGATTTGACTAAGGATGGTGTAGAGAAACAAAATAAGAATATAGGAACCCTCTGCTAGTTTTTGTGCTATGTTTGTGAAAGGTGCCAACGGAGGCACTAACCCATTATTAGGGTTTAGTGAAGGAGTCATATATATATTAGTGATTTTAGGTCTACTGTTCTAATAAGGAAAAAGTCCATGAAATGGTATGTGGTTAGTGGCCCATGGTGAGAACTTTTTATTTTCCAATTGAATATTTTTTTCTCAAAAAAGAAAAGTTTCTTAACTTTGTTGCTAATGGCGCATTGGATGGTCGTTTAAAGTGGATAGTTTATGCTAGTCCTCACGAGGAACTTCGTTGAGAATTATGGCGTAATTTTTAAAATATTAGTAGAAGTTTGAGTGATAGTGTTTTTTGTTGACGTAAGTATGAGCGATAGTTGGTTTAGTTGCACGTGACTTTAATGATATTGCCTTTTCCGAAGAGAAGAACAGGGAGCGTCTTCCGGGAAATGTAATATTTGTTTTCTAGACATCATTAATGTTTGTAACTTGATAGATGTGGGTACGGTTAGAGCTCACTTCACTTGGTGAGGTCCTTTATTTAATGGTCAAAACTCATACCCGCATTTTTTAAAGATTGGATAGAGTCTAGTGTAATGATGAATGAAGAATGAAGTTCTTAGAGCAACTCCAGCGGATTGTCCTTCAGTTTCGTCCGCCAGCATGTAGGTTTGATAAAACCGTTGTTCTGCATTGGGAGGGATTCACCAGGCTGTCGTTCTCGTAACTTCAGGAAGCAACCGACCGTGGAAGTGTAATTCAATATATTAATTTTAAAAAAAAGAAGAAAGAATCAACCTTAAAATTAAAACTAAAATTAAATCAACAAAATCTCATTTGTTACTCGGATAAAATAAATCGAAGTGGGTCATATTTATGGTTGATGATGAAATGTCATTGTGGAACCCACTCGAGTAATCGAGGATGAGTTGCACCAATGAAGGTGCTCTTAACTCGTATTGACTTCTTTGATTATTATCTGATCTTAGTTCAACTTAGAGGTATTCATATATCAGATGTCTCGTCCTCGTAAGTTCAACAAAGAGGAAATGTTGTTGCACTAGAAATTTAGAGCACAGTGGATTAAAAATGGAGCTCGCAACACTAGATATTATCATATGAAAACTCTTAATTAATAGAAGACATAAGAACAAAATTGAAGGACAGAGGTTTGTGTATATATCCTAGTATCACTTCTAATTGGTATCAAACCAGCATGATGTCGAGATTGTCTGGTTTATAGTAAGATCAGCATTCCTGGTGATTGTGAAATTGAATAGATAATAACTAAAGAATCTGCAATCTGTATGGCATGTGGTATGTGCACCTTCACACAAATCAATAGTTTAAGTCATAAATCAAATACTAGGAACATATGATATTGATATGTCTACAAAATAATTGAAGTAGTGTTGAAAATTAGAAACAGAAAATTATGATTTTTGTTTTCACTAATTCCATCATTGAATTGGTTGCTTAAAGTAATGACAGGAAAATTAGAGATGGATTTTATTTTTTCATCGTCGATTCAATTTTTTTTATAGGTTAGATGCTGTGAAAGAAAGCATACCAAGTAAGGTAACAAGATCATGATCATTTAGACCTTTTGCAGCAAATTTTTGTCTGTGGACAGAAACAGGTTTAAGTGGAGAAGGTAAATTTGAGGCTTGAGATGATAAAGAAATTCTTTCATCTCTTTTTGCCTGTGGATACTGACCAACTTGGGTCATCACTCTGTCATGTTAAAAAATCACAAGTGTTAATTTTATCATGGTTGTGTTGCATGTGTGCGCGTGCGGTAGAGTTAGTTTGAGTAAGTTTTAAGATTGCTTTAATACCAAATCGACAGTATCCTGAGCCTGCAATCAATATGGATCCATCGCAGCCCTATGCGAGTGGTAGAAAATTGTCAAATGACTTTATATTTGTATATCAAAATAAATGAGAGAATGATAATGTATATACATCTTAATGTTGAGATTTGACTACTTTAAAGCTAGTGTTCAAGTGCAAATCAGACAAATTATACTATATTTTTAGTTAGAAATTCAACAGAATAGATTTTAAAATTTTCATAATTTACCTATGTAAATATGTTTTATTAAAGTCTGAACTATTAATTATTTTTAACTAACAAGTAGTATAGTTCTTGTTTCCTTTTTAAGGAGCCTAACAGCAAAACTCACGCGTGCGTGTGCACACACACTAAGTGTTGAGAAAGGAAGATTGTGGATTCGAACCTGCATTCAAGTATATTTAATGTCCCTGCAGCCTTTTATCATGAGTTATACCTATTGGAGACATGTAGAGGTTCTTAATTATTATTCTTCTGAAGTATATCCTTAAGGAAAATTCAAATTGGTCAAAAACTGAATTCTGGAATCAAGTCATCTATTGATTTTAATAGTTGATTCAGGTCATATATTGCTTCTTATATATGCTTCCAAATTTCCACTCTTACTGGTTAATAGATGATAAATATCTACAAAATTATTTATTTACTATCATACTATGCTACTGTTTAGTGAAGTAATAGTCAATTTTATTTAATGTTTTATGCTTATGAAGTAGCATATTTTTTTTATTGTTCTTGATCATATAAATCTGAAGCTAATCGAGCAATACAAGAGTATCACCATTATTGTGCAAGATGAGAAAAAGACAGTCAATGACATTGCGTCTATTCCAGATAAAGCCGTAGCACTGAAGTTGTAATCATTTATGCAGAGGTAATACTAGAAGTTTGCAAAGGCTGATCCCTTCTAGTGCGTACTCCTTTTGAACCTGAATTCTCAATATTCACAACATCTTTTGCTTCGTGCTAGCACAACCTGAGTTTCCAATATGACAGAAGAAATTGAGCTTTTCAAATGGTTTCTTGCAACACAAGGAATTATACAAAATCTAATAAAGAAGAAGCAAGAGAGAAAAAAATTGGAGAAAATAAGCAGCATGTTTACCTTGGACAGCAAAGAATCATTTCGTTCTACTTCATTAAACACCTTAATCACAATTTCCGTTTCCTTGAAAATACTAGAAACCTATGAAGCAATGACACAAACATTAACACGTCGGCACCTATAAAAATTTGTGAAAATGCAATGTTTAAATGTTTAAAATTTGTGAAAATACTAGAAACCTATGAAGCAAAGACACAAACATTATTGTGCTTTTCTGTATTCCTATCATAATATAGTTATTCCGTTTACCTTTTAACTCTCTCCTTTTAATCAATGAAATTAGCTACTTAGTATATAGAATGCAGTTAGGGAAGTGCAAATTATCATGATACCTAAAGATCTTAGTCTTAATACAAAAAATGGACAATTTTTAAATAAGCTCAAATTTCAAAGTATACTCAAACTCGTTGGTAAAAAGTAGCATATGGTCGAAAAACTTGTTGTCAATATTGAGGATTCAGCTTCAAAAGGAGTACGCACTAGAGGGAATTCAGTGAGCACGAGAACCACTTGTTAATGTTATTATTCTTCATGTGTGGATGACTTGAAGCAATGCATGAGTACTAGCACAAGGTGTACTACCTGAAGGACTATCAGAGGGAGAGTGGATTACCAGAAGGTGTACTAAGCTTTTGTTTAGTTAGCCATTGCTTGCCGATCAAGTTATTCAGTAATTAGTTACATTTACTTTTTCTGTTATTCAGTAATCATTTATTGAAGTAATAATACTCAATCAATATTTGTCAAAAACAAAATATACTCAATCAATTCTTCTAATTTTTCTCTCTTAATTTTCTTTTTGTGTTAACATGTTTAGTTAAATGGAAAAACAAAAATGGCGGATAAAGCCAAAAAAAAAGGAAAAAAAGAAAAGAACTACATATTTTAATGAAAAGGACAACTAAAACCATCAATATTTTTTACTATGTCCTTATTTCAAGAATACTAATCACTCAGTAAAGAGATGCTGGTGGAGGCCATAAATGTTAAAAACTCGTCAACGAATTGGTTATTTAAGCCATATAGATATGAATTAATGTAAGTGGCACATTTCAATATAGATAAGAAATATTGGTACAGCCACCGAAAATCATACTCACTACCAGTCTACCACTTTGAAATCAAATTCAATTAACACATCTTGCAGGTGTTGGAATTGAATAATTATAAGCTGAATGCTGAAATCACAAATTGACATTGAGTTTCATGTTGATCACAAATTGACCCACCACAAGCCGAGCTTCTATTGTAAAATGTGAACCATCGACATTGAGTTTGAGGCGCCCAGGAGGAGGATGAACCCAACTATGCTTCCGATGTTCAGTGTTGATTTCTCTTGATGCCTTGGGCTATTGCACTTAAGCCACAATAACATGATAGTTTGTTGAATTCGAGAACATCTCTCTCATATCATATCCATGAGAAAATATTAGCATGTTTCCGTCCTTCCAAAAAAGATACACCAATCCCAAAGTAGATTACCAATGTCCTTACACATCAAGTTCCATTCAATCCAAGCAAAAATTCCGAGACCGAAGAACTTACTCCAATTAAGATATCAAAGTCAAATTAAAATTGGCACTCATACATACGAAAAGAATATTGAAGTTGTGAGATCTGTGACTTTTTTTTGGGGATATATTGTTATAATTCAAACATTGCCAATTGAAAATCATGGATTCATGGTGGTAGAACTGCATAGATTATGACCATTTAGTCAAAGAGAGCCTTGAACGTTAAGATTGAGCTTATTGTAGGAGATCAAAGTGTTTATAGATCAATAAGCATCCTCGTCAGCTCTGAAGCTGTAGGAATCTCTCGAGTAGAGACCGAATTTGAATCGGAATCTCTCGAGTCTAAATTGTTAAATAAATCTCTCTTTCCATATAGAAGAAGCAGGCCTTGGTCTGCCAAAATCAACTTAGAATTGGTAGACACTGCTGGAGCATCACGGTTAACAGTCTACGCAACAGTGAATGATGTTTCCAGATTGACTAATCATCCATATTCCAACAGCAAAACCACTACCTTGTGGTAAAACCCGAAAGCAAAATGGCCAAAACTTGATGGCCAAAAGTATTTTCACCTTTAGCAGAGAGTGAAAACCCCAGTGCAATGATACTGGAGCTATTTTTTTCAAGCAATACAAGAAAGAGAGAGTCAATGTGAATATCCATGGGTCTTTTCTAGCTAAAGCCATAGCACTGAAGTTGTTAGTGTCAAAGAAATTTCTGTTTTCCCCCGCCCCACACGGTTTATGCAGATGAAACTTTATCTTTTCTTGATTTTTCCTTGATTGATGGTGCACATTAATCAGTGAGCACAACATGTGAACCACTTGTCATTATTCATCATGCATGGAAACTCAGATTCCAGGAGAAAGACTTGAAGCATAGGTAGTCCAATCTTAAGAAAAACGTGTATATCACTTTACTTCTGATTCCAACAATATTAATGACATCAGTCATGTGGTAAAACATAGATATTTTTAGGATATGATTTAATGATATGTTTTTGTATTACAATTAGCACAATATATAGACTGATGAAAAAAATTATAATGAGATTTCTCCACATATTATATATCTCATATTTTCATAAATATGAACAGAAAAAACAGTCATGTCAAGCCTAAACAGATGAAATGTATTTGTGATTTTTTCTTGCATTTCATCTCTTTTCTGTGTTTATTATTTTGTTGTAGATAATTAATCATTTTCAAAGTCTTCTAAATCAATACAACCAACCTCACAATGAGAAAAAAAGTTTTTGTTTTTATATGTTGTCAACATCTCTTGATTGTAGAAACAAACAAGAGGATATTAATGGACTATTATACACCAATGGAAATAAAAAATCCAAGATGAATTGAAGCAATGCATGAGAGTCAGTCAAGTCTTCAAAAAGAAAATTAATCATTCAATTAAGTATGGTCCACCCTTAACTGTTCTATTCTTGTTTGGCGAGTGAGTTGATCAATTAGAATCATAATTTTCTTTTGTGACACTTCAATAAAGTATAGTCCACTCTTAAATTTACAGTACTTTCCCAATCCTACTATCATACTATGGCCTCCATACTTGTTCTGTTATTATTACTGTTCTTGCTCATGCTATTTACATTAACAGAAGCCAGCACACGCGGTACAACTGCAAAATATAACTCCAGTATCATTCCGTTGGGGTCATGGCTCTCTCCTGAAGGCGAAAATACTTCGTGGCCATCAAGTTCTGGCCATTTTGCTTTCGGGTTTTACCCACACGGTAATGGTTTTGCTGTTGGAATATGGTTGGTTAATCCATCTGAAAACACAACCACTGTTGTTTGGACTGCTAACCGTGATGATCCAGCAGTCTCCTCTAATTCTATGTTGAATTTGACCAAGCAAGGCCTAATTTTTCAAAACGGAAAGGAAGATTCACCCAGCAATATAATCTTGAGAGATTCAGAGTCCGTCTATATGGCATCTATGCTAAATTCTGGAAACTTTGTGCTTTATTATGAGGATTCTTCTGTTGTCTGGCAAAGCTTTGATCACCCAACTGACACCATATTAGGAGGTCAAAATATGACAGATTATGATTCTTTATTTTCTAGTATGTCCAAATCAGACCATTCGCGTGGTCGTTTCTATCTCGACATGCAAGGTGATGGAAACCTTGTCGCTTACCATTATTACAGCTTCGCAAGTGATGAGGATGCTTACTGGGAGTGGGACAAACAAAGCTTTCTTTGCAGAAATTATGCTGAAAATAATGGACCCGGGCAAGCATGCCCGTCCCCAAGCTTGTACACGTCGTGCATCGGGGGGAACGTTGGTACTCGTTCTGTTAATTTTGCGGGAACTTATTATAGTTTATGTTTCAACAATAGAAATAAGCCTGGTGGGAAGAAGTTACACAATAACATAACATCAATCTACCGTGCAACACTAGATGTAGATGGAAACTTGAGATTGTATGAGCACCAATTTCACTCTGAGCAGGGAAACAATAGCTCTCGTGTGGTAATGTTGAGGCAAGCACTTAATGATACATGTCTAGTGAAGGGATTTTGTGGGTTGAACAGTTATTGCTTCTCCAACATGAGTGGCGATGCTGTCTGCGAGTGTTATCCCGGTTTCATCCCATCCATGACTAAAAGTAGTCATAACATGCCTATGGACTGCGTTCAGATGCTTAGCAAAGATGATTGTGAAAGAAATAAAGATCGGACGCTGTTGTATAATTTTACTCAATTTAGGAATATGTCTTGGGGTGATATTCCATATTCTGTTATACCCGTGTTAAAGATGGAAACTTGTGAGAAGGCTTGCCAACAAGATTGTGTTTGTGGAGGAGCAGTATATACAAATGGCAGCTGCAATAAATATAGACTTCCACTTATTTATGGCAGGGTTCAAAATGATTCCTCCACTGTGTCTGTGACCCTATTAAAGATTCCTTCTTCAACAATTGCCATTATTTCACCTCCAACCTCAAACGACACTAAGCCCAAGGGTGTTGTTGACAACAAGAGAAGTCTGATAATGACATTATCTCTTACTTTGGGTGTCGTTTCATTGATTTGCTTGGCCTTTGCATTGTCCATTTTCTTCGCTTACAGGCGTCAAGTTAATAGGTATTTAAAGTTGTCTGAAAGTGAAAAACTTGATTTTACAGAAGAATGTTCCCTGCGTTCATTTTCTTTTGAAGAACTTGCAAAATCAACTGGGGAGTTTTCAGAAGAGATAGGGAGAGGATCATTTGGAGCTGTTTATAAAGGCAAAATAGGCAACAATAACAGAAGTATTGCCGTGAAGAAACTGGAGGAGAAAATTGACGATGAAGGGGAGAGAGAATTCCAAGCAGAAATTACTGCTATTGCTCGAACTCATCATAGAAATTTGGTTAAGCTTATTGGTTTTTGTATAGAAGGATCCAAAAAGCTTCTTGTTTATGAATTTGTCAGCAAAGGATCTCTTGAAAAGCTCCTATTTGACGGGGTAACGAGACTATCATGGAAAGAGAAAATGAAACTTGCATTGGACGTGGCTAGTGGTCTGCTGTATCTACACGAGGAGTGTGAAGTTCGAATCATCCATTGCAATATAAACCCCCGAAACATACTCATGGATGAAGCATGGAATGCAAAAATATCTGATTTTGGATTCGCAAGGTTATTAAAGAGGGGTCATTCAAGAACCAAAATAGGAGATGATGGCACAAGCAGGTACTTGGCACCCGAATGGGAGAAGGAGGATGCATCAGTATCAGTAAAAGCTGACATATATAGTTTTGGGGTGGTACTATTGGAGATTATTTGCCGCAGAAAAAGTATAGAGATGAATAATATTTCCTCGGCTGATGAAATCCTTCTCTCCAATTGGGTATATCAATGTTTTGCATCTGGACAATTAAACAAGCTAATCGCACATGATGAAAAAGATGTAGATTGGAAGATATTGGAAACAATGGTGAAAGTCGGGTTGTGGTGTGTGCAAGACCACCAATCTCTCCGTCCTGCAATGAAGAATGTAATCTTGATGTTAGAAGGTTTGAAAGATATTCCAGTTCCTCCCTCTCCAGCTCGATTGGTTTAGTAGTCTTGTAGGAATATATTATGTGTTGCTTATGTGATTTATTATTTGTGCTATGCAGTTTCATTTTTATCTTGAATTTGTCGTTCAGGTTGTGTACTATATCAAAAAATAGGTTTTGTGCTTGCCACTCATGGAAGTCATGTAATGATGTGATATTAAATAATTGGCTAAGTTGCTTCTTCTTATGCTTCCAAATTTCCACTCTTAATATGGTTAATAGCAGGTGACTCATGTAACCAGTTAAAAATATGTACAAAATTATTTATTTGCTGTTTTATTCCAACGACAAAATTATGGGAAATGGATTACAAGCAGTAGCGTTTTTCATGCAATCACAATATTTGTGGCTGTCTGATCTTGATTGGATGGCCTAGAAAAAACATTTAATTTTTATTTAATAATTTCAAAAATATTGTATTTAAATAAGGACCATCCAATTTTGATCAGACGGCCTCTGGTGCCTAACTGCAGCGACTTTATGACTGCATCTAAACTCGGTCCGGGTCTATGCTAGCTAAAGGCAGAGCACTGAAGTTGTAAGTACAAACAAAATTTCTGTCTTTTTCCTGCCCCACGAGGTTTATGCAGAATAAACTTTGCCTTTTCTTGATTTTCCTTGATTGATGGGGTACACTAATTAGTGAGCACGGCATGTGAACCACTTGTTATTATTCATCATGAATGGAAAATCAGATTCCAGGAGGAAGACTTGAAGCAATGCATAGGGTAGTAGTGAGTAGTCAACTCTTCAAAAGGAGAATTATTAACTCAGTTCCTTTATACCATAATCAACTTTGATCCTACCTTGGCAGTTCTGGTTTGGCCAGTGAGTTGATCGGTAAAATAAATGACAACAATACAAGATGAGCATAATTTAAAGGTTAACGTGTAAGAAGAATGACAAATTTGGGAAGAAAAAAAACTTATATGACCAATCCAAAAAATGGTTAAACATAAAGGACCATTATTATTTTACTTTTTCCATTGAATGAGACAAACTCGTTGGGAATAGTATGAGTGCAAAAACTATAAAGTTTTTAACTGTCTAGCACAGCATGAAAAATAAGGAAACAAAGTTGAATAATAATCAATGGTGAATCTATAACATCAGCTGCTACACAACATGGATTAACATGAGGAATAACCACATTAACTTTTGGTCATCATGTTCCTGTCAATTAAATATGTAACAATCAAAGACAAGACAACCTTAACAATCTTCACAATCGGAATGATATTTTATAAACCTCTCGTCACATGAAAATAACAAAACCAATAACTTTGGTCATCATGTTCGTGTCAAATTATATATTTTGAATATTTAAGAAAATGCTAACTATCTGCTGCTAAATTGTAACGTGAATTGACATAAAGAATTACATTGGTTTTTGGCTTGCTAACTTTATTTTTGCGCTACACAACATAGAGACAACCTTAAAAACCAAAAGAAAAAAAAATACATAACATGACGCAAATAACAAATTGAAAGTCACATGAGGAACAGCTGCAGCAGTTTCTTCTACGTAGAATTGGAATTTGGACAAGGAGGAATTTGTATATCAGTAATTCCTTCTAACATCAACACCACACCCTTCATTGTTGGCCTGAGAAAAGGGTCATCTTGGATACACCAAAGTGCCGCCTTAACCATGTTTTCCACGACATTGTTATCAATGACTTCCCAAGGAACAAGCTTATTTACCTCTCCTGCAACAAAGCACTTATAAGCCCAACCAGAGAGAAGAATCTCCTCAGGTTCCAACACAGTAACATCTAGGTTTCTTCTGCAACATAGAATTTCCAGTAGCATTATTCCATAGCTATAAACATCTGTCTTAAGTGAAATTGGGGTGTTCTTGTTCCACTCTGGAGCCATGTAGCCTCTTGTCCCTCTAATCACTGTGAAAGTTCTGGTTTGATTGGGCATTAGAAGTTTTGCAAGACCAAAATCAGATATCTTGGCAGTCCAAAACTCATCCATCAAAATATTTTGAGGCTTTATGTCACAATGAATGATTGGTGCCTCACACTCTCCATGGAGATAAAATATCCCTCTAGCAATGTCCAGTGCTATTCTTACTCTTTCATCCCAACCCGGACGTCTTTGACCACCAAACAGAAGCTTTCCAAGTGAACCATTGCTCATGTATTCATAAACCAGAAGCCTTTTAGAACCCTCAGAACAAAAACCAAGTAACCTAACTAGGTTCCTATGGTTGATTTTCCCAATGGCTCTAACTTCTGCTTGAAACTCCCTCTCTCCGTCTTCCACTAACTTCTCTAGTCTCTTTACTGCAATCAATCTATTGCCTTTGTTTAAGGCTCCTTTGTAAACTTTTCCAAAAGCTCGCTTACCCAACTCTTCCTTGAAATGATTTGTTGCTCTTCTCAACTCATTGTATGTAAACCTTCTCAAAGCCAAATCTTCATTCAACCCTCCAAAGTTCCCAGTTTCTGTTAGCCTTTTATACTTTAGTACCCGAATCTTGTACATGTAATGGATGGATGTAAACACAGCTGAACACAAAACGATACCAAGTACCAAAGTAACAACAATAATATGCACTATTGCTTTGTTACTTGTAGTCTTGATTGGAAGGGGAAAAGCAAAAGGGTTTTCATGCCCCTCTGAGTTTTGGATGCTGTTGTTTCCAACCTTTATGAAAGACGTGGTAGAATCGTCAGCTTCATATGTTCGTTTAACATATCTCAAAGGCAGTCCTTGTTTTGTGCAGCTTCCAGATTCATACTTTACAACCCAACAGTTGCAATCAACCAAACAAGCAAATGAGCATTCTTCTTCTGTTGGCATCGTTAAATCTTTAAAATAAGGATGGTCCTTCCATACAATGTTGCTCATCCGAAACATGTTATAAAAGGTCACACCATCTTTGTAACTTCTACACTCTACTTTTGAATAGTTCCTTTCACAGCCAAGAGTCTTTTCATTTTCATCTATAAATTTATAACCAGGGAGACAGTTGCAGAATTGTTTGTCGTCATCGAATGTGCAGTAGCTGTTGAAGCCACAAAACCCTTTTACCTCACATGTCCTGCTGCTTTTCGGAAAACTTGCTATAATTTTGTCACTGCCATTGTTAACATAATGAGCATGCAGCCGAAAAATCCCATCAAAATCAACGGTTGCACGATAAATAGCCTGGTTTCCTCCAGTGTTTTGGTCTTCTTCAGCATAATTCAAAGTGTTAATAACGTTGCCATGGTCACTGCTTCTATTCAAAATCTGCAGTGAACCTGTACTGTTGAGGTAAAGATGATATTTGACATTGACACCATCATGGGCTTTAGTATCTGAGCTCCAATAAGCATCCCAAAACGTTTCTGTTGTGTATGCTGGATACAGAACAAGATTTCCATCAATCTGCATGTTGAGATGATATCTTCCAGTTGAGCTGTTGGTCTCCGATAAACTAGAGTACAGTTGGCCTCCACAAGGAAGAGATTGACCCCCCAACAAAGTATCAGTTGGGTGATCAAAACTCTGCCATATGATCCTTGAATTACTATTGTCACCGTATAGTACAAAGTTCCCGGAATCAAGCATGGAGGCAGAGGAAGCTCTTGCATTAGCATTAACAATAAGCTTCTCATGTCCCTGTTGATCTGTTACTATAATTGTACCATTCATGGTGAATTGTAGCTTTGTAGTTGAGGTTACTGGAGGATCATTCCGGTTTGCAGTCCATACTACTGTGTTGTTTATCTTGCCAACCAACCAAATTCCAACAACAAAGTTATTGTTATTGTTGTTGCCTGGTTGATAAAATCCAAAAGCAAATAGGCCAGAAGGAGAAAGCCACATCGAGTTATGATCACTTGTATAGGGGGAAAGTGAGGAACCTGGTGCTATCAGCTTTGGTACTTGTGGTTGTGTTTGAGCTGCATTATTTGGTAATGATAAGGACATGAACAGAAGGAAGGTGATAGTTGCAGTATAGGCATCCATAACTATTGGGTTTTGATTATCTCAGAGAGAAGAGAAGCAAACTTGTTGTTTGTTAATGTCACTGCTTTGCATAGGTTCTAGTAAAATAGCATTTATGACAATTGATAATAATCAATAGTTAATGGAATTTTGTAAAATTGTTACTTTGACTAGCAAGACATTAGCCACTTAGTTTTCATAAATCTATTGTCATTTTGTAATTATGTAAAATAGGAGTAATAATTGGTTAATAACCTACATCTCATGTTTAATGAAGTAGTAAAAGTGGTTAATGACATATATGTCTCTAGCATCACATTACTTCATAGAAATAGAGAAAGTATGGATGGTAGTTCTATTTTCCACCATACATGTATGTCATATACTGGACCATTTTTTCCATTATTTTTGTCTTCATTGGAAGGTATATTTCTATGAAGTAATGTGATGTTAAAGACATACATGTCGTATACTATAATTTTCCATTTTTTTGCTTTTGTCTTCATTGAAAGACATTTATTCCCTGTTATGGCTCAAGGGAAGACTTGTTGGTCAAGGATGGTATTCCACTCTTGCTTTTGCGTATTTCGCACGATTGTTTATTGTGAGGTATTGACCAAGAAAATTAAGTCTTTGGGAATTGAGGCAATTTCCTATAGGTTTCATTATATGGATTATGTAACCTATAATTCTATAAAATTAATTCCATATTTACATTTAGCATCTTAAATCATTGTTAGTGCACATCAGAAGCATCCAATTTAGAAAACAAAACAAAGGGGAAAATAACCATCCAAGATCCAACTATATGTATTTACCTACCTCAGTGCTTGTAAAACCAGAAATGGGATCTTCTTCCATGTTTCTTCTAATTTCCTGCTAAAATAAAGAAAAACAAAACAAAAGCTGATACATTACTCTTCATATAAAATCTCCCCGTTTACTCAATCAGCACTACTACCTCTGTTACAAAATAAGTGTGTTTTGTCCACAAATTAAGAAATGCAATAATGTTACACTTTTATTAAACTAACCTTATGTCAAAGTAGAATAATACTTTGGCAAATTGGAAGTAGTGTACACACTACAATAATCATTACATGGGAAAAAAAATTAACCTACAGTGAAAAGCCTAACCTAAGTTCATTTTGAAACAAATTGTTTTTGCTAACATAGGAGGGAGTAATTTCTTAGGTATCAGCAAACAATTACTCACAGTGGTGGTTGAAGTTGAAGGGTCACATCCTTGTGTAGAAAACATCATAGGCATTCTTCATTTGATGCTGAATATGACCAATTTTAGGCAAATGATTACAGCAGTGTCTCTCTACAAAGCCGATATTGATCTAAAACGACAGTGGTTTATAGATGATCATGACAATCAGACTGAAATGTAGGGTTTGTTCCATTGTTTGATCAAGATACTAACTAAAGTACGATAATAGGCAAATTAATTTCCGACCGTGCCAAATGCTAAATTAGGATCAACAAGACTCTGACCCTTTTGCTTCTCGTGTATTTATTTATTTTTTTTGGTTAGTTGTGGATTAGGAAAATGATTAAGAGTACGACAAATCTTGTCGTCTCAATTGTACGGCTTGGTTTTGTTTTTGCTCCAGGATATGATAAAGAAATTCTTCCATCTCTTCTTCTGGTGGGTACTGGCCAACTTGGGCCATCGCTCTGTCAAATTAAGAAATCATTAGTGTTAGTTTATCACGGTTCCTTCAAAAAGACAATTTGTTGTGTGCGCGCGCGGGGTAAAGGCAATTTGCCTCACTGGTTCTTTTGGACTCAATTTTACACTTGGTTTTTATGGTTCTCTCACTCCCTTGCTTGCAGAGCATTTGCCTCACTGATTGTCACTCATATATAAATAATGGTTTGTTACTAGCCAAAAGTAGACCTTACACTATAAGTTTTTCTTAATTAGGTATTGGCCAATTAGCGAAATACATCCTCTTAAAGTGGAGATATATATGTGGATAAATTTAAAAAAAAAAATATACTTAAAGATCAAAATATTGATGTCAAATACATTGTGTCTTACTTTTTTTGTGCGTAATTTTGAAATGTTCGTAAGTTCTTCAGATAAAAACATAGAGTGTCAGTGTCACACGTCTGTATTTTGATGTTCAAATAACTTTAACTGTCAAGCACTAGAAGAATAATACTAGTTGAATTACATTCAGATATGACTACTAATTAAAACATTTGAAGTAGTAGTCCGCAAAACAAAGCCACTTGATTATATTATAAAACAACATTGAACATATCCTCACTCTAGCATAACTGAATTGTTCAAATTGTTCAAAACTGAATTTTGGAATCAAGTCATATATTGATTTTAATAGTTGATTCAGGTCACATATTGCTTCCAAATTTCCACTCTTACTGGTTAATAACAGATGATAAATGTACCCTGTTAAAAATATGGCTAAATATCTACAAAATTATTTATTTGCTATGCTATTGTTTAGTGAAGTAATAGTCAATTTTATACAAGAATAGTATCACCATTATTGTGCAAGACAAGAAAAAGAGAGTCAATGTCAATGACATTGGGTCTACTCTAGATAAAGCCATAGTACCGAAGTCGTAAGTCCAAACGAAATTTCTGTTTTTCCCTGCCCCACACGGTTTATGCAGAGGGAATTCGGTGAGCAAGAGAACCACTTGTTAATGTTATAACTCATCATGTGTGGATGACTTGAAGCAATGCATGAGTACTACCACAAGGTGTACTATCTGAAGGACTATCAGAGGGAGAGTGGACTATCAGAAGGTGTACTAAGCTTCTGTTACTTTTTCAGTAGGACACATGAAGGGGACGAATCGAGCACAGCTTTCTTAAAGGTGGGAAAAAACAGCATCGAACACTGGAAGTGGAATGATACACATTTTTACCCACAGCCACCTCCAAGCAAGACTACGAGTAACAAAGCAGTGGTGCATATTATTGTTGTTACATCAATATTCACTGTGCTTTTGTCTTCAGCGATTGTAATATCCAGCCATTACATTTACAAGATTCGTGTATTGAGGTACAAAAGGTTAACGGACACTGGGAACATAGGGCAGAATGAAGAGGTGGCTTTGAGAAGGT
Source organism: Trifolium repens (assembly GCA_030408175.1). Taxonomy (NCBI): domain Eukaryota; kingdom Viridiplantae; phylum Streptophyta; class Magnoliopsida; order Fabales; family Fabaceae; genus Trifolium; species Trifolium repens. Next base: position 47,865,373 of record CP125851.1, read on the forward strand.
TTTTATATAACGAGCTGAAAAGAGCAACAAATCATTTTAATGAAGAGTTGGGTAAGGGTTCTTTTGGATCAGTTTACAAAGGGGCCTTAAACAAAGGCAAGAGATTAATTGCAGTGAAGAGACTAGAGAAGGTGGTGGAAGAAGGGGAAAAGGAGTTTCAAGCAGAAGTGAGATCGATTGGGAAAACCCACCACAGGAACCTAGTTAGATTGCTTGGTTTTTGTGTTGAGGGTTCTAAAAGGCTTCTGGTTTACGAATACATGAGCAACGGTTCACTTGGAAAGCTTCTCTTTGGTGATCAACGACGTCCAGATTGGAATGAGAGAGTAAGAATAGCACTGGATATTGCAAAAGGGATCTTGTATCTCCATGAAGAGTGTGATGCTCCAATCATTCATTGCGACTTAAAGCCTCAAAACATTTTGATGGATGAGTATTGGACTGCAAAGATATCTGATTTTGGGCTTGCAAAACTTTTAATGCCAGACCAAACTAGAACATTCACGATGGTCAGAGGGACAAGAGGCTACATGGCTCCGGAATGGAACAAGAATGTGCCAATATCAGTGAAAGCAGATATTTATAGCTATGGAATAGTGTTGTTGGAAATCTTATGTTGCAGAAGAAACCTCGATGTTAATGTGTTGGAACCTGAGGAGATTCTTCTCTCTGGTTGGGCTTATAAGTGCTTTGTTGCAGGAGAGGTAAATAAGCTTGTTCCTTGGGAAGTAATTGATAACAATGTCATGGAAAATATGGTTAAGGTGGCACTTTGGTGTATCCAGGATGATCCTCTTATCAGGCCAACAATGAAGGGTGTAGTTTTGATGTTAGAAGGGATTACTGATATAGCAATTCCTCCTTGCCCAGATTTCAGTTCTTCATGAAGAAAATGTTGCAGCAGTTCCTGATGTAGCTTTCAGTTTATACATTTGTATCTTGTTAAGTATTTTTGTTTTTCTTTCAATTATTAAGGTTGTCTCTAGCCTAAGTTGTCTTGAGATGAAATATGTAGTTATTTCCCATGTTATGTTTTAAATGATTTCCAAATACATCATATAACAACATTAACACAGAGATACATTACATATTGTGATATTGAATACCACTATAATTCTATAAAATTAATGATTTTTCATGCATAACAGAGGCATCCAATTTAGAAAATAAAACAAAGGGGGAAATTATAGTAGTCATCCAACTAAATGCAATTACTCACATAATAATTGTATGTTACTTGGCTGCTTGTTCCATAACTGAGATATTCTTCCATGTTTCTTCTAATTTCCTGCAACAAAATATGAAAAGATGATACATTAACATTACTATTCTTATAAAGGCTCTCCATGTACTCAATCAACAGTAATTCCTTAGGTATCAGCAAACTAATACTCACGAAGTTGACCAATTTTAGGTAAATCATTTCAGTAGCGTCTCTCTACAAAACCAATTGATCTAAATCACGACAAATCAGCCTGAAAACTACGGTTTATTACATTTTGTTTCATCAACAAACTCAAGTGGTATATAACAAGAGATGAAGATTTCTAGGACATGGTGCTATTTTGTAAGAAAAATTAAAAGGGAAATTCTACTCTACATATGAAAAAGTTCAATCTACGGGTACATTAGATCAACCAATTAATAAGTAAATTAATATTTTTTTAAAAGAATTTTTTTTTTATTATTTAAAATGTCCCATTTTGCATTATTATGCAGGGGATCGGGGTTCGAACCCCGGTCATTCCACTTATTCACTTTAAAGGTGGAATTTCAAGCCATTAGGCTATTTGACAAAAAAAATAAAAAATATTATAATAATTAAATACTATTTATCAAAACTGTCAAAAAAATAAAATCAGATATTGTTTTGAATTTTTATCACTTATAATAGTCAATATTGAATTTATTTATGAAAAATATAAAAAGGTTGGTGTAATGCTTATAAAACATTTAAATTGTGTTTTTTCTTATAAAATTATTATCTCTGAAATATAATAGTCAGTAAATAGTTTTTCAATTAATAAAATAATCATTAATTTATTAATTAATTGACATAATGTACCGGTACATTTGAATTTTCAAATGTACCATAGAAGCTCCCCTAAAGAGGACCTGTGTGAAGATATATTGGTATTAATTAATTAATTAATCATTATTATTATTATTATTATTATTATTATTCCCTTCCTTTTAAAATAGTTAATCTCGCGCATTGCTATTTAATAAAAAATATTTATATAAAAAAGAGAAGAATTCATAAAAATAGGAAATTTGACCAATTAAAAATTGGTTGATCAATATGGGAAAGAGTGGTTATACATTTTGTACCAAAAAAAAGAGTAGTTATATATAACTTGTAAGCGTTAAATGTTGCCACATAAAATTCTTCTTTTTCTTGCATATTTTTTTTTTCACTAAATAGCATTTTCCTTAAAAATAATAATAAATGAATTATTGAGTTTAAAAAGAAAAATGTTAACTAATGTTTTCTAGGATTATAAAATAAACTAGTGTTTTTTGGTCTAAGTTCCTCCAAGATTTATTTGTATCCTTCTTATTTTATTTTATTTAATATATTTCATTAGAGTATTTAGGTGGCTTCTTTGGAGGTGCTAATATAGTTGAGATACCTTAGTTATCATTTTCGTATGCTTTTGTTCTCTAAAAAAATATAGAGGCAAAATCAATATTATAGAGACTTTTAAAAAAATATTCAATATGTTTTTAGTCCATATAAAAAATAGTGATATGTTTTCGTCTCTATAATTTTTTTTATGCATTTAGTTTTAGTCCTTGATATTTTTTAAAATTGTTTGATTATCCTTAAACTTTTAAATTTTTGAATAATTTTTTCAACCAAGTTTAGAATACCATGAAGAGTTTCTTTATAAAACTTTAGAATTTTTAAAAATGAGAAGAATTAAATATGAATTTTTTGAATTTCAAAAGATAAAAATAAAAGTAACAAAAATTTTGACCTATAAATCAAATATTGAGTTTTTTTAGAAGAATTTTTTATAATATTATAAACATGTCTGCAAAACAATCATTTAAAAATATACATTGATTTAACAGCATAAACTAAAATGCGTGCATAATAATTTTGTAAAAACAAAATTTGACATTTTTCTAGGGACTAAAAACTTATATAAACAAAAAAAAAAAATCTATTCTAGAGAAACCAAATATGTCATAATCAATTTAACACATAGAATCAATTTTGGAAACAAACATACACAAAATAGTTTTATGAGAAGATGTAAAAATATTTTTTATTGGTTATTTTTCTTTTCTTTTGACAAGTAATTGGTTATTTGTTACAGAGAAATAGGAAAGATAGCAAATTAAAAGCAATTTTGCACTCAATTTTATGAAAGTAAGTAAAAACAATTTTATGAAAGTACGTAATTTTTATTATTTGCACTATTGCTTTGTTACTTGAAAAATTTAATCAACTTGCATTCTTTTTAGTCAAAAAAAAAAAAAAGGCTAGACAACAACATGAAGGCTGAGCAGCAGTGAAGTTGCAGATGAAATTATACAACAAGAGAATAGAATTTAATACAACATGAAAATGGCTAGACAATAAATGAATACAAAAAAATTTAATACAACATGAAGGTTCTGTAATCAGGAGAGTATTGTACGAGACAAGAGAGACAGATGGTGACAATGGGTCTATTCTAGAGCTAAAGGCTGAGCACTGAAGTTGCAAGTGCAAACAAAGTTTCTGTTTTTTTCCAAGCCCCACACAAAGTCTCATGTGATGAAACTTTACTTATTCTTGATTTCCCATCCATTTTGTATTGTAGTGCATGAACCAGTGAGCACGGCATGTGCATAAAACTTTAACAACAGCTGCAACATTTTCTTCATGCAGAATTAGAAACAGGACAAGGAGGAATTGCTATATCAGTAACTCCTTCTAACATCAACACCACACCTTTCATTGTTGGCCTGAGAAAAGGGTCATCTTGGATACACCAAAGTGCCACCTTAACCATATTTTCCATGACATTTTTATCAATGACTTCCCAAGTAACAAGCTTATTTACCTCTCCTGCAACAATGCACTTATAAGCCCAACCAGAGAGAAGAATCTCTTCAGGTTCCAACACATTAACATCTATGTTTCTTCTGCAACACAAAATTTCCAATAGCATTATTCCATAGCTATAAACATCTGCCTTCAGTGATATTGGCACGTTCTTGTTCCATTCCGGAGCCATGTAGCCTCTTGTCCCTCTAACCACCGTGAAGGTTCTTGTTTGGTCCGGCATTAGAAGTTTTGCAAGACCAAAATCAGATATCTTGGCAGTCAGAAACTCATCCATCAAAATGTTTTGAGGCTTTATGTCACAATGAATGATTGGTGCCTCGCACTCTTCATGGAGATACAAGATCCCTCTCGCAATGTCCAGTCCTATTCTTACTCTCTCATCCCAATCCGGACGCCTTTGATCACCAAACAGAAGCTTTCCAAGCGAGCCATTGTTCATGTATTCATAAACCAGAAGCCTTTTAGAACCCTCAGCACAAAAACCAAGCAATCTAACTAGGTTCCTGTGGTGTGTTTTCCCAATGACTCTCACTTCAGCTTGAAACTCTCTCTCTCCTTCTTCCACTAACTTCTCCAGTCTCTTCACTGCAATCAATTTCTTTCCTTTGTTTAAGGCTCCTTTGTAAACTTTTCCAAATGCGCCCTTACCCAACTCTTCCTTGAAATGATTTGTTGCTCTTCTCAGCTCATTGTATGTAAACCTTCTCAAAGCCAAATCTTCATCCAGCCCTCCAAAGTTCCGAGTTTCTGTTAGCCTTTTATACTTTAATACCCGAATCTTGTACATGTAATGGATGGACACAACAATCGCTGAACACAAAACGATACTAAATATCAAAGTAACAACAATAATATGCACTATTGCTTTGTTACTTGTAGTATTGATTGGAAGGGGAAAAACAAAAGGGTTTTCATTCCCCTTTGAGCTTTGGATGCTGTTTTTTCCAACCTTTAAGAAAGCCGTTGTAGAATCTTCAGCTTTATGTGTTCGTTTGAGATATCTCAAAGGCAGTCCTTGTCTCTTGCAGCTTCCAGTTGCATAAATCGCTGCCCAACAGTTGCAATCAACCAAACAAGCAAATGAGCATTCGTCTTCTGATGACATACCTTCATCTTTGAAATAAGGACGGTCGTTCCAAACAATATTGTTCTCCGGGACCATGTTATAAAAGGCCGCATTGTCACCTCTACACTCTGCTTTTGAATAGTTACTTTCGCAGCCAAGAGTATCTATGTTTGCATCTATAAATTTATAACCCGTGAGACAATTGCAAACTGGTTTATCGTCATCGAATGTACAGAAACTGTTGTAGCCACAATACCCATTTACATCACATGGATTCTTCCCTGGCCAACTTCCCATAATTTTGTTGCTTCCATCGTTATAACAAGCATACAGCCGAAAAACCCCATCAATATCAAGGGTTGCACGATAAATAGTTTGCTGATCTTCTCCAGCGGAAGACAAAGTGGTAATAAGGCGAGAACCATTGTTGATCTGCAGTAAGCCTGTATTGTTGAGGTAAAGATGATATTTTACATTGACACCATTATTGACTTTAGTTTGTGAGGTCCAATAAGCATCCCATTCTGTTTCAGCTGTGTATGCTGGATACAGAACAAGATCTCCATCATCCTGCATGTTGAGATGAAACCTTCCAGTTGAGCTGTTGTTCTCCGATAAACTGGAGGACAGTTGGCCACCACAAGGTAGAGATTGACTCCCCAACAAAGTATCAGTTGGGTGGTCGAAACTCTGCCATATGATGCTTGAATTATTATTGTTGCCGTATAGTACAAAGTTTCCAGAATCAAGCATGGAGGCGGAGGAAGCTCTTGCATTAGCATCAACAATAAGCTTCTCTTGTCCCTGTTGATCTGTTAGTATTATTGTACCATTCATGGTAAATTGTAGCTTTGCAGTTGAGGTTATTGGAGGATCATCCCGGTTTGCAGTCCATACTAGTGTTCTTTGTATCTTGCCAACCAACCAAATTCCAACAACAAATCCATCGTTGCCTTGTTTATAAAAGCCAAAAGCAAATTGGCCAGAACGGGAAAGCCACGAAGAGTGGTAATCACTACTAGAGTGGGAAAGTGAAGAACCTGGTTTTATTCTCTCTTTTAATTGTGGTTGTGTTTGAGCTATAGTATTTGGTAATGATAACAACATGAACAGCAGGAAGGTGATAGTTGCAGTATAGGCATCCATAACAATTGGGTTTTGATTATTTCAGAGAAATGAGAAGCAAAGTTATTGATTGCTAATGCAACTGCCTTGCATAGTGTGATTCCAAAGACTTACTATATTCTTGGTCAATACCTCACAATAAACCTTCGTGGAAAATTAGCAAAGCAAATACAAGACCTTGACCAACAAGTCTTCCATTTGAGTCATTATCAATCAGGAAAGAAATATCTTTCAATTAATGAAGAGAAAAGAAAAAAAAATAGAGCACAAAAGCATCATCACTTATAAACAAAAATTGAGAGTTGAGATTAACTCAACTCTACAAAACCGGCTTACAAGGTGGGGATTATCCTCACTTATAAACAAATATTCAGGTTATCTCGCAACCGGTGTGAGACTTCTAAAGTCTAAACAGTATTAAATATGCTACCATATAGATAAGAACACCATATAAAACATCAACTATACGTTTTGATTTGAGAGAGTGGTGTTTGGATTTGAGAATGGGTACCTTTTGTATAAGGATCTTGCTAACCTTTATTTATTTATAAAATGTTCCATACACTATTGTACAATATTATATTTGCAATCAAATGTATTTATTTTTTTAATTTATATATACCGATAGTGTAATTTCTTTTTATACATACATCCATGTCCGACACATATTTGATATCATTACGCGTCTTATGCTTTCTGATACGCGTATCAGAGAAGTATCGGAAAATTAATATTATTTTTAAAAAAAGACCGATACATGTCGGATACTTCCCCAATACGGGTATCAGAGAAGTATTGGACAATTAATGTTCTTTGTTGATGGAAACGGAGGACAGGAGACTGATACAATTCGTGTTTCTTCTTATGTAGTAAATGTTAAAGTATGATGTTCTTTATAGATAATCAACTATGTTTTTTTTGGATAGTACTGAGATGTTTTTTTGGATAATACTAATTATGTCCTTTCTGGGTAGTACTTAACTTAAGATATCTAATTGTCAATTGTTTGTTTATTTTGAGTAATTTGAATGTTAACTTATTATCATTATCGATTTTAGTTATGTTTTATATTTAGATTTATATATTTAATTTTAAATTTAATTTTTAAATAACGTATTGCGGCCGTATTGTATCGGAAATTTTGAAAATTTTCTTGTATCATCGTATAGGTATCGTATCAGGGCTTCATAGCATACATCCAATTAAATCATGTCATGTAAATATTTGAGGACCTAACTTATAAACTATAATATGATGTTTTTTGGTAAAAACAAAGAGGGCAAAGGGCACTATAATATGATTTAATTGAATGTATTTGTAAAAAGTTTTACACCCTCATTGCACCCTCATTCCATAACAATTAATCTCAATCTCAACTAATATTACATCATTAGAAGACTTTCAAGAGTGGCAAGCACCACAAAAAAAGCTAGCTTTTGATATAAACCGTAGTACATAACCTGAACAACAAATTTAAGATAAAAACGAAACTACAGCAGAATCACAAATAATAAATCACAAAAGCAACACATACATAATGTCCCTACAAGACTATTCAAGCAAGCGAGTTGGAGGGGGAGGAAGTGGAATATCTTTCAAACCTTCCAACATCAAGATTACATTCTTCATTGTAGGACGAAGAGATTGTTGGTCTTGCACGCACCACAATCCCACCTTCACCATTCTTTCCAATATCTTCCAATCTACATCTTTTTCATCTTGTTTGATAAGCTTGTTTAACTGCCCTGCTGCAAAACATTGATATACCCAATTGGAAAGAATGATTTCTTCGGATGAGGAAATATTATACATCTCTATACTTCTTCTGCGGAAGATAATCTCCAATAATACCACACCAAAACTGTAAATGTCAGCTTTTACTGATACTGATGCATCCTCCGTCTGCCATTCAGGTGCCAAGTACCTGCTCGTGCCATCATCCCCTATTTTAGTTCTTGAATGGCCTCTCTTTAATAGCCTTGCAAATCCAAAATCAGATATTTTTGCAGTCCATGCTTCGTCCATAAGTATATTTCGAGGATTTATATTGCAATGGATGATTCGGACTTCACACTCTTCGTGTAGATACAGTAGTCCTTTAGCCACGTCCAATGCAAGTTTCGTTCTCTCTTTCCAAGATAGTCTTGTTTCCCCTTCAAAGAGGAGATTTGCAAGAGACCCTTTGCTGACAAATTCATAAACAAGGAGCTTCTTCGATCCTTCTATGCAGAAACCAATAAGCTTAACCAAATTCCTATGATGAGTTCGGGCAATGACGGTAATTTCAGCTTGGAATTCCCTCTCCCCTTCATCGGCAATTCTCTCCTCCAGTCTCTTCACAGCAATACTCCTGTTATTGTCGCCTATCTTACCCTTATAGACAGCTCCAAATGATCCTCTCCCTATCTCTTCTGAAAATCCCCCAGTTGATTTTGCAAGTTCATCAAAAGAAAACGAGCGCAAGGAACATTCTTCAGTAAATTCAAGTTTTTCACTTTCCGACAACATTGTATACCTATTAACTTGACGCCTGTAAGTGAAGAAAATGGACACTGCAAAGACCAAACAAATCAATGAAACAGAACCCAGAGTAAGAGATAGAATCATTATCAAATTTCTCTTGGTGTCAACAACAACCTTAGGCCTAGGCATGTTGGTGTCGATTGAGGTTGGAGGTGAAATAACGGCAATTGTTGAAGAAGGAATCTTTAACAGGGCCACAGACACGGTGGAAGAATCATTTTGAACCCTGCCATAAATAAGTGGAAGTCTATATTTATTGCAGCTACCGTTTGTATATACTGCTCCCACGCAAACACAATCTTGTCGGCAAGCTTCCACACAAGTTTCCATCTTCAACACGGGTATAACAGAATATGGAATATCACCCCAATACATATTCTTAAAGTGTGTAAAATTATACAACAATGTTCGATCTTCACTTTTTTCACAATCATCTTTGCTAAGCATTTGTACACAGTCCATAGGCATGTTAGGACTACTTTTAGTCTTAGATGGGAATTGGATGAAACCAGGATAACACTTGCAGGCAGCATCACCATTCATGTTGGACGAGCAATAACTATTCATCCCACAAAACCCCTTCACTAGACATGTATCATTAAGTGCTTGCCACAACATTACCACATGAGAGCTATTGTTGCCCTTCTCAAAGTGAAGTTGGTGCTCATACAATCTCAAGTTTCCATCTACATCTAGTGTTGCACGGTAGATTGATGTTATGTTCTTGTGTAACTTCTTTCCAGATTTATTGCCATTGTTGAAACATAACCTATAATGGGTTAGCGTATTAGTACTAGAACGAGTACCATAGTTCCCCGGGATGCAAATTGTTCCAAATAAGATCCACCCGGACGGGCATGCTGACACGCGACCATTATTTTCAGAATCTGTTGTTAAACTGCTGCTGCTGCTGACGAGACGGCGGCAGTATAAATCCTTGCAACTCCTGGTTTCACTATTAGTTAGACAAAGAGACCCTTGAATGCTAAGACTGAGTTTTTGGTATTGGTGACCATACGAAGTGTAATTTGAATCCCAGTAAGCATCCTCATCACTTCTGAAGCTGTAGAAAGGGTAAGCAGCAACATTTCCATCACTTTGTCTGCCAAGATAGAAACGTCCACTTGAATGGTCTGATTTGGACATACTAGAGACTAAATAATTAGTCAAATTCTGACCTCCTAAGATGGTGTCAGTTGGGTCATCAAAGCTTTGCCATATAACATTAGAATGCTCATCATAAAGCACAAAGTTGCCAGAATCAAGCATAGATGCCCGAGAGACTAACCCTGTAATATATGAATTTGAATCTGAACCATAGCGACTCAAGTCTATTATATACAAAGGTGGATCTCCCATTTCATTTTGAAGAAGCAGCAGGCCTTGCTCTGTCAAATTCAACATAGATTTAGAGGAGACTGCTGGAGCATCACGGTTAGCAGTCCACACAACAGTAGTTGTGTTATCGGATGGACCAACCAACCATATTCCAACAGCAAAGCCACTACCTTTTGGGTAAAACCCGAAAGCAAAATGGCCAGAACTTGATGGCCATGAAGAGTTTTTGCCTTTAGGATAGAGCAAAGACCCCAACCCAATGATACTACTGGAGTCATGTTTTTCATTTGTAGTGTTTGTGGCTTCTATTGTAAATAACATGAAAAAAAATAGAAAAAACAGAACAAGGGTTGAAGCCATAGTAGAATTGCAAACAAAATTATGATAAACTCACTCTCTAATTAACCAGAACTGTTAAGCTGGAAGGACCAATGATTAATTATCTTTTTGAAGACTTGACCGGTTCTCATTTGTTGCTTCAAGTCATCCTGGATTCTTAATTTCCACGCATGATTAAGTAACTAGTGGTTCACATCACATGCATTGTTCACTTCAATAGTTCATGTACAAAAATGTCTTTCCTTTATGGAAAAGACATTTCTTTCCTGTTGTATAATGGCTCAAGGGAAGACTTGTTGGTCAAGGTCTTCCAATCTTGCTTTGCTAATTTTCCACAAAGTGTTTATTGTGAGGCATTGACCAAGAAAAATGAGTCTTTGGGAATTGAGGCCATATTTCCTTTCCTATCCATAGGTTTCCTAGCACCAGAGGTTGTGACTCTTCTGCATAGAATTCAAAAGATTATGAATATTAATATTGTGTCTCCTAGAGCTATGAATGTTCTATTTAAAAGAATTGGATTTGCTATTCAAAAAGGGGTAGGGGGCGCAACTTGTCGCCCGTTTATCTCTCTGTCATATGTAATTATTCTATTTTTATAAAAAATTAAATCAAGATGTTTAAAAAAAATTAGTAATAGTAGTAACTAAGTCATGCATAACAGAAGCATCCAATTTCGAAAACAAAACAAAGGAGAAAATAGACATCCAACAAGAACTTGTGCATTTACTTATCTCAGTGATTGTAAACCAGTTGTGGTTATGCTTGTTCCAGAGAACTGAGATTTTATTCCATGTTTCTTCTAACATCCTACAAATTAAAATGAAAGGCTCTCAATATACTCAAATCAACACTAACTCTTTAGGTATCAGCAGCAAACAATCAACACTAAAAAAGGATAATACGATACCTAGGCAAATTAATTTTCTTCGAATGTCAAATGCTAAATTAATCAAGGATCAACAAGAACTTATGGGTCTTTCGCTTTTGGTGTATTTTTTCTTATATAGTTATATATTGAGTAAACAGTCAATTTAGCCCTTAAACTATCGCTCTCTCACCAACTTAGTCCCTAAACTATTAAAAGTAACTAAAAGGTCCCTAAACTATTTTTCATCCATCAATTTAGTCCAAAGTTAACTTTTATGTTAACTATTCAATAAAACCCTAAATATTATTACCCTTCCCTCTTTCACATGCTTGGACAGAAACTTTCAAATCCTCACCGCCAACCACTGTGCTCGCCGCTAAAAACAGGTTCTTTTGTTCTCACTTTTATAAATTTGTAAGGATTTGTGATTTTGTTTTATCCCTTTGAAATTTCTAGAAACCATGATCATCATTCACTTCAAATTCATACTTTTATTTTTTGCACTTTAGCATTGTAAGGATTTATAGGATTTCAATAAAAAAAATTCATTATTCAGCATTTAAAGAGAAGAAATCTAAATAAATTTATAGCAGATGACGATGGTAATCGATCCAATTGATGATTGTTGGCACTGCAGCAAACCTTGCTTACTCTTGCACAAGTGATTAAGATTGCACCAAGTGTGTTTCCATATTCTTTGAATTTGTTTTGAAAAAAATAAAATAAGAAATTGATGATTGCACAATTGATGATTGTTGGCACTGCATTTAAACCTTGCTTACTATACCAAGTGTGATGATTGATGATTGCACAATTACTATAAATTGAAGTATTTTAATAAGTTTAGGGACTACTAATTAACGGCCACTTAACAGTAAAGTTAACCGAGGGACTAAATTGATGGATGTGAATATAGTTTAGGGATGTTTTAGTTGTTTTTAATAGTTAAGGGACTAAGTTGGTGAGAGAATGATAGTTTAGGGACTAAATTGACTGTTTACTCGTTATATATTAGTTGTTGATTGAATTAAAAAAAAATACAATAATCTCAATTTTACTAAATAAAACACATTATTTATTGTGGTCAATTAAAGCTCCTCCAAAGGTTAAAAATCTTCTTTGGCGTATTTGTCGAAATTGTGTTCCAACTCGGGTCCGATTAAGGACTAAAGGAGTGGATTGTCCATCAGTATGTGCTTTGTGTAATGTGGAGGAAGAAGATACTAAGCATGTCTTTTTCAATTGTCCTAGTAGTCAAAATGTGTGGAGCATGTCTGTTTTCTCTCAGGTGGTATCCAGCACTACTATCAAAGAATGATGCAGCCTTGTTTGCTTGCATCTTGTGGAGCATTTGGAAGCAACGTAACAACAAAATTTGGAACAATGTCATTGATGCTCAGAGTTTTGTTTTTTCTCACGCTGTTTCAATGTTGCAGGACTGGAGAGCTGTGTGTGATGCTGCTGTTTCATCAGGTACAACAACGCAGGCTGAAGTGCAACGATCTTGGCGTAAACCTATGGCTGGCCGGGTAAAATGCAACATAGATGCTTCGTTTCCAGTCAATTCTAACAGAGTCGGAATTGGTGTTTGTATTAGAGATGATCATGGAGCCTTTATTTCAGCCAAGACTGAATGGTTTTCACCAAAATGTGATGTTCATATTGGTGAAGCGCTCGGGTTACTGTCTGCCCTTACGTGGGTGCACGAGCTCAATTTAGGACCGGTGGAGTTTGAGTTGGATTCTAAAAGAGTGGTTGATAGATTTCATTCTTCAAGTCGAGACTTTACTGAATTTGGTGTTATTGTTGATCATTGTAAATTAATTTTCTCGTCTTATTATAGAAACTCGGGTGTAGAGTTTGTGCGGAGACAAGCAAATGAGGTTGCTCATAACTTAGCTAAGACGGCCACATTGTCTGGTAGTTTCCAGATTTTGGTCGATGTACCAAATTGTATTGAACACATTTTAACTAATGAAATGCTATAAGCAATATTTAGTCAAAAAATGTAGGGGCCGAGATTCGAAGTCATCCCACTTATCCATTGTGAAATTGTTAGTCACTAGACTACTTGATAACAAAAAAACATTTTCTTTATTTATTTTTACATACTTCTTGATTCATGCTTCTAAGGCGCCTGCGATCATCTTAGGAATGATGCGATGGAAACTTTCTTTCTTAGTGAATAATTTTTCTTTTTAGTTTTTTTTCTTTTTTCTTTCATTAGTTTCCTTACCAAAAAAACAGAACATTATATTTTTAAGGTAAATAGGTTTGATACACCCTGTAATGTGGGCGAGTTTTGTTTTTCTCCCCCCCTGTAATTTTTTTTCTTTTGACTCGCCCCTTGCAATGTTGAATTTTTTGGATTCGCCCCTTGGGTGCACTTTTTAAATCGGTTATTTTGTTCAAACCGATTTAAAAAGTGCTGCTTTTTAAAACGGTTAATGCTATTATTGAAGATAAGGTTGAAGAAGAGCCACCTTCTTTCGTGATACCAGAAAGAGTTTGCTGTAATTGGGTCGCTGTTGATGTCCCTTCAGTCCTTTATCTAAGTAATATATTTGTCTGTTTGTCATTTTTCTAAAAAAAGAGAAAAACTTTTGTCCCGCCAAAGACAAAAGTGAATTTATGTAGGGCTTTGTTTCAGCTTCAAGTATTTTAATAAAAATTGTCGTTTTTATCATGACTTTTTATTTTTATTTCTTTTCTTTTTTCGGAAAATGGTAACACAAAAAACCAAATATATATTTTCCTCTTTTTTTTCTTTGTTTTTAATCAATTTCAAGAGTCTGCATTCACTTGTTTGTTAAAATCAATCATAAATCATATGCAGACTAAATGTTCCTAGGCCCCCTTCCAACTTTGAATTCCCTGTTTAGAAGCTGCAGAAGAGGAGGATGAAGAGATCCCTTACGAGATCAAACGTTTATTGGATCATAAGTGGGCTCTTGAGTGGTGAGATAAGCTCCCTACCCGGGCTTGAGTAAAACAATAAGATAGGATGGGGTATAATCATAGTGTCGTGCCAAGAATGGTCTTGGGACACGATACATGTGATATAATCCCGCTTAGTGGAGGCCTCACGATAGTAGTACTCTGTTGACATGAATAGTCATGTCGGCGTTATTATTATCAATGTGAGTGTCCTATGAAGCTAAGAACCCTTTAGAAATCACCTTTAACCCATCTTGACTTTTAGGACGTAGTGCGGTGGCTAAACAAGAATAGTCTTGGATTTGGTCGACACGCGATGCTACACTCAAAAGAATTTATCTTGTGAATATTATTGGACCGAGAATAGTCACGGAAGCTGATAATATCCATGAGACGGTTAATGACTTTGGGAACTTATTATAACCCGTGATACAGGTACAATTGAACCATAGTCCTTACCATGTCACTTTTGACTCCATCATTGTTTACCGTAACCACACCATGTTTTCAGCATGATCATGCAAGCATGCACGCATTCACAAATTGTTTTCTCAATATCGAAGGACTTAAATAAATTTTTGTAAACATTGTAGATATGGATCTTGTAAGAGGAAACATTAAGAAATTGAAGTTTAGGAAGCCAGACTTGACGAATCTGAGAAAGTTAGGGTCCTTGGTATTCGACCCAGAAAAATTCTGAGGCTATTATGGGAGACTTTTGAGCATCCTCAAGACTTATGTTGAAGAAGGGGTCCTTAATACTTTGGTTCAGTTCTACGACCCACTTTATCACTGCTTCACATTTCTTGATTATCAGTTAGTCCCTACTTTAGAAGAGTATTCCTATTTGGTTGGTTTACCAATATCTGACAAAGTACCCTTCAGCGGTTTAGAGGAGGTTCCTAAACCATTGGCCATTGCAATAGCTCTTCATTTGAAGACCATGGACATCACCACTAGGTTTCCAAGGTTTGACTTCTAGGTTCCTGATCAACAAAGCTTTCGTCTTCGCCAAAGCAGCAAGTATGGATGCTTTTGAGGCTGTTCTTGCTTTGCTCATATATGGGCTTGTGTTGTTCCCCAATATCAATGACTTCGTTGATGTTAACGCAATCCAAATCTTCCTAAGGAGATGGAGTTATCATTTGTTGTGCACCCTTGTTGTATAGGTGGTTTATGTTGCACCTACCCCAAACCCCTCACTTCAAAGAAAACCCAGATAACCTTCGATGGCCTCAAAGGATTATGTCTCTCACTCCAGTGGATATATTTTGGTACAACGCATAGGAACCCAACACTCCATACAATTATGCCTCCTTGCTTGTTAATAAGCTCTATTATAAAAAGGGAAAAACCTTACCTTGTGACAATGGCATCATAGTTCGTACAGGTCAGGAGGGTTTCAGAGGGTGTTCGAGAGAAACGACTGCATAGGCACCAAAATTTTAGAGGCACCAATTTTTTTTACTTAGAGAGTGTGTATATGCGTGAGTGCACTCGCGTATGCGTGCGTGCGTGCGTCCGAGTGATAAAATAAATAGTATAACTAAATTTTAAACTAGACTTAGACTCTTATAATTTTGATAGTAAAATCTATTTGAAAAATTAAAAGTTATCATAGGAATTATGACATGTTGAAGTTATAATTTTTAGTTTTTCTTTCACACTATATTTTCATATAATTTACAAAAAAATGAGGGGCATCCAAAATCTTAGGAACGGCCCTGTAACATACCCAAGTAGACATTTTAATATTATAAATATAAGCTTTTTATTTGTTTTTTTTTTTTTTGTCTAATAAAGGATTATGAACATGAATCGTTTTGTTTTGTTTCATGTACAGGTTATGGGACTTGCAAGTTTGATCAGGGAGAATGCTCTCCCTGTCTCTGTCTTTTTGGTGGTGGTTTAAAGATATTTACCTATATAAATAAAACAAATGATGATATTCATGTAATAATATATAATATTTTATGAGTGTTATAAAACTCGGTACAAACCTTCCTGGTAGTGACTCCGATTGATGAATTATGAAGATATCTATTTCACTTACTATCAAATAAGTTTTTAGCTTTAAATTTAGCTTCTTCAAAAAAAAAATTCTAACTTCATCCATTTTTTATTAAAGTATTCTTGACATTTTTAACTTACTGTCAAATTAGTCCATATTTTTATACTTGAAAATAATGATTTAATATATTTTAAAGGACAATGACATTATACAATTTAAGTGTGATTTAATTCGAACCTCGGCTCCTATATATAGCAATGTCATGCCAACACTGAGTTATGCTCACGAGGATGATTGTTGGTGTCTAACATCCTTTAAAATATATTAAATCATTATTTTCAAGTATAAAAAATTAATGAAGGAATTAAATCACACTTAAATTATGTTATGTCATTGTCCATGTAACTTGTAAGACTTACACCATAAAAAAATCATGACAATATGGACTAATTTGACAGTAAGTTAAAATTGTCAAGACTATTTTAATAAAAAATGATTTAATATATTTTTATACTTTTTATGATTTTAAAATGGAAGACTAATTTTATGTGTGAATAAAAATAAAGGACCAAAACTGTAAATAGTCTACCGTTGCATATGTTTTCAAAACTAGTAAATCATACAAGCAAATACCAAACAAATATTATTTTTTAACCATACCACACAAATATCTAAAATTATATAATTATATATTAAAAAAATTGAGTAAACCACCAAATTGGTCTCTATCTCTATAAACCATTTTTAAATAGGTCCATGACTTTTTTAATATCTCAAATTAGTTCTTGCCTCTGATAAACGTTTCTCAATTTAGTCCCTCTATTGACATCAGCTGTTAAATGCACTGATGTGGAGTAGTGTAAGTCTCGCATGGACAATGATAATATTACACAATTTAAGTGTGTTAGGCACCAACAATCGTCCACGTGAGCATAACTCAGTTGGTATGACATTGCTATATATAGGAGTTGGGGATCGAACCTGAACACCTCATTTATTTACATTAAAGAAAAAATCATTTCAATTCCAAAAAAGTTAAAATGTTTTCTTTTTTTCTTTTAGTAGTTATTAGAAGGTGTATGTATAATGTAGGATTTCGATTTTCCCCTATTACAACATGATGTTATAATAGATCGGGACTGCCTCATTTAAAATTGACAGTCGAGATCATTTCTACTTATTTGTACTGATAAGTAATGTAAACCGTTCAATTTCAAATCAATGGTTGATATCTGTTACTGCGTTAAACTGTACGCTCTTGTTACCGCAAGTAACTCAAATTCGTATAATGTACTCCCTCCATCTCTAATTATAGGATCCATCTCTAATTATAGGATCCTTTAACAAAATACAGTAAATTTGTCCTTAAATATAAGTTCCTCTAAAATATATGTGTATGCCATTGAAAGCGGATTGTTTCTTGGTCAATGTGCTATTGATATAATTGTAACCGAAACAGTAAAATAAAATTTAATTGCACTTTAGTCCCTCGAATTTCTATATTGCAAGATTATATACTAGTATTATTTTATTTTAATTAAAAAAACAAACCTATGCTATAAAACTTGGGCCATTAGATTGAATAACTAGCTGCACTTTGAGTCTTCGCTTTTTTTACTCCTTTTTTTTTATGAATCTCTTCATTTTTTGATAAAATAATTATTAATTTTTTGAACGGCCAAAGTTAATAATTAATTGTTAGTGTTAAATTTTTACCTCACTAGAACTTAGCTCCTTTCACCCTTAGCAATTACTAAAATGTACCCACCTCATCCCATTACTCTAACATTAGTAACATTGTTACAATTGTTGATTATTTAGCAATTACTATCATCTAAAATTGACAGTGTATGTTTGGATTTAATTTTGTGAGTCTAAAGTGATTATAGAAGCATATAATTATCCCTAAAATGCTCCCTAAGTACAACTCAAGGTTACTGCATGGAAATTTTGATATGCCGGGGAAAACTTGTTCAAGGTCTTGCACTTTTGCTTTGCTAATTTTGCATGAGTCTTTATTGTGAGGCATTGACCAAGAAATGCAAGTCTTTGGAATCGGGGCCATTTCCTTTAAGTGTAAAGTGAGTGATCCTCCAATAACCTCAACTGCAAAGCTACAATTCACCATGAATGGTGCAATTATACTAACAGATCAACAGGGACACGAGACGCTTATTGTTAATGCTAATGCAAGAGCTTCCTCTGCCTCCATGCTTGATTCTGGGAACTTTAAAATACATTTATATGGTGCCAATGATAATTCAAATTTCACACACCATATGGCAAAGTTTCGATAACCCAACTGATACTTTGTTGGTGGATCAATCTCTACCTTGTAAAAGCCAATTGACATCTAGTTTATCGGAGACCGACAGTTCAACTGGAAGGTTTTGTCTCCACAAGACAAATACTACTAGTAGTTACAATGACAAATATTATCTTAAGCTCAACAGTAAAGGTTCACTGCAGATCTGGAATAGCAGAAATGATTCTAGCCCTATTGCTACTCTGCCTGGTGCTGAAAATGACCAGCAGAAGACTGGAGGAAACCAGATTATTTATCATGCAACCCTTGATTTCGATGGGGGGTTTCGGCTGCGTGCTCACCACGTTAACAATGGAAGTGACAAAATTAATGCAAGTTGGCCGAGGGAAAACCCTTGTGAAGTAAACGGCTTTTGTAGTTTCAAATTTCAACAGTTACTGTACACTTCATGACGACAAACCATTATGCAACTGTCTCACGGGTTATAAGTTAATAGATTCAAATGAAAAGACTCTCAGCTGCAAAAGGAACTATTCGAAAGCAGATTGTAGAGGTGGGAAAGATGGTGTATCCTTTTATGACATGGTACCGATGAACAATATTTTATGGAGAGAGCATCCATATTTTGAGACTGAAGATATGTTATCGGAACAAAATTGTTCATTCGCTTGTTTGGTTGATTGCAACTGTTGGGCTGCACTGTATGACGGATCAAGATGCAAGAAACAAGGGTTTCCTTTGAGATATGTCAGAAGGGCACATGAATCCAAAGCATCAAGCACAGCTTTCATAAAGGTGGGAAAAAACAGCGTCGAAAACTGGAAGCAGAATGATACAAGTAAAAAAGCAGTGGTGCATATTATTGTTATTACATTAATATTTAGTGCTCTTTTGTGTTCAGCAATTATAATATCTATTCATTACATTTACAAGATTCGGGTACTGAGATACAAAACGAACACTGGGAACATGGAGCTGAATGAAGAGGTGGCTTTGAGAAGTTTTTAATATAACGAGCTGAAAAGAGCAACAAATCATTTTAAGGAAGAGTTGGGTAAGGGATATTTTGGATCAGTTTACAAAGGGGCCTTAAACAAAGGTAAGAGATTGATTGGAGTGAAGTGACTAAAGAAATTAGTGGAAGATGGGGAAAGGGAATTTCAAGCAGAAGTGTGATCCATTGGGAAAACCCACCACAGGAACCTAGTTAGATTGCTTGGTTTTTGTGTTGAGGGTTCGAAAAGGCTTCTGGTTTATGAATACATGAGCAACAGTTCACTTGGAAAGCTTCTCTTTGGTGATCAAAGGCGTCCAGATTGGAATGGGAGAGTAAGAATAGCACTGGATATTGCAAGAGGGGTCTTGTATCTCCACGAAGAGTGTGACGCTCCAATCATTCATTGTGACTTAAAGCCTCAAAACATTTTGATGGGTGAGTTTTGGACAGCCAAGATATCTGATTTTGGGCTTGCAAAACTTTTAATGCCAGACCAAACCAGAACATTCACGATGATCAGTGGGACAAGAGGGTACATGGCCCCGGAATGGAACAAGAACGTGCCGATATCAGTGAAAACAGATGTTTATAGCTATGGAATAGTTCTGTTGGAAATCTTATGCTGCAGAAGAATCATAGATGTTAATGTCTTGGAACCCGAAGAAATTTTTCTCTCGGGATGGGCTTATAAGCAATGTAGTCAGGTTCTCGCACCGGGGCGTAGGTTCTTACGATCCTACGAGCTCGTCAAGGTCAAACGAGCTTAGAACCTATTCTGGTTCTTTTTTTGACGTTTATGTAGTCAGGTTCTCGCACCGGGGCGTAGGTTCTTACGATCCTATGGCGTATCCTTCCACACCTTTAACGACGATGAAAGCTCCTTCCCTTCTAGACGGCGTTGTCGCCGTCATGAACATCGCCGGTGGTTAGTGTATGTTTGTCCTCACTCCTCTCTCACTTTCAACCATCTCTCCTTCACTTTCGTTCAAACCTTTTAAACTCATCATTTCACTTCAAGTTTCAACCCTCTGTTTTCATTCAAACCCTCTGATGTCATTTTTTTAACCCTACTGTTGATAGAAGAAGCAACAGTAAACCCTAACCCTCTCATTTTTTTAACCCTAACCCTATTATTTTATGAACTTAGTACTTGGTTGTTATGAACTTATGAACATTTGGAATGAAAATTATGAAATATTAATTAATTAAGTTTATTTTGTTCATGTATTATAAGGGATCTCGAACCTGACTACATTGCTTATAAGTGCTTTGTGGCAGGAGAGGTAAATAAGCTTGTTTCTTGGGAATTAATTGATAAAAATGTCATGGAAAATATAGTTAAGGTGGCACTTTGGTGTGTCCAAGATGATCCTTTTCTCAGGCCAACAATGAAGGGTGTGATGCTGATGCTAGAAGGGATTACTGATATAGCAATTCCTCCTTGTCCAGATTCCAGTTCTGCATGAAGAAAACGTTGCAGAAGTTCCTCGTGTAGCTTTCAGTTTATGTATTTGTTTCTTGTTATCTATTTTTGTTTTTCTTTCAATTCTTAAGGTTGTCTCTAATCTAAGTTGTCTTGAGATGAAATAAGGTAGCAAGCCAAAAGCTAATGTAGCTATTCCTCATGTTATGTTTTAGCAGCAGATACGTTACATTCTATATATTGTCTTAAATGATTTTCAAATACATCATATAACTACATACACACATGCATTCACTTACCTCAATGATTGTAATGTAAGCCAGCAGGTTACTTGACTGCTTGTTCCAGAACTGAGATTTTCTTCCATGTTTCTTCTAATCTCCTGCAAAAAAAAAAATGAAAGCATGAAAAACATTAACAACTGGACAGGGTTGTAAGCCACAGAATTGGGAGGTACTTCTCTAGTGTCTCAAAGAAAGTAATGATTCTAGTACTGATTAACTCACTCTCCAAACCAGAACTGCTAAGAAAAAACAAACTTTATTATGAGAATTGCAAAATAACTCTCCTTTTCAATAGTTAAATGGATTCTAGTGATTTCCCTGCCAAGCTCACTAGATAATGTATTACAAATATGGATAAAGAAAAGGCAAAAGGTAAAGTTTCCTCTGCAGAAACCGTGTGGGGCATGGAAAAACAGAAATTTCTGCGGCACTCACAATTGCTCATTGTATGCGTTTTTTGAAAGAACACCTTTGTTACTTTTCTGTCATTGGAGCTTTGGAATTCGTCTGGTTGGCCACTCTCAAATCTATAACACACACGCATCCGCCCACCCACAGACACACAACAACATAACTCAGCAGTTGTGGAGTAAATGTGATCTTAGTACCAATAACCAAAGCTTCCTTCTAAGTGTGAAAATAACCTCTGTCGCTCCATGCATGACACAATGTATGCTGATAAACTTTTACTTATCTTGATATTCTCTTAGATCTAGCAGTCAAGACTGTACTCAGAAACTGAGTTAAAAAAATGTAATACATCTGTGTTTCAAACAATAAAACAAACACGCCTATAAGTTATTATCTAGCATTCTGCATTAAAGAACCAGATTCCAAGATAATGGAAGGAAACTGCTAAAACCGAATGTATTGTTTGATATCACACACAGTTACTGAAGTTCACACTGTAGAAAATTACATTACCAAGATAGATACATTAACATCCCATAAGATCAAGTATAGATCGTATATTGCATTTTAAATTTCTTCACATCTCCAATAGTTGAACCTCCGAATAAAGACACGAGAGACGTAATAAATTCAACGCATACCAGATTATGTTAACATCTTGTTTCCCTTTCCTACCGATATGTTACCTGCGGATGACCAAGTAAGAGATTATATTAGTGCTTGCTTCCTTGATCTGTCATGAATAAAATGAATTATATAGCTTAATCTCACATGGTTTGCTAAAATAAGTGACATATATTTTTATTTCTACACCATAGATTTTCACCGGCATTGTCTTATCACGAGACAAAGGATCAAGGGTCACACAGTGGGATTTGTTATTAAGCATATACTACTTCCTGCGAAATCACCATAAAACCAACCATTACTACCATTGAACTTTTCTAGTACACACTCGCCTTCTGAGTGCAGCTTAGCATGTGCTCTATGTCAAGTACAAAATCTGGAAGACGGTAACTATTTATAAAACTAATTTCCAAATTTATACTATAATAACATTATAGTGTGAAGCAGATACCAAGCACATAAGTTACATTACATATTGAATATTGAGTCAGCAAAATGTCAAAACATAACTTCTTTGAATTCCACAGTTTTATTATATGGAACCTATAATTCTATAAATTAATTCCATCTTTACATTTAACATCTTACATCACTGTTAGTATCTATAACAGAGGCGTCCAATTTAGAAGACAAAACAAAGGGAAAAATAGCCATCCTACAACATGCCTTGCCCTCAATGTAACCCAGCAGGTTACTTGGCTGCTTGTTCCAAAACTGGGACTTTCTTCCATGTTTCTTCCAATCCACTTGATTGCAACGGTGGCAATGAGAACATGCTAACCGTTGAGCTTCCACTTCTAATTTCCTTCAAAACATGCAAAGCTGAGACGGTACTCTTCATATAAAGGCTCTCCATGTACTCAATCTCTGCTAATTCCTTAGGAATCAGCAAACCATCTCTCTCGGTGGTGGTTGAAGTTGATGGATCACATCCTTCAGCTTCAGGGATAAGCTCGCCAACAGCTGTAGGAACATTCACAGGAAAAAGGTAGTCCAGCATTGTTTCACACTCCTTTACAAGCTTGTAGAGCATGTCAGTGGTAAAGAAAGGTTGTTGCAAGACCTTCTGAATGAAGGGCAAGCGAATTAGAGCACCAGTTCTCTTGTCATACTTTTTCAGTATTTTCACTAGCCCTGTGGAAAGAAAATTGAGGCAATAGTTAGATATGCGAAGCAGTTGATAAAAAGAAAAAAAGAAAAAAAAAGGGAAAGCACCATAAGGCACTCTTCATTTGGTGTTCAAGAAGATCAATTTTAGGTAAATTACAGCTGTGTCTCTCTACAAAGCCAATTGATCTAAAACTACAGTTATCAATTGGTAGCGGTTGGTTTATAGGAGAATCACAACAAATCGGCTTAATAGCCCGTGTTAACTGTTAATAGGAGAATGCTAAAATGTCCTGGCTAAGGAAGCACAAGTAAAAAACAATTATCATATTGAAAATACCATAAGTAACTTAATAACATAGTATTTTAATGTTTAAAAAAAAACAGTATTTTAATACTTCATCTTTAGATAATACAGTACTACTTTATTGAAAGCATTGAACAGTGTATTAGAAGCTATTTGAAAATCCTCTTAGAATACACACAAGCAAAATCTTTACTTATATTACATACCACGTGCTTTTGTAACATTTTCAAACTAGAATCACTTTAGAGTTAACAAGTAAAAAGAGTGAAGCTCCCCTGTTTGAATGGTTAAGCTTTTCAGGTGATGTGACTTTTGTATACTATGAAGAGTGAATAAGAATATTTATAAAGATCGGCATCATAAAATTGAGATTGAGAACATAGAGTACTATTATTGGATTGGCTTTACCTAGTAGATAGATGAGCAAGAAGCCACTATAGAGGAATCAAAAAAGGGCAGAATGTTAAATTCCAGAAAAATGAACATATCCAAAGTAGATTCTTTGATCCAAGTAAAGCATATTCTTTGTTTGGTCCTACCAAATTGTCCAGAAGAATTCAGGACCAAGCAATGGACACTTGGATTGGAAATGAATCCTATTCCATCTATTTACTTTTGACTTTTCCATCATATTTAGATGTGCTGTATAATTCTGAAAGGGACTTGGGCCATGTCTTTTTTGTATTAACTCTCCGGTTCTCAGGAGATGAAACCCCGGTAATCTAGAGTTTGGCCGGAAGATAAGTGAAGTCTGGTCAAAAATTTGTTTCACACAAAATACTTGGGCCATATTTTGACATGTAATAATAGGTTGCAAATTACATTATTAAATTTTAATATCAACAAAGAAAAAAACTAGTTCATATAACAAAACTAAGCTCATGTAATAAAATCAAGTTCATGCAAGAAAAACAACTTGTATTATATAGGATTGAGAAAGCACCTGTGTAATTCAGGGCACTGTAATTCTCCAGTAAAACCATCTCTCCATGAAAATCAACAATTTCTTTGCGAATTTTCATCATCTCTTCACTATAATCCTTCACTTTAGCAACCCTATCTTGCAACTCCTACATATCAATTTCAATTTCAACCATAAATATTCAATTCAAATGCGTTAAAAATTAACAAGTAATAATAAAGGAATAATGAATTGATGAAAATACCTTGAGTCTAATAATGTACTCTTCTTCTTTTTCAACGAAGAAGTTATTGAATTTCTCGAGTTCATTCTCCAACAAGTTCCTGAAATCGCTTTCTTCCTTAGACATTTCACCGGCGTCGGTGACGGAATCGCCGTTGCCGGAATCAATCCTAAGACGCTTTGCGGGACGATCTTCGGTGCCACCTGCGGCGGCGGGTTCTAAGTTCTTGAGCTTCTTCTTGAGTTCTTTGTAGGAGAGAAACTTGTCGCGCCATTCTGGAAGAGTTTTTTCGATCTGGCTGCTTAGACTCTTACCGAATTTCATGGCTTTTTGTTTTCAGAGAATAGAGAATCAAAAACAAAGTGTATGTTTTATGAAAAATGATGAAATTGAAATTTGATTTCAATGTGGAAAAAAAAACGGAGAAGAGAGAAAAATGAGAAAGTGCGTGTGTTGGGAAGAAGAGGAGGAGGAAAAGGGAGAGAGAAGAGAGTAATATAACCGTTAAGAGGGAATATTCGGAGGGTATTGTTGGAATATCCTTACATAAATAGTATGGTATATTTTGGGTTTTATACCCCTCTCTCTCTCATCTACTCTGCTGCTCTGCAAGTTAAAATTTGTATTTAAAAGGTAATTTTTCAAAAAATTATATGTATAATCTTTAAGGTATAATATTTGATACATTGAATTCTATATGAGTACTATTCTAACCTTAATTTAAATTAAAGTCAAAATAATTTTTAAAAAAGAATAGACTCAAACATATATATGTATCAACTAACTTCTCGATGTACTGTTTAAGATAATGAATTTTAGACTTAAATACAGTTTTGATTTCTCTATTTTATAAAATATGCAATTTTGTTCCTCTATTTTGTTTTACGCAATTTAAATCTCCCTATTTTATAAAATGCACAATTTTGGTCCCCTATTTTGTTTTTGCGCAATTTGATCCATATATTAAGACATTTGATCACCCACTTCATTTTACCTTTTTGACATATTCTTTAAATGACATGACACATGATACATGCTTACATTTAGGAAGAACATGATGAAGATGAAGAAACACACTCTTAAATTTAATTTTAATTTTTTTATTTATATTTTTTAATTATGTTTTGAATTGAATAAATAAATTAAGTATGACGTGACAACCTCATAAGCATGTATCATGTGCTATTTTTCATTTAAAGAATGTGTATGTCATAAAAATTAAAGGATAAATGAAAAGGGGAACCAAGTATCTGAATATTTTAAAATAGAGGGACTAAAATTGCGCAAAATAAAATAGGGGGACCAAAATTGCTCATTTTTCAAAATAGGGGAACCAAAATTGCGCAAAGCAAAATAAGGGGATTAAAATTGCGAATTTTATAAAATAGAGGGACCAAAATTGCATTTAAGCCTTAATTTTATTATAAAAAGAAAGAGATAATTGATTTTGTTATCTAAAAAGGTTAGTGGTGTAGATTCTTATTTATTTATCTTTATAAACAGTGTAATCATCTTGAATATTCATATTTAATACTCCTCCGTCGTTATTAATAAGAGTTAGTTTGATAAAACACGAGTTTTTAAAAAAATTGTTTTAATATTAAAATAGTTGACAGATTATATTGATTTTCCATGTTTAACCTTAGTAATGACTTTTCTAGAATTAATAATGTAACCACTTTTTTTTACGCAAAAAAAGTACCAACATTCTTTTTTGTTTGATACAAAGCACTACAATTAATTATAAGGATAAACATGTAAAATCAATATAAATCAATTTAATACTGAGCAATGCTATTTAGTAAAAAATATTGATGCAAGAAAGAGAAGAATCCATAAAATTAGGAAATTTGACCAATTAAAACTTGGCTAACCATACATGGGAGGAGAGTGATTATAATTTGACCGATTAAAACTTGGCTAACCATACATCAAAAAATTCTTGCTAAATAGCATTTTCCTTTAATACTAAAACTCACTTTCTTAATACACGTGTTTTGTCAAACTAGCTCTTATAAATAGGGACGGAGAGAGTATAAAAAAGAATTAAATGCTATTAAAAAAACATGTAAAGTAAAGTAACTCTTTGAGTTTCTCTTTAATTAATTAAGAGTATTAAGAAGTTGTTGGACGAAGAGTGGGAGGTGAAGATTTCTCATTCATGTCGGGAAGCTAATAGAAGTGCCGATGTTTTGGCAACTATGGGTTGCGCGTTAAATTTCAATATAGTCTATTTTGAGACTTGTCTGATTAATATTAGAGAGTTAATTCATGTCGATATTTTGTGGATCAGCAACCCCGCGTTTGATTCATTTATAGTTTTTGTTTGGGCTTTGCCCTCTTCAATATAAAAAAAATTAGGGTAATTGTAGAAAAAATAATCAATGCTATTAATAATTGCAAAATGGTCTTATAAAAAAGGATAATTTTTTTGTCAAATTAGGTCTTATAAAAAGGGACGGAGTGAGAATAATTAGAATCGGATAAATTTGTAAATTTATTTTGGCTAAACTATATATTTGGTCCCTTACGTTTAAAAAGCTTCAATTTGGTCCCTTACGTTATCAACGTTTGCATTAGTTGGTCCCTTCTGTCAGATTCCACTGTTCCACTGTTTCAATTGGACACGTGTCAACGTGTCCAGGTGTCCACGTGTGCAAACCGTCTGCCACATGCGCAAAAACTGACGGAAGGGGCCAAATTGAAACCTAAAATAAACGTAAGGGACCAAATTAAAACTTTTTAAACGTAAGGGACCAAATGTGTAGTTTAGCCATTTATTTTCTTATATGAGACAAAGAATTAAATGCACTTAATTGTCACATAAACCAGTGGCTAGAAATTTCACCCTTAAGGTGGATAAGTGAGATGACCGAGGTACGAACATCGGTCCCTTGCATATATAATGCAATGTCCAACCAATTGAGTTAAGCTCACGGAACACTTGATAACGATTTTTAATAAGTGTGAAAGTTTTTTTTTCTTCTTATAATTAGGGTTGGAAATAAATCTAGCTGAGTCGAACTTGTATGAGCTCGACTCGATAGGAATTGGTTTAGTTCAAAACTCGGCTCGAGTTCGACACGAACTCTTTTATCAGCTCAAGTTTGGCTTTGATGACAGGAATTTCTATGGTATTTTTAGAATTATTATTAGTAGTAAAATGATCAAGACAGACCCCAAATACGAAGGAAAACCTACAGAATCCAAGAAAAGCATCAAGACAAAGTCAAGAATGCAAAAAGACATGAAAAAGCCCAAAATATGAAGAAAAGTGTTGTTCATCATGCCACGATGGCTTCCATCGTGCCACGATGGAGGCTATTTGCTCGCCAAGACAACAACAAAAGAAAATTTGGAAAATATCTGTTCATCACAGCACGATGGCCTATATCGTAGCACGATGACCTTACTTGGCGACCAAACTGATAAAATGCACAGGATCAGTTATAAAATTGAACTGAATCTCCCCATCGTACTGCGATGGACCTATCGCAGCACGATGGCTTGCTGAGGCCCAATACGGAAACTATAAATAGAGCTCTCCTCTCATTGTTTAATTCATTTAGAAATAGTAGAACACTCTCTACTATAAAGGAGGTGTTCGGAGGAGCTCTAAGGGCATAGTTTTCTCCCCTTACGGGAAAACTAACTCAGCAAGGTATGTTTTCTTTAGGCTTTTATGTTTAGGTTATAATTCTTGTAATTTAAATATGTAGTCTTTTGTATAGATGCCTTAGGTTGTGGTGGAGAAGATGAACTCCCCTATGAATATTTGGAGTCTGTGATTTAGTCAAAGTTATAATAAATCGTTATTCAGTATTATGTTTGTTATTTACATTCTTGCACTTTAATAACGTATCTCGTAATCTGGCCGGATAAGCGGGAGCGCTCATAGAATCTATATTATGGACACCTAATATTCGTCCGGAACTAGTAGTAAATATGCTAGGTGAATTGAGACGGTAACATCCTGAACTAGTTGTGAATTGAGCAATTAGAGGAGGAATCAGGAACTAGGTGTGAACTAAGCACTTAGAAGCTGAATAGCCCGATACTAGGACCTAGAGGCATTTGATTGGTGAAGGTAATAATGCATGTGTAATGAATAACTCACCTAGTAATTAGGGTATGTGACACGTCGAGGTTAGGCTCTCGTAGGTACCTTAGTTATTAATGTAGGGAAACTTCAATATACATAGAGTAACAGTAAGGTGTTACTACAATAAAGGAAAAGTCACCGCCGAACAAAAATCTGATTAACTATGTTATACATCGTTCATGCCAAATAGGAAGAAGGGAGTGAGTTCAACCACCATACCTATCCTCTATGTTTTTGGATCATTATCTTTATATTTTCTGCAAGCATTACGCTATTTTTATAAAAACCTTTTTCCAAAAACCCAAAGCGAATGCAAAACTACCAACTTAAATAACGCTAACGAAGCTTTGGCACGATCCTTGTGGATACGAACTCATTCTAGACACCTAGAGTGTGAATTATTACTCGATGACAGACTGGTACACTTGCCAGGATGCAGTCAAGTTTTTGGCGCCGTTACCGGGGATTGTGTTTACAAAGCATTGTTAGATTTATTTAAGTTTGTCAAAAAAATATTAAAAATACAAAAAAATTAAAATAAAAAATAAAAAATCTTGTTGATGATTGTGAATTTTGATTTGTGAAAGTTCTGGCTAAGGCAAAGTCTTGGTATTTAAGTGATATGTTGTGATTAGAGCTGTAAAAATGGGTCGGGCTATCGGGCCGGCCCAGTAGCTCTATAGTTTTATACGGGTCGGGCTTCCCAAAAAATATTATTGGGCCTTATTGGGCTGGGCTCCCGGGCCTTTTTTTAATGGGCCATCATGGGCTGGCCCCGCGGGCTTTTGGGCCGGCCCCTTAAAGAATTAAAAAAAAATATCTAAAAATAAATTTACCTAAAAATAAGATTAGAATAATTGGTTGAAAAGTAGATATACCCGAAGTAGAGGAGATACAATTGTATGAAAAATCAAGTGGTCAAGATCAAGAAGAGACTTAGGCCGAGAAGTTACCTAATTTATAATTTACTTTTTTTTATAATTTATAATTTAATTTATGTATTTTGAATGATTATGTTAAAAGTTTAGTGTGTGATGTAAACTTGAAATTTATTAGCTTTGAGGATGCACTATATGAATCATCATCCACAGATCTCTCAACTTTTGCATGAATATTTTGAAGTATTTATTATTTCATGAAATCATGGCACTCACTTTTTTTATGGATATTAATTTGTGTACGATGCATATGTAGTTTTATTGTCTATTGATTTTTTTATAAAAAAATTTGTCAATTTTTTATAAAAAAATATGAAAAAATTTGTCGGGCCGGCCCATCGGGCCATTGCTTATTGTGCTGGGCCTTGGGCCTTGATGGGCCGGCCCACTTAAGCCCAATAGATATCTTGGACCTATGGGCCCGGGCAGGGCCGGCCCATTTGACAACTCTAGTTGTGATCCACCTCACTTACCTGGGAATTTTCATAGTGACAAAGACACATGAGACAAACCAAAAATAGTTTTACCATTAAAATTTTCCAGTGCTACTGAGGTATTTGTTTAAGTGCATGCAGACAGGTACTCAAGGCACTAGGGATCACAGAGGCTGGGAACAGCCAACTAAAGACAGCATTTCTCACAGGAAAACTCCTAAGAAAGAAGATGGGAGATGGAACGAATTGTAAAAGAGAAAGCTGCAACAGAAAGTCAATGGTCAGGAGGATCATTTGACCAAAACTTCCGGAAACACAGGAAGAAAGAAAAGATAGGGTTGTTTACAGCAATGGTTCGGAGACACAGGGACCATTGGCAAAGATGACAAGAGAAGAGAAAGGCCATAAGGGATGAACCACTACAATCAGGAGAATCAATCTGCAAAGGCACCTCAAAAGAACAACTTCTTCCTCTAGAGGAAAGCACCAAACAGAGAGACATGCACAGATATAAGTTTGGGGTCAAATCACCACGCTATATGAAACTGCACCCGAAAAATAAGTCGCCAACAGGGATAGTCGAGGGCATGGTGAAGCAAGAGCAGACTCCATCAAGATTGTAAGAAACTAATTATGGAAGATGGCCAGTGCTTCGAGCTGGAGCAAGGAAGCACAAACAAAGAGACACGCGAACCTATCCTCTGTAATGGGGAAAATGCCTCAAGCTAATGAGAGGCTAAACAAGCGCTGCTTGGGAGGCAACCCAAGGATAAGTATTTATATTTAAGTATTTTATTTTCAATTTTTTCAATCCAATAAAATGTACTAAGAAATTCCTGATATATCACTTTCATCTATTTACCCCCTTTTCAAACTTACAAAAAAAAAATTTAAATAATTGTTTGCTGTTTATTATCTTGTGCATGAGAAACTGTTATAGGTAAGATTGCAGCGAAATGAGTTATAAATTCTGATGAGCCGAATTTCACGCCTTCACACAAATATCAAAGGTGATTGCTCCGAAGTGCGAAGTTCGGGAGACAATGAGACGAGTGATGAAGCTGATGTCTGCGAGACAAATGTTCAACTTTCAGATATACCTAAGCCATGTGAGGATTTGAGCCAAATATTTTCAAACGGTATTACCACTTTCTTTCGATTTACTATGAGAGTACCGTGCACTTGTTTATTTTCTAGAACTTGCTCTAATTCTCTGCTGACTAGTTGATTTGATATTATATGCATTGAGGCAATTGTTTGTTATAACCCAGAGCCTTTTCAAGCCACCCTTTTTATTATTATCCTTTGCTAGCCAATTTTGAGCCGTAAAAATTTTTCCCTTTTGTTTCGGTGACAAACTACATTACAAGCCTATAGACCAGAAAAATAATAAATTACCCTTCTTTGGAGTTAAGGTAATAGTTCTCTAGTCTTGGCAACAACAAAGTTTGGGGTTGCTCATGGAACTAGCAACATCTAAGTTTGGGGTGGGTGTACAGAGAACTATCACTACAAAAAGAAAAAAATAAATGAAAAAGAGACGGGAAAACATCAAAAATTCCCTAAAAAAATAGTCTCTTAAAAAAAATGAAAAGGCCAAAAGGCAAAAGAAAGAGCCAAAGGGCAAAAGAAAAGAGCCAAAGGGCAAAAATAGTGATATAAAAGAACCATACAAAGACACATCCGGTTCTTAATCTCTGGTACCAACACACAAAAAGGCACCCTAAGTAATAAGATTGCGTACACAAAAAGGAAACAAAGTAGAACTTAACTCCAATTTTTAGCCTACTTATCCCAAAAATGTCCTACCTTGACCCTAGCCACGTTATAACCATGAAAAGACCTCCAAAAATGCATGTATATTAAATTTTGACTGGTTGCTTAAAGTTCTTGCAAGCCTATGGTAAAATGGCAGGTTGTACGATGATTGAGAGATAAACCTTTCAATTATGAGCGAAAAATACAAATGTGAGAGAGAGAGAGAGAGAGAAAAGGTTGAACACGGACTCTTGCAGACATTTGTCCGATTTGCTACTATCAACATCTCCTTAGCCTAGCAGGCCGGACTGAGCATGATCGCGGCGGTAAGAATCAGCGGTACCATTGCTGAAATAATATGCAAGGTTGTGAAATTCCTATCATCTTTATTTATCTCTTATTTTGCTAACGATCTTGTCTGACAACATGTTACTTGAGGACAAGCAACAGTTTAAGTTTGGGGTTGTGATGACAGGAATTTCTATGGTATTTTTAGTATTATTATTAGTAGTAAAATGACCAAGACAGGCCCAAATACGAAGGAAAACCTACAGAATCCAAGAAAAGCATCAAGACAAAGTCAAGAATGCAAAAAGACATGAAAAAGCCCAAAATATGAAGAAAAGTGATGTTAATCGTGGCACGATGGCTTCCATCGTGCGACGATGGAGGCTACTTGCTCGCCAAGACAACAACAGAAGAAAATCTGGAAAATATCTGTTCATCGCAGCACGATGGCCTATATCGTAGCACGATGACCTTACTTGGCGACCAAGCTGGTGAAATGCACAGGATCAGTTATAAAATTGAACTGAATCTCCCCATCGTACTGCGATGGACCTATCGCAGCACGATGGCTTGCTGAGGCTGATGATAGGAATTCATACTGCATTTTTAGTATAATTTTATTAGTAAATTACAGCACTTTAGACCAATTACAAAGCAAATTCCTAAAGAAATGAAGTTACTTGCACAAGAAGTAAGGAAATTCAAGAAAAAGCTAAAAAGAGCCAAAAATGAGCAAAATTGTGCCGTTCATCGCAGCACGATGGGTTTCATCGTGCTACGATGAGAGCGACTTGTTGGCCAAGAAAATAACAGAAGAAAATCTGAAGAAAATCTTTTATCGCAGTACGATGGGTATAGCGCAGCACGATGGCAATTTTAAGCCCATTGCGAAAACTATAAATAGAGCTCCCTTTTCCTCATTTTATTCATTCAGAACGGAGAGAACTACTATTCTCTTGAGGAAAAGGAGTCAGAGCTCTAAGGTTAGGTTTTCTCTTATGCATTTTTATATTCTTGTAATTTAATTATGCATTTTAGTAGCTAAACCCTCTAAGGGTTAGGTGGGGAGATGAACTCCCTTAGGAATGCTGGAATCATGTAATTTGGTACTAAGTTTATATAATTGTCTATTCAGTTTTATTTATTCTATTGTCTATGTTTTATTTCCGTAACCTGGTTGATGTAAACAATTAGGGAATGCTCTTAGGGTTGGTGATATCTAGTATTGCGCCTCAAGGCCAGGGTTTACCCCTGGCTGGCAACTAACTTATAGGGTTAGTGATGTAGTGTTGTGCCTCAAAACCGGCAGCCAACCCCGATCAATAGATGATAGCTTAATCAATTAAGGGTAAAAGAACTAATGAAACCATGCTTAATTGACTACGTATTTAGAGTCTAATCACTAGGGTAGGAATGTGACAACGTGGCTAACACGGGTTCCTTGTCTAGTGATCAAGATTCTCTATACTCGTAATTAGGGTAATTATCGTACGCAGTTATTACTAATTATATTAGTTCACCAGTAAGTAAGAAGAATAAGCAACGATATAGCTCCAATTACCCAACAGGACTTAGGGAGGGATTCAACACACTTGACCTACCTTTTCTCATCTGAAGCAAACTTTCTTTCTTAAATTCTAAAATCAATCAAACTTAAAATCAAAGCGGAGGCAATCTCACCCACTCCTAGAATAAACTTAGTAACCTAGGCGCTGTCCCTGTGGATACGAACCCATCCTAACTAAGGGTGCGGATTATTACTAGACGACAGACTGGTACGCTTGCCAGACCGTAGTCAAGTTTTTGGCGCCGTTGCCGGGGACGGTGTAGACGAAGTTATTAGGTTAGTTTTAGGAATTTTATTTTTTGTTTTATTTTTATTTTTATCTTTAGTACAATTGTTTTTACTGTTGCGCCCTGCAAAGGTTCTGGCTAAGGCAAAGGCTTGGTATTTAAGCGATCCGTGTGATCCACCTCCCTTACCTGGGAATCTCTGTAGCTAGCGACGATAAAAACAATAAAACGTACAACCTTTCTTAACCAAACAGTACTACTAAGGTATTCTTTTGTTTTGCAAGAGTCATGGATGACGAAGGGAAGTTGTACGAGTATTTTCGGCCAACGGACCGTGAGGGGATTATTCAAGGGTTTGTTCCAGCAAATCCGATTCAGATCAATCCCAAATCTAGTGTACGGAGGGAGCTGAAGGAAAGCGCATTCAATGGAAGGAGAGATGAAGACCCCTTAGAACACCTCCAGGAATTCTACGAGGTGTGTGAATCCCAACCAGTCCCAGACGGAGTCACTAAAGATCAAGTAAGGTTACACTTGTTCAAGTTTTCACTTGGAAAGACTGCAAAAGACTGGCTAGTCTGTCTGCCAAGTGGGACAATCGAAACCTGGAAAGATCTAGAAGACAAGTTCCTGGACCGTTTCTTCCGGGAAGAGCAACACAAGGAACGCAGAAGGGCAATCCTTGAATTCCAGTAAGAGAAAAAGGAATCACTTCACCAGAGTTTGAAAAGATTCAAGCTCTACAAAAGAAGATGCCCAAATCATATGATCTGTGCAGCAGAATTAATAAACATCTTTGTCAACAGTATGAAAACCAAGCAAAGAATGCTACTCGACGCATCCGCGGGAGGATCAATCAAAAGCAAGACTCCATCAGAGGTAGAGCAATTGATTGAGGTGATGTGCCGAAATGAGTATAACAAAGAAGAAGACAAAGACAATGAGGAAGTTCTCATGGGTCAGCTAGAAGCCTCACTAACAGAAGTAGAAAAGCTGCAAGAGGAGAACAAGTCACTCAAAGAATTCATGCAAAGCTTTGGAGACTAGATCAAGGAATCTAATGAAAAGTTAGGAGTACAGGTACAAGCTTGGGCTAAGAAGGTGGAAGATATCGGGGAATTGCAAACCATAACATTGCGAAGCAGACAACTGGAGCCAGTAGAACCAACCCGAAAAGGAAGAAGGCAAGCAAACCAAGGAACACCCGAATCCCAAATACCTGATTCTCAAATGCCAGAGACCCAACCTCCTGATACAGAACCAACCAGCCAAGATGTGGTGGATCTAGAAAAGGATGTGGAAGTAGAAAAAGACACAACTGATGTGCCAATCACCACTAAATCTATTCCAGAAAAACCCAAAACAGTGTTCGGAAGTGATAAACCATCTCCGGAACCTAAGGACCAAGAACCTTACGTACCTTACCCCAACAAAGATAATAAAAAAGAGAAGCAGATGGAGCAACTCAAGAAAATGGGGCAATTAGTGAAACAAATGGAGATCCATGTACCATTCAATGATATGATCCAAATGTCACCTCCATTCCAGAAGTATGTAAAGAATCTTGTGGCTGGTAAAATCAAACTGAAAGATGAAGAAGCAATCATGCTCACCGAGGAATGTAGTGCAATCTTTCAGAAGAACCTACCCAACAAGTGTAAAGATCCACGAAGCTTCACTATACCATGCACAATCGGTGGGGTAGAAATTGGCCGAGCACTTCTAGACTTAGGAGCAAGCGTCAATCTTATGCCCCTGTCGATACTGAAAAAGCTTAAGTGTGGGGAGGTGAAACCTACAAGGATGACCCTTATCTTGGCAGATCGAACAAAAGTTCATCCGTACGGTATCCTGGAAGATGTGTTAGTAACAGTTGACGACAAACTCTTCCCAGCCGATTTCGTCATCATGGACATTGAGGCTGATCCAGAAGCACCTATTTTATTAGGAAGACCATTTTTAACAACAGGAAAGGCAATCATTGACATGGAAACAGGTGATGTCACTTTCAGAGTTGACGGAAACGAGGTAACATTCAATGTCAAAGAAATGATGAATCAAAAGAAGGAAAAAATTGAGTGTTATCAAGTTGACGTGGTGGACTCACTAGTAGAAGAAGAGTTAGCAAAAGCAGCACCTGGAGTTGAGCGAGCAATCATCCAATCTATGGACGAAGAGAGGGAAGATATGGATGAAGAGACAAATCTGAACATCCGATGGCTTGGAATGAACAAGGAGCTGAGATTCCAACAGAAATACGAGCCCTTAGGGGTAAGTATAGCAGATAAACCCAAGCCCTCAGAACTAAAGGAACTGTCAGGGCACCTCAAATATGTTTTCCTTGGGGAAGGAAAAACTAAACCAGCAATTATAAGTAATGCCTTAACCCCAGAAAACGAGGAAAAACTCATTACAGTACTCAAAAGAAATAAAGAAGCAATAGGATGGAGTATTGACGACCTAAAGGGAATCAGTCCGGCCTACTGCATGCATAAGATCAAGATGGAAGAAGAGTACAAACCTGTGGTTCAACCACAGCGAAGATTGAATCCGGCCATGAGTGAGGTAGTGAAAAAGGAATTACTAAAACTTATAGCAGCAGGAATGATATACCCCATTTCCGATAGCCCGTGGGTCAGCCCCGTACATATGGTACCTAAGAAGGGAGGCATCACCGTCATGAAAAATGAGAAAAATGAATTAATTCCCACTCAGAATGTGACGGGATGGCGGATGTGCATTGACTATCGGAGGCTAAATCAAGCTACTAGAAAAGATCACTTCCCGCTACCCTTCATGGATCAAATGTTGGAAAGACTGGCAGGACAAGCTTATTACTGTTTCCTTGATGGATACTCAGGGTATAACCAGATTGCGGTAGATCCAGCAGACCAGGAGAAAACAACCTTCACTTGTCCTTACGGAGTATATGCCTATAGGAGAATGCCTTTCGGCTTATGTAATGCTCCTGCAACTTTTCAGAGATGCATGTTTGCAATCTTTTCAGATATGATAGAGAAATCTATGGAGGTATTCATGGATGACTTCTCAGTATTTGGAAAAAGCTTCGACGATTGCCTGAACAACCTTGACGCTGCACTTAAAAGATGCGTAGAAACCAATTTAGTTCTAAACTGGGAGAAATGCAATTTTATGGTAACCGAAGGGATAGTGCTGGGTCACAAGATTTCAAAAAAGGGCATAGAAGTGGACCAAGCAAAAATCGAAGTTATTTCCAAACTCCCACCACCAGTGAATGTGAAGGGCGTCAGAAGTTTTCTTGGACATGCAGGCTTTTATAGGAGATTCATAAAGGACTTCTCAAAAATATCTAAACCATTATGTAATCTCCTGTTAAAAGACAGCGCTTTCACATTTACCGAGGAGTGCCTCCAATCTTTCAATACACTGAAGGAGAAGCTAGTAACTGCACCAATCATAGTAGCTCCAGATTGGAACTTACATTTTGAACTCATGTGTGATGCAAGTGACTATGCAGTCGGAGCAGTCTTAGGGCAGAGACATGACAAATTCTTTCATGCTATATACTATGCCAGTAAGGTCATGACAGAACAACAGTTGAATTATGCAACCACAGAAAAAGAATTATTAGCAGTAGTTTTTGCTTTAGAAAAGTTTAGATCATATCTAGTCGAGTCTAAGGTAGTAGTTTACATTGATCATGCTGCTTTAAAATATCTACTAACCAAAGAGGAATCAAAGCCTCGACTTTTGCGTTGGATTTTGTTGTTGCGGGAATTCGATTTGGAGATTCGGGATAAAAAAGGAGTCGAAAATGTCGTGGCCGACCATTTATCAAGACTCGAGAACTCAGAGATAACTTCAAAAGAGAGAAACATCGAGGAAGAATTCCCGGATGAGAAATTATTCGCGATCTCAGAAAGACCATGGTTTGCTGACATAGCAAATTTCAAAGCAGGGAGAGTAATACCAAAGGGGTATACGTGGCATCAAAAGAAAAGATTATACCACGAAGCAAAATCGTATTTGTGGGATGATCCCTACTTGTACAAAGAGGGTGTAGACGGAGTTCTACGACGTTGTGTAGCTCAAGAGGAGGCCCGCCGAGTCATGTGGCATTGTCACAGTTCAGGATATGGAGGACACCATGATGCAGATCGTACAAAAGCGAAAATCTTGCAATGCGGATTCTGGTGGCCAACCTTATTCAACGATTGTGAAAGGTTTGTAAAACAATGCGACAGGTGTCAAAGAACAGGTAACATCTCAAAGAGAAATGAGATGCCGCAGAAAGGAATTCTAGAAATAGAACCCTTTGACTGCTGGGGCATCGATTTCTTGGGACCATTCCCTGAATCTGACAATAAAATGTATATCTTGGTGTGTGTAGATTTTGTAACAAAATGGGTCGAAGCATTAGCCTGTCATTCTAACGATGCCAAAACTGTTATCCAGTTTTTGCAAAGAAATATTTTTTGCAGGTTTGGAACACCAAGAGTCTTGATCAGCGATGGAGGGACGCATTTTCTTAACAAATACCTGGAGAAGGTATTAGAAAAATATGGGGTGAAACACAAAGTATCAACCCCATATCATCCCCAGACTTGTGGACAGGTAGAGGTATCCAATCGGCAACTCAAGAGTATCTTGGAGAAGACAGTGATGACTTCCAGGAAAGATTGGGCTAGGAAGTTGGATGATGTTCTCTGGGCATACATAACAGCTTTTAAAACACACTTGGGACTGACACCTTACCACCTGGTTTATGGAAAAGCATGCCACCTACCAGTTGAGTTGGAACACAAGGCACTCTGGGCCACAAGAGAGCTAAATTTCGACAAAGACCTTGCCGGACATGCGCGCAAGATGAAATTGCTTGAATTGGAAGAAATCCGCCTCCGAGCTTATGAAAACGCAGAAATTTACAAAGAAAAAACAAAGCGATTTCATGACAAAAAGCTCCGCCACAGAGAATTCAAACCAGGGCAAAAAGTCCTGGTATTTCAATCCAGATTTAAGTTCACCGCAGGCAAACTAAAATCCAAGTGGACAGGACCTTACGAGGTAGTTCGAGTATCTCCTTACGGGGCTGTTGAAATATATGACAAGAGGACAGCAACAACCTTCCAAGCAAACGGACACAGGGTGAAAATTTACGAAGGAGAGGAGATACCAGAACTAGGAGAAACTCTATATCTCAAAGATGCTTAAAACATCATGCGTCAGGCTCGAGACGTTAAACACGCGCTTAATGGGAGGCAACCCATCATAAATTTTTTTTTTTTAAGTATGCATTTACCTTTATTTTTCTTATTTTCAGGTCAAGGAGTAAGCAGGAGAAGCATGCAAGAGGTAGACAAAAGTAAAGACAGCAAAGCCATAAGATGACTACAGGAGCTGTCCCTTCAAATGCCACCCTCGGCCAGTTACATTTTCAGTACTTTATATTCCAATAAATGAATTCCCGCTGTGTCATTTGCTGACAACCTCCTACAACTTCTAAATAAGTATTCTTGTCTATTATCATGTGCATGATTAACTGTTAAAGGCAGGTTGCGGCAAAAGAGTAACAAATGTGATTCGGAATTCCACACCTTTATAACAGACACCAAAGGTGATTGCTCAGGGCACACAGAAGTTCGGGAGACAGAGAGACGAGTGATGAAGCTGGTGTCTGTGGGACAAGTGTTCAACTTTCGGATACCTAAGCCATGTGAGGATTTGAGCCAAATATTTCCAAACGGTATTACCAATTTCTTTCGAAATACTATGAGAGTACCGTGCACTTGTTTATTTTCTAGAACTTGCTCTAATTCTCTGCTGACTAGTTGATTTGATATTATATGCATTGAAGCAATTGTTTGTTATAACCCAGAGCCTTTTCAAGCCACCCTTTGTATATTATTATCCTTTGCTAGCCAAATTTGAGCCGTAAAAAATTATTATTCCTTTTGTTTCGGTGACAAACCACGATACAAGCCTATAAGACCAGAAAAACAATGATTTACCCTCTTTGGAGTTAGGTAATAGTTCTCAAGTCTTGGCAACAAAATAAGTTTGGGGTCGCTCATGGAACTAGCAACGTCTAAGTTTGGGGTGGGTATACGGAAAACTATCACTACAAAAAAAAAATGAAAAAGAGACGGGAAAACATCAAAAAATTCCCTAAAAAAACAGTCTCTTCAAAAAAAAAGAGAAAAAGCCAAAAGGCAAAAGAAAGAGCCAAAGGGCAAAAGAAAAAGCCAAAAGGCAAAAGAAAAGAGCCAAAAGGCAAAGATAGTGATAGAAAAGAACCACACAAAGACACATCCGGTTCTTAATCTTTGATACCAACACAAAAAGGCACCCTAAGGAATAAGGTTGCGTATACAAAAAGGAACCAAAGTAGAACTTAACTCCAATGTTTAGCCTACTATTCCCAAAAATGTCCTACCTTGACCTAAGCCACGTTATAACCCTGAAAAGACCTCCAATAATGCATGTATATTGAATTTTGACTGGTTGCTTAGAATTCTTGCAAGCCTATGGTAAAATGGCAGGTTGCACGATGATTGAGAGATGACCCTTTCAATTATGAGCGAAAAATACAAATGTGAGAGAGAGAAAAAAGTTGAACATGGACTCTTGCGGGCATTTGTCCGATTTGCTACTATTGACGTCTCTTGAACCTAAGCATTAACTGAGCATGATCGCGGAGGAAAAGGAATCAGTGGTACCATAGCTGATAAATAAAAAGGTTGTGAAAGTTCATGTCATAATTTTGTTTACGTATTTGCTAACAATCTTGCTTGGCAGCATGTTACTTGAGGACAAGCAACGATTCAAGTTTGGGGTTGTGATGACAGGAATTCATACTGCATTTTTAGTATAATTTTATTAGTAAATTACAGCACTTTAGACCAATTACAAAGCAAATTCCTAAAGAAATGAAGTTACTTGCACAAGAAGTAAGGAAATTCAAGAAAAAGCTAAAAAGAGCCAAAAATGAGCAAAATTGTGCCGTTCATCGCAGCACGATGGGTTTCATCGTGCTACGATGAGAGCGACTTGTTGGCCAAGAAAAGAACAGAAGAAAATCTTTTATCGCAGTACGATGGGTATAGCGCAGCACGATGGCAATTTTAAGCCCATTGCGAAAACTATAAATAGAGCTCCCTTTTCCTCATTTTATTCATTCAGAACGGAGAGAACTACTATTCTCTTGAGGAAAAGGAGTCAGAGCTCTAAGGTTAGGTTTTCTCTTATGCATTTTTATATTCTTGTAATTTAATTATGCATTTTAGTAGCTAAACCCTCTAAGGGTTAGGTGGGGAGATGAACTCCCTTAGGAATGCTGGAATCATGTAATTTGGTACTAAGTTTATATAATTGTCTATTCAGTTTTATTTATTTTATTGTCTATGTTTTATTTCCGTAACCTGGTTGATGTACACAATTAGGGAACGCTCTTAGGGTTGGTGATATCTAGTATTGCGCCTCAAGGCCAGGGTTTACCCCTGGCTGGCAACTAACTTATAGGGTTAGTGATGTAGTGTTGTGCCTCAAAACCGGCAGCCAACCCCGATCAATAGATGATAGCTTAATCAATTAAGGGTAAAAGAACTAATGAAACCATGCTTAATTGACTACATATTTAGAGTCTAATCACTAGGGTAGGAATGTGACAACGTGGCTAACACGGGTTCCTTGTCTAGTGATCAAGATTCTCTATACTCGTAATTAGGGTAATTATCGTACGCGGTTATTACTAATTATATTAGTTCACCAGTAAGTAAGAAGAATAGGCAACGATATAGCTCCAATTACCCAGCAGGACTTAGGGAGGGATTCAACACACTTGACCTATGACTACGGTCTGGCAAGTGCACCAGTCTATCGTCGAGTAATAATTCACACTCTAGGTGTCTAGAATGAGTTCGTATCCACAGGGATCGTGCCGCAGCTTTACTAGCGTTATTTAAGTTTGTGATAGTTTGCATTCGCTTTGGTTTTTGGAAAAAGGTTTTATAAAAATAGCATGTCTTTCTGTTTCGCGCTTTTCCTCCTAAGGAAGAATCTGTTCTTCTGGGATGATTTTTCAGATTGATTCACCTGACCGCAGTTGTTTATCCCTGATGGCCCCTCTCTTCTCTCGTCATCTTTGCCAATGGTTCCCGTGTCTCCGAACCATTCCTGTAACAGCCCTTTTCTTCTCTTGCTTCCTATAGAAACCTCAGTCAAATGATCCTCCTGACCATTGACTTTTTGGTTGCAGCTTCTCTTTTTCAATTTGCTCCATCCCTCATCAGTTTGAGAGTTTTCCTGCGAGAATGCTGTCTTTGATTTTTGCTGTTGACAGCCTTTGTAATCCTTAGCTCTTGAGTACCTGTCTGCATGCACTTTAAACAAATACCTCAGTAGCACTGGATAAATATTTTTCTTGTGGAACTATTTTTGGTTTGTCTCATGTATCTTTGTCACTATGAAAATTCTCAGGTAAGTGAGGTGGATCACAACAGATCGCTTAAATACCAAGACTTATCCTTAGCCAGAACTTTCACAGATCAAAATCCACAATCATCAACAAGATTTTTTTAAATTTTTTTGTATTTTTGAATTTTTTTTTGACAAGCTTAAATAAATCTAGAAAGGCTTTGTAAACACAATCCCCGGCAGCGGCGCCAAAAA
The DNA here is from genome assembly GCA_030408175.1 of Trifolium repens. Classification (NCBI taxonomy): domain Eukaryota; kingdom Viridiplantae; phylum Streptophyta; class Magnoliopsida; order Fabales; family Fabaceae; genus Trifolium; species Trifolium repens. The sequence continues at coordinate 47,908,176 of CP125851.1, forward strand.
CTTGACTACGGTCTGGCAAGTGGACCAGTCTGTCGTCGAGTAATAATTCACACTCTAGGTGTCTAGAATGAGTTCGTATCCACAGGGATCATGCCGCAGCTTTACTAGCGTTATTTAAGTTTGTGATAGTTTGCATTCGCTTTGGTTTTTGGAAAAAGGTTTTATAAAAATAGCGTAATGCTTTGCAGAAATATAAATGCAGAATGTATAAATAATAGATTCAAGAAATATAGAGGCTAGGTATGGTGGTTGAACTCCCTCCCTTCTTTATATTTGGCATGACCGGTGTATAACATAGTTACTTAGGTTATGTTCGGCGGTGAATTATCCTTGTTGTAGTAATACCTTACTATTACACTATGTCTATTAAAGTTTCCCTACATTAACAACTAAGGTACCTACGAGAGCCTAACCTCGATGTGTCACATACCTTAATTACTAAGTGAGTTGTTTATAAACATGCATTATAACCTACACCAATTAACCTCTAGGTCCTAGTATCGGGCTGTTCATCTTCTAAGTGCTCAGATCACACCTAGTGCATGATTCCTCCTCTAACCGCTCAGTTCACGACTAGTTCAGGACGTTACCGTCTCTATACACCTAGCATTATTTACTACGAGTTCCGGACTAATACCGAGTCAAAACCTAATATCAATTCTATGGGCGCTCCTGCTTATCCGGCCAGATTACGAGAATACGTTATTAAAGTGCACGAAAGTAAATAACAAACACAATTACTAAATATCATTTATTATAGCTTAGACTCAATCACAGACTCCAAATATTCATAGGGGAGTTCATCTTCTCCACCACAACCTAAGGCATAAATTATAAAGACTACATATTTAAATTACAAGAAATTATAACCTAAATACAAAAGCCTAAAGAAATCATACCTTGCTGAGTTAGTTTTCCCGTAAGGGGAGAAAACTATGTCCAATAGAGCTCCTCTGAACCTCTCCTTATAGTAGAGAGTGTTCTACTATTTCTGAATGAATAAAACAATGAATGGGAGGCTCTATTTATAGTTTTCGTAATGGGCCTCAGCAAGGCATCGCAGCACGATAAGGCCATCGTACTGCGATGTGAAGATTCAGTTCAAAATTATAACTGATCCTGTGCATTTCATCAGCTTGGGCGCCAAGTTACTCCATCGTGCTGCGATAGCACACATCGTACTGCGATGGAAGATTTTCTCAAGATTTATTTCTTCTGATTGCTTGGCGCGCAAGCAGCTCCCATCGTGGCACGATGGGAGCCATCGTGCTGCGATGGAATGCTGATTTTCTTCACTTTTTGGACTTTTTCTTGTCTTTTCGCATCTTGGACTCTGTCTTGATGCTTTTTCTTGCTTTTGTAGGTTTTCCTTCGTATTTGGGCCTGTCTTGGTCATTTTTCTACTAATAATACTACTAAAAACGACATAGAAATTCCTGTCATCACAACCCCAAACTTAAACTGTTGCTTGTCCTCAAGTAACATGCTGTCAGACAAGATCGTTAGAGAAATAAGAGATAAATAAGATGATAGGAATTTCACACCCTTGCTTAATGTTTCAGCAATGGTACCGCTGATTTCTTACTGCAGCGATCATGCTCAGTCCTGCTAGGCTCAGGAGACGTCGATAGTAGCAAATCGGACACATGTCTGCAAGAGTCCATGTTCAACTTTTTCTCTTTCTCACATTTGTGTTTTTCGCTCATATTTGAAAGGGTTATCTCTCAATCATCGCACAACCTGCCATTTTACCATAGGCTTGCAAGAATTCTAAGCAACCAGTCAAAATTCAATATACATGCATTTTTTGAGGTCTTTTCAGGGTTATAACGTGGCTTAGGTCAAGGTAGGACATTTTTGGGAATAGTAGGCTAAACATTGGAGTCAAGTTCTACTTTGTTGTTCCTTTTTGTGTACGCAACCTTTGTTCCTTAGGGTGCCTTTTTGTGTTGGTATCGGAAAATAAGAACCGGATGTGTCTTTGTATGGTTCTTTTCTATCACTATTTTTGCCCTTTGGCTCTTTCTTTTGCCCTTTGGCTCTTTTTTCCTTTTTTCTTTTTCATTCATTTTTTTTAAGAGACTATTTTTTTTTAGGGATCTTTTTTGATGTTTTTCCCGTCTCTTTTTCATTTATTTGTCTTTTTTTTTTTGTAGTGATAGTTCACCGTATACCCACCCCAAACTTAGACGTTGCTAGTTCCATGAGCAACCCCAAACTTATTTTGTTGCTAAGACTTTGAGAACTATTACCTAACTCCAAAGAGGGTAAATCATTGTTTTTCTGGTCTATAGGCTTATATCGTGGTTTGTCACCGAAACAAAAGGGATAATAATAATTACGGCTCAAATTTGGCTAGCAAAGGATAATAATATATAAAGGGTGGCTTGAAAAGGCTCTGGGTTATAACAAACAATTGCCTCAATGCATATAATATCAAATCAACTAGTCAGCAGAGAATTAGAGCAAGTTCTAGAAAATAAACAAGTGCACGTTACTCTCATAGTAATTCGAAAGAAAGTGGTAATACCGTTTGGAAATATTTGGCTCAAATCCTCACATGGCTTAGGTATCTAAAAGTTGAACACCTGTCTCACGGACACCAGCTTCATTACTCGTCTCTCTGTCTCCCGAACTTCGCACTTCGGAGCAATCACCTTTGGTTTCTTTATGAAGGCGTGAAATTCGGCTCATCAGAATTTATAACTTACTTCGCCGCAATCTTACCTATAACAGTGTATCATGCACTAGATAATAAACAGCAAACAGTTATTTAATTTTTTTGTAAGTTTGAATAAGGGTTAGATAGATGAAAGTGACACACAGGAATTCTTAAGTACATTTTATCTAATTGAAAATGCTGAAAAATAAAATACTGAAATAAAATACTTATCCTTGGGTTGCCTCCCAAGCAGCTCTTGTTTAGCCTCTCATTAGCTTGAGGCATTTCCTCCATTACAGAGGATAGGTTCACATGTCTCTCTCTTCTGTGCTTCCTGGTTCCAGCTTGAAGCACTTGGCCATCTTCCGTAAATTCTTACAATCTTTGGTAGGACCAGGTCTGTTTCACCATTCCCTCAACTATCCCTGTTGACGACTTATTTTCCGGGTGCAGTTTCATAGAGCATGGTGATTTCACCCCAAACTTGTACTTGTGCATGTCTTTCTGTTTCGCGTTTTTCCTCCTAAGGAAGAATCTGTTCTTCTGGGATGATTTTTCAGATTGATTCACCTGACTGCAGTTGTTTATCCCTGATGGCCCCTCTCTTCTCTCGTCATCTTTGCCAATGGTTCCCGTGTCTCCGAACCATTCCTGTAACAGCCATTTTCTTCTCTTGCTTCCTGTAGAAGCCTCAGTCAAATGATCCTCCTGACCATTGACTTTTTGGTTGCAGCTTCTCTTTTTCAATTTGCTCCATCCCTCATCACTTTGAGAGTTTTCCTGCGAGAATGCTGTCTTTGATTTTTGCTGTTGACAGCCTTTGTAATCCTTAGCTCTTGAGTACCTGTCTGCATGCACTTTAAACAAATACCTCAGTAGCACTGAATAAATATTTTTCTTGTGGAACTATTTTTGGTTTGTCTCATGTATCTTTGTCACTATGAAAATTCCCAGGTAAGTGAGGTGGATCACAACGGATCGCTTAAATACCAAGACTTATCCTTAGCCAGAACTTTCACAGATCAAAATCCACAATCATCAACAAGATTTTTTTTTGATTTTTTTATTTTTTTGTATTTTTGAAAATTTTTTGACAAGCTTAAATAAATCTAGTAAGGCTTTGTAAACACAATCCCGGGCAGCGGCGCCAAAAACTTGACTACGGTCTGGCAAGTGCACCAGTCTGTCGTCGAGTAATAATTCACACTCTAGGTGTCTAGAATGAGTTCGTATCCACAGGGATCGTGTCGCAGTTTTACTAGCGTTATTTAAGTTTGTGATAGTTTGCATTCGCTTTGGTTTTTGGAAAAAGGTTTTATAAAAATAGCGTAATGCTTTGCAGAAATATAAATGCACAATGTATAAATAATAGATTCAAGAAATATAGAGGCTAGGTATGGTGGTTGGACTCCCTCCCTTCTTTATATTTGGCATGACCTTCATAGATTCAAGAAACATAGTTACTTAGATTATGTTCGGCGGTGAATTATCCTTGTTGTAGTAATACCTTACTATTACACTATGTCTATTAAAGTTTCCCTACATTAACAACTAAGGTACCTACGAGAGCCTAACCTCGATGTGTCACATACCTTAATTACTAAGTGAGTTGTTTATAAACATGCATTATAACCTTCACCAATTAACCTCTAGGTCCTAGTATCGGGCTGTTCATCTTCTAAGTGCTCAGATCACACCTAGTGCATGATTCCTCCTCTAACCGCTCAGTTCATGACTAGTTCAGGACGTTACCGTCTCTATACACCTAGCATTATTTACTACGAGTTCCGGACTAATACCGAGTCAAAACCTGATATCAATTCTATGGGCGCTCCCGCTTATCCGGCCAGATTACGAGAATACGTTATTAAAGTGCACGAAAGTAAATAACAAACACAATTACTAAATATCATTTATTATAGCTTAGACTCAATCACAGACTCCAAATATTCATAGGGGAGTTCATCTTCTCCACCATAACCTAAGGCATAAATTATAAAGACTACATATTTAAATTACAAGAAATTATAACCTAAATACAAAAGCCTAAAGAAATCATACCTTGCTGAGTTAGTTTTCCCGTAAGGGGAGAAAACTATGCCCAATAGAGCTCCTCTGAACCTCTCCTTATAGTAGAGAGTGTTCTACTATTTCTGAATGAATAAAACAATGAATGGGAGGCTCTATTTATAGTTTTCGTAATGGGCCTCACCAAGGCATCGCAGCACGATAAGGCCATCGTACTGCGATGTGAAGATTCAGTTCAAAATTATAACTGATCCTGTGCATTTCATCAGCTTGGGCGCCAAGTTACTCCATCGTGCTGCGATAGCACACATCATACTGCGATGGAAGATTTTCTCAAGGTTTATTTCTTCTAATTGCCTGGCGCGCAAGCAGCTCCCATCGTGGCACGATGGGAGCCATCGTGCTGCGATGGAATGCTGATTTTCTTCACTTTTTGGGCTTTTTCTTGTCTTTTCGCATCTTGGACTCTGTCTTGATGCTTTTTCTTGCTTTTGTAGGTTTTCCTTCGTATTTGGGCCTGTCTTGGTCATTTTACTACTAATAATACTACTAAAAATGACGTAGAAATTCCTGTCATCAACCTACATTTTCTCATCTGAAGCAAACTTTCTTTCTTAAATTCTAAAATCAATCAACCTTAAAATCAAAGTGGAGGCAATCACACCCACTCCTAGAATAAACTTAGTAACCTAGGCGCTGTCCCTGTGGATACGAACCCATCCTAACTAAGGGTGCAGATTATTACTAGACGACAGACTGGTACGCTTGCCAGACCGTAGTCAGAGGCCCAATACGGAAACTATAAATAGAGCTCTCCTCTCATTGTTTAATTCATTCAGAAATAGTAGAACACTCTCTACTATAAAAGGAGGTGTTCGGAGGAGCTCTAAGGGCATAGTTTTCTCCCCTTACGGGAAAACTAACTCAGCAAGGTATGTTTTCTTTAGGCTTTTATGTTTAGGTTATAATTCTTGTAATTTAAATATGTAGTCTTTTGTATAGATGCCTTAGGTTGTGGTGGAGAAGATGAACTCCCCTATGAATATTTGGAGTCTGTGATTGAGTCAAAGTTATAATAAATCATTATTCAGTATTATGTTTGTTATTTACTTTCTTGCACTTTAATAACGTATCTCGTAATCTGGCCGGATAAGCGGGAGCGCTCATAGAATCTATATTAGGGACACCTAATATTCGTCCGGAACTAGTAGTAAATATGCTAGGTGAATAGAGACGGTAACATCCTGAACTAGTTGTGAACTGAGCAATTAGAGGAGGAATCAGGAACTAGGTGTGAACTGAGCACTTAGAAGCTGAATAGCCCAATACTAGGACCTAGAGGCATTTGATGGGTGAAGGTAATAATGGATGTGTAATGAATAACTCACCTAGTAATTAGGGTATATGACACATCGAGGTTAGGCTCTCGTAGGTACCTTAGTTATTAATGTAGGGAAACTTCAATATACAAGTAACAGTAAGGTGTTACTACAATAAAGGAAAAGTCACCGCCGAACAATAATCTGATTAACTATTATACACCGTTCATGCCAAATAGGAAGAAGGGAGTGAGTCCAACCACCATACCTATCCTCTATGTTTCTGAATCATTATCTTTATATTTTCTGCAAGCATTACGCTATTTTTATAAAAACCTTTTTCCAAAAACCCAAAGCGAATGCAAAACTACCAACTTAAATAACGCTAACGAAGCTTTGGCACGATCCCTGTGGATACAAACTCATTCTAGACACCTAGAGTGTGAATTATTACTCGACGACAGACTGGTACCCTTGCCAGGATGCAGTCAGACTCGTTTAAATTTCACGAACAGTTCGGTTCGACTTGTTAGGTTCATTGATGTGTCAAGTTAAAAATTTGATAAAGGCAAAGTGAGTAAGTATATATATATATATATATATATATATATATATATATATATATATATATATATAACCAAATTAATTCATAAGTCAAACGATTCGAACTATATACTGTTTATATTCAGCTCATTTATTTAACGAACTTAATTTTTAACTCAAATTCAGCTCATTTGGTTCGTGAACCAAGTTCACGAGTCAGTTATCGAATTGAGCTTCGAACTATTCACGAGTTGACTCTGGTCATTATCAGCCATTCAGAATAGATTTTTTTTCTTTCTTATACTCCCTCTGTTTCTTTTTAAGTGTCTAAAAACGTTGGATTTATCGTTCTTATTTAACTGTCCATTTGTTGTTTTAAGGGTATTGTACCCTTTGTCAACTACTCTTATCTTTTTCAATAAAATTAATTAATGTTATATATTTGGAAAGCTAAGTGTTTTTTTTTTTTTGTTTTTTTTGTTACATACATATTAAAATATATACTGAAAGAGAAAATGTCTGAAAAAAATATGAATTTACTGGTGAATTAAAATTAGGGTATAGTAGGAAGATAAGATACTAAAATACACTTTCTTAATTTGGTGTTACTATTCTAAACAGACACTTAAAAATGAACGGAGTTAGTATTAGTTAAGGAAAAAAAAGAAATTTTTTTATTGAAAATTATATTTCTAATATTTTAAAAATATTGACTACACAATTTTCTTATTTATGATTTTTTTATTAGCGTCTCGAAGACATTAGTTAGCATTTTACATATTATAAAATCAAATAACTTGAGATAAGATATATAAAAAAAATTCTTTCAGTACAAAAATAATAATAATTAGGATTACTTATTTGATTGAAGAAAAATGTTGTTTCAACACAAATTTTTAAATAAAAATACAATAAACCTATAAAGAGAAACTACGTAGAATATTTGTCAAAAAAAAAAGAAACTACGTAGAATAATTAAATAAAAAGTACGTATTAGAGTCCAAATTCAATTTACATAAGTGAGTAATTTATTAATTAATTATTCATAACTGTGGTATAATTCCAGGGTATGTGGAATATCCGTAGCTGCGACCACGACATGTGTCAGGATATAAAATAAAAAACGAAAAAGAAAAGGAAGAATCAAGAAATTATGCGTTGCGTGGTACAAGTTGCTTGGCTTGCGGTACTAAATCAAATTGAATGTAGGTAGCCCTGTCCCCTGGCTAAACTGCCTCTGTGTTAAATTAAATCGGCATCTTTGAATGGATATTCTTCCAATGCGTTTTGGATTTTTTTATAAACAAATATTTAATAGGGAAAATCTATAATTTCCATTTTTCATCCAAAAGAAAAAAAAAAAATATATATATATATATATATATATATATATATAATACCTTCGTCCCTATCTACAAGTTTACCAAGCAAAAAGCCATATTTTGCTTTCTACTTTCTAGCTATTCTCACCCTACCTAGACCACATAATTGCTTGGTGTGAATTTATTTTACGCATGTATTCAATTAAAATATATTATAATTTTTTTTTATAGATTAATTTCTAAAATATTTTTATAAATATCTATACAGTGTAATTTAGTTAGTGGATGCATGTGTAAAATTCACATTTATTTATGTATACGAAGTAAATTCTATTATAATATTTGTTCAAAAATTCTATTATAATATCATAATAGATGTAAAAAAACAAAAAAAAAATATAGTTGTTACAAAACTTTTCTTTGACAGAATATTGTAGAATATTTTTTGGATTTTCCTTTTGCCACCCTATATACTACTCACGCGCCCTACGAAATGATCAAAATATTCTTCTGTGGTTTAAGTTACGAATGTAGAAAAAATGAATAATTTTGAAAAATAACATCCGTGACTTAAGTCACGAATATTATAATTGTAGGGTGTTTTTGGGGGGTGTCTGTAGCACAAGTTACGGACAGGGTTATTTTGGTCATTTCGTATGGCGCACACCAGAAACCATAGAGTGATAAAAGTAAAAATCTGTTTTTTCTTCTCTTCTATGCTATGCGTATTCCTTTTCAATTGTCCAGGTCCAGGCCTTTTATTCTACTTATTAATTATAGCCCACAACTTTGAAAATTCTCTTCCCACCCCATATTTCTTATCTACCTCTGTTTTTTCGTTTTTGCTCTTGTATAAAAATTTCGAAACACATTTTTGGAAGTTTTTTAGTTCAAATTTGGAAAACACATTCCGAAGTTTTTCAAAGCAAAAAAAGTTCGAAAAACGTGTTCCAGAAAATTTATTCAAGAGGGCAAAAAAGGAAGATTGAGGGATAGAAAGAAACATGGAATGGGGGGGAGAGAAATTTTTGACAACTTTAGTTCTTGATCTGTTAGGCCCGATTAAGAACCTAACAAACATATGCAAATTAAACATTATACTTATTAATCTGTCCAAAAAATAAGAGATTATTTTTTATTTTTACTTTTTTTTTTTTTTAAATAGAGTTTGAGTTTGCTTCATTTGTTATTCATTTATGAGAAAGATAAATACAAGTGGGATTAATGAGATTCATTTTTATATATAAGTGGACTTTATTAATGATTTCCATAATCTTCACTTTGTATTATCTCTTTCATAAATAAATAAATAAACAACAAAGGAAAAATAGGAAATGGTGCAAACCGACTTCATAAAATAATAACTTTGAAGAATTGTCATTATTAAAAATAATTATAATTGGATAAAGAACTTTCCTAGACAAAAGGCGTGTTAACCAAAACATTATGCTCAAGTGATTAATAAGAGCTCCTCCTAGAACAAATTATCAGGGGAACCCGAGTTCGGTTCAAATTGAAAATAATTATTGGTCAGACTTTACTTATCTCGTGGTCGAACTCTGAATTACCAGAAAGGTGTGCTTGAGTTGTAATTTATTTTATTTTTCTAAATGTAAATAAAATTTTCAGACATGTTTCTTTTTGTGAGTAGTTACCAGTATTTTTGGCTATTATACTTGGCTCCATTTGTTACAAATTAAGAGAAATAATGATTTTAATATTCAATAAATTAGAGATTTTATTGAAAAGTAGAACTTACTTTGTATTTGTTTATTGTAATTGCAATTAATAAAAATTACATTTTTTAAAAAAAAATGAACTAATCTTTAGTTTGTTTGGATACCCACATATAAAAGTGAGTGTTTTCTTAGTTACAAAATAACTTCCACCTTTTAAAATTTTTTGCTCTCTTCTCATAAAAAATCTATTATTTGAGAATGTACTCTTAGTAGTTTGTTATTTAAAATTATTTTATGATTGTTTTTAAATTTTTTTAAATCTATAAAAAAACGGATACAATATTTTTAAAAGTGATTTTTTTCCTAGAAAAACCGTAGCAAACAACCTCTATATAAAATCCTTTTGTAAATTCTGAAATATGAAAACGTAAAATATAAATTTATCTCGTAATATTTCTACTTCTTGCTCCATCCCATCTCATAATATTCAAGATGAATATACATTTTTTATCAAGTAGTTCAATAACTAGAAATTTATTCATCAAAGTAAATAAATAGAGAATTTCAAATTCAAATTGTTCCCTACATATAATATGACATGTTCATAACAACTGAGTTATACTCACGTAAAATTTCAAGATGAATAGGCATATTAGACTCATATTAGATGTTTGCCATTTTAACTAATAATCAATTTATTTTAGTTAAAAATCCATCTACTTCCTTCACAACAAAAATATATTATTATTTCAATACTTGTCATCTGAACTGTTAATTAGTTACTCCTTTCGTCCCATTTTAAGTGATCTAGCAAGTCCAACTAATTAGTGCACAATTCACATATTTTGTTTTGATTGTATTTTTTTACAAATGGATAAAAACATGATATTAGTTAGTATATAAGATGTTGTTGGGTTTATTTCAATAATTATTTTTAAAATATCAATTTTTTTATAATTTCTACAAATACATAATCAAAGTTACATTGACAAACATAAAATAGTTAACTGAGTCATTTATTTTAAAATGGATGTACAATTAATGACTCAGTTGACTAATTCACGTTTGTCTCATGCATAAATATGCGCAATTTAGCTGATACAGTAATTGCCAGAGATATTGATTATGGTGGTTTAGATTCAAATTTGTGATTTTTAACTTCTCACCACATTAATTGACACCAAAAAAACACTGAAAAATATTTGTTTACATTCTCTTCATTCAAAGGCTCCATGTGTAATGTGTTGTAACCAAAAAAAGAAAAGGCTCTCCGTGTGTTCCTTTTTGAATCCTTTACAACTATTTTACTATGATATACTATATATGATACAACAATAGTATAGAATTAGAGAAAGATTTGCATAGGCACAAACCCAAATATAACACATACATACAAATCGAAAAATTTAAAACAAAAATAATATAGTTACATCAACAACATCATTTTATTTCTTTTCTCTTTAAATTTTTTTGATTTGTGTGAGTGTGCCTAATACATTTCATGTCTTTGTGGCTATGTTAGAATTTCCCATAGAACCATTAGATTTTTAAGCTTTACTGGTCTGTCTTTAAGTTAATCCATTAGTCATTAGATAGACATGGATAATACAGTATAAAGATTTTTAAAAAACATACTGAATAAATATACTTATATAATATGGTAGAAATGGAAATTCCCACATGTTACATGTTGAAGTAGTCTACAAACTTATTTTTTTCTCCCAAATAAAAATAATGACCTTGATAAAATGAGATATATATTAAATGAATCAACAAGTGAGTACCATAATATAGAGGGAAAAAAAACATATATTTTAAAGAAAAAAAGTGTTATCAATATCATCTTGTTTAGTATTGTTAATTGATGGACTAGGACAATTCTTGTCATTAAGAAGTTCCTCTATCATTTGAAGTGCAATTCTATCTTCTTCATCAATCTCTCCTCGCACAATCTCCTCCTCCGTTGCCACCACCGATGAAGGCACAACACTACTACTGCTACTACCGCTACTATTTTCGGTTATAATACTCTTCTTTTTTCCAAGTTGAACAGTCATAACCCAATTTGAATCAGAACACTTACCAGCACGTTTTTGCCACACACCAATGTGAGAATTTTCTGTGTCAAGCCTTAAACAAGTCATTGAAGGAGATGGTAATTTGCCACATTTTCGAAGCTTAGCGTGTAAGATTTCTTCTAGATCTTTTGATGAAGTTGAAGGTTTGTCTTGATTAGGGTTAGTACTACTCTTTGGATCACCTTCAGGAGTTTGTGTTATTGGGAAATTTGTTTTTGCATTTCTACCACTCATTAAAATTGCTGCTTGATCATAAGCTCTTGCTGCTTCTTCTGCTGTTTCAAATGTTCCTAGCCACACCCTTCTCTTCCTATCAATTCAAATCATATATCAAATAGTGACAAACTTCATAGAAAACAACACTACAAGGAAAAAAAAGATGAACTAAGACATTAAAAATAAAAACAAATGAGAAAGGATATATAAATATAGTTTGATGCATGAATGAAACTAACTAAGAGTTGATTGATAAGGAGAAACTCAACATCTCTAGGATACAATCTAACATAATAACATTTTCATTTAATTAAAAAAGTTGTTAATAGATAGATAAATGTCTCTATCTTGTTATAATAATTAATATATAAATCACATGTTACACCATATAAATTGACCATAAAAGGTCCATTTTGAAGGACTATATATGTGCATATATTTTGAATCATTGTGAATTTGTGTCATAATCATATAACATCACACTAATTATGTTTGGATTTGGTTTAACCTTTCCTTGTTTGGATACACTACCACTTGTACTTATTCCCAACCTTCAAGTGAAGTACTATCTTCCTTATCTATCCATCTATATATATATTTGCCTTTTTTTTTAAAAAAAATCACACTGATTATATATGTCAAACTTGTAGCTAGTATATAAAATCACACTTAGAGCAGATCCTCTCGATTTATTTTTTTCACCGCAGGGGGAGCAGTGAAGCATTCTACCATACATTAAAACTTTAATTTTTAATTTTTTTAAATTCGTAATTTTTTAATTTATGGATATGATTTCACTGTCTTCTCATGTGATCGGAGGGAATCTTCTCTGATATAGTATAAACATATATATATATATATATATATATTTATGTAACTCTTATGAGAAATGCATGTGTAGCTAAATATGGAGTAGAAAGAAGGGTATAACTTACAAAAGAGGGTGTCTTATTTCTGAAACCCAAGAACCCCAATGACGCTGCCTGACACCTCTGAACTTCTTTGATTGAACCATGATGTTGTTAAAAAGAAGTAGTTGTGCAGAGCAAGAGATTCTTATATATATATATATATATGGATGTAGTACAAAAGAGTAGTACTAATTAACTTAGAATATATACAATATATATAAAGGAATGGAGGGGGAAAAGAAGCAAGCAAGCAAGGGTGATCAGTTAGAGTAAGTACACTGTCGGCGAAATAAAAGGTAATAAACTCTAGTGACTAGTACAACAAACTCTTTAACATTTTCACCTAAATATGTACCTATAAAATAAATGTTTTAGCTTAACTTTCTTGCGCAGTCGTTGGAAATTACTAGTATATAACTAGCTGTTTTGTTTTTTTTTATAAATCTCATATATATATTACGCATGCATGTTCAATTATGAAAGTGATGTATATAACACGACTTCACTTCAATTCTATTACATGCCATTATGAGGTGGAGTCACTAGAAAATAGTCACTTGCGGTTGTTAAGGATTGCATTATTCAAAATGGTTGATGAACCTATTTAAGTGCATGTGGTAATTCTAATCAATTATTAAGTCCTACGTACACTTTTTTCATTATACTACTGCCTTTTTTATAAAGCAAATTTTTAATGTGAGCGGCTCTTAATTTCTTTAACCTTGTAATAAAAGGTTCATACTTTCAAAAAAATAAAAGTGAGAATTATTCCACTCCTTAATAATCTAGAGGTATTTATCCAACCACTAATGAGAATAAACCTTATCAAATATCAACCTCGTGTATGTTTGGTTTCAATTCTGGAGCAGCTAGAATTGATTCTGACTTGTTTGGTTTCTTAAAAATATAATTGATTCTGCCTCTAGAATTGATTCTATTTGAAGCTAGAAATCGTAGCTTCTGATTCTAAAATTGATTTTTACACTCAAATTTTTTGTTCAACTCACTTTTGCATGAATATATCCAACCATAAACCACTTTAACTTAAAATCAATTTTGGCCAGAATCAATTATGTCAAAATCAATTTTCGTCACCGCAGAACCAAACATACACTAAATAGATTTTCATGTGATACATACAGCTAATTTGTAACAAACTTTTATTTCAAATACATATGATTTGTTCTCATTGATTGACATTCTCATTGGTTGATATGTAAACGCTTCCAAATTATCAAAGAACAATTTAGAAGAAAAAAAATGTTCATACGAATATATTTGTATGTATAGTAGATGTGGATAAATCTATTTACCGTCATTTATAACTATATAAAATAAAACGGCGAATGACTTACATTTTTATGATAAATATGTTAATCAAAATGATCAATAAGATATATTTTAAGAAAGTGGTTAATTAGTAATAATTTTTTTTACATGATTAATGAAGTAGTCGAATTGATTAACTACATAATTATATGCATTTGCAAAAGCAATCTTTACATAGGGCCTTCAAACCCGAAATCTTAACTTACATGAACAATTTTGAATCTGTGATGAATTAAGGTGTTTCATATTTCTACGGAATAATTTACTACTCAAAAGTAATCAATTCAAATTAGACCGACTAATTTGATGGTCACAAATTTCACTGTGGATGCCTATTTAAAGTCAAAGTGACATCGCGGGAATTCAAACATGAGACATTGAGAGAAATACAATCTAAGGTCTCAAGCTTTCACTAGGTCAACCCACGAGCGGATTCCAAAACAATACTCTAGAATAGAAAATAGTTCTAATAAAGTCAACATATAACAAGCTTTTTAACCATAGGTCTTAGAAATTTTTCTTGTTGGTGTGAAAATTTTAATTTGTATAATCAACGACAATGATTTTAAAGTGTTTTATAAATGTGTTTTCTTTATTGTTGGTTGTTTCTTTTTTACTCATCAACCAATGAAAACAAGTCACATAAGTGTATTTGTATTTGGTCCCCACAACTTTTTTTTTAACAGCAAACGATGAATTATATTAAAATATGGAATAGAATCGGTACAAGAGGTACTAAACTCACAACATTAAGAAAAGTACAGGTAGAACTCGCCCCAAAACTATTGGAGAGAGTAAAGCATTAAGCCTATAATCAGGGCCGTCTCCGAGAATTTCGAGGTCCCGTGCTAATAATAATAATGGACCCCTAATAATAATAATTCACTCCATTAATCTTTTTTTTTGTTATATATATTTGCTTTTTGGGTCTCCTATTTACTACTACACCCCCTACATACTACCCAAAAAAAATAATTGAGGCCCCAGATTTTTGAGGCTCAGATCTGCAGCACTGGCTGCACTGGCCCAAAACCGGGCCTGCCTATAATAACTACCAAACTTTAGCGAACATACGATCAAACAGATTAACACGTCATTCATAAAAACAAGCAAGAGGCCTTACACTTCTTTGCTACCAACCATTTCCACGAAGTAATTTTAACTTTTATCTCCACAACTAATCTGTAACAAACTTGTGGAGACTACATACAAACCACTTATATGTGTCAAAAAAAAAAATTAAACGTTTTACACGTCTCAATACCATTACCACCTCACGTTCATAGCGACTAAGTGTTGACCTAACTGGCCAATCTCTTGGGTCAATTTGTTTCTCATAAGCTTTTGCATCGTTGTTGTTGATGTGAAAGAAACATCTTAGTTTTTTTTTTGGGTCAATTTTTTTTGGTAGGTAGCCTAGTGGCTTGAAATTCCATCTTAAAGATGGATAAGTGGAGTGTCTCGGGTTCGAACTCCGGCTCCTACACATATGGTGCGATATCCCAACCAATTGAGCTAAACTCATGGGGATGAAACATCTTAGTTTTTAACAACACTGTAAATTAATATTCGAACGTGTTGATATTATTGGAGACAAATTAAATTGTGGTGAGTTAAGTGCCAACATGAAGCATGAAGCGGAAAATAATCAAATAATATCTTATTCGTCCCCGAGTGTTCCGTTGATCAATGACTTCATGAGACGAATTGACATCTGCGGGGAAAATATGTGTGGCTGTGTTGAAAAGTATATGCATGCAATATTATGAGACTGTACGTGATGATATTGTAGTAGCTAAGTTAGTAATGATGAACCATTACTCTAGTCCAAATCAATTACTATACAAATCGCATAGATTATACTGGAATCGGTAGAGTTTGTTGGTGTATCGAATTGAGTTTTGATAGATCGGTTGGATTAAATGCCCCCTTATTGCTTGTCCTATTTGTGGTTATATCCTTTGCCTCTCTTTTTAGGAGTATTTTTTTTCTCGTGATTGTATTTTTGAGGAGTTCTAATTCGTTAGTCATTTTTCTGTAAATTTATTTGCCTATTTATTTTTTGTCTTATCTTAGAAATTATTGAGTTCTGATGGAGTATATTTCTGGTACCTTCTTGTTGTTCTGAATGTTCTCTTGTACATTTTTTCTTTCTTTTATATAGTGGATATAAATTCCACTTTACACATATAATGTAATATCATATCAATTGAGTTAAGTTCACGGAAATATTTTAATTTTAATCTATAGCTAAATTACTAAATTTATTTTTAACATAATATTCTTTTTTTTTGCACACATAAGTGGACAAATCCTAAAAAAAAATTAAAAAAAAAACTAAAAAGTACACAAAATTGTACTAAATGTACATTAGACATATCCCTTAAAAAAATGTATAAAATTGCATAACTTAGACTAATTTTATTAGTGGTACGCAAATCACACTGAAAAATTCACTTTTTAGTTACGGTCAATATGATAGATAAATAGGACAAATATATACTATGGCTAATAATTTTTGCCGCGTAAACATCAGGCGGTGTGGCTATCGGAACATTGCAATATTTTGCCCCGGCTATATTAGATTTTGCCACGACAATTTAAAGTGTGGCAATTTTTTTAGCCACAACTATATATGTCTCTATTAGCCACAGTTAAAATGTATGTGACTAACATTATTGTGAAACTTTTCAAAAACCGTATTTGACTACAGTTTTAACTGTGGCAAAACATAAGTTGATGGAAATATATTTCATGATGGAAATTGAAGAATTGGAAAAACTATTGAAAGAACAAGAAAATGGTAAAGTGTTTCGTGGTGGTTTGGTTATTATGCATAAGCCATCCTTATGCACCATGCATAAATTACTTAGTGTACCCCCCAAATTACTCGTGCACCCTCAAATTACTTGTGCACCCCCCAAATTACTTATGCACCCCCCAAATTCCTCGCGCACCCCCAAATTCCTCATGCACCCCCCAAATTGCACACTCCCATATGACTTTTGCCTCCCAATTTTTTTTCTCCCCTCCACATTTCTATCCTAAACCATTTTGCTGTGGGAATGGTTTCAGAGATATGCACTCAAAAACCATTAAGTGCATAAGATGGTTTTGGAGTACAGCTCTATAATTAGAATAGAAACAATAATTGTGGTTTAATGGTTTCGATTGTCTTATATGAGAAACCAAAATTATTATTAAATAGTTTTAAATAATGATTACAATTGTACCAAAAAAATAAAAAAATAATGATTATAATAAAAAACCATTAAATCATTTTGCTGTGGGAATGATTTCAGATGGTTGTAATAAAAAACCATTAGGTGCATAAAATGGTTTTGGAGTACAACCCTATAATTAGAATAGAAACAATAATTGTGATTTAATGGTTTAGATTGTCTTATATGAGAAACCAAAATTATTGTTAAATGATTTTAAATAATGATTATAATTGTACCCAAAAAAAAAATAATGATTCTAATTATAGGTTGTACTTCAAAACCATCTTATGCACTTAATGGTTTTGGAGTGTATATATCTGAAACCATTCCCACAGCAAAATGGTTTAGGCTAGAAATGTGGGGGGACAAAAAAAAAATGGGGGCACAAGTCATCTGGGGGGTGCACGAGAAATTTGAGGGGTGCACGAGAAATTTGGGGGGTGCACGAGAAATTTGAGGGGGTGCACGAGAAATTTGGGGGGTGTGAGATTAGGTGTGAGTGTTTGAGTTGAGATTGACTAGAATTATTACATGTGAATGCTCAATCTAATGGGTGTTATTGACTTATGTGCATAAGGATTACACTTATGTATAATAACTTCCCCCCACAAGTTATGGTGCATAAGCAAGCGTCTTGCTTATGCACCATGCATAAATACCCCAAATTGCTTAGTGCGTCCCCAGATTTCTAGTGCGCCCTCCAGATTTCTTGGCGCACCCCCAAATTTCAAGTGCACCCCCAAAATTTCTAGCACACCCCCCAGATTTCAAGTGTCTAATTTTCATTATTTATGCATGGTGCATAAAGAAAAAACTTATGTGCCATAACTACTCCCGAATTGAAGAAATATGATTATTTTAACCATAGTTAAACCGGGTAATTAGACAATTTAGACATTTTTATCCACACCACATGCACAATAACTGTGGCTAAACAACAAAATTTATGTAGTGTTATGAATAAAGTTAATGTGATGTTTTGTATACAGTACTCCTTTCGGTCCTATTTTAGTTTTTTTTTCTTCTTACTATTATTAATCACTAATGTATGCATATGCTTAGCTAAACTGGGTCATTTGCACGTTGGATGTACAAACATCTATCAAATCAAAATGGCATCCGAATACTTGGAACCAATACATACTCATGTGAGTGTTGTTATCAATAGTGATTTAGTGACCCTACGCAAAGATGAGAAAAAATTAATGTGGCTTCAAAAATATGTGAGGCGCGGATCTATACTTATGAAAAACGGGAGTTTAGTGTGGAGGTTTAAAAAAAAAATTATAATGGAGGTTTCAAAATTATATATTAGGTGTCAGTTTGATGGCTAAATATGTGTATTGGTACAAAATTTAAGTATTCAATAAGTTTTGAACACATTTTGTCTGATACATATTTGATGAATAAATATGTTTATTTTGATTATTGTCCAAGTAATATTAGTCATTTGTTATTAACGAATATGTTGGGGATTACGATTTCTAGGATAATTGTATTGTAGTTTCTCTTTTATTGGGTCTAGGTCTCTTATTAATAAATAAAAAATTGTAGTTTGGGCAGGGTGGTAGATTATGCAAGGTCATTAAGGCCATGGCCTTAGTCACCACAAAATATATTTTTTATTTTTATTTTTTTTAGTCAAGCGAAAAATAATAATAATAATAATAATAGAGGTTTATTAATTTAGACCCACTTAAAAACATGAAGGTCTAAATTAGCAAGGTACACCTTTTCACTTTGAACAAAAAACTCTTGACATTTAGTTATTTTACATTAGAAAATTGAGGGTTAGTTAGGTAATTTAGAACTTCATATTTTTAGGTGGATTTAAATTAGTAAACCTTATATATATTATTGCATTGAAATAAAAGTTGAAGCTTGACTAATTGGTGCACAATCTACATACTAATATTGAGAGAGATTTGACAAATAAAAAAAGTGAAGTTCGTGATCAAAAAAAATGAAGTCATGTGTTTAACAACTTATTGTTGAAGTAATTTGAGAATAGAGAACGAAAATGAATTGAATAGAAAGATTAGAGAAAAATGAAAGTTGTTATTCATCCACTAGGGGCAAAGGTATTTATATACAAAAGGAGGCTTGCTTCACTACCAAGCAATTGTAAGTAACTACCTAGGACAAATCGAAAAATCTATAACTGACTAACTATCAGAATCTCAGCGTTCAGAACCTGAGTCTCCAGAGCTTCTTGAGAACCTGGAGCTTCGCAGCATCTGAGAGCTTCTCAGCTTCTGATCTTCTTGAGAACATGTATTACAAACATCACACCTCCTAATCCATGTTCTCCAACGATCTCATTCCTGTAAGCTTCTTTAGGCACAATTGTCACACCACCAGATGCTGCAACATCTCTGTGTACAACATTACCACTCCAGTTCTTAGCTTTATCAAACTCCTCATCTCTACATGTAACCATCTTGTTTCTTGTTGGAGAATACAGTTTATAAGCCCCAACTGAGTGATAATCAAGGAAAATCATTGCTTGATTTCTGCCTTCTAATTTCCTTCTACAATGTGTTGGCACATGCCTTAAACATAGTGACCCAAACACCTTAAAGTGACCTACACTAGGCCTCACACCAATCCATGGTCTCACACCAGTCCATGCTTCATTTGGTGTCTTGTCCAGAACCTTCTTTGATGACTTGGCTGTGCAACTCTCTTTGCACAGTTGCTTCTGAACTTTAATCTGAGGAAGATCTTTCACTATCTTTTTCAAATTTAACAAGTTCAAACTCCTGAAATGAAAATGGCCATACCTATGATGCCAAATCCAGTTCTGACTTTCATTCACAGTTGGAACAGAGCACTGATGTTCCAACTTGTTGGTCGACATTCTAAGGGTTTTGTTGTTGGACATTGGAGCTTTAAGGATATCTCTATCCTTTGCATCAACCAGCTTCAGCTTCTTATCTTGCATTTTCACTGAGTAGTTCTTCTCTAGTAATTGACCCATGCTTGTCAAATTACTCTCCATTGAGGGAACATACAACTCATCCGTGATAATAGCTTCTTGTCCATCCTTTCTCTTCACCAAGATACTTTCAATCCCTTCAGAGACCACTTGACTGCTACTAGCAGTTACAGATTTGCATTCAGCTCCAATGACTTTGAATTGAGTCTTGTAGGTCCTATTCTTGCTCTGAGCTGTCTTGAGGAACAGTCTCTTCTTTGAGTCAAAGAGTTGTAGTGTCTCATCTTCAATCACTACCTTGAAACCCTTTGAAATCAATTTCCCTACACTCAACAGATTGCACTGTATTCCAGGCACATAGAGAACCTTTTCAATCACAGCTTTCTTGCCAGTTGACATCTGAACCCTAACATTCCCTATACCTTCAGCCATGATGGATTCATTGGTGGCAAGCTTAATCTTCGTGTTGAGACACTCATCAAAGTCAATCAAAATGCTTCTATTACCTGTCATATGGTTAGAACATCCTGAGTCAAAGTACCACACATTTGACTTGTCTGCGTCAGAATTTGTGATTGCCATTAGGAGTGAATCATCAGAATCACTACCACCTTCATCTGCATATTGGGCTTCATCTTTATCTGAATCTTCATTCTCAGGACAGTTCCTTGCATAATGACCAAACTTGTCGCAACAATAGCACTGTACTTCCTTCATATTTACCTTTTTCTTCAAATTCTTATTCTGAGAACGTTCTTTTGTGGAATCTTCATCCTGATTCTTTGAATTCTTGGTTGAATTCTCTGAATCCTCTTTCTTTTTCTTCCACTTATCTTTTCCTTTCTTGTTCTGAGTCTTGGCCTGTAATGCTTGTTCCACTGCCTTGTTTGAACTCCTCTGCTTAACCCTTAGCTCATGAGCTTCTAAGGATGCTTGCAGCTCTTCAATCTTCATAGTTGCCAAATCCTTTGATTCTTCAATAGCAACCACTATGTGGTCGAATTTCTCAGTCAAGGTCCTCAAGATTTTCTCAATCTTGGACCTATCAGTCATGGTTTCACCACAAGACTTCATCAAATTTGTCAAGGCCAACATTCTCGCCAAATACTCAGAGATCGTTTCTTGTTCATTCATCTGCATCATCTCGTATTGCCTTCTCAAAGCTTGCAGCTTGATACCCTTCAATTTCTCATCACCACCATAGATTTTCTTCAGTGTATCCCAAGCTCCCTTTGAGGTTTCTTCTTCTATTATCTTCTCAAAGATATTAGAATCCACGCATTGATGAATGATGAACAAGCCTTTAGCATCTTTCTTTTTCAATTCTTTGTGTTGAGTTCTTGCTGCATCATCAGCATTTGCAGCCAATTCTTCTACTCCATCAGTTACAATTTCAAGAACATCTTGAAATCTGAAAATCACTTTCATTTGTGCACACCAACGATCATAGTTATCACCTTTGAAAACTGGAAGATTTGCTGGAAATTGCGAGGAGGTTGTACTATTGTTCGTCATGATTCTTGATCAAGGAATCAATCAAAACGATGAATACGAACCGGGCTCTGTTATACCAATTTGTTGGAGTAATTTGAGAATAGAGAACGAAAATGAATTGAATAGAAAGATTAGAGAAAAATGAAAGTTGTTATTCATCCACTAGGGGCAAAGGTATTTATATACAAAAGGAGGCTTGCTTCACTACCAAGCAATTGTAACTAACTACCTAGGACAAATCGAAAAATCTATAACTGACTAACTATCAGAATCTCAGCGTTCAGAACCTGAGTCTCCAGAGCTTCTTGAGAACCTGGAGCTTCGCAGCATCTGAGAGCTTCTCAGCTTCTGATCTTCTTGAGAACATGTATTACAAACATCACACCTCCTAATCCATGTTCTCCAACGATCTCATTCCTGTAAGCTTCTTTAGGCACAATTGTCACACCACCAGATGCTGCAACATCTCTGTGTACAACATTACCACTCCAGTTCTTAGCTTTATCAAACTCCTCATCTCTACATGTAACCATCTTGTTTCTTGTTGGAGAATACAGTTTATAAGCCCCAACTGAGTGATAATCAAGGAAAATCATTGCTTGATTTCTGCCTTCTAATTTCCTTCTACAATGTGTTGGCACATGCCTTAAACATAGTGACCCAAACACCTTAAAGTGACCTACACTAGGCCTCACACCAATCCATGGTCTCACACCAGTCCATGCTTCATTTGGTGTCTTGTCCAGAACCTTCTTTGATGACTTGGCTGTGCAACTCTCTTTGCACAGTTGCTTCTGAACTTTAATCTGAGGAAGATCTTTCACTATCTTTTTCAAATTTAACAAGTTCAAACTCCTGAAATGAAAATGGCCATACCTATGATGCCAAATCCAGTTCTGACTTTCATTCACAGTTGGAACAGAGCACTGATATTCCAACTTGTTGGTCGACATTCTAAGGGTTTTGTTGTTGGACATTGGAGCTTTAAGGATATCTCTATCCTTTGCATCAACCAGCTTCAGCTTCTTATCTTGCATTTTCACTGAGTAGTTCTTCTCTAGTAATTGACCCATGCTTGTCAAATTACTCTCCATTGAGGGAACATACAACTCATCCGTGATAATAGCTTCTTGTCCATCCTTTCTCTTCACCAAGATACTTTCAATCCCTTCAGAGACCACTTGACTGCTACTAGCAGTTACAGATTTGCATTCAGCTCCAATGACTTTGAATTGAGTCTTGTAGGTCCTATTCTTGCTCTGAGCTGTCTTGAGGAACAGTCTCTTCTTTGAGTCAAAGAGTTGTAGTGTCTCATCTTCAATCACTACCTTGAAACCCTTTGAAATCAATTTCCCTACACTCAACAGATTGCACTGTATTCCAGGCACATAGAGAACCTTTTCAATCACAGCTTTCTTGCCAGTTGACATCTGAACCCTAACATTCCCTATACCTTCAGCCATGATGGATTCATTGGTGGCAAGCTTAATCTTCGTGTTGAGACACTCATCAAAGTCAATCAAAATGCTTCTATTACCTGTCATATGGTTAGAACATCCTGAGTCAAAGTACCACACATTTGACTTGTCTGCGTCAGAATTTGTGATTGCCATTAGGAGTGAATCATCAGAATCACTACCACCTTCATCTGCATATTGGGCTTCATCTTTATCTGAATCTTCATTCTCAGGACAGTTCCTTGCATAATGACCAAACTTGTCGCAACAATAGCACTGTACTTCCTTCATATTTACCTTTTTCTTCAAATTCTTATTCTGAGAACGTTCTTTTGTGGAATCTTCATCCTGATTCTTTGAATTCTTGGTTGAATTCTCTGAATCCTCTTTCTTTTTCTTCCACTTATCTTTTCCTTTCTTGTTCTGAGTCTTGGCCTGTAATGCTTGTTCCACTGCCTTGTTTGAACTCCTCTGCTTAACCCTTAGCTCATGAGCTTCTAAGGATGCTTGCAGCTCTTCAATCTTCATAGTTGCCAAATCCTTTGATTCTTCAATAGCAACCACTATGTGGTCGAATTTCTCAGTCAAGGTCCTCAAGATTTTCTCAATCTTGGACCTATCAGTCATGGTTTCACCACAAGACTTCATCAAATTTGTCAAGGCCAACATTCTCGCCAAATACTCAGAGATCGTTTCTTGTTCATTCATCTGCATCATCTCGTATTGCCTTCTCAAAGCTTGCAGCTTGATACCCTTCAATTTCTCATCACCACCATAGATTTTCTTCAGTGTATCCCAAGCTCCCTTTGAGGTTTCTTCTTCTATTATCTTCTCAAAGATATTAGAATCCACGCATTGATGAATGATGAACAAGCCTTTAGCATCTTTCTTTTTCAATTCTTTGTGTTGAGTTCTTGCTGCATCATCAGCATTTGCAGCCAATTCTTCTACTCCATCAGTTACAATTTCAAGAACATCTTGAAATCTGAAAATCACTTTCATTTGTGCACACCAACGATCATAGTTATCACCTTTGAAAACTGGAAGATTTGCTGGAAATTGCGAGGAGGTTGTACTATTGTTCGTCATGATTCTTGATCAAGGAATCAATCAAAACGATGAATACGAACCGGGCTCTGTTATACCAATTTGTTGGAGTAATTTGAGAATAGAGAACGAAAATGAATTGAATAGAAAGATTAGAGAAAAATGAAAGTTGTTATTCATCCACTAGGGGCAAAGGTATTTATATACAAAAGGAGGCTTGCTTCACTACCAAGCAATTGTAACTAACTACCTAGGACAAATCGAAAAATCTATAACTGACTAACTATCAGAATCTCAGCGTTCAGAACCTGAGTCTCCAGAGCTTCTTGAGAACCTGGAGCTTCGCAGCTTCTGAGAGCTTCTCAGCTTCTGATCTTCTTGAGAACATGTATTACAAACATCACTTATGATATATATATATATATATATATATATATATATATATATATATATATATATAATTGTAAGCAAATTAAAATATGTATAGATATATTGTAAACATTTTGAGGTGTTGGGATACTTCAATTAATGGGGCACAAATCTTCAATTGTGCATTTGATAGCAACTGCCAAATGCCAACTGATATTGCAATGCAAGAAGCTCAACTCTATTCTTTGCCATTGCAAGCAACAAAGCATTGTGCCATAAGAGTTGCCAAGTTCTTCCCCTTAAATTTTGATTGGCCACACCCACGATAAATCGATGGTCCCTTGAATCAAATTTGCAGCAACTGCATCAACTCTAGCCACGTAGACTGTTTCCACACACATGACATATTGAAGTCTAGGAGCTACAAGCCTATTGATGTGTTCATTGGTTGCAATTAGTATTATTTTTGTCTAACTATAAATTTCACATTTAAGATAGAATGGTGGAGATAAGTAGGATGACCAGAGTTCGAAGTTCAATTCATGCAAATATAATGCAATATCTCTGCCAACTAAACTAAGTTCACGGAACACAATTAGGATTTTACCATTCATATATGACCACAGTTTTTTGTCACCGAAGATCGGTGTGATGTGTTAAAATTAAAAGAGTAAGCTATTTCTTCTTAAAAAAAGAGAGTAAGCTATTACCAACAATATGTGATAGGGGTTCAATTTAATTTTGATATGACTGGTTATCTAAGAGATTAATCTCTACAGTTGTGCGTAGATGATATTTTGAATTATAAAAAAAATATTAAATTTAAAACTTTAGCTTTAGGGCCACCGAATTAAATTTATTTTTCATTAGATTCTTTGAACAAAAAGACCTCATATATGCAGATAAAAAGCCACGTGTATTAGTTACAAATTAGTTACGTTTGTTACTTGATCACCATATAAAACGCATCCAATACCAATTTTAATTGTCATCAAGAAACACAGCATATAATAAATAGGCAAATACACTGGCCTAGCTTCTGGTCCTAAAATAGAAATCACATTTTATATGTCCTGGCTTCTGGTCCTAAAATAGAAATCACATTTTATAAGGAAGAAAGTGAGTTGAGGTGGGTATACTATAGTTCAGTTAAGGCCTGTGACAGTACTAAGTAGGCACATAACTAAGAAGAATCGGTGCGAATCAAAACTAATAGCATAAAAGTCCAAAGATGAGTAGCAATGGGAATTACTAAGTTGACAACATATGAATGTAACTAACTGCGTGAATTCTATGATTTGGTTTGTCACAGTGTCTGATACGTATTAGTGTTTAATATTTGACGACATGTCAGACATGTGATTAAAAAAATCTCTATTTCGGTATTTTTTCTATTGGTGTTTGACACCTATAAAACAGTTGAATGAATTGTGTCCGAAAACAATTACTTTTTTTCTTTGCATCTACTCTCCTAGACACATATCAGACATATTTTGTATCTACTCTCCTAGACAGATATCAGACATATCAACTATGATTATAGATGTGATGAAACAACAATATGCTGATTAATGAAGGATTACATATTTACATTTTGATTACAATATTTTTACCTTTTTCGATACTAAATATATAATTGAATGAGGGATCAAAATGTGAATGAACATTTAAATCTAAAAAATTTCTCTTGGCACCTCTAAAGCTTCCCGCCCCTCTTGAATTTCAAAAAATATTTTACTCAAATTCTAGAACTCGAACGCATTTTATACATATATGAAATTTTAGAATTTTACACGTCAATATTGTAGAATCAAACTTGAAATTTTAGAATTTTATTTTGCACATTCTAGAATTCGAGCCGGGCCAGCCCTGAGCATAGGCAATGGAGGCAATGGCCTAGAGCTCATGTATATAGGGGCCTAAATTATTTTATATACATATTGTATTATTAAAAAAAAAAAATATACTAACATCAATTAGCCTGATCGACCTGCAAATAACAAATCATATTATAAAAATTTTGCATCACTTAGAACATCCATTTCTTTCATTTCTACTTGCAAAGTGACCAATTTTTGTTTGACAAAACTATCAATTTTGAGGTGCTGTTGTTATGTACTTTTGTAGTTTATTATTTTGTTATTCTATTCTGCAAGGTGTAATATTATTATTTTTGTTGGATTTATTTTTGAGTTATAAATTACTCGTACCAATAACGATCAATTTCTATTTTTGTTTTATTATTTTTGCACTACTAAACTATTTTATCTTAAATAAAATAAGTTATTTTCTCAAATTTTGCTGAAGGTCCATAAAATATCAAGAACGTACTTGAACCCGAGCAGCATGTTCAAGTTAAAGAACATAAATAGTCTATTTTGGATTCTATTATGTAACAAATCAAGTATCTGCTTAAGTGAAAATTGTGGGGGTATGGAGTAGATTTTTTAAGAAGAAGAGGCAACTACCATCGAGGACCCAATCCATTAGGCCCAAATATTGTGTACTTTTTGGCGCCTATACCTTCCATTCAACCGTTTCTTCCTTAACTACCATTCTTCTTCTTCTCACTAATTTGAGAGTTTGAATTTGCAGAACCAGAATCCACACTTTCTCTCTGGATCTTCCAAATTCCAGTTCCCGCCATGTTCAAAGACAAGCTCAAGCTTCCAGCTCCTGACAAGCCTGGAAGGATCTTTCCCGATCGGCTTGGAAGCTTGGTGATGGTTTCCGGATTGGACGAAAAAGGAAATGAAATTGAGAGATCGGAGTTTGAAGTCGGTTCTGGTGAAGAGCTGGAACCGATTATACCTGGCGCGTTAGGGTTTCATAGAGAGAGCGATGATGGCGATGAAGCTATCGATGATGAAAAGGACGGTAAGGATCAAAGAATACGGAAGAAGGCGAATAAAGATGCTGTTGTGACATCGGTTTCAGTGTTGAATCGATTTCGTTGGATGAGAAAAGATCGGATTTAGAATATGAGGTTGGAGGTGTGGTTGTGTTTTTATGATTAAGTTAATTAGGTCATGAAAAATTGAAATGAAATGTGGATTAAGCATTTGTGTTCTTAGGGTTTCTTCTAATTTATGCTCTTTCTTTTTCATTTTTCCCTTTTTTGACTATTAATGTAGCTTTCTAGATCGGAGATTAATTTGGAAAAGTTGCGAAGAATTGCTAGCACTGGGATTCCTGATGGAGGAGGTTTGCGTGCAACGGCTTGGAAGGTAATAATAATTAATAATAACTTCATCATGTTAATATAGCTTATTTGAATTTTTAACTTTAGTGCTCACTTTGCATATTATATTAATAATTTGAAAATATGACACTTTGATAAGTTACAATAGTGAGGAATATAAAATTTATTGTATGTTTATGACTTCCGTACGTTCATCTAGTATTGTACGATATTAGACTAGCAAATTAGAGTTAGATTGCAGGAGTGGAGAAAGAAAAGACTTAAAAACTAGAATTGGAGATATGCGAGTGGTGGTGGGGCATTGATTGGAGTTAGAGGGGATGCTATATTTGATTTCTTACTGTGATTAGCATTTGAATGTGTTGGCAGTGGCTTAATTAAGTTGTTGGAGTGTTTGGTTTGTGCTAATTTAATATATGCAGCTTTCTATAATTGGTGATATAATAAAGAATTTCAGTATGTATATGAATTTACTGAGGTGCTGTAATGTCAAATTGATTTAGTTAGTGAAGGAGGGGCAAACACGAATAAGGTGGGGAAGAGGAGAAATCACGCCAAACAAATGGCCTGCTGTGTTGGTGATGGAACAAATAAATGGTGTGTCAAAATATGGGTTGTCCTGGATAGCAATATAGGATCGTGTACATGATGAATAAAACAAGTATGAATTTGGGGAGGGTGTGAGAGCTCTTCTGCGCTTAACTCACATTATAAGAGGGGATTGGAGAAATAAATCAAAGGAGCAGCAACCGGGAGAGATATGGAGCAGGTGGAGGACATCTCTTGATGTTGCTATGTATTTTAGTAGCAGGATATGGACAGTGTTGTAATAGGATGTAAAGACTATCTTGTGCTGATCTTTGCATTTCTTATGCTTTGATTAGGTTGTTCGATTAAATTTTTCTTTTAAAAGAAAAATAAAAACTAGCAAATATCTAGATTTATGTTCCATTTGCAAAATTATAAAAATCTTTGATTAAGGCTATGTCTGCACATAAGCAGCTGATTGTCCTGTTATGATTTCCGTAATCAGCTACTCTTGGGATACTTACCTTCATCTCATGACCTATGGGAGACTCAATTAGAAGAGAATAGGAAAAAGTATGCTGATATGAAAGAGGAGCTTCTCCTGAATCCGGTAATATACTTCTGGTTTGTACAATTTTCACAATGAGCTGTAATATTTATATTGAACATATGTGTTATAGCTCCAGCTTTTCAATTTTCACTGATCACATTGTTGAATCTAAGACAGTCAGAGCATATCTGGAAGGAGCCTGAGGACTTAAGTTCCACTCAACAGCATGAGGACAATGACGCTGATGGCCCCCTTAGGCGACATGAAATTTCTGTGGAAGATCACCCTCTGAGCCTCGATAAGGAAAGTCTTTGGAGGCAATATTTTCAGGTAAGTTAGTTCTCCATTTCAAAGTTACTTTGGACTCCTTCAGGATAATGAAGTTAATACTCATCACCGGCTGACCATTTTTCTAGCATACAGAAATTGTGGAACAGATAGATCGAGATTTGCAGCGTACGCATCCAGACATGCCATTCTTTTCGGCAGAGACATCATTTAGTCGAAAAAATAGAGTAAATGCATCCCACCCCCTTTGTTTAGTATTAAATTTTAGGGGGCGCCTCTGACTGAGTTTTTATTGATACTTATGTCAATAGGAAGCCATGAAGAATATTCTTCTCCTTTTTGCGAAGTTAAATCCTGCAATTTGTTATGTGCAAGGCATGAACGAGGTCTTGGCACCTATATACTATGTATTTAGTACTGATACTGACAAGCAAAATGCTGTAAGCACTTTCTCTGTAGTAACTGTTTATCATGTGATATTCCCTTTCTTTCATTGGATGGAATAGTTTGTTTCAAGATGAATACATACACTCAGCAGGATACGGAAATTAATGGTTAATTTTAGGTCTAACTTGTGCTTTGAAAATTTGAATTTGAGTGTAATATATTTTTCCATTTTGCTTATTAGGTCATTAATGCTTCCTCTCTTCAACCTATCGTGTGCACATGCCTGAAAATTTGAATTTGAGTGTAATATATTTTACCATTTTGATTTTTAACTACTTCTGTTTTAGAGATGAATCAAAACCAGCCAACCATGGTTCAGTGTCCTTTTTAATATGTTGACCGATATCCATGTTATGTTGATGAATTTTATTATTTATTATTAAGCACAGTTCAGTTTTATCTCGTTTATGTTGATTTTTTTTTTTGTATTAATTATGTTGATGAATTTTATTGTTGTTTATTTACTTATGCTTTATTTTCTTTCTCTTAGGAGAATGCAGAAGCAGATAGTTTTTCATGTTTTGTTCGAATCTTAGGTGACTCTGTGGATCATTTCTGTCAACAATTGGACAACAGTTCAAGTGGTATCCTTGCTACTCTTTCTCGTTTGTCAGATCTACTTAAAATAAATGATGAGCAGTTATGGCATCATCTTGAATTTACAACAAAGGTAGAAACCTTCCAACATTTTTATTCATCAGCTTGCACAGTTCAGTTTTATTTAAAACTCATGCCGTATAACTTCATGAACAGGTTAAACCACAATTCTACGCATTCCGGTGGATTACACTGCTACTCACGCAAGAGTTCAAATTCGAGTCTATTTTGAGAATATGGGATACTCTTCTTAGTAATACTTTTGGTGTTCAGGTTTCTCTCTCAGCTGAACTCCTCGGCAATTGTGTTACTGTAAATTATATAATGTCTGCTTATAACTGTTTTTGCAGGATATGCTTCTTCGGATCTGTTGTGCAATGCTACTTTGCGTGAAAAGCAGACTACTGAGCGGTGATTTTGTGGCTAATATAAAGCTTTTACAACACTATCCTGATGATATTAACTTAGAATACCTCCTCCAGGTAGCTCAGGATATTAGTCCAGACACTTCTTCGTATATTTTGTCCCTTTGATTTATCACAGTGGACATTTTCATAAACTTTGATCAAAGTTTATTTGAAAAACGAAATGTTCTATATTTAGCATAGCACTAGGCAAGTCCATTGTAAATATTTAGGATGGAGTTCAGGAACAGAAAGCAGGGTTAAATTCTGTATTAGATTTCCACTAGAAACAATAATAAGGTTTTTCATTTTAAGGATCTGTATTTGGGAGTAATGGCTCTGAATAATGCGAAATTCGACCAAAGAAAGAAAGAAACAGAAGCTGGTTAGTTTTTCAAACAAAAATGTGTTTTTCAGAGAAGTATTGTGATGTTGTTTGTAATTTTGGATGGCAAACATGAGCTATAGACACAACTTCTTAAGACATCACAAACCTTTGAGCCTTTAGAGATATAAATTCAGGTCAGCTGAAGAATTTACAAATAGCAAATGTTTACAACCAAAGGGTTACTGCAATTTTTTATTAAAAAACATAAAAAAATAAGTGAGCTGGGTCTAGAAGACTTTGTTGGTGAAAGCCTTAAAGCTTAAAGTACGCACGCACGCGCACACTATGAGCAAATCAGCGACATCAGCCTGCGCAAATTGAACTCACCAATGGTGGAAACTACTTGTCTATCACTATGAGCATCTTGGTAGAAAAACCAAGAAAATAAGCTTTTCCCAATGGGATTCGACGCTCATAACAGCAAACCTCGACTATAAGTTTTTCTGTCAAGTTATGTGAGATTCAAAATTTGGTCATTTATTTTTGATCGTTGACTTATATTTAATAGTTCAAAATTGTTCCTTCCATTCCCACATAATAAAAACACTATTCTTATTTAGATATACTATCTATTCAAAGCATATCTAATGAAAATGACATTCTTATGTGAGAATAATAAAAATAACCTCACTATTAACTTAAAATAGATGGTTGGGATTAAAAGTCATATTCTAAACGGTACATGTGTCGTTCTATAGTTGAATATGAAATAAATAATTTATCTTAATTTTCTCATTTTAAATTTCTCAGTTTCTAATTTACTATGTTAAAATTATATTTTACTATTAGTCTAGTACTAAAATTTATCTTATTTTTTTCATTCCAAACATAGACCAAGTTGAAATTAGGAAAGCTACAACGGGCTTGCTTCATTGACACTCCAGGAGAATCCCAGGGCATCCTTTGGTAATTTGAAAAGTCATCAATCGTTGCTTGTAATTTTGAAAATATAGATACAGAAGATTATAAGTCCAACAATGTGCAGCGTGCAGGACTTGTTATGATTTTTTTTAATTCAAAATAAACAACTACTTCCTCCGGTCTTATATATAAGAAAAAGTTGACTTTTTAGATTCATTATAAAATTGATGTATCTAGACAATAATATAGTCTAAATATATCAATTCTACAATGAATCTAAAAAATGAAATGTTTCTTATATATAGGACCGGAGGGAGTACTTCCTCAATTCTTAATTATAAACAAAAATTTATTTTTAGCATTTATTAAATAATTGATAAATCTAATTTATACACCAAATTCATCGAATTATTTAATAAATTTAAAAAATTGACTTTTGATTATGATTGAGGATGAAGGAGTACAATGGTAGGAGTACTCTATTACTAAGGCAAATTTATAAACTGGCCCACCGGCATGTCATGGATGACCAAAGCTATATTCTAGGAGCATTCAATTTCAACCAATAATTTGAGTAGAAGCATGCCACTTTCTTTATAGGGCATTCTTTGCGCTCCTTTTCCCTTTTTTTGTCTAATTTAATAACAATACTATTATCGATTGTTAGTTGGCTCAGTGACAATCAACGCTGGACTTAGACTTTATTTGGCAAAAACAGCAGATGGCTAATAAGTTAGCTTATGATTGATGGTTGGTAACTTACGGTCAATGACTTATAGCGGATAAGCTAATTAAAGTGTTTGGTAAAATTAGCGGTTCAATCAAAAATAAAAATAAAATGACATAAAAAAACATTCATAATTAATAAAAAAAATTATTTAAAATATCTTTTATATATTAATATTAAATGAACAACTAACCATAAAAGAATATTAAACATAACAATATTGGCACAACTAACCATAAAAAAAATTAAACGTAACAATATTAGCACATATAAAAAAATATATAAACAATAAAAATTGATAAACAATAATTTAAACTGTATCACAATAAAGAAACAAGAACATATATTTTTTAATTAAAAAAATAAGAAAAGAGAAAAGAAAAAAAAAAGAACACAAACAGACTTAACATTTGCAAAAAGACCACAAAATTAAGGAAGCAACAATAGTAATATAACGGAAAAAAAAAATTAGATTCACATTTCAATGAAAACAAAAGAAATAAACTTATGTCAGTAAAATAAGCTAAGGGTAAAAATGGAAGAAACAATTATAAACTATAAGCTCATAAGCTACTTGAAATAGCGTCTGAAAAATAAGTTTTAAGTCAGTAAAATAAGCTATAAACTCGTAACGAAAAGACTATTATCAAATAGGTTTTTTAGCTTATAAGCTATGATATAAGCTATAAGTTAGTTTTTTTACCTTGCCAAACAGACTCTTAGTAGGGAAGATTGTTACCTCCGCAACCGTTATTGAGAGGGGGTTGAAACCACTTTTTACTATTAAAGTTTTCTAAGTTTTTTCTTTATTTTTTTTTTTATAGAATTTCTTTTAAAGTTTTTAACAATATTAATTATTTATTTATTTACGGACATATAACTACGTTACATCTTGTACAGTATAAAACTAAACATGTTTTATCCACATGAATGATGTTCATGTTGAATAGAACTTTTGAAATTGTCACTTACATGTCTATATATTTTTTCGTGAAAAACTTCCGTTATGTGCATCCAATAGTGGTGCATTATATATATATATGGTAAGTGGTAACTGGATTTAGACTATGCAAAGTCTAAATTTTGATAAAATCTTAGGTCATATACAATGACATCCCAAATATCTTCATGACTTCTATTCTTTTCGTAGATTAACGGAGAGTTATTATTGATTTGGAGCTTAGAGTACATTTAAAACTCATTGCCATTTCACGAGTTCTTCTCAAAAAAAATATTTCATGAGTTTGTTTTGCAGAAATTCTTTATTCTTTATTCTTTGATTGATGAGGAAATGCGAAGTAACAAGTAGTATTATTATAACTCATACACAAAAAGTGAACCATTCAAATTTAAATCAAAACAACACGGAAATATTGAAATTAATAATATTGATATTTTATTAATTGTGTTAGGTCATATAGATTTTTATTTTATAACATCGAACTTTGATTCTTTTACTTACAAGTTCAACATGCCTTATAAACTAAACCATTTTTATTGAGTTACAAAATCTATGAATTTTTTTTTTTTTTGCTTTCACCACCATTTTAATCTGGTTCGAGGGTCAGTTCAAAAATCAATGAAATTTGATTATCTACATTTGTATACAATTAATTAGAAATTAAATATCAATTATAATTTTTTTTATTTACATCTTCAAATAATAATTTTAATTATATTTCTTATTTTACTAGTACAAAACAAACTAAAATACATGTAAAGATAAGATCAAACTTTTTATCAAATTTCCAAACTTTCAATTTGCAAAAAAAAAATTTAAAAATAATCCAACTTTCAACTAATACTTTGGTGCTTAGTATTTAGCATAAATAGGTGTATAATACTCCCCCCTCCCAAATTACAAGGGGGAAAAATAAAAAAAACACACTAATTAAGAAAAAAACAAAACATAATAATTTGAAATATGTTTATTTATATTTTTCTCAAAAATAGTTGTATGGAAAAATGTAAAAACAATTTTTATTTGTAGATTATGGAAAAGATAAAAGAGAGACTTAATTAAATGCAATTTCCATTTAACTTCATGAGAATAAACAAAAAAAATCTTAAAAGATTAATATTTATGTTTTTTTCTTATAATTTAGGGGGAAAAGAGTTTTTTTCCTTATATTTTAAAATAGATAGAGTTTTTTTCTCATTAGAGTCAAATAATTTGACCGTGAAACATTCAATGTGAAATGAATCTTAAGTCATCACACATTTTTTCTCTCCCTATCACTTACCCTTTTTTTTTATAATTATCACTTACCTTCTTTGTAACAAAATATATAAACAAAAAGTATATGTATTTAATCGATATTTAGACCATATACACATACCTTTTACTTATATTCGTATTTTTATAAATAAAAAGTTGTTTCTTTGTTTTCTTCTTTATGACAAGATAAAATTTTATTTTGGTAAAGAAGTAATATTTTGATTGGTCCACTCTTTTACCATATAAAAATATAAATAAAAGAATGTCCTATTTGATCTTAGACTAAAATATTTTCACTCTTTTTAGACCATATACATATACCTTTTCATTCGGTCTTACATATAATAAACGTTTTATTTTTTAGATTTATTATAAAATTGATGTATTTAGACTATATTATTGTCTAAATACATCATTTTTATAATGAATCAAAAAAGTCAACTTTTTTTTTGATTGGTCTACTCTTTTACCATATAAAATACTAATAAATAAAAGAATGTCCAATTTGATCTTAGACTAAAATATTACTAGACCAAAAAAAAAAAATTATATATTTTCACTCTTTTTAGCCGCTGTTGATATGAGACTACACACACCACTTTCACTTTTCTTAATTTTCCACCAAACCTCTCTTTTCTTTCTTTCACCAAAAACTATGTCTTCAATCATAACCTCACAAGGTGCTGTTTTTGCAACCGCTATGGCTGTTTCCGGCACAGTCATCCTCCTTGCTCTCCGTTTACAGAAATCTCTCCCACCAACCCAATTCTCCCTTAATGAAATTCCATCTTCTTCTCCAACTCCAATTCTACGATCTTGTATATCTTCTGGTAAGTTATTAATTTATTACTACACATTGACCATAAAGATTTCATCTTTTTAGTCTTTCTTTTTCTAACACAATTCTGGGTTCTTTAACAGATGAAAAGAAATCAAAGAAAAAGAAGAAAAGAGTTCATTTTGCTGAAGATGTTATGGATTCTTGTAAAGATGGTGAAGAATACAGAAAACAACACCAACAACAACAACAACAACAACATGGTACTAATAATACTACGAATAATACTAAACATTCTTTGAAGATAAATTCAAGATCAAAGGTTTCAAAGAATTGTAATGGTGGAAATGAGAACAGAGGAATGCCTGCAAACAGAGTTGCTCTGTATAATGGAATTTTGAGGGATCGTGTGAATCAACGATTGGGTTATTGTTGAATTTTATGTTTTGTTTTTTGTTTGTGAATATGAATATTCTGTGATTATGCTTTTTTTTTTCTCTTTTTTTTTCACTTTTTTTTTGGAAGTACAGTTGGTAGGAAAAATTAGAAGTTAATGGAGGATCCACCACAGTCCACAAACAAAGGCTAATATAGTTGCTGGATTTGTCTTGTGAATTATTATTATGAAGATGATTTTGTTCATATTTTTTTAGGTTAATTTTCATGTGTTTTGGTCTCTTCATAAATCCAAAGGCAATTAGTATGTTACTGTTGACCCTTTTTCTGTTTAGTATTTAGAAAAACAATATGCGATCAATCCAATGTTCAAATTTTACTTGTGTTGTGATTTAATTTGTGACATGTAAATGCAAAATTAATGTTAGTAGATCTTGAATGAAAATAATACCAAGTTGTTGTTTTTTTAATTGAAGGTCAATTTTTATGACGTATTGTCACAGGAAACTGTTTTTTGCCGTTAACTTTAGTGCACCGTAATTGTAAAGATAGAATCATATCAATTGGATGAAATTTGGGTTAGATGGAGGGTTAAATTGTCATTTTACAACATAATATGGATCGAGTGTAGTCAAGTTGCCGTCATCAAATCGGAGTCGTTTAGATCAAATTTTAATGTGGTTTAATTTTTCAAACATAATATGTGTAACGACTACACCGAATTCAAATCCTTGCTTTTTCTCGTTCAAGCAATATTAATGGCTTCTGAATTTTGTACTAGTAACTGTAATGTGAACATGGTCATCATGTGCAAAGTGGGGGAGTTACCTTTCTGAATAGGTAGGTGTACATGAAACCCAACTGGATAGTTAAATGAAAAAATTGACATGGACCTAACCTCACAATTACAAACGTTACTCAACCCAATTCATACTTTAGGTTATACTATTAATTTTTAGGATCGATCAAAGTTATCCATATCCCCCTAACAATTCAGCCCCCTGCCAAAGCCCCCAATGAGATTAGGCCGATTCTTAACCTCAATTAAGCTCCAATTTCATTTTTTATTGAATAGATAAATTGGTCTTTGAAATCGATTAAAATAGTTTTTTTTTATATAAAAAAGTTAGAATCAACAAATAGATTTATGAAATTATAATATAACACGTTGAACTAATTTATCTATTTACTTCTTTTTTTATCTGTAAGCAAAGCAATAAATACCACCTAAAACTCGCACATAATTGTCTTCCATTATCCAAAAAATAATGAAAAATAAAATTAAAAAAATACTAGTACTAGTATTTGTTAAGTTTTATGTTTGTAACAGATTGGTCCTTTAAGTTTTTTAAGTAATAAATAAGTCCTTTAAGTTTTTTAAGTAACAAATAGGTCCTTTAAGTTTGTAATTTGTAACATCTAGGTCCCTCAATTACTTAAAGGACCTAAATGTTACAAATTACAAACTTAAAGGATCTATTTGTTACTTAAAAAACTTAAAGGACTTATTTGTTACTTAAAAAATTTAAAAGACCTACCTGTTACAAACGTAAAACGTAAAGGATCTATTGATGCATTTAGCCTATTTGTAACACATGCCTTTGTTTTGAGTAGGGCAATGAATCAACCAATGAATGTTGGAAAGAAGCAAAAGCAACAAATTATCCAAAGACTACAAACATAGGCAACTGAAAAATTTGTTGGGTAATCTGGGTCGTGTTATGGTGAAACAGAATCTTGATATCAGCTTATTTGTCCCATTAGGCCAATTTGTTCTATCTAACCCCTGCTTGCTTCCTTCCTTCTATGTCAAACCAAAATTGGGAGTAGCACCGTGTGGGGCTCTTACCCTATGTGTATTTGTGCATCCCATGCACTCTATCTTATGTCTCAAAATATAAGAATTAGTTTAACTCTGCACGTATTTCAACGTATAATTTTGATCATTAATATCTTTAATTTTTTATTAATAAAAATTATAAAAATTGGATATTTTAAAAATACTCATCAAAACAAATCAAACAAGATCTTATATGTTTATATTTATATCTCTATATTATTAAAATTGTATGGTTAACGCATGATAAGTGAATAGTGTCGTTTAATCAAAATAGCTCTAATAAAATGAGATGGATCTAATATTTTTTTGGTACAATTTTGTATAAATATTCATCTCGTCCAAAACAATTGTCTTCTTTTATAATTGTACACATGTCAATGCACAACTTTAACATTAATATATATATATCTAATTATGTAATATTAAAAAATACGAAAATTTGATATAAATGGGACTAAAATTTGATATGAATGGTAGTAACAAATATTCTAGTTCTTACAATTGGAGGCTTGAGAATTTAAAATTTCATTGTAAGATAAGTGAAATTTAATTAAAAAATATTTTTCTTATGAATGGGACTAAATATTTTTCGAACAATATAACAAAACACTTGTGGGTAGTATCATTTTGTAATCTTATTCAATTCAAGATTATTTAGTACTCCTACCATTGGTGGCGTGAAAGCAGTTGTATGTTCGAAAATAAATACAAAAAAGTCGGTTACCCAACAAACAGCTCTTGAGTGTTTGACTAATAATCTCAACCAATGAGAAGCCAAAGTGACTTGAAATTGTACCACCATGTCTACATCCCCTTCGTCACTCAACATGCTTAGCCAATTATTGGACTACCCATGTGAATTAGTAGTCTTATTAAGGTAGTACAAGTTAGTGGAACTTTCTTTTTTTAAATTTACATAAAATGTTAAAAAAAATTAGATAAAATGTCCCTCTACTAAGTTAAAAAATTTAATATAATAAAATAGTCTTAAAATTTATATAACTTTTTTTAAATAAAAAATTTCTCTTTGCAAAACAAAATTATTTCTTTTGGTTTTTCTAACAAATACTTTAGATATACCGGTTAACATACCCTATTCTTAAACCAAATATATTCATCTCAAGGGAGGGTTACAGTACTGACTTACTACTAAAAAGGTAAATCATGAAAAATGTAGTATATGAATTTAATTTTGACTCTCATACAAAGAAATTTATCAGAAATGAGAATCTGCCTTATGTTTTTTAGAAACTAATTAATCACCGATAAATAATAATGAAAACAACATATCTATAATATGAAAAAAAAAATTATTATGGGGCAAATTTTACTGCTAGTAATGATGACATTTGGGATAATTTATTTTTTGAATCTATAAAAAAAAATAGTCTTGGAAATATAAAGTCAAACTAATAAATACACAATTTTCTATGCAAAATACTTGGAAAACATGAATGACTTCGTAAATTTTACCGCTAGTAATGATGACATTTGGGTTGATTTATTTTTTGAATCTATGAAAAAAATAGTCTTGGAAATATAAAGTCAAACTAATAAATACACAATTCTCTATGCAAAATATACTTGGAAAACATGAATGACCTAATAAATTTTGAGTATATCTTTCAAAAGTTTTTAATATATTGTATCCCCTATTTTTAAGTAAGAAATATGGGAAAAAAATATTTTAGTAGAAAGTTACTATTACTATTATTATTATTTATTTTATTTATGGTATAAGATCAAATTGAAGAGAGATCAAATCTTTTTTTAGATTCCGATCTAGTCGGATCAAATTGTTTCCGAATATATCCGTTCTAAAGCACACACATTTTAGATGTAGATAAACAATGTCAAATAAGATAAATAAATCTAGATGAAAACCAATATCTTTCGAAGTCTCTTCCACAAAATTTGAATTGGCATGGTAATTGTTTTGTTCTCATTTTGTTTCGACTTAATTCAATTGTAATATCCGACCATCTCAAAATTATTTCAAGTCACACTTAACTGCAAAGCTTTTATTGTATGGATTTCTTAGAATTGAGTGTTGGGTTTAACTCATCTTTACAAAACCGGCTTATAAGATGAGGATTGTCTCTACTTTATAAACACATATTCAGGTCGTCTTGCAACCGATGTTGGACTTCTTAACACACCCCTTCGACCCCAACGCTATTAGGATTGGGGCGCAGATATAAATGGTGGATGGCCCGGTCAGAAACCTGATAGCAAACAGTCCAACGAATCATGGGGGAGGCTCTGATACCCAATGTAGTCAGGTTAGAGAACCTACGTAGGTTTGGTAGGCTGGTGGAGGATCGTAAGCTCGAGTTTGTAGCTCGATTCGTAAGAACCCACTCAGGGGTAAAATTGTAACTTCACATATATACATATACATACCGACACATAATATTTCATAATTATCGTTCCAAATGTTCATAAGTTCATAACAACCAAATACTAAGTTCATAAAATAATAGGGTTAGGGTTAAAAAAAATGAGAGGGTTAGTGCAAGGCCCATTTGACCCGACCCAGTTTGTGCAAGGCCCAACCCATTTATGCCTCAAATTGGCCCAGCTCGTTTTTTTTTAAGAACCCACTTAAAAAACGAGAACCTGACTACAGAAACGTCAAAAAAAGAACCAGAATAGGTTCTAAGCTCGTTTGACCTTGACGAGCTCGTAGGATCGTAAGAACCTACGCCCCGGTGCGAGAACCTGACTATACTGCTGATACCAACTAAAAATTCAGAGTTGGGCCTAACTCAACCCCACGAAACCAACTTGTAAGGTGAAGAACTATTGGGCTTGGTGCGTGGATCTAAATGGTGGGTGACCTAATAGCGGGTGGCCCACGGATCTTGGAGAAGCTCTGCTATTATCTTATAATTGAGAGCTGGGTCTAAGTCAACCCTACAAAACCGGCTTGTAAGTTGATGATTGCCTCTTACTTATAATTTCTTGACCAAACCATTTCACATATGATGTGCAACTTCTTAACAGACTATCCAAAACAAATATATATATATATATATATATATATATATATATATATATATATATATATATATATATATATATGACCAATACATGCACATCCTCATGATCCCTCCCGCTTCAATGTGAATTTGGTTGTTTCATGTGTCCCTTTGCCTAATAGCATCTTGAAAAACTGGCACACCAGTATACGATGTTGTATACGATGTTACAACATTATACCAGATTAAATAGACAAAGTACATAACAATAAAAGTGCATAAAGTAACAAACACACAGTGATTTGTTAACCCAGTTCAGCGCCAACCGCAACCTACTCTGGGGGATACCAATCCAGGAAGGAATCCACTATGATAGTATCAATTCGAAGACTCCTAGCAAACGCCCCGTTTACAATCTTCTCACTTAATCACTACCCGTGCTAATTCTACCTAGGAACTCAAAGATATGACAACCTCTGGTCACTTCCTACCACAACAGTACAGACAGCACTATTGTTAACTCAACTCAATATGGTGGAGACACTCTCCTAGAAACTAGATCACTCGTACCTAAAGGTTTTGAGTGATGCACAAATAAAACAATCCTAACTCCGTGCTTCAAAGCTTTGGAGAGGACAACACACACAATAATTATCTCCTTGCTTAAAAGCTTCAGAGACAATCACAATTTACAACTCAATAAAACAGTCCTAAACTTGTATCAAGGTGACACAAGAAAGGCTCACACAAGCACAAAAACCCTAAACGGCTACACACGCTATATTAGCTTACACGCGCTATATTAGCTTACAAACCCACACTTGTTTAGGTTTTCGTCCTTCCATATATATAGCTGGTAGCTTGGGCTCCAAGAGATTCGATCCAAGAATATATCCAGCTCACATTTGTAAAAATAAATCATATCTTAAAAGATTAGATATGTTTTGGAAATAAGTCTTCACAATAATTCCTAACACAATCTTCCTTAAAATAATAAAATATCTTCAGGAAATAATCTCCTCATAAATGCTCACGCAAAGATTCAAAGAGAAAAGATATTCTCTTAAAATAAAAATGCGCATAAAAGATACGCCAGCTGGCGCGCACACGTTAGGTTACGATGTTGTAACATTTCATATCATATCCTGCTTAAATAATTGTTTTACCAAAATGCAGCCAACGCCAAATAACCAACACATCTCGTAAGACAATCTTTGAACATGACTTGTGTATCGACAGTCATTCTCTTACCCGTTCCGGCACCCGTTCCTACCAACTCCCACTTGTTGTGGTTCATCCCCAACCACATCATACTAGAAGAGGTCTGATCTGATACTATTTGTAACATCACATACTACTATCTCCATTAACCAACATGTGTTTTATCATCACTCCAAAATTTCTCGGAACTTCCTAAAATGTCACCCGTCTCAATATTACTCCAAGCCAAGCACAAATAACTAATTAGTTCTTATAGTATATGCTACAAAAAAGAAGATGCAACTTGTTAGTATAGGCAGTGTTAATCGATTCTAATAAATCCTCTTCTACCATCTAGTCTTATACCTGCACAACATCAAGATCTTTTTTATTTTGATGTGAATTCAGTTCATTCATGTGTTGACCCTTTTACTCAAAAACGTCATAAACATATCATGTGTACCGGCGATTACTCTCCACTTCGCTCAAGTGCCACACCAACCCGACCACTACACCCTTTTACTCAAAAACATCCTAAACATATCATGTGTATCAGCGATCACTCTCCACTCCACTCAAGTGTCACAACAACCCGACCACTACTCCCTTTTTCTCTCCATTATATTATATAATTTACGCTCCCATTTATATGAGAATATCACCATGTCTATAGAGCATGTGAAAAACAATTTGTCTTCCTCTCCTCTTCTTTTGGTTTTTTCTGGATGATATCTTTTTCGCTATAGAAAATATATCTTGTTCCATTTATTCAGTTTAATTGAGAAAGGTGCATTAAATTTTGAAAAATTTGCATATGTTATGTAAAAAAACTGTTGATAGCATAGCGATAAACGCATTTCAATTTATTTTTTTATTTATTTTTTTTGACAAAATCCACGTTTCAAATTATTTCACCATTTATTTATGTGTCATGCTTCCTTTTATTTATTTTGCAGTAGTTAGCACATTCACATCTATGCGTCAAAAAATAAGATAAAAAAGCACATTCACACCTAGACCTATCAGAGCACTATAACATTAAATAGTGCGGCAAAAATTTGAATTTGGATCTCCTATACGTTCGTGTGCTTGCACAATGCAATATTTATATGGGGTTTAGATTTAAATAGATAATTTCTGTATGGATAAAATAAAAATAAAATGCCCTTTTTATTACGTGTGCTGTATCATGCAACAACCGTATATGTTTCAATCATTCACCCCTTTGAATAGAAAATGAACAAAAGCATGTGATTTGTGAATATAAAAGTATTTTCAATTTGTTAATTTGGCTATTCAAAGTTGCGAAAGGATTTCTGTATTTCATTATTATTCTATTTTTTTTCGAGCTTTTATAATACATTTGAAAATTCAAATATACCTTTACACTTTTTTTTTTTGGTGGATAATGCCATTAGAATTATTTTTAATAAATAAATTAATTACTATTTTTATGAATTAAAAATTTATTTACCGACTATTGTAACTTAGAGAAAATAATTTTTGTACATTTTTTCATTAAAAAAATTCAATATTCAAAATTAATTATTATATTTTTTCAAATAATATTTTTAAAAATATTATTTACCTATTAATTTTAAGATCTAATGTTTCTTAGCAATTTTTTTAATCAAATTATGCTATTATCTGTTAATTCTTGCATTGTTGGGGTTCTTTTGATTAGACAATGGTTACATGCTGGGGGAAATCCCAACGATTAGGAACCTCTCACCTGTAATTTTATTTAATTTAATTATCTAAAACAGATAAGATTTTTATTTTAAATAAAGCCCGTACGTTATCCATGACCATGTTACGTATACTTGGAGAATAAAATTTGATTGATGATGAATGGCCAATATTGAAACCATATGCTTGAAAAGAACCAAATTAAATCTTTAAGTTAATGGACATATATAGTAGTATAAGTATTGATTGGCAATTTGCAAGGCAAGGATATGCTTAATTTGCTGCCACATTTTCCTCTCAAGCTTTATTCTTGTCGTGTATTTGTAACAAAAATAAAGTTACCATCAATCAATATATATAGCTATGCATGCCA
This sequence comes from Trifolium repens, assembly GCA_030408175.1. Classification (NCBI taxonomy): domain Eukaryota; kingdom Viridiplantae; phylum Streptophyta; class Magnoliopsida; order Fabales; family Fabaceae; genus Trifolium; species Trifolium repens. The sequence goes on from CP125851.1 coordinate 47,952,259, forward strand.
TTCAAAAAAATAACACATACTATACTCGAATTGACATTCTAACTGTTTGTTATTCCTTATCTGATTATTGAGCCAAATTAAAGCATAATTCATAGTCCACAAATTAAAGTGCAATAGATGGATGGGATTTTTCCTAGCAAATCAATATAAATAATTACAAGAAAGAAAAAGAACATTTTGTGGTTGCGGGTCATGTGGATTATTTTTATAATCATAGGAGCTAAGCATATATTGGTCATTGTTAATTAGACTCCTATTATTTGACAACTAGACTTTGAAGAAATACATCTACCAAAAAAAAAAAAAAGACTTTGAAGAATGCCTTCAACATGAAGGTCTTTTTATACAACATGTGCAAGTGCAGCTAATATAATATATCTCCATTTATTCTTTAGAGAAAGAATCAAATTGATAATTCTTCTTTGAGAAGTTTTTTTAAAAGAATGATTCTTTTTGAGAAGTAAGAAATGATTCTTGAGAAATAGAAAAAGTTATTAATATGGACTTTCATAAACTCAAATGTCTTTTTTTATTTTACAAATAATCTCAAATACAAAATTTCAAAATAAATGTCATTCTTTTCTCAATATGTTAATTGTTATTTTGTTATAGAATATGACGCCACTCTTATCATCCAACTCCTTAACTCTTCCACCTTACTCCCCCTGATCTCATATATAAGTAATTTTTCATTTTTTAGATTCATTCAATAACTAATATACTAACTAGATACATTTGTTATTGAATGAATTTAAAAAATGAAAAATTACTTATATAGTCGACTATATTATTCTCTTCAACTATTTTATGCCAACTATTTTAATAGGCATTTGAGATATTAATTAAGTGAAACAATTCCATGCTTCTTGACGTTTCTTAATCAAACCTACTCCATCCGATCACTAATATAAATAGAATTTGGTCAAAAAAATTATATCAAATTTTTGTTAATAAATTTCATAATTAACAATGTGGGGAGTTTGAGTGATTAGTGATCAAAGCTCTGTTGGCAAAAGCTAATAAGGGTAAAGAACGACACATACACCCCCCATTTTCAACGGCAACTACAAAGCAAGATGACATATTCAAATCTCACCTATGCTATTGGATTCACTTTAATTTCCTTATAACTTGACCAATTTTATGGTTCGTTTGGTTCTTAGAAAAGAAAAAAAAAATTACGCAACTTTGATAAATATTAGTCCAAATTTATTCATTGAATTGTGTAAATTTTTTTCCTCCTATTTTCTTTTTTTCAAATCAAACACACTCTTATATAGAATTGTTTTTGGATTGTATATCGAAGGAAAAGGAAGTTTCTAGGAAACTTGGTTGTTTTATTGTCATGTGGACCACACATTGCATACGTCCCTCTCCACAAATATGAAAAAGATCCCATGCTTTTTGGCCTAAAGAATAAACGTAGGCTCTTAACCCACCATTTTTATAATAAATAAACACTCACCAATAATGCTTCCCCTTTTACGTCATTCTTATCTATGATTAATTAAGGTTGTATTATTATTGTATTATCTGCAAAGCAAACTGCTTTCACATTTGACTAGAATGAATAACTATACTCTATTTGTTTCAAGTTGTAAGATAAACAGAATATTTATTTACCATGTACTACTCCAGTAGATACTAGAGGTAAACAACGGCTGCTTTAAATGAGATAATGTTTATAATTAATTTGGAATGCTTGTACTTCAGCATAAAAAGTATATAGAGAATGAAAAAAATATTGTATACTGACACTGTGATGGATCTTTGAAGTTATTTTATTTTAGTGCTAAAAAATTTTAATTCAAAGGCACAAATATTGTCTAAAAAAAAGAGGAAATTAAAAACAAATCACTAGTAGGTAGTGTCACCCGGACTTGAAGTCACAATCTTGTATTGACAAAATTTTTCACTTTGCACTCAAGATAATATCTGAGAAGTGTCACGACGCATGGTCAGGTTTGGTATCAAGTGGTTTAAGTCCCTTTCGATCGTAGTTATAGGAGATCGAACCATGATCCTCCCTATCAAATTTAGCGCCAATCACCACTGAACCAACTAACGATTGATATTTCCAATGAGGATCTTTGCATATAAGAATGAGTATCATTTCAGTGATATTAGGGTGAAAATTTAAGTGCTGCATATGAAGCAGAGGTGTTTTATTAAATACACCCAAATCTTTTTGCAAACCCATCAATTTTTATTAAGTTAGTACACTTTTTTTTGAAGCAAAGTTAATTAAGTTAGTACACTTATGCACCATAAAATTGATTATGTTATAGAGGTAATTGAACACTCTTAACTTAATAGATTCTTTTAAATTGCGAGGTAGAAGAGATTTAGTTTTTATTAACTATTATCATTTAAAAATTATAAATAAAATATATATAAGTGATAATGGGAAAATAAAAAATTCCTTTTTTTTATTTTATTAAAATGGGGCAAAAAAAAATTGTTACTTAATCAACCATTCATATATCTCTATCAATAACTTCAAAGGCTTGGTCTAGTGATCCGAGAGGTCCCGGGTTCGAGCCTCGCTAGTGCCTTTGGACTTACCTTTGTAAATGCTCTTTAAGCCCTAAAGTCTTTTCTGCCTTGAAATGGGGCACCATCCCCTCACCTTAAATTTCTTGTAACCAAAAAAAAAAAATTTATCAATTGATTTAAACTCAAAGGGACCACTTTCTATTTATTTTATTATTTTTATTTTGTATTTTTTACATTAAATTATTTTTATGATTATTATCATAACAAATAAACAATAAATTTGGTCAAAATTATAACAATAATAATTATAATTACAAATCTATTTATTCTTTCCATACAAAAAAGAGGAAAAATTCTCTTCCCCCAAAGACTCCTTTTTTTCCATGTATAAAAAGTTTTGAAAATATTTTCCAAACTTTTTCTAATGTAAAATATTATTTTTAATGGCAAAATAAAGTTCAAAAAATACGTTATAAACTTTTTTAGCAAAGGCAAAAAAGTCATTTTTTGGGGGGTGGGGAGAGAATTCGAGATTGGATTCAAATTCCTTGGGCCCAGTCTACTTCGAATTGAAGAAGCCCAAGTCCATAATTCACTGTCTGCTTTGCCCTTGTTGTTTGTTGCAGTCGTCGTCGAATTCAACCACTTCCCGGAAAACGCAGCTGGATTTCGTCGGAGTAGGAAAGAAGCTGCCAGAAACAGTGATAAACTCATTCAGGTTTTCCATTTTCCATCCCCATTTCTGGTGCTTTCGATTTCATCAATTCAATTTGTTTTATATTCATATATATGCTTTCTGTTGAATGATATTGGTGATGTAGTATGATTTATATATATATGATAGGTTGTTGATTTTAATTTTTCAGAAATCATGAAGGTGCGTTCATCTGTGAAGAAGATGTGTGAATATTGTAGGACGATTAAACGCAAAGGACGAGTCTATATAATGTGTACAGCAAACCCTAAGCACAAACAAAGACAAGGCATCTCAACATTTGCAAATGACGCCTCATCTCATAACCTGTATGTTTTCTTTCTTTCATGGCTTTTTTGCTGCACGTGCTTTCCATTAATTGCGTGTTTCATGGCTTTTTTTGTCACAGACACCGGACACAACACTGACACACAAACACTAGTGATAATATGATAAAATACTAGCAGTTATTGAATGAGTGTAAATGTGTAGACACGTATGTCGGTATCACCAACAATTGTCAGACACACCTTCTATCTGAAGTGCGATGCTACATATCTATTATTTTTAGGGTCTATTACATCCATTTGCAATGTGTACACACTTGTATGATTGTTGTAGGCTTTGTTTGGAAGAAGTAGAAGATAAGCTAATGTTAGTAGATAAACTCGCCCATGTGGATATTGAATAACCTTGTAGTTGATAGCTTAGAGTTTAGAAACTAGTTCATTGAATTTGAAGTGTTTTTGGTGAATTAGCTGTTGAACTGGTTGATAAATGTAAAACAGCATAAAGATGTGTTTATATAAGTTTTATCATGGGGCAGAGTACTGGTGTATAATGCCAGTTATAATGGGCAGCAGTGTGTACACCATTCGAGGTAGTTTATGGTAGGGCTCTAAATTCATACCTGGGTAGTTTTGGTGGAGGGGTCGTGCAAGATGAAGTGCTGCAACAACTTAAACATCATCTGGCAGATGCAGAAGAGCATATGAAGCACTAATCATCCAGCCCAGAAAACTAAGAACATTGCAAGGAACAATATGAGGCAAGTTCGCTCCAAATTGCCAGCATGATAGTACGCGCCTTAACAAGTTATCGAACAAATAGGTTCTGTTGCTTTCAGTTTACAACTTTCACAGCAGTTTCATATTCACCCTTATTTCATGTATCTCATCTGAAGAAGGCCATGGTGTACCAGTCGGTGGAGGTTTGGCCTACGGACATGCACCTGTTTAACTGTTGGTTGGTGGATCTATTGGCAGACATGGCGAGTTGGTACACCAGATTCTGGTGTTTGGAAGGGAAGACCAGGCTTAATCAGATGATTTTTGCAGGAGAGCAGTTTCGCTATTTCAAGAGTCCTTGATGACAAAGGTTTATCTTCTAGAGGGAAGTATTGTTAGTGATGGGCAGCAGTCACAGGGTGGTTTTGAAGGGGTTTACATAAAGAGGTAGCTCAGCTAGTTACTACAATTCAGGGTGTGTTAGGAACAACAATTATTTTAGTAATTAGAATACTTCTATTTTAGTAATTAGGGTGCTTCTATTTTAGTAATTAGGAGATTTATTAGAAGGTAAATTCTATCGCACACAAGTTAAATGATATAGTTAAAAACTCTCCAGTCCACAAAACAATTAAGCCAACCATTTTTAGAGCAGATCCTAAAGCTACGAGTAATTATAATGGGGCCCCAAGAACAATTTTACAAAATTTGCTAAGATTTTTCCTTTTTTCCCCAAATTTAAGCTTCAGAGTCTCTTTAAGTTGATGTTTGAACGTCGTTCGAAAGTGATGAAACCATTGTTTCTTTCAAGCGTTTTCAAGTATTGTATACCTGTTTGTTTCAGTGTTTGAGCAGTGGTAGATTTTTATTGAGTTCATTTGTATTGCTTATAGTTTAAAGCTTCCAGGGAAACAAATTTGTTTATAGATTGTTCTAGTATTGATATCTAACAAGCTTTAGATTGTTCTAATCTCGATATTTAAGATCTTTATCTACAACCCAAAAAAATCTGCTGATTTTCAGCTCCTATTGAGATTTTCACAGGGAGTTTAAAGCTATCGACATGGTTGCAGCTGTGTGTCTTAGTGTTGCTTTTATTCAACTGTTAATAGGAGTCTTGACTTGTGTTGTGGTATTCTGTCTGAGGGTAGAATGTATGATGTCGGAATGTGTATGAATATTTTTGTACCAAATGCATCCCCACCTTCTCTTTAGTCAAGCCTCCAGCCGTGGTCTTTAAATCTCCCTCGTCCATTTTAGAAACAAAGCTCATTTTGAGGCATAACTCTTCCTCTTTACAACCATAATCCCCTTTTTTTTTTACCAAACCGTATTCCCCTTCCTTGTCTACCTCGTTTTCTTGCAATCCAAAGAAAAAAATTAAGAACTGAAATGAAATTTTGAGAAAAGAAAAATACGCTGGGAGAGGTATTTGCTGTTTACCATTGAAAGTCAATGATACACAAAGGATAAACTTTGGGAAGAAAAGAAACGGTAAAATAAATAGAAGATATAATTTATAATAGAAGAGGGAATAAAAAGAGTTACTTTGGGAATTTTGCAACTTTAATTGGATAGGGAGGTAACTGCAAGTATAAAAACCAGAATGTATATTCTATAAAATATAAGTTCTTCTGATGACATAGTGAGACACGAGTGGTTATTTCTTATTCATGCAACTCATTTAGGTACTCATGCCCAACTGGCTACAAGTATGTTGGGCACCCCCAGAGTTCACCTATTAGAATTCATTACAGTATAAGCCGTCATAGCATCAAGGTAGTGAAATATAGATATAAATAGGAATTAGGGAGAAAACATAAGAGGAATTATGAAATGAAAGAAATAATGAAAAACTGTTCTACAGCATAATAAGATGATTCTCTCTTGGGAGGTCACAGACCTTTTCTCAAAAATTAATAAAATCCTTTATGATATTTTCTAGAGTTCATAACATGTCCAAGTAGTTTATGAAAAAATGTTCTAAGCTAATGAAAATTAGATTAATTTGTTCATTAAATGCTTTTCCTTTTGTCAAACAAGCATAAATAAACTACTCAAATACTCTATTATAAGCTAGTGGATGAAACTTGCCGAACTCATAGTTGATCGGCATAAATTTTCTTCTTTGCTCACGTATACTAGGTTATAGAGATGACTGATTTATTTTGACATGCTATGTTACTTGTGAATGTCCAAATGATGCTCTACTCGTTTCTGTTTCATTTACTCTTGATGTGTATTGAATTCCAGTAATGTGATTGCTATTTTTTTTTAAAATCAATTCAGGTCCGTGGATATAAGTTCAAGTAGTGCCACACAGGAGATTAAGCCAATCCATACTTTGCGAACTGGTCTGGCTTCTATTGTTCCTCAAAGGCACAGCTTGTCTATGTTGTATGGATGGAGAGTTGGCCTGGCCTCTATTCTGTCTAAGAAGTAGGGAAGATAATTAGCAACTTCCAATACAAGGAATAAATATGAAGATATTGTTAGTCAATTGTACTGGATCGAGGCCTCTAGCTCGCTGCCTACCTACTTTGTATTGGTTGATGAAGTTATCTCCTTGTACTTGTTTTGCTCTGCGCAATATTTGATATGTCACACTTTTGTGGATTTTGTTACTTTATCAAGATACATAGAAGGTACCCTTGTTACAGTATTTTTCAGTTTTCACTGGATCAGCGGAGCACAATTAATACGCGCGTCCACCTCCTTTAACAATATAATAACTCGAGCCAAAGATGAGAATTATTTACAATATATTGTTATCTATATATCTTACTTTTTTGTGCTTTTGAATGCATCACTCTCTTAATTCTATGTGACTCCATTTGTTTTAGTCATTCATAGTGATCTGAATTGTCTGATATAGTGATATGGATAGATACGGGTTGTCAAGCTCTAAAAAGGAGAAACAGGGAGTAGTTGCAGTTGGTAGGATGAATTGTGTGACCTGGAGAATGGAAGAAAATCTTTGTTGTTTCTGTAATACCCACTCCTTTAAAATTGCTGACGCTTAGCATGAGTTTTTTTTTTTTTTTCTTTTAGATTTTTTTAAAATAAATCATTTTTTTATATGTATAATCAGTTTAAAGATAACCATTGTTTGGAAATTGGAAGATTGAAAGACAGAAAAACTTCAACAGAAACAACCAAATTTTAGTTGAGGAATCAACTACATAGATCAAAATGACATTATAATGTTATATAATAGAACATATCTCTAGAGATTTTGTTTTTTCTAATAGCTTTTTTCTTGATGTTACCCTGCATCTAGTGATTAGGTTACTTCTATTTGATCTATTTTCCATACTATAAATTTCATAGGTCTCTTCCGTATTTACCTAAATCACATAAGTTGATATTTAACTATTTTTTATATCATAGGTGCTATCTTAGAGTCACCTATGTCACTTGATCTTAGAAGATTAGTAGGGGTCAACAATTTTATTTTATTTTAAGTAAGAAAGTGTTTAAAAGTGTCCTAAAGTATTTAAGTTGAATTACAATGAAAAATTTAGTGAAGTGGAAAGTAAAATAAAGAAAATTGTTTTTTTTTTCTTCTTTTTTTTAACATCATGTGTCATTGTGGGATATGACAAAATTATGTATTTTTATAATATCTTGATAATTGGCGTTCTAAAAGAGTCGATTAAGAAATAAGGAAAACATTTTAAAAATATATATTCGATACATTGGTAATTAAATATAATTTTTAGTTCTCTCTTAATGTTCCAAAGATAATGATTAATATTCACCCGTGTATAATCGTTCATGAATTATTATGAAAGTCCACTTCATAAATATGTTAATTCATAAGCCAGTTGGCAATATTATGGTCTTAGGTATGTAACAGAGTAAGAGCCACTAAAGATTGTGCTTGACACAAATGATTATATTTTCTGCTCTCATCTCCACTAGTATCTAAATTTAAGTCTAGAATATTGCAATTGATAATTATATCTAAATTTATTGTAAATTTTCAATAAAATTAGTGTTTTATTTTGACTTGCATGAAATGTAAATTCCTTAGTCTAAATTATTTTAGTTAAAAAAAGAAGATAGATGTACGGTATTATTATAATTTACGGTCAAAATAGATACTATATTTTAAAGTATAAAGTTGAACTTAGTCTTCTGTCAAAAAAATAAAATTTGAACTTAGTCTAAAATGTTTTCTTTGTTATTGTTAATATGAAAATATTACTTTCTTCAACTTTAATTTTAAATAATTATTTATTTTTTAGACTTATTAATATTAAATAATAAATATATCTAATTTTTTATTCATCAATTATTAAATAATTGATATATATATATATATATATAATATATTTTTGAAATGAAATGGAGATGTGAATTACAATAGTTTTGAAATAAATGAATGAAAGGTAAATGAGTCTTTACCTCCTGCAATATAGGTAAGTTTTATTTTTTACTCTGTAAATACTACTTTTTCTTGTGACTCACCTCTTGTAATGTTGATTTTTTTCTAATTCACCCCTGCAATGTTGGCCTGTACCCACTGCAGGGGTAAAATGAGCCAAAAAAAAATCGGCGAACAATCATAAAAAATAAATTTTACAACAGAAAAAACAAAACTGAGTTACATTGCATGGTATAAGTTTATTTACCCATGAATGAATAACGATATATAATAAGTTGGGTAAGTGTAGCAAAGTGGTGTGGGTATGTTGAGCGTTGGTTAAACGACAGACAGTGACAGTAGTGCAGCAGCAGACACGTTAATATCCAAGGAAGGAAAGAAGGAAGGTACTAACACCCACACACACCCACAACAACAACTATACTATACCGTGTGTGTGTCTTTCACCATCATCTTCTTCTTCGAACAACGAAAATCTCTACTATTTCTATGTGGTGGTTGTGTTAATTTTGGTGAACAACAACAATAATAGATGCTGATGATTACCGCTTGGATCACTGACCTCTTCGCTTGCATGGGGTGAGTCACTCTCTCTCTATTCCCTTCCCAATTAAGTTATAGGGTTGATTATTAGATATTTATTTCCCAATCAATTTGCTTCATTTTATTCAATTTTATTTTATTATTCACTTTCCATTTCTAGCTAAAGGTATCAATTAGGGGTTGAATTTTGGCCCTCATCTTTCAATTCTTTGACTTTTGTATTATTATTTATATCAGAAAGGGAAGGGTTTTGAGGATTGGGGTTTGCCAACAAAAATTAGGTTTTTACTGTTGCTGTCATAAATTCACCAAACAAGTCTTTGCCACACTATCTACAATACTCCCTCCGGTCACTATTATAAGCAATAATTCATTTTTTAGGTTCATTGAATAACCGATATATTATAGACCGGAATTTTTTGCTTATAATAGTGGTTGGAGGAGGGAGTATGCTTTATCAATAAGAAATGGACCGACATTCCTTAGTTATTTATAATTAGGGTTTGAAGAAGAGAAAATGCATTTTTTTTGTCAAGTAGCCTTGTAGCTAGACCCACACACTTTAAGTGTGGAGAAGTGAGGAATCTCAGGTTCGAACCCAGACATCTGCAAGTCAATGTCTTTGATAGCTACCAACTGAGCTGCACTTAATGGGCAGAAAATGTATTTCTTTATTGGGAGGTATTGTAAACATTGGATTCACATATAGTTGATATGAGTGTTTCAAGAATTTGTGGATAAGTTTTTTCTCTTTTGTGAAAAAATTAGTGGATTTGATGTGACTATTGTTTAGTGTGCTGTTGACAACTTAATATAGAAGAGTGAACTTCTATTATAGCACTTCTTAGTTATATATCTTATTCTAGGCTAGTAGTGTTTTGTATTACCGTCGACTAGAGAAATCAATTATATTGACTGTGTAAAAATTTCTCTTGGATTTAGAGTTTGTTTGGCTGTGCTGTGAGTCATTAGAAAATGTTCTGTTGCCTGTTGGTTTAGAAGTCAAAAAACAGAAAATTAAGGTGTTGGGCTAAAAGTCAAATCTGCTATTAAAGAGAAGAAACTGGTGCTTCTCCTAGGAAAAAAGCGAATTTTGAAAGAGAGTTCATTATTGTTGATGAATAGTGATGCTTTATATTATATAATAGCCTTTTTAAGGAAACAATCCTGGAAGAGTAAATCACAGAACGGGTGACAGCGACTTGTAGACTTTACAATGGCCTATGTTTTTCTGTTATTTAACTTGTTTTATAACAGTGCAGTGGTTGTTTTGGATGCTGTGTGAAACCTACACCAATTATTGCTGTTGATGAGCCGGCCAAAGGACTAAGAATTCAAGGGCAGACAATGAGAAAACCAACCGCATCAGATGGATTCTGGAGTTCTAGCCCTTGTGATCTTGATAACAGCACAATTCAATCTCAACGAAGTATATCATCTGTCAGTACTTTAAATCAAATCCTGTATCAAAGCAATGGAACTTCTACTGCAGGCACCGATCCTGAATTTGTAAACCAAGGCAAGTCCTATTTTTGTTTTTGGTTTTCTTCCTAGTAATAAATATTGGAACACACAAGCCTTTTCATTTTGTTCATAACAAAGCCCTTATGACCAAGATAGGGAGGGGGAACTTCACAAGCGGAGGATCAAACCCCCATCTCATCAGGTCCAGTCATGTGACTGAGGTTTTCTCCACAGATCTGTTGGCATATGATATTTTTTACTTGGTTTTTTTTGTTCATTATTTGGATACATTGTTCTAATAACATTTTATTTTAGTTTACTTCTATACTATTGTATATTATTTGTGAGACTTACTTAATACTTAGCTTTGAAAGAAAAATAAAGTTTAAGCCGTTAAGGTTAATTTCTGTGGACATATATGCTTCATTGCAGGTCTTCTTCTTTGGAATGAAAGCAGACTTCAGTGGGTTGGACGTGGCTTATCTGAGAAGCAAAGTCAACAGAAACAAGAATCCCGATTAAAGTATGTCATCAACTGCATTACATTTGGGACAATTATATACTCTCTAGTCAACTGTAAATACTAAACAGTAAACACAAATAGGGTCATGATTTACAAACCTTGTTGTACAACTATATCCAAGATGCATCCTGATTCACCTCTTAACTGTACACACAATATGCACCTTTTGCTCATATTTTGACGTTCTTTCTTTGTGTTTTGTTTTTCCTTTTTCCTTTTGCGCCTTTGCAGTTTCTTCATGATTTTTAAGTTATTGAAAGCTTTTAGTTACTCAAATCAAAATATTTTATTGATAGCTTTTATGTTTATATGGCTTTATGCAAGCTCGTCTCCACCATTTGTGATCACCTGTCTTTCTGCGTTTCTCCCCTGTGGATGGCTTATCAGTTTTTGTGTTTACTGTAGTCGGAATGCAACTTATGAAAGTTTGCTTGGAACTAGACAACCTTTCCCCAAGTCCGTACCTTTATCTGTAAGTGTCTCATGTATATTTATAGTTCCTTGCTGGGACAATTAAGGTGAGAATGCAGAATTACTAATTATCAATTTGGTTTTCAAAAATAGGAAATGGTTGAATTCCTGGTGGATGTTTGGGAGAGTGAAGGAATGTATGGTTGAGACTTGAGAGGTTAAAATGCTGAAGCTGTCTTCTTTAAGTTAGTTTATACTTCATATGCCGTGTTTAACCCATGAAAGGCTTTTAATTCATAGTCTTGCTGAGAAGATTAAAAGATCAAACACAAGTTTGTTCTTCCATTGTAATTTCAAACGCCAAGGCAATCCTTTTGTTTTTTGCCTTCCTGTAAATGACTGTATACCGTTTTCAAACTAAAAACCAGCCTTGCTCGATGCAGAAGTTGTTACTATTACCTGTAATTATGCATTTACATAAGTCAGGTTTCTTGTTTGCTCCCAAACTCCTTGTGTCATTTGTGCCTGAGGTAATATTGTAATAAGATGTCTCTGTTTTTTTATCCTTATGAATATGTTTTTTGTTTTACAGTGCTTAGACTTAGGACCTGCTTGTTTTTTATTTAGTTTATTTATAATAAATATACTACTTTTGTTATTGGAAATGCTGCACATGAAAATGTTGTTCATAATTTTGTAATGGATTGTATGCAAGGTAGAAGATGCTTATAATAAAATCTATGACAGTTTTGACTATTTAGATTGCACATTTTTGTTTGTTTTTTTTAGTATAATGTTTTTTTTAGTATTATGTGTTTAGTGGTTCAATTGTTTAAGTTCTCAGTATTGAATGGCAGTGCTGATTACAGTTGGCAAATTTCAGGCCAAACAAATTTTAGACTAAAAAATAGTATGGCTTAGCAATTTGCTAGCTTTGTTTGGGTCATTGATTGAACACACCAGTATGTTGGCATCAATTATATAAATTTTCAAATAAAACTTCTTATTTTGCTGTCACTTTGTTTTTCCTATGAATAGTTTTAATTCCAACAAACATATAATATATTGTAGTGCAAATATTAATTTATATTATAGGATAGGATGCTACGGGGTGTGTATTAGTGATTATTAGATACTTTTACATAGGGCTAGATTTTACCAAAGAAATATATTGGGCTACATATGGCTCGGCCCACAAGACATCAACTTGAGGTTAGCCTATTATTGGCAATTCATAATGAAAGAAAATTTCTCTTCCGACCCCCCATGGTTCTTTTATACCCCCCTAAGGTACGTTTTTGCCCTTGCACGGTATCGTAGTTTTTAAAAACCACGATTTTAGGTTTTCGCGGTTCGTAGAAACCGCGGTGGGTTAATATAGTAACACACTGCTTCTCCTCTGTCAGTTACGTATTTTTTTTTAAAAACACAACATATAAACTCCTTCAACCTCTCAAGTGCGATTTTTGCAAGAACAACAACTTAGGGCTTCAAAATATACTTAATCAAGTAAGTTACATACATTTTTGATCATTCATTGTGTTTGACATCAAAATGCATTACTCTATGATTTTTTTATTCTTCATAATGAAATTTGTATCTTTGAATTTTTGATTTTGTGGTTTGAAAGGTTGATTTAGTTGTTGGAATTGTTGATTATTTGTTATTTGTCAAATTAAATTACATGTTTACATGATTGCATGTGGAGTTCTATGTTTTATTTGAATTTGATGTTGTTACTATTGTATTGCATCCTAAGTGTTTGACAAAATGTCTAAATGAAATGGGAATATTGATTTTGCTATTTTTTTTGTATGTTTAGGTATGGATCGAGATATTGGCAGAGGTAGACACGGTAGGGAAACTAGCAAGGCACATGCTTCTGCTCGTTTGAAGGGTACCGCTCCTGCCCCAAAAAGAGAACGTGGTAGGCAAGGACAACAACTGGTACAAGGAACACATGATGGTGAAGCGGGTGCGTCGGTTGGTTCGCGTAGCAGATCACGTCGTGGACGTGTTGAGGAGCCTGTCGCCCAACCTGATTTTGATACAAACGAATATATTAATGACGATGCCGATTATGCTGAAGAACAAGCACCACCAGCTCCGCAACGAGCACCACGTGCTCCGCAACAAGCACCACCTCCAAATGAAGTGCAAGTTTATGGAGGAGGACCCCATGATTTGTCGTTGTTAACGGAATACTATAAGCACAGGGCAATTCCGATATGGGAGGCAAATCCTAATAACCGTGATGTAAGTTAATAATCATTGTTGTGTGATTATAAAGTTTAGATTACCATTGTGCTTAATTAATGATGGTTTATATTGTTTGAATTATTTCAGGTTTTAAGGAGACAGTTGCGTTGCATTGCTGCTGCGAAGAGGGTGACAGATATCAACAAACCGAATGAAGATGAGGATTGGTTTTGGGGTGTAGTTGAAGCAACCGGGTTGAGGCCGCTAGTGAAAACAAATTTTAGCGTGCTTGATTATGGACTTATTTGGTCTTTTGCCGAAAGATGGCATCCGGAGACGAGTATCTTCCATCTTCCTATAGGTGAGCTGGGCATCACATTGGACGATGTCCAATGTTTGTTGCATATTCCTATTGAGGGAAAGTTTTTGAATCATAGGAAGATGACAAGGGAAGAAGGGGCTGACATGTGCAGTACTTATCTAGGAGTTTCCCCTGGGGTGGTGATGACAATGTTTGATAAACTTCGCGGTCCGTATTTGAAGCTTAAGTTTTTGGGAGCTGTTTACATAGACAACTGGGATTACGCTGAAAAAGCGATTGTTGAAAAAAGACCAATGCATGAGATTAGGTTGTTCAGGGAGAGGTCGATACGAGCTTTTTTGCTATTTTTGGTCGGATGTACCATATTTAGCAACAAAAGCAACTACTATGTCGAAGTTGTTTATCTACAATTTTTTCAAGATTTGTCGACTGTCCATCAATGGAACTGGGGCGCCGCTGCTCTTTGTCACTTGCAGATGTATTTGGAACAGACTTCTTGGGCAAAAACGACTCAGATGGCTGGCTACATGTCATTTCTTCAGGTACAAATATATGTGAGATTATCATTTTACGTTACTTATATATGATATTATTTGATTTTAACGACCATGCTTTTTTTGTCATTATTTCAGGGCTGGATAATTGTTCACTTCCCTCGCCTTAGTGTCTGGGGTACTGACACTTCATACGAAGACCATATGGGTTGGAATGCGTATTTTGTTCCTGGGCAAGGTCATAAGGAGTGTGATGGATATAGGCTAAGTTTGGATAACATCCAAATGTCCGACTGCGTGTTCAGTCCGTATGATGGCCGTAGGCATGTTCGCCCGTTGATAAATGCATGTTGGTTTTCAGGATGGATAAGGGATGGTGATGTTAGGGGCAAACATTTGCCGGAACGTGTGCTGAGACAGTTCAAGTTTGTACAAGGCATTCCAAGACATCCGAGTACGGCTGCTACTCCGGGCATGAACTTATTTGAGATTGATCGAGTGTGGATGGAAGAGTGGGAGTTGCGCATGATTGATGAAGGTATGAGGGGTGCGGCTATGGTTAACCCATGGGATCATGAACCTGGGTATATCAGATGGTTTTATCGAGTTTCGCATCCAATGATGCGTCCACTGGAAGGTGCTGAAGAACCACCAAGGCCGGCTAACTTAGAGGTTGTGATGGAGGAGCAGGAAGCAAGGCGTGACCCTAATGCACTGCAGGTATGTCGGGATGTCAGTAACGAGCTTCAAAGGGCACTTGACGCAGGCGAGGCGCAGGAAGGTTCTCCAATTTGGCATACGGTGCGGCCGGTGTTGGGAATGCTCAACCCGTGTATAACGTATCGACGACTTAGGCGGGGGACACGACGTTATCATCCGCGCACTTGATGTTTATGTTTTAACTTTATTTCGATGTATTTTGTTTTAGACAATCTTTGTGTTCATGTTTGATGATGTTGCACTTTACAACTTATTTTAGTTTGATGTAATTTGATCGTTGACAATGTTGTTTCGTTTATGTTGGTTGTATTTGGATTAATGAATTTGTATTGAATTTGGCGTATTGTGTTATTATTATTGATAAGTTTTGGTTTCTTTAAATTTGCGAACAAATACTTAAAGCTAATTTGCGCACAAACACAGGTTTGTAGCTCACCTATATGGTGTTGCTGGACAGAACCTGAAGCAAATGGTTCCTGTCTTCTGTTAAATACATCGCGGTTTCTATAAACCACGGCAGTCCTTTTATGCGTTTCGGTTTGTATAAACCGTGGTAGTCCTTTATGTGTCATGGTTCGCAGAAACCATGACGCTGGAACATCATAATTTTTTTTTTTTTTGACAAATTAGAAACATGATAAATTAAACTTGGTGAAAGTTGAAACAATAAAAACAAACATTTAAGAACATCATTCTTACCGGAAACAAACTAAACAACGATTACATAACTGATTCTTAATGGAAACAAACTAAAAATCTTCTTAACGGAAACTAAATATGACGTTTCGATAGAACACATTTAACACTTTAAATGTGAACATAGTTTGGATCTTGTGGACCAACACAACTTGCAAGGATAGCCTCAACAGATCTTGTCAGTGTGGCATCTAGCTCGATAGGACCCTTTGTGCTAAATTGCTTGAAAGTTGAAATCATCACGTCAATGTCATCGTTGTTTTCAAGCTTCATAGAGGTGAAACTTACGCTTCCATCAGAACCAATTGAAGGTTTTCGATACGTTAGACTCGAAACCGTTCTGTTGTCGTTCCGATTGTTGACAATTTGATTCAGCTGCTGTTTGAGACCATCAAATGTTTCATCGTCGTTAATCCGAAACAAATTTGGTCTCCCGCCGTTGAAGTATACTGCTGCTAGGTGAGATCGCATTCGTTGAGTGAGTGAAACATCCATATCTTTTTTGTGATGAGAATTTACACAAGACCACATGTGAATTTAAACACAAATGAGTGTGGTTGTGAATTAAATTTGGTTGGTGTGTGTTAATGAGATAGGTGAACAAATTTATGGTGGTAGATGAAATTTAATTAGGTTGTTGGATGTTTATCCGTTATAAATGCGTTAGGTGAAAACGTATTAAAAAAAAATACCAGTCACATAAAAAAAGAACAGCCTTTATTAAATTCCAGAGATTTTAAACGCGTACACTAACTGGAAATCACAATAACCTAATCGAAAATACAACAATTGCATAAAATCTTAATACAAACGTTAAATACTAGCTTGAACATACAAGTTGTTCATCATTATGCAACAATCAAAGTAGCGTACAAACATGGATATTTGGGATCAATTAAAGTGGAGTTGAATATAGATTCCACATCTTCATCGGTTTTCAACTCTTTCCACTCGTACTTACGTGTTGCATCGTCGAAATCACACACACGATCACAGGCTAGAAAACCGACATAACTGAAAATTATAAAAACGTATAAAAAAAAATTAGCCACATATAGCACACATATTCATACTAGTTTACTTGTTTTAATAATTCTAATCTAACATGTAAATTGTAATTAGTGCAAGGCAAGACATAAAAAAAAATTAGGCAGCATATATCCAAAGTCAGTGAGCAGCAGAAAATTTTTCAAGTCCCAGGATTTCGCGGTTTTTAGAAACCATGGCGAGTCGCGGTTTTTAGAAACCGTGCGATTCAGAAATCGCGACCTAGATGTTCTAGACCAATATGACAGCTTTAAAAGAAAAATTAAACCGAACATTACCTTTAGTTTGAGCTTCAATGCGTTTCCCAGGCGTTAGTAGACCCTCCAATGTTGATTTTAAGCTACCAAAAGGGTGAAAAACGGATTTGGATCGTGGAGCTCTTTTTGTAGTGTGGTGATGAAGTTTGAGTTTCTTTGAAAGTGATGAGCTGGGTTTCAGCTTCATATACATATAAGTCTGCCGCGGTTCGTAGAAACCGCGATCCGTACATCACGGTTTATATAAACCGCGACTTCTCAGCGTCATGGTTCGTAAAAACCGCGATAAATGTTGCTAAATGTATACCGTTTTGGGGGCCAATATTGGATTTAAGGGGGGTATAAAAGAAACGCGGGGGGTCGGAAGAGAAATTTTCATAATGAAAACTACTTTACTTGCCCGACTGGTTACTCATGCGCCCTACACTTTTTTCATTTTACCCTTCCACTATTTAAATAGCGGATGCTATAAAAATGAGTAATTTTGAAAAACATTGTCAGCTACTTATAATGGAAGGGTGTTTTTGGGTGTATCTGCCGCTTAAGCAGCGGACATGAGTATTTTGGTAAATTCGTAGGAGGCGCTAGAAAATGTTTAGGGTGACAAAAGTATTTTTTCATTCATAATATATTTAGAAAATTGCTCTTTAGGCCTCCTCTGTTGCTCCACATGCTCCTCAAACTGACGAAATTATCTCTAGGATATTTTGGAACCTAGGATCCAAAATTAGTTAATTTCGGATCTTAGGTTCCAAAAACACTAATTGAAGCAAAACAAATATTCAACTAGTTCAGGACCTAGGTTCCAAAAAATCTAAAAAAAATTGAAAAAAAAAATAGCCACTTTGGAACGTAACTTCTGAAATGGTATTTTTTGGGGCATTTTGGTGTTTTTGGATCCTACAATCTGAATAATTAAGGGTATTTTAAGATTTTTGGGGAGTCTAATACCAATCTAGGGGGTCAGAAGAGCAATTTTCATATATTTATGATGGTTGATTTTTGTCCTTGTGGTGGAAATAGAAAAATTTGTTTGGATCTGCCACTTAAAATATTATAATATAGAAATTTAAATATGAAAATTATATAAGTCGTAAAAAATACAAACTCTATTTAGCAATATGAAAATTTTAAACTTGTTGTGAGAATTATAGGATGTTATTCCTTTAAAGAAGTGTAAGACTTTTGAGTTGTATATAAACCCCATATAGTTATGATGTGCTAGTATACTGTATACTTTTAATTGAGTGAATTATTTTCCTAATTCTTATATACGAAATTAATTTAGAAATAAGAAAAGAAAAATGTATACCTATCTTTCGTCGGAGAAAATTATTATTACCTATGAAGTATGGACTCTGACACCGCGATACGACACCAACATGGACACTCCAACACCACTAATGTAAAAAATATACGACACCGACACCGCTACATATTTATAAAAAATCTAAATTGAAAAAATACATATATATGGATCTAAGTTGAACAAATTTTTCATTAAAAAAAGTTTTGAAAGAATATATGATAGTAAATTTGACCTTTATTCATCTATCTACTATCGAAAAACTAAAAATAATGTAAGCAAAATGTAATATCTGTAATCCCTCATTGATCAACATTATTGTTTCGACACATCTTTAATCCTTGTAAATATGTCTAAGAGGAGTAGAAGCAAAGAAAAAATAATAATTTTTTGGGGCACTTATCCAACACATTTGTATGAGTGTCTTATAGGTGTCGGACTCCGATCTAAGGAGTGTCAGGGTAAAAGAAAAAAAATGTTTTTGGGATACATACCCGACACGTGTCGTACAAGTGTCATACGAGTGTCGGACACCGACACGTGTCGGAGACCGCGACACTCCTAATCATAGAGATGTATGTGCTTCATAGATTACTACTAATTATTTATATTTTTTTGGATCATTTATATTTTAATAATAATAGATGTTTGTAAAAGTTTTCAGGAGCATAACTCGATTGGTATGAATATTGTTATATATAGAAATTGAAACTCGAACACAATATTTTTTATTTAAAAGTAGTTTTGGTTTTCCTATTTTGTTTTCCGCAATTTTGATCTCCTATTTTGAAAAATTCAGATATTTGGTCTACATCTTCATTTAACTTTCATTTTTGATGATTTGACACATTCTTTAAATGACATGATACATGGTTCATACTTATGTTTAGGAATAACACGATGAAAAAGAAAGATCACACACTGTTAAATTTAATTTTAATTTTAATTTCTTAATTTATATTTTATAATTTGTTTTAATTTTAAGAAATAATAAATAAATAATTTAAATATGACAAGGATAATTTGTTATAATTTGCTAATCATCAACTTTAATCATCAACTATATTTTTGATATCACAAGGATAACCATCAACTTTTAATTGACACAGCAAATGATGCATGAATGATCAAGTATCAAACATATGATACATCATACTTATAATCCTATAATTAATCATGGATAACATAATCCAAAATCATCAACTA
The DNA here is from genome assembly GCA_030408175.1 of Trifolium repens. NCBI lineage: Eukaryota > Viridiplantae > Streptophyta > Magnoliopsida > Fabales > Fabaceae > Trifolium > Trifolium repens. The sequence continues at coordinate 47,972,034 of CP125851.1, forward strand.
TATTCGTCAACTTTCACAAGTTATAAAAGGTCATCATCATAATTTATTTTAAAGACATTACGGTCATATGCCATCAACGGATCATTAATTCCAATTAATTGAACATACGAAGTTACTTCACAAATATTAGAGTAGTACCAAAATATAAGCAACATTATTATTCAAATATAATCTCAGAAAAATAATATCGGAATCAGAATCTACGCGAAAAACTAGGCAACACAAATTCGGATTACAAAAGTCAACATAAAGTCAAAGTTGACATAACAGTCATCACAGGGGGTCAGGGGCTGACGCTCTGACCATCATGGCCGGTGACGGTCCGCCCATCATGAGGCTAACGATCGTCACAACTGCGTGAACTGCAGAAACGTTTTCTGCGTCGAGCTTATCCAAATAAGCACTTTTTGACACGAAAATGAACATTTAAAGCTCAACAATTCATACCAAATGGTTATTCAACTTATAGCTTATCTAAAAGCACTTAAAACAACTTAAAAACATCAAAACAACACATTAATTCATATTTTTTTTACCCATTTTCATTCAAAATTCATAATCAACATAAGAAGTTAACATTTTTATCATAGCAAATCATTTAATCATCATGAATGAATATATAAATTCATATAACAACATATAAAACTCTAAATAAACACATTCCCATAATCCCCTCCAAAACCCAAAGAAAATGGAGTGCAGAGGGTTTGGGCTAGAGAAATGAGATTTCTCACCTCTCTATAACTCACTCCTTAGATTGTAGTCATTACTCTCTTACCTTAGGTTTGTTGGATTCTTTAGTCCACCAATTCTTAGCTCCAATCCCAAGCTTTCTTCTTCCTCTTGTTCTTTCTCTCTAAAACTCTTTCTTTCTCTTTTACTTTCTCTCTCTACCTCCTTTTCTTATTTTCAAATGTTATGACTTCTCTCTGTTGTCTTACCAACTAAAACCTAATTTTTCTATCTTTTCTCTATTCACACCTCCATTCTCCTCATACTTGGCCTTACTCATAAAGTTGCTATTAAAGCCAAAACTATTTTAACTCAATTCTATTAACTCTAATTATACTAACTCACTAACTAAGCCTTTTAGACTTTTACTTATATTTTTAATTAAATATAATCACACATAAGTGGATGAACTAAGTTACTTTTTGTGGGTCCAAAGTCATTTATAGGATTTAAGAAACTTATAGTTGATTTGAGTAGTTTTTACTTTAATGATGGTTGGTCATAAAGAACCAAATTTTGATCCCACATGTTTATATTTTTACTTTAATGGTGGTTGGTTACTGTATGCTATCTACAAGGGTCCCTTGCTGGCCAAAGACATGAAGTCATGAACGCTGATGAACTTTTATATTACTCTGATTCTTTACACTGTGTCATCTCATCAAAGGTCCCCAAGTTAGATTTCATATTCATGTTGTATTGATCCAAGATATAAAGGAGCTGCTCTCTCAAACCATTGTTTTTCTCTATCACACACTTAGAGAGAAGAATCAATGTGCCAATTTTTTCGCTAAACTTGAATCTTCCTCAGATGTCTGCTTCTTGACTCATGTTTCACCTCCAGAAGGCGTCTGTGATCTTCTCTAGAACGACGCAATGAGAACTTTCTTTCTCCGTGGCTAATTTTTTCCTTTTAGTTTAATTTTTTTTTCCTTTTTCATTTTAGCTTCCTTACCAAATTTTTTTAAATTATTTTAATTAAAATGCATAAAAATATTAATTAATTGTTGACAAAAAAATAAAATATTAAAATAATACATATAGCAATAATACATAAAAAAAATTACACTTTTATAGGAATATAAAATAATACATAACAATAAGCAACAATTATATTTTAACCAAAATACAAAATAAGACAAAAATTAATTTTGAATATTAATGGTATGTACAAAATAAGACAAAAATTAAATATATAACCGTTAGACCAACGGTTATATATTTAATTTTTGTCTTATTTTGTACATACCATTAAAGACCAACGGTTATATATTTAATTTTTCTCTTATTTTGTACATACCATTAATATTCAAAATTAATATAGCCGTTGGTCTTAGTCTCTTAGATATTAATAGTCAAAATTTATTTTTTGTCTTATTTTGTACATACCATTAATATTCAAAATTAAACATTCAAATTTAAATTCTAAGATTCCAACATACAACAACACTTGTCCCTCAATAAATGTTGTCTAAGACCAATATCCAATTCTCATGTTTCTTTCTTTCTTCAAATTGATCATCTTTTGAAAACAACTTCGAAAGTTATCTTTTTCTTTTCTTCTTTTTCTCTGTATCTTTTTGGGTCTTCACCACTCACTTCATTACTTTCAAAAGACAAAGGTGAGATCTTTTTCACTTTCACTGGAGACCTTTTCCTTAATCTGTATTTTGAGTTTTGGGTTTAGCTTTTTTCTTCCTTAGTTTACTTTTGTGTTCATATTTAAGATCATAGAGAGTTATAGCTTTTGGGTCTTGAAGACTCTTTGTGTTTGGATCTATTTTCTTAAATTATTAACGATGTGGTGTCTTTGAGTTAGTATCTGGTATCTGTGTTATTGTCATTGCTTCATAGATAGAGTATTATTTTGAGTTTTGATAATTTTTAATTTGATTAATGTAGGTTCACCAAAGATTATGGAAGAAGTTATGATGGATATAGATGGATATGGTGAGCAGCAGATTGTGCCTAATGCTCTTCCATTTGCTTGAAGGTCAGTTTTTTTAAAAAAAAACATTTCCTTTGTAATGTTTGATCAGATGGATGGTGATTTGGGTTGTTGAGGTTTTTGTTTTTTGTATGTTGTAGATATCGGCTTGAAGCATTGCAAAAAGCGATTAGTGAAAATACAATAGCTTACTTGGAGACTGCATCTGGAAAGACGTTGATAGCGATCATGCTTCTTTGAAGCTATGCTTGTCACCTCCGCAAGTTTTCTCCTAACATTGCTGCCTTTTTGGTTCCTAAAGTTATATTGGTTTCTCAGGTATGCAAAAACTTTGATCTCTTTTATGATAATTTTGCATATTTGAGATGCATTGTATTTTATGATAATTGATGAATGATTGCTATGTGATGATTAAAGATTCATTGTGCGTGTTTGTTTTGTGCGCTTATGTATTCTAGCAAGCTGAAACCATGAAAAACCACACTGATTTAAAAGTTGGAATGTATTGGGGAGACATGGGTGTTGGCCTTTGGGATGCCGATGTGTGGAAAGTCGAGATGGGGAAACATGAGGTAAGGGTCTATGAATTTTTGTCGCGACTAATAGATGTCCTTGTTATTTTATATTAATATTAATCTAGTTTGCAGAACCATAATCTATTTCTTTGTGATATATATGAAATAGGAAATTTTTTATGCTTTATGTTTTCTGAATATACACGTGATCATTGTTAATATAGTTTTAGTATGATGCTTTTGAATTTTATTTTTCTATGCACCATAGATCATTGTAATGTTTGTCGGTAATACATTTGAATGTTATATGTGTTGGTCATGACTCCGGCAATATTGCTTTCTTGCTTGAGGCATAGCTTTATCAAACTGAATATGATAAAGGTTTTAATAATGGATAATGTCATAATGCTTCGGGTAAACACCCTTATTTCCTTACAGTCATGATACATACATATGGGTGTTTACCCGAAGCATTATGACATTCATCCATTATTAAAACCTTTATCATATTCAGTTTGATAAAGCTATGCCTCAAGCAAGAAAGCAATATTGCTTGAGTCATGACCAACACCTATAACATTCAAAGACATTACCGACAGACATTACAATTATCTATGGTGCATAGAAAAATAAAATTCAGAAGCATCATACTAAAACTATATTAACAATGATCACATGTATATTTAGAAAATAGAAAGCATAGAAAATTTCTTATTTCATATATATCACAGACAAATAGATTATGGTTCTGCAAACCAGATTAATATTAATATAAAATAACAAGGACATCTATTAGTCGCGCGACAAAAATTCAAAGACCCTTAACTCATGTTTCTCCATCTCGACTTTCCACACATCGGCATCCCAAAGGCCAACACCCATGTCTCCCCAATACATTCCAACTTTTAAATCAGTGTGGTTTCTCATGGTTTCAGCTTGCTAGAATACATAAGCGCACAAAACAAACACGCACAATGAATCTTTAATCATCACAACAATCATTCATCAATCATCATACAATACAATGCATCTCTAATATGCAAAATTATCATAAAAGAGATCAAATTTTTTGCATACCTGAGAAACCAATATAACTTTAGAAACAAAAAAGGCAGCAATGTATGGAGAAGACTTGCAGAGGTGACAAGCGTAGCTTCGAAGAAGCATGATCGCTGTCAACGTCTTTCCTGATCTAGTCTCCAAGTAAGCTATTGTATTTTCACTAAATTTATTTTTGCAATCCTTTCAAGATGATATCTACAACACATAAAAAAAGAAAAATCTCAACAACCCAAATCATCAATCCATCTGATCAAACATTACAAAGGAAAGTTTTTTTTTCTTTCAAAAACTAACCTTCTAGCAAATGGAAGAGCATTAGGCACAATCTGTTGGTCACCATATCCATTTATATCCATCATAACTTCTTCCATAATCTTTGGTGAAACTACATTAATCAAATTAAAAATCATCATAACGCAAAATATTACTCTATATATGAAGCAATGACAATAACACAGATACTAGATACTTACTCAAAGACACCACACCGGTAATAATATAACATTATAGACATACATCACAAGGCAAGCATTGCTTACATGAGTCTTGACACCACTTATTGCACACTGAAATTAAGCTCTAGTTAAATGAATCATAAATCCAACAATTTTCCAATCACTTGTTAACCTCAAATCATCTTTTATAATTTGTTACTTTAACTGCCCGAAACCATAATGTTATTTTATTACTTTTTTGCTCATAAGCTTGAAACAAAATGTATGAAAAGTTTGGAACAAAGTTCCCTTCACAATCCATGTGGGTACGATACCCTCTCTTTTTACTAAGCTACGAAGTGACTGTGTATACTTGCACAACTACATTCATAAGCAACATTACCCCCTTGCCCTTATCCAACCACAAATTGGAATAGACCCAACAATGATCCCAAAGCCCAACAAGGGGGAATTCTTGGGCCCAAACCTCAGCATGCTGCCTTCAATGCTACTACTAGCCCCACTGACATTGACAATACTTTCAGCACCCTCAACCTTGCTCAGCCAGACCCCTCCTGGTACATGGACACCAGAGCTACATCTCACATGACATCCTCGCAAGGTAATCTCTCATCTTATTTAAAATTAAGCAAACATAATAACATCATTGTCGGAAATGGTCATTCAGTTCTAATTCATGGTCTTGGTAGTAAACATTTAGAAACCCCCCACCCACCGCTTGTCCTAAACAATGTACTACACGCTTCAAACTTGATTAAAAATTTAGTGTCTGTTCGTAAATTCACTACAGTTAATAAAGTTTCAATTGAATTTGTCCCGTTTGGTTTTTCTGTGAAGGACTTTCAGACGGGGATGTCTATCAGGAGATGTGAAAGCTAGAGCGACCTATACCCCATCACAACCCACATCACCACTAATAAGGCCAAGCATCCATCCACCTTTACAGCTTTGTCATCATCTGTCTGCCATATTCGTCTTCGATATCCAGGCAAACATGTTTTATCTTTTCTTAGCAAAAATAAGTTGATTGAATGTAATTAATCTCGTAAGTTACATTCTCAGTTGTGTCATTCATGTACTCTTGGAAAATACATTAAATTGTCTTTTACTGATTCTCTTAATAATAGTTTATTGCCATTTGATATTCTACATAGTGATGTATGGAAACTCCCGTTTTAAGCTCAATAGGTCACAAATATTATGTTATATTTCTGGATGACTATTCAAAAATTTTGTAGATGTTTCCTATGTCACATAAATCTCAAATTTATCATATTTTTCAAAAACTAAGAGCTTACATTAAAACACAATTTCAGCGGAAAATTAAAACAATACAATGTGATAATGGTGGTGAATACGCCTCTCACATTTTTCAAAAAATGTGTGACCTTAATGGAATATATTTTCGTTTCTCTTGTCCTTACATCTCTTCTCAAAACGGTAAAGTCGAGCAAAAAATACGTTCCATTAATAACATTATTCGAAGACTGCTAATTCATGCATCTCTACCTCCGTTTTTTGGCACCATGCCCTTGATATGGCCACCTATATTTCAAATATTTTATCCAGCAAATCAATTAATTTTCTGACACCTATTCACATGTTGTACAACCTAATCCCATCATACTCCCACCTACACACTTTCGGTTGTCTATGCTTCCCTCTCTTTCCCTCAAGCACCATCCACAAACCCCAACCTTGCTCTAAACCATGTGTCTTTCTTGGATATTTGTCCAACCATCGTGGTTATAAGTGTCTCAATGTGACAACAAACATAATCATCACTTGTTGTCACGTCCTATTTGATGAGTCTACGTTTCCTTATGCAAAGTTGCACATACCTCAACCTACCACTTACACCTTCATAGACAATAAATTAAAAGAGTGATGGAGTAGATATGACAAAACACTTAGAAAAGTTGTTATTCTTTCATTCTTCTGTAAATCTTTGTACAAAACACTTAGAACAAAAAATATAATCTAAGTGTCTGAGCTTAGAAATCACTTTGTGTAATCAGCTTACTAGAAGCATCATCTCAACACAAAGGAACTTGTAATCAACAGTCGGTTGAAACCCTTGAGAGACTAAGGTTAGTCAGCTGTCTCAAGAATTCATTGGCAGTTGGCCAGTGAAGTTGTTGTAATAATCTCTCTAGATTATTGGATTAAGTCCTTGAAGTGCAAGACAAACTCACTCAGGTGGAGTGGAGTAGTCTCGTTAACGGTGAACCAGTATAAAAATCAATGTGTCATCTCTACTCCCTCACTCTTTTAATTTGTTGTTGATATCGTGTTGTTTTTATCGTTCTCATTTTTCAATCTTCCGTAATAAAACAACCAATTTCCAAGTGTCTTTGAATTTTGGGAAAAGAAGTTTTTTTTTTTTTAAACGAAACCCAATTCAAGAATTGTGCGTTTCAATGTGTAAAGTGGAGAGATTAGATTTGATTTGATAATTGGGGTTACAATGATTGTGCATTGTTATTTTTATAATGTAAAAAAAAAAAAATACCAAGATTATATTGATCTGAATGAAATTGGATTCAAATCTCTTTATAAAAAAAAATAAAAATCAGATTTGAACTTTGTGAAAAATGCAGTCGGAAGGGAGACTTCACTACAAGTGTTAAGTCAATTATACATAGATATAGATATTTGTCATAAAAAATCCATGGATGCTTCATATCAATCACTATATATAATAGTTGCAAATGCGACAATTTAAAATCAATGGGGAGATTAAATATCTCAAAGGATTAATCTCCCACTTCTATAATCATGGGATACTTTGGATTCACATAGCATAGCCAATGACAAGGTGGAGTTTCTAGCATCGTTTCCTAGTTGCAGCAATGATATGTACAAGTTTATCGTATATTAAATAAAGAGAAATGAAATTTGGATATTAAAAGTGTGAAATAATAATACATTTTTTTTAAAAAAAAAGGAATTTTTGTGTGTATTTTTAAAATGTGTCTAAAACATATAGAAAGTAAAAGATAAATATATATAAGCCCCGTTTGGATTTGCTTATTTTTGAGTTTATGCAAACAGCTTATGCAATTTTTATGGATTATTATAAATTTGTCAAGGTAGTTTATGATAAAATAGCGTATAAAAATACAATTTTTACTAGTTTGAATTTATAAAATAGCATAAAACCTAATTTATATTGCATAAACTGTTTGTATAAGCTCAAAAATAAGTTAATCCAAATGGGACCATAGTATTACATATAGCCGACAATATTTTGATGTTTAAATAATATTATTGTTTTCATTATAAAAAAAAATATTATTGTTTGAGAAATTATATTGAGAAATTAATAGGGAATTCCATCGTAAAATAAAAAAAAATCTATTAAGAAATTCTTTTTGAAAAAAATGATATTATATTATCGCACATGGACCGAACCGGATAGTTGGACAAATATTATAAAAAAGGTTTACATGTCCCAAACATCTCTAAAACTTTATTGTAAATAGTGTTTCATTATTAATATATTTATACTATGCTCGTATTAATTTAAAATAAATATAGATGGGGACATAGTTTAGTGCAGGTTATTATCAACAAAAAAAGAAGTTTAGTGTAGGTAGATAGTTGTAAAAAATATTATTGAAAAAGTTAAAATTTAAACTCTAAATTTTTCACTTTTTCTAACTTAAAATGTGAGAGTCTATCTTTTTAATTATTTGACCGGAAAATCTAAATGAACTAATATTATCTCACCATATTTATATCTCTCTATAGTTTGTGCCGCGCGTGGCCTAGTTGTGGGTTATGCAAGAGCTATTTAGTAGCTTTATCTTGGATTTTTTTTCTTCCCCCTTTTTTTTTTTTTAGTTTTTCATAATTTTTTTTCAACTTGAGGCAACTCTATCGGACACAATGACAAAATATTAACAATTATTTATCTCTTGTAAGAGTCTAATTTATTCCATTTCCTAAATATAATAATAATAATTAATTAAAATGAAGAGAGAATAGAGCTTGTGGCAATTGTGGGAACGTGGCAAGTTGGTTCAATGAAGGAGGATCCAATGTTTCTAGTCTTCACATTGATTGCCTTTTAGCAACTAATACAATGCAATTTGGGAGTTATGCTTATGCCATACCTATATTGATATGATATGACTTCCATGGTTCATGTTCTCCACCCTAACTAATTTTGTGTACAGACTTCTTATCCTCATTTCTTCAATTCATAAAGATGATTGTCTACTCCATATGTCTCACATTATGTGTCCTCTTAAAAATTTCCCCATCTCCAATTATTTGTCTCTCTTATTTTATATTGTTGAGGGTCTAAGCCAAAAAAAAAATTCACAATGTAACTAGTCTACTAATAAAATTCCCCAACATATGAGCAAATAACATACCACTTAATTATGTTAATAACACACTACCATAATCCAAAGAGCATCCAATATTGACAAGAGCGTCTGCACATTTATTTGACTTATGATACAAAATGCCCACTTTAAAATTCAATCTATTTGCATGATTCAAACCTTCTAACACACCCCGCAACTCCGCTAAATAAGCATTACCTAGACCAAAGAATTTAGCAAATCCTCTAACCACTCTCCTTCATTACCTCTCAAGACACCCCCACAACCGATTCTTCTATCATCTGAACATGAATCATCAACATTCAATTTAATCGAACCATTTACAGGAGGCTTCCAACCTATTTGCACCACTTCTCTGACGCCCGTCAAAACAACATTTATGATCTTTTTTTCAAAAAATTACTTTTATTTATTACATTTTAATTCACCAAATTACTCAATTAATTATTGTAAAAAAACTACTATTAAAATAATATTTTAGTAAATAAATTTATTTTATTATTAAAATTAACACAAACTAAAATCATTTCTTTAAAAAATGTGAAAAATCTAAAAAAAATAAATCATCTTTTATGAGGCGGAAGAAGTATTTTATTATTTTTACTTATTTCAACTGTTTTTAGAATTTAGAAAATAATTTAAAAGCTGTTTTCAATTTGCTTTTTATAAGTTTCCCTGACGTTGAGTATGGGTAAGAAACATTTGCAGCTTGAAATTAAAGAGTCTCGTGATGAAATCATTTTCCCAAAAAGAAAAGTAGTTCATGTCATCAGCATAGTTGCGTAATGTTTGGTGCGAATTTAAAATATACTATGAGCACTAACTTATGCAATGTATCATATCATCTCTAGGTGGAACGTGTTACACATTTATTATTCATTTAGGTAAAGTATTGCAAACTTTATTTTGACAGCTGATATATATATTATATACTAATTTGATCTAACCAATACTACTTGATATAGATAGTTAGGTCAGATGATCTTACCATTTTGTAACTTGTTCAAATCCAAAAATATATGGTAATAGATTATACATAAATTTTAGACTTAATTGTAATTTTAATTTGTCATTCGGTGTTCTGGTTCATGACTCATGTGTTTAGATCTAAATATGAAGTGTTTGTTTTTTTCTTTTTTTATTTCATGTGGCATAAAACTATATAAATTATAGGGTTAAATAGTTGATACTCCCTGCAAAGTAGGTCGGTTTTGGGATATTCCCTGTAAAATTTTTTTTTGAGATCCCCCCTTGCATATTGAAGATTCTTTGGGATACCCCCTAGAGTAACATCAAGGCAAGAAATCTCCACGTTTCACCTATGTGGCACCTCCACGTGGAATTTTTTGATTTTTGATTTATTTTTTGTGCCACGTGGCATTAAAAATTTAAAAAAAAAAAACCAAATTTTTTTTTTCTGTTTTCGTTTTCTTTATTTATTTAAACATTTATATTAATTGATTTAAAAACACAGTAAATATTAAAAAATTAAAAAATAATTGGATAAAAGCTTGAAATGAGAATGTGAAGGGTTATTTTGCAATCAGACCCTGTAACTCACAAAACCTAAATGACGAACACCAAGAAGAAAGCAGCGATGAAGAAGACGAAGAGCAAGATGGCGGAATCGAAGACGCCGGCGACGAAGCAACATGCATCAACGATGAACAAGCAACCTGCGAGGAAGAAGACGAGTAAAGGAGCGGGAAAAACGAAGACAAAAGCGACGAAAGCTACGAACACTGTGTAAGTTTCTATTTTCGAAAAAGTTAAAATTGAAATGGATTAAATGTTGAAAATGGTAGCTTTAATCACATGATAGATTCTCTATAGTGGTAGGACCGATTCTCACATGGATTCCGTTTTCAATGTTTGTTGTTTAGTGTAGTTGTTTATTGTGTGTATTGTACATAGGGTTGTTGTTGTGGGTTTTGGCTGGGATGAGTGACACGTGTTGTGGGTTTTGGCTGGGATGAGTGACACTGATCAGGAAGATGTTGCAGATGATTCAAAGCTTGGCACTTGTTTCAGAGCCATGAAATCTTGGAAGGACATTCCAAAAAAGAAGAAATGATTTGCAACACTAGGAATTAAGCTTTGTAACACTGTTTTGTTCTGCACTTGCATGTGCTTAGTATTTATGTGTTTTGGTAAAGTGCTTATAATTGACACTATCATATTATGTTTTGTAATGACGAAATGCACTGATATGGTGTGCACTTTAATGTGCTTATTTATGTAGTTTGACAATTGCACTGTTAAGTGCTTATTATATGTTTTGTAATGACAATTGCACAATTATGTGCTTATTATGAAGTTTATGTTTACCATATAAATTTAGATTCCTTTTATGGCTTTTATGTGATGATGATGAAACAAACTAATGTCATAAGTTGACAACATACAAACAATATAAACTCAAACCAAATTTTTCATTAACATACTCAAACCAAATTTTACATTAACATAATCAAGTTGTAACACAACCATTTGAAACAAACTAATGTCATAAACTAAACATACTAAATTCATTAACTTACATTCCAACCTATTACATTGATTTGAATAAGATAGTAACTAAAATCCCACACATCATGATTGCAACCCATACATATTGACCCAATTTCTTCCCAATTTCGTTTCCAATTTCCTTGCCAATTTCCTTCCCAAAAGCTTTGCCAAATTCCTGCCCAAATGAATTGCCAAATTCATGCCCATATGCTTTGCCAAACTCCTGCAAACCCTTGCCAAACTCCTCCCCATATGCCTTGCCAAACTGTTGTCCAAAGGCTTTGCCAAATTCAACACCAAGCTGCATTGTTGCAGCACTTTGACCTCCTCCATTAGCAGCATTAACTTCATGCAATTCATCATCCCAAACTAAAAATTCACAACTATCAAAAGTCTGCAAAAATTCATATGAATGCCAAAACATAATTGTTAACAAACCTTCATTCAAATTCGTATAATTGACAAAACATAATGTAAATTCGTATAATTGTTACCCCGCTATTTCGACATTTCCAAAACTTTCGCTTTGGATTCAACCCAGTGTTTGAAACTCACAGCTTCATAGGAAGCTCACAACCACGTCTGGGTAAATTGGAGCTGCTTGAAGTTGCAATTGATGAGCACTTACTTCCACCCATATCCAAAAACCCTAATTCCCAATTTGAGTAAAATCACAAACAGTCACAACAAAAATGAAGAAGACAAATAATATGACAACGAAGAAGTAGAAGCACGAAGGAGAAAAACATACCAGTGATTAACACGACGGAATACACGATGGACAACGAATTCGACGAAGAAGAAGAGAACGATGGAGAATGAACGAGCACAATGAAGAATAACACGTTTTTCTTTCTTTCAGTTTTCATTTTAAACCAACAAATATTAATTAATTATTATTAATTAATATAAATAACAAATAAAGAAAACGAAAACAGAAAAAAAAAATTGGTTTTTTTTTAAAAAAATTTTTAATGCCACGTGGCACAAAAAATAAATCAAAAATCAAAAAATCCCACGTGGAGGTGCCACATAGGTGAAACGTGGAGATTCCCTGCCTTGGTGTTACTCCAGGGGGGTATCCCAAAGAATCTTCAGTATGCAAGGGGGGATCTCAAAAAAAAATTTTTACAGGGGTATCCCAAAACCGACCTACTTTGCAGGGGGTATCAACTATTTAACCCTAAATTATAAATCCAACATGAAGATTACACACCATTAAGTTTTATATCAATCAATAAAATGAACTCTTTGTCACCATATTTTGGTCCAAACTTCTGAGTAAGAGACTAAAAACTAGATTTAAAAATTGAATATTAATTACATGAGCGATCAGTAAAAATACAGTTAACAATTGTGCAATTAAAACTAAATTCTATTATAAAATATATACGATGAATGTTGACACACCTTTACATTGTGTTACTCGTATCGTATGTCAAGTAAGTTAGAACTTATTAAAAGTCTCATATTAGGTGGATAAGTGAATGTTAACAATATATAACCGCGATGACTCATGTACTTAGGGTCCGTTTGAGTTTATTTTTAAGCTTATATAAAACAGTTTATGCAAATAAATAAATTTTTAATGTATTATAATAAGTTTGTTAAGGTAGTTTATGAAAAATAGCTTATAAGAATACAGTTTTCGTTAGTAAAATTAAAATTTATAAATTAACATAAAACTTTATTTATTTGCATAAGCTGTTTTACATAAGCTCAAAAATAAACTAATATAAATAGATCCTTAATGTTTTAGTTTAAGATGTATGTTATTTTTTTCGCTTCTGTGATTGCTCAAAATTCTATATGATAATTTCCCAAGCTCTTCTTGTGATCCAATATTTAGTTGTATCAAAGCTTATGATTTGTCTAAAGTTCTCGTCACGTAAGTTTTTGCCTCTTCCCAGACCTTTAAGTTTTTGCTTTCACCACCAGACACCAGTTTAATTTGATTTGGGGGTCAGTTCTTGCATCCTCCGACCTTTATTTCATTCGTTAAAAAAAAATTCGTTAAAAAAATAAATATATAAATAGTATAGTGTCACTGTCAACACATTATATAAAAAAAAAATTAATAATAGTATTTCGATGCACTTTTATTTTATTTCTCTTCCTTAATTATAAGTTGAATCTGACTCATCTAAAGTAAACAATTCACTTTAAAATGAATAACCAAATTATTGTGCTCAAGTGGTTAACGAGTTTCGCCAAAGGATGAATCGTTAGGGAGAATCCAAATTTGATTCTTGGGTAAACAATTTTTTTGGCCTGGTTTTAATTATCTTACGGCCAAACTCCGGATTGTTAGGATCCCTTCCCTTAGAAACTGAAGTGTTAACACAAAAAAATATATAAAATGAATAATTTTAGTCATTGATTAAAAATATTATAGACATGTTGTACAAATCATGAATTCGTTAAAATAACAACTATTAATTTTTCACTTTTTACTCCAAGATTCTAATCCTTATAAATTACATCACATTTTTGTTTGTATGACCCAAACTTGAATTAATCTTCAATTGTCAAAGTCTATCAGGACTTAAACACATAAAGAGGGTTTAACTCAAAATTTTAGTCCAATAGGTGAAAGAGTCTCATGGTTCAAGTGCTACATTGAACATTTTGATATATTCAATATATTGTTGGAGATAACTCCCACAAAGATGAACAACAAAGAAACACTAAGAAAGAATAGAGAAAACTATGAATTGAAATTGAAGAGAATGAATTAAAGGAAAAAGGGTTATGTAATTTTATTAACAACAACGACACCTATATATAGGTGAAAATGTACAAGATAAGGAAAGGTAACTTGAATAACAAGTTACTAACAAAGTCTATCATATGTAACTAACTAACAGAAAAATTACAGCTGTATATAACAAACTAATCTAACAGACAAAACGAAAACATAAATGAACCAGAGGTTCAGAACTTGAGGGTATCGGAAGTTGTGCTAGCTTGTTCAGAAGCTGGTTGCTTCAGAACCTGTTTGTATAAGAGTCTGAGTCAGAGTCTTGTGAGCATCAGAAGCTATGTGAGTCAGAATTTGTACAAGAGCCTGTAACCTCCAGAAGCTATGTGAGTAAGTCTGCTTCAGAAGTTGTACGCATCAGAAGTTGTTCGCATCAGAAGCTGATCACGTAAGAAGCTTGAATTACAAAAACTAACACTCCTCCTTAATTCAAGCTGTCAAAACTCACAACCCCTATTTCTCTTTTGAGCTTCTTGAGAACCTGGAGCTTCTCAGCTTCTAAGCTTCTTGACCATCTCAGAGCTTCTAAAACCAACATCTTCTGAGAACATGAATTATGCTTCAACAAACCTCATAATGCATGTTCTCCAATGAATACATTCCTATTGGCTTCTTCAAGCACAGTTGTCACACCAGATGCTGCAACATCTCTGTGTACAACATTACCACTTCAGTTCCAACTCTTAGCTTTATCAAACTGATCATCTCTACTTGTAACCATCTTGTTTCTTGTTGGAGAATACAGTTTATAAGCTCCAGCTAAGTGATAACCAAGGAAATTCATTGATTGACTTCTGTCATCTAACTTCCTTCTACAATGTGTTGGCACATGTCTTAAACATAGTAACCCAAACACCTTAAAGTGACCTATACTAGGCCTCACACCAGTCCATGGTCTCACACCAGTCCATGCTATATGTGGTGTCTTGTCCAGTAACTTCTTTGTTGACTTGGCTATGCAACACTCTTTGCACAGTTGCTTTTGAACTTTAATCTGAGGAAGACCATTCACCATCTTCTTCAAACTTAACAGGTTCAACCTCCTGAAATGGAAATGGCCATACCTGTTATGCTAAATCCAGTTCTGACTTTCATTCACAGTTGGGACAACGCACTGATGTTCCAACATGTTCAACATCCTGAAGGTTTTGTTGTTGGACATTGGAGCTTTCAGGATCTCTCTATCCTTTGAATCAACCAGCTTCAGCTCCTTATCTTGCATTTTGACTGAGTAGTTCTTCTCTAGTAATTGACATATACTTATCAAATTACTCTCCATTGAGGGAACATACAACTCATCCGTGATAATAGCTTCTTGTCCATCCTTTCTCTTCACCAAGATACTTCCAACCCCTTCAGAAATCACTTGACTGTTATCAACAGTTGCAGGTGGGCATTCTGCTCCAATGGCTTTGAATTGAGTCTTGTAGGTTCTGTTCTTACTCTGAGCTGTCTTGAAGATCAGTCTCTTCTTAGAGTCAAAGAGTTGTAGTGTCTCATCTTCAATCACTATTTTGAAACCCTTTGAAATCAATTTCCCTATACTCAACAAATTACATTACATTCCAGGCACAAAAAGAACATTTTCAATCACAGCTTTCTTGCCATTTGACATCTCAATCATGACATTTCCAATACCTTCAGCTTTGGTGAATTCAATGTTGGCAAGTTTGATCTTTATGTTGAGACATTCATTAAAGTTAGATAGAATGCTTCTATTACCTGTCATATGGTTAGAACATCTTGAGTCAAAGTACCACTCCATAGAATCTGCTGTTTCATCAGCATCTATCACCATGAAGCTTGTTTCATCTTCTGAACTCGAGCTATCATGTGCTATGTTTGCTTCTTCACCAATGTCTTGACCCTTCTTCTTCTTTGAGCTCTTACACTCATTAGCATAATGGCCATATTTGTCACAGTTGTAGCATTGAATCTTGCTTTTGTCCACCTTCTTTGACTTATCTTTCTGTTTCCCTCCTCCTTCATCAGAGGATTCAGACAATGTCTCAACATCATCTTCAACATGATCCTTGCCTTTCTTGGAATCTTTCTTATTCTGCCATTTCTTCTTATCACTTTGATATTTCTTGAACTTTGAAAACAGAGTTTGCTCATCTTCTTTGCCATGGCTCCTCTCACCATGCTTCAACTCATGAGCTTCAAGAGTGCTCTGCAGATCCTTAATCTTGACTTCACACAAGTCTTTTGTCTCTTCTATAGTCACCACTATGTGATCAAATTTAGAAGTTAGAGTTCTTAGTACCTTTTCCACCATTTCTTGCTCACCAAGATTGCCTCCACAATTCTTCATTTGATTAGTGAGAGTCACCAATCTTGTGAAGTAATCAGCAATAGATTCACCATTCTTCATCTGCAACAGTTCGTACTGTCTCTTCAAGGCCTGAAGCTTAACTTTCTTAACCTTTGCATCGCCACCATAGCTCTTTTGCAAGATATCTCATGCATCTTTGGAGGTCTCAGCATCTGCAATCTTCTCAAACACCTTCGAATCAACACATTGATGAATGAGAAACAGAGCCTTGTTATCTTTCTTCTTTGCTTCTCTGAATGTTGTTCTTTGTTCTTCATTTGCATTTTCTGGTAGAGGAGTGATTGCTGCATTCACTTGTTCATACACTTCTTGAACATTGAATATCACCTTCATCTGCTTCACCCATCTATCCCAATTCTTTTCATCGAAAACTGGCAAATTCGCATGGAAATTGTTGTTCCCAGCCATGGTTGATTCACTTTCAACCTGATTCTTCTTTCAAGAACGAATCAAGATCCCTCGGATCGTACGAGCTCTGGATACCACTTTGTTGGGGATAACTCCCACAAAGATGAACAACAAAGAAACACTAAGAAAGAATAGAGAAAACTATGAATTGAAATTGAAGAGAATGAATTAAAGGAAAAAGGGTTATGTAATTTAATTAACAACAACGACACCTATATATAGGTGAAAATGTACAAGATAAGGAAAGGTAACTTGAATAACAAGTTACTAACAAAGTCTATCCTATGTAACTAACTAACAGAAAAATTACAGCTGTATATAACAAACTAATCTAACAGACAAAACGAAAACATAACTGAACCAGAGGTTCAGAACTTGAGGGTATCAGAAGCTGTGCTAGCTTGTTCAGAAGCTGGTTGCTTCAGAACCTGTTTGTATAAGAGTCTGAGTCTTGTGAGCATCAGAAGCTAGGTGAGTCAGAATTTGTACAAGAGTCTGTAACCTCCAGAAGCTGTGTGAGTAAGTCTGCTTCAGAAGCTGTACGCATCAGAAGTTGTTCGCATCAGAAGTTGTTCGCATCAGAAGCTGATCGTGTAAGAAACTTGAATTACAAAAAACTAACATGTATGACTACTAACATTGTCACGTCCTTCAAGAATCGTTGTCCAGGGTGGTTTTCACTCTATATCAATACTGGCCCAATAGTAGTCATTTTCTTTTCGACGGTTTCACTCACCAACCAGTATTCGGTGGAGCATCTTAATCTAATTAACCTATAGGTAGCACTTTTCGAAATCTAACTTTTAATAAAAGTACCAAATTATTAAAACTTAAACATACAAAAATATTTCAACCGAAAAAACTTGAACATTTTGATATACTTGACGTGATGAGCCTACTAACAAGTCGTCATCACCTAGTAGTGCAAGTGTACAACCAAATTATTAATTAAAAATCTACAATTGTTCTAACCATCAACCAGCTAATGGTAAAGTGGCACAACTAGAATAAGAAATGTCATAATCAGAACGTTAAAGGCAAAGATAAAAGGCTTAAAACAAAAAGAGATCCATTGTTTTAACCCAAAGTTTTGAATTAGTCCCTTTCAATTTCATTTTAATATAATGGACCCTACATAATTTTGCATGTTACGGCTGAGAAACAAATTCATTGAACAGACTTGTCCAAAAGTGATGAGTGCTCAGTACCATCAAAATTGATTTCGTACATGCATTTTACAAATTTGAATATGTGTCACACTATGTAATATTTTTCATTTTTCTAAGTCAACAGAAACACTTATCAAATTGTCTCACCATTTCCCAGCAAGCTCACGAGAAGAAGAATTTTCATTATAAGCTGCCTCCACGGAATGTATACAAGGACTAAATAGCTGACTTTATTGCATGTCAAATTTGAAAAATAAAAGAATGAGTGAATGACGCGTTTAATGTTTATTTATCCGTTTAATTATTTTCTTTTTACTACAAAGAGGGCTTTCACCTCGTTTAATTATTTTCTGATTAACAGCGAATATATTTATAGTTTAGAGTCCATGAGTTTAACTCAATTGATAGGACATTACATTATATATGAGGTTTTATCTCCGATCATTCCATTTATCCACCTTAAAGGTAAAATTTCTTAGCCACTTGACTATTTGACAAAAAAAAAAAATTATAGCTTAAAATGTATATGACTAAAATAAATAGGGTTAATAACAATTTTTTCTTACGAGTGTATATCTTTTCTTTACTATAGCAAAAGCTAGCTTATATTTTTCTTAATAAGGTAGTTTATCAACTAAAATCTTTTTTTAATAAGGTAGTTTATCAACTAAAATGAAAATCTAACCACTGCATTATTATATAATGTTTTATAATTTTATTAATGATAGTTAATAATTTCAAAAAACTAATGAGAGTTAATAATAAATTATATATATTTTTTCTTTGCAATGAAGCCAATGAATATTGAATTTAAGACTTCATGCATATTATACGTTTGTAACAGATAGATCCTTTAAGTTACAAATAAATTTTTTAAGTTCTATGTTTGTACAGATAGCTAGGTCCTTTAAGTTTTTTAAATAGCAAATAAGTCATTTAAATTTGTAATTTATAACAAATAGATCCTTTAAGTTTGTAACTTGTAACATCTAAGTCATATTTTTTAAGCACATGTCTGTTACAAGTATAAAACTTAAATGATCTATTTGTAACAAATGTAAAACTTAAATGTCCTAGCTATATATTACAAACGTAAAACTTAAATAACCTGTTTGTAAGTTAAAATATTTAAAGGATCTATTTATTACAAATTAATGTAAAACTTAAATGACCTACGAATGCATTTTGTCTAACTTATATTAGATAAGTTGTATTAGATAAAAATATTGGACAAAAAACAATAGTATTAAAGTACAATCTAAGAAGAAAAAAAAGCTTTGTACAAAAATAAAACCTAACATATAAAATAGTGGGAAAAAAACAAAAGTATTAAAGTACAATTTAAGAAGAAAAAAAAGAAAAAAAAACCTAAATTGTTAGATTTTATGTTGAGTTTCACTCATCCTCACAGATCTGATTTGTAAGGTGGTGATTGTCTCTTCTTTATAAAGATATATGTTCAAATAATATCACAGCTGATGCGAGACTTCTAATTAACACATCTCTCATGCCTAGTACTGTTGGACCTGGGTCATGAATATAAATGATGGATAACCCAATCAGAAACTTTATAGTAGAAGGTCTAACGGATCATGGAGGAGACTCTGATATCATTTGAAAATTGAGAGTTAAATCTAACTTAATTCTAAAACTAACTTATAAAATAATTTTTTTTATAAATTTACATTTAGATCATCTTACAATCGATATGAGACTTTTTTTAAGTCAACAAACATATTCAATTGCAAGCTATTTTTAATGAGATCAATGCCGACAGTAGTACCTTGACAATGGCATGGTGGTGAGACGATACTGGGGGAGTGGATTAAAAGTTTCAAACAAAAAATCAAGGGTAATGCTTACTTAATGTCACGATTCACGAAGATATACATCACGAGAAAAATCACAAAATGACAAATGATTTCTGTATTTTATTTTAGGCTTAAATTTGTGAGGTTTTGGTTTTCGTCCTTTTTTTTTTATAAATAATTCATGAATGTGCAAATTCTTTTGATATTTGTCTCTAACTTTCAAACGAAGGCCGCTGACGTGAGAGAGTGTAATATGGCAAACTAAGGATGATGTTTCAAATATGATACTTAGTCGTCTATTTAGAGGAACCAAAACCAAAAATGAAATTATAGAGACTAGAGAGGGACCAAATCCAAAAAAAAAAATGAAATTGCACGCAAAAATATTTTTTTCTTCTTATTTCTCTAAATCAAGAAATTAACTCATTTTTCTCTAAACTCATAAATCTATGTTGAAGGTACTAAAATGATATTTTCTTCTTGTTTTGATATTGAGACTCTTAGTATTCTCTTTCAACCTATATAAATCAAAAGTGTTCTTCTCCATCTTCATAATTTCTTTTTCTCTTTTTTTTTTCTTCTTCTTCTTCTTCAATAGTACTAGATTCAACATAAGTCATTTCGTTGTTGACAAATTTAACACAAACTTATATTTTTC
The DNA here is from genome assembly GCA_030408175.1 of Trifolium repens. Lineage (NCBI taxonomy): Eukaryota > Viridiplantae > Streptophyta > Magnoliopsida > Fabales > Fabaceae > Trifolium > Trifolium repens. Next base: position 47,992,754 of record CP125851.1, read on the forward strand.
CTTAGCTCTCATTCGAATTCCCCAATTTTTTAACATAAACCGACAACATTTAGATTTAAATGAAAAAAAAACAATTTGTGTGTAAGAGAGAGAGAGAGAGATTCAAACATTGTTATTGTTATTGTTGCTGTTAATTTAAAAAAACAAACGTGAAATCATCACCGACATTCCTAATTAAAAACACTAAAACACAATCCAATTTCTTCCAATTATTAGATGAAATCACCGTTCACCGCCGAAATATGTTTTTATGGATGTGATTTGAAAGATTCAAATGAAAAAAAAAAGAATAAAAAGGAGTCATTTTATCTTAAAAGTTTGTGAATTTTTGGATTGAGTTTTGAGGATAATGAATGTTTTCGTTTAAGTTCAATGTGTACAATAGAGATTTTTTCGGAACTCATTTTGCAGTATAAAAATTTGTTTGATTAAAAAAATCATGTCAAATTTTGAAGATGGTGATTAGTGGAATTAATATGGTCTTTTGATTAAATTGAAATAATTGGTGTATCAGCAAAATCGATTTTTTGTTGGTTAAAAAGTTTTATGAGATTTTAGGTTGGAGAGATGAAAGAAAGTTGAAGAATGGAGCTTCTAGGAAGGGGGAAGAAGAAAATATTGTTTTATTACCTTTAACACAAATTTATTGGTTTAAAGAAACATGAGTTAATTTACGGATTTAGAGAAACAAGAAGAAAAATTTGTTTTTCGATCAATTTTGTTTTTTAGAATTTGATATCCCTCTCTGCAATTTCATTTTTGGATTGAGTCCCTCTAAGCATCATCTTTGACACATCATCCTTCACGTTACACACTGTCACATCAGCCTTCATTTGTCACGTCATCGTTTTTTGAGACGGCACTTATCATTAGGGACGAAAACCAAAAGGATTTACACATTCAAGGATTATTTTAAAACAAAAAAAGATATATGAACTAAAATCAAAAACTCGCAAATTTACAGGGACAAATTGATTATTTAAGCCTATAATAATTATTAAATTGAATTTGTACGTGAGTCATTCCATTCCATACCTTCCAAATTAGCGAGGAAGTAAAATGAGAATAAACAATAGAATATGGTGGAATAGATACCTTCATATTCCATGTCATTCCATTGATTTTTGTAATATCTAAACAATGGAACACAATCTTATTTCATCACATATCATTCCATTCAATATATCACTGATCCAAACACAGTCTTCATGAAGAAAAAAAATCATAGTATTATGCGGTTAACAAATTATAATTTCACCCTCACCTATGGGCAGATGCACCCAATTGATTTGCAATACAATATTTATTAATAACTTTTTTTATAGAAAAAAAATGTTTTTTTGAATCATAGAAAGAAAAAAAAAAGTTAACAATAAATGATATTGTCTCTGTCCCAAAATATAAAGAAAAATTGGTCAAATAAAGTTGATGTATTTTGTCCAAATTTTTAATCAAATACATTAGTTTTCTTTGACAATTTTTTTCTTATATTTTAGGACAGAGGATGTATATGATCCTATGTTGCCTAGGTACGGTACCAGTATCTAGTACGGGTACTAGTACGAGGTATGATATTTTTAGAAAAACTAAGGTACATGTATGTCCTTATAATTTTTTTAATATAATTATATATATGAAATAATGGAATTATATTGTTAAATCCAATAACTAAATCTAAAAAATACTACGCAAGTAATTCAAATTGTTCAAAAACATCAAAATATCAAATTAAAAAGCAATTAGTTCAAAAAGAGTCAATTTTTTTCTCTTCCTCCATCATCATTAAAAAGAGAGTCCTCCAAGTTCATCGCGATAAAGACTAACAACTTCAAGAATAATAACTACATCAAATAGATATCATTCATCTCTACCATTATCCCACATTTCTATTGCTCCTTCATTATAAATATTACTATTTCTCTTTCTCGAGAGAAGTCGAAGATTTGTATGAATAAAAACTAATTAAATCTACAGCTGTCTTTGGATTAAGTCTAATCCTTTTAAATGAACGAGTTAATAAATCCAGTGGTTACTATGTTTTTTAACAGCAGCTGCTACTATTATATTATAAACAAATAAAAAACTTCAAATCGTCTTATAAAAAAATGGATAAAAAAAAAGAAAAAAAAAACCGTATTTTTTTAGATTCGTGTACCATGAGTATATCGTAGGAGTACCAAATGCGTACCAATTGCAAAATAAAAAAAGGTATCCCATCGGTGTAGACCAAAGACATATGGTACGCGTACCAATACCTACTACAAGAAATATGATTTTTGCAGCGATTTTTTTTTGTTATAACTTATAAGTTATTACAAGTCGCTGGCAAAACTACTTTGTAACAAAAAAAGTCGCTGTCAAAAATCATATTTCTTATAATGATCCCATATATACCTGATATTGATACTCTCCCTCAAATGAGTACTCGTGCCGTGTCTCATTAACTCGTATTAATTGAAATCCCCCACTAATTTATGATGTTATGATCTTACTCCCACTAATTAAAATCTCCAAATTCATTCCTAACTATTTTTTTACTCTTGATTTTTATCTAACAAAACATCCTACCAGACAGTTAAAAAACTTAATTTTTTATAACAAATTCACAACTACTTTGTCTACAAAGCTGAATTTTTAGTCGTTATAAATAAGAAAAAAAAAACAAATTTTCAGTCAATTAATTACAAATGGCATCTCTTCTAAAATAGAATTAAAATAAAAAATTATTATAAAAAAATTAAATCAAAATTTGAAAATTACAGTATTTCAAAAAGTTACATTTTTCGACAATTATTTCATAGCTACTTTTCTACAAAACTAAATTTTTAATGAATTAATTATAAATAGTATCTCATCTAAAATAGAAATATGCGTAAAAAAAAATCTAAAATAGAAATAAAATAAAAATTTGACAACTACATTGCCATAGAACATTTCATACTTTTATTCTAAAAAAAACTAGAATTAAAATAAAAATTTGACCACAAGTATCATAAAAATTTCAGCTAACACTTTATTAAAAAAAAAAATCAGCCAACTGTATCAAAACAATTAATATTTAGAAAAAAACTATATTAGGGAAAAATAAATGGTTAAAAAATAAAAAATATTAAAGTAAAATCCATTAAAACCAATGTACAATTTAAGTGATTTATTGATCTATGTTCATGTACCCGTCAATATCATGTACACAATTGGTTAACCACCTTGTAAGGCAAGACAATTCAACCTCCTCAACGGCCCAACATCATAAAAAGAAAAAAGTTTATTTATTTTTTTTAAGAATAAATCAATTTTAATAATAAAGACAGAAAAAGAAAATATAATAAAAAAGAAAAATCAAAGTGGTTTTGTGTTCCTGGTTTTGGTTTTTATGTACAGTGGTATTAAAAAATTTGCTGAGGTGGTTGGTTTGGTTGGAAAACCGGTTTTAAGGATTGATTCATTGCATTCTGAAATCTTGCAGTGTAGCATTGCACTTCTGTGTTTTTTTTTTTTCTTTCCTATTTCCAATGTATAAAACACAACTTTGTTTTGTTACAGGACAATATTTCCAATTTAGATTATATAAAGTATACAAATCCAAATACAGAAACTAAGTTAAAGCTTCTTCCTTTTCTGTATTTTTTTCTCCTTAAGGGGTTTTTAAGTTCAAATGCTCTTGACCCATTTCATCTTTATATACCTCTTTGTTTTGTTTATAGTTTATCAGTTTTCTCTTTGTGATTTTGAGCTTCTTGTTTTTGGTGAATTCTCTTGGTTCTATTCATCATGCCTGGTCGTGCCAATAACAATGGTATGTTTGTTTCATTGCTTTTACTCTTTCTATTTCAGTTGCTTTTAATGTTTCACTCTTGTTTTGTGTTTCTTGTGATTGTAAATTGTAATCTCTATCTTTGTTGATTCATTGTTCAATTCATAGGTTTTCAAGTTTCTGGTTTTAATGGATTATATAACATAGCATAACAATTTTTTTTTTTTTTTTTCTATGGTTGTTAATTGTTATATATATCTTGTGATATTCTTAGAGCTTGTTGTTAATTGTTAATTGTGATGTCTTTATAAACAAGAAAGATTATTTTTACTTTTATTTTGTAAAAAAGAATCCTTTTTGATGTCTTTGGTGGAATGAAATGAACATGCATCTGCAAGAATGCTTATGGGGCATTTTATATGATGATAATGACTTGAAACAATCATGTGTGTGTGTCTGATTTAGATTTTGTGAATGAATTTTTCAGGTGATGATGAATTGTATCCTGGGGGTTCTAGGGGTGGGGGTAAGTTGCACAATAACAGTTCCAATGCTGATGTGCACAGCCCTCCTAAGAAGCGAGCTCGAATCAGTACCCCGTTTATCGTTGGAGCTTTTGAGAATGAGGAAGATCATAAGACTAGTATTGAGATCCTTCCGGATGAATGTCTCTATGAGATATTCAGAAGGGTCCAGAGTGGCAAAGAGAGAAGCTTGTGTGCTTGTGTATCGAAAAGGTGGCTTATGCTTATGAGCAGCATATGCAAAGATGAAATTGTATCTGTTGTAGAAACAAACTCTTCTGATGAGAGTGATGAAGATTTTGAAGGTGACGGCTTCCTTACAAGACGTTTGGAAGGGAAGAAAGCCACCGATGTAAGGCTTGCTGCTATTGCTGTTGGGACAGGTTGCCGCGGTGGACTTGGAAATCTGTCTATCAGAGGAAGCAACTCGGAACGAGGTGTTACAGACCGCGGTCTCTCAGCCATTGCTCATGGCTGTCCTTCTCTCAGATCACTTTCTTTGTGGAGTGTGCCTTCCATTGGTGATAAGGGTCTGTGTGAGATTGCAAAAGGATGTCATATGTTGGAGAAGCTCGACCTGTGCCATTCTCCTTTGATCACTAACAAGGGTTTGATTGCAATAGCTAAAGGTTGTCCTGACTTGACCACCTTAAACATTGAATCATGCTCAAAGATTGGAAATGAGGGTTTGCAAGCTGTTGCAAAGTCATGTCCTAAATTGCAGTCAATCTCTATCAGGGATTGTCCTCTTGTTGGGGATCATGGTGTAGCTAGTTTGTTATCATCGGCTTCAGACTTATCAAGGGTAAAGCTTCAGCTTTTGAATATTACTGATTTTTCTCTGGCTGTTATTGGCCATTATGGAAAGGCGATAACACATCTGGTTCTCAGTCGTCTGAGAAATGTAACCGAAAGAGGGTTTTGGGTCATGGGTGTTGCTCAAGGTCTGCAGAATCTGATATCACTTACTATTACTTCCTGCCTAGGGGTAACCGATGCAAGCATGGAAGCCATGGGCAAAGGTTGCCCCAACCTGAAGCAGATGTGCCTTCGCAGGTGTTGCTTTGTATCCGACAGTGGATTGGTAGCATTTGCCAAAGCCGCAGGATCTCTTGAGAACTTGCAGTTGGAGGAGTGTAACAGGTTCACCCAATATGGGATTATCGGAGCCCTTTTGAACTTCAAAACGAAGTTGAAATCACTTACACTTGTGAAGTGTGTGGGAGTTACTGATATTGATGTTGAAGTATCCATGCTTTCTCCGTGCGAGTCTCTAAAATCTCTAACCATTCAAAACTGCCCCGGTTTTGGCAGTGCTAGCTTGGCCATGATCGGGAAATTGTGTCCACAACTTCAGCATGTTGATCTGACTGGACTTTGCAGCATAACAGACGCAGGACTTCTCCCTCTTTTGGAGAATTGTGAGGCTGGACTTGTCAATGTGAACCTTAAAGGCTGCTCAAACTTGACAGATAACATAGTTGCTGCCCTGGCCAGACTACACGGCGGAACTCTCAAAGTACTAAATCTTGATGGATGCTGTTATGTTACGGATGCGAGCTTGGTTGCAATTGCGGACGACTGCTTACTGCTGGATGATCTTGATGTGTCCAAGTCTGCAATCACCGATGCTGGTATAGCCGTTCTCTCTAATGCCAGACAGCTTAGTTTGCGAGTGCTTTCGATGTCCAGATGTCCTTATGTTTCGAACAAGTGCGTGCCTTTCCTGATGAAATTAGGCCAGACATTGTTGGGATTGAATATTCAAAACTGCAATGCAATTAGCTGGAACGCAGTTCAGTTTCTTTTGGGGAATTTATGGAGATGTGATATCCTGGCCTAATCGTGATAGAACTGCTAAAGAAGGAAAGGATATAGATTACTTTTATTGAGTTATAATAATGAAGCAACAGGTGGTAACATTCAGCATACTTGTTTTTGCCTGATATGACTATCCAGGGTGGATTGCGGTGCGGTTTGTGGAGTCGGTTGTTTTCTAGGGATATTTGGTTTGTTCCTTCAGTAGCCCTTTTTTTGCAAGCATTTTGAAATACAGGAGTGCTTGTTTTTTACAACCCCTTTTGGCTATAGTCCCTGAGAACACAGTTACTGAGACTTGGTTGATGGTATCCACTCTAGATAGCACATTGCTTAGGTTTTACCTTGTATTGCTGGAATGCTCTAGTCTTTACGTTTTAGGTTTATTTCATGTCTTTTTTCATTTTAGTATTTTTACAACAATCAAGCGTGTTAAAACGCCTAAATTCTGAATGAAGGATTAGCTTATTTTGCTTATGTTTTCTCAGTGTGGTTTGCAGTTCAATTTTAATAAAGCTTTGGTAACCTCATGTTCAAGGGCTTTGGTGGTGGCAAAATTTTCATTTTCTGCGGCCCTGCCACAATCAAGTCCTTATTTTTGTAGGTTTCTCTTAGTTATGAATTGCACTCATTTTTTCGGTAACCATGTTATTGGTGCGAAATATCCACCGACTTTTATTGATGACTAATTTTCGATGGGAAATCTGGCTAGTCATCTTTAGTGAAGTCAGTCCTTCCAACCACACTTTTTCTTTCTTATGGTTGTCAATTTATCATATTTCACAATGGTTCTGCTAAAATCTATATTTCTTATGAGGTAAAATATACAAAATTTATTGAGTGAATTACCATTTTGGCCTTCGAAGTTTATGAAATGACAAATTATTTGATGAATTAGTCCTTGAATTCAATCTATCTGTTATCTAATAGGGTGAGAAATGCTGAATTGATGCAATATTTAGTAAATGCCCAATTGGAGTTTGTTTCTAGAAATATACTTAGATTGCTGTTGATCTCTATTTGTGAATTGTGATATAGATACAACAGAATTGATTGAACTAACTAGAAGACTAAACTGATTAATGTCAAAGATTACTTTGTCATTTTGTGCTTTGACATCAAAATTAATTGAGGCCTTTAATGTCAAAGATTAGTAATTGATTTAGAAGATAAATTTCCTAAGTTCTACAATTCATGCATTTTGATGATTGACTCTAAATTTATTTCCATATGTTATATAACAATGTGAATTGGAATGCTGTGTCACAGCCATGCTGACTTGATCCGTGACGATCAAGTCAAGTTTATTCTTGGCTATGCTATGCAGGCAGTGAAATTAGGAAAGGGCGAAGGGCTTTCTGACGATAAAAGAGTAATTTGGAGCCACATTCTGAGAGAAGCCAACCGAGTAGCAGATAATCTTGGGATCAATGTTTTCTTTTATTTTTCTCGTAATTTTATTTCGAATGCCTTAAGGGCAGATGTTACCGGTATTTATTTTCTTAGAGGTTTCATGCCTTTGTTTGGGGGCTGAGGTTCCTTTTATTCATTAAAACAAATAAGTTGGCATACTGAGTTGGTGGGTGATGTCATTAAGAAGTGTGGAAATGAACTATTTTCTTCAAACATTTCATGACACTATTGAAGAGAGGTGAATGAAATCACCTTCATTCATAAATAATAGTACTATGAGAACATGAACATTGACCTTTCCCTACCCCACGTCACAGCCACTTTTTCAATGATGAGAAAGACATCATCATTCATCACTTCCCCATCCATGTTCATGGTGTCCATAGTCATAGATGCTCATGTCAGTGTTGGAACTTGGTGTAGTTGCCCATTCTCCTCGGATTTGTATCGTGTGTGCAATATATGACTACACGTAATCAGTCACATTTAAACCGTGCAGTCAAGATCAAACAGTCTATATTTCAATATAGACCGTTTGATCTGATTGGACAGTCTAATTGTGGCCAACTACGTGCAGTCATCTACACGGCCCAAATCTATGCTATGTTAAATTCAATTTGAAAGGAAATTTTGGTTCAAAGTTTACAAAAAAGAAAGGACAAAGGTACACAAGTAATGATGTAAGTAAAGAGAAATGCTTAATGAAGGAGAGCAAAATACCATAACAAAATCATTGTACAACACTTTTTTCTTTTTTCCTGTAAAGATCTATTATAGCAAGATATGCAAGTGATTCTTCTGTGAGAAAATCTGTCTGTTGGAATTGTAATAAGAGTTGTTAAAGTACTGTTCATTATATCTTTTTCTCCAGTGACCATTTTGTCCTGCTTAAGCAAGCAAAATGTGGGACCTGTTGCTCTCACATTGGACTTTTCAGATCATAACAACTACTCTGCAACATTGCATTGAACTACTGATGCTGCTTGTACCATACCAGAGTTACCCATTTCAATTTATCTTTGCTTTTTGACAAGTGGCTCAACACTGACAAGCTGAAAAGTTATATTTTTTCATTACAATATGATAATTGTACTGGAATCTAATAAAAGATTGTGTTATCATGATTAGTAGCATGTTTTTTAAGGAATATTAACTAGTAACAAATTTTATCAATGATAAAATTTCACATACTTTATACTTCATATCTTATACTAACGTGCAATAACGAAGTTTTAAATTGCGGTTTGCAAATTTAATTGTTGTTATATTTACTACGATTGCAGCTATTAAATGCGTATTACAGTGGTTACGAACTGAATTTATTGTTTATATGCAGAGAATATTATAATTCATTACTCATCTTAAAAATTTAAGATATATTTTTCATCTAAATTCTCATCAATCTCGTTACCGATTCACACTGTGACTTTAAAATAAGCTATAAACATGTGTTTGATTATGATGGTAGAATAACTATAGACGAACGTCCAATGTGAAGCTTCACTTTGTATTTTCTTCTCAACCATCCGGTGATTTACACTTACAAACAAACGTAAAGAAAAAGAAAATGTGTTAGCACTCTATAGTGTAATGCAGCTAGTCGCTGCCTGATATGTGCAACATTGCAGTGCAGATTTTTCTACGATTGTAAACAATACCAGAATATTGCAGCCGCATCACGTGATAACTATGCACAATTTAAAACTAGTCCATAAGAGTATTAGATGTATTCCCTTGAATGTGAGGCTTGGATTTATGCTCTGACTTGTATGAAGGTGTGTGTAAGACCATTATTTAAAAGAGTGTATTGATAACATGTGTTTTATTTTATATAAAAGATAATATATAGAATCCTATTTTATATGATTTGAATATGTGTATAACTATAAACAACTCAAAAGCATAAGTGAAAATGATAACTTAATGATTATGGATAATCCAATAATCAAATATAAATGAATTAACATACAAAAAACAGAAGTCAAACAAACCATTATAAAAAGGTTTAATATAAATAATTTATTATTAAACTTAGTTTTGATGCATTAGTTGACTTCATAAGGAAGAATATGTTTTTAATTGTTAATTAATATATCTAAGGAATATGTACTTATCAATGATTTGGATAACTAACAAAATTGATCAACATTTCAGCAGATTTTGTGGAGTGGTGTCTTCTCTAGTTTGGATTAATCTTGACATGATTATGTACAGTAAACAAAAAAACATTGAAACGACATCACTTGTCCAATTCCTCATTCATTATATTTTATATATGTCTGCCAAAGCTGTGCATGTTTTCACCTAACTTCTACACTACAATATTATTTACACAACATAGATAAGGCCATATAATTTTAAAATAAAAATCAAGTTTAGATGTATTAGTAAAATTTAATAAAAAATTATATAAATGTAGAATATGAAACAGACATAATAATTCATCATTAACCTTTAATTAGAATGACTTGACACATTTAGAACCAAAATATAATAACTTACTAATTTTTTGAACTCTACATGTGACAATGGTTTATATAATGTTCAACTATTCAAAATTTCTGTGTCTGTCCTTGTTTATACTGTTGTTGATTTTACAAGAAATTAAACTTGAAGTAGTACTAAAAAAATGAAAACCAATTATCAATAATTCAACATGTAGCAATAAGTGTACACTGATAGTGTTCTAAATTGTCAGTAGATCAATTATATTTTTTTCAGGTAAGAGCTGATGAGTTTTATTGGAAATAGCTTACCAGAAGAATCAAATTCTAAATAATTGGATAATGGAAGTTTTGTCCATTAGCAAAATAAAATACCAAAATCATAAAAACAGTAACAAGTATGGCTTTATATGAAGCCAAATTGGTATATTTTATTGAATAAAGTAACACTTTTGGAAAGCAAATTAATATTGATTGAAATGACTTGAATTTGTTTGTTTGTAATAATAATAGTGTAGAAGCAAATGAACACTGTATATACATGTTGTATTTAATAGTAGTAGTAGTACTACTAGCTAGTAATGTATTAATAATATTATTGAGTGGTGCAGAGAGAGCCATAAGAAAATGACCAAAAAACTCGTAGCCACCTATGAAGCACGGATACTCCTCGGATTAAGCGTGTCTCAGTGTCGGATACTGACAGGACACCGACATTTATAATTACATTGAATTGTATCATTTTTTTAAATTATCATCAGTATCAACGTGTCAATATCCGTGTCATATCCGATGTATGTGTCTCTGTTCGTGCTTCATGGATAGCCACTACTTGTATGATGACAAAAGAAAGATGGTGTAAGTACTTTCAATAATTTCAAAAGTTAACATAACATAGCATAGGGTAGTCAATTCAGCCAGCAAAAGAAGAAACTGTTGTGACTTCAGTCATTCACCCCCCTGAAAACTTCAACTCTCTGAGCTCATCTAGTTTCTGTTTTTTTTTTTTTTATCTTGAAAAATAAATTAATAAAATAAAAAAACAAAAAAAAACACTATACTACTCTTGTGGCTATATTAGCCTATAATTAGTATTTGGTTCTCTTGAAAATTGATGAGATTCTTCATTGTAATATATCAATGATCAAAAGCAAATCTCTTGTCATCCCTACTATTACACATAGCTATTTTTTGCTTTCTCTTTCTCCTAAAACATATCTTCTTATTTCTTTCACTTTTTTACACTCATGGATTCACCAAAAATACACCATAGTAGACTAAAAACTTCAATTCCTCTGATTCTCATACTTTTTCTTACCTTATTTACTTCTAATATAGGTACTATATATATCAATGTCCACAGAACATTCTATTGAGTACTCTAATATATGCTTATGCTTATAATTTATATATCTTGGTCTAACTCATTTTTTTCTTGTTTATTATTTTACATTGAACAGAAGGGTCAGAAAATTTGAAGAAAGATCATGGAAATAAGAGTGTGATGAATCAAAAGAAATTAGTAATTGGATCAAGACCACCAAGGTGTGTTCACAAATGCTTGAATTGTAGACCTTGCATGGCTGTTTTAGTTATCTCACCTCATCACAAAGTTGGTCACATTCATAAAGCAATAATAGAATCTGAAAAAGATGAAGGCTATTATCTTCTTTCATGGAAATGCAAGTGTGGTAACAAGTTCTTTCAACCTTGAAAGTTGTTATAGCTATAGCTTTTGGGTAGATAGATATAGTGTCATGCCCAAGATATAGTGGCATACCTATGTATATATAGTTTAAAAGCTTGAGCAATATATTAATTCTTAGTGTTCCTTTGTTTGTAGTAATAGTATGAACCAAAATTAACAATATTCTCTTTTCCAAATAGCAATTAGTTAATTTGACAAACTTGACTAGACATGTTATTTGTTGGTTTTTAGCAATGAAAATGAGAAATAAATTTGTTTTTACTCGAGTTGAGGGAAAGTTGCTCAATCTTTAGGGACGCGGAGTATTGAAACGTATAGGATTGTTCAATCTTATATAAACTCTCACACGGTTCATGATGTTTGATGTGAGACTCGGTTAAGTTCTTGAAGTCTTCCTTACATGTGGAAATCGGTAACATGATCGCTATTTTTTTATATAATTAGAAATTAATTGTTTGTATAAACATTTGTTGCGCTTCAATAAGCTTTTTGTGCTTTCTCCCTAAATATTCATTGTCACAAGTAGTTTTTTATTTTGTTCAAACATGGAGTTTATTTAGCATTCTACAAACAAACTTCTTTCAACAAAAAAATAAAGAAGCTTTCTGCAAACTCCAGAAATTGGAGTGGCCAATAATGTTGTTACATTGTTTTTATGACCAAACCAACTAATTTTACATTAATTCGAAGTTTTTATTAGTTATTATATACTTTTTGTTGTGGACAATTATTTTATTTACGAAAAATCTTTAGAACCTAATAGCCTGATCTATTTATATTGAACAAATTTCGAAATAGACTTTATAATAAGCTGGTCAAGTTTATATTCCAAACTTAAAAAAATCAAATCAGATTAATGTTATATTCAAACCTCTAAGGTAGGCACTCTAGTTGGGAAGCCATAAAAACTAAGGGGATGAACCCCCTGCTACAAGCAGAGAGACAAAAATCCTAATCACAATCATTTATCAACAAAATGTGTCAAACTTAAATCTTAAATGACATAATACTAATCCAGCCTAAACAATTTTGAACCATTGTATTAGATCCCAACACCCTACTAGACGTTTCAAGATATCCTCACAATTAAGACCTTTTAGACTCACCATGAGATTAATTTTGAAGTTAGTAACAATACATTTGCTTTCTGGTGTCAATTTGTGTGGGTTAATTTAGCTTCTTAAAAAAAAAAGTAACAATACATCTGATTTTTCACGCAGATTTGCGTAAATAGAATTTGGCACTTGGATTATTTTTTTAACTCTTATAACACCAAATTGATACAGTTTATTGTTTCTAATTATATACTTCATACTAATTCCACCCGAACCAAATATACAATTTATTTAGCAAACAATTGGTTCGTTGCAGGATAGATTACAATATGTATATTCTTTCCTTCACCCAAGGAATCGAACCATGCTCTATAACTTGACAATGTCACCCTTTCCGGTATACGTTTCATAAAGTGCAATTTGCATTATGATGATAGCTGGAAACCGTTCCAATTCGCCTTGGAAGCAGCTGCAGCTTTCAATGGTGTGTTTTATTTAGATTTGCATCACCGGGGCAGGATCTGGATCAGAATGCCATTTGTCGAAGCAAAACAGAATCTGGGGTAGTCTCTGCCGGTCTCCAAATAATGCTTTCTAGTTTCGCACATAGGTTCTTGTAAAACTGCAAAAGAATACAAAAAGATATTGTTACTGTCAATTCATACACAAGCATTTGAGAAGCCGATCGTTGCTTTTCAAGTACTTCTTGTACTCTGCCAGAAAAAAAAAATCATATTTGTATATGCATCCAGAATAATGACATGACCTTGCTAGCAAATGCCCTCAAAGAACTAGTTTTTAGTAGTTGAAATATATATTTTTTGACAAATAAAAGTCCAACATTTAATGCATTGATAACTAAAATTTTCATTTTCAATAAATAATTTTATTTTTATTCCTTAAACAGTGTTAGTAGGGTCATCAGTAGTATTGTAGTCTAATAAATATTAGCTATACAGGCTCAGTCCTACTATAACAGTTAAAACTTAAAACCATTTGTGGATGTAGGTGTAGTTGGAGAGTTGAAGGAATTTGAACTTTGAGTAGAGCAAAGGCATTACTGTCAACATCTGCATCATTCCTATAAAGTCCATAAAGTCCCAAAGACTAGCTATCCTTAGGATTCCTTACAACTTCTACATGGGCTTCTTTATTTCTCTTCTTTCTCTTAGCTTTTGATTGTAACGGTTTCCAATTTATCATCTCCTTAATCTATATTCTTCCACCAGTTGTCAACTTTACAGCACAAATGCTGTTCCATTTCTTACAAAATTTATTGCGGCATGCAAAGGTAATGAACGCTATAGGGTAGCTATAGTTAAATCCTTGGTATTCAAACATGCAAACAAAACCAGTGGCCTTGAGGAAATATAATGGCTATTTTGTTGGGGTTTTTTTAATGACATGTAACGAGACTATCAAACGGAGAATAACATTATATCACTCTATGACAGACTAATTGAAAATAAAATTTGTCACATAATAATATTCCTAAGTTCCTCAAGTCTCTAGGTAGCAAAATCAAGTTCAACTCAATCATAAAAAATTAGTAAAAAGAAAGGACAACAAAGAATATAGGATAGAAATAAAACTTTAGAAAACCAGAAAATCAAGAATTATTAGAATATATAAATTTTGCCCATCTATATTCCTGCCCTGTTGAATACAACCATCAAAGGACACTGAACATTGACACACGTTCAATTCTACAGTAGTTGTGAATCTTGTGATTAACCCGCAACCAACATTCTATCCATCTGTCTGTATGAATAAAATAGCTATATACACCATGTTGCTTTAACAAATGGTATTTTGGTTAACAGGAAATCAGCATTAAATGAGTGTTCACCCTCTTTTCCCCCCTATTTTATTTCAGTGGTTACTTACCATAGCTTGAAAGCATTTTGATTTTGAGATGTCAAAATTCAGATGTATGTAAAAAAAAGCTAACCTTGTGATATTCAAGAGTATCCCCAGCTGCCTTTCGAACATCTACCATGAAAAGGGATGGTGCGACTTCAAACACCTTTTGACAAGACACAGAGATAATTCTAATAAGGGCCTCATACCTTGGGGAGGGTGAAATCATACAAAAAAATATATGCAACAAAAGCAAAAGCAAATTACCTCCATGACCACTGCAAATTGTCCAACCTTATTTACAGAAACTCTTTCAATCCTCATCTGCCAGGACATTAATTTTAAAGAATCAATAGAAAAAAATTAAAAGTCAGATATTATTACCATACATTTCCTTTTTGGATCAATTAAAAAATTTCTACCCAGTCTAAAAGATCAAACCACCCAACAATTAGGATACTATTTCTCATTTCAAATGGAAGTTGACTAATATGGCAGAATAAACGATTGAGAGTAATATATCTACTGCTAAAACGGAGAAGTAGTCACAAACGACATCAGATTACAACAAGATTTAATCACAAAATTAGTTGTTCTGAATTATGTGGAGTTCCACATAAGTCACAATACCAGCAACTATCAGCTTAAGCATTTTCAGCCTAAGCATAATCCCGCATTTACTGTGTAAATATGCATTGCAGAGTGATACCTTGTAATTCCGAGAATGGACCTTAAGTCCCATTGACTCTGCAACAGCTTCAAGAGATGAAATTATAACTTTGGCTGGTTTACGTGAAACAAAACGAGTCTGCCGTTTTACTAAATCCTGTTCAAACAGCAATAGAACGACGTCAAATGCAACAGACCACCTTGAAAAAACACTGAATTTGAACCAAGTTGCAAGAAAGCTTATGTTCATGTTGCATTACTAAGTCTAAGAGTCAAACCTAACTTGAAATCAGATGTCCTCTGATGCCCACCCACCTAGGCAGGCGGAAGAAAAAAGGGACCATTATATTGTAGTGGAAGAAAATGGAATGAATACAATACCTGATGCCTGTCGAATAGTGGTGAAAGATTCAACCCTTGTGATAAGGTTATCATCTCAAATGCATTCATTATCAAAGGACCTCCCCCGGTAATTTCTGACCGTTCAGAAACATACTGGTCCTGTAAAACAGTAAAAATTATGAGTTTATCTCATATCAACAAATCAGACACATGCTAATTGTGGATAACTACGTAACATTTTAATTTCTCAAAGTAAGAATCAAGGGACCACAACTGGGTGAGTACCAATGAATCTAAACCTTATAGGCATTGTCTTTAATACATACTTAACTCTTGACATGCACTCATGTATGCCAACTGCAACGACACATTTTATAAGATTAAATGATGTTCTTTACAATTTTGTATCTAAACTTTTTTATCTAAGTAGTTGATTTTCCTTCAAACTCTTAAATGACTGTATAATTGGCACATAAAGTCGCCAAAGTGTTTTGAGAACTATCGGAATTTCTTATGAAGTGAAAAAAAAAAAAAAAAGATTTTGAAAAATTTGACATATTTTATATGAATAAAATGTGTGCTGATCTAGTGTTAATTGGGCCTCCAAACGAAGTATATAACAGAAGGAAGAAAAGGGATAGCGGCATAATTGAGGGAGCTAAATGATAGAATTGGTGAGGTGTATGTTAGGAGGGGCAGGGAGGTGCATCAAGGAATCATCCTCACTAGTGTTCTAACTAACTTGTGGAAAGAATGATGAGGTGGTAGAGGTGCTGCTTGTGTGAAGGAGAGATAATTGGGGGAATTTGAGAGAATAAAAGGAAAAAGGTACTTGTGTAAGAGGCAAGCAAGAATTTGGTGACTCAAATTGGGAGATCTCTAGGCTTCTCGAATTGCCTAGCTTACCTTTACATTTTCTGCATTTATCATTTTCTCTTGTACACTGTAATTCCACCATAGAATCACCTTGAATCTATAGCATCATTAATATAACAGTTTTTTTCCTACATCTACTCTACATTTTCTTACTTCCTTACCTTAGATGCCAAATTGGTTCCTATCACTAACATAGTGAACAGATGTGAAGAAGGGATTGGGCTGTGTTAGAATATTAGAAAATATTGTTAGTATGTTTGATATAATATTTAGAGAATATAAGTTCTTTGTTAGGATTAGTTTATATTCATAGGGTTTTTTTCTAAGGATTAAATTTTATATTGCGTATTATTATTATTATGATTTGTTCTAGATTTAAGACGAGTCTATGTATCCCTAAGTAGGGATTTGTATTAAGTCATTATTCAGTAAGTTATGTTATTCGAATTATTGAACCCCTAGCCTCTTTTGTCCTTCACCTATTTTGTCGTCTCTACTGTCAACAGACTGAAGATCAGAGAAAAGGGTAAGGAAAGTTGAAATAGGTTTTAAAATTCTGGCAAAGAATAATAAGACATGCTTAAATTAATATTATATGACTGTGATTAATATTATATCCAACAGAAACAACAAAAACCGCAACAACAGGGGAGGAGAACCAATTCCTGTTATCAGGGTTCGTAATAACAAACATATTGTTGTTATGTACAAAAAATCGGAACATACCCATGAATCTGATTTGGAATACTATGAGCGTAAATTTTACAACAAATTGAAGGATGATTACTACAATTTTAAAATCTCTGATTCGATATATTGTTGTCCGTTTTGTTACAACAAAGATTACTCCTTGACCGACCTTTCGAGACATGCTTCCAGAATAGCAGGTAACTCGCGTAAGAAGATTAAAGATATTGCTAAACATTCTGTTTTGATAACGTATATTCAAAGTTGTCTTAATGTTAAAGACGATGAAACATTTAGCATCATCAATAATGACACGACTGAAATAAACGATGCATCTGTAGTGGAAAAGAATCAAATTAATGAAGATTTGAGTTATTCAGAGGTGAAGTCTAAAACGGTAGGAACTACAATCGATGAGGAAGGAGTGATCAATCTAGAATTGGATGGTAGTTTCAACGTGGACAACAATGACATGGATTGCGACATCCAAACAAAGGCGACGCCGGAAATTGATGAAGAAACAAAGAAAGCAGATGCTGATAAACCAAGAAGATATAAATATATAGTAGCTATCTCGAATTCCATGAATATATCTGATAGTTTTAATGTTGCTGACAGTCATGAGTATCAAGCCTTTAATCAAGATGAGAACTCGGGATCGAGTTCTTTTGAGGTTGAGGAGAAGGTAAAGTCATCAAAAGCACTTATGTATGACGCATCTACATGGCTATCAGATAGTTCTACACAAACTTTTGTATTCGATCCTGGTATTCGTGAGTTCCGGACAAAGGCATCTCTTTATTACAACAGAACTCGAGGTCGAGTTCTTCATAAGAAGAGGAGTCTGAGCAATTCAACGCAACTGCGCTTGATTTGATTTTGTTAAGAAGTCCCACATCGGTTAGGAGAAGGCCTGAATATGTGTTTATAAATTAGAGGCAATCCTCACCTTACAAGCCGGTTTTGTAAGGATGAGTTAGGCTCAAACTCAAATTTAAGATGGTATCAGAGCCTCTTCACGATCCGCTGGGCCGCCTGCTAACGGGTATCCGATCAGGCCATCCACCATTTATATCCACGCACCAAGCCCAATAGTGTTGGGCGTGAGGGGGTGTGTTAAGAAGTCCCACATCGGTTAGGAGAAGGCCTGAATATGTGTTTATAAATTAGAGGCAATCCTCACCTTACAAGCCGGTTTTGTAAGGATGAGTTAGGCCCAAACTCAAATTTAAGAGATTTTATTATATTTTACCTAGATTTGATTTTACTATAGTTTAGTATTTTATAATTTTAGCTAGATTTATTATTTTTATTTAGCTAGGTTAGTTATTTTCTTCTACTATCTTTTAGGAAGATTTGTTATATTTTTATTTTAGCTAGATGTGTTATTTTCTTTTACTATCTTTTAGGAAGATTTGTTATATTTTTATTTTCCCTACTATTTAAGCTAAATCATTGTAGCCTTGGGGGCCATTTTTCATTCAATAAAAATATTAGAGATTTTTCTCAAATTTGGTGGATTCCAAATTATTTACCCTTTTTGGTGGATTCCGGAAATCTGGTGGATTCCAGAGTTTATTTTAGAGTTTAGCACTTGCTATTCTCTTCCTGGTGGATTCCAGGAAACCTATTTACTAGGATTAGCGCTTGCTGATCCTTTTCGAGCTTCCGACTGCGTCAGTTGGCATCAGAGCAGGCTTTCTCCTGTTCTTTTCACAACGTGATCAGCTATGGGAGATCAACCATCGACCAGGGCAGACCTTGGGAGATTAACCGCGACCCTAAATGCTTTGACTGGACAATATAAGATTTTTATAAATCAGTTAAACAACAACAAATCCAAAACGTACAGATCCAAAGCGTACATCAAAGTTATGTCGGATCAGATGACAACTTTAACAATTCAGATCCTCAACGCCATCAATAATAACAACACCAGCAACACCAATAACAACAACACCGATGCCAACACCAACAACAACAACAACAATGCCAACAACTTCAATAATAACAACAACGACGACAGCAGAACTAATGAAGTCGAGCAGGTTCACGATGCTACTAGGGATTTCCATTATCATGAAGTCGTGAATTCAGAAGGCGGTGACACCAAATCAGTTATGGTTTCAAACACCACCAACCCTAAGGTGCAATCTACTCTCTCGATAGAAACTTGTGCACCAGAATTTGTTGTGGTTCCTTTGACATCGATAATTCCGATGGTGTCAAATCATGCCGTAACACAATGGTTGAAACCCACATCAATAAACCATGTTGTTGTCCCTTTCGAAGAGAACTCGTGGTCGAGTTCTTTGAAGGTGGTGGAGAAGGTAAAGACTTCAGAGGTGCTTGAGTATATCGCATCTATGTGGGCATCAAATAGTTCTACACAGACTTTTGTGTTGGATCCTGGTATTTGTGTTCGTGAGTTCCGGAAAAAGGCATCTCTTTGTTATAATAGAACTCGAGGTCGAGTTCTTCATAAGAAGAGGAGTCTGATGCAGGAGCAATTCAACGCAATTGCGCTTGATTTGATTTTATTATACTTTACCTAAATTTGATTTTACTATAGTTTAGTATTTTATAATTTTAGCTAGATTTATTATTTTTATTTAGGTAGGTTGGTTATTTTCTTCTACTATCTTTTAGGAAGATTTGTTATATTTTTATTTTAGCTAGATGTGTTATTTTCTTTTACTATCTTTTAGGAAGATTTGTTATATTTTTATTTTCCATACTATTTAAGCTAAATCATTGTAGCCTTGAGGGGCAATTTTTCATTCAATAAAAATATTAGAGATTTTTCTCAAATTTGGTGGATTCCAAATTATTTACCCTTTCTGGTGGATTCCAGAGTTTATTTTAGAGTTTAGCGCTTGCTATTCTCTTCCTGGTGGATTCCAGGAAACCTATTTACTAGGATTAGCGCTTGCTGATCCTTTTCGAGCTTCCGACTGCGTCACATCCAATATCAAATCAATATCAAAGCCTTCATGAAACTTTTCTTCACATATGTCCACATTGTTCACATGTTAATTCACATATATTTTGTATACATGCGCATTGTATATGCATCAAACCTTCTCATCTGTGTGTATGAATATGAAAGAAAGGACAAACACATACATTTGCAAAAAAAAAAGTTTTCTTTGTATAAATTAATCAAAAATAAAAAAAACAACAGCAGACCTCGATATCATCAAAAACAGCCTGAACGTCATCCAAATTCACTTGCTCATCTTCCCTGAGTTTGACCGGAGAATAATTTTTTCGGAACCATAGATCTTTCCTTATTTCTTCTATTTTCACCCGCTGCATTTATATAATTATATCATAGTTAGTATATTGAATTGATTGAATTGAATTTGCAAGTTTTGCAGCAATCAGTAGAATTTCACAGATAAGTGCAAGTGAAAATCTTGAAACAAACATACTTAATTGGACAGGAGATGATATGCAAATGCAGAAGCATATGTTATACATAAATCTGTGTATAAGAAAAATCAATTATTTAAGAATCAGAAAAAAAAATGTTTGCTTATATATGCATAAAAAATACCTGAAGACTGTGAAAGGGCATCCTTTAATAAGAAAATTTATGCTTATTTATTTATTGAATATTAATAATAATAGTAATAATAATAATAATATGTCAAGGTAATCAGCGAGAAATGCAGTTCATACCATAACCAATTCATGCATAAATTACAGTCTGTAATAAATGGTCACAAATGAATCAATCTACTCACCGTTTTAGGATTAGGGTCCAAAATCTTATGTATCAATGTCTTTGCGCCAGCAGAAAACCAGTATGGGCAAACAAATTCTGCAGCACTGATCTACAAGTAAAAATGACAAAAAGAAAAGTCAACAGCAAAATCAAGGGCAAAAGTTAACAGCTGACTGTTGACCAGCCGCATGCTCCTCAAATAAACATTCAGCACACTTAGAAAAAGCTCCTCATAATGGTATCTAATAAGAAATATAGGAGGATCAATTAAGCTTTCACCATTACGAAGCCCTATTAGATAATAAGTATGCATATAAGAATAGTGTATCTTATCAATTCACATTATACAATGCAGCACATAAGGAACTATTAAGTAGGGATGATATAACAAAGAAAGATTAAAGTCACTAGAGTAGACCTTTTCTTCGATTTGGAAATTTTACTGTCATACCGCGAATGGAAAAGTGTATACGAAGCAATTCATTTGTATATGTATTTATCAAGGAAGCTGTCATCGTATTTTAATTACTAGATGAGTATTACGATCCTTGTTTTTTAGTATATCTTTAGATTATTTTTTCTATGATAAGGGTTTGTTCAGGATTTAAAATGCAAATAAAGAAGAGTAGTAAAAATGATTATGATGCCATGCATTGTTGATTACTTAATAATTACAACATAGAGCCCTGTTCTGCTATTCTTCTTTTATTTATAGTACATTCATTACTTGTATTTTCCTTCTTCTCTCTAGCACTTTTAGATTATGAGGGAAAGGCAGATATTACCCTTCTAAACAGCGTTGGAAGGTCTGCCTCCTCAAAAGGAAGATATCCAGCCATTAGAACATATAGAATGACTCCACATGACCATATATCAGCTGCTGCACCATCATAACCATGATTGCTGAGAACCTGCAAAAGATCATTTTAGAAAGAAATTGGAGCATGTACGAATGGTATGTTTACATCAATTGTATATGAACTCATAAGTATATCTCTTAGAAGAAACATGTAACTTGTCTTGTCACAGACAAAATTTCTGTCCGAAGTGACTATCTTACCTTGTGAATCGTGATTACAAATTGAATATATCAATGCATAAATAATGGAGTTGAAGATAACTCTTACTGAGAGTGATTAATTTCCTACTTTACTCTGCCTTCTTATCTCTTACAATAGTTCATTTTCAAATTGTATTTCCATTGTGTACATCCTCCTTTTCAAAATCTTTCTCTCATAGTTTATGCCGTTTTAGGTTCTAGCTAAATTTAGAAAAACAAGTTCAGAAAAAACTGTACAATGCACAGACATCAATAATATTGATCTCTTTTATCCCCAATTATGTGTTCGTGCCTAAAATTGATGTACAGTATTATGCTACCATTAATCTGAGCCCAGTGACTGAGTATCCATAGGAATATGAGCAACAGATCGACAAAATAATTAAGAATGGCATTAGAATTGTGTATAATCAATTTTACCTCAGGAGCAACATAGTTTGGGGTCCCACATGTGGTGTGAAGAAGGTCATCACCCTATAAGAAAGAGATGGAGAGAAAAACAAAGATATTTATTAGTTCTGCAGCTTCCGCTATCTCCAACAATCATTATTCAAAGACAGGCAACAAGCCAACAACTACATGCCAGTGGAATAAAGCCAGTATATTCTTTTTCTTAAGAAAATAAATTATGTGTCATCTTCTTTTAATAAGTAGAGTATATTCTTACCTGCTTAGTCAATGCACTCAATCCAAAGTCAGAAACCTTCAAATTTCCATAAGCATCAAGAAGAAGGTTTTCAGGCTATTAAAGAAGAGAAAAAAAAAATTGAGATTAAATATAACTTGATTAAAAATAATTGCAGCAAAAACATTATAAACAACTTATATATTATTATTTTGTCTTTCACCTTCAAGTCTCTATGGTACACGCCCTTTTTATGACAATGCGCAACAGCATCTATAAGTTGTTGAAAGTAGCGCCTAGATTCATTTTCAGAGAGCTTTCCCAACTGAACCTAGAAATCCAGAATAGGTGTAATTGTAAACCTAAATAAATAATCAAATAAATCACTAACAGTAATTTGTTAGTGTCTTGTCAGTGATTACTAATTAAAAGGTCAGACTCGGGAACTATCAAAGTGTAGAATTGACTTCTAATATATCTCGTAATATATAAGCATGAAACTTCTTACAATTTTATCATATAATTCCCCTCCCATTACAAACTCAAGGATTATGTAGATCTTGGTCTGGCTGGCCAAAACCTAAAATTTGTAAGTAATGTCAGAAACACAATATGGAAAGAAAGAAATACTATGAAATTCCTGATGTATTGAGATATCTATACATACCTCATGCAATCGGACTATATTAGGGTGCCTGACAATCTTCATAATGGATATCTCTCTTTTAATCTATAACAAGTTTCAACTTCCAAGTTAGAAAAGCAAATAGCAAAACAGTGGAAAGAATTAAGTAAGTATTCAGTATAACAAACTACATCATT
Organism: Trifolium repens; assembly: GCA_030408175.1. Classification (NCBI taxonomy): domain Eukaryota; kingdom Viridiplantae; phylum Streptophyta; class Magnoliopsida; order Fabales; family Fabaceae; genus Trifolium; species Trifolium repens. The sequence goes on from CP125851.1 coordinate 48,016,141, forward strand.
ATTCTGCATAAACGCAGAGCCAAGCACATAGAGATAGATCTAGGACTTTGACTGCAGATGCAACATAAGATCCATTTACAGGCAACGTGACATCGCAAAATGCTTTTCTTATTTGACTGGATAAAAAGAGACATAATTATTGTAGAACAACTACACACTATAATTTCTGTGCATTTCCACCTCTAGTGTAGATATCACTGTCAGCTCTCAGCTCCATAAACAGCTGTAACCATCATGCAGTCATATTTGTGTTAATTTATAATACTAACTTTGTAGAAGCATTAATAGTCTAAGTATACCAGAATCATTGAAATAGAATCTCATCTTAAATTATATTTTGAACCTGTAAGGACTATGCAATGGAAATCGATAAGTAAATCCAATATCTAAAACCTTTCATCCTACCTTCTCCCTTACTCATGGGGCAACACTAGCCCCCAAGTTATAACCCCTATTTTGGTCAAAAATCACTAGTCAATATGAATCTCAAACACTCATTTCTCTCAAAATGCAATTCCTTGAAAATCCCCCTCCCCTTATTATCCCCTTGTTATTACTTATTAATCTAATCGATCTTCTAAACTTAACAAACTACGTTGTCATTCCTCCGTTTGTCTAAAAAAATACCTTCCTGTCCTACTCCTAACAGAACCTCAATAGCACTTTCATGTTCTTGAAGCCTTTTTTACCTTAACTTATATGACATGTAATTTCATCATTTAGCTTGTTTTTTTGCCTTACGATGATTTTCAAACAAACCATTAAAGCATGTTTAATGGAATGACCATTTTCAAACGAACAAGCATTCACAACAATAGTATTCCATCGCAAAAGTGATGGAATACACATTCGTTCAAACCATAAAAAGCTGTAAAATTGGCTCATCCCATCTAACTCGCTTGTTTCAAACCATGTTTTAATAGACCCAAAAATGCCAGTTCAACCTAAATTCATATATTTCTTTTGCTTTAAAATCAATTATATCATACATGAATCTCTATGAACACCAAATCCAATTAAACATGAACCAAAACATAAAGATTATTAAAAATAGGGTCTTGCTAACGAGTGACCCTGAAACACTCTTTAAGCATTCCATTTAAAAGAAACTTTTTATTCAGAAAAGTTAAACAGTACAATTTTCAACGGTTGACTTTACAAATTCCCATATAAATTCTATAAAAACTTACTATTTAAGATCTTAAAGAGTGTCCCGGGGAAACTCGTTAGCATTTGCCTTAACAATATACTCTTTCCGGTCCTTTTTATAAGAAACAACTCACGTTTTAAGTTTATTAAATAATGAATGTATTTGAATCATATATTCCGCTGATAGTATTAAAAAGGAAAAAAGGGTGAAACCTGTTCAACCATTCTGTGCTTGAGAATGGTAGTTTTAGCCATGACTTTAATAGCAACACTTTCCCCTGTCTCAGTGTGTTTTGCAAATTTGACCTTTGCGAATGTACCCTCACCAATAGTTCTACCAACTTCATATTTTCCGATCTTTCTCCTAACCTTCTTCATAATCTTCTCAACGCTCATTTGTAATAATTTCCTTTCACCGATTCACAATTCAATTTCAAAGAAAGTTGAAATGACCTAGAAACACGAATTGAGTCGCGAATTGAAATTTGTTAATAGCAACGAATCAAAGTTGAGTTTCTACTCTACTAGCTCCGAACTATGAGAGGAAGAATATTCCAGAACACGATCCTCGAAAAGAAAAGTGCAGCTTGATGAAGAAGAGAGAAGAGAAGAAAAGGATCGGAAAAACGGCTGAGGTGAAAACGGAAATGGAAGATTCTAGAAAAGTGGAAAGTAAAGGAAGAGAAAGCACGGGTTGAATCCTGGGTGTGAGAAAATTGAAGAGAAGCTTGAACAACAAACAACGAGAGAGAGAGAGAGAGAGAGAGAGAGAGAGAGAGAGAGCAAACAAATAAGAATGGTCGCTGTCTGTATTTTTCAAGTCTACGCCTCCTTTTAACTTCTACCGTAATCGTAGTATCTACCTTCGATGTTTTTGGATTAGTTTATCTTTTTTTAGTTTATCCATAGTTATGCAAATAAATAAGAGAATAAGTTAATTTATAAATATTTATCAATGAAAGTTGTATTTTATAAGTTACTGTATTTTATCATAAAGTACGTTGATAAATTTATAGTAATATATAAAAATATATTTATATGCATAAATTATTTTACATAAGTTTAAAAATAAGCTAATCGAAACGGACTCTCGGTCTTAGGCTCCGTTTGGCCCGGCTTATTTTCCTCTTTTTTTCTTCTCCTTAAAAATAGTAAAGAAGGAAAAAATTGTGTTTGACTTTACTTTTTTGCATTTTTTAGTTCTTTACTTTATTTCTCTAATACTTTTAAGAAGAAATAGTGTTAAATATAATTTTATACTTCTTTATTTCGTTTAAGCTAAAATAAAAAGTTAAAAATAAGCCGGGCCAAACGGGGCCTTATTACGAGTATTTCTCTTTTATTTTCTTGTTAATAATTCTAAAATTTTATGTTTTATTTTAAAATTAACTTATAATTTTATAGAAAATAAATCATTTTAACTAATGCACTAACATTTAAATTAGTTATTTGATTTTATTTAATAAGACTACAAATAAAATTATGTATTTAATAAAGAATAAATTTAAATAGTATTTTTTATAAAATTGATCAAAATAAAATTTCAATTTTTTTTCTTCTAAAAAGGACCGGATGAAGTTTTTTTTTTTTTCAAAGAGTACTTCTAACATAAATTATTGAATGATTTAAAATGAGTGGTTTGTCGGGTTGTGGCGGTATCATAAGAGATCATCAAGGAATTGGTGTGGTGGGTTTGCAAAGTTTGTTGGTACTGGGAGTGCCCTCATAGCTGAGTTATGGGGCGTGCTTGAAGGATTGAAGCTTGCCGGGAGGAAGGGGTATCGAAAGGTTGAAGTTAACATTGATTCAATCTTTGTAGTAAAGATGATCATGCATGGTGTGACTAGTAGTGCTTTAAAAGCATTAGAAGATTGTTGGATGACCGATGGGACGTGAAGATATCACACTCCTACCGTGAGGCAAATAAGTGTGCAGATGCATTGGCAAGTATGGGTTATATTCTAGATTGCAACATTGTCTTTTTTGAGACTTGTCCGAGTAGTATTAAAAATTTATTTTCTGCTGATGTTATGGGGTTCAGCACCCCTCGTTTGATTGCTTTGTAATCTTTTTCTTTTGGGCTTAGTCCCTCTATGACATCAAAAAAAAATGAGTGGTTTTTTTGAAGCAAGCTAAACTCATTTCATTTCATCAATGATAATAGAAAAAATACAACTTGGGGGATGATCAAAAGTCATCGGGCTAGAGTGTAATATAGACGCTCTAGCTAGATTGTGAGCGACTCTATTAGCTTGCCGCCGGACAAATGCTATGTTGTAGTTAGCATTAGCACTGAGAATGGACTTACAAGTTGACAAAAGAGTACCTAGTTCATTCTCATATCTATAATCATTAGTAATTGCGTTAACTACCGTTAGGCAATCACTTTCAAAGATGACCCTCTCAAAACCATTTGTCGTAGCTATTAACAAGGCATGTTTCAAAGCAGAGGCTTCACATTCAGTTGCTGTTACTTCAAATGGAAAAACCATGGTGTGAGCTTGAACAAGAGAGCCGTGACTATCGCCGAAGCAAATACCAATACCAAATTTACCTTCGCTAGTAAAAATAGCACCGTCAATGTTGCATTTGAGCCAATTTTCTTCCGGCTTTTCCCACGTTAGTACCTGAGATGGCGATTGTGGTGCAGCAAGGACAGAGCAACACCATTTATAGTCTCCAATCAAGTCTGTAGCGAGCCTGCAGGTTCTGATCGTGGAGGGTTGTTGTGCTCCCAAAGACATTCATTACGTGTTCTCCATAGACTCCAAAGGACAGCAACAAAACGCGCTTGTAACTCAGCATCAAGATCAGCAAGAATAGCAAAAATAATAGAGGAAAAACTGCCACTTTGATGGATTTTATGCTCTAGCTTATTCCACAAGTTCACTTCTTTCCAACATGAGATAGCATAAGCACAATCAAGGAAAAAATGAAGCTCGTCTTCAGTCGCAATGTTGCACAAAACACATCTTGTTTGACATTGTATTCCACGTCTGTGAAGGTTAAACCGTGAAGGTAGGCAACCACGGAGCATTCTCCAACAAAAATGTTTTAGCTTCGGAGGGATTTGCATAGACCAAATTTTCCTCCAATCACCACTAGCACCAGTACTGTCACGGGAAGTAATTCTTAAGCAAAGTTTGTAAGCGGACTTTACACTATAAGTACCTTGTGGAGATGCATTCCATATTATTGTGTCATGCAAAGCTCTTGAATGAAGTGGTATCTTGCATATATCAGTGGTGTCACGTGAATTAAAGATAGATGCAGTCAATGTGTGGTTCCATGAGTTGGATATTGGATCAAAAAGATCAGACACACACATGTTTGCATTATTAACATGAAGAGGTGTTGTTGGTAGCATGTTTGGACGAGAACGGATCCATCGTGATGACCATACATTGATATCACTTCCATCACCTATTTTCCATCTATAGCCCTGAGTTAGCAAAGGGATGGTACTCTGAATACTCCTCCATGTATAACTTGGATTGTGCCCAATATTGGCTTCCAAAAATCCATTTCTAGGAAAGTATTTGGCTTTGAGAACTCTTGTGAGAAGTGAGGAAGAATTTGTGAGAAGCTTCCATCCTTGCTTACCTAACATGGCTAGATTGAAACCTTCAAGGTCTTGGAAGTTAAGGTTGATAATCATTATATTTGTAAATTAAATTATTTGTTATTTTTTTATCAGGTGATCTAGTGGCTAAAAAAATAATCTTTTAGCTTGATTTATTTATAAAATATCAATTGTCTTTTGTGATTTATTTTTTTAATGGCGGAAACTATACTTGGGAGATGAGAGAGTATCACTTTAAGATTTGATTTGATATTTAGAAGAGTGTTAATAAAATGTATCTAATATTACTCAAGTGCGTTTAGATGATATAATGTGCGTCTCTTCTAATTTAATCAAAGTCTTGTGTTTGATCACTAGCTTGCCATGTAGCACCATTGAAATTCTTATGGAAAATTTATCGCTCACTTGAGTCCCCAAAGCTCGAGAGAGTAGTCGTTATTTAAAGATTGAGTTATGAAAATTGGAAAGAAAATGAGAAAAAATGGAAAGAATCTATTCTCCTATTTGTAGTGTTTTCTTACCTTCATTCGAATAGGTTGAATCCCAATAATTAGTTAATGCAACATAATAATAGATACTCCTCTATATCACAATATCTGTGGCGAAGCCATCAAATTTATAAAATCCGGGCAAAATACCAGTTTTGCACTGAAAAATTTAAGTTTAAACAAAATATCTTAGTTTTGTCCTAAATTAATCCCTAAAAATTTCAGTTTTGCTCTAAAGTTATCCCTAAAAATTTCAATTTTGCTTTAAACTAACCCTAAAATACCAAAAAATTTGGGTTGAGCCCGCACTTGCACAATATAAGTTGTTTTGACCATATTGTACAAATTAAATGTAATTAATGTTGTATGGAAAAGAAAAATCATGAGTTAGTTACAAAATTGTTCTTCATTATTGGTATGAGAGATATAAATTGAAGAATTGAAAGAAAATAGAGTAATAATTAGTTAAAAATATAATAGAAAAAAATAACATTAAATGTTTTATTTATAATACAAAATGATTTATAATTTAGTATAATATTTTTCTTAAGACGATTTATAATCTGAAGAGAGTGTGTTTTTATGATCTATTTGGGTAGGTAGTTATGGAGGTAGGGGAAAGAAGAAATTGTACTTTTACATGCTAATTTTTACCCAGAAAAGGTATGGCACTTACCCTACTATTGGATTTTTTTAGTGCACGATAAAAACAGCTGAAATAAAGTACCAATATGGGAAAACAAAGTTAGGCCACATTGTGTTGTTTTGGAATTACTAAGCTAAAAAATTGCAAATCCAAGCTAGAAGATACCATCATGAAATCATGAGCCCTTGAAAAGTGATATTTATTAATGTATTTGGAATTACTTTTTCTTGGTGAAATGCATCAGTGTAGAAGCTTAACATATGAAAAAAGAAAAATTATATAGCGCACTAAAAGCTAACACATACTTATATTATTTTTAGTGGCAGAGCCAATATTATTATGGAAATTGGGTAAATTTCATATTTGACATAATACATAAGTAATGCAACGAAAAAATTTAGTTTTGTTTTAAATTAATCTCTAAAAATATCAATTTTATCATAAATTAACCGCTAAAATTACCAACACAATTTAGATCAGAGCTCGGGCAATTACCTAAGCTTGCTGGGCTTTGGCTCCACTTATAATTACTTTCATTCTAAATAAAACTTTGATGGTGGGCGAGGAAAACTCAAACACTGTGTTTGGTTTAGGTGAAATAAGGGAAAGAGAAGTTGGGAAAAGAGAGTTTGAAGAGAAAAATTGCATTTATCCGATTTGGTTTAAAGAGAAAAGTAAAAAAACATGGGACCCACACATTTTCTATTTCTCTTCAAAGTAGCGAAGAAAAAGAAGAGAAAGTGGCATTATTTTCAATTTGACGATTTTGCCCATATCTTCTTTATTTGTTGAACATCCTCAAAATTGTAGACAAACTAAAAATCTCAAAATTGCATACGAGCTTAAAACGATAGGCCCCGAAAGTGGTTCGCATAAGGAAAATATAGAAGCATATATATCCACCATTGGAGTATGTTGAAATTATCCATATTTTCCCTTCATGCATCCATAAAAATGAATTGTTGAATGGTTCATTAAATAATTTGCCCCAAATTGAATTTTTTAGTCCACCATTAGTCCATGAGTGGTGGAGCGAATCACAACAAAATATGCAGGTGTGAGTGAAGAGTTAAGAGTTAAGACCACATCCATAGAAGGGTGAAGGGAAATAAGAATTTTAATTAATTATTATATACATCAATTTAAATAATCTGATTATTTGAATTAAATTAAAAAATAATTTTACTAATAACAAAATTGCTGAATTAAATAAAACTAAATTAAATTTGACATAAAAATGAATTGAATAATAATTTTTTCATTAGGGGTGTTTTTGTCTTTTTCAATAGTATGCACATTTCTCTCACTTCTATTTCTCTTATTACTCTGTTATACCAAACAATACATAAAATCGGATTTGTATCCTCTACAATTATTCTCTCATGTTTCCTCTCCAATTGTTAATTTAATAGTTCACAAATTAAAAAAAAAAACACTTGAGAAGAGAGAGAATCTAATGTCTTCTACTCTATTTCTCATTTCTTTTTCTTTCTCAAACTCTCTCTCACCTCTTTCTTTCTTCTCACTTTCTCTTCATAACCAAATATACCAAAAGTGTTTGAAAGATTCTCAACTAGTAGAGGTACAATGGAAGCTGGATTTGGGAATTGTAAAGGGAAGGGGAAAAATACTATACAACTGGTTTATTATAAGATCCGTGTAATACTTCAATCCAATAAATCAGAAATGTTGTACATAGTGCAAGATCTAAGATACTTGTTTATATTACGGATATCCTGAAAGAAGTAGAAGACGTTTAGCATGGGACCTTCTTCGTGAATTAAGAGATATGTCACCCTTACCTTGGTGTGTGATAGGGGATTTTAATGACCTCCTTTCACAAGAAGATAAGAAAGGTTTTCTTCCGCACCCTAATTGGTTGTGCACAGGATTCAGGAATGCTGTAAACGACTGTGACCTTACGGATATTCACCTTGAAGGATATCCTTTCACGTGGAAAAAGAGCGGGGGAACTGAGCGTATGATTGAGGAACGATTGGATAGAGCGCTGGCATCCTCCGATTGGTTGACAAGTTTTCCTAATGCTAAACTCCGGAATATTTTGTCTTCACATTCGGATCATAGTCCCATTTTATTACATTGTTCTCCGGTGGTTACGCGTAATTATAAGCATGAGTTCAAATTTGAGAATAGCTGGCTATTGGAGGAAGATATTGGAGAAGTGGTCCATGATGGTTGGTGTGATGGTAATGGTCTAGAGATTACAAATAGACTTTCCCATTGTGCCGATAAGCTTCAACGTTGGGGTAGGCGGAAAAAGAGGAGATTCAAAGAAGAGGTCTTGGAGCATGAAGGTGTAATGGATAGATATAGAGGCAAACAGGATCCAGTCAGTGTGGCCTGGTTCCAAGAAGCTCACCATCATCATGCCAAAGTCCTTATTCAAGAAGAAGCTTTTTGGAAACAAAGAGCTAAAATGCATTGGCTTAAAGAGGGTGATCTTAATACCAAGTTCTTTCACATGTCGGCTACTGCTCGGTCAAAGGTGAAAAAGATTGAGAAATTAAAAAATGAGGATGATGAGGTGGTCACAGATCAACATAATCTTTGTGAAGTCGCAAGAAAATATTTTCAGGAGCTATTTTCGCCTAAAGGGGGTGTCCTTGAGCCGGTTCTTTCACTTATCACTCCTAGAGTCTCAGTTGAAGATAATGTTCTCCTCGAAGCCCCGGTTACAAAAGAGGAAATTCGGGTAGCCTTGTTCCAAATGCATCCTGATAAATCCCCGGGTCCGGACGGCTTTAATCCGGCTTTTTACCAAAAATTCTGGGAGATGTGTGGAGATGATATTTTTACTGCAGTTAAAGAGTGGCTTCAGAGAGGCTATTTTCCGACGTCCCTGAACGAAACAAACATCTGCCTCATTCCAAAGTCTGATAACCCAAGTACTATGAAAGATTTTCGACCAATTTCTTTGTGCAATGTTCTATACAAGGTGGTGTCTAAGCTTCTGGCGAATCGTTTAAAGGTAGTGTTGGGGAAATATATTTCAGAGGAGCAATCTGCCTTTATTGAAGGAAGGTCCATTATTGACAACGCCTTAATTGCTATCGAGATCATTCACGGCCTAAAGAGGCGCACTCGAGGTGGTAAAGGGGATTTGGCACTGAAAATTGATTTTAGTAAGGCTTATGACAAAGTAGAGTGGAGTTACTTGAAAGGAGTTCTTGGAAGGATGGGTTTTACAGAAACATGGATTAAATGGATGATGTTGTGTGTAAGCTCTGTAAACTATTCAGCTCTTATGAATTTTGAGAAAGTAGGCCCTATTCACCCTGGTAGAGGACTCAGACAAGGAGATCCCCTTTCTCCTTATTTGTTTATTCTAGTTACCGAGGGTCTCACATCTCTTATTCATCAAGCGACTGCCAACGGAGATATTCATGGTGTTAAAATCTGTCGTGGGGCACCTGTTGTGTCTCACTTATTATTTGCAGATGATTGTTTTCTTTTTTGCAGGTCTAATATTTCAGAGACAACAAAACTATTGGAGATCCTAAAGACTTGTGAATTGGCGTCCGGTCAAGAAATCAATTTGTCAAAGTCCGAAGTTTTCTTCAGCCGCAACCTTAGTAGAGCCGCTCAGGAAGATCTCTCAAACATCATGGGAGTCAAGCATGTGCTAGGTACTGGTACTTATCTTGGGCTACCATCAATGGTAGGAAGGAGTAAGAAGGAAACTTTTGCATTCATTAAGGATCGTATTTGGAGGAAAATCAATAGTTGGAGAAGTAGACCGTTGTCTCGGGCGGGCAAGGAAGTTATGATCAAGTCCGTGTTACAAGCAATTCCGTCCTACATCATGAATATTTACCTTTTACCGGACAATTTGATAAGTGATATAGAGTGGATGATCAATGCCTATTGGTGGGGAAGTGGAAGCGATAATAGAGGAATTCGGTGGCTTGCGTGGGATAAACTAGCTTGTTCTAAAGATGAAGGTGGCTTGGGCTTTAGAGATTTTCATAGTTTCAATATGGCAATGGTCGCAAAGCAAGGGTGGAATTTCATGCATAATCCTACATCCTTGGTTGCGAGATTATTCAAAGCGAGGTATTTTCCTAATAATTCTTTTCTTTCTTCGAGTATTGGTAATAATCCTAGTTTTGCTTGGAGGAGTATTTAGAGAGCTAGACAAGTGTTGTTATTGGGTTGTAGATGGCAAATTGGGGATGGGAGTAAAATTAAAGTGATGAATGAACCTTGGTTGAGAACAACTCAAGGGAAGTGCTTGTATGCTCCCCAAAACCGTCATGTGTATGATCTTAAGGTTCATGATCTCTTGCTTTCAAATGTTAAATGTTGGGACGAGAATAAAATTAATTCTCTCTTTCCTATTGATGTGGCTCAAGAAATTATTACCGTCCCTCTATTTGAGGTAGTTAGAGAGGATAAGTTAATTTGGAGTGAAGAGAAGGATGGAGTTTATTCGGTTAGAACGGGGTATCGAAAATTTATGGAAGCAAATAATAAAGGTTATAGAGGGGGAAGGGTTGAGGGTTGGAGTAGTATTTGGAAAATTCATGCCCCGCCTAAGACTAAACATTTGCTTTGGAGAATTTGTAGAGAGTGTTTACCGACCCGTTCACGCTTAAGAGATCGATTTGTACAATGTCCGGTGGCTTGTCCCTTGTGTTCTACGGAGGAGGAAAATGATTGGCACTTATTATTTAATTGTGGGGCTGTTAAAGATGCATGGGCTGCAATGGGATTAGCTCACATCATTGATCCTAGGCTGCTCATTTTTAATAACCCACGTGACTTGATATTTGATTTATGCAGGCAAGCTTCTGACGTTGAAAAAAGCAAGACAGCGGTGCTTCTTTGGTTCCTTTGGCAACCTAGGAATAATAAAGTTTGGGCAGAGACCAATGCTAGTGCGTATCAAGTTGGTGTGCAGGCTGCTAGTTCGTGGCAACAGTGGGCAGAAGTTACTAATATGTTTCAACAACAGCAGCAGTCCGCGCAGCATAGTGCCTCGGATAGGAGTAGCTTGCAGTGGCAACATCCTCCAAATGGTATTTTGAAATGCAATGTTGATGCTAGTTTCTACAACTTGGCTGGAGCTACAGGATGGGGTTGGATATTACGTGATTACCGTGGCCAATTTAAGCTCGCAGGTACTAACATTTTGCACTCACCACTCAATGTTTTGGAAGGGGAAGCTATGGCTCTCAAAGAAGCTATGGAGGAAATGATTCATAGAGGGTTGTCCCATGTTATTTTTGAGAGTGATTCTAAAGTAGTGGTAGACGCAATTGCTTCTAGACAAGTTGGTGTTTCGGAGTTTAGTATTGTAATTTCCCATATTCAATCGTTGCTTTTGACGAATTCTTACTTTGAGGTGAAGTTTGTAAAGCGACAAGCGAATAAAGTTGCCCACTCATTAGCTAGAGCGGCCTATTCCATGTCTAGTCGCCGTGTCTTTGAGTCGATTCCTCGTTGTATTGCTACTTATTTAAATAATGAAATATGTTAAGCTTGTTTATGTAAAAAAAAAAAGATACTTGTTTATATTGAAAAACCTAAAAAGTAAAATATTGATCACTTATTTGAAAATTGTGAAAATAGTAATGATTAGAGGATATAATGGTAAAATATTGTATTGAAAACTTAATATGTTATATATTTTGAGACAATTTTATTTTAATTGAATCGTTTATTTTAAGATAGAGCAATAATTATTATGAAATATTGCATTTACTTAGTTACATAAAATAAACAATCTCAATTAGGGGTGCTCGTGGTTCGGTTTGGATCGGTTTTGAGACAAAAATTCATCCGATCCAAAAATAAATTTATTCGCGATTTGGTTCGATTTTGGATGACAAATAAAAAAAAATCCGATCCGATCCGATCCAATTTTATGCGGTTTAGTTTGGATCAATTTTTGGATATCCATATTATAAATTATAATTTTTTTTATTAAATATTAATATTTAAGAAAAAGTATAAAATAATAGTTTGATTTTTTTGACAAAATAAATATTAAGTTTCATGTAAAATGTAACATATAATATATTAATACTTAATATTTTGAAATGACAATTATCAATTATGTTTGAAACATGTCCAAAAGTAAAAAATAGACTAAAATAAACAAACAAATAGTATTAACAAAATTTAAAATGAACAAAAAATAGGTTAATGCAATATATATTCATACTAATAAAAAAATAAATAAGTATTAAACTATATGATGCAGTTTGGTTCGGTTTGAATCGGTTTTGAAAAACCAATCCGAAATCCGATCCGGCGGTTTTCACAAAAGGATATCCAAACTGTCATACCCCAATTTTTGACCTAAGATTCCATATCATATTATCATTATTCATTTTATGCATCACTAACAAAAATCCAAAAAAAATGTGTTAATTTATTTAAATTTGTTATTATTAGTAACTTTATTGAAAATCCAAAAATATGTCAAATTAGATAAGTTTTTTTTTATTGAAAACAATCCCAAAAAATATGTTAAATATTTAATTTTCCCTTTTATCATTATTACTATTTTTATCATATTATTTCTTTCCTTTATTATTTACTTCTTTTATCATTATTGTCATTTGCCATCATTAATTAGTATTTTGTTTATTATTCTTAGTATTATTATTATTATTATTATCATTATTATTATTTTATCATTATGTTATTATTAATATTATAAGGAAAAAACTATAAAAAAAAAAAAAACCAAAGAAGAAGAAGAGCATCACGTGATGTCTTCCCCTCTCCCCTTTTGTCTCATTTGTTTGTTTTATTTATTTATTATTATTAAATAAATAAATCATAATTAAGGAAGAAAAAAAAAAGAACAACAACACAGCTACAACAGTAGCACGCTTCTGACCCCTTTTTTTTGTACTTTTCAGAAACTTTTCTTCAAAATAACTTTTCCTCTTAATACTCAATCAGAAAAGCAAATCCAATTTTTCTTCCCAAGCCAAACTCTCATCATCACACAGAAAGTCATTCATTGGTCCAAGAAGTCAACAATTTTCTCTATAAATTGGGACCAAGAATCAGAAGCAAGGAGGAAAAAAAAAATCAGAAGAGAAAGACAAAACACAACTCTGAAATATCACAGAAAAATTTTCAACAAAAAAAAAAACTTCTCAAACCCTTACCTTTTTCAAATCCCTGAGAACAAATCCTTTCAAAACCACAACTTCAATCAATAACCTCCCAAACAAAATCAAACACAAATTGAAACAAAAACAAAAGAAGAAGAATCAAAACCAAGAGAAAAAATAAAACAAAGTTCCAAACTTTCTATTCTAATCCGGCCATTTTGGTAAGACTTTTGGAATTTTTGAGTGTAGATTCGGATTTAAAGTGTTTTAAAATATTTTTTTGATCAAAAAAGTTTAGTTTTTTGGATGGTTTAGGTTTCCGGCGCGGTGGCGCCGCCGTCTAGTTCCGGCAACCGCCGCGCCGGCTGGAGTTGAGAGAGAGAGCGTGAGGGTGAGAAGAACAGAGAGAGAAAGAAGTTAAAAAAAATTAAGAAAAAATCAGGAAGAGTTGAGTTTATACACTCCCCTCTGTTTTCTCCTCGCACTCGCACCCCTCAGAGTTGCTTCACGCGCCCCCCATTTGATGTGTTTTTTTTCCAGAACTAACTGTTTTTTTGCAGGTCTGGCTTTGGGCTTGGTCCCTGCATTTTGCTAATGCACCCCTGTTTTACTCTTTTACCCTTTCTGTTTTGTTTATTTTTTTTTTTCTCTTTTTTCTTTATATCATACATGCTCTTTCATTTATTTGCTTTATTTAATTATCGTGATTTAAAATGTATTTAGGGACCAATGTAAATATAAATGAGAAACCCGCATTGCATGCATATTTATTTATTCCGCTTTATGTCAAAAAACGAAAACACAAAAAATAATAGCGTAGTAACTCCAAGAAAAAGGGGTCTTTCATCTTGATCCGGTATCATTATGAAATCTCTCGCGTTTAGTTTATTTTATCACGCTTAGTTTTTTTTTTAGAATAATAAAAAATCACAAAAACATTCAAATATCCAAAAAACTTCATCAAAAATATTTTTCTGTTAATGAACCTTGGATTTCAAACCAAGTAATCCCGTCCTTTTTTTTTTCTTCTCAAATCAAACTTCAATCAATTTTAATCATATTTAGACTTTTTTCACAATTTAAAATCAATCAACATCACACTTCATTTTTCTATGCTATTTCAGTCTCTTACATTTTCTAAAAAACATTTTTTAAAACTTTAAAATCAATCAAACAAATCACTCGGCTTTTTACCCCGAACTACGAGGTTTTGATCCCTCACGGGTACGTAGTGCAAAAGACTTCGCGTCTTCCCAAATCAAATAAAAAAACAAAATCATTTTACATTTTCCTTTTTATTCATCACTTTAACTTTTCACATTTTTAAACCTTTTATTTACAAGCAAATAAGTAATTTTAGCACAAAGATAAATAAAAACAAGAGGTTCCTATAGAGTACTATAGACGTTTAGGGTGCTAATACCTTCCCTTAATGTAACCAACCTCCGAACCTTTAATCTCAAAAATAGGGTTTATTCGAACTTTTCCCCTTTTCCTTGGAAAAATAAAAGCTCGGTGGTGAATCATAATTTGTGAGTCAAACTAATCAATAATTTTGATATCCGAAAATCACCGCGACACAAACAAATCAAAAAATATTCGATTTTTTGCGGTTTTCAGTTTTTTTGAATTGATTTTCGATTTTTATTTGGATTGATTTGGATTTGAGCACCCCTAATCTCAATTGTCCAAAAGCCATCAGACAATTATGATTTATCGGTATAGTTAGAAAACAATTTTGATATTAGCTATTCATTTTTTATCGAACGGTCCGTAACAATTACTGCATTAACGCAATTACATTGTCTAATCCACTTTCATATTTCTTTACGTGATGATTGCAAGTTGGTAGTAAAATGACATGAATGTCCTCAAAGGGGACCCAAAAGAATCTCCACTGGCGGTGCTGAATGAAAACCCATAAACATTTTGTCCAAACCTATTTGAACGCGACCTCAACGATTCACAGCCTTAGCCGTCACACTTAAAAAAATCTATCTACACTCTCTCTCCTCTTTAACAACCAGCTCTTGATTTCATCTGATTTTTTTCCCTCGCGCGGGAAATGAAAGGGAATCCATTCATCTCCACCGTCCAAATCAATCCAACGCCTTCAAATATCATAAGTGGGTCCCATTTCACGTGACATAGGTATGATTGAAGCCAAATACAATAACCTCTCTTGATTAATAATCAACGGCCAAGATCAACTCCTATCTTCTTCTATAAAACTCCATAACCATCTGAGTCTTCTCTAACCTTTTTTCAGTGTGCTCCAAATTATCTGAGATTTTTAGGGTTTAATACAAAACCAGATTCATCATCATCATCATCACCATAACCAAATTCGCAACAATGCTTCTTAGAAGTTCTTCCACGCCAGTTATGAATCCATGGATTCCTCATTCAAACTCAAAGGATTCATCTCCGGAACCGGAAATCTTTCACCGAATCCCGAAATCCAGATCTATTATGCTCTCAGCGTCATCTTGTTCGTCGAGTTCACTGTCTCCGATTTCCGGTTCAGTCAACAAACTTACTCGAGCACTATCAGAAACCGATCTTTCTTCACCGCTCAATAAAAAACCATTCCACCGCCGTCAATTCGATGAAGAAGAGGAAGAAAACAGAACTGCAAGCTTCGGTGCTCGTTCCAGAACGGCGTCGTTTAGTTCTGCTTTATGTTCTCTCTCCGAATTGGAAGAAGAACAGAGTGGAGTCAATAACAGAGACGCTGCTTCGACGCGTGTGTTAGTTGAAGAAGGCGGTAACGGTGGATTTGACAAAAACGACGGTGGAATTTCAAGATTCGGTGATTCAAATCACGGAAACGATAGTACCGATTTGTATTACCGTACAATGATCGAAGCTAATCCTGAGAATCCACTTTTTCTTAGCAACTACGCAAAGTACTTGAAAGAGGTACTTTAGATTCTTAATTCCACTATTTTAAGATACTTAAGTAGGTTTTTAGGTTAAATTAATTATTAATTATGCTGATTTGGTTTCTTCAATGATAATAGGTTCGTAAGGACTACGTGAAAGCTGAAGAGTATTGTGGAAGAGCGATTTTGGCGAATCCAAATGATGGCAATATTCTATCACTTTACGCAGATTTGATATGGGAGTGTCATAAGGATGCATCTCGTGCAGAGACTTATTTTGATCAAGCAGTTAAAGCAGCTCCTGATGACTGGTAACAATCATATATGATTATATTTGATTTGAAATGAATTCTTGTTATGATGGTGATTATGTTAGTAATAATGAATTAACGAAATTGTTTTTATTTTGTTGCAGTTATGTTCTAGCATCATACGCACATTTTCTTTGGGATGCTGATGAAGAAGAATCTGAAAAATCTTTTGGTTTCTTCAATGGAGTTGTTCCACAACATCCTCCTTCATTAGCTGCTGCTTCTTGAATTTGGTTTTGTGGATGCGAGTTTCTAACCTTTGTTTATATTAATTAACCTTTTGTATTAAATTTTTGGCCGTGAAAATAGATGTAATAATGGTCTTTGTTCTGCTTTGTCATCAATCAATGTTGAATAGTATATACAGGAATAAAAAAGATGGTGGCTTTCTCGTTTTCTTTTGATTTGAGTTGAATTGTCAAATCTTCTAGTAGCATGCTTGCTTGATTGTGTATAGCTGTATCATGCTTGAAATACGGATTGTAGTTGGTGGGTTTGGACTTTGGATTGAAAAAGAAAATGAAAGAAAGTAAAAGTAGAGAATTTATGAATGAAAGTGAATTATGAAATATGAACACCCCTATAAAAATATTAAGGTGTAAAAATGTTGAAAGTTGGGATTAAAAGGAAGTTATGAAATATGCCAAGATGTTGGTTGAAGTGAGAACTATAAAGCTTTTGGCGATTTATACAAATTCTTAAGCACCAAGGAGGGAGATAAATATGTATAGATTTGTGTTAAGGGGCAGAAAGGAAAGATCAATTGGTGCATTAAGGATGTAAAAGGTAAAATTTTGGTTCAGAAAAATTATCTAATGAATTAGACTCTAACAAGCTAGACACCATATAGAGAAGGTGAATTATACTTTGGTCATGTTAAGTAGTGTTTTGAGGGCACTGGTTAAGGAAATGAGAAAACAGTAATTTTTAAATTGAAGTGTTGAAAAAGATGGATAATGACAAGGTAGTTGGGACAAACAACATAACTATTGAGGTTTGAAAAGGTCTTTGAGATTGAAAGAAAATGTTGAACGAGTGTGGAAGTACTTCAATTTTGATTTATCAAAAGAAGCAAGATATAACTTTTGTTACAAGTTACAGGGGAACTAAATTTATGAGTTATACTATAAAATCACGAGAAAAAGTGATTGAGCAAAGACTAAGAAAAGAAACTCAAGTTACTTATAATCAATTTGGGGTGACATTTAACATGGGAAAGTTATAAACTTTCCCACACTGGACAAGTTGTTTTGGACCATTAGATTAAATTATTTATCATAGACTCTCAACATTAGATTAAATCATCACTCTCTACAACTCATCTCTCTCTTTGTCTCAACTACTCATCCCTCATCAGACCTGCCCCTCAAAAGCCACCAACATTGAAAACCCATTTGCTAAATTAGACAGCAAAAATCCACCACTTTAGGCAGTGATACATGAGCAAACCAGCAACCGGAAAATTGTAAAACTTCAAATATATGGGTTTTAAATAACTTTTATGATGTGTTTGTCAAAAAAAAAAAAACTTTTATGATGTAGATAAATATGGATGAAAATAAATAAAGGTGTAATTAGTACTCCGATCAATTCCTTCCATTTTTGGTTGATTTGAAATTTTTTATTTTAGATCCAATCATGTTGCCTAAAGGTGTAATAAAGGTGTAATATAATATGGTGGTGGTGGTGGTGTCTAAAGAGATTTTGTTAAAACCCCGAATGAAGAAAATAGGTAATGATATATATGTATGTATGAGGCGACTTCGACTACTAGTGTGAGGATGCATGTTGGAGCAACATAAGATTTTTCCATAATAGTATGATTGGACCAATTGACAACTTTAAGACCTGATTATTTACCTTAGTTTTGGATAGATTTACATAGTACATCCAAGAGTCAGTCAATATGCCACAAGATGCATGCCTTTTTTGCAAATGATTCAATCCTACTCAGATGTTAAACATGAGTTTAGAGTTAATGAGACAAGACAATGCAGGTTTAGGAAAAGGTGAAGCATTTTTAGCTTTATTGGTAAATTTTGGAGATCATATAGTCGCACAGTTTAAATATTTTGTAGTATTTATATGATAAAACAATAGAAAAATAAAATGCAACGTAAACTATTCAGTCTATGTTTGGTATCACGGTAGATATGCCAGAATTAATCACCATAATTTTAGTATTCCTTGGGCCGGATACCGAGTTTGAAAAAAAAAAAATTTAGTATTCATATGGTGATACCAAACATATGCTGAATCAAGTTAGATGGTTGAAATAAAAAAGGACCTCAGATGTTTTATGTGATGCAAAAATACCATTCAGACAACAGAAATTTTTTATCATACAAGACACATTATATAAGACAAAGTATTAGGCAATAATAAAATAGCACATGAATAAAATAAGTGTGGCATATATATATAAGAATGATAACATTAAAGAAGGTTAGGTAATTCCTATCATAGAAAAAGATGGTGAAAACTCAACCAAGGTGATTTGAGTATTCGGAGAGAAGATATATAGATTAGTTTGTAAACTTAAAAAGCTGTTTGATTTATTTGGCTTTATATGACAATGACATAGTCACATAGTAGTATATAATTTGAAGAAGAACAACTATTACATTACCACGGCACAGTATAGTGACAATACATTTTTTCCATGGGCCATGGCACAGTATAGTGACACACTACACTACTAAAGCATCACTGTTAAATTTGGCCACATTTGTGCATAGAGATAGAGCATATTATTTTTAGGGGCCATGTGTCTCTTTCTTTCCTTGCTATTTTAGCTTGCTCCAAACGATAGAAGATTCTTCTTTCACCTATTTTTCCTTGGAAAAAAACACAGTAAATCTTGCATGATTTTTTGGTGTTATACTATTCATTCACACGTGTAGATATTAAATGGCAGATTTTGATTTGTTTTTAGTCAGCTGGTATAACTTATGGACAAATCAAAATTGTGATGTGTATTAGGCGCGGTTCGCGTGGAATGATATATTTATCAATAGTGCCTTTGTTGCCTTGTGAAGCTCATCATGATGATAAGTCCAAGTCCAACCACTGCGTGCCAATTCTATCTTTAAGACCATCTTTATTTATAAACACGTTTTTTAAGCAAATGTTAGTGATTATATAAAGTTTTTAGGATTTGAATCATCACATATTCTAATGTGAACTATGGTACAATACTTTTTAAATGTTCAAAACTCCAATAATGATAGATGTTGTTTCTTAAATGTAGAGTTTACTAAATACTAATCATCTTTATTTTTATGATTAAGATGACAACTTAAATGATATCAGCTCAATTAAAACAACAGAAAATATATGGATTGTAGAAAATATATGTAGCTTGCATTGTATTGGAAAAATCAAGTCCCACTTAGATTAAAAGTAAGAGAAAAATATTATTTGAATACAAATTTTTAAATAAAAATACGACAACCTACGTATTTGTGTCACTTTTTGACTTTTTAAATATTTTTTACATGTTTCGGAAACCGTGCCTAGAGAGAGAGAATACGGATGTTATATTTTTGTGCATAAAAGGACGTTCATATAAAATAGCTCAAAGTAAGAGTGACACTTCTCACATTACAAATTGATTTTGTAATGACTGATTTTGTAATGTTGAGTTAGATCAAACCCATAAAATCTAATATAGTATCCGAGCTTATCAATTCGAGTCATCCACTATTTATATCAAGATAAGATGTGATTAGAGTTTATAAAGAGTGACACTCTTCACCTTACAAACTGGTTTTGTAACAATGAATTAGTTTCGTATAAAAATCTAATATATTTAACCGACATCAATCAAATCATCTTCTTGGTTATAAAGATGAGAAGTGTCATGAAATTTATTTCTAAAAAATATAATAATTGTCATTATAATATCTTATAATTTTTATAAACTTGTATACTCTGAAGCACTTGTGAAAGTGGTGGTCCATGGTAGAACTCACCTTGAATCATTGACCACCTTTCTCAAACTTTTGTTATGTGTCTTAACTCACCAACCTCATAAGTCATATAGGACAAAAACATTTTTTGTTTAATTAAAAGTTGTTATCAGTAAAATCCATAATAATTATGTTTTAAAGTTTAAGCAGGTATTTTAATTTTAATGAAAAAAATAAGTTTTGAATTTTGATACTTCATGAATAAAAGTATTCTTATATTATGTAGTTAGTGGTTTTAAAATTTAAATGTCTATCTGTTGTGATCCTTGATGTTGCATAGATTTGCAGCCATAAGCAATTGATATTGTTGCAATTCCAGCAATGTATTATTTCTATTGACACACATCTTAAATTTATTCCCAGTTTGTGGATTCATTAACATTACATTTTACAAGACATTAGAGAACTAATATAGAAAACAATCTACATAGGGAAATTAAGCTACAATGAATGCTACTTTCTTCTTCTTATTTTTATTACATTTGAACTAAACAAACCTTCACAATATCCAAAACCAACCAAGAACCGAACCACCAACAAGGCCGAATCCGAGGAACGCGGTCATCACAATAGCAGATAACTCCGATTCCGAGTAAGGCACCGACTTAGGAGCTAAAATCATAAGAACACTTGTAAGGTATCCATTGGAAAATCCTAACAAAAATGTCAGAACAATCATCGGCACTTCTGTTTTCAACCAATTAGGTCCATGAAGAGAAACTATAAAAAGTGGATAGAATAATAGTCTTGCTGTGGCAGCACAAATAGCCCTTTTGATACATTGTGGAACATAGAAAGCTGTTAATGATTTTCCCATAAGATCAGCTAAATTATAAACTGTGATCAATATAATAGGATACCAATCCTTAAGAACTTTGGATTCAAGATCTTCTGCTATAAATCCTGGAAAAATAGACAAAGTTACTATATAGATTATGAAAATTCCGAAAGCCGGTCCCTTAATTTTCCCCGCCACTGCACAAAATTTTGTCTTTGAGCATAAGGCATGGTCCTGAAGTAGACTCAGCTGATACTGCTGCATGACAGGTAACTTGTGCTGCAAGTTGCTAAAGACAATGCAACATAGGAGGAAAGCTATTGCTACCATGAAGTACAAGTGAGCACTTATTTTTAGACCCTTTGGTGTTTGAGGTAGTGATGCCTTTGTTATTATCCTCAAGATTGAAATTATAATACCTGTCAACCACAAAAGACTTTTATTAATACGAGAATATTTTTGACAGCAATCGTGTTTCAAAGTTGCAATTAAATTATTCCTCTTTCCGTACTAGCGGAAAGACGAACACTAACATGTTTGTCAGTCAATTTTTTCTATTGTGCTTCGTTGTATATATCATTTAATATTTTTCATCGTATACTAAGTCCCAGTGAGCATATATAACTCAGTTAGTAGGAATATTGCCGCAGGGGTCTAAAGAGTGACTGTTACATCATTACATGTAAAAACTAGAGGCCATAAAATTTCAGTCCTACCAACAAACCAAGCCTAGTAAAGCAAGAAAACCAGTATGCAAGATTTGTTACAATTTCAAAATTCAATAATTAGTATTATTTATATTGAAGTGTCCTCTAAAGTAAGCTGTGTGTAGCATGGTCTTAGATGGATAGGATTATTTATGAATTATAGATGAAAAAATATGCTAAATACACCAACAATATCTTGTCACTTAGAAAATTTGGAATATTGACAGATCTAGAAATTTTATAATATATTGTATATAATTGGACAAATGCCTCCATAATGGTAGCAGTGGATCCATTCTTGCTCTGGAATCTATTTCTTTTTTCTTCCATAACCTTCAAAAGCTTGTATATACTTAAAAGACTAAAATACTCATTGTAGTATTATTATTTAAACTTTTAAAGTATCCTTCATCTTAGGCAAAGTTTTTTATATTCCTCAGAATTTGTTCAAATAAGGAAAACATGATTTGCCTATAGTATATAGTAATAATTGGCTTGTAATTTTACCTGAAGAAGCAGTTCCAGCAAAAACAGCTTGCATATACTGTTTTGGAAGTTTTCCAGCTGATCCTATCAAACTTCCACCTACAATTCCATCTGCTAAACCACATATTACAACAGCTGCAACTGTCATACCATAAGCGCCACTCGGCCTTTCTTTCAGCTCGGCGCCACTCGAGGCCCAATCAATGACAGGAGCTACCATAAGAGACATAACAAACATAGAAAATCCTAAGTTCATTCTTAACCTCAATGTTGTTTTACTCCAACCTCCCCAACTCATCATCACAAGAAGTACAAGCACAGATGAAACCATATAAGCCACAGAGAAAACCCTTTCAATGTGTTTAGTTGGATATAAGTATGCAAAGTAATCAACTGCTGTGATAAATGCATTCCAAGGAAGTAAGTTTCCTGCGCCGAGCAAGAAATGGATTATGTAAGCAACTCTGTAAGAGTCTCTTGTTTCAGTCGGATCGCTTGACACTAGCTTAACAGCTTCCATTTTTTTTCACTTTCTTATCGCATTCGCGGTTGATACTTGAATAGAGTCAAAGAGATTCTAGTTAGAGTGAGGGTTATTAACTTGTGAAAAAGCTCTAGCTTAAGATTATTTTGAAGATTGTTGGCTTTTAAGACAAGTTGAATTCTACTTATGGTAGAGCTAGTTTAAGAATAGTAGACAGCTCTTGTAGCACATACATATATATACACATAGACGGGACTAGGATCGCATGCAGTAATGATTACACGCAGTTTCACACTGTAAGCAATTTCAGGCTTCGTTTTAGATCAGATGGTTCAGATTACACAATATAACAAAATAAACTTTAAACAATCTCGATAGTTCATTTGAGATCGGATGGTTGAGATGTAAAACTGCGTGACATAGTATACGCACCAAGTGCAATTCTCACATACATGTGAATGTGATTGATGGGCTTGTGGAGATGGAATAGATATGCTTAATGTATGAAGAAGAAAAATTATGCTTTGTGGGGACATAAAATGGATGGGTGAAATTAGATATACCATTTAGTGACACAGTCACACACGTGTAAGCTGTCTTGAAATCTTCTGTACTTTTACACTCAGTTAATAACATAAAAGTTGATGCTTGATAATTGATATAATTCACCACAATAGTCAATAGTTATAGTCCTTTGGTAAAACTGTTACTTTGTCAAAAAACTTTGGAACAAATATAAAAGTAATGTTGATTATATGATGTGATAATGTGCCACCAATTAATGATCACTCATAGTGTGACTATTTAGAAAAGAAAATGGGCCCTTAAAGGTTGATTATTAGTTTAACTTAGCAAAATTTGATACTGTTTTAGTGAGTTTATACAGTAAATGTTAATCATCCATCCCCCAATGTCTTGTTGATTATCAGTTGCCCTTATCTTAGGCTTTTTTCCACCCCCACATGATGGTATGCTGTTAAGGTCATGAATATTTATCATTCAACCTTAATTAGATTCCTTAATATTGTCCAATTAACAATAATTAATAACCTTTTTTAGTTTACAAATTTGTTTCCTAAAGTGAACATATTAACATTATTTCTCAACTTAAATTTTTGTCACATATATATGATGTCTGATATATTTCACACATAAATCGTGTCACGATGTCTGTATCTGTTTAGTATCTGTGTCGGAGTCGGTGATTCATTCATATCTTAAAAGCTCTTTATGAATACAACATTGTAAAGTTTAAAACAAACATTACAGGCTTCAATATATTTTATATTTTGGGTCAACTCTACTCTATGAGTGATAGTATATGTGGAGATTTTCTTTATAGTCAGTGGAGAAGGTAGTAAAACAAGTACTCAATGATAGTGATTTATACAAGACTTGAACCTAACAGTGTGTAGTACAAACTTGATGGTCATAAATCTTCAACTTTAAAAGTAGTTGCAATGTACTAGTATTGCAATTATTTGATTTTGATGACACAAGTCAACGTGGTTCAGAAAATTATGTGAATTTGATTCACTGATACAGAATAATGAATCAATTATTAATCAATGAAGCATAAAGTTACAGTAGCTGTAGAGAAATTATTCATGTTCCAAGGTAAGAAAACATATCTTAGATATTTTCAAGTGTAAAGTTTTTCATTAATTTTTATTAGTAGTTTGGGTGAGAAAATGACAAAAGTAATTATTCCTGGTAATATATTTTGAATCTATGACTAAATCTAGGAGATAAAAAGGACAAAGATATATATGAAAGTGTCGAAGTAAAGTGATTTTCTCAAAGGAGTTTATCTCTAAGGGAAAAAGGTTGCGCAAGCTGTCTATTTCAATTTTATCAACCATTCAAAATGGTAAAGTTTGGAAGAGCTTTAGCATAAAGATTATAGTGTGTCTGGTATGCATGAAATTGTGATTCTGACTGATTGATATTGTTATTTTGTTAAGATCCAATAATTTTAGTTTGCTTCTAAGTCTTTCTAGCTCTATAGATCTGCCAATAATTTAATTACAAGGACTAAAGTAAGGCGATCACTAGAATGGAGAAGTATTCTGTGTAGTCTACGGTATATCGATACATAAAAATTGTCAAAATTTTAACGATGAGCGATGTTGCTACCTATAAATAGAAGATTAGAGTCTCCACATATTCACAGTTGAGACAATGACTTGATTGATGTCGATTCTGCAAAAACAAGAAAATGAATATAAATTGGATATAGTGGTAGTAGTATTCATTTCTTTGTTTCTTGTTGAATTGACTCTGATTGAGTCATTGTCTCAGTAGTGAGGATGAATAATACCATGAACTTTTACTTATAAGGAGCAACATTAGTCATTATTAGAGTTCAAAACTATTTTCAAATATTGATCTATCGTGATTCACGATTCATGAACCATAGAAGATACTTTTCCAAGGTAAAAGCGACCCTAAAGTAAATGGTCTTGTTAATCTTTGAAGTTAGATAGATATGCATAACTTAAGGTGATTTTTTTTTTTGACACACATAACTTAAGGTGATTAATGATTATAATTTGAACCATTTGGACCAAAGGTTAATGATGTTTAGAAGGAAAAGTAGTCATGAACTATATGTTGTCAAAAGGGTCCTTTTAAATCTCAAGGATTCTTATCTAATAGTATCACATATATCTGCCAAGACTCAATTGGTCATTGGAATAGAATATTCTTTAGTACAAAAACATTATTGGTTGGGCCAAACATAGAATGATGTCCAATGTTAGGAGTAAAAGCACACAACCCTCAAAAGAAGAAAAATAATAATTAACTCTTGTGCTAAAGTAAAGAATTTATGTAACCATCCACTTCTTAAAGAATCACTGAAAATTTTGTGGACACCCCATTAGATTATGTGAAAAAAAAAAGAGATGTCATTTTGTCTGGCTGCTAAAATATTAATTTTTTGTTCACATTTTAGTGTAGTATCAAATTCTTGCTTTTCATGAGTACATACCTAGCAGTGGTTGACACATATATTACAACAAAATTGGAATTTTGATTACTACCTTCTTCCTTGGTCATATAAGGAAAAAGGTGCACTCAACTAATGAAAGTGGACAATGTCAACGCTCACTGTAACAGCTATACAATGAATCTTGCTTTGGTTTTTTGTTGACTTTTCTATATATGGCTTTGTTGTATAGAGCTGGTAGTAATGGTCCATATGTATTGCATTTGTGTGGATGAAAGATCATTATGTCACGCGTGGTCGCACGAAAGATGTACATTGATCAATAAAATATTCTAAATTTGTTAATTGTTATGCATTTAATTTAATCCTTTATTGAAATAAAAAACTGAGAAAGAAAAGATACTACTACTATAACTCTATGAGAATACTAGACCCTTAAAAAAGAAGTTATCCTAATAAGTAATAAACCATGGAAAAGGAGGTTAAAAAATTAGCTATTAGAAAAATTCCATATTGTTTAGTATGATGAAGTAAGAGGAGACTAAAACTATAGATTGAACCTAAGTTCTTTTGTTTTTAGATGTTCTAGTCGGTAGTACTTTAAACTTATATCTTATTTAGTTTAAATAATTGCACTGGAGAGTGCGGTTGTAATGAGGTATTGGGGTTAGAATGAGAGAAGTCTACGTGTTGTAAAATTTTCCACATAGTAATAATTTCCTGGTTGCCCATTTAGACGGTCGTGGTTTTTTAAGTTCTGTTATTTCCTAACAATGGTATCAAGAGTTTTAGTTCGACATTTTGAAGGTGCTTGATGACATTTAGTCATTTGAGTATTTTTAATTATTATTTTATAGTATTTTAGTTAGTTTTTAGGTGTATTACATGATCAAAGAGAAGATTTTATGAAGAAATTGACACCTCAAATAGTTTGAAGACCAAAAGAAGAAAAAGACTTGGAAAAATTTCAAGTTTTGAAGCAATTCCATGCTTGCACTCTCTGGAATTTTCGCCTCCCTATAAAATTCCCATAGTGACATGATTTTACTTTAATTCATGAGCATGACGTCAGCAAAAAGTCAGATAGGGGCGCGATCCAGACCATAGGGGTGCGATTAAGCTTTTGCTTTACTTACACGTTAATCAAATCTGTCACAGGAACATGATTCTCCACACAGGGACACAATTTCTGCAGACAGGGACGCAATTCCTTTCCCATAGGGACGCGATTTGGACTATTCTAAACCTATAAATAACACTTTCTTTTATTAGAAATAAGGGTTCCCACTTTTTGATACAAGAAGGAAGACAAACTTTGTGACCTAGAGAGCAGTTTTTGAAGGTTTCTTCACTGGAATCATCATTCACAATGTGTTCTTCAGCGTAATTCATGTATAACTTTCAAAACTTACTTGTTATGTCAGTTTATATTATGAGTAACTAATTTCATATGATTAGGAATTATAGATTAATCTTTTTAAAACTATATAATCCATATAACTACGTGTTCTATTGATTCAATGAAAACTTATAACTGTTCAGTTAATCTTGTGTTTATTGTTTTTCATTAATTGATCACTTTCGAATTGATATTAAGTTATAAATCACTATTGACCCTAGGCTTTAACTGGAACTAGATTAATTGTTTGTCAATCGTAATTGCTATAGAAATATAGAATTAATTGGCATGATTATTAATATAATGTCCGTTAACTGCTTTTGATAATATTAGTTTCGCCTAATAAATTATGGTACTTTATTTGATAATTGGGATCAATAATGAAGAAATTGGACTCGATCTATATTGTTATATTATCGTAATTATAAGCATTTTATTGTTGATAGCTAGAACCTAAGGTACTAAATAAGGACAAAGAGAGGATTCAAAATAATTTATATTCATCATTTTCTATTAAAAAGTTTAATTGTTGTCATTGTTTGAACAGCCCCGCATTATCATATATAATAAATAAATGATATATAGAACAAATTATGCTATTAATTCTCCTCAGCAAAGTAGATAAATTTTATTTTACCCTTGTACAAAAATTTTGATTCCCCCTCGTATTGTGAAGATTCCTTCAATTACCCCTCTGAGTGGCCAACTAAACATATAATCTTCATTTTCGATGATGTGGCATGCATATGTGGATTTTTTAAAAAAATTATTTTTTATTGACATGTCAACTAAAAAAATTATTATTTTATGTATTTTATTAAAAAATTGAAAAAAATAAATATTTTTTTTAAAAAAATTGAAAATAGATTTTTAAATTTTTTATTTCAACAAATATTTTGTTTTTTTTCCAATAAATTTTTTTCTTTTTATTTAGCACACATCTCTCTCGACTATTCGAAAATTTTATTTTATTTTATTTTTGATAGAGATTTATTTTATTTTTCATAAAATAAATTTATTATATCTTTTATATGTAGCATAAATATTTCAACAAACTAAATATATATATATATATATATATATATAGCATAAACATTGATTTTTTTTTTTAAAATTATTTGTTAATTCTTTATCTTTTAATGCATAATTTGTTTTTGCTAAACAATTACTTACATCTTTTAACGGATATTGTTTAAAATTATTTGTTACTTCTTTCTTTTTTATCATCATATTCCAATTAAGCTTTAATATTATCGCCATTTATTTCAAAAAAATTATTGTTTTTTATCAATTTTTAAATTTTCAACATATTTTATTTATTACTTCAAAAAAACATATTTTATTTATCAATATTTATGTACCATAAATCTATTACTATATATAAAAAGGATACAAATTTTTGGGATGACTTTTTCATTATTCCTATCTTACCCTTAAAAAAACTACCAACAAAAAAAGTAACCAACTATATATAAAAAAAGATACAAATACAAATTTTTTGGATGACTTTTTCATTATTCTTATTTTGCCCTTCAATAAAACTACCAACAAAAAAAGTAACCACCAATTATGGTTTACTATTTTTTTAACAAGTTCTTATATAACAAAACCAGTTACAACAAATATAGTTTTACAATTTATATACCTCAGTAATATAGAAAAGATGAATCACACAAACGGGCACGGAGTGGCGGCTACTATATCAATAAACTAAAAATATCTTATATTTTTTTTTTTCCTTTTTTTTTTTTATAGTTTTTGTTGTATCTTAACTTTAAAACCTAATTTTTTTAATTGGTTAAATTATTTGTTACTTCTTTATCTTTTATTGTAATATTTCAATTCAAAGTTTAACTATAAATTAAAGGTTAAATATTTTTGTTTAAACAAAAGAAGAGAAGCTTATAATCGAGAGATTTCAAACATTACAACAAACAACGGCAGTTCAATAGGAAAATAAATAGAAAAACAAACAAACAGTTTCTATTTGAGATTTAATTATTTAGTATTAATTACTCAAATAGAAAGTCTATAAGAAGGAAAAAAACACACAACTAAGTTACTAACTACACCGTTGCTGTTGCCGTAGCTCCATATCATGCCGTTCCTGAATGCCCAGCACCATCGTCATTTATTTGACGTTCTCCGAGTGCAAGCTTTGAATTCTCCAATTCCTTTTGATGAAGGTCGTTGAGTTCAGCTACCTCAAGTTCTATCCTGCTTTCAATTTGCTCTGTGTTAGGAGGATTAACAGCATACCCCCGAAGCATCTCAATCAGTTTTCCCTTGCACACAATTCTCGCATCAATAGCCTGTGTTTTCACGTTGATATCCCTGAGAGTATCCTGGAGGGTCATGTCACTGTCACTCATGTTTGAGTTTGTGACATGTTTGAGTTTTTGTTTCAGCTTTCAAAAGACAGAAAGAGAGAGTAAGAATAATGAGTGACAAAACTTTCTATTAAAGGTTAAATAGGTCTTTACCCCTCTGAAAAAATACAAAAAAATTATTAATTTTATTTTAATATTTTTTTTCAATTGTTTAAAAACAAAATTAAACAATTTTTTATCATTACACCCCACAAATGGTATATTGTGTAGCTTGATCATGAGTTACATAGCTCTCTAGATTTTATCAGTCTTTCCTTTTATTTCTTGAGTTCTTCTATAAAAGTTCATCTCATTAAATAAAAGAAGAAAATGGGTTAACAAAGTTGAAGATACGGAAAATGCAAGAGTTTGAAGAAGAAGGGGGAAATATTTCTTCAAGAAAAACAATTTAGATGGCTCTGAACTTTGGATGGAAGATATAATCCGAAGTGTGCAAAACTTGACTATTAAGGTAGGTAATTTAATTAAAGAAATGTTTTGTTTTTATTTGATTTTATTTGTATGTAATTGATATTGTTAATTTTCCAATTGAGTTTAGTTTAGGTTATTGTTTATGTTTCTTTCATCATTTATATTTCTGTAAGGGTTTGATATTATTTAGTTTTCCCTTTGATCTTCCAATAGAAGACCGTCGCTGATATCAATCAAAGAGTTGGATGGAAAATTTGAATTTTTCAAACATCCTTTGAAGAGAAAGAAACTGTCACTGTCATAAGAAGGGTCGTCGAAAGCAATGTTGTGAGAATCTAGTTTTTACGTCAACTAATTTTGGCCAAGTGAAATCGAAATGTAGATCAACTTGTAAACCCGTAGAGTTTACTTCATATTAAAATAAACATATATAATACATATTTTAACATATTTAATTTTGAACATAATCTAAAATTAATAATTTTATTTTAAACTTAGAAATTTAAGTGTTGTGAATATTAATTAAAAAAATATGACAAAATTAATATATTATTAATTTTAAATTAAAAATAAATTAAAACATTACATAATATTCACACTTAATTGATTTTCGCTCATTCTCAATAGTTAAATATGATTATAGTCATGCATTTTAATGAATAATTTTTTTTATAATACTGTTTTCAATGATTAATAACACAACAACTATATGTCCATCAATATATCTTATAAAGACATAATATTTCTCTTATTTTTTTTTCACGAATTAAATATGACTTTTTGACTTATAAATAAAAAATGTCTTTTTGAATCATGCATGTCATGTGTGATTGAATATTATATGTGATTGAAATACAAACTATTTTTTATTTTATTTTTACGAAACCCCTTTTATATTATGTATATTTGTTTTGACAATATTAATGTATCTATTATTTATCAAATAACTTATTATATTTAAGTGACCACAAATCTAATTATAAAAAAATATCCACAAATCTTAGCTCAACTTGCAGAAATGTCGAAATTGCTAGGTCAGACATCATTTCGTCTATCAACCAAAAAAAACTTATTATATTTAAAAAATCACATAAATTATGCAATATTATATTATTTTATCAAAATATAATTACTTATTTGTTTTTTTTTCCTCACTTGTTTTTCAAATTGAATCATTCTATTTTCTCTCACCCCCTCTCCTAACTCTCTATCTCTCTCTTAGAGAATAAAATTAAGAGAGAATAAGAGGATAAAAATCCCTTGTTTATCTATTTTTTTTGTATTGTTTTATTTCATTTTTTCGCACAAATTTATAAAAATAGAAGACATAGTTGGAAACACACGAGTACTAAAAATTATTATATCTCTAACTCTTAATATAGTCCCTATGTTCCTCTATCCCATTTTATAAACAAAAGTTCTCTTATTATGGTCATTGAATAAATGATGCACTCTTAATTGTTATAACATGTAAAAATAAAAATAATCACAAGTGTAAATAATTGTTATTCCTTAATTATTAACATATACTATTATAAAAAACTTAAGTGTCTATATAGATATGATATTATATTTATTACTAATATGATAAAATTGAACTTTTAAATTAACTAAAAAAGATTAAGTTTTTGAATTGTTGGGTAAAAACTGTAAGTTTAAGTGATTTTACTGATTTTATAGGGAGTTAAATCGTGTAAACTCGTTTTAACTTCTGATTTTACTCAATAATTTTAGTTTCGATTTAACATAAAATTTATACTTAAAAACGTAGAATCCATAGAGTTTACAATTTAAAACGAGATTTTAACAACCTTGGTCGTAAGTTGGCTTACAAACCAACCAAGGTAATTGGCAATCTCATTTTTCAATTTTTAGAATTCATATACAATAATATGAGTGGTTTAGATAGTTGACAATGTGCTGATTTCAGAAAAATGTTAAATGTTTATTCGCTTCTTCTGTAGGTATATATGTACAAGTATCAGGATCAATCTAATCCTAACATTGTACTAGCCATGATGCTATACTAGGAAACAAATAATATCAATTAACTATCTATCAGAGGAAAAAACATAATAGCAATTAACTATATACTACAAACAATAACATGCAACTATTCATTGATGCATTATCATGATTAGCAAATCGGTACAATCGCTTGTGATCAACAAGGGACTTAATTTATGTGTTGTTTTTCAGTGTATAATCAGGGTTAAATTTTTGGATCTCTAAACTCTTGAAGCTACATTTTATGCATCTGAAACCATGGGGAGTTTATTTTCTTTACTCCACATGGTGCTTGCACAACCAGTCCGATCATTTTATCTTTGTGTGTAAAGGATTGTTAATGCATTTCAAACCTCTTTACTTATCTCATAAATGAATGCTTATCACATTTACTTTTTTTTACGATGTAGATGAGACTCCACAAAAAAAATGTTATAATTTTTTTCCCAAGATTTCTACTCCGCCAGATTTTGCCCTAGAACTACCGTATATTTTTCATATCATGATTCGAAAAATGAATGATAGTTTATAGCTAATAGCTGATAATTGATAATTGATGATCGATGACTGATATACTAATTGAAGTGTTTAATATAATTAACGATTCAAATAGTTGATAAATGTAAAATGACATAAAAATGCATTATTAACATAACATAAATAATAACACTATTAACTTTTCAAATTCCAATCTCACTCTCTCTCTAAACTTTTCATTCCTAACAAATTTCATTCTTACCGTTAACATAATTAACATACCAGAAGTAATAACAAATTTCATGTTCACTTTCACTCACTCTTCAAATTCTAATCTTGTTCACTCTCACTCTCCCAAACACTTTTGGATCCTCTCCAAGTTTTTCTCTCATGTACTCTCTCCTTTTCTTGATCTAATGGTTAGTAATTCACTAAAAGCAAAAAAATACTTAAGTGGAGAGAGAAGAAAAAATGAATAAATGGTTAAGATGATTGCACATGACCAAACATGAGAGGAAAAATTGGAGAGGATCCAAAGTGCTCACTCACTCACTCATACTTTTTCCTCTCCATCTCTCTGTCACTATGGTGAAACGAAAATCTCAAATGATGTGGACTGAGATGTTTTCAAACATCACATCAAACAAAAGAAGAAAACGGGTTAACAAAGTTGAAAATATGAAAATGTAGGAGATTGAAGAAAAAAGAGAAATATTTCTTCAAGAAACAATTCTGATGGCTATGAACTTTGGATGATAGATATAATCAGGAGTGTGCAAAACATATTAAGATAGGTAATTTAAATAAATGTTTTGATTTTATTTGCATGTAATTGAAATTGTTAATTTTCCAATTGAGTTTAGTTTAGGTTAATTTTTATGTTTCTTTCATCACATGAAAATATAAATGTTTTTCTTATAATATTATAAATATAAATATCTCTTTGAACCTTATTTTCTTTGAACACTCCCTTTTATGTCACATGACTCATTCTAGATATATTCAACATTCATGCCAGCATATATAGTCCGAAAAGAACATGGTGTGGATCGATGCTCAAAGAAATCAAATCACTAAATAATTAACACCTCTAACATAATAAAAAAAAAGAGACAGAAATTATGAGCAAGAAAGACACTATGGAATATGCCTTCAAAGGATGAACAACGATATAAATTGTCAAATAAATGAGCAAATCAATTACATTAATATTGCAGATATGAGAAATTGAAACTCGTCATGAAGAAGCTTGAGAAGATAGATAACTTATTGAAGAATATTGGAGGGGGAGACACACTCATACACACATTCTAATTCATCCGCACAAACATTTCACTTATCACATTACCAAAATTATATGCTTTTAATTTTATTAAACTAATTTCCATTCTATAATGAATAGTAAAAATTAGTTTTTTAATTGTTTTGTTGTTGTGTAAATCAGATTGTAAGATTTAAAATTAGAAATCGATATATTATATGAAATTAGAGCACACTTACTTGATGACAATTATAATTAATTATTATCGAAAGTGCCAATATTAATCACCAATATATTAGTCTAAGGTCTTCCTTTGCCTAATCACTTGCTCCGGACTTTGGGGTCTTTGATGAAAAAGCTACAAATGAGCGTATGTTGTTTTTTCGGTGGACGGTAAAAAATACCTAGCCAATCTATTTATAAGATTACAACCCTAGTATCACCCATCATGGACCCTAGAGGTTGAACTTACACAAATCA
This sequence comes from Trifolium repens, assembly GCA_030408175.1. Lineage (NCBI taxonomy): Eukaryota > Viridiplantae > Streptophyta > Magnoliopsida > Fabales > Fabaceae > Trifolium > Trifolium repens. The sequence goes on from CP125851.1 coordinate 48,050,098, forward strand.
GAATTAGTGTTCAAAGGCTATTATTACTGATCACAATTATTGGGCCTAAGCATCATCAAATGAATCACAACAACGTCAACCCGTTTTATTAAAACCAAAACCGACAATTTATTGTAGCCCACAAAATATTAGAAAATATTCTAACACAGATATCTTTCACGTGTAATTGCTAGACTAATCACTTGAGTCTTGTGAGACTCAAATGAACGGCAAAATTCTTTTCAATTTTTTCTCTCCCCCCTCCCCCAATTGTTTCTTCCAACCCCTCCAAAATTCCAATTTTGCCTTCATAAATAGTTTTCGGAAAATGTTTTCCAAAATTCATATTTTATCGGATTCTATTTTCCGAAATAGACTTAAACATAATTTTTAGATTTATTTTTTTCCATTCATATTCCAGTATTTCAGATTCTATTTTCCAAAAAAGTTAATTTTTTCAGAATACGTTTTCTGAAAATTCCAATATTTCGGAAAGCAGAATCCGAAGTTACTTTGGAAAACATTTTCCCAAATGATTTTGGAAAACGTTTTCCGAAATTCTATTATATGTGATCATAACCGCAAATTTATTATTCTAGCCTAATTTTTCATAAACTAAATCATTTTTATCCTGTTTTTATCCAAACATAATCGAAAATATTTTTACCCTGATTTTTCATAGCAATTGAAAAGTTATTTAAGCAAAATTGTTCAAAATATTAATATTAAAGATATATTATTAACCATATGGAGTCGTAAGATATTTATATTTCACATCCATCGATACAATTATATTTTAGATTATGTTTAAATACTAATTAGCGTAAATAACAAAGTAAAAAAACAATTGAAACTGATAAAAAAAATAGATTAGAACAACAAATTTGCTCTTCTGATTACATATAGCAGAAATTCATTTGGAAAACGTTTTTAATGAAAATTCGGATTCTGCATTCCTAAACAAACATATTGCCACAAATCAAAAGATGCATATTTCAAAACAAAAACAAAAAAAAAAAACAATCATAGAACTAGTAGTAGTATGAAATTGCAAGAGCTAGTCAAAAACCCATTTATCTAATTTCTAGAGTTCCAAGATCATTTCCCCCCAATTCTGTTCGATTCCGTTTGATTTCGTTTATGTTCAAATCGTTTTGGGTCATCTCCTCTGTTTGCAGCCTATGAATATTGTGCGCACAAGGTATTTGTTAAAAGTCTTCACTGCAAACAGATTGGTAATTTCTCTGATATTGGTGAAGTTTTTGGTCAAGCTCCTTCCTCATTTGTTGAAGTTTTCTCGGGAAGTTTCAACTGGAAATTGTTGTGAATTCTCGACGTCGTCACCACTGCAGTTCTTGGTAATCATCTCTTTTGTGTGTTGAATTCTTGGTAATTCAGTTTTCTGGTATGATATGTTGATTCAAGCATTTTGACTATAATCTTGATGTGGTAATGAGAGTTTTGGATCTGTTTGATTCTATTTTTTTGGCTTATGGAACCTTGAAATAATTGCCTCATATAGCATTTGGTATCTTTGAGTTTGCTGCAACTTTTTCACCTCTTGTGTTATTCTTTGAACATTATTAAATAATTGTTCTACTGTGTGAATGGATTTGGCTTGATGAAGTTAGGAAAGTTGTTTCTCATATATTGTCATGCCTACACAATAGTTTGTAAAAGTTTTCTTGAATATAAGTTCGAAAATTGACAAGTGAAGGATTGGAAAGATAAGTTTTACTGCATCAGTCTATTTTGCTTCTTGAATTCAGTTTTGAATTCTAAAGGTTTTGATTTGAGAAGGCATAAATTTGGAATTGATTATGTTAGTCATTGTACTTGACCTGCTTGGTATTTTTGCGAAGATAGCTGCAAATGTGTGAAGCCTTCATAACACTCTTCAACAATTAATTGCTCTAAGTTATGTATATTTCTTGGTTTGTCATGCCTTCAATTGGGTTTAGGGGTGTGCATGGTTCAAAACCGAACCAAATTGAATTGAAATAAATGGTTTATGAACCAAACCAAAACCATTTGCATTCAAAACCAGTTTATTTTATAAAATTGGTTCAATTCAGTTTAAAACCGGTTCAAAACCAGTTTATAATAAAAAACCGATTTTTTTTATTCACTCGTTGAATTGATAACAAAATATGATTCTTTTAACCATATTAATAAATAAAAATTAATTTCTTTATTTTTGTAATAATGAAAATCATTTTCTTTACATAAAAATACTACTACTTATTATTATTTTTATATATAAATTGTATTTTGAATTATTTTAAAACCATTTTTTATTATTTAAAAAATTAGTTAGTTTTAAAATTAAGTTTTCTTATTTGAAATAAAATAAAACAGATTTTAAATTAACAAAACTATTTTTTAAAATGAAATAAAACAGATTTTCAAAAAAAAAAACAGATTTTAAAAAAAAAAACAGATTTTTTAAAAAAAAACAGATTTTAAAAAAGAAAAACAGATTTTAACCAAAACAGATTTTATTTTATTAAATAAAAAAACAAATTTTTTAAATTAATAATAGTTTAAATATTATATTTATTATTAAATTAATTAATAAAATAAGAGTGGAGGTGGTTGCCGGAGCTCCACCGCCGGCCGTCGCACCGGTCACAGGAGCTCCGCCGGTCACCGCCGGAAACCACCGTCCGCCACCGCGCCGGTGCCGGAGGTCCGGCGTTGACCGGCCGGCACCACCACTTATTTTAAATATTTAATAAATAAATTTATTTATTATTATAATTATTAAGGTTGGTAAATTGATTTAGGGAGGTGTTGAAAGTATAGATACCCATAATTGATCCATATTTTAAGTTTGGGCTTTAGTTTTTTTTTAAGTTACAAATTGGTTTTTGGTTTATTTTTTTCATGTTTGGATTGGGCTTTTTAAACTGGTTCAATTTGAATACTAATTCAGTTTGTAGTATCCAATTTATTTGCACACCCCTAATTGGGTTATTTGGATTATTGTTTTGAGCTGGTTCTGAATCATACTACCACTTAAAATGTGTTTATATCATTGCATTATCTTGTGGAAAGGTCTTGTTTGGTGTCTTTGGAAGCATGTTATCGATCTCTAGCAACAGCAGGCAAGTATATTGTAGATGAATTGCCTATGTTGCTTTGAGTCTATTGTCTATGGTCCATTGATTGGTAAGTTCTGTTGTTTGGCATATGATTGGGTTGTTCAACACGTTGCTGCCATTGTAGAAGGTATTAGTCAACTAACAGAAGCTCATTTTGGGAGTTATATCCCACTGATACTCTATGCTTTCAACAGAATTGAGCTTGGCTGGAGGTTATTGGATGTTTATGTTGTCCCCATGAAGACATGATGGCTTCACATTTTTTTTGGGAGCCTCAGTTTGAGGATGTACTTTCTATTAGTTTATCTCTGATTGTGAAGATTGAAGACTAGTTTGGGTTCTTTGATCTACTCTTTGTTGCCCTGTTTGTACAGGTTGCATTTGATTGATTTTGGATTGACTAGCTGGTCTTATGATGTGCTATTTTATCTTGAGCAACCCATTGGTCATCTTTCTCGTTGATTTGTTGGTCCTCTGATGTGCTAATTACCTTTAGCACAACTTGAGTATTGTTGCTTCACTTTGTAGCCATCAGACCTTCTAACATTCTCTATTTTGCTTCTATCATGAGTGCTTGGTGCTCTTGATGGTTAAGCTTTGTTCCTTAATTGGCTTTGTTGATTTGCTTCTGCCTACGGTGGTTAAGCGTTGATTTGTTGCTTCCTCCGAATATTAGCCTTGAGTTGTGGTTTATACTTGATGGTTAAGCTTTTGCCCTTAGATGGCTTTGATGAGTCTGTGTTTCTTCCTTATGGTGGTTAAGCACTAGTTGTATTTGAGTTGTTTTTTTAGCCGATGTATTCTGGCAAATTTCATTGTATTTTCTTTATATTGATGTACCTTTGTATTAGTAATCTCAAGCTCGAAGTGTTGTGACCACTTTCTAGCTTGCGGGAGGGTATTATTAGAGATATAGATAGGTATAGATTAGGTGTTAGTTGGTTACTAATTAGTTAGCCTATATAAAGGAATTGGTGTAATCATTTTCACTTCACTTTTCACTTTTGTATCAAATTCATCTTCTTCAATACAAGTTATTTTTCTCTTTACTTTCATGGATGCCATGTTTCCTAACATGTTGTAATTTGTTAAATAACCTCAATTAGACCAGGGAAAAGGCTTTAATTTGTAACAATTGTTAAAATAAAGCCTTCTCCCACCCGGTAAAATTTGGACCATTTGTTTAAATAATATCTGATCATAAACCATGTTCAGTAATTTGTTAAATATATACAACAAAATATATGATCAGATTATATTTTGTCGTTTGACCCATGCAGTTGATTTTATCTAGTGGGAGAAGGCTTTAATGATTGTTGCTGTAGCCTGAGTTTGAACAACAGAATAGAATGATGCCAACAAAAATCCCTACTTACGAAAATTTAGATATTGATTGCATTCTGCAAAATAAAAGTAGTGAATCTGGAATTTTCTTATTGTTCAAATGTCAATATAGTGAAACTATTTGCAAACTTTTGAGGCATGTTTTAGGAGGTAGCCTTAGCATCTTCATGGGCTTGTTTCTTGGGGCACGGACTGGATAACCCTCTAATGCAAGGAACGCAGATGGAGCTTAGTAGTTGGATTTCAGACACAGCATTTGCTGTTATGGGTATACTATTCTTATCTGTTGATTGTGTTGCTGAGATGGCTCATGGATTTGGGAATGAAAATATTTATTTACATCAAGCACTTGAGTTTCATTCTTCTTCCTATCATATATCTGAGTCCTTTTCCTTTTCAGGCACGATCAAAACATGAAATCACAAATACTACTGTTGTCGCTGGATGTGTTACTGGAGGTGTAATATTATTAGCATAAGGTAAGTAACCCTGTAATTTAATTCATTTTATGTCTTTTTATTGTGTTTTTGTTTCTCAGAACCTGTATTTCAGAAATGACGGGTGATAGACCCTCCAATATTAATAGGCCCATTAGTAATTAGGGAAGGGATGTGTAATAAATAGCCGAATACACTATTTAGGGGGAGGGATTACTGTAAAAGGGAAGGAAGAATTAGGAATCAGTTTGGATGATAGGGCTGCACAATCAATAGACATCATGGAGCAGAGTCGCTGGTGGCCGCTATTTGGACTTGGTTGCGTCACTTTTTCAAGTAGCGGCTTTGGTGATTGCTAGTGCATACATTTTATTTTCAATTTCATACTATGGACTTTAAAGTGTTTTTAGGGCCACCTGCTATCTCAAATTGATAACTATATATATGCATGAAAAATAGCATATAAGATGAAAAGAACCCTTTAAATCACTAAAAACAGTTGATTAAACTTCAATTTAAAATGCATAAGAAAGTCACACTATCCATAAACTGCTAATTATCAACTATAATTAAAACAATGAAACAATTCAAAACAGACATACAAAAACCAAGTATATAATAAGTGCCGAGAAAAACACCAAATTTAAGCAGTCAAATTCTAGATATTTAATCACTGATCCTAGTAAAATATTTTCTGATCCTACCAACCTTACAAGTAAGATTGTCAATCTCACACAAAATCCTACTTGATTTGGAGGTTTGTGCATCCTGTTGTTGGGAGAGAGGAACAAATCATTCACGCTTGGTTAAGCTCTTTGCTGTAGTCACGATCCAAGTCTGCAAATTACTTAATCTAGACTAGAAAACCTGTCAAGTTAAAATTGCTGGTAAAATTAATTTGTTAATCTCACACAATAAAATCTTTTTATTGTGTGCTTGTAGCTGCATGTGCTGGTTGTGTGGGATTTATGGTGTTCTCCATCGCAATAGATAAGTTCTTGGAGAGGCATGGATACGTGAGTTGACTTAGGCCAATTTTTTATTCTTCTATCATTATCTGATTTCTTGATGAAAATATTTTGCCCATATGATAGACACATGACATGAAGCGCACAAATTGCAGTATTAATTTCACTCAGATAATTTATTTGTATACAATGTCATTTGCGTATGCATTCTCCCAACTGGGGTAAGCTATGATGTAATGACACGATTAAGTGACATTTGAAGTGCTGACTCAGTTATAAGAGCTTAGCTTTGTAACTTCAAGGTTCTGAGTTCAAATCTCCTCGGGGACAGTTGTAAAATGGTCATTAGTGTCATTTTGATTAATATAAATTCCCCCTTCTCCAATTTTTTTATTTTATTTTTATTAAAAGTAGTTATTTAAGTAATCCATTCATTTGAAAATAGAGAATAGGGAAAGACTGAATTATTTCACTTGATTTTGTTTTTGCAACAATTACCCTTGCCCATTCTCTCTGGCATTGTTTGAGAGTTTGGAGGGAAAAAGAAAGAAGGGTTTTGAAGGGGAGGAGAGGAAGAGAAAAGGTGAGAGATCAGAAAACCTCAGTAGGTTATGTAATTGCTTAGTATGCTACTACTTTTTATTCTTCAGACTTCATGTGAAGATGAGAGATAAGAAAAATAGCCGTTTTGAAAGAGAACATGTTGTCGGTCCTATTTTCTATTTCCTCTTGTTTTATTTTTTCTTTTCTTTCCCCTAAGCTATCCAAAGGTTGGGATATTTTGACAAGCTGATGATTTCTTTTATGTATTGGAGGATTTGCTGTCAAAGGACATTCAAACCTAATTCACATGCAATTTGTACCTTGTGAACTGATGAGTGATATTTTAAAGTCATACAAAAATCATTTTCCAATTTCATTCACATACCAAGTACATGCTTGTATGAGTCTTCTATGTTCTAACTCAAGTTTGGTATTGGGGCCTGTGGTACAGCATTTAAGGTGGGGGTCTGGTATTGACACTTAAGTTTTTGTTGCTATACCTAGTTCCTTTAGAAGTTTATCATTTGAAATGCATTTTTTTGGTATTCATTTGAAGTGTATTTCTATTTCATCTAAATCTGTTTGGATCGAAGATACTCCCCCTTGTATTAATGCGGTTTTGTTGCCGTACTCTGATTAATCAATATATCGGTTTCTTGTCAAAATAAATAAATACTGTATTTCTTGATATGCTATAGAAGATTGAAACATTCTTATTGGTTGTCAGTGTAAAGTTAATTTACACAGACCGTACATGTCCTTTAAACTCTAAAATAATTGTTTTTCTTTATTCTTATTTCTTTCCATCTCATGTATTACCTAATCAAGCCTAATTATAACTTCTTTTTTTGACACACCTAATTATAACTTCTTAAAAAAGAAATAAAACGTTTTTTTATGTTGATGTGTTGATTGATTGATATTCATCAATGAACATTAGAGCATCCACATTCATGCTATCCTATTTGGTGGTATAAGTGGATCTCACTTAATATTTATATTATTTAATACTTCTCAATTATTTAAGCAACTCAACTATATTTTCTAAATATCCATACCATCCATCAAAAACTCTAATATGGGTCCCACTAAATACACATATATCATATTTCATAGTTATAATACAATTTTATATTAATTTTGATACACATAAAGTTGAATGGAAACGGTGCCATACAGAGACACGATGCAAACTAAAGACACGGTAAATACCCCTTATACTCTGACAGAGTGGCATTAGGACTGTAAAGACACGGCAATTTGACAGGCGATATGTATGCTCTTAGACGGCCAATGTTTAGTGGCAAAGCAATCACATTCCGGCTTCCATGTTGGGGTGATGCTGATGCCAAGTCTCAAAGTAACAATTTACAGACAGAGGAAGGAATGATACTGTGAATTTATTTGTACTTGTGTGGTCCTTAAAAACAAACACAGGTTGGAATAAAGATTGAGTTGCCACGTGTTACTGTGTGTATCACAAAGTTAAGCATTTTGGATTAAAGCAAGCAACAAGAACGGGATGCCATACCCCATACATAGATAGGAATCACATGTTACTACCACTCAATCAAACTTGCCATTCCTTTGGACTTGGACCCCACTAAATATCATCAATTTGCATGAAAGAGGGTCCAACTTTGCCTTGCTTTGCTCATGTTATTGCGCCCTATTGGAATATGCTTCAAAGTGCATGACCTTGGTTAATGTCTTGTAGTTCTTTTTTTCTTATATATAAAAATGATTGTAAAGCATGGTGGAAATTATTGGTTTCATTGTACAAGGTACAGGTGGTTACTGGTAATGGTATAGGAGAACAAAGGGAAAGGAGAACTAGGATTCACCAATCGTTCGATGATAAGTAAAATTTGATAAATGATTATTTCAACAAAGATTCAAACTCAATTTTTTTATAAAAATGATTTGTCTTTAATTGAAGTTTGTTAATCACTTAAACACATTAATTTGGTTAGGGTTCAATAGGATTGCAAGAGACTAGAGTAATGAATACAAAGTAGGTATGATATTGAGGAGAACAGATCCTCTCCCATGTGATTTTCACAGGAGGGAGTAAATTGTTCATCTCAGCCGTTCAACACTTTTTTAATAGTCGATCACTTTGTAACAAAAAATTTATGTGGTTGGGATTTAACTGGGGGAACTCTACACTGGAGACAACCTGCTCTCGACATTGCGGTGGGATGAGTTTTGCACCCTCGCACCCAACTCCTTGCAAAAAATAAGCATTTGCCCTTGTTCCATGTCATGGTTGAAAAATTTGTGTCCTCATCCTCGCTCTAGGCTGAGGTTGGGTTTCCTCACCATACATCCACCCTGCTCTTAATTCTTAAATATAAAATTTAATTAAATAAATCAAAAATAGCAATATGACATTTCGATATTTTTTTATCGGATAATTGTATTACAAAATTGATCGTTGGATTGAAAAATACTATCATATAGATCATGTTTATAAAATATAACATCAAATTTGATCCTTTCCGTCAGTTTTTTCACATGTGGCAGACGGTTTGCATGCGTGGACAGACACGTAGGCACTTTGACACTTGGCCATGTGTCCTAATTAATTGGTGTTAATAACAAAACTGACGAAAATGACTAACTTATGCAAACGGTGAAAATATAAGAGACCAAGTTGAAATCTAAAATAAACATAAGAGACCAAATGTTGAATTAGTTTCAATTTTAATACAATTTATTAAGTGGATGTTAGTGTAGTTATAATTAAACAAAACAAACATGGCATTAATTTGAAGGTGCGGGAGAGTGCGAAATAGAACGGGGGTGTGCTTCTTTCTGCAGCAGTCAGTGTGCGTGGTTGGCTACTTCGAAAGTCAGAGATTGATGAAATCACATTCAATACAAAAATATTACTAACAGACATGATTTTGACGTTTCAGATTCTCATCGTTATAAGCAATTCACCAATATATGGCAAGTAAAATCAACCCCTAATTTGTATCGGTGTCAAAAAATTACTACTAGTATAAATTTTTTTATGGTCCGTTTAATTTTTAAGAAAAAAAATGAAAGAAAAGAAAATTGTGAAAATTGATGAATAAATTTGGATTAACTTTTATAGTCCACAATTTTCTTTTCGTCTCACTTTCCTTCTTTCCAACCAGTGGCGGAACCAGGATTTTTTTTCTGAGAGGGCCGCTAAAACAATTGTATAAAAATTAAATAAAAAAATTATATTGCCTATAAAAATTTAATCATTAATAAAACAAATTACACACTTTAAAATAATACTCCATTCATGCTAAGTGACTTCAAATAATCAATAATTGATTATTAGAAAATAGTTGTGTTTTTTTTTAGAGTTGTGTTGTTTAAAAAAAAGAAAATAGAATTGTGCATTTTTTGTATTGATAAATACATATGAAAATTAGTTTTTTAAGAAAAATATTGTTTAAATGGCTAAAAGAAATAGAAATTGCATATAGAAATTGTGCATTTTTTTGGTATTAAATACATATGAAAATTAGATTTTTAAGAAAAATGTCCTTTAAATGGCTAAATAAATGAGAAAATGCACACAGCAAGTCTTGAACTCAGTTCCTCTAAATGCAGAGCGCGCATCCTTAACCACTGGGCTGAACTTCGCTTTTTGTGTTAATAGTCACGAAAAAATATATATAACATGTATTTGTAATTTTATAAAATACTAAGGGTACCCTAGTAATTTCTTATTTTTTGGGGGTGGCCGTGGCCACCACCAGCCACCCCCTTGGTTCCGCCACTGTTTCCAACCAAACAAATTCTTAATAATACTCCTTTCGGTCCTTTTTATAAAAAATAAAAGTGAAATACTTTTTTTTCCCTTTTTATAATTTTTTTTTACTAATTTTCAAATGTTTTGAATGTTTAATTTCACTTATGTCTTATTTATTATGAGAAAGAGTTTAAAAATAAATAAGTTAGTTAAATGAAAAGTAATTAAATAGGGATATAGTATTGAATAAATTTAAATTTATAAAAATATTCAATGAAAAGATACTTTTACGTAAATTAAGAGTAATAAAATTTAATTACACAAGTACCAAAAAAATACTTTTATACATTAGACTCTTTAACATATGCGTTAAGGATATGTTAACATTTTCTTATAAATAAACATGTACATTGATTGTAATTGTACTTGTCAGCAAAATAATATACTTTCTCGATTCCTCTGCTAAAACATTATTATTTATACTTCACCTGTCTCTTTTTATAAGTTTTTATTGACATTTTTTATATACTACCCTCATCGCTAAATATAAGATCTTGTCAAAATTTCTTGACCCTTTTCATATGACCTTGTTTGAACATTCAACCATATTAATTATTTCTTTAACTAAATACTCCTAATTATTTTATCTCTTTTCTACAATTTACAATAAATACTATGGTAATTACATAACTAAATCTTGAGAGATAAACTTGTAAAAACAACATTCATTATCAATAAATTTATTACTACTAATAATTTTTTTATCCCTGTAATTTAGTCTATGATGTCTTAGTATTTAGGAAAAGAGTACTAGTATTTAAAAAAAAAACAGTTGATTCTTTATAAATATAAGTGGGGCAGTGGGCTGTTTTAGTGTTGGTATTTGTACATTTTAATTGTAGTTTTGATTAAAATCAATTGAGATAGAGCTTTTCTCTCTTCTCTCTCCTGCGAAACAAAACAGCACCAACATCTAACTTCATCCCTTAGATCCAAACAATTGCCTTCAAGATGTAGCCTCCAGTTTCATGGTGGTGCTTTTGGACCTCACGTCCACACCATCATCAAACCCCAGTTGGGGTAGCCCGTCCGCCGTCGCTCTGTTGGTGACCCCTCGCGCCGCCGCTGTGTTGAGGGGTTTGGTTTCATTTTAGATCGATCGCTTTGTTGGGCTCTTGTTGGGATTAAAATGTAGTTTCTGATTTTTGAAAAGAGTATAGGATTCGATTAGGGTGTAGTACTAATAATATTGCACCAATAATATAATGGGATTGTAACCTATATGGATATTATTTAAAAAAGAATCATCAAATAAACCATATGGATATTATCATAAGAAAATATTTATTATTTTTTAAGGTTTATATTGAATACATGATCACCTTTTGTAATTTATTTCTCAACATGGATTCTTACATAATGATAAAACTATTGCGGAGGCCTTCCATAACAAACGCATTCTCCATGAATGCAATGTCCAAAAAGTCCAGATTGTAAACATCTTACATTGCATGTAAAGCGATTGCATGAATCAATCACCATGGCTTGTTCTGCAGAACCGGAAACTTTATGCTCAGCTATTACCTCATTATTTGCACTGCATCAAGTAAAATCGATAGATTAATGAAAGACAAAAACTTTCTAAATAACATTAAGAAAACATTTTATAGAAAAAAGAAAGAGAAAATTGGTTATATACCATAACAACATTATAAATAGAGAAAGAATAGAGAGAAAAATGATATTCTGATTTCTCATTTTGTTTAGCTTGAAATTGATTTCCACGACGTTGTATGATTTTGAGAAAGTCTGTATATATATAAGGGTCAACTTTTATTATAATAATAATTTGCATTTATTATTTTTAATTAAATGGGTCAGCTTTTCTAATTTGAATTGATTAAATTCTTTTAACTATTTACCAAAAAAAAAATTCTTTGACTATAATTTGAATTGACTATCAGAATAAGAATCCATTAAATTCACATAGGTTTTATGTGGCAGCAATGCAAACCATAACTTACAAAATTTATTACATTTGTTTTCGAATCTCGAATAATAAATTTTTTATTTTGTTCCTTCTATATATAATTTTGGGTAAATGAACCTTTTTTCCCGCAATGTAAGTGTGTTTTATTTTACTGCCTACAATTTTTTTTTTTAATGCTTTTTGCAATGTTGATGAATTTTGTTTTACTCCCCTTTTGCTGTCGTGTCAGGAAAAAAGTCAATGTCACGTCAGTAAAAGTCATCTTTTTGCTGACGTGACAGTGACTTTTTCCTGTCACATCAGCAAAAAGTCAACAAAGGTGGGTAAAACAAAATTTGCCAACATTACAAATGGATATTCTCAAAAAAAATAAAAATTGCAGGAGATAAAGCAAAATACGCCTACATTGCAGGGGATAAAGGACCATCTACCCTATAATTTTTTTATAATAAATTTATTATAAAGTTTATATGTACAATTTTTTTTGGGTACAATATATGGACTTTTTTTAATATCATTAAAAAATATTTTTAATTAATCTGGTCAAAATATTTTAATCTCAATTAATTTTTAGAATACAAAATATTAATTTGCATATGTGTTATATGTGCCAGTGAATTCGGTTGTTCATATGTTAGCTAGTGCGATCAATTCTTAATCTAATCGCTGTATTTTTTTATTGGATTCTTTCTTGTGTTGAAAATCAGTTGATAAATAAAATGAATTAAGTTTGTTTGTGTCAAAATTTTTTTTTAAAAAAATGGCCAATTTTTTCTTAATTTTAATTAGGTTTTAAGTATATAGTTAATTAATCTCTGTAATTATATCATATTTTGTTATCGGCCCTTGTAAGTTTTTTTTTTATGGTATAAGTACTTAGACTTCAAAAAATTTGATTTTGATCCATACTCTTAATGTGACGATAAAAAAAGAAAAAAATAAATAAGAAACTAACAGTGTCATGTGGCTCAATAAATTTAAACCACGTGGGTCAACATTGACTTGATTTAAAGGCTTGTTGGATGGCTGACTAAAGTCTGACAAGTGAACTAGTTTGTCGTTGAGTAATAAATTCTTAATTGAATAAATTTGTATTCACAGAGATCGTGCCAAAAGTAATTAGTGTTATTTAGAATTGATAGTTTGCTTTCGCTTTTACTTTCGAAAAGAGTTTTAATTCATAATAGGATATAAAAGATTAAAAGAGATTAGAAGAGAAGTATAGGTTGAGTTCTTTCGAATGTCGCCTATTCCTGCTTGGTAATATGGGGTTATATTCCACTTGCAATCATAATTATATTATTATGGCAGATTATAACAGTTTTAGTGAATTGTGCATTTTGCATCCAAATATAACCCTATTGCAATTGAATAAACCAAGACTAACTAAAGTAGGAGAACCCATGTTATCACATTTTAATACCTACATATATTCTCACGTTGCTCCTAGAGTATTGGTATAGTTTCAATCATGCAGAATTTAATAAAGTTAATCCTTTTTAGCCTCTAACTAGGGATTTATGAATAGATCGCCCATGCTTATTAGTCCAATTAATCACCCCCATGATTGAGCATTAAGGGTCATTTAAGATCATCCTTAATTCACATGATGCAATTCATAAATACGTCTACTTATAAATTGTGTTATAGCAGGAAAGTCAATTAGAGATAATAGAGTTGTTGCAAGTCATATAATCTTTTCCAAACCAATTACATAGTCTTAAGCATTTATAGAGGAGTTCATCTACTTGACATATCCTAAAGAGGTTTAGCTACTAAAAGGCATTAAAACAAAAGAGTAAAATTATGCATACAAAGTAACATTGATGCCTTGCGGAGGAAGTGGCATCTCCTTATGGTGGGGAGAGTGCCTCCCCTTGAGAGTTCCTCCCTTAGCTCCTCCTTTGCTCTTTAGAGGCTTATTTCTCTGAATTTCTAAATGAATAATTGCGATGGAGGAGAGCTCTATTTATAGCTTTTCTAACGGGCTTGGGCTTCTTCATCGTGGCACGATTTAAATGCATCGTGGCACGATGTACCTCATTATGGGACAATGGGATATTGATCTTGTCCCTAAATTGCGCAGATTTACTTCAAATTAATTCTTTAGCATCGTGGGACAATGGTCTTTATCGTGGGACGATGATTTCAGCCTTTTTTCTTTATTTTTGCTCCTTTTTGTGTATTTGCTTCTACTTTTGCTTCTTCATCATTAACTTCACTTCTTTAACTTTTTGCTTGTATTTGGTCTAGAAATATTCATATAACTATTAATAACTACTAAAAACTACATAAAATTTCCCTAAATACATACTTAAAATATCATATAAATTCATGTCATCACAATCCAAAACTTAAATTGTTGCTTGTCCACAAGTACCATGTCTGCCAAACAAAATCGTCAGTGAACTAACAAGTAAACCTAGATGATAAGAATTTCACAACCTTGTCTTTTCGTCGGTAATGGTATCGTTGATCTTCATTGTGCGATCATATTCAATCAGCACTTGGCTCAAGAGACGTCAATGGTACTAAGTATGACACGTGTTCCACGAGAGTCCACAATTCAACTTTTCTCTCTCTCCCTCTCTCTCTCTCTCATAATTTCACTCAATATTGAAAGGGTGTTCTCTCAAACAACGTGTAACATGCCATTTTACCATAGGCTTGAGACAATTCTAAGCAACCACTCAAAGTAAAAATAGATTCACATTTTTAGAGGTCTTTCAATGTTATAACTTGGTTTAGGTAAATGTAGGATATTTTCAGGAAATATAGGTTAAATTGTGGAGTTATAACCACTCTTTCTTTTTGTGTATGAGACCTTTTACCTGACCACCTTTTGATAATAGATACAAGAGAAATTCTTCACTTTGGTGAAGGAACCTGATATAATTGTTGTGTGGTTCTTTATCTATCACAATATTTTTACTCTTTTGCTCTTTCTTTTTATTATTTCTTTTAAGAGACATATTTTTTTTTTGAAATTTTTAAAGTATTTCGTCTCTTTTTCTTTTATATTGTGAGAATTCTCTTGTATACCACCCCAAACTCATGTTGCTAGTCCCATGAACAACCCCAAACTTATAATGTTCTAAGACAAGATAACTTAACTTCTACCTAACTCCAAAGAGGGTAAACAACATTGTTTTTCACGTCTTAGGTTTATAATATGGTTTGTCACCGAAAGAAGAGGGAAATTAATGTTTTATCGCTCAAAGTAGGTTAATCAAAGGATAATAATATATAAAGGTGGTTTGAAAAAGGCCCTAGGTACCAAAAAAAATTGTCTCAATGCGAATACGTTAAAACCAATTAGTCAACAGAGAATTAAATCAAGTTCTACAAAATAAACACATTCACGGATACTCTCAAAAGATATGAAAAATAATTGGTAATACTGTGAAAATATTTGGTTCAAATCCATACTGACTTCGATATCTGAAAGTTGAATAATTTTATCTCACGAAACCTTCAGTGTCTTTGTATTTAGGCGTTGAATTCGGATCATTAAAATTTAATTGTCACTCGACTGGGACTTTGTTGAACATAATAACATGCACTAAATAATAAATAAACAAACAATTAGTTGATTGTGGTTGTCAGCAAATGACATTCATTACATAAAAAATAAATTACTATAATAGATAGGAAGGGAACAACATGGATGCTCCAAGAATTATTGCCCGCCCCGGGAAGATCCAGATGTGAAGAATATTGGCTTGTCAGTGTCTCATAATGTCGCGTTCATCTCTCGTATCATATCTTCAGATTTGCTACCTGATTGAGCTGACTACTGTTGTCGTTGTTCCTGTGTATGTTGCTGAGGTGGCTTTGCTACCCCAAACATTTGATCTTGTTGCAACCTTGTAATGCCTACCTCACCTTTTCATTCACTGCGCACCGTGATTGATCAGAGTTGATAATTAACTTCGTCATCTTGTTGCTTAAGTCTGGTGGTAGTTCTTCTTTGCCTGAATCAATAGTCGGTTGTGACATCGCATCCTCCAAGTTGGATTGTTTGTTTCTTTTCATATTAGAGTTGAAGACGATGAAACATCCTTAATTAGGTTCGTTTAATTTTAAGCACATCAACCTTGTGGTATGGTCTTCTCGGATAAGAATGTCTACATCTCATTCCAAAGAGATCTTTCTCCTTTACTTGAGACTTAAGACGTAGATAAACTTTGTGTGTGAAATTCTGGAGGCTCACTACTAGAAAAATCTTAAATACCGACGGACAAAATCTGTCTCTAAAATGCAAATATTCTGTCACTAAGCAGGCTAGAGACGAATTTGATTCTGTCGGTAATTTCCTCGTCTCTGAACTATTAGAGACAGACAAAATCTATCTCTAAAATAAAAATATCTGTCTCTAAAATAAATATATTTGTCTCTAACGGCTTTTTCTGTCTCTAATTCCATCTCTAAATTCCGTCGGTATTTCAACTTTTTCTAGTAGTGGCTGTTTTTGGTTATTTTTTCTTGGGTGAAATGATGGTGAAATTTGTAATTTAATGAATATATAGAAGTTTTGGGAATGGAAGGGTCGGAAAAATTGGAAAAAGGTTGGATTTTTAATGATTTTGTTATATGGAGAAATGTATAGAAAATAGATGATGATGATGATGATGATGATGAATGTGAAGGGTTAGAAATGTAGGTTTGAGAATGGGATAATGGAGGGAAAAAGATGGATGGTAATGGTGTGGATTTTTTATGGGTGAAACTTGGCAAAACCGTATTTCTTTTTCTAATTTCCAGACCTTCATTGTTTTTTTTTTACCAAAAACAAATCAAAAATTGTTTATATGATTCAAGTGTTGTGAGTTGTGACTTGAGAGCTTTTAGTTGATTCTATCAACTAACTTTTAAGTTTTACGACATGTACGTACTTATGTATATTTAATTTTACTTTTATACAAATCTAAAGTAATTCAAGAGGTGTATAATTAATTTTGATACATTTGATATCTTTAAATTATAATTGATTTAATCTTTAAAAGTGATTCTACTTGAAGTTAAAAATATAGTTTTTGATTTTAGAATTAATTCTTACACTTAATTTTTTGTTTAATTCACTTTAACATCATTAATCCAACATAAATCACTTTATTTTTAACTCATTTTAATAAAAATCAATTTTCTTCTTTTATATTGTAGTGCATCTCAAAGAACTACAAGGTATATATCCATGGGCAATGGGGCCTGTAGTGATCATGAAAATGGAATACTAGTAGTAGCGCATATCTTACGCTTTTTAATTTTCAAAACTAAGAGGTCTCTCTTGAATCGTCTTTGGCCTAGCTAGACGGACAACAAGTTGTACCGCATAAATCTTTTTGTATTGTAAAATCAATTATTCAAAAAACTAAATCTATAAATTTAGGAGACACAACATTATTACGAATGACTTTTTGAACTTTTTTTGAAAGTTTACAATATCTGGTGCTAGGAAGCTAAAAGTGTTAAATATAAATAATATAAAAATATGTTGATTGTTAGAACACGTTTTTTTTTATATTTGGTCATTATGCTTGAAGCATCTTTGAGGTTGTCTGTCTCATTATAAAACTCCAGTCAAATCTAGACAAACATGTTTTTCTCCTGTCCATCCATATATTAAAACATCTGTCGAGTGAGGTTTCAATATCCTTTTTTATAGATCGGTCAAGAAGTTTAGATTAAAATCGGTTGAACGGGGTTGTTTTAGTTTAGTTGAGTTTGAAATAATTTTTTTAAATAATTCATTTCACACCGAAGTTGAAAGTGAGTTGAACCAACTTTGACTCCATTTAGTGCTTTCATGGATATTCCTGTATTGAGAGAGAATCCATGATGGGAAAATTGTGGTCCATGAATTCCTTTCTGAAAAGGCATTCGTTAATTTATAAGTTGGAGTCTCCTCATACAGACCAAATCTTCTTATAGATATTTTATTTTGAAAAGTAAAAAAGCCCTGTTTTGACTCCCCTTTGTGCTACATAATAAACCTCTTATGGTTTATGTAAAAATAAATAATAAACTCATGCATGATGAAAATATATACAATTAAGATCCCGTTTGGATTAACTTATTTTTGAGCTTATGCAAACAGCTTATGCAATTTTTATGTATTATTATAAGTTTGTCAAGGTAGTTTATAATAAAATAGCTTATAAAAATACAATTTTTACTAGTTTGAACTTAAAAAATTGCATAAAATCTAATTTATACTCCCTCCGTTTCTTTTTAATTGTCTTTTATTATCATATTTAATGTTTCTATTTAATTGTCATTTTTGTATTTTATGGGTATGATTTGTCAATTATACCCTTTGTCAATTGTTCTTATCTTTTTCCATAAAACCAATTAATGCTATATATTTGGAAAACTAAATCTTTTTTTTTTTTAAATTTTGTTGGTACATAACATATTAAATTTTGTTTTTTTTGTACATAATATATTAAATTTATTGGAAAAAAAAAGTGTGGAAAAAAAAAAAGGAATTTATTGGTGGATTAAAACGAGGATATAATAGGAAGATAACGTACAAAAATACACTTCCTTAATTTGGTGTTATCATTCTAAAAAAACAATTAAAAAAAAACGGAGGGAGTGTTAGCCTGTATTTTCGACAGGCATTAATGAATTGGAATAAGATGTTGAAATATCATTTAATGTATATTATTGCCTTTTAATATTCTCTTGGAAACTGATTCTGGCAATAAATCAAGAGAGAATCAAGGTATTTGACATTTAAGGCTCTTGACGTGTCAGATCCTAAAGACCTGTCGAATTCGACAGGATGTTTGTTGTTTGAATGAGCTTGTCGAGTTCGACAGAGGAATTGCTTATTTAAATATGTCTTTTCGACATTGCTATGTGATTGTCGAAATCTGTGTATATATATGTACATATATGTATGTGTGTATGTTTGTTTGTCTAACGTACTGTGCAGAACGAAAGAAGCGTACTCTGGACTTAGCAAAATATTCAAAAAGGAGTAACGTTTGAAGGGTTCGCCAGGTGTCAAAGGGAATTCAAATTGTCAAGACACGTGGAGCATAGTTAGACGTTTTGTAGGTTTATAGCAGTTATTCTAGTTTGCCTATAAATATTAGTTTTTCATAAGAGAAACGGGTCCACAATTCAATACACATGCAAATTCCTAAAATATTCAGAGTACCCATGTCAACGAGCGAAATGAATGACAGGAACATGTACGAATCTGTGTACCATCCTTTGTAAACGTTTTACATTTGTCAAATGCAATTTATATTCTGCAAGTCTTGATTACTTGTTTGTCATTTAAGTTTTATGCAATTTAAAACTTTCTGCAACTTTATCATTCTGCAATTTATTTTCATTGCATTGCCTTTACATTTCAAAGTTTTTCTCTAAACTTTATTTGCAATTCATTTACAAGTTTTCTGCAAATTTAACTTTGAAGCATTTTACTTTAAACAAACCATTTGACTGCGTCAAATGCTTTTACTTTCATTCAAATTGTCCGATTTAACCCAAAGATATGAATATGCTTTCATCATCTTCCACACAATCCATATGTCCCGAGATTTACTAGTTGATCTCTCTTGTAATAATTAAACTAGCGGTTGTTTACTAAAAATCGGGGTAAACAAATTGGCACGCCCAGTGGGACATCTGGATTGTGTATTTTTACTTAGTGAATTTTTGAAAATTTTTTCATACAAAATTTGTTGTTTGGTGTTTGTACTTTGATTGTTTGTATATTTGTATATGCGTTTGAGGAGTGGTAAGTCCCTTCCAGTTTTTTCAAATATACCAAAGCGTCCTCGTTCCAGAATGGCGAGACCACCAAACAATCCTAACCCCAACAATAATAATAATAATAACAATAATGGGACAGAAACCAATCCTGTTCCAAATTCGACAGGGCAACCAAATCAACCAGTAACTGGCAATCCTGGCGCCAATCCTACTGGTGGGTCAACAAATCTTGCCCTGAATTTTACAACTTCTGAAAGTATCCCAAGCAATAATCCTAATGGTGGGGGTACAAATCCTGTGATAAGTTCTGGAACCATTGGCGCAAGTGCCAGTGGATCAACAATGTCTGCCACTACGTCGAGTATGGCAGGAGGGTTTGTTCCTCCAAATACGAATGGTGCAATGATGACACAAATGAATGTATCATCCATGCCAACGAATATATCACACATGCATGGGTATACAGACGGTAGTCAAATTGGTGGAACTCCGTCGAGACCTCCTTGGTTGCCTAGAAACCCACAATTTGGGATGCCAACGACAACGATGGCAAGCCTGTATAATTGGCATTCTGTAGAAAGTTCTCCCTCATCTTCTGCGATGGGAAATAGAGGAAACTCTTTGAACTTGACTAATAATTCTATGAATGTACTTAGGCAACAAATGGACGAAAGTAACCATGACATGGTGAACGCGTTGACCCAACAGATTGGCACAATCTTCAATCCTGTGTTACAAACAGCCAATGACAATTATTTATTGTTAGCCAATCAAATGGGAAGGATGGCAGACTTTTTTGGTGCCCCTGGTGCTCCAAATAATCAAAGAATTCCCCGTGTAAACCCGGAGATTCAAACAGGAGTCCAAGCCCAACCAGTGCGCATCGAGAGAGAACAACAGGAACCAGAAGTAGTTTTGGTTAATAGAAACCAAGATGCTGATAATGTTCTTAGGCAAGTTCGACAAGAAAATGTTGCAGGGCAAAATAACTTGGCCAATTTAGTAGAAAATATTTTGGCCCAAAATGGTTTGAATACAGGGTTGCATAGACCAAATTTTGTGTCACCCTTGTCTGAATACGTATTGCAGGCAGAATTGCCAAGGGGATGGAAGATTCCCAAATTCACAAAATTTGCTGGTGATACTAATGAATCTACTGTCGAACATATTGCCAGATATTTGGCAGAAGCAGGGAATTTGGCAAATAATGAAGATTTAAAAATGAAATTTTTTCCAAATTCCCTCACTAAAAATGCCTTTACGTGGTTTACCACGCTTCCCCCTCATTCAATTCATACCTGGACTCAATTAGAAAGGCTATTTCATGAACAATTTTACATGGGACAATCTAGGATTAGCCTCAAAGAATTAGCCAGTATGAAGCGCAAAACCTCAGAAGCCATTGATGACTATCTGAACAGGTTTCGCCTCCTTAAGGCAAGGTGCTTTACTCAAGTGCCTGAACATGAATTGGTTGAGATGGCTGCTGGTGGCCTCGACTATTCCATTAGGAAAAAGTTAGATACTCAACATTTGAGAGACATGGCCCAATTAGCAGATCGTGTTCGACAGGTCGAACGCCTCAGGGCTGAAAAAGTCAGAAATTCTAAGTTCCACAAAAAAGAAAAAGTGGCATACATAGAAACTTATGAAAGTGAAAATGAGTTCGACGATGGTCAGGATTACATAGAAAACAATGAGGTTAACGTGGCTGAGTTAAAACCAGGCCCTCCTTATACTTGTAAAATGTTAAGACCATCAAATGGGAAAAATCCCGTCGAACCAAAAAATGATAGATTTGTTTCTAAGACATACACTTTTGACATTACTAAGTGTGATGAAATTTTTGACTTATTGGTTGCTGATGGCCAAATAATTGTACCAAAGGGTTTGAAAATTCCACCTTTGGAACAACGTAATAAAAGAGGTTTTTGTAAATACCATAATTTTTTGGGTCATAAAACCTCACAATGTGTTCTTTTCAGGGATCTGGTCCAGAAAGCCCTACAGGAGGGAAGACTCAAATTTGGCGAAAAGCCAAAATCCAAACAGCAGGTGGACGAGAATCCATTGCAGATTGCTGATGCTGCTTACACAGAGCCTTTTGAGTGCCTGATGATAGAAGCATTGAACCTCACTGAAGGGGGGCAATTAATTTCCATTCCTGAGGAGGAGTACGAAAACAAAGTGGAAGAGGTGTATCCACAAGCAGGGGAGACTTTATTGGATTTCCTTCAACGCTGCAAAGAAAATGATGGCGAAGCTACATTATGTCCTCATTGTAGTGCCATGTTCGACAAGAAGGCTGCTGCAGGCCTCAACAAGTTTCTGCCTCATAGTCAAAACAGAAACAATTGGCCAAGTCAAAAGCCAACTTATTCCAATATTCTGAATAGCCAGCAGGCACCTGTACACCAGAGGTTGGGACCACAAAAATCATTTGTCCCCTCAAACAGGACACCTGTCAACCAATGGGTTCATGGAAGAAGCATGGACTATGGTCAAAGGAATATGGAGAAAGGGAACTCCAGTAACAACAATCCCAAAAAAGATCCTGAATCAAGGAAGTATGATTACAGGAATAATTACAAAGGGAAAAATCCCATGACAAGGTCCCAATGGCGTAGATATCAACGCCAGAAAAAAGTGGCTGCTCAACAATCCCCATTAACTGCTGATGGTAATGGAAGAAGGCCTTTGGAATTGGCAAAGAAGCCAATGAAAGAAAGGTTAGGCGAATCGAAAATAGAGTCTTCAGTTGCTGATAATGTCGAAGATGACCACATGGAAGCAGATGACTTTTTGGATTCTGAGCCTGATCTCGACATAATCGTCAATGTTGTGTCAATCTTACCAAGGGAATTCGACGTTTGCTCTGAAGTGACAGATGACGAAGAGGAATCTGGAATGCAAATGGCCCTTCATAGGCCAGTATGTTACTATGTGACGAGCAATGGTGCTCTAGAAGATCAAATGGCTACATTTGAAAGGCCAGATGAAGGCATGAAGAATCACTTGAAGCCTCTCTTCATACAGGCTAAAGTGAACAATGTGGGGATCAACAAAGTGCTAATTGATGGTGGTGCTGCTGTTAATCTCATGCCAGAATTTTTGCTCAGAAAGATTGGCAAATCTTTGGTGGATCTTCATCCTCACAACATAGTTCTTTCAAACTATGAGGGTGAAACTGGTTTCTCTTTGGGAGCAATCCAGTTAGAAGTGGTTGTTGGAAGCACTGTAAGGCCAACCTTGTTCTTGGTTGTGGCCTCTAAGGCAAATTACAATCTACTTCTAGGTCGAGAGTGGATTCATGGAGTAGGGGCAGTTCCTTCTACCCTGCACCAACGCCTCATTATCTGGCGAGAGGATGGAATAGTGGAAAATATTGAAGCAGATCAAAGCTACTTCAAGACTGAAGTCCATCATCTGACGAAGCACTCCTTCGACAAGAAATTGGCGACAATTGCACCATGCACTGAGAAAGACTTTGCATATCGCCTAGCAGGAAATGGTCACCATGCAATCAAACTGGATCCCACACATGGTTTCTTGTGGGAGAGAGAGGATGGAAACAGCGAGGATGGCGAGTATGAAAGCCACAAATGCCCAACTGGTTGGGATGTCAAAGAAAACTACTATGTCTGAGTCCCAAGCTTGGGCAAGGATTACGGCCTACATGGCTGAAAACAGAATCAAGATGGCTTTGGAAGCCAATTCATTTTCAGAAAATATGGCTGATATAGCCAATGGTGAAAAGATTGGCAAACAAGAGCCAGAATTGCAAAAACTGGACTGCATCTATGACGACGAACCCTTAGGATTTGAAAAAGATCCAATTAGTCAAAGTCATAAGATGCAAGCACAGGATCCTTTGCAAGAAATTGACCTTGGAGATGGTCTGATGAAAAGACCAACATATATTAGTGCAAACATTCCTCCAGATCTGAAGGCGAAAGTGGTGCAACTTCTAGTGGAATACAAAGATTGTTTTGCTTGGGATTACAATGAAATGCCAGGTTTGAGCAGAAAATTGGTGGAACATGAACTTCCAGTTCGACCAGACAAAAAACCAGTAAAACAATTGCCTAGAAGATTTGCACCAGAAATTATGTCAAAGATCAAGGAAGAAATTGAGAGGCTGCTGAAGAGCAAATTCATCAGAACAGCAAGGTATGTCGAATGGTTAGCAAATATAGTGCCTGTGATTAAGAAAAATGGTTCTCTTAGAGTATGCATAGACTTTAGAGATTTGAATAATGCTACACCAAAAGACGAATATCCTATGCCTGTAGCAGAAATGCTAATTGATTCAGCAGCAGGATTTGAATATTTAAGTATGCTAGATGGTTATTCTGGCTACAACCAAATTTTCATTGCTGAAAATGATGTACCCAAAACTGCTTTTAGATGCCCAGGGGCATTAGGCACGTATGAATGGGTAGTGATGCCCTTCGGTTTGAAAAATGCTGGGGCCACTTATCAAAGAGCAATGAATCTAATTTTCCATGAATACATAGACACTTTTATGCAAGTGTATATTGACGACATAGTTGTCAAATCCTCGTCAAAGGTTGATCATTTAGATCATTTGAAAAAGTCTTTTGAAAAGATGAGGAAATATGGATTAAAAATGAATCCATTAAAGTGTGCTTTTTGTGTTAATGCAGGAGATTTCCTTGGGTTTGTTGTGCACAAAAAGGGCATTGAAATAAATCAAAACAAAACGAAGGCTATCATGGAGACAAAATCTCCAACTACCAAAAAGCAACTTCAGTCCTTACTTGGGAAGATCAATTTCTTGAGGAGATTCATCTCAAACTTAAGTGGTAAAGCTCAGCCTTTCTCGCCACTACTTCGTCTCAAGAAAGAAGATATTTTCACTTGGGGGCAGGATCAACAACGAGCTTTTGACGAAATCAAGAGTTATTTGTCGAAGCCACCAATGTTGATGCCTCCAATAAGGAACAAGTTCATGAAGTTGTATATATCAGCATCAGATTCGACACTGGGTAGTATGCTTGCCCAGGAAGATGAAAATGGTGAAGAAAAAGCCATCTATTACTTAAGTAGGGTATTAAATGATGCTGAAACTAGATATAGTAGTATTGAAAAACTATGCTTATGTTTGTATTTCTCTTGTATAAAACTCAAGCATTATATAAAGCCTGTTGATGTTTTTGTTTATTCTCACTGTGATATCATTAAGCATATGTTGTCTAAACCAATTTTGCATAGTCGAATTGGAAAATGGGCCTTAGCCTTAACAGAGTATTCATTAACATATAAACCTCTAAAGGCAGTCAAAGGCCAAATTGTGGCTGATTTTATAGCAGATCATTCTGTAATAGAAACTCCACAAAATTATGTAGAATCACGACCCTGGAAATTGTATTTTGATGGTTCTAAACATAAACATGGAGTTGGAATTGGGATTCTAATTATTTCCCCTTCCAAAATACCCACTAAGTTCAAATATAAAATTAATGGATTCTGCTCAAATAATGAAGCAGAGTATGAAGCTTTAATAGCAGGCTTAGAAATTTTATTGGACTTGGGGGCAAAAAATATCCTGATCAGAGGTGATTCAGAACTGGTTTTGAAACAATTGACAAAAGAATACAAGTGTATAAAAGAACACTTGATGAAATATTTTGTCATAGCAATTTCTTTGTTAAAACGTTTCGACCAAGTCACCATTGAACATGTGCCTCGTATAGAAAATCAAGAAGCCAATGATTTGGCTCAAATAGCTTCTGGTTACAAAATTTCCAATGAGAAATTGGTGGAGTTGATTGAAATCAAAGATAAAATCATTATTGATCAACCTGCTACTTTGGAATTGTCAATGCCAAAACTTGTGGGGGCAGATGTACCACAAGACCATGGTCAATATGACGACCTTGACGAAAATTCAGAAATTTTTGAAATTTTTGCCATTGACAATTTAGCTGATACTGATTGGAGAAAACCACTTGTCGAATATCTGCGAGATCCAAACGGAACGACAAATAGAAAGATAAAATACAGAGCCTTAAGCTATGTCATCATTGGGAATGAACTAATGAAAAAGACACCTGAGGGAGTTTTGCTAAAATGTTTAAGTGAAACTGAAGCCTATTTGGCTATATCTGATGTGCATAGTGGCACATGTGGATCCCATCAGGTAGGCCATAAAATGAAATGGTTACTGTTTCGACAAGGTGTGTACTGGCCAGCAATGCTAAAAGATTGTATAGAGTTTGCTAAAGGTTGTCAAGAGTGCCAAAAGCATTCAGGCATACAACACGTACCTGCAAGTGAACTTCATTCAATAGTAAAACCTTGGCCTTTTAGAGGATGGGCTTTAGATTTAATTGGTGAAATTAAACCAAGTTCGTCCAAAAACCAACGCTATATTCTAGTTGGTATAGATTATTTTACCAAATGGATAGAAGCAATTCCATTACCAAATGTTGACCAAGAAGCAGTGATTAGTTTTATACAAAGTCACATTATTTATAGATTTGGTATACCTGAGTCTATTACTACAGATCAAGGTTCAGTTTTCACTGGACGAAAAATGGTCGAGTTTGCTCAACAAACTGGTTTTAAATTGTTAACTTCTACACCATATTATGCACAAGCAAATGGTCAAGTGGAAGCTGCTAATAAGATCATTATTGGTCTGATTAAAAAGCATATTGCCCAAAAGCCTAGGAATTGGAACAAGACTTTAGATCAAGTCTTATGGGCATGCAGGAATTCTCCAAAGGAATCAACTAACACTACACCTTTTCGTCTAACATATGGACATGATGCTGTCTTGCCAGTCGAAATACACTTACAATCAGTTAGAGTTCAAAGACAGGCAGAAATTCCAAGAAATCATTATTGGGATATGATGTTGGATGAATTAGTTGATTTAGATGAAGAGAGAGTCAAAGCTTTAGAGATGTTGATTCGACAGAAAGAAAGAGTCACTAAAGCTTATAATAAAAAGGTTAAGTCCAAAACCTTTAGTGTTGGAAATCTGGTTTGGAAAGTCATTTTGCCAATGGATAAAAAAGACAGAGTCTTAGGAAAGTGGTCACCACATTGGGAAGGGCCATTCAAAGTTGTTCAAGTTTATTCTAATGGTGCGTATGAAATTGAGGAGTTAACTCCTGAGAAACGTACTTTGGGTATAAATGGGAAATATTTGAAAAAATATAAACCTGCTCTACTCGAAGTAAAAATAAGCGCAGAATAAGAATCAAACAGAAAAACAAAATGGCAAATAACAAGAATTGGCCATAACTCGAAAGTAGAAGAATAATATTGTTTTATTGCAATGGGAGAATTCTTAGTACATCATGAGAAAAACAACATTATTTAGGCTGAGCTTTAGGCTTAGAAACCTCTGACTCCACCTTCTTCATGGTACCCCTATAAAGGGCTATTGCTATATCAGCAAGTTCCTGAACTACTGGTGGGTATTCATCCAATCTTTCCTCATGTGTCCATAGAAACTCCTCCAGGTCGGAGCCTAGTTCTTCTTCTTCTGACTCTGTCAAAATGAGTTCCTCTTTGTTCCTCTCATAGCGTAGCCTATTTTCCTCGCAACGCCATGGTTCTGCACCCTTTTTGTCCTTCTCTTTGGAGCATGAGGCATCTTTAGTGTTGGGTTTTTCCATGGTTTGATTCTTTGTTAAGGATTACTCAATCACTCTTGATGAGTAAAAATGAGGAAAAACACCTCCTTTTATAGTGCTATCAAGTCTTATGGGTCAACCTAACCATTAATGCAATTCATTTAACAAAGTTTCGCTGTTGCCACCCTTTGACTTGACTGCCTCGTTTTGGCGTTTTTTGACTGCTCAGGTTTTCGTGTTGTTAAAAATACCAAAAGAATTCAAAGGTTCAAAACATTACCATTGAATGACGTTGGTGAAAAATAAATGGTCAATACGTGAAAAGTATAAACCAGCGTTGCAAGAAATAAAAAATCAACAAAGAATAAAGCATGACAAAATATTGGTGATCACAAGGTTGTTCGCCACAAAACGGGCATTGTCGAATTACAAACCAAAGACTTGATAAAATTGTTCAAAAGTGAAATGAAACTAAGGACAAAAAATCAAATTATTACAAGTCTAAAACTTTGTTTTCAAGTCTTCATACAAGCTCTTGAATGAAGCAACTTCCTTGTCAAGAACTTCACTCGACTCCATCAAGTTCTGAATTTCTTCTTCCACTGCCGCTGAAGCACTAAAGGCTTTGATGCCCTCATTAGCCTCTTTGTCAATCCAGGCTTTAACAGCAGTAGTAAGATTGGCTTTTGCTTCGTCGCGTTTGATTTTCTCTGCATCAATCTTAGCATTGAGACTCTGAATCTTCAAGTGCAATTCTGCAATCTCACCTTCCCAAGCAGCAATGTTCTGGTTGTATTGAGTCAGCTCAGCATTCGACTCGATCTCCTTCTCAAAGCGTTCGACCTTAGCCTGAGCAGTCTTGGCCTTTTCGACCAATGCAGCGTGAGCATGGGTTTGAGCTTCCAGCTTCATGGCATTCATTTTCTTCCTTTGAATGGCTTGAGTAAAACCATCAATGAGGTTTTCAAGTTGGATAACCTTACTAAGTGTGGCCTCATCTGTCAAAGGATTATGGAGTTTTTTCAAAAAGCCCAAGTGAGAAAATGCACTGCTAGGGTTTGCCTCAATCAAGGCAAAGACATCCTGATTGATGTAGTCTGCGTGCAATTTGAGGAGCAAAGAATCCTGCCTCACTGTCGAACTGATTTCTGTATCAGAAGCTGTCGAACTGCTGTGATGGGAAGCACCCTTGCTTTGTTCTTTATTTCCTTTGCTTGACAAAAGCATTTTGAGTGCTGCAGCAGGATCAGTTTCTTTCATGGCAATAAACTGCATTTCTGAGATTCCAATATCAGCAGATAACTTTGATGTCGAGGAAACAGGAAGAATGTCAGAGCCTCCCTCAGTGGCTTCAGGCATAATGTCGTCGTCAGCGTCAGTTTCCATCTCGACATCAGTGTTTTCTGATGAGTGGGTAGATTCAGTAAGTGATGCAGTTATGGTTTTCTCAGGATCAGGATCAGTGGTGCGAGTGTCTTCGTTCTCTTGGCTTTGACTTGTTCCGGTTAAATCGACCTCGACGCGATTGGTGCCAACGTCTTGGGCCGAACCTTCATCATTGTTAAATGGTGCAGTGGGTTGTTCTTCATTATCACCCTGTTAGTAA
Organism: Trifolium repens; assembly: GCA_030408175.1. NCBI lineage: Eukaryota > Viridiplantae > Streptophyta > Magnoliopsida > Fabales > Fabaceae > Trifolium > Trifolium repens. The sequence continues at coordinate 48,079,146 of CP125851.1, forward strand.
TAAAATGAGTTAGGGTCAAGAAACCATAAAAGATTGCGTATATGTCGAAGTCTGAAAGATAAAGACTTTACCTGAGTGCCAGGGTCTTGTAAATTTGGGTTTATTTTCTCAAGAATAGGACCCTCAGTCGAAGGAGTTTCGACATGGGTGCTTGGTTGATCTTCGACAGGAGGATCAGAGACTGAGTTTTCAGTCTCCTTCTCTATCTCTGCAGAAGGATTGGATTTGCTTATAACTTTCTTCCTCCTCTTCTTTTCAGTCTTTTTCTTGGGATTTGGGGGCATGCTTGCCTCGCTAGTTTCGACACCAGCCTTTCTTTTATCTCTTTGGCTCTCTCCACTAGGGGTAGCAATGGTTGGATTAACATGACCAGCAGACTGAAAAGGAAATAGATGTTTGTTAAGACAAGATTGTAGTTGAAGTGAAGAAAAATTAAGAAATTTGTCGAAACACTTACTGATGGTTCTTGAATGGTAAGAGCTTTCTGTTTCTTTTGCTTGATAGGCCCTTCAGCCTCACTTGACGCCATCAAGTTCCTTTTGCGAACCTGCAATTAAAAGTCGAAGCAATTAGAAATATGGTTTTGAAAACTAAGAAGAAAATAATGCTAAGTTAGGAAACCAATGTCAGGACTTAATACCTTGGCCCCAGTGTTGGGAAGTGTTTTCTTCTGAGTTGCACCAGGAGTAGTGGTGTCTGTCGAAGTGGTAGCGCCCTTGGCTTTGGAAGCACCTAATGTCGAAACATGAAAACGACTTACATCCGTAAAAAGGGTCAAAAGGAACAAACACTTTGAGAAATCACATTCATTTTTAGTGATTCAAAATTACCTTTGCCTTTGGGAGTCCTTTGCTGGAGTGCTGCGAACCCCGTTTCTATTGCTTGCAGGAGCACTTCATCGCTGTTCTTAGCACACCTCTCATAGTGCAAACTCCACCAGGTGGCAAACTCAAAAGTACATAAATGATGGATGGCGAAGGCAACTGGTGTCAACCTGTAGGGTTTTCTTGCTTCAATAACCTTCAAGCGCCGTTCAAAGAACTCGACAGACATTCCAGAGTTGCCCAAAACGATATCATCTTTGTTTTTGAACAAACTCTTTGGCCTGAACTGACTTAGGCCAAACTGGCGAGCAACTAGGTTAGGCTGATATCCGACCAGACCTACGAATCTTCTTTCTACTCCTAACCTGGAAGATAGGATTGTAGGACTCAAAAACCAGGACCAAACATTGTTTGTATCCTCTTCTTCATCTGGGTTGGTTGCAGGAAATGGCCTCTTAAACCAAGCAGGCCCAACAGTCCGTTTCACAAAGGGAGTATTTTGGTGCTTAAACTCGTCGAACTCCAGGAGTGTCTTGAAGTAATGGAGGAAGAGGTCTTTGGTCGACAAGTTTGTTTCCCTATACCTCAGCAAGGCCAACCTAGTGCCTTCTATTTGTCGAGCTTCGACCGAAGGTTCCAGGTAAGAAGGGAGGAAAAGTTTGAAGTTTGATTCAAATGTGGCATTCAGCCACAACTGCAGGAGCCAAATGGGTCCAGAGAAAGTAAGCGGTGATCCTTTTTCCACTTTCTTAAGCATATCATTGGCTTGCCCCAAAGAGTCATAGAGACAAGCTAAGATGAGCCTTCCTAAAGCTACATCCTGTCCTTGATGAAGCATAATGGCGAGAGGAACGAGCCTCTTCACCACTTGAAGTGAACCAGTGCAGAAGACAAAGTGTGATAGCCAGTACGTCAGAAAAGCAATGTGTTCCTCATGAGAAACCTCAACACTGCTAAGATCATGAAAAGTCTCAATATATTTTGAGTAGGAGAGTGTTTTGAAATCAAATTGATGGTTTGGAGTGGTGTATTTGGGGTCATAAGTGGGTCCTGTTGGTCGAAGACCGGTGATGGCAGCCACGTCGAAAAGGGTTGGGGTCATCATTCCTGCCTTTAAGTGGAAAGTGTTAGTAGAATTTTCCCAAAAGTGAAGGGCAGCTATTAACATCTCTGCATTGTATTTGGGTCCCTCTCTCGACAACTGGATCAGGTCGAATATACCACGCTCTTTCCATGAAGTGGCATATTCCTTTTCAACCTTGTTAAGCCATGGTAAATAACCATCACTGACTACAGGTGCAGATCTAAAGGCTCTATAGCCTGTCTCAAAAAAGGTCATGTCGAAGACAGTGTTGACAAATATTTTGGGCTCACAAGTAACATTGAGAGGGAAAATGCTACTTACATCCTCATTAAAGTTGTCGGATGAAGGAAGAGGTCCTGCAAAGGCAAGAGTTCGACCTCTGAGCTTGTGAGGAATCATCAACTCCTCTCCCCATATAGTGTCTTCGACAGAAGTCATATCTGGCTCCGACACAAAGGTTGAACCATCAACGATGATGGGTTCTGCATCATCAACAGCGTAGATTGTCACGTTTCTGGAGGAAGAAGATGAAGCAGCCATTGTTGTTCTTGGTGTTCTTGGTGTTCTTGATTTGGTGATGAAGATGGACAGTTCACAGTGAACAAAAGCTAAAACCACCAGATTTAACTCGTTTCTTACTCAAATCCCAGAAAAGAAACGGTGATGATGAACGAAATCACTGGACGATCTTAACTGCTGGTTTAGATTTCTCAGAAACGCAAGGACAATGCACGATTTGAGGATCGATTGATGTTGTTTCAAAGGAATGCGTATGGTTCTGTTTCTAGAGAGAAAGTGAAGAGTTTGGGTTTTCAGAAAAATGAAAGTGGTGGAATACGTTTTCTATTTATAGGCACTGCATCTTGCATCTATCTGGTAACTGAAACATCACCACTCTTCCATCTTAGCCACTTATATTCTGCCACGTGTCCCACTACAAAGCTATAAAGTTGGTAATCATGGTTTGTGGAGATTGAGGTGACAGTTATAAATTTTGTCATGATTGACAATATTTTGATTTGACGTTTACGCCGTCTTTGGTAAACGTGCAGACTTGAAAAGGTGAACATCTTCAAAAATGCCCTTTCTTCCCTTTTGTCTCTGACGTGTAGTCGAATTGGCATTTTTGAGGGGGCAATTTGTTAGCCTGTATTTTCGACAGGCATTAATGAATTGGAATAAGATGTTGAAATATCATTTAATGTATATTATTGCCTTTTAATATTCTCTTGGAAACTGATTCTGGCAATAAATCAAGAGAGAATCAAGGTATTTGACATTTAAGGCTCTTGACGTGTCAGATCCTAAAGACCTGTCGAATTCGACAGGATGTTTGTTGTTTGAATGAGCTTGTCGAGTTCGACAGAGGAATTGCTTATTTAAATATGTCTTTTCGACATTGCTATGTGATTGTCGAAATCTGTGTATATATATGTACATATATGTATGTGTGTATGTTTGTTTGTCTAACGTACTGTGCAGAACGAAAGAAGCGTACTCTGGACTTAGCAAAATATTCAAAAAGGAGTAACGTTTGAAGGGTTCGCCAGGTGTCAAAGGGAATTCAAATTGTCAAGACACGTGGAGCATAGTTAGACGTTTTGTAGGTTTATAGCAGTTATTCTAGTTTGCCTATAAATATTAGTTTTTCATAAGAGAAACGGGTCCACAATTCAATACACATGCAAATTCCTAAAATATTCAGAGTACCCATGTCAACGAGCGAAATGAATGACAGGAACATGTACGAATCTGTGTACCATCCTTTGTAAACGTTTTACATTTGTCAAATGCAATTTATATTCTGCAAGTCTTGATTACTTGTTTGTCATTTAAGTTTTATGCAATTTAAAACTTTCTGCAACTTTATCATTCTGCAATTTATTTTCATTGCATTGCCTTTACATTTCAAAGTTTTTCTCTAAACTTTATTTGCAATTCATTTACAAGTTTTCTGCAAATTTAACTTTGAAGCATTTTACTTTAAACAAACCATTTGACTGCGTCAAATGCTTTTACTTTCATTCAAATTGTCCGATTTAACCCAAAGATATGAATATGCTTTCATCATCTTCCACACAATCCATATGTCCCGAGATTTACTAGTTGATCTCTCTTGTAATAATTAAACTAGCGGTTGTTTACTAAAAATCGGGGTAAACAGGGAGTATTGCATAAGCTGTTTTCATAAGCTCAAAAATAAGCTAATCCAAACGGGGCCGAAATTGCTAGGCCTCCGGATTGGTTCATTGGGTTACAATTCTTGGCTCATCGTGTTAGTCATAAAAAAATAGAATTCTTTTTTTTTTTGGTTAAATAGAATTATATTTTTGTCTCTACACATTAAAGACTCGCTTTATTATATACTCAATAGTCAACATTAACCAACCTTATTAGATCACTTTTTATTGAGCTTAATTTAAGTGGCAGCTTACAATACATGTTGAATTAACTACCCAACAATCACACCTACAATTAGTGTTGAGCAATTGGTAGATTGATGGTATGTTTTGTCTTCAAAATAGTTTCTAGGAAAGTCTTGCCGAGTGTCCTATTCTTTGTACGAATGGATGGTGGGACCAAAATCCATATCATACATACTCGGTTAAATTAAGTCATTGATGTATTTTTTGAAATAGTCAAAATCACTATCTAATTATTTAATGTGAGTATTTTTTTCTTTCGCTAAAATTTGAACCATGATCCATTAACTTTTACCTCAAACTAGTTGAGGTATCCAAACCCTACGAGTCTTTGAAGGATCTAGATCATATGTGGCTCTTTCTCTTATATTGTTCATCATGTCCTCGGCTCAACTATTCACTCAATCTCTCTCTCTCTCTCTCTCTCTCCAAAACATAGTAACCTCAATTCTCTTGGAAATGTCTAGTAGCAAAGAAGATTAGCACTCCATATTTATTTTATAAATGGTGTAGTATAGGTTACTAGCTTTTGCGGGTATAGGTTACTAGCTTTTGCGGGTATAGTATAGGACTACACTTTATTTTGTTTGTGGCCGATGTAATTGGAGTGAGAACTATCTGTACTTATCCTACAGCTGTTGGTAAAGTGCCTCTTGTTTCATTTTTAATATAATATATTTCTTTGCTGTTAAAAAAAAAATTCTCTTTTACTTTTCCAACCCTAAAATTACAAATCATCAAAGAAAGTATAGATATTAATATTACTCCTTAAACATTATTTGTTATAATATATCCCAAGCTAGACACAAACAACATAGCACACATCATATAGGTAAAATTCACATAAATCATAGAGATGGAGGTCATATTCGCCCCAAGGAACACAAGAGATAACAAAGATTTCACCAATCACTTTCCTATGACAATTTTTAAGAGAAAACACATAACTTAGAGGGAGCATAACTCTTCCAATTCACAAACCACATGATCATGAGGGAAAGGCCCTAAATCCCTAACCAGACATTATATTAGAATCAAAGAGATGCCCCATTTCCCATCTTCCTCTCCAAGGCCCTTACAAACCAATCCACTCATGACTCAATTATTTGATTCTATAACTTATTTATTCTCTCACTTTTCTTGCAAGATCCCCTTCCAATAGATCGCCCTATCCACACCAAGTACTTGGTTCACCAACTTAATTAAGATCTTAACCCCCCAATGTGGCTCCTAGCTGAAAGACCACCTAGCTAATCAAGTTTTGCAACAACATATAAGTTAGTCTCTCTAGTTCAAAAAGTTGATCTTATAGTTCTCTAAGCCATTAGGCTCTTTCCCGGCTTGTCTTGGTACATTGGTATTAACTCATTTTTTTTTACAACGAATAACATTAATGTTTCTCTGTTACTACTATATTATAGGCACAAAGTTTTCAATGTTATTATTGGTGATTAATCGCCGTCAAAGAATCTATTGAAATACATGTTGGATTTTTATACTTTTCAATCGAATTTTCTACATACACAAAACTTAAAGATTGAACGAAGCCTGACCCTTTTGCTTAAAAATTCAAAATCTCTAATTTACCACTTGGACGGTGGAATCAAATTGTTAATGTTGGTCCATTGAATATAATATTTGGCATATTTTTAACAAAAACATATTTTCCAATTAGTTATTATATATATATATATTAAGGTTTTTTTTCTTCCTTTTACGGATTATAAGGAAACATTAACTTAATGTCCATTCTTCATTTTTTGCTCCAAAAATATATGTAATTTCTTTAACACCACTATACATATAGATAGATAGATTGCAAGATTATGATGACAAGGGAAAGTAGCATTCTTGCTTCATTCATATGAAGTAAAAACATTCATTAAACAAGTAGTAAGCAGTGACAAACTGCTATAACATACAAAGAGAGAAAAGAAAGAAAAAGAAAAAAAAACAAAGAAAAATAGTCAATTGTCCTTAAAACTCATGAAAAGTGAGGACAATGTTTACAACACACACAATTGAAATTGAAGAAGTTGTCCCTAACACATTATTAATATAGCTTTCTTCATTTGTTCATTAACGCAGCCCTTGACATCAAACGCTTCTCAGATACCTGATCAATCAATATATCATCTCATTAGATGAAGATTCATACAAATATAATACCATGTGTAAAATCAAAATCAAAATAAATGTTGACTATAATATGGGTAAATTAAGTCATTTTTTAAAGTAAAGGGTCAATAATAATATGGACCTTTAAAAAATTGTCCAAAGATGGACCCTTACCATTTTTAATAAAAATAATTTTTTAATAATAAAAAAAAAAAAACATTTTATTAAAATTTACTAAAAATAGTAATCATCTAACTTGATTTATTGAGATACTTACATTCTCCATCTTAGCTTGATTGTTGGTCTCCAACATGAGCCCAAAATGAATATGAGGAAAATGTGCCCACTAAAAATTAAAGAAATAATTTCAAGTTATTATAAATATATATTTAATAAAGTAATTAATTAATTGAATTTGAATTAATAATTTGAATATATTAATTACGTACGTTCTTGGCAGCAGTACTAAAAGCTTCTCTGTGACTAATATCAGGATTATTAGCCTTAATCCTCTGAATCTCTTCCCTGCATATATATGATAAAAATGGTTTAATTTGAAAGTTTTGGCAATTAAATTAAATTAAATTATCAAGTAATAAAATGAAGTGTAAAATTGTTTACTTTATGAACTGGTTATAAGCAGAAGGTACTCGCTGCCTCTTCTCGGGAGCTGGAAAAAGAAAATAACAACTCATTCATTCATCAGATCAATATATAGCTGCTAGCTATAGGTTCCATTAATTAATGATATAGGGATTGTATAGTAAAATACTACTACTCACGGCGGTTAACAACCCTTTCTTGAGTGGTTGCTGGTGGTGCAGTAGTAGTACGCATTGCAATCCTATCGTTGCTGTATTTCGAACTTGTTCCTCCTGCAGTTCTAATCCTATATTCTGGATTATTATTCATGCCCTGGCTAGCTCCCTGCATATTCAAATCATCCATCAAAAAAATTTAAATTTTTTTTTGGGTTAAATAGACAAAAATAATACAGTAAACATTTTATATTTTTTTACCGAAGTAAATACATAAATAATTTTTTCGGTCTTTTTTCTAAAAACAAACTTAATTTTTAAATTTATTAAATAACTGATGTATATAATCTACTATAAATTAAATATATCAAATATTTAATAAATTTAAAAAATCAACTTTTTTTTATATAAAATGACCGGATATAGGAAGCATTTATTTCATGATAAGTGGGAATACTTGATGAGCTAGTGTTATTTATTTCTTCTTCATCAATGCTATGTTGAGAGAGAGAGAAAGGAAAATTAAAGCAGCAGCTTTAAAATCACTGAGCATTGTATGACAAGAATACAACAACTAATAATCTGAATGAATGAATGAATGAATGAATGAATCAAATCAAAGTACACAACAAAACCTGTTGAAATGAAATGAAGGTCTTAGATTTTAGGGATCTACACCAAACAAAAAATACCACTTTTTTTTAAAAAATTAATTAATTGTAAAATAATCTCTCTCACCTCACATTACACAGTACACACCTATGAAGCCCCGATACGGGACACGATACGGATACGATACGATACCGATACGTCGATACGTGAAATTTTTTAAAATTTCCAATCCGATACTGCCGCGATACGTTATTTAAAAATTAAAGTTAAAATTAAATATATAAATACACAATATATAAACATACATAAAATCAATAATATTAATAATTAAAAGCAGAAAACATCTATTCTTATACTAAAATTTTGGGACAAGTTCAAACATTTAACTACCTATTACAATATATAGTAGGATACCATAGTTTTTTTTTTTTGAAAAGTAATAAATTATATTGAAAAAGGAAAAACACAAGAAGTGCTAAAGATACAAACAAGCATGTCTGATACAGGAGCATCATAATAATCCAAAGTCAATCAATACTGGAAACTCCCAAGGTCTGATACATGAGAACATCTTAAGTTAGTCCCAGAATATAATGATTACTGATACATCTTAAGCTATACGTCTTATTGAAGTGTATTATACAAAAAGAACACCATTAAAACTATCAAAATAAAATCACAAATACTATCCAAAAAATAATCTTTGTATCAGACACATATCAAATATTATTTGTTTATTTAAAAATAATGATATAACCGATACTTTTCTAATACGTGTATCGGGACGTATCGGACACGTGTATCGGGTATTATTTTTTATTTAAAAATAATGATTTAATCGATACTCTTCCGATACGAGTATCGGAACGTATCGAAAGAGTATCGGTATCGAGGACGTATCGGACACGATTCGTCACCATTTTTTGAGTATCGGGGCTTCATAGGTACACACACTAGGTAGGGGTTGTTTCTGAAAAGAAATCATTAAACAAAGATGTAAGTACTCCCTCTAGTCCTATATATAAGAAAATTTTGACTTTTTAAATTCATTGTAGAATTAATGTATCTAGACAATAATATAGTCTAACTACATCAATTCTCCAATGTATCTAAAAAGTAAAATGTTTCTTATATATAGGACCGGAGGGAGTATAAACTTTGTTACTACACATCAAATCAAATCAAATCAAATCAATCAATCTTGAAGGTAATACCCAAAAGTATTTTCTTGAAAAACATTTTGAGTATTTTGAGTTAAGACACTTCCTGACGAGTCTATGAAAAAGTTGTAAAAGAAAAGGGCATAGGTTTATGTTTATGGCGGCTTGCAGTTGCAGGTTTAGCTACCTACCTAGGGCTCATCAGGTTGAAAAATTAAACCTAATTACTCCACCTTCTTTCTAGCTCCCAAAAGCCAAACCAAGATAGATGTTTCGATTTTCTCAAAAAAGAATAACTTCCCACAAACCCTAGCTAGTAAAAGCATAGGATCCAGAAATCAAAGAAGCCTAGTGATACTTTTTTTTTTTTTTACTTTTTAGTTAGTTATTAATGTGTGTTAATTACAGTAGAAGATGAAGATTATTTATGTAATATTTTCACCTGAACATCTTGCCATGACAGTGACTGAAACGCGGCGGCCATGTTCACAGACCATAGATTTGTGCAGTGACCACATCGAACGGTCACTATGTCAAACAAGCTACTGCATGGAACACTCACCTGCATCATATTATATCAAGTCAAATCAATATTTAATTATTTATGTATTTATGTGTTAGATTCATCCCTTCATAGCGCATATATTCATCTTGCTATGATGCTGAGCTCGGACTATTTTTGTCGTATCAGTTTACATACCCTACCCTGGACTCCAATAAATAATTATATTCTTGTTTATAAAAAAAAATTTATTTTATGTGTTAATTAATTATATCTCATTTCATTAGTACTTATTACATGCATACTTCAAACAAGTAGTACACAAATACTCCCTCCGGCCTTATTTATAATCAAAAGTTGTTTTTTAGGTTCATTGGAGAAGTAATGTATCTAGTCTATATTTAAGCTAGATACATTAGTTCTCCAATGAACCTAAAAAGCAACTTTTGCTTATAAATAAGGCCGGAGGGAGTATAGATCACATAATGTTTTCATGCTTTTTATGACTTGATATTGAAAAAAGAAAAAATAATAATAAGATCAATTATCAGTAGGAGACTGAAAGTACTTGATGCCAGAATTAACCACGAACCAGATTAAACTAGTGGTAAAAGTCAAAAAAAAAACGAGGTTTCTCTTTAGAAAGAAAATTAAAAGGTGCAATGATCAAGATTTTCTTCCTTAATTATTAAAAACCATGGAACTTAAGAAATTAAGCAAGATGTATAATTTAGGTCATAGTAGACAAGTGATAAAAATTAAGGGTAGAGAAGAGAAGAGGAGTTGTCATATGTAACAGTGTTGAATTTTTTATCATTTAGTGTTTTGTTTTGGCATTATGAAGATGACACATAACATTACTACACAGCTATGATCTATCACACTGGTAAGTACAATCAGCCACACCTTCACTTTGCCCTTTCTTTCATTCCATACCTTGTTAAGCTAAGAAAGAGAAAAAAAAATACATGTGACTATGTGATTGTGTATGTGTCTATGTGTGTGACCTTAAATTTTTGAGAGAACCTTGAAGAGGGTACTATATGACTTTTTTCTTTGACTGCAAAAGAAGAAAAAAGAAAAGTCCATGGAGATTGAGACTTGACTGTAAGAAAAAACTAACAAACCCAGAAAGTGAAGAATTATAAAATACTATATATTATGATATATCAAAAGTGCAAACACACACACACACACGCAATATAACATGCTTTCCTTTTCAGGATCTGAATGAATGAATTCCTTTATACTTGGATATATGTAAGGACAAAGAAAAAAAACAACCAAAGACCAAAGAAATTAAATTATTATATGTAGCATGCAAGAGATGAAAAAGCAGATCCAAGTAAATGAAAGATATTATAATTAATATATATATACCGCAAGAACAATATTGCAAAAGTTGCAAGGGATGTAGCAGAGTTGTTCAGCAGGTGCAACATCGATGCTGCAGCTTGACATGTCTCTTGCTAGGAACAAAGAAGATTCTATTACAAAAACTAAGATGTGAAAGAGGTAGAAGAAAAAGAGAAGAGAAGAGAAGATAGAAGAAAGGGATAAGATAATTGAACAAATATCTATCTTTCTTTCTTTCTAAACCTTAACTTGGTTTGTGTATATTTATAAGGTAGGTTGGATATGAGAACAGTAAATAATAGATGAGGGAAGGGTGTATATATAGAAAATTAGGGTAGAAATTAAACTAAAAAGAAAGAACTTGATGAAGGGGTTTGTTTGGAATCCAAAGGAACAATTGTATTAGAAAGAGGAAGAGAAGAGAGAATTAATAGGTTAAGTAAGGGCAATGTGATATGAAAAAAAGTAGGTTTTATTTTAAAAGTGCCTACAGCAGTAGGGGAATGCTGGGACCGGGAATGGAAATTAAAGTGATTTTTAGTTCATATTGGATGGAACACCATATTTCAGTGGACAATAATTTCTTCCACACATAGTATTACTTTCAATTAAAATCTCATCACTTTAAAATATAAATAATTTTAATTCTCGTGCAACAGCAGAGACTAATATTTTAATACGAGTATGATCATAGTGGATAATAAAACTCTTTTTCATTAGGGTTCTATTTCTACAAAAGATTAGTTTCGAACGAAAAAAATAAGGCTTCATTAGGGTTTTATTAAATCATTTTGCCCCAATCTCACCTCCTCGTGGTAGGGTTGTTTGAGGGTTTCTTAAGCATGGGTAAGAGTAACGAAAGATAGAATAGGATGCTGTTAATTTGACATACTATTGTGTGGACAATCTAGAACTCCCAAAATGACGTCTTGTTTTCGGAAAGTACATTTTCTGTCGAGTGTCTGGTTGATATGGTGAAACTTCTGCTAAAAAACAGGGGACTGGACAGGACAACTTCTGTTGTACTGTGTTTGATTTGAAAGCTGTCACTGGTACTGGACAAACTGGGGGTCAAGGGACTGGACAAAATCAGATATTCTTGTCCTCCACTGAACCATGGGACAACTTTTTGTCCTCAGCACAACTTTTCTAAATCACCAAAATAACATTTTTTCCATCAAATATCATACAAGACAAAATTTGTTTAATATCGTAAATGTTTGTCCTGTGCTGTTCTGCCTTGTACTGTCCTGTACTGTTCTGTCCAGTACTTTCATTTTGCAGATCGAACGGATCCTTATTTTGAAAATGGTTTTTAGGTAAAAATCCTGGCACTCTCGATTCCTTTTATAAATGGGGTATTCACCCTACTTTTAATCGGAACCGGTAGAGTTTGGTCGGATGTGGATTTGGGTCTAGATGGATCTGATCTATTGAAAGTCCTCTTATTGTTTTATCTGACCTTGTGGTTCTCTCTCTCTCTCTCTATCTCTCTCTCCTTGTTTTGTTGTGCGTAGTTCTTATCTATTTCTCTTGTCTTATCTTAGAATTCGTTTTGAATTTTGGTAGAGTATATTTCTGGTACATCTTGTTGCTTTGACCTCACTTTTGTATTTTCTTTATATATTTATATGTTATATATTTGTCATTAAAAAAAAATTGCCCCAAAATATCTTTAACTTAATTTTTATTTTTTCTTAAAGGCGCACATGCTAGAGCAAGCTAAAAGAGATTTGGCTCTTAGTTAATAGACAATATTCATTGTACCACACTTCCACACATCTCAATTCAAGAGGCGCCTTTCACAAATTTCACGTCTTAAGTACATTAGGGTGTTTGTCAAAAAAAGTACATTAGTGTGCGATATTTTCATCCCCATGTAATTTAAACGTTAATTCATACAACTTTTTTTTTATAAAGAATTCATACAAATTTCTTAAATAGTTGGTTTTTGTATGTTGTAATATTGTCCTTCTCCATTTTGACGCTGGACCGATTGGCTCAAACGAGTTGATAATACTTGGTGTCGTTTGTTGCAAGGAGTTGATAGTATATGGACTTGTTTCCGTGTTAACGTTGATGGTCAATTAATTCACCTATTGATAAAACTCTAATTGGTACTCTCGCAAACGTCTAGATCGATATCAGTGATATTTGCTAGAATTAACTAGAGTTTTTGAGGTTTCCTATATTTTTAGGTTTTTGTTTTGTTTCTATTTTTTGTCTTTCCTTTTCATTTTTTTAAGGTAGACCTGAATCTTCTTATTGTATACTCCCTCCGTTTCTTTTTATTTGTCTTTTATTGTCAGATTTAACGTTTCTATTTAATTGTCATTTTTGTATTTTACGGGTATGATTTGTCAATTATACTCTTTGTCAATTGCTCTTATCTTTTTCAATAAAACCAATTAATCTTATATATTTGGAAAACTATTTTTTTTAATTTTTTTTTTTTGGTACAAAACATATTAATTTTTTTGTACATAATATATTAAATTTATTGGAAAGAGAAAGTGTGTGCAAAAAAATATGAATTTTTTGGTGAATTAAAACAAGGGTATAATAGGAAGATAAAGTGCAAAAATACATTTCATTAATTTGGTGTTACTATTCTAAAATGACAAGTAAAAAGAAACGAAGGGAGTATAATATTTCCCATATGAACAAAGAGATAGAAAATTAGTACCATTAGAGATCACTTTAATATCTACTAATCACTTAAATGTCTTATCTTAATTAAAAAATAATAACACACAATATACGCACCATAAACAATTTTTTTAATTGTAAAATTTTTTTTTTTTTATTTCGTAAAAATACATAAATTATTTTTAATTTCAACATATTCTTTATGTCAATTTTTTTTCTTCTATACGCACAGGCTAAAACTGATCGAACCCTGATCCATATTATATGTCAAATTTTGTTTGGTAGCATAATGTTGCATGCAAGTTTTTATTTTATTTTAGAAAATGATCAAAGTTAATTAAACCGAGTACAGAAAACGCCAAAAACTGTAAATGTTTTGGCTGCATTATCAAATATATACAATTAACATAATAATAATTAAAAAAGTTAGTAATATTATTTGAACGGAATGAGAGTGACGACTCCATAATCAGAGATACCTGCAACTCCGCAGCGGACTAGGGGGGTGAAAATTTATTACAGAGAAGAAGATTCATTCATTCAACTTTCTTCAATCAATACTATAACTCCAGATTCAGTAGCGGTTTTCTATTATTTCAAGGATAAAAAGGACTCCAGTTTTTTTTTTTTTTAAAAGAAGAAGACTTTATTAGTAAAATTACATATGTGATCTGATTATTTAAAAAAAAAAATTGTTATCTGACTTTTAAAAAAAATAATTTTTTTTTTTGTTTACACCATCAGTTTAGTCTGGTTCGGGGGTCAGTTCTGGCATCAAGTGGTTCCAGCCCCCTCCCGATCGCAGTTGCGGGGGATCGAACCGTGGTCCTCCCTACCAAGTTCAGCGCCAATCACCACTGAACCAACTAACGATTGGTTAAAAAAAAAAAAATTAAACAATGATGAGTTTCAATCACTACAAGAATTTTAGGAATTTCCTACAAAGGTTTCCTACGAAAATTGATTCATACCAAAATCCAAGCGTTTTCCTAGGAAACTTTCGTAGGAAACCGGCTGTCAGAGTGGCGCGTTTTTCCATAATTCGTTTCCTAGGAAACTTTTGTTGGAAAACATATTTGACCCGGTCAAAGCGCTTTCCTAGGAATATTTCATAGGTAGACGCATTAATTTCCTAGGAAAACATATATGATTGTTGAGACCATCAAATTTACAGTTGGCACTCATTAATTATATGGGTGAGGATAATTTGCTGAGTTATTATCTTCAAACACACAAAAACTTGTGTTCTTATCTCATTCATAGAAAAAAAATTCTCTACAATTTCATTACCTCATATCACTGAAAAATTTTCCTCTACAAATTACATCATATCACAAAAATATTTTACACTACAAATTTAATTTCTACACTTCTATTTCATATCAATATTCTACACTACAATCTTCATCTTCCTTATTCAATCTTTTTCTCCAACAACCATTATCTTTATCTTCCTCATTCAACCACCATTAAATCTTTATCTTCCTTATTCAACCTTCTTCTCCAACCACCATTATCTTTATCTTCCTCATTCAATCTTCATCAACCACACCATATATCTCCCCAATTCATTCTTTATATGTTTAATTATTTATAATCTTTTTCAACACATTCAATTTTTTTTTTCTATTCCACCATTTTCTTTCTTTAACACTTTAATTCTACCACCTCAAATTTTTATTTTGTCATTTTTACAACATACTTTTTTATTCTTTCTCTCAAATTTCCTTAATCCATTCTTTCAATTTGAATTTATTTGGTGATAATTTCAATTTTTTGCACTAATTACAAGTTTCATATTTTTTGCAAGAAGATGAATTCTTTAGGGGAAATTTAAATTATTTTCGCACTAATTACGAATTTCACATTTTTTCGGAAATTTAAATTTTTTTGTGACATTTGAAAATGTTTTGGCGCAAATTCAAAAATTTGGAATTTTTTGGCTTGAAATTTAAATTTTTTGGCGCAAATTTAAAAATTTCGAATTTTGGGTGGAAATTTGAAATTTTTGGTGAAATCGAATTTGGCGGCTTTTTGAAATTTCAATTTAATAATTTGGCGGCTTTCTGAAATTTTAATTTAATAATTTTTTTATAATAAATTATTATAATATTTAAATTGAAATTGTTTTTAATTAATTTTACAGCATATATATAATTTTTTTTAAATATTGATTGTTTCCTACGAAACATTGCTAGGAAACGACTTGTCCCATCACTCTGGCCCACACCTGCTGTTGCAGTATTAGCAGAGCCGTTTCCTACGAAAATTTCCTGGGAAATGTCCTCTGACATCCAGTTTCCTCTGAAACGGCATATTTCGTAGGTAAACTCCTAGCAGTAGAATCGATTTTACCTAGGAATATTTTCCTCGGAAAATTACTCAGAAATCAACATTACCTACGAATTTTGCCCTGTTTCCTAGGACTTTTTTTGTAAGTAAATTGCATAATTCTTGTAGTGAATGTAATATTACCCCGTCAATTCTACAATAATGGTATCATTTTACACAAAGTAAAATAATGATAAATAATTGACCAAAAAAATGATCAATATCTAACAAACATTTTCAAGGATGAATTTGGGATCATGATTGCCTGCTGTGATAAAATTATATTGTTCCACGTTGTTTTAAATCCTGATCGTTTATTTCTAATCGAACGGTTCTGATTATATATTAATAAAATTAATTCTAAATAATATCAGACGTTGATTTCAGATCGGATGGTCACAATGCAAAAAAATGTAAAAACAATGTGTAATTTGACAGCATCATACTCATTTCCATTTCCTTCTTGCGGTGTTTGGCTATTATTTTTTGTCTGAAATTACTCATTTGTATCATTTTTTTCCTTTTATATAAATGATTAGAGGTATCTACATATCTTATTTTTTACTTTGTATTTTTTTTTTGACCGTCGTTGTTTTGTTTATTGTTTTGGTGTAATATTTTCATATTGTTACAGTTTTTGTATAGGAGACGAAGAATTGATAACGAAACTTTAATTATCAAGAGTGATGACTCTCAAATCTGGAAGGGTATTGGAAATATCTGGAAGGAGCTGGAGAAGGGTGAAAGATGGAGTATTGGAGATGGATCAGAAGTTAGTTTTTGGAATGATAGCTGGTTAGATTTTAACCTCTGGCTATCTAATATCATTGCAAATATTCTAGATAACATTAAAGATTAATGTTGTAGGAGAAAATGGAGAGTGGAATATGAGCTTAATTGAGAGTTTTCTTCATTTCCAAATTTGTGATAAAATAATGTCCATATTACCTCCCCATGTAGAGAATGGTGTGGATGTTAGCAGCTTGGAAGGCACGAATAATGGTATGTTTATGATTGCTAGTGAATACCAACAACTCAATGGGTATATTGAAAATAATTCTAGTGAGACATGAAAGTTAGATGTGTCGAAGAGGATTAAATGTTTGGTTTGGCAGATAGAAAATGATAAGCTTCCCACTAAAGAGTATTGTAGTAAGTGGAGAAATCAAACTCTGAGATACGATCTTTGTAATGGTATTTCTAAAACTGTTCTTCATGTGCTAAGAGACTGTCAAGCGGCGATCTTCGTTTGGAGACATTTGATCCTGACTGTTGTTTGGAATGTTTTCTTTGAAGGAGGTATGATGGGGTGGATTAATTTCAATCTTATGCAACTTGCTAATATTTGTATGAGGCACAATCGTGAGGTTCATGGATCGGAGTACATGCATCCCATAAATACTCCAAATGTTATTATACATGTTGTAGCAATGTATGAGTTGGGTTTCCTCCAACGAAATTCGGAAGAGAATAGACTATATAGAGAGAGCCAACACACAATGGTTAAATGCCAACATCCAACTGAAGGATGGTGTTGTGTATTAACACTAATGGGGCCGCAATGAATGATGGTAGAATAGCTGGTAATGGTGGTGTGTGGCGTGATCATCATGGAATATGGATTTGTGGTTTTTCGTGTTGTATTGGAGATTCAGATGCCTTCAATGCTGAATTATGGGAAGTGTATGAAGGGTTAAAACTTGCTAGAAGACAAGGCTATATACAAGTTGAGGTGCGACTTGATTATCAAGTTGTGGTTAATTGTTTGGTTAACAATAGACATAGTATAACATGTGTGCTTTGGTTAGAAGAATCCATAACATCATGAAACAGTATTGACAAGTAGTGATTAAGCATGTATACCGTGAAGCTAATAAGGTAGGAGATGGTTTGGCGTCCTTGGCGTGTGACACGAGAGTGTCATATTGTTTATTTGAACAAGCACCTCAGCAGATGCATAGTTTTTGGTTGTGGGTGTGTGGGTTTAATTGGACTCTTTTACTTTTGTTTTTGTGTATTTTGGTGGCCATGCTGAAGTGATTTTGTTGTTTTCCTCTATGTTTGTGCGTTCTCTATTTTTCTTTGATTTCTTTTCTTTTTAGATACTCGGATGTTTCGTATCGTTTTGTGTAATTTTTTTTACTATTATTTTGATGGAATGTTATTTTATAATATATATTCGCTAATAAAAAAATTGTATTTTATATTTAACTCACTTTTAGATAAAATTAAATTTAAAAAGTATCGTTTTAAAAAATTTAATATCATAGAAGAATCAAACACTTAAATATTTACTACGTATTTTCAAAATACACACATCATCTAATATTAAATGTGATGTTATATATTTTTTTTTGGACTGGACTTAAGCCCAATTCGGTGTAAAATTCGACCCAATTCCACGTGGACCCCCATAGCTAAGCATCGAGCTTATTGCGATGGCGGCTATATATATTATATATTATCATGCAGAAGGACCCGTTATCTTATTCTTTAATCTCTAATCTCTTTCCTCACGCAAACACTGACTTTAGTATCAGAGTGTCTTGTAGCTAGTACACCCTCACCTTCATTATAACTATACTGAAGAGGCGTTTCGGACCATTAATTTTCATCAAGTATGATCATATTTATATTTTACTTATTTTACATTTTGAATTACTAGTGTCTTCAAGTACATATAATGCCACATAATCACTGTTACATTGCCCATTTAGCTTTAGCCTTTAGTCCCTTTCGATGTCTGATGTAATAAATTCTACATAACTCGCTTTGCTCATAACCCTCCTTTTGGTTTTATTGATAGATGCTACCGATATCTTTTTATTATTTTTAAAGCTTTTTTTTATCCCCACTCAGCTTTCTCTTTTGGATCATCTCATGTTAATATGTAGTTTTCATACTTGCTGGATGCTACCATAGTTCTTGTCAGCAAAATAATCTATTTTTACATATATACTTTCAAGTTTGATAAGTATGTTTGGGATCAGCTTTTTTATTTTTGGTATTTCAATTCAACACATTATAAGGCTTTTTTATTTTGGTATTTCGACACATTATATAAGGTTAAAAAGTGAAAAATACAATCAAAATGAAATAAATGAAAATTTAACCGAAATACAAACTAACAAACATACAACAAAAATTCAAGACAAGATAAAACGAATACTAAAAATTATATCGAAGAAATATTTTAGTACCACTCATATAATATACACAAAAACTTCAAGATGTACCTCAAATTAACCCCACTTAGTAGAAAACAATCTACCGATTGTTCAACATTCACTATCTTATTAAGAAAAGTAAGATTTTTTTTTTTTTATGCTTTCGGCTTAACCATACTACATGTCAAACCATAGCCAAATAATAAATATTTGAGCGAAGACTAAAACACTAAATAAGTCGGATGACAACCAATTATTAGTTGGTTCAGTGGTGATTGATGCTGAATTTGATAGGGAAAATCACGGTTCGATTCCTCACAACTGCGATTGAGAGATGATTGAAATCACTTGATGCCAGAATTGACCCCTGAACCAGATTAAACTATAGGTGAAAGCTAAAAAAAAATAAAAATCGGATGATATGGCCAATTCTTCTCATCCGAACCGATGAGAACCTTGTATTAAGCTTGGAATCAACATCCTCAATAATCAGTGCCAAAGTACAAATGGCACTTAATTAAATGAAAGGAAGATAAACAAACGCTGGTGAAGAGTGGAAAATAAAATGAGACAACAACAACCAAATACCATGACCTAAATTCAACATATATATTGTTCTATTGGTGATTTTGTTTTACCCTTAACGTACTCATCCAAAAGGTGTACATTAAGTACGTATTGTTGATTTTTTTAGAACTAATAAAAGTATAGATAATGCAAAGCAAAAGAAATAAAAGGATAAATTGGGAGTATAATAATAATTTGATCGATTGTGCGTGTCTAAAATGATATTCACAAGTGATATTAATTAATAGACAATAACAAAACACATACTCCTATTGATTAAATATTGTGACCTACAAAATCTAACTCAGACCACCGTTATTTGACTAAACTCACATGAAATGTACGTATTTGTGACCATTGTTTGATGCATGTGGCATCTCATGTTTGGCTTTGCTTTACCCTATTTCGCGACACTTCCAAGCAACTAGTCAAAGCCGTCCTCTCTCGATAAAGATGGTGCTTCCTGAAATTGCGGTGGATTTGCAAAATTTACAGTAATCATGCATTGCAATTTTGTTAAAATTCAAAATATAGCTTTTGTAAAATTACGACAGCTTACCGTTATTTTATCAAATTGACTGCAATACCAAACATACTCGTGCAAATGCGTTTTTTTTTTTTCTAATTTTATGAAGATAATTTTAAATAAAAAAACTATATTATTTATCCTTGGACCTTTTTAAATTACTTTTGAATTTGTCATGTTTCACTCCCAACCTAAAAATTGATAGTGATCTTAAAATCAATTTTCCTAACCAAACAAACACACCACTTAATTATACTAGTAGTATATGTTTAAATTTTTTGGAATGGAATAAATAAGGCTGTGTGGAGCATCTCTATGTATCACGGGAGGTGAAGGAAATTCAGAGTAGCAAGTTAATGGGCAGTGACTAGCTATGCTGCATCTCTATATATATATGTAATCTATTTTCTCTACTACAAAAACAGATCACTGATAACTAGCAGCCAACCTAGCATGCGTGAAAGTAAACAAAGTACAAGAGATAGAGATGTTTATATGTGTAGTATGAAATAAAGTGAAAGTAAAAAATGTACGGAAGAATTGAAACATGCAGGGGGCAATGGGAGCAATATGTGGTATTCTATGATTGACTTTTAAATTGGTGGGTGGATATCAAATTGAGTAAATTAATTGCATTTTCTCCAATTATTATTTATAAATAAATTTGATTCAAAAGAAAGAGTGTGTGTGGATGTTGGAAAATGTGTCACTAGCTAGCTAGTTTTACACTAATAAGTAGGAATATCGCATTATATATGGCTCTGTTTGATAACACCTCGATTTGAGCTTACAGTTTATAGCTTATAAGCTCATATGATAAAAAAAAAATCTTTGTTTGGTAATGGTTTTTTAGTATGCGCTTATAGCTTATTTTACTAACTTATAACTTACTTTTCAAATGACATTTCAATTAACTTTTGAGGTTATAGCTTATAACTTATCATATTTTCTTCTAATTTTACCTCTATCATCCTACATGAAAAAATTAAATATTAATTAAATATTTTATGTTTATGGTCAGTTCATACATATAAGTTTTTTCAACAACTAATTTTATCAAACACTATAAATTTAATCAGCTAACTTATCAGCTATAAGCTCATCCGCTATAAACTAGCTTATAAATTTGAACCTGGACAATAAAAAGTATCTACCCATTATAGACTACTTCACAAAAAAAGTTGGTGCCAATTTTAGAAGTGTCAAAATTGATGAGATATATAATTGATTTTAACATCTTTGCATTTTGTAGGATGAATTAATTTTACCTCTATAATTGATATTAATTCAAAATTATGATTTGTAGCTTTTAATTTAAAAATAATTTTTTTACACTTTAAATTTATTATTCGGTTAAAATTGGTTATAATTTGTTTGGAAGCAGTGTCAAATACTCACAATTTATTTTGGGTTTGATTTTGTGTTGTGTAGAGGAAATGGCAGAGGACAGTGTTGAGAAGGAACTGGGTATCAGAAGAAAGGCATTAAATACACAGTACCTCAGCTTTAAAGGACTGTGTATTTCTGTCTTTTATGTTTTGGCCGTGGGTGGGACTTGCTCTATGCTTCACCCTTCATATCGCCTCCTTTTCCTCAAATTCTCATGTGATCATCTTTTACTATTTTTTACAATAACAACAAACTCATTTAACCAATCTGCATATTTTCTATCTAGATTTCTTAATTGATCCATGGAATAATTGTTGGAGTTAATCTCTTCCTTTTTTTTTTTTTAACGCAATCTCTTCTTCTTGTTGATCCTATGTGTGTTTGAAAAATATTTCGTTCAATCATAATAAAGTAAAAATGTTCATTTTTATATTTATTGAATAATAAATATACTTCATAACTAATTTATATTGATCAGATATATTAATTATTTAATAAATATAAAAAGTATTTTTTTTTTTGGGGTGAGATTCGTACTCCATTTGGATTTGTATGTTTTTGTGCTTCATCCGGCTTTTATCAATATATTTATTAGCTTTAAAAAAAAAAAAAATTCACAAGTGAATTTGCTAGTTGGATTTTGGTGGGTATTAGAGGAAAATATTTTAGAAGAGTAAATCTATATTTTAATATATATATTTGATGTTTTTTTTTCTTAAAGTTATGCATGAACATTTAATATCATGTCCTTCTTTTGAAAAACATACAAATACACACTACTTGTTATCAATCTTATTAAGACTTTTATTGATTATCTTTGATTTTTGTCTTTTTATGATTCAGTGAGGGAAGATAATAATTCTACAGATTCATTAGCAAAATATGAAGCAAGTAACTCGATTTTTTGGAGTCAGTATTCGGCTCCTCTGCTTGCGGACTTTGGCTTTTTGCTAAGTCAAATAAGCTAGCTTATAGCTTTTAGCTTATAAGCTAAAAGTTCTGTTTGGTAACAATTTTTAAAAAAGAGCTTATAGTTTATTTTTCAAACGCTATTTCAAGTAGCTTATGAGCTTATAGCTTATTATCTTTTCTTTTAATTTTACCCCTATCATCTTACTTGAAAAAAAATTAAATATTAATTAACTACTAGAAAATTCTTAAATACCAACGAACAAAATCTGTTTCTAAAATATAAATATTCTGTCACTAAGCAGGCTAGAGACGGATTTGATTATGTCGGTAATTTTCTCGTCTCAGAACTATTATAGACGGACAAAATCTATCTTTAAAATGAAAATATTTGTCTCTAAAATAAATATATCTGTCTCTAACTGTTTTTTCTGTCTCTAATTCCATCTCTATTAAAGAAGAAATATATTTCATCTCTAAATTCCGTCGGTATTTCAACTTTTCTAATAGTATAAACATATCATTTTTATGTCATTTCATACTTATAAGCTAGTCCAACCGCTAATTTTACCAAATACTACAAATTCAATCAGCTAGCTTATTAGCTATAAGCTAAAAGCTAGCTTATAAGTTATCCGCTATAAGTTCGTCCGCTATAAGCTAACTTATCATATATCCGCTATTTTTTACCAAACAGAACCTTTATGGTAATTATACCTTTTTTAGGATGTAGTTTGTCTCTTTTTCTTTTCTATTTTGTTTAGTTTTTCTTATAAATAAAAAAAAAATTACTTCTCCAAATTTCTCCCCTTCAGATTTCTTATAAATAAATTAATCATGATATCAAATACTCTCTCCCTCCCAAAATAAATGACTTAATTTTGACTTTGAGTAATGAGTACTATTCATATGATCCACTTTGACCATATTTTTCTACTAATATGTATGTAAATATCAGCAAATGAGATGTTGTTTGATTTGTCTCGACGAGTACTTTCAAAATATAAAATTGTTATAATTTTTAATAATAGATAATTAAAGATATTAACGATTAAAGTTGTATATTGGCAAACGTGATAGTGGTCAAACAAGTCATTTATTTTGGGACGGATGGAGTATACACATTATATTTCTTCAATTTGTTTTTAGTTATTGTTTTAAATTTTTTACACATATCAAGACAATTAATAATTTTTTATGAAACTATTTATCTTTTGTGTATAATACATTAATACTTGTAATTATTTATTTCATTTATCTATTTTTCCCTATGATTAATTAATTAATAATGATATTAACTCATTTGGGTTGGTCTGATAGTATTGACTTGGGACTTGGGAGTGTGTTCCTCCTTAAAGTTTCAGGTTCGATTCTCACTGAGTCACTGATGCCAATTTAGCTGGATTAATTCAGCTTCTTCAAAAAATTAATAATGATAATATTGATAAAATAATAATTAATATAATGTTGTATATTAAACTTTGAAAACAACTAATAAATAGAAACAGAGCATTTTTGCAAATTTGACAATTAAAAAGAAGCAGATGAATAATTCATAAAAATTAAGGTGGGACAACTACAAATCGGAGGTCAGAAATTCTCCACGACTCAACCAAACACACCACTAAATTCTTGGCATTTGCAAATATTGTCCTATGAACAATCTATCGTTTAAGTAGATGTGTTCACGAATCATATTAAGTCATTTTTTACCACATCGGTTATCTGACTCAATAACATAATTTGTTTGTGTTGGGTAAAAAATGTATTTTTTGTCATTCAAATAAACTCATCTGAAGATAAATGAATTAGTTTGTGTTGGATGAGAGAGTCATTAAACACGTTTTTTTTTTTAAAATAAAATGTATATATAATTAAATGACATTTTATTTTGTGAAAACTCTAATAGTAATTAGACTAAATTTTACTATTTAAAATTTGATCACTCGAATTAATTTCAAGCATTGTAAATGTAACACATAAAAATCTTAAACTATATTTTTTTTTGCAACTTAAACTATACTCCATCCGTCCCAAAATGTAAGAAAAAAAATCATTTTTTTTGTCACAAATTATAAACAAAAAAAAACTAACTTTAATCATTTTCAAGGTTTAATTTTACTTATTCTCATAAAATTAAATACAAATTGCATTTAATTTACTCTCTCTTCTTTTCTCCATAATCAATAATCAATAAAAATTCTTTTTACATCTTCTCATGAAACTTATTTCAAGAAAAACACAAAAAATCATACTTCAAATTATCACATTTTACTTTTCTTAATAAGTGTGAATTTTGATTATTTTTTTTTTGCTTATATTTTAGGACGGATGGAGTATAAATCATTTGAAATTAAATAGTTAAAAATGTTTTAAATGAGTTGAATTCGCATATTTTACTCGAAGCAAACCACCCCAAATTTAAACAGACTAGTTCATGTTGGACCCAAACTTAAGGCTCATTTGGATGAACTTGTTTTTGAGTTTATGCAAGTAAATAAGATTTTTTTTGTTAATTTATAAGTTCTCCACTAACGACATCCATAAACATTTATGTTTGGATTGATGGTATATAATGGAATGAAGCGGAACGGAATAAAGTGAAGTTGAATAGAATAGAGAGGAATAGAATAAATCTTCCATTCTATTGTTTGGATATATATTTTAAAAAGTAGATGAACCAATTTTACATTCCATCACTTATAATTAACCTCCCAAATTAGAGGGAAATAAATTTGAGGACAAGCGGTGGTATGAAATGGAATTCATTCTATTTCATTTCATTCCATTATTATTTATCAAATACAAATAATTGAATATTATTATATTTCATCAATTTTTATTTCATTTCATCTCACTCCGTCAATTAAATCCAAGCATAAAGGGACTGAAACAGCAATCTGAAAATTAATTTTAGACCTAAATGCCTCCCCCTAAACATTAACCAAAACCATGATAACGTCTTAATATTTGGCATAACTTCATTGCAATCAGCCCTACCCCTCCATCCCCCACAAATGATTTTGTTCAAGCACATTCATAAATTCCACACAAACCAAGCACCAAATGACGTGGTTCAACAGTACTTGTCTCCTCTCTTTCCTCTTTCGGCATATTCGTTGTGATTGTTAAAAATATCTCAATTAGAAAATATATATGAATTTAATTTATTTACACCGACGTGATAAAAATTATATATTATCCTATCAAATCATGTCACGTAAAATATTTTTAAAGATATTTTGAGTATTAACCCATAAGAGTTGTATTATAGTGTAATTTAATTGAATATATGTGTATAATAATTTTACACCATTAATACATAAAGATTAATTTCCAAATATATGATATAAAAATATAAAGTATACGTGTTCTTTGGTAAAATTAATGGCAACCAAAATTAAACGGTGAAAGCAATAATAATCTAGCAACTTAAGTATAGGCAATTTCAATTAATCAAAACAACAAAATAAGAGTAAAGATGAACAAAACACACAAAATTGTTTACTTATAGTTCGGCCCAAAATTGACCTACGTTTGAAGAAGAGAGAATCTCATTGATCCATTATAAATAAGTTTTTGTTTGGTTTCAAGTATGAGTTTGATTATGTGTTATAAAACAAAGTATGAGTCTGATTAATTCTCATATCGACTGTGAATGAAAAATAATGAAATTTATAATAGATGGTTTGATTTGCATCGAAGAGTTATAGTTTTTTTTTTAGGAAAATGATAAATAGTGGTCTCATAAGTCCTAGATCAATTGGCAAAATGTCAAAATTGTTAGGTTGAACGTCGTCACTCGAATTCGAACCCGGGAAATCACAATTATGTGACTTTAATTTCGGTGGATTACCTTCATCTAAGACAAAAAAATGCTAAATAGTGCACCCGATACACTAGTTAAGCACATAAATGAAAAAATTCTACCTTAAAACTCGTGCATTCAATACATTGAAAATATAAAAAGTTGTCTTTATTAATATTAACTTTAGCATGTCCATTTTTTTTATTACAAGAGGGTCGAAGCCCAAAAAGAGTTATAATTTAACTTATGTGTTTTTGTTTTTACAGAACTTATGTATTTTCTTGTTAATTTATCGTTATATTTGGATGTGTTGTAATATTTTAAATTAGTTTTAAGGTCTCTCTATTAAACATATATTTAATTAAAATAGTTTTTCTTAAAATATTTTCTCTCACTTTCGTTTTCCTTCTCTCTGTCGAATCAAATAGACTTTTAACTTTTGTCGATGAAATGTCTTATATCTCTATATTAATTAATTGTATTGTAGTTTTCAAAAAAAAAAAATTAATTGTATTGTATAATTGCAAGATGTTAATATGCTAAAATAATTATCTATTCACTTTTTTCTACTTAGTTGCACCAAATGAAGAAGAGAGGGGGGTACTCATTTACTTCTTTTTATGAGGTCTATAGGGGAGGGTAGCTGTCTGTCGTTTTACAACTGCAAGGTGTATGTGTAGCACACATCTAGACCACACTTGAATTTCTCCCCTTTCAAGAGGAACACACATAACTGGTAATAGCTTGATGCCTTAAAATAATTAAATATTCCTTCAGAATTTCTTTTGTTTTTTTTATGAAGTTTTAATTTTGTGTGTGTTTTGTTTTGTTTTGTACGAGCATGAATTGGACAGTTCCTCATATAATTTTGCTTAACAATTCAAATAGTGGTTGCTTTGAAGAATAACCAATGTAGGGATTATAATTTATGAAAGTTCTAAAATGAGAGGATATGTGTTATGATCTGTCTAAATCAATTAAGTAGATAATATGCTAGTATTAATATGGCCCCTTTTTTAGGTCAATAACATGATTAGATATATTTTAACACCACAATTGGTGGGTTCTATTTATCAATAAACTACAAAGTACTACTACATACATATATTGTCCACTTCTTTTGACCTTTTTCTAATCATTCCATTCAATCTATAGAATTAGAACTAAACTGGTTTCATAGGTTGGAAACCTCAATAAAGGATCATGCATTGTATTATCAATTTTTTTTATAAACCTAAACATCTCCGCGCACAATTGTGGAAACCATAATTCCCTAAAGTAATTATTTATATTCATTTAAAAAGTCAAACTTTTTCAAAGTATATTTTTTATCATACAAATCGGTTAAAACTTGAACACTAAACTTAATAGTTAAGAGACTCAATCATCTATCATTTGTGTCGCACTATTTAAAATAGTTTCATCAATCTCTCAATTATTAAATGTTATTGTTCCTCCAAAAGGGCCAAGAAAAAACCGCCCACTTTATAAGGCCCGTTTGTCGAAAGTGATTACTCAAACCAAATAAAACCAAAATAATTGCAATTTAGAAATTACAAATTAAGTTAGGAGCAGGAAATAGTTAGTTGCATTTTGCAACTAGTAGTTTCAGTTTCTCCCCACTTTCACATATGGAGAAAAGCCCCCGCCCGTTGGGCAAATTAAAAGGAAGAAAGTAATTGCTCAATTTCATGTATATATATATACCAATTTTGTCTATTATGTACAAGAGAGTTAAATCGTTTGTCATCTACAATTTTGTTTTCACCATTAAATTAATATGTTTTATCATTTGATCAATATGTAATATCATTTAAATGGTGAAAGACTTGTCTCATTTGATCCAATGATAAAACTTATTAATTCAACAGTAAAAACAAATTTAAGCGTAGTGAAAGACATATCTCATTTGTACGGGCACTATAAACTTGGCTTGTTAGCCATATATACCTAGCAGATTATACCGAAAGGATAGAGACATATTTTTAATGATGTCAGTAGATTAGAAGGTGGTGTTGTCTATATTGGTCAGCTCCAAAAGATTTTAGTGATATTATTTTGAAGGTTCTCTCGTAGTTCATCAACTTAACTTCAGATAATAATTTGGTCATTTATTAATTCTTCAATTTTTGGTCTTTCATTTGTATTTTTATATAGTTTTTCAAATTTCAAATCTATGGTTTTTTTTAGGAGATAACATTGATAAAACAATAGAGAAAGAAAATCATATAGATTTGAAGCTTGAATCTGTATCCAAACAAGGAAAAAAGACTATATATAAAGTCATAAAGAAAGATAAAGACTAAAACATTATCTAAAAATAAGTAAAGGGATTATACGAGTGCAATTTTGTCAATTTTTAATTATTGTTAGGTGCGCAAACAATATCATGATCGATTTGGTTATTTGATAGCTCGTGATGATTCACGTTTTTATTGGCGAAGACATATTTTGTTAAAATTCACGATGATTGTTGATGTTTATTTTAAAAATGTAAAAGGGTACAAAAGTAACAGTTAAGAAGTTGCCTAAGAAGTACTCCAATGAAATATATCAAATAAAAATAAAAAATAAGAAAGATATAGAGAAACCTTGGAGGACTAGACTAAAACTCAAAGTGTTAGAATCCATTTGCCTCATTAAAACACTTACTAAGGAAAATTCAATGAGAACCTAGGTGAAGAAAAAAAGAATGCAGAGATGAGACATATGTGAATTCAAACATAAAAAACCAAAATTAACAAAATTTGTACATAGGTAAACTTAGCCTATTGTTGATGCACTACAAATTAAAAAGAGCTCTTTAGCCACGGACAAAACCACAACTAAATGTATCATAGAATGTGGCTTATTCAAACGTCCCAAACTTTAACCACGGCTAAATTTGATATTTACTACGACAATTTAAATAGTGGTAACATTAATACAATTGTTGATATATTAGCCACGACCAAGCCGTGGCAAAATATTTTTTAACATATGTGGTAAAAATAGTTGGAGTTTATATACTCTTTTTTATTTGCTAAAAAATAGGGGATTAAATAAATTTTGTTGTACCCTGTTTGATTCAAAAACTGGTTATGGTGCTGGACAAATTAAATAGGCAGTAAATGACATGACAAAAATAAGAATTTATGTCCCTCACTAAATCATGGGACAACTTTTTATTCATAGTATACAACTATATAAAAAATAAGAAAATACCCATTTTATTTTCGAATAAGAAAAAAACATTATCTCTCTATCTCTCACCCGTGCAATTTTATCATGTTTTGTTCTACCTTATTCTGTCTTGTACTGTTCTGTCCAATACTTATTATTTTGCAAATCAAATACACCATATAATTAGGTAAATAGGTATGGATAAATTTACCTAATTAAAGTGGATGCAACTATTCTGTATTCATATCTATTTACCCCCAAATTCACCTTGTAATTGTGTACACCTAATGGAAAGACTTATTGTGCATCAATAAAGCATACAAGGTAGCAATATGGCAAACAAAGCTAGGCCACATTATCATATATCTTACTTTGGAATATCTAAGCTAAATCATATTTTAGAGGAATCGGAATAGTATTCCTGAAATTATTATCAACTTTCAAAAAGTGGTTATTTCTTTTAATATAATGCCTACTGAATTTGAACTACTTGCTATATAGTAGCCTATAGTTGCCTCTTAATATGTTTCAAGAGCGAACATTTGGAATTACTTCAATATCACGATGACACGAATGATTCATCAAAACTTGTGTAAGAGCTTAACATATAAAAAATCATACAACAAAAACATAGATTTAGCTTTTTTTTTTTATAGAAAAATCACATCAGATTCTTCTTTTTCAACCTTTAAAATTAAACATGCAAAATGTTGGGTCACCATGAGGGGGCAGCCACGGGGATCATCCATATTGGGATCAAGAATAACTTCACAAGTAAGTTGGACACCACACTTTAACTCAAAACTTTAAGGTGCTAGATTTATGGGCCTCTTACTTATAAAGTGTTCAACCTCCACCATTATAAACAATGTGGGACTTACTCACTCACACTGCTCAACGGGACACGCCGCCTGACCACCTTTGTCAGGAAGACTTTCGATACAAGGAGCCGGTCGAACTTTTCATTGAATCATCGACTCTGATACTACTGTTGGGTCACCATGAGGGGGAAGCCACAGAGGATCATCCACATTAGGCTCAAAAACAACTTCACAAGTGAATTGGACATCATACTGTAACCCAAAACTTTAAGGTGTTAGATTTATGGATCATTTCACTTATAAAGTGTTCAACTTCCACAATTTTAAACAATGTGAAACTTAGTCACTCAAACTTGGCCCAATATAAAATGGAACTATATAACCGTTAACCATATAATATACAGAAAATACTTACCTAGGCACAAATACAAAATTGAGGTGTTAGGCACACACTCATAATCAAATAAAAGTTAAAAAGAAAATGATTAAAATTATATTAATTGATGTGACTATTTTATTTTCATTTTAATTTTTTTGATTGATGTGTGTGTGCCTAAATATTGTGCCTATATTGTTGTGTCTATGTAAGAATGTCTCATAATATACATGGTTTGGGACATATACATCTATAATGTATATTCATTTACTAGCTACATATACATGAGTTAATTCCAAGGATGCATGCATAAAAGTTAAAACATTATCCGTGTGTGAATAATTTAGCGTATAAAGAGAGAGACATGGGTGCGTAAGTGAAGATTTTTGTCTGTGGATTGGATGCTTCGAGTTGATGTATCATGTTTGGGTAGAAAACTACTAAAATATCTAGATACATGAGTTTACTTTGAAAATGACTATGACCTTAAAATAGCAAAACTCCTTTTTGAGAATGACGTGTTTTTAATGATGAGGACAAAAGAAAATTGAGTAAATATCGTTTCTTGTGCTTAGTTCAATTAGAGTGACATTACATTGTATATGTTGAGGGTCGAAGTTCGAATCTTAATCATCTATTTATCTATCTTAAAAGTAAAATTTATAATCATTAAATTACTTGACCAATATGGGAGTGTAAATGCATAAATTAATCTATTCGGTGAAATATTTAAATAAAATCTAAAGCGAATAAAATAAGATATATTACAGTTATAATTTAATTATATAGAGTATTGATATCAACGGAACACAATTTGGTCTAAAATCACGCACATATAAATATGACTGTTTATAGTTTGGTTCAAGATCGAAACTAAACTAAAGTGAATCGTTATCATATTACAAAAAAACTGAATTGAAACGTTAATCATTTTATCATGAACCAAACTGTAATAGAGATTCAGTGCATTGGTTCTATATGATTTGAACCAGAACTACCTTTATAAAAAATCAAAATGTACTTTTCATGTGGAGTGATTTTTTTAATTGAAATGTACGTACCGAATTGCTATTATTAACCGATAATAATTAGGATTGTTGAAAAAAAAATCAAACCAAATTGAATATTAGGACTATATAAAGAAAACAAATCGTTAAACATAACAATAACGATAGTTCACAAACTAAACTAAATCGGACCAAATAGATTTAGTTCAATCGCGAGCTATTAGTCGCACTTTAATTACGATGTGGTTCATTTGTGGTTCGAAATGTTTTTTAGTATGTAAAATCAGGCATTGCCTTCAAGTTTTGAATCATCATAATGATGGGATTGCTGCAATGCATGACTGCATAGGTTAGTTAGAGGATCCGTAACTTTATCTGCAATAAATGGTTTCACATCAATAGAAGCATCCTGAACTTTAGGTGCAATGTATGACTTCACATTAGCAACAGAGTCGCGTGGAGCATCAATATCTTAAACAACTTAATTAAGAAACCATAGTTGTTTCAATAAAAATAAGTTTCAAATTCTTGAATCTAAAATAGGTTGCTCAAGTTCTCGAACATATGAACATGATGCTTCAGTTCTAAAACTTGAACGTGTAAAATCCTAAAATTTCAGTTTGAATTCTAGAACTTCAACATGTAAAATTCTGAAATTTAAAATATTTATAAGGACGTTCAAATTCTGAAACTTGAACATGCTCAAATTCTAAAACTCAAGCAAAGTATCTTAGAAAATGCAGGGAGTGTATATGAAGATTACGGGGTGACAAAATAATTTTACAATAATAGCCATAACCCGTTATGGCCCAAATTATATTTGAATTTTTTCTTCCCACCTCATGTTCCTTTTCTACCATCCGTTTTTCTATTTTTGCCCTTGTATAAAAATGTTGGAACGCGTTTTCAGAAGTTTTTCGAAGGATTTTAACTTCAAATTTGATAAAAATTCAAAAAACACATTCCGAAGTTTTTTTCCAAGGCAAAAAAAAATCGAAAAAACGCGTTCCAAAATATTTATTCAAGGAAAAAAATAGAAACTCGGGGAATAGAAAAGAAACATGGGGATGGGGTGGGAAGAGAAAAATTGATTATATTTTCCCGTAAAATCCCACCTCATATGGATCAAGATATGGCCCAAGCCCCAATTTAACAACCCTAAATTTAAATATCGTCACCGTGAATCATATGCTAGTGATCACTCACTTAATAATGAAAGCCAATTATGATCTTCAAGAAGTTCCTGGTGATGTAAAGTTATTTATCATGGTTGATGATTGAGTGACTACACGACCGTGTGACAAACATCAAGGTACGTACTAACTACTAAAGCTATAATATTAGAATTCCAGTGATTTTGTTCAATAGGACAAGTAGAATTGTAGAAACATTATAGTTAGATTTCAAGCTTTCTATTTAAGAGAATATCATATTTGTGTTACAAACTTACAATAATTTGTCTTTACAAAGTGGCTAAAAACAACTAGCATCGTATTAGTCGATCAATAGCAAATGGATCAGCTAACCCTATACTCCAACAATTAGAAAATTAATCTGTATGCCCTTCTGTTGCTCCTCAAGCCTCTCAAAGTGGCGAAATTATGTCAAAGTATTTCGGAACCTATGATCCAAAAATAGTTAATTACGGAACTAAGTTCTGAAGTGATTTTTTTTTTTTAGCACTATTCAACCATTTCGGAACCTAGTTCCAAATCGCTCAATTTTGAAAGCTATGTTCTGAAATCTAAAAAAAATTGAAAAAAACAGCCACCTCGAAACCTAACTTCCAAAATGGTGTTTTTAGGGTATTTTGGTGTTTTCGAATCCTACAATTTGGATAATCAAAGCCTTTTGGGAGTTTTTGGGGGTCTGGAAACAACTTAGGGGACCGTAAGAGCAATTTTCCAACAATTATTTTCCCTTGGGCCTCGGACATGGCCCAAGCCTACCTCTTTTACAAGGGTTTACCACTTAGGTGAATTAGAGACAAATTTCATTTTTATATTTTTAACTTTGTAAATTATTTTATGTCAAAAAAAAACTTTGTGAATTATTTACTTATTTTAGTAGTAATGATTAATCATTAGCATCTTTAGATATATGATTGAAATAAGGGACTTTAGTGCCTTAAAAAAGGTTATAAAAATACGCAAACCCACCATATTTTTTGTCCTACGATAATTGTTTGAATTTTAAATATACATGTTAACATATAACTTAGTTGGTTGGATCATATATTGATCATTCTGCTGAAGTGGAAGTGTTCTCTTATCAATTGAATCATAATCAACTGGCGTTGAATTATGTGACACATAATTGATGACGATTGGTGCAAAATTGGCCGACGATTGAACGTAGCTATTAAGTCTAAATAAACTTCAAGATTGTTATTGAAACTTATTAAGTTAGTATTAATGTTGAATGAGAGTTTAAAAAACCACAACACATAGCTTACTAATTCAAAATGTTGTGTAACAACTTTCTAATTAAATTTTTTGGATGAAATTGAAGCGCCATCCATAGAGAAAATGAACATAAAGCTTAGGAAAGAAAAAAAGATAAACACCCACTTTCTTAAAAATAGGGATATAAAACACATGGTTAGTTGATGTGAGGTTAATCGCAATTCGGTTGTCTAGGTAAAATATGAGTCAAAGGGAGTTTAGAAAGGCTCATTTCCTTAATAATAGTGTTATAGAGGATGTTGTTAGGTGATATAATAATTTTAGGTATATAAGTCTGCCAATTAGGTAGTTTTCTATGTTTATGTTGACATTATATAAGTTGTAATATGTGTCTAAGTCAAGAATGTGCCAAACAACTAATTAGTCTAAGTTTATAAATACTAATAAAGATTATCGTAATAGACTCTATCAAACGAGTCTTTGTTTATCTTTATTGATTTTGTTATAAGTCATTGTGTCTAGCATCAAATTTTAAATATGGAAAAGGGTATACATGAATACATGGGTGAGGGATTCTAAGCATGTGCCACCCAAGATAAAAACAATAATGATATTTGTACAATTAAAAAATGGATAACTTTGGACAACTCTTTCTCATACTCTCATTGTATTCTTACTCTCTCTCCTCCTCTCACTTTTTTTTTTTTTTGCTAAAGAAAAAAGAAGGTTGTCCCAAAAATTGTCTACTTTTAGATGTTCAAATAACATCACTCAGAGAAAAATACATAGTGTCCAATATAATAAAGTGGATTACTACCAAATTTACTAATTTGTTCTTATCACTTTTAATAATATTCCAAATTTTGTATCCTTCATTGTAATTTCACTAAGCAAATTATAGAAAAATATATAGAAATAATAAGATAAATATAGAAAAAAAATTATATATGAATGTATGCATAAAAATAGGAACAAAAAAAAATTCCACTAGCAATATATTAAAAAGAATTATTACTAAAAACCTAATTTGTCTTCATTAATTTTAATAATATTTCAAATCTTCTACCCTTAAATGTAATTTAATCACTAAAGATTAAAAAAAAATATATAAAAAACATAAAAGTATGTGTTAGAAATAATATAAAATCATTGATGTGGCCTATCCTAACAACTTAAGCTTTTGGGATAATCGGTTATTTGACATGGTATTAGAGCCTCTATGACTAAGTGGTCTAGAGTTCGATCCCCGCTCCCCTCACTTTCTAATTAAAAAAAGGGGAATTTAAGCCTATGGTAGGTGGGCCTATGCATTATCCCGCTTCAAGCTCAAGTGGGCTCTTGCGTGAGGGGGTGTGTTAGAAATAATATAAAACATTTGATGTGGCCTATCCTAACAGCTTAAGCTTTTGGGATAATCGGCTATTTGACAGTATGAACAAAAAAAATTAGTTAAAAGAAATCTATACATTTAAATTTCCTTATAAAATTTTTTTTTTACATAAAAATAGGAACAAAAACCACGTTAAAAGATACTCATAAAAAATAACAACTTATAAAAAAAAAAGTTATATAGAAAACGTTTTATAATATACACTATTAAAAATACATGTTTTTTTATTTTATAATAAGAAAAAATAATGAAAAAGTTATATAAATACATATTTTTTATTTTATAATAAGAAAAAATATAAGAAAATTTATGTAATATACACTATTAAAATTTAAATTTTGCTTCAATTTTTTTTTTTCTAATAAGAGTGTCTATCTCCTATAAATTTTGCTACAAATATTTAGTTATGATATAAAACAGTCAAATACATAACAAATATATAAAAATTTGAAATGATACTTACAAATATATATAGGACAAAACGTATGTGCATTTCTTTAGGTGTTTTTCGTATGATTCTAAACATAAAATTTATTTTTGTGGATATAACAAACTTTGAGAAAATTATGGATTTGAGGAAATCATAGTTTGTTAGGTTAAAAACCATAGTGCATTTCTATAGGTGCTTTTCGAATGATTCTTAACATGAAATTCATATTTTATTGATATGACAAACTTTGAGAAAAACATGAATTTGAGGGATTCATAGTTTTTATGTTAAAAATCATGCAAAAAGCATCTGAAGAAATGCACTAAATTTTATCTAGAAAAGAAAATCATGTCTACAATAAAAGATTAAAAACAAAAAGGGTTAAATATGTTTTTAGTCCTTACATTTTGAGAAATTGTTAATAATAGTCCCTACATTTTAAAAATGGTCAAAAAATATTCCATAAGTTTTTCCGTTATCCAGAATGGTCCATTTCTTCTGGTTTTTTTTTCCACATCATCTAACAAAATGATTATTAGTGGACTCCACTATTTAAATTTTAGTCCCTATATTTTATGAAATAGGCAAGAATGATCCCTATATTTTAAAAAAGGTAAAAAAAAATCTCATAACTTTTTAAAATATAGGGAACATTCTTGCCTATTTTACAAAATATAGGGACTAAAATTAAAATGGTGGGGTCCACATATATGCATTCTGTTAGCTTACCTTGAAATAACAGAAGGAATGAACCATTCTTGATAACGAAAAAACTTATGGGATTTTTTTTTACCATTTTTAAAAGTAGGGACTATTCTTGACAATTTCACAAAATGTATGACTAAAAACATATTTAACTCAAACAAAAAAATAGAAACAAAAATGCAGTATATAAATTTTTATATTAATATAATGACGAACTTAAATATCGAATAAAAATCGATAGATCTCGTGGTCTTTAAACTAATTTGTTTTACAATCTCACTACTCTAACGATGCTAATATTTTCCATCAAATAATTTGTTTTTGTTTTAACTAAATAAATTTTCTAATTCATAATTTATCGATTAATATATTAGAACGTATCACGAACCAAAATAACATACCGACTATGTATATCTTCTACATACCAAATTCTTTTAAGGTTACGTACCGCGTACCTGAATTCATACAAGGTACTAAAGTGAATTGTGAACTAGGTATGATACATACATATTCTTATATGTGGTAAGTAAGTTGCAATTAATCTGCTTTTGGACTAGGCCAAAAAGTTGAAGTATAGTCAAAGACAAAGTGCTTGTATAAACTATAAACAAATTATTTGGTGGGATCTTGCATAAACAACTAAACATAGTCTATTTGTACATAAACAATACAGTCAAGAAAATGGATATAAAAAGCAACAATAATGGATAATGGTCTAATTTTAAAACAAAGTACAGAAGAAGAAAAAGACATATTACATGTCATGAAATGGTCATACATCTTAAACTGCTGAACTTTGATTGCTTCACTTAATTCATCTACATTCTAGCTTCGCTTACCTTTATGAAAGTACCACCATATTATTTAAGCTCCATTAAGAAACCCCTCAAACAAATAGTATTAGCATTTTTTTTCCACTACCATTATCCGGTATATTTAATCGCCTAATTTAGTTCGGAGTCAATTATAGCATTAAGTGATTTCAGTCCTCTCTCAATTATAATTGTGAAAAACAATACATACATATATTAACATAGTAAATTATAATTATTTAGTAACATTTTTTATTGGAGAGTACCAATATTAGTGTTTACAATTTTTTTTAAAGTGATGACATTTTTTTTAACGGCAAATATATTATTATTAATAATTAAGTTTCTACACAAGATAAATTGAAATCCATAAAAGAGGTGCTACAAAATAAAGGCGCTTATATAAGCAGAGCGTCAATGTAAATACCAAAACAAACCCTATCTAATAAATGTCCACTTCTAATTTCATTCTTAGAAAATGACACTCTTCAGCTTCTAGACAACCGAAGAAGACAGCAACCCAATCC
Source organism: Trifolium repens (assembly GCA_030408175.1). Taxonomy (NCBI): domain Eukaryota; kingdom Viridiplantae; phylum Streptophyta; class Magnoliopsida; order Fabales; family Fabaceae; genus Trifolium; species Trifolium repens. The sequence continues at coordinate 48,116,964 of CP125851.1, forward strand.
ATAGAGATGCCACTAAACACTAACTCCCGATCTCAAATCAAAAGTGATCGGCTCATCAAAATCCAAAAAACAGCTTATTGAGTCAAAAGTTGATGGACACCGGTAGAACGAAAACCTAAGCAGATGAATCTCAACTCGAAGACCACCTCCAAACCGGCAACTCCAACGCGATAGGATTCAACCAGATACAAAGAAACCTGCAAATTTATGAACTTATGCTCGGTGACTCTCTGAACTTATGCTCGATGACCATCTCACATCTGATGCGGGAGCCTAACATAAATTAGAAGTCAAATCTAACTCAACCTTACATAATCGGTTTGTGAAATGATAATTATTTTTCGTATAAATTCATATTTATTTTTTTTGGTAAATATATAAATTTATATTTAAACGATCTCACCTCGAACGTGGAACTTTTAACCAATGTTTTAAAAACCGGACCGGAAATCGAACCGGTGAGGATACTGGGTCACTGGTTCATTGGTCGAACCACCGGGCCACTGGTCGAACCGCATGACTAAACCGGATATAACCGGATAAACCGGTGGAACGAACCAGTGTCTATAATACAACTATATAGGTATTAAATCGGTCGAATCGGATGATTCAGTCTCTAAAAAATCATGACATGACACCTAAAAAATTTGAAAAACTCGAAAATTTCATAATGTCATAATTTTTTAAATTCAAATCTTAAATATTGTCGTCACACACAATAAAATAGTACAGTACAAAATACAAATCCAAATAAGTTTTAAACAAAATTTAATTGTAACATAAACAGAATAACAAAGTGTCTAATAAATTTAAATCCAATGAGGCATAGTTGTTTCAATGTTGGGCTCTATTTTATTTCTTTTGATTCTTCTATTTTTTTTTTTAAATAAAAATCCAAAATGATGTCGTTTTGAGACTTTTAGTTGAAAAAAAAAAAGGAAAAAAAAAGCTCGTGCAATCAAACCGGCGGTTTGGAGAAACCGCCGGTTCACCGGTTTTTCCAGTTTTGAGCGGTTCACACCGGTCTAACTGCATGGCCGATCCAACATTCGAACCAGACCGGTCACCTCTCCGGTTCGCGGTCTGACCAGTCCGACCGGCCGGTTCGGTCCCTTTTTAAAACACTGCTTTTAAGTTTTAACCATAAAAGTAGTGGATAAAATAAAATAATACAACTTTATTCAAATGGATAATTTGATTTGAATATTTAGTTTGTCGAAGGCGACAAAAGCACTTCAATTTCAAAATTTTCACTTTCTTGTTTTTAAGCCTGTGGGAGAAAAAAAAAAGGGTAAGGAAAGAGAACAGGTGGCAGAAGGAGAGTATGACTGTGACGAATAGAAGTACCCAACACAGAAATCACAAGTTTAGTAGAAGTAGAAGCATATTTACATCAGATTCCACACGTGTCTCTTGCGTGCTTAAAATTTCAATTTCAAAATAAAAAATTAAATAAAAAAATATTAAATATTTATTGTCTCTTCTTCTTTCTCCACCTTACACTTAAAACACACACAATTTCACTCTAACAAAAGAAAAATCGAAACAAACCGAAAAAACCTAAGTATTTTTTCCTTTATCCCTCTTTTTTCTTCGATTTTTTTTTCAATTAATTTATAAATTTATGTTCATGTATACAAAATTGTAAAGTTTATTATTATTGTTATTATTTATTATTATTAATTATTATTTAAATTTCTGGTATTCTCGTTCTCAACAGTATTGTGAAAAATTTTGGGGGAAAATTCGCAGGTGAAAATGGCGAGCTCGGTTGAGAAGGAGAGTTCTGCTGCTGTCGGTGCAGCTGCAGGTGCAGGAGAAGAAACTGTGTCTCTTGAGCTTCCTGCTCCATCTGGTTGGACCAAAAAGGTTTGATTTTTCATTTTCCCCCTTCTTTGACTATTCAATTTTAGGGCAATTTGAATTTTGAATTTTGTGTTTTTGTATTTACTTGTTTAATTTTCATGTGGGTTTCGTTTAATTTTGTGATTTGTGTTGTTAAGATGAAGTTTTGTTAGTTTTCATAGCTAGGGATTTGGTTTTTCGTTTTCTAGCATTTTCTAGATTCATGTCTAAGATTTAGGTATTTTGTCCTATGAATTCGGAGAATTGTCTAGCTGCTGAATATTGAGTTATCTACTATGGATTTTCAAGATTCTTACTGTGTCAATTGTGATGTGAGATTTTTGCCTACAATTCTACCACTGTGTGGAAGGTTGTTGCATAATTCAAATTGTTATATGCTGCTTTTTTAGGGTATTTCTTTGTTACATTAAATGTTTGTTCTTTCTAAGTTGTACTTGGTACAAAAGAAGTTTGTTGCACATATAGGCATGCTATTTTGTGTATGAAAATTTTGCTCAAATCTACATTGTGGAAAATGGGTACTGTGCAATTGGGTTTCATTGTTCCTGATCTAGGTGTTTGTATCATTGATCTTTTTTTTCACTTGGAATTGGAAACTCGTTGAAGAATGACTTTTGTGCATTTCATAGCTCTGGGTTTTACCACGGGGTGATAATGATTTCTTAGTGTTTCTACCCAAAAAAATGATTTCTTAGTGTTGTTGTCTTGGTTGTGTTTATTTGTTTGTTCTAGGGATAATTCTATGTGCCAAAATTGCCAAATTACCTCCTTTTTTTCACCGCTCTCACAATAAATCACAAGGCATCAAATCTTTTAACAGATGATTTTATTTGTCTTTGAATCTTGTATTTTTGTATTTGGTGCTGTATATGCTATAGTAGATGATGTTTAACTCCAGCATTGTGAGTGAAGTTATCATTATTCATTTGTCAGTGTATCTTTTACCAGTAGCCATTTTTGGGGAAACGTGAATAGCTTTATTCTTATATCTTGTTCTTAACAAATACCTCTTTCCCTCAAAGATTGTAAAATGAACGGTTAATATTTTCATGTTTGAGATCCCATACAGTTTGCTGTTCAGTTTTTTTTCCTTCTTTTTCTTTTTCTGTTTAGTTTCTAAAGTATATTCAGTTTGCTCTAAGACAGGGAGCCAACTATTATATTTTCGCTTAGCACTGATTTCGAGATATTAGATTGTGAAATCATTCAACAGATCATCTTTACTGGCTCAAGTTTTTTCTCTTTCAAACATCAGGCTTAGTGTTGGTTAGCAAATCCAACACTGACTAGAATATGAGCCACATGGTATATTGAACCCAGTCAATCAGTCATGTAAATTGTGCCTGCGTATAAGTCAATAGAGAGGAAATAAACCATGTTTCTTACCATGTAAATGTGTAATAACTATCATAATATTTTCTGTCATATTTGTAACCATTTATTCTAATATTTTCTGATATTGTGCACGGGATAAACCCATTTTGTAACAGCTCTTTATTTCCCGAGACAGACAGTTGGTTATTTTACTGAATGATGTTTTCTATGTATTCTCTATTTCTGCAGTTTTAGATTGGAAATGGTTTGTATACTGTCTATATGTGTCCGTTTTCGTGTTTCTTGGTCATTATGAGCCATGCATTATTATTGTCCTCACTCCTACACCTTTCCCAGGTATAGCCTGAATAGAAGGATTAAAGAGGGACAGAAAAGCCTTCTGATTGAACAAAGTTAATTTGGTGTCATGCTAGTTGCTTCTGTCTTACTGAAATTTAACTGCAAAACTGCTAGCTTATAACAGCCTATGATTTTCAACTGGGCACAGAAATGCTTAAACCTGTAATAGAAAAAGGTTTTTGAAACAGAGAAGAGGAAGAAACATTTTTAATCAAGTATTCTCAAGGGTTTAATATGTTGTTCAAATATAAGACATAAGTCTTGTTTTATCTTTTAACAGCATCGCTTTAATGTATTGTGATGTAAAAGTAGGGAAGAGGGTTCATTTTTCACATTAGGGACTACTTGTAAAAGTCAATAACTTAGAACAAGATCGTGTATGTGTTACAGTTGTTGATTTGTTGCATGTTATTGCATGAGTATTCATAAATTATATTTCCTTTGCAGTTCTTTCCAAAAAGGTCTGGAACACCAAAGAAAACTGAGATAGTGTTCACTGCACCAACAGGAGAGGAGATCCATACCAAGAGGCAGCTGGAGAAGTATTTGAAAGCAAACCCCGGTGGCCCAAACATCTCAGAATTTGATTGGGGCACTGGCGAGACTCCAAGAAGATCATCTAGAATCAGTGAGAAGGTCAAGGCTTCTCCAACAGAACCAAAAAGTGAGCCACCTAAGAAACGTGGCAAAAAGTCACCAGCTTCAAAGAAAGAAGCTTCCGGGGAGGAAGAAGAAGAGGAAGCAAAAGATGTGGAAATGCATGAAGCTGATGAAACTAAGGATGATAAAGATTTAGAGGAGGAAAAGAAAGTTGTTAGCGAAGATCAAGATGCAAGGGGAGCTGAGGATGCAGATGTCAAAGAGTCCATTCAACCTGGAGAAAATACTGATATAGCAAATGATGAAGGGAAATCCAACACTGCTGATGGAGAGTTACAAGCATCAAAAGAGAAAATTGATGACAAAGGAGCTGAGGCATCTGAAGTTGTTCAGAATAAGGATGAAGAGAAGATTGAACAACCACTGGAGGAGACGAAGAAAGATGGTGGATCTGAGCCAGAGAAATCAGAAGCTGCCCCTGCTGCTGAGAAAACGGCTGAAGTGGAAGGTGAAAATAAAGAGGAAGGAAACAGAAGCACCCACGAGGCTGAAGGAGAAACCAAGGAGAAAGAAGCAACAAAAGTGCATGAAGAAGAAAATCACAAGGTTCATGATATTAACAAGGCTGAATCAGAGGTGGCGGTAAATGGAAGCTGAATTGTTGAGGTGAAAGCTTTTGAATAGGGAACAGAATAAACTCTTGGCTTCTGTCTTCTGTCACTCTGACACCTTTAGATCTGTCTGAGGATGACTGTAGTTTTTGTTGTTAAATTAATGTGATTTATCCGATTGTTCATTGAAATGACTATAAACAATCATAGAGTAGCCGTATAATGTACCATCTATGTATGTGCTGGAGAGACATGTAGCTTCTAGTTCCCATGTAACATTGTGTTGTATAATTCCTGTAATGTGATATGAACCTATAACATTGTGGAGTATGTGTTTATTTCAACAATCATAACATTGTGGAGTATGTGTTTATTTCAACAATCATCTCAGGTTATATCAGGTAACATGTTATTTCCAACTTAGTTGCTAACGTGCGCCGGGTCTATTTCTGTGTTTTTGGAATTATGGCTGTTTATTTCAATTCATAACGGCGATAACAATAGTTTTAATCATTAATGACCAAAGTTTGGATGAAAGTCTTTCCATCTGCACTGTTCTCTGAACAACAATAAGACATGTAGTCAAACTCTCAATTACATTAAAATTACAATTTTGTGCGAGACATTTACATCCGAACTCAAACTTCATGAGCCTTGAAAGATGAGCTCGTCGGTCTTTCCTAGATAAAGCTGTGAAGGAACTGCTCCAAGACACCACAATTTGGTGACCCAGAAGGGAAAATTAATGGAATTCTCTATATGTAAGATGAAATAAAATTTCTTGTAGCTTCTCCATTCAATGTTCAAAGTCCTTTAAGTTTACCAACAAGCCCTGTCAAGGAGGTCCACTTCTCAAATGCAGCAGCTGAAGTCACAAAGGCAATTTTGGAGGACTCCACATCATTCTGAGCAACTGCAAAAATAATCAAATATTAAGAGTTAGTGTGTGCTTGAAGGAATCTTAGAGCCTACATTTTGAGGAACAAAGTACACAGTTTTATGTGCCGAAAACTTGTGTGCTCATGCTACATGCACAAATATATGTGCGAGTGCTCGCACACACTCTCTACATCGTGATTCCAGACACGTGTTTATCTATATCAAGAGAAGGCCTAAAGTTGGATAAGATGTCTGATAAAGGAGCATATTTTCTGTCATGAACGAAATTTAATGCCTAATTGAATGCAACACACCTGATGAAACCAATGAAGCAAGTGAAGAATTGAATGTGTCTACTTCAGATTGCTCTTCGGGACTTGAACTAAGCTGTTAAAAAAGATCATCCAGAAACAGTGAGATATCTAATTAAGAAGCAGACCAACAAAGATTAAAAAAACAGGTGAATATAACTTTCATCCATAAAACCAGAAAGTTCAAACTTCTAAATGAAAATCTTTCATAACATTTGGTACTCTAATAACATGAAACTTTCTTTTTAGTTTAACATTTTGCTATGAAATGTTATGAAAGATTTCATAATAAAAGTCTTCATAATGAATGCATCATTTAAGAAAAAAGATTTACCTTATTCAAAGCTATATTTGCTTTTTGGACCCAATCAGTATCCTTGCCTTTCCCTAAAACAGAACCAGCTGAATTTAGATCATTTTTTTCAATTGCTTGACCAACTTCACTCAATTTGTACACCAAGTCCTGAAGATACCCTGCAAATATTTTCACTCTTTAGTACAAAAAAAGGAAGGAAAAAAAGCTGTCTCTACTGAATTTGAGAACTCGACGCAAAATAAGGCAGCCTGAAAATTTTCTTCGATTCTACTGCAAAAAAAACTGGTGTTTCGAGATACTCATGAAAGAACTTGAGCCAACAATGACATGAAATAGAGAATAAGCGGAAAACTGAAAACCGCAAAAAAAACAGTTGATCATAAGCAGAAAACCGAAAACATAAATTCTATATCTTATATCTCAGTGTGACAATTTAAAATCCTAACTACATCACTTTTATTCCCTAAGCTTGAACTGCATACAAGTTACTAGCCTTAAAGATGCAGTATGCATAACACCTTGATTTTGTAATGTAATGTTATCTTCAATTTCTTATGGTAAATAAAAAATTATTCACATTAATCAAAACTAGGGATAAGGTCAAATATATCAGTTCAGCAGAATAGATGGAATTGTTCATTTAATCTAATTGAACATTTATCATCATTCCTGTGGAACAAGCAGTTCAATTAGTATATGTGAAAGAATCACATAAGCAAGAATTTACTTTTAATGCAGTGAATACTGGTAGTATAAAAATGTTTAAACTTAGCATCTAGAGTAGTACTAGTAGTAAACTTTCAATTTGGTCTCAAAACTATAAATATCTATGAAGCACAGACATTCTTTGGATTAGGTGTGTCTCAGTGTCCGACACTGATACTTATGACTACATTGAATTATGCCATTTTTCTCAAATTATTATCAGCGTCGCCGTGCCGGTGTCGTGTATCATGTTCGGTGCCTGTGTTTGTGCTTCATAGATAGAAAAGTAATAAATAATCCTTAAACTATTCACAAATCACAATCTACCAGGTTAGCACCTAAACTATCACTATTTCTCCTATTTTAAATTCACATTATCTAGTGAGACATATAATAGGACAAATCAACAATGAACATTACCTGTTTCTTTGGTTGAGGAACTAATGACACCTTGTTTCTCAAGTCTTTTTTTTCTATCTTTCTTTACTTTTTCCAAAAGTTCAACATCATCATCTGCTTCAAGTATTGCTGCATTAGCATCAAACAAACCTTTACCAGTCAATGAAAGAACCAAACTAGTAACAAAACTTATTGATATGCCTCTTTTTGTCACACTTGGATTAACTACTTTGCAAAGAGTTAATTGTCTTTTCACATTGCATTTGATTGGATTGTTGTAAACATGTGATGATATAGAGGGTACTGAGGATTGTGATGAAGATGCTAGATGAAAGGGGTTTGCTGTTGAGAGAAAATTTGTTGCCATGTTTTTTTTTCTCTCTTTTTTGTTTTGTTTATTTTTTGGCGCATGAAAATTTAGAAGACATGGCAATTTGGAACATTTGGAGGATAAGGTTGTTGTTGGATTCTGTAATCTGATCCAGTCATTTTTTAGATCCTCAAGGGTATTATAGTCATTCGAAATTGACCAACATGGTGGCATACACATAGTCTCTTCCTGCCTTCCAAATTCTAGTATTGAGTTAAAGGATGCAAATTGGCCCATGTAGTAAGACTTTTGTTCTTCAATTATTAATTTATTACCACATATTCAAATATGACCATTAAATTCATTTGTATTTAATTTAAGAAAATATTTCATGGACACATCGTTAGATTGGATGTATATATCTTGAGAGGTAAAAAGATATGATAGATATGATAAGTTAATGATATGAAAAAAATAGAGAGAAAGAAAATTTTTACACGCCTTATAAAATATTGAATGAAACTTTCATAAAATGCATTTCTTTTTGGCTTACTTCTATTCTTATCTTTGATAGAGGGGTTGTACAAAGGGTGATTCGAAAGAGGTTTTCCTAGTGCTTGAGAAAAGGTGGAACCATAGGTAAATTTTTTATTCAAAAGCTAAAAGGGTAACTCAAGAACTCTGATCAGAGGAGTCTTATTGTCGGAAATGGACCACTCTAGATTGAAGTACTACAACATGGGCATCACCTGACACGTGTAAGCCCGCCTTTGGTCTTTTGGTAGTGGCCAACTTTACTTAAGGCAACAAAGGAGCCCTTACCTAGACTAAACGGACCTGGATAATCAATATATTCATCATACGTGCCCCTCCCTTGATTTGACTTTGAATGAGCCTCACTCGATTGAAGGTATGGAATGCATGTTTGAAAAATTAGGATGTCCATATATCATTGTTGTTAATTTAACTTAATTTATTTCACTAAAATTTATATAACTAATTAATTGTGGATCTGGATCATTTGTCGCCCTCTCTCCTTTGCACTCTCTGCTGCCACTTTATGTCTCTATTTATCTCAATCTTCATCACTTGTTCGTTTTAAATTTTTTTATTTCTTTCTTCTCACACTCACTAAACCACAATTGTGCTGACCCACAACAAGTTAACCAAATTCATTATTGTATTGGTACTCATTTTGAGACTCCCCGCAATTGAATAACGTTGTGGTTGCCACAATCAAGTATTTGGACCATTTGATCAAAATAGAATTACTTGTGTTAAAAGATTGAATTTAGAATCTAAATTTATTTTAGTGTTTGCATTGCTTATTGTTCAGCCGCAAACAGAACTAGATGATTGTGATGGCAATATATGATGTAGTTACGGTGGTGACAAAGTTCAGGTACGGTGGATCACGATGGGAAAAGTACCTGCATAACGCGTTAGCACTCCAACACTCAAGTCAGTATATGATCGAGAGACAATGAAGTGAAAAATGATTGAAATTGTATATCTTGGCGTCAAAGCTTGCCTTATATAGGGGGAGACAACTATAATGGTTTGTAACAGTTGGCAACAATTGGCATTTGAGATGATGAGAGTCGTTGAGATGAACTAACAGTTCTGTGAGCATATAAGGAGTGTGTCCGCTGCATGTGGTACACAGTAACTATCGTGTCCATTATATTTGGCATATAGGAGAAGCTTCCGTGAGAAAACTATAGAGTTAAATTCAGAGCGTTTGGACTACATATATTAAACTTTGGCCTAATCTGATATACTTTTTAAAAAAATATGAGTCTCACATTAAATAGAGACAAGATTTAAAATGAATTTATAAATAAACAAACATTTTACCTTATAAGTTGATTGTTGTAAATATAACTATAAAACAAAAAAGTTGATTTTTGCAAAATTGAACCGCGTCCTTCCATAATACAATAAAGTATAAAGTATAAACTCTCCGATTATGGGTCTATTTGGCAAGGATAAAAAATTGACTTATAGCTTATGTCTTATAGCTTATAAGCTAAAAGACCTGTTTGGTAATAGTTTTTTAGGAAGAGCTTATAGCTTATTTTACTGACTTATAGCTTATTTTTCATAAGCTATTTCAAGTAGCTTATGAGCTTATAGCTTATAGCTTATAGCTTATCATTTTTTCTTCCATTTTTACCCTTATTGTTTTAACTATAATCCACTTTTACCCTTTATAATTTATTTTAATTTAAAACAAAATAATTATGGGCTTAGAATATACAAATCATCTCCATCTATATTTCTTTTATAAAAAAAGCGATGTTTCATATATATGTAGGATATATATACGGTATTAGTGTAATATACAATACGTATGATTTCGTTATCCATATCCCGAGTAGTATCATATACTCCCTATGTATGTAAGTTATTTTTTCCTTTTTGTAGGATGTTGTTTAAAAAAAATCATTTTTGTGTTAGATATTTTTTTTATTATGTTTAATTTTAGGTATTTTAAATATTAATTTAATATGTATCAAAAAAATACTAATTTAATATAAAAAGATATTCTTAATTATATATGGGCTATGTATGTAAGATATTCAAAAGAAAAATTTATCTTAAAAAAAATATTATAAATTAATAATATTTTTTTATATTATTGTACTTGTGCAATTTTAAGATAGACAAATTAATTTAATAATAATATATAAAAAAATATATTACATTTATAAATTTAAGTTATTATCTTAAATATAAATGTTATTATCAATTAAGAATGTCCTTTTATGTCATTTTACATTTATCAGCTAGTTGACCGCTAATTTTACCAAACACTTCAATTAGCTTATCAGCTATAAGTCATAAGTCATCAGCCATCAGCTATAAGCTATAAGCTATCAGCCATCAGCTAGCTTATCAGCCAACCACTATTTTTACCAAACAGAGCCTATAATGAGATCACCGAGTGTGTGTGAAATGTGAATGCGGGATGATTATTCCTAAGTCCCTTTATCTTCCAAGTTTATGGAATCCAAGTATTATATCTTCTATATTTGTCATACTCAACACTATAGGCTACTAAGTAACTTCTAGGTGTTATGCTGATTCATAATCATAAGGATTTTATAATTTTTATGTACACACACGAACATTGAAGCCCTTAATCAGAAACATTGGTCCACATACACATAAAAAAGTGAAATGAATACGTGAAAAGCAGATTCCATTACGTGGGAAGTAAACAGTGGTTGATCTAAAAGCCACTTTCCTAACAAAATTTTTGTTAAATAAAAAAAAATACTAGCCAGCTCTAAAGGAACTCATTCTTGATGAGATTATGATCACACTGCATTCACACTCTCCTTACTGATGAAGAGTTTAGGAATGAAAGAAAAGGGAGGCATATAACCGTGTCTCAATAATGTTATAGCTCTTTCATTCAAAACTTTTTTCTTTTAATAAGAACTTATTGATTATCATTGGGTGCATTATTTTAGATTTTTAAAGTGCTTCCACCACCTAGTCTAAAATTTCTGTCTTTTCCACTTCTTCTTTTCTTAATGAAAAACTCCTATTTTTGTTTTAGTGTATGTTTAGTTATATGATGAGAAAAATTGATTTTGGTAAAATTATTTGTGTAAAATTGATTTTGACCAAAATTGACATGAAGATAAAGTGATTTATGTTTTGATATTTTCAAGTAAAAGTTAGTTGAACAAAAATTTTGAATATAAAAATCAATTCTATAATCAAAAGTTACAATTTCTAGCTAACTTCAAGTATAATCAGTTCTTGAAGCAGAATCAATTTCTAACTTCAAGTATAATCAAATCTTGAGGCAGGATGATATAAGATTAGGTGGTATTAATTAAATAATTATGAAGTAGAATTTGATAGAAGAATTAAGTAGTATTAATTATATAATTATGAAGTAGAATTTATATTGTTATTTGAGTATTTATTATATTAGTTATTTAGGTTGGACTTTATAATTTAAAATCCATTTAGGATATTATCCACTAATTAAGGATATTATATATTTAATGTGTTGACACACTTATAGGAGGTTGGATCCTCTCCTTCCCTCTTAAGAGAGAGAAAATTAATAAAAAAATATTGAAAATAATAAGAGAGAGAATATAAGAGAGATAGATACAAATAGTGAAGGAGAGAGCGAGAGAGAATTGATTGAAGGAGATGATCCAAGTTCCACTTATAGGGGCAATGAATAAATTATGAAATGAATGAATTTATCTTTTATTTTCTTAGTTAATTTTTAATGTCTTTTCCTAATTTTAGTGTAGAACCTTAGTTCTTAGTTTTGATAATTCAACTTCTTATCACAAAATCAATTTCTAAATTTGAGTGGAACCGAACATACACTTAATGAGGTGAATACTCTGGTTTCTTGTACTCTAGAGTTTTGGCATTTGAATTTGATGCAATAACTACATCATGCAGTTATTGCTTTTATCCACATGATTTGAGATTGTCGGTTGTGATTACTTGCGGTTAATTTTGCTTTTGAGTAATTTGAATTGTTAATGTAAAATAGTGTGTAACTGCGTGTTATTTCAATGGCATGCAATTTGGATTCAAAATTTTGTTGGATTCACCGTTGAAATCTAATTATTTTTTAATGTCATATCTATTTTTTTCAGAGTAATTTAGTGCCTAAAAATGAAGAATCGCGAGTTCGAACTTCAATTATATATAAATAATATGATATTCATATTAATTGAGTTATTTGGTTTTCAATAAGCTAAATTAGCCCACTTAAATTGACATTAGAGAGAATCGAACCTAAAACCTTAAGGAGGAGCACACTCTATGTCAAGTCAATACCACTAGACCAACCCAAGAGGATTATATTAGTTGAGTTATGTTAATGTATATTAGTTGAGTTATGTTAATGTCTTTTATATATTTAACTATTTTAAAGGGAATTTAAATTTTAAATTAATTTTTTCTACGATTACATACGGACGGTATCCAACAAAATTTATGGTTTATAAAAAAAATTCTTCAATTATTAACTACAGGTCCCTCAATGCCGTAATCAAACAAACTGTTTCAATGAATTGAATAAACAAATATGTACAGGTGTAGGGTCTTATATTGAATAAATTTTTTTAAGGCTTTTATGATTAGTTACTTTCTCTAAAAGCAAAAAGTGCTACAGAACAAACTTATAGAACTAGGTTTTTTGGTTGTGACATTGTGTGATAATTATTAAGCAATAAACACTCTTCTGTTTGGCTGCATATTTTTTTACAATTAGTGTTCAAACGCCAAAAACAGTTGGGTGTGTGTTTCCCTTATTTTGACCAGTGAATACTACCATATTTGTGAGGGTGTTGTATTTGAATGTAATGAATCAATATTAAGTTATTGCATACATCAATAAAAAAAACTTCAAAAACAGGTGCAGTTTGACATAATTTTGTGGAGTGGGAAAAAGAAAAAAATAGAGATATAGTTTTTTTTTTAACAAGCAAAAATTGATCTTATATATTAATAATAAGTTCTGACCGGCACAAGGTGTGTTAGCCAGAACTTCAAAAGTCTACAAAAGAGTCAGACAACAGTTAGCCAATGCCCACACAAACTAAGGGGTTTGACCACCACATATGTGAATTTATACCAATATTTATATTATAAGCTTTCATCCACCAAAGGGAATGAACCTTGACTCGCTCTAGCAATTGATGGACTGTAGATTCCTTCGCCTTAAAAATTCTGTTATTTCGTTCATGCCAAACCACCCAAATACAACATAACCAGAGCAGCTGCATGAAAAAACGGCGAGCTCGGGAACCGCCTGCTGAATAGGTAAACTGGAGAAAATGCTCATGAAGCACTAACGGATCAGCCGAAGAGATTCCATTCCAAGAACGAACGAGAATCCACAAGGGTGCAAAAACCGGACAGGAGAGGAACAAATGGTGCAAAAACAGAGATATAGTTAAGCTTCATAAATTAAATTTGTGAAAAATTTATAAAGGTTAAATCATTATCATAGTGTTGCACTTAGCCATTATTGTTGATGTGTTGATTTTCAAGTAATATTTAAGGGAGATGATTTATATCTCTAATATTTTACGATTTTTGGTGAATATGTAGTGTTCAAACTCGGTTGTGTGGATGTTAATCTTAATCAACTGTAATAATCTCACCGCAACATTTTAGGTTCCCAAAATATTTTAACATTGGTATCAAAGTTTAGTTCGACTTGGTGAAAAGGGCGGATGTGGATACTGACTTCCTGATTTTCAATATGAGTGCTAAGAGTCTCACACTATTGAAACTTTTGGGGGAGCCTAAAACCTTGGGATAGATCATCAGATTAGATTAAGAGTAACCGCAACAACTCTAATCTTTTGTATGTATTAGAGTTCGAGTAGTTGAGAGTATTTGCAATTTTGTTTATCCATAAATTATAAATTAGATACACCCAATTACGTGTATAAATGAGAGCTTACACAGTACTAGAGAGTAATCAATTCTTATGTTTATTCAAAGATACGACCTTTGATACTAAATGACATTCAGAAACCAAACCTCAAACCTTTCTGAGAGAAAAAAACTAGAATGAAAACAAAACATCAATATTAACCCTTCACTCATCGATTACAATCGCAACTCTGTCTCCGAAGAAAGGAAGTCATAGCTCTATCTTAGAAGAAATGAAAGTTATTGGCAGTCTTCTTTAAAAAAAGTGACTTAGAGAGAACTTGAGAGTGACTTAAAGAAAGTTGATCACATATTTTTTTGTCCTTGAATGAATCACTTAATGTTGGCTAAGTTACTTGACTTTGTTGTGGTTTCTTTTAAAAATTGATCAGCCCAAAAAAAAACTATTTTTGTAAATTATTTTTTCTACAATATATATATATATATATATATATATATATATATATATATATATATATATATATTTATATATATATATATTTTAGTTTCATAAGTGGACCCGCCAAGCCCATGAAAAATATAGGCTTGATGGACTAGCCCAAAAAGATACGGTCGTTTTTCTATTCTTTTGACAATTTGTTTAATGCTCTATGTGGTGAGGCAAATAAGTTAGCTTATAGCTTAGAGCTTTTAGCTTATCTGTTTGATAATAGTTTTAAAAAAAGAGCTTATAGCTTATTTTTCAAACGTTATTTCAAGTAGCTTACGAGCTTATAGTTTATCATCTTTTCTTCCAATTTTACCCGTATCATCTTACTTGAAACAAACTAAATATTAATTGAACATATCATTTTTATGTCATTTCATACTTATAAGCTAGTTCAACTGCCAATTTTACCAAACACTACAAATTCAATCAGCTAGTTTATAAGCTATCCGCTATAAGCTAACTTATAAGCTATCCGCTATAAGCTAACTGATAATAGTGGTCCACTTTTATTTTATTTATTTATTGAAAGAAAGAAACCAAAAAAAAAATTCCAAAGAAAGAAACGAAACAGAAACGCACTAAGACGAAGGTAGAAATGAATTGACCAATAGAAAAAGCCACTTCAACAACACCCACCCATAAGTAATTGTTCTTCCACTCCGCGTTCTTCTTTTCTTTTCTTTTTCTCATCTCTCAATTTATTTATAAAACCCTCTCAAATCTCACTCTTAATTCTTCCCTTTTTTTCTTCCTTTTTTCACTCACTCACTTTACTTTTCCATCATAGACTAATGAGATCATGAGAGTGACACTCACAAAAACAACAACAACAACAAGAACAAAAAACCAACCAAATACTATAATTCAATTTCAAACGTTGCAGCAGCAGATGTAGTTTTTATTCAATTCAACGCTACAAAACAAATATCAAAAACCGTTTCTTTTTCATCTTATGGCATGCCCCAGTTGGAAAATCAACAACAATAACAACAACAACAACAAATTCTTCTTCTTCCAATTTCAACAAAGCGTTTCTTTTTATTATTATTCTCTTTTGGACCACCCCATCATCAATAACAACCCATTTCCAAACTTTCATGATCATCATGATTTTCCGCTTCTTTGATTCTTTCTTTCTTCTCTTCTTGCTTTTCTTCACTCAATTTGGTACTTTCTTTCTCTCTTTCTCTTTACTATTTTACTGTGTATTTCATCATTAATCTTTGTTTAATTGATTTCTAGTATTGTTTTTGGGTTGTTTTTATTCTTCAGACTTGATTTTCTTGCTTACTTAGCTTTTAAGTTGAGATTTTGATTTTATGTTTATTTATAAATTATAAATATTTATGTATGTTGCGTTCCTTTTATGCTACCATTATGATAACATTGAAATTCAGGACTGCCCTCTTTTTAGTACCTGTGCCTGATTTCACCTGGGATGAGATGGGACCACTGTTTCTTGAATTCATCATATATATATATATATATATATATATATATATATATATATATTGATTATTTATTATTATTAATATCATAGTTCTATTAAATTGTAGTAGTTATGAATTCTTGATTGTGGATGGATTCAGTGTTGTCAAATAGCGGCTATGGAGGCGCTATAGTGCCCTAGTGTAGCGGAATTTGGACAAATTGTTATTGTTTTGCGATATGTGATTTAATTCAAAGTGTTAAATTAAATTGAACAAACTGCTGTTTTTTGTGATCCGCGATTGACAACACTGAATGAGGGTTTATCTTATGTTTTTTGTACTTTCCGTTTATATCTAAGTACCAATTTTTGTTGTTCGTCTCACTGTGAGTATGATTGCCAAATTCAATGTTAGTTTTGACAGTTGAGAAGTTGCTAGCTTGTGTTTTATTTTATGTCAACTAAGTAATGTTAATGGAGTTTTACTGTTTCTTGTTTGGCTTTCAGCTTCGCTGCAAGCATTCACCGGAACCTATGGGATAAATTATGGGAGAATTGCCGATAACATTCCTTCACCTGATGAAGTTGTTACTCTTCTCAGAGCTGCAAAGATAAGGAATATTAGAATCTATGATGCTGATCATAGTGTTCTTAAGGCTTTTAGTGGGACTGGTCTTGAAATTGTAATTGGAGTTACCAATGGACAACTCCAAGACATGAGTTCGAGTGCGGATCATGCTTTGAACTGGGTGAAAGAAAATGTGCAGGCGTTTCTTCCCGAGACACGCATTCGTGGAATTGCTATTGGAAACGAAGTTTTGGGTGGGAATAACAATGCTTTGTGGGGAGTTCTTTTGGATGCTGCGAAAAATATTTATAATGCTACCAAGAAACTTCATATAGATAAGCTAATTCAGATTACTACCGCAAACTCGTTTGCCGTTTTTCAAGATTCCTATCCTCCATCCTCTTGTAAATTTAACGATAATATTAAACAGTATATGAAGCCGCTATTAGAGTTCTTCCAACAAATTGGATCTCCGTTCTGTTTGAATGCTTACCCTTCCCTAGCTTATGCGAGTGATCCAGGGAATATTGATATAAATTATGCTCTTTTTCAACCAACAAAAGGAATTGATGATCCAAAGTTTAAACTTCATTACGACAACATGCTCGACGCTCAGATTGATGCAGCTTATGCTGCTTTGGAGGATGCTGGATTTCACAAAATGGAAGTCATAGTTACCGAGACAGGGTGGGCCTCTGCAGGAGATCAAAATGAAGCTGGAGCAAATGTTACTAATGCCAGGACTTATAATTATAACCTTCGTAAGAGACTTGCGAAGAGGAAAGGAACCCCGCATAGGCCTAAAAATGTTGTGAAGGCATACATTTTTGCAATTTTCAACGAGAATTCGAAAGATGGTCCTACCTCTGAGAGAAATTATGGACTGTTCAAGGCTGATGGGAGCATATCATACAATATTGGGTTTCATGGACTTAATGCTGGAGATTCATCTCATTTGTCTATTAAGGTATCATAAATTTCATTTGATGCTATATTTTTTAATTTTAAGCTCATTGACATTGTATCAACTTTTACTATACTTATAAGAGGCTACCTTGTTGGAAACTATGTATCTTAGTTCTTAGGCAATAGGACCATATGGTTTAGGGAGTTCGATGGAAATTTGTGGTTCTCAAAGTGCACTTAGAGGAAGCTAAAACGAAAGTTAATGATAACAGAAGAAATAACTGAAATATTAAGAAATTTGACACACAAGTTAGCCTTAACAAAAGATGACTTACCCTATAAAGAATTTGAAAAGTTGTAATACATGAAATTTATTTTGCTGTTTTCTTTCGTATTTGTTTTATAATGTCAAGAGCAAAGATATCAATTGTGAACCTAATTTATGATATGTTTTACTATCATGATTTTGTAACTTGCACTGGATATCTGTAATTGCTATGATTTCTGTCCTGATCATGCATTCCCCTCCCTTAGACAAACCATGTAAGGTTTCCATCCAATATCAAAATCATTCTTTGCATAACATAAACCTAAGGGGAACTCAAAAGATAAGCTTAGGTCTGATGCATGGATAAGCTTTATTTATGAGTAGGAATTGAACTTGGTACCCCGGGATTTACAACAGGCACTTGCGCTAGACCCTGATGGTCGATGCATGGATATCATAAATTAGACCTTAAGACATTAAGGATATCGTTAATTAGAAACACATTCACCTTGCTAGATTATCTTGGTAGTTTGTGAAGATGTTTTATTAATTGGTGTATATTGCTTGAGATGGAAAATGTCTGATAAGGAATGACCCTTTTCCTTATATTAACTCAAATTGCTAAGTTCCATTTGCATTAATACTTATGAATTTTTTTTTTTTTTGACACAAATTAATACTTATGAATTTAATTGCTAAAATAGGAGTTTGAAACCATGTTATGTATTCTTATCTTGTGTTTACTTGATTTCACTTTGCAGGATATAAATACTCATGGTCTGTCGCGGTCGTACACCATCACCTTAATACTGTGCCTATCAGCTCTTATACTTATGATTTTCTAGAGTTAGTTTCCTTAGCAATGAAGGGGGTTTGCCTTGGCTTTACTTGCTCTCAGTGTAGACCAAAATTATGCCATTGATTGCCATATTTCATAAAGCAATATCTGGAAATTTTGATGTATTTTTTTTCCATATTTAGAAAATCCGTAATTATAATTATTTATGCTCATAAAGCATTTCCCCTTCTTTACTTCTATAAGATATAGAACTTTTTTCAGTTTTAAATAGATTTTATACTCTTATCATTTTATTTATGTTCATTACAAATTTGCTAATTTTTATGGAGTCAATATAGCTTTATATTACTTTGTAGTATGTCCTCTAGAATAAGAGCTCTTTGAGTTTAAACTATTATCTTCATCTGCATATTATATTATTACTTTTTTTTTAAATAATATATAATTACTTTTTGTTTTCTTGTTCAACCAATTTTGTTGCATATTTCCAAAATAATTGAATTAAAGAAAGAATTTTATAAAGTGTCTCTTCAAAGAAAGCACATGATAATAATTGAATCAAAGTAATAGGGTGTGTTCTTTCATGATTGAATTCATGAGATAAGTATATTATCTCTTCTTACTTCATGTGGTGTCATAATTAAATTGAACCATGGATAAATATTTGCTAAAAAAGAACCATGGATAAATATTAATGACATTGTCATGATTTGCAATACTAGTATAATTCTAGTAACATTCAGGGAGTATTATTTTAGTTATTTAAAAAAAAAAAATTACAAAACTCAAACCAACTTGCTCATCTTTGGGTTGGTTCGGTTTTAACATAAAAAATACATATTTTTTATCCACCTCCAACCAATTAAACTTGATTGGATCAAATACTAAGTTAGAAAGCAAGACATTTGGTTTTAAGTTGTTAATGACTTCCCTTTAAGACGAACTGTACGGGAGAATACGAGTTTGATTTTCGTGTGAACAATTTTCGGTTAGACTTTACTTACATCGTAGCTGACCTCTAAATTATTGAAGTTTCATTCCTCGAAAACTAGACGGTTAATACCAAAAAAAAATATATATATTGAGTTTGGTCAACACCAATTCAACCCAAGCTACAAATACTATATACACAAGTGTGTAATTATTTTAGAGGTATGTTATGTTAAGGACCATTTCCATTAGTTGACATTTTCTGCAGGCAGAATAAATTAACTTTTTTACAACAAATTGTATCAGTCAAGTGATGAGAGCTGATAACACACTAACCAACTGTCAAAGGTTGCTTGCTTGCCTTAACAATGCTTATTTTGGATTAACCTCTACCTTTTATATGCAACAAATCAACACAAAGGTTGAATTAATATTAATGTACTTCTAATTAGCCTTTCTAGCTCTTCTAATACACACACATAGGATACACAAAAACACCAAATAATAACATGGCTCAAATAAGAAACATTACAATTCTCATTGTAATCATTGTGGTTGCAACAATGTTACTACAAACCTCAGAAGCTGAAGATTTCATAGTAGGAGGAGATGTCATAGGTTGGACCAGTTTTCCACCTGGTGGTGATTCTTTCTATTCTAAATGGGCTGCAAATTTTACATTCAAATTAAACGACAATCTAGGTAATTCATCGCAATTCACGTTTATTTATTTTTTTGTCTGTAGACGTAGTGTCAAATGTCACCTGAAATTCACACACACAATTGTAAGGTTTCATGTCAGAATCCAGGTGAAGGTGTTCAGCCTAACAATTTTGATATTTACAGTTGAGCTGGGCCTTATCGACATCACAAATTCATTTTTAATAAATTGTATTCTAACATTATTTGAGCAATTTATTTATTTGTATAATTGATGTGATATTGGTATCATGCTTTTGCAGTGTTCAACTATGAATCTGGAAGCCACAGTGTTGCTATACTTAACAAAGCTAACTATGAAAAGTGTAACATCAATGACAAAAATATTCAAACCTTTAACATAGGACCAACCAAAATAACATTAGATAGAATTGGTTATTTCTACTTTAGCTGCACCTTATCAGGACATTGTACTAGTGGCCAAAAGCTAAGTGTTAAAGTCACAAGCACTGCCTCTTCTTCTTCTATACCACCAGCTGAACCTCCTTCTTCTACTGGACCAGGTGCAACTACTCCTCCACCACAGAGCTCGGCCGCATCGATGGCTGCTACCTCCTCTATTCTCCTCATTACCATTGCCTTCAATTTTTTGTCTCAAATTTAAATCACCTACTAGTAAATATCATATCTCTTGAAAGATTGTACTAAGGAGGTGCGAAAAAATGACGGAAAATAAAGATGTAAAGTTTCGCCGCGTGTCAATAGCAGAAGACTTTTTTAAAAAATAGATTAGACAGTATTATGTTGTAATTTATACTAATATATGCAATTACAGTGTTTTTTGAAATTTCAATGTTGAGATTTGGTTGGTTATATATATGTCTATAGAGGGCTTCATTGATGATATTTGTAATTGTGTTTGGTATGAGTGTGATATGAATAAACAATTATTATCCTATTGTGGGCTAATTCAACTTCAGTTTTTCAATATAAGTTACATTGAACAATTGTGTTTTATGTGAAAAAATGTAACATGTAGTACATGGCATGTTCACATGTATATGTATGTTATTTTGACTTTGAGCTTGCTATAATAAATTATCTTTCCACTAAAGTCTGACTTTGCTAATGAAAATTTAAATCTAAGTTGCATTGAACAATTGTGTTTTAGGTGAAAAAATGGAACATCTGAACATGGCAGGTTCACATGTACATGTTATTTTAACTTCCAAACAAATGCACAAATATTTGGATGTGATTTGGTGAATGACCTAAGGGATAACTGGCTAAGAAAATTGGTTAGTGCTACATTAGGAAGTCAACAATCCATAAGTTCTATCTCAACTAATAAATATTAGAATTGTTAGATTAATTATTTTTTTTAATCAACCAAAGAGCCAAATATATTAATAAACACTCAACATTAGTACAACATGCGTAGAATGAAGAGTCCAAACAACAAGTCAAATTACAAAGAGAAACTACAGAAACACATTGCTACTGTGCCTAAAACAAAGAACTTGACGTAGTTGCCCCCAAACAAATTAAAGTGCTCTTGTACCACATATAAAAACTACAATCAAATACTCAATTCGGTCCTTTTTATAATAGACACTTTATTTTTCTATATTCATTGAATAATTAATGTATTTGATAAATCTAGAAAGGTGGAGTGTCTCTTGTAAAAGGGACCGAGAGGAGTAACTTAAATTTAGTTTTATAAACCACCACCACACCTGAAGTTTTATATTAAGAATCACGTAATCTGCGTCAGAAGCTTTCTGATTAAAAATCCAATAATTTCTAGCTTTCTAAATCATTCAAATTATCGCCAACCAAGTTGCTTTAAAGCTATCTTTAATCTTAAAAAACTGAACTTGTAGGCCACTGAAAATATGAGCATGAGAAAGAGCACATTTCGGAAAAGCACCTTGTATCCTCAACCATTTATGCACAGCGCACCACACCAAATGAAAGCTCTCACAAACAAAAAATAGATGTGATAAATACTCAGCAGAGACCCACAATCAAGACTACTGAGTTGAGATTCGCTATCCACAATTCCTCTCGTTAATAAATTGTCTTTCGTTGGTAGTCGATCCACCCCAAAAAACGTCAAGCACAAACTAAAACCTTCAAAGGGACACTTTTGATCCATATCAAATAGCATGACCCTCCTCGATGACGCCCTCCTCCACACTACTTCTCAAAGACAAATAAGCTTCCTTGACAAAAAAAAAGACTCATAGTGAGCAGTCCGTCATAGCCTTCTGTCAAAAATGTTATTCTGCAAACCAATATTATGAAACAAAGCACAACAACCTTCCAACATTTCCTCCTCCCACGCAAACAATTGACGTTTCCAACTCCAGCCCACCCCTACAACACCCCACCCCCTATGATATATAGCCCCCACCGGAATATTATAGGATCTAAAAATAACCCAGCAAGCCGAGGGAAGCGCTCCCACCGAAATATTCCCTCTAGTCCTTAATATAAGAAAAAATTTACTTTTTAAATATATTGAAAGATTATTGTATTGAGTCTATAATATAGTTTATATACATCAATCTTTCAATGTATCTAAAAAGTGAAATTTTTCTTATATTAAAGACAAAAGGAAATATTAGATTAGTTATCTGCGATGTTTTTATGTCCAACCCGATATTATGTGATATTTTATCATTTGGTCTAAAAAGATGAAGTCAATAACTTGCTACTTGAAAACTTAATTTGGATTTTGGCACGGGCCAATCACCTCACTCGCCTAGAAATTGGACCTCATCAAGATATGCTAAAAGTGAAACACAGCTCATCATGATTATAAGTCGTCTTTAAATAATACAACAATGTTTTCTCTTAACTCAAAATTTTGTTAGACTTATAGAAAAAAAACACTTGAATTAAAACAGGTTCCAACGTGCTCTGCTCTCCTTAATTTGTAATAACAATCAAGCCAGAGAACTAAACACTAGCACTATTTAAATAGAGAAAAATATTTCTAAACGATGGTTCATTTAATCAAATGGAATTTTAATAAACAAAGAGGATAAATTGAGCCACACACTTTAAAAAACAGAGTTCTTCTTTTTCACGTGCCCCTAAAATGACCAAAATATTTCCCTCGCTTTTTAGAAAGTGAACATTGATCAAATAGTAGAAAGCGAGTGGCAAATTTTCGTGACCCAAATCCGACGTCTACAACCACCACGCCCCTAGTTGAAAATTTGGAAAAACATCGTTCGCTTTCTAGGAGGCGAACACTCCTTTTATTCGTTCGGTTTGTAGAAAGTGAACGGTCTTTATATATATATATATATATATATATATATATATATATATATATATATATATATATATATATATACCGTGCCCCACCTCCTTCCCCCATTCGACAGTTACAAAAACACGAAAAGTTGGAGCAAAAACCTCTCAAAGCCTCAATGCTTGAAAAGGTCATCGAAATCGAAGGATTCTTGCTTATTTGTGATCGCAATCAACAACGAAGTGAAGATTAAACTCGTATAACATAAGGTAAATCCACATTTGATCGTTTGATTTCATTTTTCTGAGTTTTTTTCTGCGACTGGTACGATTCACTTTCTAGAAAGCGAACTGAGATGTTCGCTAACCAGAAAGCGAACTGTGTATGAGGTGTTCGCTAACCAAAAAGCGAACGCATCTGATTCTAATTGTATCGTTGATATTTGTATTATGATTTCAAGACTATTTTACAATATTAAACTTCTTAATTAATGCTCTAGGAGCACTAGTTAACATTTTCCTAATTAATTAATTTGTAATTTTTAAATAAGTAAATTACATTTATTTTAATGAGTGTGTGCCTACTTGTGCTCATGTAAGTGTAGCGCTATATATTCACCTTTTATGATTAAAAATCATAAAGTATTTACTTTTCTATTGGTTAATTTGACTTTAATTTTAACCCGATTGTAGGGTTCAAACACTATGACCCACCATTATTATTTTTTGGGTTAATAGGTCTTTATCCCCTGTAAAGTAGGCGAATTTTACTTTACCCACTGTAATAATTTTTTTTGAGATCACCCCCCTGCAAAATTTATTTTTTTGATTTACCCCATTGGATGTACTTTTTAAATCGGTTATTTTGTTCAACCGATTTAAAAAGTGTTGTTTTTTAAATCGGTTATTATGTTTTTTTTGCCTGCCACGTCAGCAAAAGGGGGGTAAATCAAAAAAATAAATTTTGCAGGGGGGTAATCTCAAAAAAAAAATTACAGGGGGGTAACGCAAAACTCGCCTACTTTGCAGGGGGTAAAAGCCTATTAACCCTTATTTTTTTGAAAAATATTACCATAAATTAGTATTAAAAATAGTTATCATAAATAAATTACAAAAATAATATAAAAATGGATGTTGGGTTGAGGAATTCAAACCATAACCACAACATTCTTTTATTGAGAAAAAAATAGTTTGTTTCCTAAATTTATTTTTTCAAACAAAAAAAAGGGCCATACGCCCCTATTGATTTCGGCCCACAAAATGATAATAATACTATAAGGTTAGAGATGTCTTTTTCTTTTTGTGGCGACAACTATTTTGAAAATATATATATATATATATACTAAGAATTGTTTCAGTAAAATAGGTGGAAAAAGGCTGTGTAAATTTAACCCAATTCTAATAACATTGTATTGTATATGTAAAGATTAAATTTTAAACTTCGAATATTTTATCCCTCAAAAAAAAAAAAAAAACTTCAAATATTTTATTTATTCAATTATAACCATTAAGTTACTTTTTAGAAAGAAAAAAAAAAGACGTGGAATAAAATTACGCAAGAATTTCATCATTTTGAAGCAATAATAGTAAAGAAGAAGAAGAAGAAAATAAATATAGTATAAACATGGTATAGAGACATGTTTATGATTGACTCCGTGTCCATGTAAAAACAAAAGAGTTGGAAGAGACTATGAAACGCTACAAGTCAAATTGATTTGGTAAGCTTAGTTAGTCTCATTCATTCATCTCACGCGGCATCTATTTTTCAATTCAATAATCTTGAAAGTCTCAAATCTCTGCAATGCAAGTCTAAACACACTAATTTCGTTGACCTAACAAATTAGTGAAATACACACACACCTCCACCGCCCTAAAACACAACACCATATAAGATTTGGAAAGAAAAAAACAAATTGAAGAGAAAATAATTATACGATATGTATTTCTAAAAAGGCTATGATAGTTGTATTTTAATGCAACGTGTTAAGATTTTGTAAAATTTAGAATTGTGTTAAAAAAACAATGCATCAATTTTTGAGAAATTAAATGCAGGAATAGAAAGTAATGTACTAATGCATCAATTTTTAAAAATAGAAAACAATACATTGCTTTAAGATTGATGCATTGTGTTAAGATTTTGTATTTTTGTAACACATAACATAAGTGCAGAGATTGGACGTCGTCCGGGTTAAACAATAAATAAATATTTTATACTATTAATTTCTTTTTTTTCTCATGAAATAAATGTGAGTAGTTGTTAAAGATATAACAAAAAAAGAAGATAGAAGGTGTATTTAAGCAATTCTAAAAATTACTCCAGCTTAGAACTTTTGTTTGCTTCTTTCAACTGTGGTAAGCATTTGAATGACGCCGTATAACACCTGATTTTATAAGCCTAAATACTGAAGTAGGATTTGTTTTCAATGCATCAGCTAAAGATCGAATGTTTGTTCTCTGACTTAAAGGAATTTCACGAATTTGATTCTCATCAATTGAAATTCCCTTACGTCCACAATTTTTTGTCTTCCTATGACAGACATTAGGTGTTGCACCTTCTTTTGCTCTTTTCCATATACGTTGAACAGTTCTTAAAGAAATCAAATTTGATGAAGCCACCTCATTTGTAGCTTTTTTAGGTAACTTTCCATTAACGCTTTTTCTTAATAGCTCCTGATAAATAATTAAGCGTTCTTCATTGCTTAAGAATCTGGTTTTCTTTCTTACTCTAGGTTCTGCTTCAATATTTTCTTCACTTGTATTTGAAGTTCCTTGCATTAAAAATAAATAATGAGATGATAAACTAAAAGTGTGTACCTATAAATAAAATTATCAATGACAATACATTACTACATCCAAGGTGTACGTATAAATAAAAATAGAAATCGAGAGCGGTGAAGGTCATGACAAAATATTCAACAAAATTCTTAAACTACAAGTGGGAGTGGCAAGGACATAAAAGTGCATTCGCAAAAGAAAAAAAATGCATATACCATGAAAGTAATTAAACACACATGAAAGGAAAAACACTGTACCATTTTCATTGTTGGCTTCAACCTCTTCTTCCATATTATCTTCATTGGATTCGTCTAACTCAAATATATCATGGTTTGTTAATGATGTTTCAGCATCAAGATTTGAAGTCATACTTGAGGAGTTCTAAATTTTGTGAAGCCGTATTATATATACTAGTGGTTTAAGAATTACTCCTACTAATTTATGTTATTTATAGAATTTTAACTCTTCATTGAATGATTATTGTACGTAACAAATTTTTGTTTAAATTTGAATATAACAAGAAATAAACTTTATTTTAATTTATTTTTAAAAAAACAAACTTTACTTTTTCAAATATATAGTACTCCATACTACGTAGTAGTATTTTTTTATATACTAAATAGTAAATACGTATGTTTTAAAGATAAGATATAACAAAAAAAAAAAAATTAGTTTGTTGAGATATTTATGCAATATAAAAATAATTTATAAAATATTTGAAAATTGAAAAAGTAAAAATAAAAATAAATGTGAAATATTGAATGTGAAACAAGGTTTTCTCAACAAAAAAAAAATTACTAAGTTATGTTTAAAATTAAATTAATCTTCTGTCAAAAAAAATTAAATTAATCAAAAATTTAGTGAAAATTGTTATAACAATATAATAGTTTGTTCGAAAAATTATGCTAAATAGAAAGAAAGATTATGCTAAATAGAAAGTAGAAGATATCTGTTTGAAAAAAAAATTATTGAAAAATTTATGTTGAATTAAATTATTATTTTAAAAAAATTGAAAATAAAAGTGAAGTCGACCATAAAATCAAAATTCATTATTTTATCTATTGATATTAGTATTTTCGTTAACTTGGTCGTGACCAAATAAATATTTTCAACGTTTCACCATTCAAAAAAGTTAGTTTTTTTTTTTTTTAATTCTCTAAAAAAAAAAGTTTGTTTCTAGTAGCTTTTAATTTCTTGCCCATAATATCGGGACGCATCAACTTAAAGACTCCGTATAAACGCCAACGACTCTTTAAGACTTCTTATCTTTTTCACTATAAATATACCAACAATACACATTACCCTCACAATTAAGTTCTTTCCTTCAACAACCAAAAAACCAAACAAACACGGTCCTAAAAAACAGGGGCGACCCAAACCTCAAAGAACACTACACAAACAACAATGGCAAAGAACCTAAACACTCTTGTTTTTGTTCTACTTACAGTAGCAACCCTTCTCCATGGATCATTAGCTCAAACAAAACACGTCGTTGGTGATAGCACCGGCTGGACCATCGCAACCGGTGGTGCTCAATTTTATTCAAACTGGGCTTCCAAGCAAACCTTCACCGTCGGCGACACTCTCGGTAAGAAAGAAAACAATAGATTTTTACATGTCACCAATTCGGTTTTTAGTTTAAATCGTGTAAACTCGTTTTGACTTAAGTTTAATTTAATTTTATTATTATTATTTTACAGTGTTCAATTTTGCGACCGGAGCACATGATGTGTCTAAGGTAACAAAAACAGCTTATGATGGTTGTAACGGAACAACCACACTTTTGAAGATAACAACCAGTCCGGCTAGCGTGACCCTTAACGAGACAGGGCAACAATATTTCATATGTAGCTTTCCTGGTCACTGTTCAGCTGGTCAGAAACTTTCAATTAACGTTGTTAAAGCTTCTGCTGCACCTGTTCCTGCTCCTAAACCAAGTGCTACTCCACCAAAGGCTAGTGTTACTCCTGTTGCAGCACCTACACCAGCACCAGCCACAACTGCTTCACCGGCACCAGCACCAGCACCAACCACCGCTGATTCACCTGCTCCGGCTACCGGACCTATTACCTATACGGTTGGAGACACCTTAGGTTGGACTATTCCTTCTAATGGTGCTGCTGCTTATACATCTTGGGCTTCTCGCAAATCTTTCAAAGTTGGAGATGTTCTTGGTAAGTGATTATTGTTAAGGAATTTATTTATAATTAAATGCCATGATTTGTAGATGCAAAAATTGGAGATCTTTAATTTTTTATTTTGACTTTAATTTTAAACCAAACTTTTATTCCAATATTTTGTACACCTAAATTAGACAATTTTTTTACTAATGGTTAATACAGTCACATTAATCTAGTTATCTAGTTGACATTATTGAACTGTATAATTAAATTTGGTTAGTAGATCATTGTTGCAATTCATTAATAGTTTTAATTAATTTCATAAGCCACTAGTTTTAACTGTGATTAAATACAATTTTGAGATGTTCACAGCTATGTATAGTAGTTTGATTGCTCAACTTTATGATTAATAACATAGGTGTTTACATCTCTAGTTAGTTTCCATAATTTTATCGATATTACATCATGTATATATGATATTATTATTAATGAAATGAGATAAGTCTTTTACCGTAAAAAAAAACATAGTCACTAAGTAGATTTTATTTTAATTTTACGAAACAAAATAGTTTTGTAAGTTTCATTGAATAACAAAAATATGTGGTCTATAGACTCAGGATCAGATCAAATATATTTCTTATTCATTCATTAATTATTTATTGAATGGCATTAATACATCAACTACTATAATCAAAGTTGTTGAAATTATTGTTGAAATAGTGTTATTTTTGTTAATAATTTTGTGATGCAAATTAATAAAAATCTTGAATGTATGATTATGCAGTTTTCAATTTCCAATTGAGTGCACACAACGTGGAAGAAGTGACAAAGGCGAAGTATGATTCTTGCAGCTCAGCTTCTCCAATTGCAACTTTCAGCACCCCACCAGTGAGAGTAACACTAAACAAAACTGGCACACATTACTACATCTGTGGTGTTCCTGGACACTGCTCTGGAGGACAAAAACTTACCATCAAAGTTGGTGGTGGCAGCAGCAGCAGCCCTGCCACATCACCTTCTCCCGCCGCCTCATCACCTTCTCCTTCCGCCGGTGCCACTTCACCCTCTGATTCTCCTTCAGGTTCTACCGGCAGCGTCCCTTCATCTCAGTCTCCAGGTGGTTCTGCCAGCCCCCCTCCCGAGAACTCCGGTGCCGCGTCTCTTGGATTTGCTGGATTATTTGTGACCTTCCTATCAATTGCTGCAGCATTTTTCTGTTAGAGCAATGATATGAGATGAGATCCTAGTCATTAGGAGGATTATTTGTTCTTGATTTGTTTGTGTGATTCTTTGTTTTTCTTATGTCATTGTGTTATTTTGAGGACATTTTACAATAATGTTAGGTTTCTGTTCATCTACTACAGTTTTGGTTTCATTGCTTTTTTCCTTTTTGATGGAATATAGTAGGTGGTGTATGGCTGTGTTAATATTCTAATAAATAAATAAATACTCTTTTTTGGAAAATAAATACTTCTATAGATCTTTACGCTCCGTTGGGATTGATGGAATATAATGGAATGGAGCGGAACGGAATGGAATATAATAATGCTTCATTGTTTGGATTTGAAAAATAATAATGGAATGGAGCGGAATGAAATAAGATGGAATGAATTAAATATAATATCACTACTTACCATCAATTTTGTTCCTCTTCTTTCTAAAATATCCAAACAATGGAACAGAATATTTATTTCATTCCGCTCCATCTCATTCCACTCCACTCTATTCCGCTCCGTTTCATTCCATTACATTCCATCAATCCAAACGGAGCCTAAAGTTGATGTTGTTGTTTTTATTTTATAAAAATGTAGTTTATCTACCAATATCAGATTCAAAATCAGCTTTCATAATGTAGTAGTGTAAAGTTTTTTGAAGAAGACAGTTAGTATTATCAACTTTTTATAAGAAGAATCTTATCGCTTATTTTAGTACTATTTAAAATTCAAGAGATTAATTTATGTATTTATGCGAGAAGAAGGATACAATGAGTTGTAAAAAGCTAGTTGAGATTGTTTGTTTGGAGTTATAATAGAAAATGCATATTAGTGGGTTGAATTAATGAATTTACAAGATGACAATTCCTTTTTTAGTGTTAGAGCATAAAATGTGGAGATTGAATTCTCTCTTTCTGTTTTCTCTCATTCCCTCTCCTAATTATTTATCTCTCTTTTAATTTAACTCTCTATTTTGATTATATTATTACTTTTTAATGAATTTCATCACACATTTTAATACTACTTAAGAGATTAATTTACGTACTTATGCAAGAAAAAGATACATGTTTTGAAAAAAGCTACTCTATAAGCAAAAGTTACTTTTTAGGTTCATTGAAAAAGTAATGTATCTAGTCTATATTTAAGCTAGATACATTATAAATTGAATGAACCTAAAAAACAACTTTTGCTTATAAATAAGGCCGGAGGGAGTATTTGAGATTGTTGTTTGGAGTTGTAGTTGAAGATGCATATAAGTGGATTGAATTAGTTCATATCTGACATAAAAGTCAATATCTCATAATCACAGTGATTTAACGTAATTTTATAAAATTTATATTTTATAATTTCTATAAAATTATGATGAATCGTCGTAATTCTGACGTAATAACTACAAACAAAATTATGACAATCACATTTTGAGTGTTAGTGGAGAAAAGGTGACCATGTTTTGGGTTTGAAATTTGAATTAGGATTAGGGTTGATTACTTAACATCTTTGAATTATGAAAAGGGGGTTAGTAATAATATTTAATTGGAGGAAAATCTTTTTTCTTTAATAGAGAATAGTGTAGCAACAAAGGAAGTGGTGACATGTGGAAGTTACTTTTACTTGCCTTCCTTTTCATTAGCAGAAAAGTCCATACCGTTGTGGTCACGGGTTTCAAAATATTTAGTTTAGTTTAACAATATTAGTACTAAATAATACTCCCTCCGTTTCTTTTTAATTGTCTTTTACTATCATGTTTAGCGTTTCTATTTAATTGTCCTTTTTATATTTTATGGGTATGATTTGTCAATTATACCCTTTTTTAATTGCTCTTATCTTTTTCCATAAAACCAATTAATGCTATATATTTGGAAAACTAAATTTTTTTTTAATTTTTTTTTGTTGATATACATAACATATTAATTTTTTTTTTTTATATAATATATTAAATTTATTGGAAAGAGAAAATGTGGGCAAAAAAATAGGAATTTATTAGGGATTAAAAGGAGGGTATAATAGAAAGATAACGTGCAAAAATACACTTCCTTAATTTGGTGTTATCTTTCTAAAAAGACAATTAAAAAGAAACGGAGGGAGTATGCTTTTGCTTGTGGTCCCTATTCCCTAATTGAAACGACTAGAATATTTATGTCATTGTGAATTAATGATCTGGAAAGACCATTTTGTGTCCCTTCTATGAAAGTACACTTTAAATTATTATTACTACTTCTAGCCTCCGTGTCCATTTGTGTGATCGATTTTTTTTTTTTTGTGATCAATATTCTCTATCATGCAAATATAAATAACTATTTAATCTCCTTTTTTATTGGACTTAGTTAATTGATAACTACTTAACCTCCTTTTTTGTTGTGGCTACTTATTAAGAAGAAAAAAAATATATTTTTTTTACTATAAAAAAACTGAAAACCTATTTTTATGTGAAAGTTGTGCTTAGTTTTTTTTTTTTTGTTTTTTTTAAGGGTAAAATAGGAATATTGAAAAAGCAATCCCAAAAATTTGTATCCCCTTTATATATTAGTATAGATTATTATTATTATTATTATTTAATTTTTTGACAGAACTTTAAATTATTATTAAAAATTTAAGAACTACGATTGTTTAGTTGTTAAAATTTGAAATTGAATAACTTAGCATAAATAACATTTAGAATTTAACTCACACAAGTTGGTTGGATGGTGAATTTAAATGTTGAGTAATTCTTAAATTTTAAAATCTCTATTTTATTTTATTTTATTTCTATCTATTTTATTTTTTATATGAAAATGCGTTAATTTTTCTCATTCTAAGTGCATATTTGATATTATGATGACTTAAACAAAATTAGAGTAATTTGCTATGATTTTGTCAAACTTATACTATACCAAACAAATATTAAAGCAACACTCTATCATTTTATAACAATTTTTTATAGTTGATTAGTAATTACTATATTTTTGCTGTCAAAAGAGAGAATTCAAATCTCTACATATGCATGGTGTCCCACTTGATTGGTAATACGTTATTTCTCCCTAAACAATTTGTTATTACAAAATTTTCATTCCTGATGTTTAGCTCCTAAAATATATTTTATGAGTGACAGCTATATAGACAAAATTTTGCAAAGAAAAAAGCTATATAGTACAAAAGTTGCCGTTTGAATTTTAGATTATTGAAGGAATAATTTCATTTAAATTATTCAATATTTGTGAACATTCTAATTTTGGACATTGAACTTTAATCATCTACATCATCATCACCGTCTTATTATACCGTCTAAAAAAAATGTCTTTCTTTAAATCAAACAACTTTAGGTTCAGTTTGAAGGCCAAGTGTGGCATGTTCAAAC
The DNA here is from genome assembly GCA_030408175.1 of Trifolium repens. Taxonomy (NCBI): domain Eukaryota; kingdom Viridiplantae; phylum Streptophyta; class Magnoliopsida; order Fabales; family Fabaceae; genus Trifolium; species Trifolium repens. The sequence continues at coordinate 48,149,788 of CP125851.1, forward strand.
GGGTAGTAAAATTTAGGATGAAAGTTTTTAATATGGTGACCAAATGATCAAGAAAATAATTGCTAAATTAATTGAGTTCTATGTTATTTAGTTAGTCAAAATTATAATTAAAAATTTGAAATTTGAGTAGAAAGAGAACAAAACAAGCAAAATGCAAGTTGAAATTTGGTTGTCTATTTTTGCTAATTTACAATTTTGATCTTCATATTTCTATAGAGCGTCTACCATCCACTAATATGAGCTAGATTACCGGCATAAAACTTAGACATGAAGAAAAATAATAAAAAAGTTAAGAGTCTAAGCCGTATATTTTTACATTATTGGTGTTTAATATTGTGTATTCTTATCGTTTCTCATATACTACAATGTTGATGTTTAATATTGTGTATTCTTATAAATTTTAATTTTTATATCCGCAATAAATGAACTTATATTTAAAAACATGCATTTTTGTAGAAACAACTACATCTAAATTTGTGTGTACATGTTCAAACTTTGTAAACAACTAACCACTAATCAATCTTAACGATTCACTTAAACATAAAACTGAATGGTGTTCTAGATGCATCAAAAGCCAAAAAAAAGGCATCAAATTAAATGCACATAAGTGTACTCCTATTTTTTTTGTCAATGGTCGTTTGTTTTATAGTATATTGTTCATATATACAAGTCAAAATGAAGCAGCTGTTAGTGGAATTTTGGGAGTTTGTTTTTGTGTCACTAAGAATGTCCTCTCTTTGTCTCTCTTTTTTGGAGGGTCAAAGATTCAAAGCAACGAAAAATAATTATGAACGTACGCCTATATATTTCCAACTAATTCAGTTATTGTGAATGTGTAAATTGACTCATCCATGTGACATTTTGTTACAAAAAATTGGCATTAGTTGGTAGTTGCTATGATAGTGGAGTCGGTCTTCTAAATTAAAATTTTACATTCTTCACATTTAAAATTTAAGTTTTATCACTAATTTATTAGGCCAAAAAATAAATTGACATGACTTTGGTTTAAATAGTATAGTTTCTAATGAATAGGGTCCATAATTCATTTTATAACTTAAAAATAGGTGGTAAGATATTTGGTTATTTAACTAAGTGATTATGGGTTTAAATTTTGACTTTTTGTAACTTAAAAATAGGTGGTGAGATATTTGGTGTCAAATTCTTTTTAAGTGGTTCTTGACCTAATGTGGTGATCTCCACCCATAACCCAACCACAATAACGTAGTAATATCATGCTCTCTTATTCTGTTCTATATTCTTTGTAATATAAACAAACGGGTAATCCAACAAGCTAATATTTGAACTTTAGAGAATGCTCTCAAATAGGCTTTTAAGTTTGTAAATATCTCAAAAAATTATTTGATTCTATTATTAAGTTGTCAAGTTGATGCCCTATATTTAGCTATTAACTAATTAAGCCAAATATTTTGATAATTTACTATCAATTTAGGTTTTCCAACTCTCAAAAGGACTAAAATTTTAAAATTATATGGTATTTTGTCAATTATGTCCCTACTTTAATTTGCCAATTATGTTGCATTAAAAATGAAGCGATAGAGTATATAGGTGAATGAACAAACGAAATGTACATATTTACTAGTATGAGAAGTCAATGAATACTACATATTCAATTTATGATGGTATGCAACGTGCAAACACGGAGAAAGAAAGTTATTCACATCAATAAGCTATTGTAGTAGCATAAAATTCTGGATGCATCTGACTTGTCTTTGTGGATTATATTTATTCTAACTCTAATTATAGGGATTCATCTCTTTGTGACTAAATGCGCCTCATTTTTATTTTTTATTAAATAATTTAGACTCTAATTATAGGGATTCATCTTTGTGACTAAATGCGCCTCATTTCATTTTTTATTAACTAATTTAGTCGACATGTGAAGCCATATCAGTGTAAAATCTAAAAGTGTATGGGGGATCATTAATATGGTTCAAAGAGAAAGATTCTCTTTTTCCCATAACTCTTTTTAACCCCTCAATATTTCAATTTTACATCTGTACAAAAACTTCGGAACGTGTTTACCGAAGTTTTTCTAGTTCAAATTCGTCGAAAACTTCGGAAAATACATTCTGAAGTTCATATTCAAGACAAAAAAAACTTCGAAAAACGCGTTCTGAATTTTAAAACCAAGGGCAAAAAATGAAATTCGAAGGGGAAAAAGAGGTGTGGGGGAAAAATCATCGGAGGGCACAATTTGTTAAGTGAAAACGTGATGAGTAGTGAGTACCTCTTGTATTTTGTAAATTAAATAAATGAGAATTGCTCGCAAGTGTATAGGGCAAGGCCATCAAACCTTAGCATTAGGCCCAATAATTTTTTAAAGTTTTTTTAAATGCTATTTTTTTTTTACAAAAACAATATGTGTATTTAAATATTTAATTATGTAGTTGAAATTTAGTAATAACATTAGTACTTAGTGAACTTGGTGTGTAGAATGCGAGTTCATTAAATTTTGGGTCATGTTAACTAGGGTCTTAGGAATACTAGTTAAGTAATTTAAAAAAGATTAATTTTGTATTTAAAAATGTACGTTTTATATTTTAAACAGATAGATTTTACAAATTTTAATATTATTTTACTGTATTAGTTATTAGATTTTTTAACTAGTGCCTCAAAACCACCGATTATCATTTTCCTTAAAACCTTAAAATTTTGAATATCGAGTTTGATTGCTAAAGATACATTAAAAAAATTATGGAAAAAAAAAGATAAAATTTAGTAATACAACAATTTGTTAATGTTTTTTTAATTCAGCAATTTGATATCTCTTCAAAACTTTAGCTTTATGCCTCAAAATTCCTATTCAAGATTCTAATTGTTGGTACATATAAAGTTCTTAGTTTCTCTAAATTGTCTGTAAGACTACTTCAATTGGCAATGAAGATATTGTTAGACTGAATATTGTCACTTGAAATCAGACAGTTGTGTGTGTGAGTTTTAAGTGGTGTTTGACAATGAAGATATGGATTGCAATCACTATATCAATTCATTGCTCTCTTTGGACCAACGAATAATTATCATAGTAATTCCACAGAGTGTCACGCTATAAACGATATTGATCATTAATTTTAGATCAAAGACTCATCACACGATAACAAAATATTTTGCAAATGATATATAAGATTGGATGATTGAAAATCAAAATTGCATGACATAGTAAATGCATATAATCCAACTCCTCTCCCTTTCTCCTTTCTTGACCTCACATTCCTCTCCACTACATATAAAGTTTTCACATCCAGAGAGGAGTCATCCTACTATCGCCGTCGACCATTGTTCGCCTCTAATAGCCGGCAATGTTGTGACCTTCACCGCCCAACTCGCAACTACCCGATAATTTAGCTTTGTGTGCAAAAGATAGTAGCACAAATGGAAAATTTGAAGAATGTATTTTTATATTGTCTATAGGAGCAATAATGGCTCGCCACTGAAACCTTAACATTCTTCCCCTGAATCTCTTTTCTGGAGCACAACAAAAAGCCTCAACAAATAAATAACCCATGCAATAACACAAACAAAACACAAAGTAAGTAGGGGAGTCTCAATCGATGCTTATCATTCTAGAAATCTAAGGTCTAATACTTTTTTTTTTTCAAATAATTGCTCTTCCCGTCTCATGAATTGCCCAAAATCTTCTCATCAACGGGAAGACATCTTCTAATAAATAAATTTTATCCAAAAAAATATTTTAGAGTATAATTATTACCACAAAAATCATACAGTAATGTATTTTATTTTATTTTTGTGTGGGGGGTGGGGTGGGGGGCGGAGAGAAGAATAATCACCTTTTTCAAATACAAAGTGTTGGTCTGGTATTTTTCCTCAGTGCACAACAACCCTAAAAGCCCAATACCAAAAATGGATACACATAACACAATAAAATATAAAATGTCTATGATACAATTTCTGGAGTAAGGGCGTGATTCAACTTGTGTTCATGATAAGCCACGATGAATTTGTGTGATCTGTTCTTGTAAATTTAACTCAATTGATAAGGACATTGTATTATATATGTAAAAATCGACACTCCATATATTCATTTTAATTGTGGAATTTCTAGCTATTAGGCTACTTGAAACAAATATTTGAAGTCACGATATGATAAAAATTTGAAAATTTTTAAATATTTTTAAAATATCAACATTAATTTTGTATTTCTATAAAAAAAAATATTTTATATGCAAAAAAATCCGTTAAATAGTTTAACCGCACTTGTTGCAGATTTATTTACTTATGCATGTCTAAACATTTTAACCATATATTTTTAAAAGTCACAAATATGAATGGTTGTAATTGATTGACGGTGTAAAACTATTTACACTTACAAAATGACAATTAATCTCATGATAATGTAAACACATCAATTTTTTTTTTTACTAAAATAAGATATTCAAATTGATAGAGCACATAAGATACAAGTATAAAATCAAGCATAAAATCAATATTTTAAAAAGTTTAAATAGTAATTTATTTTTCTTTTTTCTATATAAGTAGTATTTTCTTAATATATGTAAAATAAACATGTGATTCGTTTCATTGTGGGGGACGGATAGAGGATATATTACTCCGTTGACACATCTATTTAAAAAACAACACACACACTAATCTCTACCCCTCACCACCCGTTACCCCGATGGGACCTTATGATTTTGATAAATGCTTTGTTTTTGAGAGCGACTAATCGTTTACTATATAGCTTATCAATAATAATGGGTTCATGAAAAGGAACTATACATGCGAGACTGCGTAACAATTCAAATGCACGACGTTGACAAACCTACTATTGGTTAAACTCATGAATAAGGACTCTATCAAGGAAAAAACGAATATCTTATATATGTGGAGGTGTAACATTTTTCAAGCCATCGAGGTATTTTTATTTTCTTTCTCATAATTGTCATGCTAGTATTATAATTTTATACTCTTTCCATTTCAAAACTTTGGTGCTTTATTTTGTTATGTATACAAATTTAAAAAAATTAATTGGAATAAAAAATAATTGGTTGATATGTCTTCATCGAAATATACTCTTATTTTTATCATTATTTTACAACTTCTCATTTCTTAATGCAAAGAGTATAAATACTTTCCAATAAAGAAAATTGTCGATACAATACAAACTCGTAACCCTTTCCCTGTTATTTCGCCTTTCCGATTACCCTTTTGACTTCTCCTATTTCAACTGCAATGGTCTTCGCCATGATAGTTATTTGATTGTCATATATTCATTCTCAATTCAGACATTTTATAGATTATATACTTAATTTTACGTCATTGTAATATGTGAGTGTGTGTCCTAAGTAGACATGTTTGTATCATTGTCTTTTCGTGTGTGATGTTTGCGTGTGTTCATGCTTCAAAACGTATGCTAAGCATTCAGAACAATAAGAGTAATCATATTTAATTAGAAGTAGAAGCCTACTACCGACTTAGATGTCAGTTCGCTATATGTTGGGGCCTGAAATCCTAATGTAAAATTAAAAAACTTGCAATCCATGCTTTATGCAGCTCTCAGCTTGTTATCCTTTGAACAAAGTCTTGAAACTAACATCTAATGAAAACATGTCAACTGATTCTCTGTCTACATCCAAGAATATAAGCATATAAGATCTTGAAAAATTCCTTAGTTAGGCAGTTCAATAATCAGACATGTGTAAAACATTTCATCTCTCACATTATCCACATAGCATTACATGTTTTTTATGTTTAGTGTAGAATGGGTTGTCTATGGTAGGCAGCAATATGCCCAGCTAGGAATTTCTCATTACATCTCTAAGAAAAGTTCTACAATCTTGTTTGAGATTTGGTTAGGCCCCAATACCTTCATTTCCAGCTAATATCCTATCAAACAATCAGTGCAATGCAACCACCCCTCTACCATTTTGAAGTCAACTTGAATATCATTAAATGTCACCATTTCACAGTATTCTCATCATGTCTTCTAACTTATTTCCTTGCTTCCTAATTCTGTTTTTAAAATTATGAATCAGATTTAGTTATGTGCAGCTAAAGTTTGTTATGTTTAAGTACTATCAATGTCACTAGCCTGTTCCTTACTTAATTTTGTCACCAATGACTTGCTATAATGCAAAACACACTATCACAGACCAATATACTTGAATCGGGAAGCTATTCTTGACTGAGAAATAGATATTTCAGCTAGCAGATCAAAGTCTCAGCCACAATGCAAACAATATACACACGGGTTGTGTCTTTGCCATGCATCAAATTTAAACTAGACTGCTTCTTTTATCTTCGGAAGGGGATATGATTTGGTTATAGACACTCAGTTTCAAAAGTTCAAATTTCATATTTTTCTTTTTTAATCTATTAAGAGCAAAAACAGAAATCAAAGAAAGCAAGCTAAGATTTTTATATACAGTTCACGTTTGCAGCAATGCAACTAGTAACTCAACGCCAACTTCTAAATTTTTTTCACAAGTAGAGCTACATATGCAGAGAGTCTACATAAGAGTATTCAACAAACATTTTGGATCATCTTCAATTGCAAAAGCATATATGACACAACAAGGAAGACTAACTACGAACCTGGCCTACCAGTAAAACGATTGGATGGGACCCCTAGATGCCGGCAAAATTGTCCATCCTCTTCACTGTTAGCTAAAGGTGCTTTGCGTTTCCGAAACATTGCCTCTGAATTCTGATCTTCACCCTCTACATTGCCTCTAGAATTGGAGTCGATGGTACCATAACCAGCTCCTCTAGCGTAAAATAATGACTCTCTATTTCTCTGGTAAGACATGTGACTATACTTGTTCCCCTCCGGAGAAAGACCTAAACCAACGCCGTCTATTTCAAATGCTGAACTACTTTTGCCGCTTGAACAACCCAACCTTAAAGACAAATCACATTCCCCACCTGGCGACTCATGAGTGCTTAAACCAGTTTCTTTTACAGTTCTGTTAGTAACATGTTGAAATCTACCATAGGAGGAGTTTTCCAATAGACCAATTCCTGAAGGCTCAGGGACTGGAGCAATGACCGGTCTGCCAACAAAGATCGTGTTGGAAGAAGTATTATCTATTACAGTAGTCCTTACTTGAGGCTCTCTGGCTTCACCACCATAGTACAAAGGGTAAACCGAACCCGTGTTCGATGAGGGTTTAGCTTCCACTGTCAATGGCTGGTGATGACCAGATGGAAAACTGTAAGGATAGTTACAAGAACCACTCAGCTTACTATTTTGGTGAGCATGCTGGTTAGAATCCGATACGGGATTCGGTGCAAGAGCAGCAGAAGGAGGTTGTTGAGGTCTTGGAGACCCTGAAGGAGGTTGTTGAGGTCTTGGACCAAGGTATGTCCTAGGGTTATTATGCCGATCACTTCTCGAAGTTCTAACAGGTTTGCAGCCAAGATTAAGTGCAGCTGATCAACACAAGAAAATGACCCAGAAAACCAACAATTAAAAAACACATCACTACCACCTCAAAATCACTCTAATATCCCAAATGAGACATAAAAATATGATTTTTACACAAACCCATTTCAGTGGATCCAAAGAAAAATTCAAAAACCAAGTACCTTCAACACATGGGGGCAAGAGGTCACCAGTTTCAGTTGTCTCATCTCTCCGTATAATTGTGTTAACAGCATCATTGAGACGGTCCCATAGTGTTTCAGAGTTCACATACTCAGCCTAAGAAACCAACCAATCAAATCAAGAAAAAATCAACAAAAGGGTTTATACAAAAATCCACATTACACCCAAAAAAAAAAACTGAAAAAAAATTAAAAAACCTCGGAATTAGCTTTGGAATACATGATTTCTTCAGCTTTGAGAACAACAACGGGAAGTTTCTCTTGCCATTCCTTGTTTTTTTTAGTAGCGGAACTGTGATTTTCAGTGACAACCCTAATCAAACACATGGTGTGCAATCAGAATGTAGAAGAGAAAACATAGATAAAGAAATAAAAAAAAGATCAAGTAAGAACCTGAAAATTTGTTGAATGATAGAACCTCTTACTGGTTGGTGACGCTCGCTGTGCCAAGCTCTTCTCACACACTCATATGGCCTTGGACCTGGCCGCGGCATCTTCAAACAAGTTCAAAACACTCACACTCAGACACAACACACACACACACACACAAGAACACAATATGGGAAGAAGGAATGGACAGAAATAATTGAGTAGTGTGTCTATGTTTGTGTTTTAGGAGTTTTACAATTTACTTACATAAATAAATAAATTATTTTATAATCAATAAAATTATAATTTAATTTTTTATGTATATACAGAAACAAACACAGTGTGGTGGTGGCACAGTCTCTCTCTCTCTCTTTCACTTTCTCACTCTACATGGATGGGGTTTTGTTGTTTGATGGGTCAATTACAATTTGTTTCACTTGTCTTTGTTGTTGCCATTCTTATTCCACAATTTTCTAATGGGACGGTTTTTGTTTGGGGGAGTGTAGTCTAGTAGAGAAAGAAAAAAAGAGGTAGTAGCTTTCTTTCTTTTGAGTTTTGTCTTCCTCAATAATTTAGAGGGGTTTAAAATTACTATGAGGATTTTATTTTTAATGACATGCTAATTAGTGTTCCGAGATACTAATTAAGAATATCAAAAAGAGTAATTTTTGTATTGAAAAGAACATTCTTTAAACTTATAAAAAGTAGATTACACAAATTACATACATTCATATTATTTAGGTCTTTACTAGTGTTCGGGCACTAGTCAGCATTTTCCATATTTTCATATCACCTAAAATGAATTTTTTATTTTCATTGTTTTGTTCAATTTTTTTTATTTTTTTTGTAAGTGTGTGTGTTTAGGGTGGGGTCTGGTCACACCTCTTTCTTGAGAAAAGGAGAGTGGGAGGGTTAGGTTACTATCAAAAAAGTACCTGCATAATAAAGTCAATTAAAATTCTCCCCTCTCCCTATGCCATAATTTAATATTGTGTTTGTTACAACATTATTATATGTATCCCATCCCTTCTCTATCCTTTTGGTTACACTTATGACTAGGGGTGACCATCGATCGGATTTGGTTGGATTCGGGTCAAAAATCATCAAACTGCTAAAAATTGCGGTCTTGTAATTTGAACTCAATTCTGATCGTCTACATTTTCAGTTTGTTCAGATGTCGGGTCATACGGGTGACGGATATAACGAGTTATATTGAAACTTTGTTGTTACATCTAAAACTTTATTGATCAAAATATTATTATTCTTCAATAATAGTTCAATATTTCGTTCACACTGCAACAAAAGATACAATAAAAATAATGAGATGCAGATACTTTGTTTCAAATATGTAAATCCAAAGACAATAATAGATAATAGTAGATAAGAAGTAAAAATTAAGATAAATCTATAATATTGTCTTTAAGGTAAAATATAACATTTTTCTCTTCTATCAAAGATAGATAAAATTAACAAAAGGAAGAGTATAAGAGATTAAAAGAGAGAAAAGGTGCTCGAAACTGGAAAAAAAAAATTTGTATTTTAGTAATTGTTCGGTCGGTTTCGATTATGAGCAGATAAATTTTTAGAGACCCGCACCTGCCATATGCAACTGTTCATGACCATTTTTTCACAATTCTTGACATGAGACCCGACCCGTACCCGACCGAGTGCTTTCATATGTTGTCGGTTATATCGGTTTCGAGTCGGGTTGCGGGTTCGTGCTCACCCCTGTTTACAACATGATGATATACATAAAAAATTGGAGAAATAAATGGTTATGCATAAATAATACTTACAATAGGAAAATGTTAAGATATTTTAAGACCACTTAAGTATACAAATGTAGCAATATTTTTTTGTTATTTGTGTATTATATTTTTTTAATATTAATTTTTTTTTAGTAGTAAATGCAAATTTCCACTTTTAAATACCTTAATATGAGTCAATATTATATGTTATAGGCATACATTCAACTTGTAAAAAAAATTAAAGAGAAAAGACATATAGTCATATTAATTTATGTGACAAATTTATTTTTCTTTTAAAAAAATTTATTCTTGTGTGTGTGCCCCTAAATTGTGTGCATAAATGCATGTACTACCTATGTAAGACATATAGTCATTGATGTGGTGATGATGATGATACGCTCATCAATGGTCTTGGCCTAACATCAAAGACTATGTATACTCCTTTTATTCAAACGAGTCATATACATTCTATCTCATTATTAAAACTTTGTTTACCGTTTACTAATTTGAGCGTTAGGATGACTGCAGATACAAATCTCCCTCCACTCATCAGAGCTGAAGAGAATTACCACCAAATAAAGTCGACTTTGATCTAAATATGATCAATATAGAAGTTGAGTTTAACAAAAAAAATGGTTAGATTAAAAAAAATACACACCATACACATTTGAAATGAATTTATGGAAGAAAATAAGTTGCACAACCATGCACATTGGCACATTGCCACCATATTGGTGGTAAACAACACATAGGAAAATGACAAAACATAAACTAATATCAACTTCGATATAAAGTCACCAAAGAGAATCCAGGTACATCATTCTTCCTTAATAAAGCTACTCAGATTCTTCTTCAAATATTAACCCCTTCTTGCTCAAATTGTTCTCACCCGATGGTTAAGTTATATATTTTCTTATTCATTCTTATTATTATACGGACAACATTGTTGTTTCGGATATGCTAAACTATTGTGCTACTACCTAAAAAGTTAACATGATATGGGTTTATGTTAAATTATTGTTTGAAAAAGGTCAAATTTAAAGAAATTTGTGTACTAATAGTCTAATACGTGTCAAAGTGCTATTCGCAGTTGTCAATATAATACTCTTCCGTGCATTTTATAAGTTATATACTATAAATAAATAAATAAACTATTTTTTTACAGAGAATTAATATATTTAATATAAACTAAATACATCAATTTTATTATTCTTATGTGACTTTTATAAAAAATGAGGAAGTAATACAAAAAGTACGCGATTATGATAAAACTTTTTTTTGACATCAATCATCACTTAACCAACTAACGATTGATTGTGACAGTAAGACATTTGATGAGGAGTAACATTGACTAAATTTATTGTTTATTAGTACACATTAGTACACTTATACAATTTACTATTTAGGCTTCATTAGTTCTATGATTCTTTAAAAGTATTTTTTGTTTTATATTGGCCCTAAAAAGAAGAAAAAAATTTCGCTTTAGTCCTTAGTGAATTTCTGTTTGTCATTTTTGTCCCTTTTATTAGTTTTTGGTAAAAAAAAAATTAACTTTAGGACCAATATGAAACTTATTAAACTAGATAAGAGATCAATATAAAATTAGATAATTGGGACCAATATAAAACCTATTAAAATATATAAGGGACCAATATGAAATCAAAGTTAACGTTTTCTACAAAAAAGTTAACGGAAGGGACCAATATGGCAAACATGGATATCTTTAAGGGACCAAAGCGGAACTTTTTTCTTTATGAGACCAATGCGAAACCAAAAATATCTTTAAGGGACCAACGAAATAATTAAACCTACTATTTAATACTATTAACATAATGTTTAGAATGTCATGTGAATTTAGTTCAATTGGTATGATATTGTATTATTTTTTAGTTACTAGATTGTTTGACTCCAAAAAAAACATAATGTTGAGAGTATTTTACAATTTTTTTTTGTATTTATAAAGGAATTGAGTCTCGGTATTTTTTGTTAGACTCAATAATTAATTCGTTGAACTTCGTTTATCAATCAAATGAACTCAACTTGAGTTAAATATTAAGGTCATTAATTAAATGAGTTGAACGTGAGCTATATATAATTCGGCTTGTTTGGTTCGCGAGTTGACTCGATTATATATATATATATATATATATATATATATTTAGAGAGGGATCAAATTACACCGGTGTAACATTTGAGTAATGTTACACCACTCAATAACAATTTAACGAATTGAATACCGTTAATCTTTATGTGTCTCAAAAACATGTCAAACGATTTTAGATTTTTGTAAAGTTGAACATAGATGATCTATACGATATAAACTTTCAATTCAACGGTGAATTTTGTAAAATTTGAATTCGTTAAAGCGTTATTGAGCGGTGTAGCATTACTCAAATGATGTATTTTTACAGATTTGAAAAATAGATAGTCTCACATTGGAGTGAATGTAAAAAATGGAGAGTAAATAGAAAAAAAATTCATGTCAAACTCTTAAGTTGAATTTCGAGTTGAAAACGAAATGAACCTAACGAGTCGAACCGAACTACTTGTGAACATATGGCCTGTTTGGTATAGATGATTTAGAGAAGAGAGAAACAAGAAAGAGAGAAAAAGAGTAGAAATAGGTGTTTTCTTCTGTTTGGTTTAGCAAAGAAATTGAGAAGAAAGAAAGTATTTCGTGGGACCCACAAGATTTTTCAATCTCTCCATTCCAGCAAAGAAAGTGTACATAATATCATATTTTCTGCTATTTTCATTATTACCCTTATTTTTGTCTCCCTTGTAAACCGTGCTACCACCCCATTTTTATGCTTAGTCAAAGGACATTTTGGTCTTTTAAAAAATAAACACATTTCTCTCTCTTCTATTTCTTTTATCTTTCTCTTCAACCAAACAATACATCAAATCTACTCTATTTCTCACTTATTTCTCTCTTCTCTTACTCTCTTTCACTTATTTCTCTCTTCACAACTTCTCTTCTAAACCAAACACACCAAACGAGCCGAACTCAAGCTGAAAAAAGAATTCTTGTCGAACTCGAGCCGAACTAATTCTTATGCTCAAACAGATTCAACTTGACTTATTTCCAACCCTAAGTCTCGATAGTTCAACTGCAAAGTTAAAAAAGTTTTAAAAAAATTATATTCATAAAAAATTATATTTAAATTCTTTCAAATTATCCGTTTTAGAAGGAGTCTATTAAGTATTAACCGAATTTAATTTTGAATATATTGATTATTATATAAGATATATATAATGTGCATTGAATGTGCAGTGATGACATTGATGGGTAAACGGGTACATTCTGCAGGTAGAGCACTGTAAATAAATCCCTTTATGTGATGAAAACAGGCTTTGGAGCAAAACTGACGCTGTATGGGCCTTCCCCACTCCTTCATGTCATGTCCACTCTTGACAACGCCTGTACAAAGCCAAATTTCTTTTTCACTTTTTATCAAAACAAAATAAAACCCCCTTCACAATCCCACTTTCAACTTCTATCCCCCTTTTTTTTTCTTTAGGTACTGTACTTTAACCATATAAAATAAAACCTACTGTTTCAAATAGTATTCTAATGTATGTGCAAATGTGTAATCCCCCTCACCTCACAGTTCTCTTTTGTTTCTACTTGCTACTTTTTATATTCTCAAAACTACGTACGGATTCCTTTTTTTTTATATTATTATTAGTAGTAAAAAATTCTAGTATAAGATAGAAAAAAATATATTAAGAGGATAATAATATGCACATAATCATAAGCCAATTTCCCTTGTTTATTTTGTGATGTGAGTTCTCTCCAATCAGCAAAAGCATGCGTACGGATTTATTTGGATCCTCTTCAATTATTCATCTCATATTTTGATCATGTGCTAATCTTAACTATTGATTCAATTTTATTTTCTCTCTTCTTAAATATATTTTTGCTTTTTATAATTTACCAATTATTGGATGAAGAAAATGAGAGATAACATAAGAGGAATAATTAGAGAGGATCTAAATCCTGTACGGACTCGTAGGAATATTATTAATGGAGTTGTTTAATTTTTCTTTTATTGCTAATTGCTTGTGCCACATTTTTCAGCCATTATTATCTACCTAAATTTTGCTTGCTATGTGATTTTTTAACTTTAAGCTTTTAAATGCTGATTTTTCATTTCATTTCATAACACTACTAGTAAGTGATTGGGACCACAATCTTCAAACTAGTAGTACTTTGAACTTTTGAAGTGTACTTAAAGGTTATGTAACATTTTACCTCATGACCCAACCACTATTGTATTAGCAATAAATTGTAATGGGTAAATAAATATCCTCGGTATGTAAAATGTTGTTAATGTCTTGTAATGGGTATTGAAATTGTAAATATGTATTTACAAATGATTTTTATTTGTTATGTCGGTCTTTAAATTTATTTTTGGATGGTTAATTTAATCTTTAGATATGAGAAATCGGAAATGTACCCTATATTTTAAGGGACAAAATTACACACCGGTTATTTATTTTGTTTATTGGTAATGGATTCATCCTTTATTTTTGTATTCTTGCACGAATTTTTTACCTTATTTATTTGTAATATATTTATCATTTATCTTTTTTTATGTGGGTCATTTATCCTTATAAGCATGCACGAGTTAATTTTTTATCTTATTTATAATATAATGAAGAGTTTGAAATAAGAATGCATATGAAAGGTTTGAAATATTTTATTAAAACTAAAAAAAAATTAAGTTTGGTTGATTCATAGTATAATGACAAGTGGGGATTTTGATTTTCGAGTTTAAGAGAAGAACTAAGCAAACAAAACAAAAATAATCATACAATTTTGAGATGTATTCGAATGTATACTTTATTAGAAATTAGTGAAAAAAAATGATGAACATAATGAAAATGAGGATGAACAACATGAATGTTCATCATTTATGGGTTTTTTAAAATTTTCAATTAATTGTTTTACAAATTCTTCGTTATGTTATAAATAAATAAAGTAAACAATTAATTTGTGTACATTTATAAACATAAATTAGTGAATGTATGGAGAAATGTGTTATAAATAAGATAAATAACTTTTGATATAATTTTACATATTTAAATATTATATTGAGAGTGTCTAACATATTTCAAAGATCAAAATTATTGTTTGAAATTAATTAAAAAAAGAGAGAGACTATTATTCTAGAAGCTCAATCAAACATGTTTTATAAGATCAATCAACAAATAGGTTTAGTATATCAGTCAAAAAAAATAAAATTGACTCACTTTAGAAGCTAACCAAACACATAATTAATCTTTGATTAACTAATATCCACACAATTAAGGTTGCCTCAATCCAAGTATGCATATAAGTGAGATATGAGATTTTTGTTTGTCTTTTGTAAATATTGTTGTTGGATGATTTACTTGGACAGGATAAGAGCAGATGCAATAGATGCATCGTGCGTGTCATATCACAGACTCATGTTGTGGCTAGTAAAGGGTTGTACTAACTTTTGTTGCCTTTCAATTTATTCATTTTGATATGCATTAATGGCGGGGGTGTAAGCATAATAGTACCAAGGCTAAAGACAAATATGGTGTGGAAAGGAAAGCAACTTCCCATCACTTGATAATTACATGAGGAGAGGAGAGGAAGAGAGTAAGGGAAGATTCTGAACAACAATACTTGGATTGCTTATGGAAGGAATTGTCCAAGTTACATTGAGATATCTTGATTTTTTTTTTTCCGGTTAATTCTTACGTTTTACTCGAGAGAATTACAATTATTTGGAGTTTAATAGAGAGATAAATATAGTTTTTTTTTCAAAGGCAAAAATGCAATGCATGTATTAAACAAGTAATCCCCTCAGCAGAAGGTGTGCCGAAAGGACCTCAAAAGATTACAAAGAGTTAAAAAACGGAAATAATATGACTAGTTAATCAATGCCCAAACAGGTAATCGGACATGACCATCACCTATAGTAGTTTGAAACTAGAGTAGGATTAGATGACTTCAACCACTCATTGGAATATAGCTTGACCTTGTCCAGCATCTGAGGAAGGAACTGTTCTGAGCTTCTGAATAGTTTTTTGTTTCTCTTGTTCCACACGACTCAGACACATAAGAGCCAAATGAGTTGCAGAAAAGACCGTCACCCTCTACGACCTCCTGATGAGTAGGTAAACTAAAGAGTAGGTAAACTAAAGAAAGTGATCTGAAAGGTTGTGAGAGTCGACTACCGAGGAATCAATCCAAGATCAGACTAACAACCAAATGGAGCCAAAAGAGCTACATGATAGTGTAGCGGGCTGGAAAATCACTTCCATTTTTAAACAATGAAGTCGCCATCGACGTTTATTTATCCCGTGGGGGGAAAGGGAAATATCGCTAAAACCTTTGGTTTTGGTTCGGGAGTTGGTTATGCAAGAGGAAGGTGTTAGCACCCCTCGCATCCATCGTACTCGATGGGAACCGTTTAGGTGGTTTGGGGTTTGTTTGCGTGGGTTTGAATTAAATTGCCTTTTATCTCTTATCTAATCTCTACTTCGTTTCCAAAATAAATTAAAAGAAAATAAGGGTTTTTATTAATTGAGTTTGACGGTTGTAGGAGCCCGCTCCTACGTATTCCCCGGTGCAATGGGAAACTCAAAACTCACGTAGTTCTGGTAAAAAAGTTTGTGTGGTTGGTTAGTTTTAGTGGATAACGCTTATTTCGTATTCCGCTGACACAACGACGCTTGTATGCTCCAATCAGAGGCTTAAGCTGTGTGTGTGTCAGAGGAGTAGATAAAACGTGTACCCATTGAAAAAAAAAAAGTTGAATAACGGATGTTGCTTAGCTCGCATTCCGCTGATACAACGACGCTTGTATGCTCTAATTAGAGGCTTAAGCTGTGTATGTGTCAGAGGAATGGACAAAGCGTATATCCATGTTTTCTTGAAAAAAAGAAATTTAAGTGTGTGAGGTTAAGTTTTAACGCTTGTTTTTGGAATGAGAGCAGCTCGAGTGAACTAGTCAGATGACCGGCTACCGAGACAACCCGGGGAAGAAAGAAGCAGATGCCAGATTCTCCCTTTTTCATTCATTATTATGAAAATCTCTGGTTAAGTTATTTAAGAAAAAGTGTCTGAAAGAAAAGACGGATGTTGGTTGTTTTTAACACTGGTTTTAGAATGAGAGCAGCTTGAGTGAACTAGTCAGATGACCGGCTACCAAGACAACTCGGGGAAGAAAGAAGCAGATGCCAGATTCTCCCTTTTTCACCCATTAATTATTGCAAAGAGTTTGATTAAGTTTATTATGAAAACAAAGTCCAAGGATATAAAAATAGCAAAATTAAATAACAATGACAATTGGTATAATAACAATGCGACAATTAAATGTGAATGAATGCAAGTATTCAAATGAAAATGCATGAATCAACATGATATAGTTTAATATGCAGGAATGAATCAAGAATGAATGAGAATTGATGATGCATAATTAAATAAAAATGCATAAGCTAAAGTAACGTACAATGAATTAAATAACATAAACATGCTAAATTAAATCAAGGTAAATGAGATGAGTTAGAATGAATTGAAATGAAGCTAAAGAGCTGAAGACAAGCATAAGAAATAAAAATAAGCAATTAATCATAATTAAGCACTTAAGTAAATAAGCTAAAAAGCTAGAAAAGTGATTAAACAACAAGCTAAGGAAAGCATGAACATAATCTGAAATCAAACATGATATGAGCAAAGCAAAATAGTCCAGTAAGCTAAAAAGCTCAAACACCAAATAAGCGCTTATGAAAATAAGCTAAAAAATGATTAAATAAGCTAAAAAGCTAAAGAATAACTTAAAAGCAAAAATAAATGCTCAAATGAGACAAACAGGAATCACACATGATTTAAGCATAACCAAATGGTCCAAGAAGCTAAACAGCTTAAGCACCAAATAAGTGCTTATGAAAATAAGCTAAAAAGTGATTAAATAAGCTAAAAAGCTAAAGAATAACTTAAAAGCAAAAATAAATGCTCAAATGAGACAAACAGGAATCACACATGATTTAAGCATAACCAAATGGTCCAAGAAGCTAAACAGCTTAAGCACCAAATAAGTGCTTATGAAAATAAGCTAAAAAGTGATTAAATAAGCTAAAAAGCTAAACAATAAGCTAAAAAGCTAAAATAATGAACTCAAAAATGGAGAGCAAAATTTAAGCATAGCAAAGTGACTAAAATAGCTTAAATAAGCTATTAGCCACTTAAGTGCTTTTGAAAATAAGCTGAAAATCAATTAAAATTAATTTAAGCTGAGGGGGTGCAGAAAGTAAAGGGAGTGGTGCAGATAGTAGATCTGGGCCAGAAAGCCCAGTCCACGTCCAGTCAACAAAAAAAAACGGAAGTCAGCCCAAAAATATTCCAGTGTGGTATGCAAAAGAGGTGTACGATTACATACCTCAGATCTGGTGCGTCCAGATCAATCAGAGGGCCATGATTCAAATCCAAACGAGCAGTAATCCTGTGCTTCGAAGGAGATGGAGTTTACGGTGGAGCGCCAGTTTCAGTACGCCAGATCTGTTTCAAATACGATCCAACGCTCATGCTCAAAACTCAAGATCAACGGACGCGTTTTAATGTAAAGATCCAACGCTCAGAAAACGATCTGGAGATTTGAGGGAGCGTCGTGGGTCTTCTTCTTCCTCACGAAGAACACGACGGCGCCGGCGACGGTGGTTTCACCGGAGCTTCAAAACTTCCACGAAAATGACAAGTGGGTATATGGTTTTGCTCGGAATTTTGCGTAGATCATGAATCTACTCTTGGTTTCCTCAATAGATGCCTTAGTTGTGAGAAAAAACGGAGAAAAGTTTGAATGAAAAATTGGTAAAAACCGATTTGAACGAGATTAAGTTCGATTGATGATTGGGAAAGGTTCCTGATGTGATTTGATGATGAATGGTGTTGAAAAACGATAGAAACAGAGGCTGGAAGCTCGTATTGGATTATCACATTTTTGGAGTTTTTTGAGGTTTTGATTCTCTCAAATTATGGGCTAGAGCTTGTGTTTTAGGATTGTTTTGTGCTACTGGAAGTTATTAGAAGCTTATTTGATCAAGAATTTGAAGTTTGAAAGAGGTTTCAAGGGATTTCGAATTTTGAGAAAAGAGAGAAAAAGTTCATGAAATTTTGGGTGATTTCTGATCTAGGGTTCTGTGTCTGCGCCTCTGAGGTTTTGTGAGGGTTTATATATGATTGGAATTAGGTTAGAATCAATGAGAATGAGGGTAGAAATGGTATAGTACAAATGATTGATTTTTGTGATTTTCTTGTTATGGATAATGTGGAATTTTGAGTTGTACTATGGTGAGGTGTAAGAAAAAGAAGGTTCTAGGCCTCTAATGATAAGGATGATGATGTGTTGAGGATTAAATATTTTTTTGTGAATTTTCCAAGATTTTTGGGAACAAATAACAAATTAAAATAACACATGAAATAATACAATAAAAATAAATATGCAAAATAAAAATATGCATGATGATGAAATGTGATTATGCAAAAGGGGTTATGGATTAAAAATGAGAAAGAGGATTTAAAATTTGATGTTAGAAAGGTTTCTTGAAATGCAAGTAACTAACTAAAAATAAATAATAAATAAGAAATAAACTAATGGAAGGGTAAAAATGGTAAAAATTAACCTTTATGATCATGCCATGCAAAATCATGCAAGAAAAATAATTCTATGTGTTTTTGTGCCAACTTTGACTTTTTCAATTAAAAATTGACTTTGTTGACTTTTTATTCAAAGTGTTGACTTTGTTGACTTTTTTCTAATAAATGCAAAAGTGTGAAAAAATATCATGGGGCAAAATTAGGGTATGACAGCTGCCCCTATTTAATTAGCTTGGACCGTAAGAATGCGGATGACCTCGGTATTCGTATTCTTGCGGTAAAAGATAATTAAATACAGAATGCCCTAATTTTGCAGGAGCATGAGTGATGATGAGAGAGACGAGTAAACCTGCTTGGTATCTTGGTATCCTTATTCCAGGATTTTGTACCTGAAGGAGCTAACGCCTAAACCAGGAGTTGTACGTCCTTGAAACAAACACATGTAACACCTCAGTGTTGAAGAGGAATCACCGCCCTCGGGTCTACGGATTCCACTGAATATCCTTCTCTCAGGATTCTGTATCTGAAGGAACTAACGCCTAAACCAGGAGTTGTACGTCCTTGAGACAAATGTAACACCTCGGTGTTGCACTTTGAAGAGAAATCACCACCCTCGGGCCTACGGATTCCACTGAATATCCTTCTCTCAGGATTCTGTATCTGAAGGAACTAACGCCTAAACCAGGAGTTGTACGTCCTTGAGACAAATGTAACACCTCGGTGTTACACTTTGAAGAGAAATCACCACCCTCGGGCCTACGGATTCCACTGAATATCCTTCTCTCAGGATTCTGTATCTGAAGGAACTAACGCCTAAACCAGGAGTTGTACGTCCTTGAGACAAATGTAACACCTCGGTGTTGCACTTTGAAGAGAAATCACCACCCTCGGGCCTACGGATTCCACTGAATACCCTTCTCTCAGGATTATGTATCTGAAGGAACTAACGCCTAAACCAGGAGTTGTACGTCCTTGAGACAAATGTAACACCTCGGTGTTACACTTTGAAGAGAAATCACCACCCTCGGGCCTACGGATTCCACTGAATATCCTTCTCTCAGGATTCTGTATCTGAAGGAACTAACGCCTAAACCAGGAGTTGTACGTCCTTGAGACAAATGTAACACCTCGGTGTTGCACTTTGAAGAGAAATCACCACCCTCGGGCCTACGGATTCCACTGAATACCCTTCTCTCAGGATTCCGTATCTGAAGGAACTAACACCTAAACTAGGAGTTGTACGTCCTTGAGACAAACAAATGTAACACCTCGGTGTTGCACTTTGAAGAGAAATCACCACCCTCGGGCCTACGGATTCCACTGAATACCCTTCTCTCAGGATTCTGTATCTGAAGGAACTAACGCCTAAACCAGGAGTTGTACGTCCTTGAGACAAACAAATGTAACACCTCGGTGTTGCACTTTGAAGAGAAATCACCACCCTCGGGCCTACGGATTCCACCGAATATCCTTCTCTCAGGATTCTGTGTCTGAAGGAACTAACGCCTAAACCAGGAGTTGTACGTCCTTGAGACAAACAAATGTAACACCTCGGTGTTGCACTTTGAAGAGAAATCACCACCCTCGGGCCTACGGGTTCCACTGAATATCCTTCTCTCAGGATTCTGTGTCTGAAGGAACTAACGCCTAAACCAGGAGTTGTACGTCCTTGAGACAAATGTAACACCTCGGTGTTACACTTTGAAGAGAAATCACCACCCTCGGGCCTACGGATTCCACTGAATATCCTTCTCTCAGGATTCTGTAGTTGCCACTCCTATTGGGGACGGACAAACTGTTGTGATCGTCTTGTAGAAGAATATTTCCAGAAAATTTGCAATTCACTGGGGAGGAGATTAGACATGGTTTTTCAACTAATCTGCTTGGGAGACAATTTACCACCCGACTTGCTTTGAAAAGAGGTCAAACTGCCTTTCTTGTGCTTAAGTGACCAAAACCAGTATTCTGCGGGGAGAAACCTTTGAACTTGCTTTATGTATGCATGGTTATCATGATTATTTATGCATGAAATGAAATGCATGATTAATGTATGTGATGACATGAAATGACTGTGTGCTATTGGAAATTGGGTTTCAACATGGGTGTTAATGAACATTGGGTTTTATCTGGGTTCCATTGAATATTGGATTTTGAGTAGGTGCCAATAATGATTGGTCTTCGAGGGTGTGCCAATAATCATTGGACTTTGAAGGTGTTTGCCAATAATCATTGGACTTTGAAGGTGTTTTCCAATAATCATTGGACTTAAAAGGTGTTTGCCAATAATCTTTGGACTTTGAAGGTGTTTTCCAATAATCATTGGACTTTCAGGGTGTTTGCCAATAATTATTGGACTTTGAAGGTGTTTTCCAATAATCATTGGACTTTCAGGGTGTTTGCCAATAATCATTGGACTTTGAGGGTGTTTGCCAATAATCATTGGACTTTAAAGATGTTTGCCAATAATCATTGGACTTTGAAGGTGTGCCAATAATCATTGGACTTTGACTTTGTGCCAATAATCATTGGACTTTGAAGGTGGCAATGCAAGGTTAGGTTCTTGATTGTGGATGTTTGATTTGGCTATTTGATTTTTTCTGAGTTATTGGTCTTGTGGTATGGGGCATACCTGATGCTTGAATGAAATGACGTGATCAATGCATGCTAATGATTTACATGAACGAAATGACATGACTAATGCATGACGCTTATTTGCATGAATGAAATGACATGACTAATGCATGACGATTATTTGCATGAATGAAATGACATGACTAATGTATGACAATGACTGATGCCCCTATTGAGGGTGGGAGTGTTTCGGGTATCAAGGCCTTTTGTGGAATGATGGTTGATGTTGATCCCCGACACCAGCTTCGGACTTGCTTGAATAACTTGAAGGTATAGGGAGAACCTGCCCCTGTGTATCTTATCTTGCTCCAGTCTGTTGGGCATTTGAAGTGTTTTGCTTTGACTTTGGCCAACTTACTGATATTGGTTCTCCCTCTCTGAGAGGTATGCCCCTAGATTGAGCCATTCCTAAAACAAGTTTGACCGACTCGGCAGGGTCTTCAAGTGGTCTGCCCCTAGTCACAAGAGTTTGTTCTTGACTAGCAGAACCCCAAGGTGGTTTGCCCCTGGTCAAGAGTGTCTTGACCTGATTCATTAGGTCTTTGAAATTTGGGTTTCGATACCGCTTTCCATGATGCGATCTTAGGATACTCAATCCATGCCGAATGACCTTTCTAAGGGATGTCCCCCATGATTAAGTGAAGTTCTGAGATAGATGCCCCAGATTAGTCCAAGGTTCTTCTTGATTGCTCGGTAACATCTCAGAGTTGGAACTTCCTTATTGTCAAGTGCAGACTTGCAGATGAACCTGTTTGTTTGGAATAGTAATTCTAATGCCATTTTAATGCAAGCTTTGAAATTGAAGTTGGGATGGTATTTATGTACAATGGATGTATATTGTGGAAGAAAGTGTGAGAGTATTATATTAACAAAAGATTTTTGGGAGTCAGGTTAACGCAACCTTGCTACCGTATGCTTTCAAGCTAAACCTTGCTTCAATTAGGTCTTTTGAGGGTTATAACGTGGCCTGGTTCACGGTTCATGAATAAAAGGATATAAGGCTCAAAATTTTGATTTCAACCCGTCCCATTCTTCGCGATGATCTTCAGCCCTACGTTCAATTAACTCAACTCACAAGTTTAAGTCCTAAGAGGTTTTTGGGATTGTGATGGTGAGGTTATGATGGCTCGGAGGCCGATGAAGTGTTTCCTTTTTGTTGTGGCAGTCAAATTGGCCTTTGTTTTGGTCACATGATTTTGTTTTGTCATGAATCTTGGTGACCTTTGCTTTTTGCATTTTTTTCATTTTTTTTTTCAATCCCTAACTTTTGCCTAGACTATTCTTTTGCAATTTTAGTCTAGCGGGATGCCCTAATTTTTGCCTAAGCCACTTTGGGGTTTTGACTTAGCGGGCTTTTCTTTCTCTCTTTTTTTGTATTTTGTTTGGCGAATTGTGACTGCCTTGGTAATGGGTGATGAGGACCACCTTATTGATTTTTGCTTTTCTCTTGAAACTCGAACGCATGGTCGAATTAATTGAACACTACCCTGCCCCGGGTTAAGATTGCGGGTTTTTCGTAGAGAAAGAAACACCAACTTCTAGGCTCAAAGGGGGTGACTACGGATTATCTTCCTTATTTCTCCGGTGTTTGGGAATTTGAAACAATGCCTTACATCATCAACAAAGTTTTGTTAAAAAGCATACCGTAGCAACTTGGTTATTTCGTTTTTCATCATCCTCTCTCCAATCTTTGTTCAAACAGAAATGATAAAGAAAGAAATGAAATGAGAAGTATTGATATATATTTTTTGCTTTTGTGAAGTAGAAGAGAGAAAAGTGAATGGACATGAAAGAATGGATTCAAAACATGCATTATCATTTCATTAAGATTACTATTGCAAACAAACAAAGTTGAAATGCTAATAAAACTTAACAACAAGGAAATTAAAACATGACAGCCTAAAGATAAATTCAACGGCTTGATTCGATCCTTGAACTCTTCAACTAGCATACTCAGAAGGGTCTGCATGACTTGACAATGAATTATCCTTCACGGTTGGGCTCTCCCTCTTTGAAACTCAACAGTTTCTTATCAATAAGCTCTTGAACCTTGTGTTTGAAAGCCTTGCAGTTATCAATAGTATGTCCTTCTGCCCCAAGATGAAACTCACATTTCGCTTTGGGATCATACCAATTAGGGAATGGCGCAAACATTGGCTTTAAAGCTCTTGGGGTTATCATTCCATTGTGCACTAAATATGATAAGAGCTGACTGCATGGCATTGGGATTGGATCAATAAATTTCTTTTCCCGAGTGGCCTTTGGCAGATTCAGTTGCCGTCTTAGGTTCCGTGCAAACTGTCTTGACTGGGAATGATTCAAAGGTGTCTGTATTGCCTGCTTTGGAAACCCTTGGAATTGTTGAGGTTGAACAACTGTTGGATACTGATGATTGAAGCATGGGGTGCGAGCAAACACCATTGAGTGAGAGTGAGAGCGTGGTGGGCTGACATTGTTGGGCAAGAATGATTCCATCATCCTTAGCTTGTCCTCTATTGCCTTGAACCTTTGGCGAGTCTCCTCACTCGGGGATACAACAAATTTTCCCTTAACGTTATCACCTTGATGAGTGTTCTTGGGGTCCTCTAGACTTCGAGGCATAGCAAACCCGGGTTGGACTTGATGAGTTCTTGGCTGGCCAACCATGAATTCAGTGTTAGTGGCCATTGGCTCTTGGGTGACTTGAGCAACTGTGGAAGTATATCTGGACGATGAGCTGAATGAAGGCCATACCACTTTTGTCAATGGGGAATCAATTGGAGGATTTGCCCCTACTGTTGCAGGGTCCACTCTTGAAGGAAGACTGAGACTAGCTAGTATTTCCAAAACACGGTCCAACTTATCAGTTACTTGGTCCACATCGCCTTTCAAGGCATCAATCTGCTTCTGTATGTTTTCCATAATTCTCTTGAAGTGTTTGGAGTCCGATATCAGTGCCGGGGATATGACTGTTGAAATGGACAGGTGAGGATGAGATAATGGTCTTTTGTATGAATGCAAATGCATGCAAAAGTTTTTTTTTTTTTTTTTTATGCAAATGTTATGCAAAAAGGTTTTTATATGAATTTGTGCATGAGTGCATGGATGCATGAATGCACTTTTGTAGCAGATTCTGTCGCGGTGAAGCAGAGGTTTAATTAACATTTCTGGGGTCGAAAAGGCTCAAAGTTACCTGCAACCCATCCCTCTCACATGTTGTTCTAGGTTTAATAAAGTGCCTAAAATCACTGATTGCCCCTTTGGAAACGACGTCGCTATTGCAAAGCTCACGACATACGTGCCCAAAAGGAAATCTCATCTAGGTAAGGCCGTTGAGCAACCTTGACACGGGTTCTAAACAGAGGTCCCTAGTAACAAGGTTTGGTTCTAGACCGGATAATAAAGGTCCCTAGAGTCACGGACCCAACAAGAAAACATCAGAGAC
This sequence comes from Trifolium repens, assembly GCA_030408175.1. Taxonomy (NCBI): domain Eukaryota; kingdom Viridiplantae; phylum Streptophyta; class Magnoliopsida; order Fabales; family Fabaceae; genus Trifolium; species Trifolium repens. Next base: position 48,175,172 of record CP125851.1, read on the forward strand.
ACTAGTCAGCTGACCGATGTCCTGACATCTCCAAGAGGATCTACTCTAGGCGAGGTGATTATGCCGGAGTTACTAGTCAGATGACCGGTCACCCAACATAAAGACCTCTAGCTTAGCCTAAGCTTTTCTCAAGCTCGGGTGTAGAGCTTCTCACAGTAACCACGCCTCAAGGGCAAAAAGAAAAATAAAAGAAGGAGTAGAAGAAGAGAAACAGCCAACCAAGCAGATATAATTGACAGAAAAATAAAAGATAAAGGCAAGATATTGCAAACCTGGCAAAGCAAACAAACAAACAAACCAACTAAACTGGGCTTAACTCTCTATAGTCCCCAGTGAAGTCGCCAGCTGTAGCGGGCTGGAAAATCACTTCCATTTTTAAACAATGAAGTCGCCATCGACGTTTATTTATCCCGTGGGGGGAAAGGGAAATATCGCTAAAACCTTTGGTTTTGGTTCGGGAGTTGGTTATGCAAGAGGAAGGTGTTAGCACCCCTCGCATCCATCGTACTCGATGGGAACCGTTTAGGTGGTTTGGGGTTTGTTTGCGTGGGTTTGAATTAAATTGCCTTTTATCTCTTATCTAATCTCTACTTCGTTTCCAAAATAAATTAAAAGAAAATAAGGGTTTTTATTAATTGAGTTTGACGGTTGTAGGAGCCCGCTCCTACGTATTCCCCGGTGCAATGGGAAACTCAAAACTCACGTAGTTCTGGTAAAAAAGTTTGTGTGGTTGGTTAGTTTTAGTGGATAACGCTTATTTCGTATTCCGCTGACACAACGACGCTTGTATGCTCCAATCAGAGGCTTAAGCTGTGTGTGTGTCAGAGGAGTAGATAAAACGTGTACCCATTGAAAAAAAAAAAGTTGAATAACGGATGTTGCTTAGCTCGCATTCCGCTGATACAACGACGCTTGTATGCTCTAATTAGAGGCTTAAGCTGTGTATGTGTCAGAGGAATGGACAAAGCGTATATCCATGTTTTCTTGAAAAAAAGAAATTTAAGTGTGTGAGGTTAAGTTTTAACGCTTGTTTTTGGAATGAGAGCAGCTCGAGTGAACTAGTCAGATGACCGGCTACCGAGACAACCCGGGGAAGAAAGAAGCAGATGCCAGATTCTCCCTTTTTCATTCATTATTATGAAAATCTCTGGTTAAGTTATTTAAGAAAAAGTGTCTGAAAGAAAAGACGGATGTTGGTTGTTTTTAACACTGGTTTTAGAATGAGAGCAGCTTGAGTGAACTAGTCAGATGACCGGCTACCAAGACAACTCGGGGAAGAAAGAAGCAGATGCCAGATTCTCCCTTTTTCACCCATTAATTATTGCAAAGAGTTTGATTAAGTTTATTATGAAAACAAAGTCCAAGGATATAAAAATAGCAAAATTAAATAACAATGACAATTGGTATAATAACAATGCGACAATTAAATGTGAATGAATGCAAGTATTCAAATGAAAATGCATGAATCAACATGATATAGTTTAATATGCAGGAATGAATCAAGAATGAATGAGAATTGATGATGCATAATTAAATAAAAATGCATAAGCTAAAGTAACGTACAATGAATTAAATAACATAAACATGCTAAATTAAATCAAGGTAAATGAGATGAGTTAGAATGAATTGAAATGAAGCTAAAGAGCTGAAGACAAGCATAAGAAATAAAAATAAGCAATTAATCATAATTAAGCACTTAAGTAAATAAGCTAAAAAGCTAGAAAAGTGATTAAACAACAAGCTAAGGAAAGCATGAACATAATCTGAAATCAAACATGATATGAGCAAAGCAAAATAGTCCAGTAAGCTAAAAAGCTCAAACACCAAATAAGCGCTTATGAAAATAAGCTAAAAAATGATTAAATAAGCTAAAAAGCTAAAGAATAACTTAAAAGCAAAAATAAATGCTCAAATGAGACAAACAGGAATCACACATGATTTAAGCATAACCAAATGGTCCAAGAAGCTAAACAGCTTAAGCACCAAATAAGTGCTTATGAAAATAAGCTAAAAAGTGATTAAATAAGCTAAAAAGCTAAAGAATAACTTAAAAGCAAAAATAAATGCTCAAATGAGACAAACAGGAATCACACATGATTTAAGCATAACCAAATGGTCCAAGAAGCTAAACAGCTTAAGCACCAAATAAGTGCTTATGAAAATAAGCTAAAAAGTGATTAAATAAGCTAAAAAGCTAAACAATAAGCTAAAAAGCTAAAATAATGAACTCAAAAATGGAGAGCAAAATTTAAGCATAGCAAAGTGACTAAAATAGCTTAAATAAGCTATTAGCCACTTAAGTGCTTTTGAAAATAAGCTGAAAATCAATTAAAATTAATTTAAGCTGAGGGGGTGCAGAAAGTAAAGGGAGTGGTGCAGATAGTAGATCTGGGCCAGAAAGCCCAGTCCACGTCCAGTCAACAAAAAAAAACGGAAGTCAGCCCAAAAATATTCCAGTGTGGTATGCAAAAGAGGTGTACGATTACATACCTCAGATCTGGTGCGTCCAGATCAATCAGAGGGCCATGATTCAAATCCAAACGAGCAGTAATCCTGTGCTTCGAAGGAGATGGAGTTTACGGTGGAGCGCCAGTTTCAGTACGCCAGATCTGTTTCAAATACGATCCAACGCTCATGCTCAAAACTCAAGATCAACGGACGCGTTTTAATGTAAAGATCCAACGCTCAGAAAACGATCTGGAGATTTGAGGGAGCGTCGTGGGTCTTCTTCTTCCTCACGAAGAACACGACGGCGCCGGCGACGGTGGTTTCACCGGAGCTTCAAAACTTCCACGAAAATGACAAGTGGGTATATGGTTTTGCTCGGAATTTTGCGTAGATCATGAATCTACTCTTGGTTTCCTCAATAGATGCCTTAGTTGTGAGAAAAAACGGAGAAAAGTTTGAATGAAAAATTGGTAAAAACCGATTTGAACGAGATTAAGTTCGATTGATGATTGGGAAAGGTTCCTGATGTGATTTGATGATGAATGGTGTTGAAAAACGATAGAAACAGAGGCTGGAAGCTCGTATTGGATTCTCACATTTTTGGAGTTTTTTGAGGTTTTGATTCTCTCAAATTATGGGCTAGAGCTTGTGTTTTAGGATTGTTTTGTGCTACTGGAAGTTATTAGAAGCTTATTTGATCAAGAATTTGAAGTTTGAAAGAGGTTTCAAGGGATTTCGAATTTTGAGAAAAGAGAGAAAAAGTTCATGAAATTTTGGGTGATTTCTGATCTAGGGTTCTGTGTCTGCGCCTCTGAGGTTTTGTGAGGGTTTATATATGATTGGAATTAGGTTAGAATCAATGAGAATGAGGGTAGAAATGGTATAGTACAAATGATTGATTTTTGTGATTTTCTTGTTATGGATAATGTGGAATTTTGAGTTGTACTATGGTGAGGTGTAAGAAAAAGAAGGTTCTAGGCCTCTAATGATAAGGATGATGATGTGTTGAGGATTAAATATTTTTTTGTGAATTTTCCAAGATTTTTGGGAACAAATAACAAATTAAAATAACACATGAAATAATACAATAAAAATAAATATGCAAAATAAAAATATGCATGATGATGAAATGTGATTATGCAAAAGGGGTTATGGATTAAAAATGAGAAAGAGGATTTAAAATTTGATGTTAGAAAGGTTTCTTGAAATGCAAGTAACTAACTAAAAATAAATAATAAATAAGAAATAAACTAATGGAAGGGTAAAAATGGTAAAAATTAACCTTTATGATCATGCCATGCAAAATCATGCAAGAAAAATAATTCTATGTGTTTTTGTGCCAACTTTGACTTTTTCAATTAAAAATTGACTTTGTTGACTTTTTATTCAAAGTGTTGACTTTGTTGACTTTTTTCTAATAAATGCAAAAGTGTGAAAAAATATCATGGGGCAAAATTAGGGTATGACAGATAGGAATAAATGCTGAGCTGATTCAATGTCACTACAACCAGGCATGCAAAAAAGAGATTTTGGGGTAAAGATGTGAAATTCCTGGCACGCTGAGCGCGATGCTCTACCCGATGCTCCAACACTGAGTTCGGTCTAACGCGTAGTAGTTCAAAACGTATAAATAAAAACAAATAAAGAAGACAAGTTATTTGTTAACCCAGTTCGGCGAACCTACGTCTGGGGGATACCAATCCAGGAAGGAATATCACTATAATAGTCCTAGTTACTAAGTCTACAGTAAACGCCCCGTTTACAACTTATAACCTAGGCACTACCAATGACTCTTCTACCTAGGAACTCCTAGATATGAGATCCCATCTCACTCCCTTACAACCTTACAGCCAGCAAGGATTTCAATAACACAATAACAAATAAGATTTGGAGACACACTCCTAAAACTACACACTCGTACCTAAAGGCTTTGAGTGTTAAACACACCAAAAGTCCTAACTCCGTACTTCAAAGCTTAGGAGAAGGATCACACACTTACAACTCAAGAACACGTCCTAAGCTTGCATCAAGGTGACACAAGGAAGGCTCACAATAACACAACACACGCAAAACCTAATTCTGGACACAAACACAAAACGGCGTGAACAACTAACTCAATTAGGTTTTTGCAGCTCCTTTAAATACTTCAGAAAATAACACATGCATGGGCTTGGTTTGTTTGACCCAAGCATTTACTCCACATTAATTAAATGAGATTCTTTAGAAATATATTCTTCAAAGAGATACTCCTCAGAAATATTCTTGAACAGGATCTGAAGCATTAACAACCTTCCTTACATAAAAACATATAAAAACGCGCCATGCAAGATTCATGAAAGAGAAACAAAACATTCCATAAATAGCATTTGCCATGAGCGCTACTCCTGAGCATTACCAATGCTCTACGCAATGCCTGAGGCATCGGATCGCACATCTTGCACAAAGTTTATTTCCAAAAATGCAGCCAATACCAAAGACTCAACAAACTCCCCCTTTGGCAAATTTTTGGCTAAAACAAATTATGACCATACAGATACTTACTTAAACAGATACATCAACTACATTTCTTTTTCTCAACATAAACACACAAGCATAAAGATCTGTAGAGGCTATACTTCAAGATGTTACCATACTACTCCTTCATGGAAAACAGTAGAGAAGAATAAATTGTATCTTTTAAGAATATCAGAGAGGCATGCAACAGCGGAACAAAAATAACTACTTCGCCTTAAATGGTCAGGAAAATAAACTTGATAGGATGTGGGATAGAATGCTTCAGCATTTTCACAATTCTACTCCCCCTGCACATATCAGATCATGCACTATACCAGCTACATACTTCAATCAGGCTGCACTACTAGCTTTACTACAGACATATCATAATCAGAGCATATGCAGATAACACCAACCAGAGCGGATCATAATTTAACAAACCAAAACAGACCAAGACCAAGTTTTTTACTCCCCCTTTTTGCCACAAATTTGACAAAAAGTACCAGTGCAGAGAATTTATGGCTACATAGTCTTAGTACAAACCAGCAGAATTTAAAAAAAAAACTATGCCCAGTAACAGCAACAGAACAGAACACAACTAACAGGGCAACAAATTCATTACATCATTTAAAAAGAACCACTGGAATCAGACACTTCCAGCTCCTCTGTGTCACCTCCTTCTTCATGAACATCATTCCCAGCTGCATCACCACCATCACCAGCAACACCATCACCAGCATTAGAAACTCCAGCATTCTCACCAATCAATCCCTCTTCCTCAGCATCCTTTTGTTTCAGAGCAGTGATAACCTTGACAAGCTCCATTTTCTGCTCATCTAGAGCCTTCACAGCAGCTTCCATTGTGATGATCATAGCTTTCCTGTTCATAGTGGTTGACACAACACTCTCCTGAGGTACCACTTTCTTTGCAGGCAGAACAATGTCAGCAGCATGCTTTCCTTCAAACAGCTTGTAAGAGAGAGACATGGGTGATTCCCTCTTGCAAGGAGTATCCTCAGGAACCAGAATATTGGGATGTTGGTCCAAGATTATATCACTGATGAGAGTAGGGAACCCAATAACCAGCTTGATAGCCCAAGATTTACCATGTTCAACAATTTGATCAAATATAAGGGCACCATAATCAACATTAGCACCAGTACCAACAGCATACACAAATTTAGCTAGACTAGTGGCTATGGTAGAAGAGTGGGTAGTGGGAACCCAGTTTGCAGCACCTATCCTATTCAGAATAGCATATTTGATAGACAGCATGGCAGAGGGGACCTTACCTTTAAGAGGCCATACCTTAACTTGATTTGCAGTGATAGTCTTGCAAATCTGGTTATTAGTTGGTTCAAAACCAGGATAACCATACTCCCTTCTTCCTAAATAAGCATTTATCACAGCAGGAGAGAATTGGACACACTTACCTCTTACAAACACCTGATGAAATTCTTTGCTGAGTCTGTTGCCACAGTCCTCACCAATGTTGACAATAAACTCCTTCACCAGCTTCTCATAACAGCTTCCTAGCCCACTCACAGTCTTCATTAATCCAGCTTGAAGAATTAAATCCATCACCTCCTTGCACTCTAAAGCTTCATCAGACAGTTCCCTCTCTAGAGCCAGTCGGACCGGTTTGACCGGACCGGACAGAACCGGAAGGTCAGCGGTCTGGTCTGACTAGTGGATCGGGTAAGCAGTCAAGCCGGACAGAACCGGAAAAAACCGAAAAAACCGGCGAACCGGCGGTTTTGAAAAACCGGCGATTTGAATGCCTTTTTGTTTTTATCAGACTAAAACGATGCCGTTTCGTTTTTTTTAAAAAAAAAATTAAAATATAGCATAATGAAAATAGAAATAGGAATCAGCAACGAGAAACACAGAGTAAGATTCAGAGAAACTGTTGAACTTCTAACAATTACACATAATCTGAGATACAGAGAAGCCTTGACCTAAGAGACTTGAGAGAAGAAAATATATTGGAGAAGAGAAATTAAGTAACAGAGAAGATGCAAGGAAAAGAACAGATGTAGCAAGTTCTGTGCAGAGGAAAGAAAGAAGAAGCGGCGGCCACTCGTGAACAAGTGTATAACAGTATATTATTATTTAGGGTTTTCCTGTATCCATTTTGGCATGGGCTTTTATTATGTTTGGCCTGATTCACGTGGCCCAGTTTTCAATTGAGTTTATTAACTTGGTCATGTAAATTTTAGGTGTCTTTTATTTATTTATTTATTATTAATTTGGCAATGGCTTATAAATCTGAAGAAACAATTTATAAAGCTTTATATATAAATTTTCAACTTTTATTTTCTTCGACCTGATAATCTAAAAGTTTTTTGAGAAAGAATATTATATATTTATATATACATATAGGGGAGGGATCAAATTACACCGGTGTAACATTTGAGTAATGTTACACTGCTCAATAACACTTTAACGAATTCAAATTTTACAAAATCCACCGTTGGATTGAAAGTTTATATCGTATAGATCATCTATGTTGAGTTTTACAAAAATCTAAAATTGTTTGATATGTTATTGAGACACATAAAGATTAACGGTTTATGCGTTTTTATTGAATACCGTTAATCTTTATTTGTCTCAAAAACATGTCAAACGATTTTAGATTTTTATAAAACTCAACATAAATGATCTATACGATATAAACTATCAATCCAACGGTGGATTTTGTAAAATTTGAATTCGTTAAATCGTTATTGAGCGGTGTAACATTACTCAAATGTTACACCGGTGTAATTTGATCCCTCCCCGTATATATATATATATATATATATATATATATATATATATATATATATATATATATATATATATATATATATATATGTCATTATTATTATATTCAATTTATACCATTACTCTATATTTATGACGTGGTTTGTTATTCTGTTTGTTTAAAACTTATTTAAATTTATTGTACTATTTTTAGAATTTGAATCTAAATAATGAACTTGTTAAATTATAATATTTTCAAATTTTTTAGGTGTAATAATTTTTTTAGCGACTGAGTCATAAGGTTCGACCGGTTTATTATCTATATAGTTTTGTAATAGATACCGGTTTATTAAACTGATTTATCCGGTTCTATCCGGTTTAGTCATGCGGTTGGACCAATGACTCAGTGGTTCGACCAATGAACCAATGATCCAGTACTCTCACGGTTTGATGTCCGGTCTGGTTTTTAAAACACTGCCTGTGGTAAACAAACTTCCATTTAGCAGCACTGTTACTGAAATGAAAGGACACATTGTCCATAGGCACTTCAGGGACATTTTGTGGAATTGATCTCCCTGCTTTCTTTTTCTGTGTAGATAGAATGCCTGGAGCATTGACCACGACATCATCAGCACTGACAGCAGCAACAGTCTTTCTCTTCTTTGGTGTCTTTTGTTTAGATGCTGTAGCGATTGGTGGAGCATCCTCCTCAGCATCAGATTCTGAGTCACTCAGATTGATGGTTTTTCTTTTTGATCCCTGTTGCTTCTGCTTAGCAGGTATTTCTACTCTGCTTGATCTCCTCACAGGGCCATACATCTTCTTCTTCTTTGTGGATGTGGTAGCCTCAGCTGCTACCTTCTTTTTCTTGGAAGATTGAGTTGCATCAGTTACAACATTCTTCTTCTTCTTTGTTGACTTTGGTTCTTCAGCCACAACCTTAGTCACCTTTTCTTTTCTTGCTCTTAGCCTGTTACCAACACCAGACTTTCCTTTCTTCCTTCTAGAATCACCAACAATCTTCATGATTGTTACATCATCCTCAGTGCTGTCATCTGCCTTAGCACCTTCCTCTTCATCAGCAGTCACATAATTCAAATTTTCTGACATAGCATTGTCAGTGTTCATATCACCAGTCACAGCTTCTTCTTGTTGCACAGGTGAATCAACAACAGTCTCACCTGGTTGTGTATTAGGATTACCAGTCACATCAGCAGCAATATTATCTATCACATCATCTTGTGGTTGATCTTGTACCAAGGATGTTGGAACATCCGGCACAACCTTCACATTAGAAACAGAGTCCACTAGGGATTTTAGGGCATCTTCAGCAATTTTGATGTTCTGAGTTTCTTCATCAACTCCTTCATCAACAGGAGTATCAGGAACACATTGTTCACTCATGGCAGTATTTTCCCCCTTTTTAGGACTTAGGGTTTCAGCAGATTCTCCTTTGTTTGCTTCGATCTGCACATCAGGGCTCGGTGTTGTGACATCAGGAGCAACATTGGGATTCGCATTCCCAAGATCACTAAGGTACAGTTCCTGCATGTTGAAGTTCGATGAATATCGAGTTTTAGATTTTTGGGTTTTGGGTTTTCTGGTGGTAGTGGATTTTGTTCTCTTAGAGGTTTTGGGTTTTGGTGAAGGTGAAGGGTTTGATGGAGTGGGGTTCAAAATAGAACTGAATGAGGGGTGAATCATGGTGAGTGGAGTTGCGTTGGTGATGACATTAGAGGGTTGGGGTAAAGAGCCAGAAGGGTTTTCTGGGATGTTGGGAACGGTGGTGGTTGTGTGTGACGATGGTGATTTTTGTGGTGAGGATTTGGATGGAGAGGTTTGAGTGGATGGTTGAGACATTGCGGTAATATTGCGAAAGTAGGATTCACACGAGCAGAATAATTTTGGTATGGAGAGAATGTTTGAACAAGAAGATGGGAAGTTGTAGGTATAAGGAGTTATATTTGGGAAGAAAATATTTGGTAAAGATTTGAAATGGAAATAACCAAAAATTGATGGTGGCGTGCTGATATAACGGTTGTGGCCATGATTACCTTGATCAGCGTGTTGCACTTGATGAGGAGAGATAAGAATAACTGCCACACGCCACTCCACAAATAACGGTAATTGCTATGCTTCTTCATGGAGGCAAATTCCTAACTTGCCCCTTAACTTCTCAAACTGTACAGCATCAAGAGCCTTGGTGAAAATATCTGCAACCTGTTCCTTTGTACCAACGTGCTCCAAAACCACTATTTTATTTTCAACCAAGTCCCTTATATAATGATGACGGATGTCAATATGTTTTGTTTTACTATGCTGAACTGGATTCTTGGAGATGTTGATGGCACTCATGTTGTCACAGTACAATGTTAGAGCATTCTGTTCGACATCGTATTCCTTCAGCATCTGTTTCATCCACACCAACTGTGAGCAGCTACTCCCAGCTGCTATGTACTCTGCCTCTGCTGTAGATAAGGCCACACAATTCTGTTTTTTACTAAACCAGGATATTAGATTGGTGCCCAGAAAGAAACACCCTCCATAAGTGCTTTTTCTATCATCTGCACTCCCAGCCCAATCAGCATCACAATATCCATAAAGAGTAGAATTTTCACAATGAGAATACATTATCCCATACTCACTAGTACCGTTCACATACTTCAGGATTCTCTTAACTTGAGTTAAGTGACTTACTTTAGGGTCTGCTTGATATCTAGCACACACCCCAACAACATAGGTTATGTCAGGTCTACTTGCAGTTAGATACAACAAGCTCCCAATCATGCTTCTATAGAGGCTTTGGTCAACACTTATCCCCTTTTCATCTTTGGTGAGTTTCAAATGAGTAGGTGCTGGTGTTCTTTTGTGTGTAGCATTGTCCATTCCAAATTTTTTGACAATGTTTCTGGCATACTTGCTTTGAGATATGAACATGGTGTCTTCCATTTGTTTAATCTGGAGGCCAAGAAAGTAAGTCAATTCTCCAACAAGACTCATCTCAAACTCTGACTGCATTTGCTTGACAAAATGCTGGACCATCGTGTCCGACATTCCACCAAACACAATGTCATCAACATAGATTTGGGCTATTATAAATTTTCCTTTTTCTTCTTTTACAAACAGGGTTTTGTCCGATCCTCCCTTTCTGTAACCTTGCTCTTCCAAGAATTGAGTCAACCTTTCATACCAGGCCCTAGGTGCTTGTTTGAGACCATATAGGGCTTTCTTCAGTTTGTAGACATAATTAGGATGTTCTGGGTTCACAAATCCTTTGGGTTGATCAACATACACCTCTTCCTGTAGGTATTCATTTAGAAATGCACTCTTTACATCCATTTGGTATAACTTGAACTTGAGAATGCAGGCCACTCCTAGAAGAATCTGATGGATTCTAGTCTAGCCACAGGTGCAAAAGTTTCATCAAAGTCAAGCCCTTCAATCTGAGTATATCCTTGTGCCACAAGCCTTGCTTTATTTCTGGTGACAGTACCATTCTCATCTGACTTGTTTTTATACACCCATTTTGTTCCAATTACATTTACATCTTCAGGCCTTGGGACCAAGTCCCATACTTCACTTCTCTCAAATTGATTCAGCTCTTCTTGCATAGCCTCAATCCAAGCTTCATCAGTCAAAGCTTCCTTGACATTCTTTGGCTCAAACAAGGACACAAAGCAAGAATTTGCAACTACATCATTTGTTCTTCTTGTAGTTATCCCTTGTTCAGGGTTCCCTATAACCATATCCAAGGGATGATTTTTCTGGACACGAACAGAGGGACCTTTGCTTTGTGCTTGAGGTCTTGCCTTTTCTTCACCTTCCTCTTCAGGAGTGTCTTCATCAGGTTCTGCAGTATTGGGTTGTGCGGATGCTTCAACATCTTGTTCAGCATTCACAATAACAGGTGTACCTTGATCTATCCCTTCATTAGCTTTCAAGGGAGAGTCATTTACAACAACATTCACAGACTCCATTACAACTTGAGACTTTGAATTATAAACCCTATAAGCTTTACTGTTTGTGGAGTAACCAAGGAAGATTCCCTCATCACTTTTAGGGTCAAGTTTCCTTCTAGGTTCTCTATCAGCCAGAATATAACACTTACTTCCAAAAATATGGAAATGTTTGACTGTTGGTTTTCTATTTTTCCATAGTTCATAAAAAGTAGAGGTTGTACCATTTCTGAGGGTAACTCTATTGTGTACATAACAGGCAGTATTCATAGCTTCAGCCCAAAAGTGATAAGGAATGTTTTTGGCATGAAGCATGACTCTAGCTGATTCTTGAATCGTTCTGTTCTTCCTTTCTACTATGCCATTCTGTTGAGGGGTTATTGGAGAAGAGTACTCATGCTTAATCCCTTCAGTTGAACAGAATTCATCAAACTTGGAGTTCTCGAATTCTCTACCATGGTCACTCCTTATTCTTACAACATTGCTTCCCTTTTCTCTTTGAACCTGGATGCACAGCTCTTTGAAGACATCAAAAGCTTCTGATTTTTCTCTAATGAAATTCACCCATGTGTACCTAGAGTAATCATCCACAACAACAAGAGCATACCTCTTTCCTCCCAAGCTTTCAACCTGCATGGGTCCCATGAGATCCATGTGTAGTAATTCAAGAACCTTGGAGGTTGTCTGATGCTCCAGCATTGGATGCGACATTCTGATTTGCTTTCCAATCTGACATTCACCACACACCTTTCCTTCAACGATCTTGAGTTTGGGAAGGCCTCTAATGGCTTCTACTGATATAGCTTTCTTCATTCCTTTCAAATTCAGGTGTCCCAGTTTCTGGTGCCATAGTTGAACTTCATCTTCTGTGGTGATTTGGCAGGTGGATGTGAGAACTTCTTCCTGAGGCATCCACAGGTAACAATTGTCTTTAGACCTAGTCCCTCTCAGTATTAGTTGACCTTCCTCATTGTTAACTAAACATTCAGACTTAGTGAAGTTAACTTTCATGCCTTGATCACACAGCTGGCTAATGCTGATCAGATTTGCTGTAAGGCCTTTAACTAACAGTACATTCTCCAGGTTGGGCAATCCATTGCTGATTAGATCCCCAATCCCTACTATTTCTCCTTTTGCACCATCTCCAAAAGTTACAAAGCTGGCCTTATAGGATCTTACATTTCTGAGATACTTTTATTCACCAGTCATATGTCTAGAGCACCCACTATCAAAATACCAATCTTCCCTAGAGGAAGCTCTGAGGGATGTGTGAGCAATTAACCCAACATCTTCTTCTATAGGAAGCTCAGCATTTTCTTCTTTAGGTCTCCACATTTTCTTCACAACACTTTCTTCCTGTACCATATTTGATTTATGTTCCTGGTTGGGGTATCCATACAACTTGTAGCAAAAAGGTCTAATGTGTCCTCTTTTTCCACAATGATGACACACCCACCTACGATATCTCCTTTGGTTGTTAGGCCTTTGATGCGCGAAAGGTCTTTGTCTTTGATGAGCTGAAGATTTTGGATCTAGAGCAAACTTTGGAACTGGGTAGGCTTTAGAATGTTGAGTCTGATGCTTCGGCATTATCTTCCCAGTACAGGGGTCAAATACTTCTTCACTGGATGTAAACTTGGTCTCAGGGTTCTGTTGATACTGATTGAGATTAGAGTAGTTGTATCCAACAGACTTTAACTTCCCACTTGGTACACTATCCAGAATTTCTTCAAGAAGATTTGTTCCTGGGTTCAGCTGGCTAACACGTTTCCTTAGATCATCCATTTGAGCATTCACTTGGATGACTTTTTCTTCTGCCTGTGTAGTCTTTTCAACTTGCATGTTCACTTCAGCTTGAAGTTTGTTGATGGTCTTCTTTTGTTTCTCAAGAATCCTACACATCTCTTCATATCTAGTGACCAATTCTTTGTAGGTGCTGGCAAGTTCTTCATAAGACACATCCCCATCTTCATCAGATTCTCAATCCTCAACATTAACACATGTTCCAGTGAGGGCTGTTACATGTCTAGCTGATTCACTTTCTTCATCAGTGTCTTCTTCTGACCAAGAAGCAGTTAACCCTTTCTTCTGTCTTTTCTGATAAGTTCCACATTCTGACCTTATGTGTCCATATGCTTCACACTCATGACACTGAACACCCTTGCTTTGACTGCTTTTATCTCCAGGCTTGGTTTTCTTAAGACTATTCTGCTGTTTGTTGATGTCGAACCGGATGCTCTGCCCATTCTGTCGATTCCTACCTCCAACTCTTTTCAGCACTTTGTTGAATTGTCTACCAAGCATGGCAATAGCATCAGCTATGCTATCTTCCTCTTCATCCTCACTTTGGTCATTGCTTTCATCAGTGTTGGAAACAAAGGCAATGCTTTTGTTCTTCTTGTCACCTCGTTCATTCAAAACAATTTCAAAAGTTTGGAGGGATCCAACAAGTTCATCCATCTTCATAGTGGAGATATCATGTGCTTCCTCAATTGCCGTTACCTTCATATCGAACCTTTTGGGAAGGGACCTGAGAAGTTTCCTTGATAATTTTTCATCAGAAATTTTTTCTCCTAAGGCTTCAAAGGAATTTGCAATGTCAAGAAGACTCAAATGAAAATCTTGGATGCTCTCATCATCTTTCATTCTCAAGGATTCAAATTTGGATGTGAGGTGTTGAATCTTTGACTGTTTTACCTTGGTAGTCCCTTCATAGCACTTTTCTAGTATCTCCCATGCTTCTTTGGCTGACACAGAGTTTTTGATGAGTTTGAAAACACTAGCGTCTACTCCATTAAAGAGAGCATAAATGGCTTTGTGATTGTAATGCGCTGCAGTTTCCTCTTCTGGAGTCCATTCTACTTCAGGTTTCTTTACCCCCGTTGAGGTACCTTCCTTGCTAGTATGGACAGGATGTTCCCATCCAGTTAGCACAATTTTCCACACTTTACTATCAATTGATCGCAAAAAGGCCGTCATTTTGGATTTCCACTGGTCATAGTTGCTGGATCCATTGAGCAATGGTGGTCTGTTCATGTAGCCTCCATCTTTTTCCATGATGCCAGAGAATTCAGGTCCTGAATCTCACCCTAAAAACAGGCAGGGTGCCTGCTCTGATGCCAATTAAAATTCCTGGCACGCTGAGCGCGATGCTCTACCCGATGCTCCAACACTGAGTTCGGTCTAACGCGTAGTAGTTCAAAACGTATAAATAAAAACAAATAAAGAAGACAAGTTATTTGTTAACCCAGTTCGGCGAACCTACGTCTGGGGGATACCAATCCAGGAAGGAATATCACTATAATAGTCCTAGTTACTAAGTCTACAGTAAACGCCCCGTTTACAACTTATAACCTAGGCACTACCAATGACTCTTCTACCTAGGAACTCCTAGATATGAGATCCCATCTCACTCCCTTACAACCTTACAGCCAGCAAGGATTTCAATAACACAATAACAAATAAGATTTGGAGACACACTCCTAAAACTACACACTCGTACCTAAAGGCTTTGAGTGTTAAACACACCAAAAGTCCTAACTCCGTACTTCAAAGCTTAGGAGAAGGATCACACACTTACAACTCAAGAACACGTCCTAAGCTTGCATCAAGGTGACACAAGGAAGGCTCACAATAACACAACACACGCAAAACCTAATTCTGGACACAAACACAAAACGGCGTGAACAACTAACTCAATTAGGTTTTTACAGCTCCTTTAAATACTTCAGAAAATAACACATGCATGGGCTTGGTTTGTTTGACCCAAGCATTTACTCCACATTAATTAAATGAGATTCTTTAGAAATATATTCTTCAAAGAGATACTCCTCAGAAATATTCTTGAACAGGATCTGAAGCATTAACAACCTTCCTTACATAAAAACATATAAAAACGCGCCATGCAAGATTCATGAAAGAGAAACAAAACATTCCATAAATAGCATTTGCCATGAGCGCTACTCCTGAGCATTACCAATGCTCTACGCAATGCCTGAGGCATCGGATCGCACATCTTGCACAAAGTTTATTTCCAAAAATGCAGCCAATACCAAAGACTCAACAAGATGTCTCAAGTCACCAGATTTATTTTTGTTGGTAACTTGTCTTGCAATAGTTTCCATGCAAAAACAGAAACCTTCAAGAGAGAATCTGTCTGTGCCGAATAAAATCTTCAGCTACCCCCAAGGTGATAGTCTGCTGAGTAGTCAAGAGTTGATATGCACCACACACAGAGTAACCATGATCTGGGTCAGACCGCCACCAGGGGCAGAGCTACTCATGGGTTGGGTAGCACCATGGCCCGCCCCAAGTTTCATAAATTTCATTTTTTTATAGGTATAACTACATATTTTTTGTTTACGGGATAATTATATATATATATATATATATATATATATATATATATATATATATTAATTTGCATTACCAAAACAATTGAATGATGTGGCTCAGTGGTTAGAGTGTTCGCCTCCTGCATGGGGGTTGCAGGTTCAATTCTTTGGTGTTACATTTTAGCTTATATTACCACTATTTTGTCAAAAAAATACTATAATATTGCAAAATGTATATTATTGTGAAAACGTAACCTTCTATCAATTTTTTTTTTTACAAACACGGCCCCCCCCAAAGAAATCATCCTAGCTCCGCCACTGGCTGCCACAACCATGTATCGGAACACTGAGCTTACAAAATGATATTGTGAAGTAAATCCTGACACTCTCTCAGCATCTTCTACTCCCACACCCACAACTGTGTCCTCCATACGCCGCCCTACCTACGTCCCACCCTAAAGCAGACATCTCAGCTACCGAACTCGATCTATTCTCCGTCAGGTCAAAAAGACGCCTAAACCTCCCACTCAAGGGAATCCCACTATAACGCCCCAACTAAAATATCTAGAATATTTAGTCAAGACATAAATAAATGGATCTGAGTGCATAAAATTAATGAGTTTAAACAACTGAATTACAAGAATTCCTTACATCATTAGGTAAATTTAAAGAACACAGCGGAGACAAATAAGATTCTAAGATAAACAGAATAAAACTAAAACAAAGAGGAAGACTAAAGTCTTCTAGTCCGATGATCCAAGCTCAGCTCCAATCATCAGCTCCCTCCTGGTCCTTGCTCCAGTTAACCTGTCTACCTAAAAAAATTGGTTTGGAGTGGGGTGAGACTACTAAGCCTCAGTGAGTCCTACTACCCTCCTAATGGTGACTACACCAGGGGCTCCTAAATCAGTCGTAACATAACTAATATTCATAACATAATACATAACATAATTTAAAGGTGTAACACAGAGAATATCTTATTCATTTTAACACAAGGACAATCTGAGGTGAGCATGTCTCAGAGGCCTGCCATATCCGACAACCGATTCGGTCACGGCATGCAGCTCACATAGTCATAACCTAATGGATTGTCCCAATGGGAGTCCATAACGCGACATCACAAATCGCTCATAATTGACTGTTACTAAATTAGTTCTTACTACCATAATTATCCCAAACCCGGGGAGCATACAAGCTAAATTTCCTATGGCATACCCTAGGATTACACTGTGATTAACATGCTGTACATAGTTTATATTAATTTATAATTGCAAAATAACTGACATATTTGGAGGATATAAAACGAGTGATAAGTTTTTAGAAAAATATTAAAAATAGGGTCATTCTGTCTTCGTTCGCTACGGCGAGATAGCCTGCTCGCCATGGCGAGAAATCATGATCAGACCTGAACAACTCGCTCGGCAAGCAGATGCTCGCCAAGGCGAGCTCAACGTGCCCAGATCATGAGTGCTCGCCATGATACTCGCCAGCATGCTCGACATGATACTCGCCAGCATGCTCGACATGATACTCGCCAGCATGCTCGACATGATACTTGCCAGCATGCTCGACATGACGAGCTCAAGCAGAACAGCCCCTGTTTGCAGAAATCGTATTTTTACAAGGGTTTCACCTACAATCCTCAAACATAACCAGTGCAATCATATAATATATATAAAATACGACAGTATGGAGAGGAATTTGGGAGTTAATTCCTCTCACACATAATTTCCCTAATTGTTCCTAATGTTAACATGCAATTTTGATTTTTGGGGGAAACTAACTAAATTAACCTAAGAACCCACCTGGAATTGAAGCTTTAGGCTTGATTCCTGGCTCTACAAACAACTACGAATTCCCCGGCTACAACCCACGAACAGCTGGACCAGAAATTTGGAATTGATGAAAATGTTGAACTTGAAATCTCTAATTCTGCTCTATGATTTGAGATGGTTCGAAGCTTGAATCTACTGAAGCTAGGAGTTTATATAGAAGGTTTTACTGAGGTAAGAACATTAGGAAGTTTGTTTGCTCTTGGCTTGCATGTAAGAGGATTGGCTAGAGCTTTGGTAGTGGATGAATAAGAGTTTGATTCTGATTGTGGTTCCTCTCTTGCAGACCAATGGGTTGGTTGATTTGGGGTGGTGATGTTTGTTGTTGTTGTTATTTGCGTGAGGGAGAGAAGAGAGAAGAGGGAGAGCCTAGTGTTTGTGTTTCTGAATTTTTTTTGCTGAATTGAAAAGAAACTAAACCAACTCATAAGACTCAAGTATTGCTGCATGCTAAGTTTGTGAGGTGTGGGCTAGAGATACTTAGTGGAAGAGTGAGTCATATAAGTGGTGATGAGGTGTTGGCTTGAGGTGAAATGAGAGATGAGTGGAATAGTGAGTCACAAGAGGGAGGGAACTTGATCTCTTGTGTTTAATTTATGTTCAATTAGAATTCCTAATTTTACACATAATTCACTTAATTCTTAAGACTAAATTAACTAATCACCACTAATTAATTTTTAAATAATTAGGCAAAGCTCTAATTAAAATTAATTAGGTAATTTAGAAGTCGGGATGTTACACCCACCCAACCAAGGGACGGTCCAAAAGAATGTATCCGACCCATCTCCCAGTTTCCTCGTAACACCCGCCCTAAACCACCGCCCCCTACACCTCATGCACCATCCCGAAGTCTCGCAATCTCCCTCTATCAAGAGGACCCCCTTCTCTCTCCCTCACACAAACTCCCTCTCTCCACCCCATAACGGGTCACCAGAACCATGAACTATAAACCCCCTCTATCAACCAACATCCTCCAACACCATTTACCTAAAAGAGTTAGGTTAAACTCCCCAAACTGCCTCACCCTCAACCCCTCGTACTCCTTTTGCAAGCAAATGGTTTTCTAGATAATCCAAGAGGTTTTCCTAAGATCCTCACCAAAAAAAAAATTGAATCAAAAGAGATTCCATAGAAGAGATGATACCTAAGGGAGCTTTGAAGAAGAAAAAAACGTAGAAGGGCAGAGAGGTCAAACACAGACTTTAAAGGAACTAAACGACCACCAAAGGAGAGAAAACGAATTCTCCACCCAGATAACCTATGTTTTATGCGAGTCACCATTGGTTCCCAAAAACCCAGATGCCTCGGATCGCCACCTATAGGAAGGCCCAAATAAAGGAAAGGAACATTTCCCATTTTACCCTGCAAAGCAGACACAACCTTTTGCAGTCGAGAGTTAGAGATATTGACCTCAGCCAACGTACTTTTGTTAAAATTCACCTTCAACCCGAACATAATTTCAAATAACACCAGAATAGCCCGTAAGGCTCGAACATTCGCCCAACTTTTGGTCCCTAGAAACAACGTATCATCTGCGAACTGAAGGTGGGAAACAGAGACTGGGTCTTGCGTACCAATCGTATAACCCATAAAGACGTTGGTGTCGACCATAGCTTGCATCAACACATTCAACCCTTCCGCCGCCAGCAAAAATAAAAAAAAAGGAGAAAACAGATCCCCTTGTCTTAATCCCTTTTCCAAATGAAACTCTTTTGTTGGGCTGCCATTGACTAAATCCGACGCTGAAGCCATACAGACACACTCTCTAATCCATTTCCTCTACAGAGTCGGAAAAGACAATCTCCCCATGACTGCATCTAAGTAACCCCGGTCGACAGAATCATATGCTTTCTCAAAGTTAACCTTAAATAACAAAAGCTCCTTGATTGACTTACGCGCCTCATTCACCACGTCATTCGCAATGAGGATTCCATCAAGAATCTGTCTATCTTTCACAAATGCAGTCTGATACTCGTATATAACACTCCATATCACCATCATCGGTCTATTAGCTAAGACTTTTGCCAATATTTTATAACGGCTTCCCACCAGTGAAATTGGCCGAAAATTGTGTAAACCTTGGGGGCTGTCGACCTTCGGGATTAGAGCTATAACGTGGAATTTAAACTCTTAGAGAGCTTACTGTTTCGATGAAACTCAGAGATAAAGCACATAATATCAACCTGTAACTCTTGCCAAAAGTCCTTTATGAAGCCAAAATTAATGCCATCGGGACCCGAGTTTTTATTGCTATCACAGTCCCACATAATTGCCTTGACTTCCTCTAGAGAGAAAGGTTTAGTCAAGCTATTGCATTCTAGTGGATTCAACCTCATAAATTGTAGATTATCCACCCCAACCTAACCACAATGCTTGCTTTAAAGTGAGAGGCGAAGTGCGAAACAACCGCTTGACGGATAGCTTGCACTCCTTCCGTAGTGGCCTCATTCACCTGAGGAGAAGAGATGACATTTTCCCCTCCTCCGACTTGCTAGTATCAAATGAAAGAACCTTGTGGTCGCGTCTCCTTCCTTAAGCCACAGAGAACGAGACTGTTGCCAACAGATAAATATATTTAAAAATTATTTTAATTATATTTATCTCAACACAAATATTAGGCACAATACAGGCGCAACTGTATAAACATTGTAATTTAATACCTCACCTAGGTATTGATTTAGTTCCTACTTCTTTTTCAAAAGTCCACATATACTAGACATTACAACGAGGTGGGGTGGTGACAGGTTGTACCACTCCCACCTCCTTGTACCACCCCCACCCCTAAATCCTATTGGGGATAATAATTGACCATCCACCCCACCCCCAGCGGGAATGGGTCCTAGCACCCACTTGCAAAAACTATCATTTAAAAAAAGTTTTCAAAATTTTTATTTTAAAAAAATCTTGTTTTAAAGCTACTTTTATATAAAAATAAAGGTTAAAATATGTGGAAAAAATCTTATTTAGATATCACATTCTTTTTATGTATCTGTTACTATCTTAAGAAGGATAAGTTGGTAGTTTTATGTATGATGGAGTGGGGCAGGTGTGGGGCAGGTGTAAGCACATTTGTCCTCGCATTTAATTTATCCATAACCACAAATTAAATATTAAATTATTAAACTAAGGTATCGTTTGACCTCAATTTTTTAGGTCTTAAAAACTATCTGAAAGCTAAACGTAAAAATAAGATCTTTTAGAAGAAAAAAAAACTAAAGTTGTTTGGTAATTGTTGTTTTTTTAGATTTAAAAGTCTTTTATCTATGTATTTTACTCATAAAAATTAAACATTATTTTTATCAAGAGCTTCTTGAAAATCTGTTTGGCATAGCTTATCCTTTTATTGAGTAAAAAAATCTAAAATAAACTAGGCCAAATGGTACTTAAAGATTAATTAATAAAACTAATCATATTTTAAGGTATTAATAATGATAGTGACTTTTTTTAAAAAAATAGGGATTAAAATTAAAAATTTAGAGAAACTAAAGTTTTTTTTATATAAAAAAAAGGACTGAAAATAAAATTTAATATGTTTAAAGAAACTAAAAAATACTCTGGAGAAAATTAATGGTCCAAACACTAACACAACCACAGTAAACTACAGCAACACACAAACAAGAAAAGGCCACAAAGCCCCAAGACATACAACACAAAACAACCAAGAGCCAAAACCACAATGACCAATAAGTCCTAGACTCCTAGGCGCATAGCAACATAAAAAACTAGGGTTTATTTAAAATGTGGAGATTTTATTTTTGGAGTTTAAAAAAAGTGGATAACATAATAGAGAGATTCACATTTTTAGAGATGTATTTGAATAATAAACAAAGTCTAAGTGTCGATAAAAATTAAAGAGACAAAGACACTGCCCATAAGAAGAAGATTTCCAACACACACATAGTACTAGTCTACTAGATTAGTACTATAGAGAAAATAGACACTCTTTATTCATGCTTCACATTCACATCAAATAGACACTCTTTTATTCATGTCTTACACAGCTAGTATTTCCTTTTATTTTTTTTTCAAAACGTGGGGTTTATTATGAGTGAAAATTGAATTAAATATTTCGCAGTTTAACTTTAAAATACTTACATTACACGCATTAAACATTTGTACTAGACCTTTTCTTTTTGGAAATAAATCGCAGTTTAAAATACTTGCAGGCATTAAGCATTATTTGTACTATACTTTTTTTGACAGAAACCATTTGTACTATACTTGATGCTTGTAAAACATGACGTGACATGAGTATAGTAAACTTTGAGAATTGATCCTCACAATTTTTTTCTCTTTGAAATTTTTTCAATTTTCACATCTTAATTATGAATCAATTTTTTTTCATGTGAGAGAATTCTTTCTCGTAAACTTAATAGCATTGTGTGTTTTTTTTTTTCAATTAAATATCTCAAAAGCTAAATAAATGGTTTTATGATTAAAACAATAAAATGTTTGTAGTAGTTTTTGGAAAAATACGAATAAGAGTGGTTTATGATTTTTTTTAATTATTTTAATAGTTTTACAAATCAGCTCTAATTCACATAAAAATTTCTAAGATTAACTTTTTTATTTTTTTTAGAAGAAAATTAACTTTTTTTTTCTTATTTTATGTATAACGACTTTTACTTTAATCCATTTAGATTCAATTTCCGTTAAGACAAAATCGATTTTACTAGCACATACTTTTTTTCACTAGCACACAATTATTTTGACATATTTGAGAGTTTTCAAATGTAATTATTTTGTTTTGTAAAAAAAAAAAGTAATTAATTTGTCTCTATATAATTAATTATAATTTGAGGCTCAAATTCGAAACTTATGAGACTCAAACATATTATCTTAAGTATGAGACTCAAACAAGTTATCATAAGATTTTTACATCAATTTATATCATTTTTAATCATTTTTTTTACTTGTTGTGAGTGTGTCTAACACCATTTATTTGTATTTGTATCTAAGTATTTTCCTCATTGTTATTATGCATATGTCATTGTGCAAGGAGAGCGAGAGAGATATTTGGCAGTCGTGTGTGAATCTAGATATTTCATACTCCTTCGATTTTAAATATAAGTAAAAATTAATTTTTCAGGTTCGTTGAATAATTAATTAATCTGACTTATAATATAGACTAAATTTATTAATTATTCAATAAATCTAAAAAATTATTTCTTACTTATATTTAGAACTAGAAAGAGGGTGACTTTAGCCCTTTTATAACATGAACAATGTTTTGGAGCTATTAAGTGCAAGAGATGGAGAGATATTCACCCGTATTTTTATATAGTTGATTTCATTTCATTTTTCTTAATAGAATTTAGTTATTCCAATTTTTTTTTTCATAACTCATGTAGTCTTATTCCCGGTTGATTCACAAATGAGGATAACATTCTTGTTTTACATAAATTATTTATTATTTATTCCTTAAACCGTGTACAAAGCAAAGGAAATTATTTGTTTCATAACCCGAGTATCTTTTTTCATAACCCAAGTAGTTTGTAGATGAAGTAGTGTGGTTAGAGTCGGTTGATCTTAAGTAAGCTTACAATATGCTAGAATATGATTTTATCATAAATAATTTGCATATTGTTAATCTACCTATCCATCTTAATGATCTTATTTCTTGTTGCATCTTCACTTTTTTGTGGATTTAGATTGTCTCTTTCCGAAACTTCTATATGAGTCTCGCAATTATGTTTATAAGTCTTTAGATATATTGAACAGTTGCGAGAGAAAAACAATAAAAGGAATTATATGTCCAATCTAAAATAATAATTTAATAAAAAAATATTACCAACATCTACATTAATTTTGATGATATATTTCATATTGAAATCAACACCAAATCACACATTCTTTTTTCTTTTTGACTTATTTAACACATCCCTACACATTTGGCCTATTTTTTACTCTAATCTTTACACATTTGTTTATTGTCATATTGAAATTGGACAAACAACACTCATCATCAACTTTTTATATTCATCTAAGTTCTAAAATCATAATTTGAGAATATGTGCATCATTTTATGAAAACTAATTTGTTGATTAATTCCTTCATATTTCTTTAAACATGTACGTACTTATGTTTCATTTTTAAATAATTGATAATTGCAATGCAAAATGGAGTTTTAAAAAAAAAACGTTGTTCAACATGTCATATTATAATGGCCACGCGGTCTATATTTATTGAGTGAAAATTAACTATACTTTTTTTATAATAAAAAATTAACTATATTTAAATGAATGGATTGCTAGTAATGTTTATAAAGGAGTGGAAAGGTATAATGGATAACGAATTAATTTGTGGGCAATGGCATGTTATCTTGCTTGGAGTTAGAGAAATAAGGAGAAGCAGACTGAGTTTGTTAGGTAGAGGCTCCATTGCTATAAGATGGTTGACAAAGGTTATGCAGCCTGGGAATACATGTCAACAAACCATAATTCATAAGTTTCTTCTCCATTGTAATTTTTTATTTGCACACTTTGTGGAACTATGTTTCACATAATTGGAAATGTAGCACCACTATTACTAGTTACTTGAGTCCTATTCAAAGTAGTGTGAGATTGTGCAAAGAAGAAATCATTTTTGTGATGGGGCCTATTTGAAGGGCACAAGTTGGCTATAAAAGGTTGAATTTTTTGAAAGTTGAGGTGCGCATAGATTCTAACGAGCAGGGCCGGCCCAACATGTTGTGTGGGCTAAAGCGAACATTAAAACAAGGCATTTTTTTAAAAAATAAAATAAAATAAAAAATTGATTTTACAAAAAAAAAACATTAAAATAATTTTTCAGGTAAAAAACTACTGAATATCTATATTTAATAAATAAATTTTATTTTTATTTTTGTAGATAAGTAAACATAACAATGAAAAAATTACTATAATATGAACTAGAAAAAACAAACATGATTGCACTTTATTTTATACATGTTTTATTGCATAAATGTAATTTTAATTTAATTTGTTTGTTTATATTTCAAAATATCAATATTATCAAAATTTAATTAAATTTTAGCAATCAATATTCACATTATATATAACTAAATTAAATTTAAGTTAGAAAACTATTTTATTATAAGAGCAAATTTATATAAATAATAATCGTATGACCAAAAACTACTCTGTATACTACTACAATATAAAATAAAACTAGTAAAATATTGTATGATTCTCCTCAACAAATAAAACTGGATAAAATAAGAAAAAAAAGACCAATTTCAATGCTGAGAGGTTTCAAACACATGACCTCTCCTCAATACTTAGGTGTTACACCAACCGAGCTGTAGAATCATTTTGTTAAGATTTCACGCGAGGCCTATTTAAAACATACGTGCAAATAATTTTGAGGCCTTTTTTGCATTGATAAAAAAAATATTGATGGGCCTAAAGCCCTAGCTTTGTTAGCTTGGCCCAATGGCCGGCCCTGCTAACGAGGTTGTCCGTGATATAAACCATAAAAAGAATAGCACTGTATATGGCAAGTCTCTTGTTGATCGAATTTGTAAAATGTTAGAGAAGGATTGGGAAGTGGTTGTCAAACACTTTTACCGGGAAACTAATCAAATGGCGGATGCATTAGTCAAACATAGTTATTCCTTAAGTGATGCTTGTTTTATGTTAGGATCGTCTGAATGATTTTTAAGCACATTTTGGTTGTTGATGAGAAGGGGTTTGTAACCCCCTAGGATTATTTCGTTATAGTTTCTCTTTTCTTGGGCTTTAGCCCTCTTTGTAATTTTTTTAAAAAAAAAAAGAAAATTAACTGTATTTATAGGTGTCATGTACACTAATAATACATGACATACATGTACCTACCACATTTTTTAAGTTTAAATATACACTTGAAAATCATACAACCACCGTTCTAGTCAGATCGACACCAACTATCATTATGACTACCACTTTAACTATCGTTAACTAAAACTTCGACTACCACTCTAACCACCTCATCGACCTATAATCATCAATTTGACCAGTGGCGGTGCCACATATGTCCGAGGGGGTTCATCTGCACCCCCTGAACATTAAAACTTTGCACCTATAATGTTATTTCTTTTCCATTTGAACCCCCTCACTTTTTGACTTTGCACCTACCTGTTACAACATCTGTCCCATTTTGCTTGCTTTTTTACTTTGGACTATTACAATACTTGGACTTGCACCGTTACAATACCCAGGTCGTAGAAGTAGTAGGCTAATTGAAAAGACATCTCTATTAGACTAGCACATGAATAAGGTTTAATATAGGAGTATATTATATACTATATGATAAATGTTGACATGTACTCTAATGGCACATAATAAACAATCCAATATTGAAATATATATATATATATATATATATATCCAAAATAATTACACATGAGTAAAATGTAAAAATATTATATTTTTTAATACAAAATATTTATTTTAGGTTCTTTAATATGTGTTTATAGGACACACGTTAATTTGGAACTTTTTATATTACTTCAATATTGATAAATTGGTTGATTATTATTCAATTGAGGTTCTAATAACATATTTGTATGCTTTGTTGGTTGCTTGTTTATAGTTTGTAATTTAGTCCAAATGCATCTTTGGAATTATGTTGTACAAGTTAAGTGTTACACCATCCACAAATTAGTTTCAATTTTAGGCATTTGGAAACCAATGTTTTCCCAAAGCTAATTTTCTTTTGGTTATTGGTCTGTATTTACTTAAGTGATAAATAGAAAAAATTGACGAACATCGAGCAATGAGAAAACTAACCACAAGATTACGTATTTTTTTATGTTACTATATCAATACTTATGCACTGTTTTATAGTTTGATTTCTTTTTATTTGATATATTTCTCATGTAATCAATACTTTTTTTTAAAATGCAATACATATAAATAAATAATTAATTAGTTATTAAGCGAATTAAAAATATGAAACTGCGTAATGGATAGTTGCAAAATATATATATATAATTACTAAAATATTGATTAAAATTTTGCACCCCCTGAGCCAGGGTCCGAGCACCGCCACTGAATTTGACTATCACCATTCACTACCTTTGACCACCACTAACCACTGCTTCATCTTCCTCTAACCACCAAAAAATACTACTATATTAATCACAACCAAGGTTGTGAAAACCGGACCGGCCGGTTCGACCGGAAACCGGACCTGTATCCGGTCCGAGTCGGCCGCAAAACCGGTTTGCGCATGAACCGGTCATTGAACTGGAAAACCGGAAAAAACCGGCGGTTCAAAACCTGAACCGGTTTAAAAAAATTACTTATTTTTTTAATTGAAACAATTAAAAAAATCCACAAATTTAGTGGGGTCAATCTCATACCACTATAAGTCACATTAAATGATGACCAATCAAGTGGGAGATTTCAAATGCACTAAGAAATATCATAACAAAGGCTTATTTATAACCAAGTGGGAGACTTCAAGTATGAGATTTCTCCAATGTGGGACTTCATAGAGTAGTTCATATACAAAGACACTCTATTTTTATTTACAAAACACATTTAACTTTATTTTTTATTAATAATTTGTAATGAGATTAAAAAAGACATATTTATTTTATTTTATAAAACATACTTAAATTTATATTTGTTGTAAATTACCAACAAATTTAAAATAAATATAAAGAAAAAAGCAACCAACTTTCTCAATAACTATTTTTTTTAATTTAAATTATACAATTATAGCTTTTATATGGACTTCAATTTTTAATAGTGTAAAATTATATATATTGTCTAACTTTTAGTTTATTATTATTATTATATATTATTTAAAATATAAAAATTATATATTTAATTAAAAACGGTCCGACCCCGGTCCAACCTCAATCCGACCATTGAATCTTGAACCAGTAAGCTCACCGGTTCGATGACCGGTCCGGTTCTGACAACCTTCATCGCAACTGACTCTTACTTTGACCACTAAAAATTATCATTCTAATAACCACATGTCACCACTATCAAGCATCATCACTTTGGTTACCACTCTAATCACCATGTCGACAATCACCTTTTTCAACCATTATTAATAAAATGTCGTAAAAAAAAAACCATTATTATTATTAATAAAATCACTACTAAATAAGTACATTATCAAATTAAATAATATTATTTAAGCACACTCATATATTTAATTTTTTTAAAAATAATATGTATTTTTAATTTAATATAATAATTAAATAATACTAAGCAGGATTGATTTCCTTTTGCTGTAAAATGTAAACTAACAAAATCAAAACCAATCGATCAAAACGAACGTTCCGCGCTCTGTTCGTGCTTTGTCTGAAGAAAAGAGTAAAGACTAGATAGAAACTGGTAAACGCCAACGCTCAATCGAAACCGATTTGAATTTGAATACTAATAATCAAAGATGTTGTTAGGAAATTCTCCTAGAGCAGTAGCATCACCAAGATCACAATCACAATCACCATTTTCATCATCATCATCATCATCATCATCACAAGAATCATGGGAATCAATGCTCCCAGGTCCATCAACTCGCAACAACTTTGGATCCTCAGATCTGAGTCCTCACGGCCTCCTTGCATTCCCTTCCGGCAGTTCAATTTCCATAATCGACACTCGCTCTATGCAGTTAGTTTCATCGTTTCCTATTCCTCCTCCACCTTCCTCCGCCGCACCGTTCGTAACCGCCATTCGCTGGATCCCTCTCCCTCTAAATCGCCATCTCCTCTCCTCCGAACCTTCCTCCTCTCATCTCCTCCTCGCTGCCGGCGATCGTCAAGGTCGCATTGCGCTTCTCGATTTTCGTCTCAAATCCGCGGTTCTTTGGTTTGAAACTGATTCTAAGCAAGGGATTCAGGATCTTTGTTGGATTCATGCACGATCTGATTTATTCATCCTCGCTGCTATTACTGGACCTTCTACACTTTCTCTCTTTAACGCTACAACTGGAAGATGTGTTTGGAAATACGATGCTTCGCCGGAGTATTTCTCTTGTATTCGTCGTGATCCATTCGATGCGCGTCGCATTTGTGCGATTGGTCTCAAGGGTTTTCTATTGTCGTTGCTTCATCTTGGTGATTCCGAGGAAGGTGTTGTTATTAAGGAACTTCAGATTCGTACTGATTCTAGTGAATTGATTAAGCTTGAAAGAGATTCCACCGGTGCTGCTTTGGTACCTGCTTCTGCGGCTTTTCCTCTTTATGTAGCGAGGTTTGCATTTTCTCAGCATTGGAGGCACATTTTGTTTGTTACATTTCCGAGGGAATTGGCTGTGTTTGATTTGCAGTATGAGCGTGTGATCTTTGCTTCTGCTTTGCCTCGTGGCTGTGGCAAGTTTCTAGACGTGTTGCCAGATCCGAGTAACGAATGGATCTACTGTGCTCATGTTGATGGCAAGCTCAGCACATGGAGGAGGAAACCGTAAGTGTTTTCTTATCTTAGAATTATCGTGTATTCGGATGCTTTTCATATCAATATTAGTATACTCAAGTGCACACACACACACATTGTAAGAGAGTAACATAATGATGCTTTAATAATTATTATATATGCTTGCAATATCCGTTGATTGGAACTAGAAGCTCTCTTTATATATATATATATATATATATCGAGTCTATAATTGCTATTTTTGTTTGTCAAATTTTGGTTGTTGCACATATCAAACACACTTAGAAAAAAAAATATCAAACACACTTGAATTCCGTGTGTTTGAGAAACCTGTATGATGATGCTGGAATTTGATGGGAGATCGTCCTTGATCCTTCTATGAAATTATCTTCCCATGCTCCCGAGAGGCAGGCAAATGAGCAATTGTTTAGGGGAAGATATGGTATATGCATATCTTTGTGATGGTGGTTTCCTTTATTGGTATTTATACTATAGGGAATAAACAAGAAAAATGATTCTATCTTCCTATTGTTTTTATACTTTTCATTTGCTCTCTATAAGTTTTCCAAGGGTATTAGTCACTGGCGCATGCATCTCTAGTTCTAATACAGATCAGCAGCATTTGATTGTTTATAACTAACTATGGTTTAAATGTGTATTTTGCTTTTTTGAGCTGTTTCAGTAACCATATTGGTTTGCATTGCTCTGGTCAATATATTGTTTATTATTTTTAATTTTTAATGTCATTTGACCTTTCAAAACACTGTTGGGCCATGGGTGAACAAAAAGTATACAATGCCCAAAATACCTATGCATCCATCTCAGTAGATGGCACATACATTTCTGCTCTCTTACACTCTTTTGGCTCTTTAGACCCTTCATTTCCTGAAATCAGCATCTAGCCGATTTACTTGCAAGTGTGTTTCTGTAACTAAGAGTTATACTTAATCTGCATTTGATCACAGTGGGGAACAAGCACACATTATGTATTCGATGGAAGAGTTAATGCCATCTGTTGGTACCTCTGTCCCTTCTCCTTCAATACTTTCCGTCGTTTTATGCCAATCAGATACCACTCTCCAGAACATTGGCAAGAATTATTCTGGTTCTGGCATACCTAGTTCTCCTTACCTTCACGAGGATTTTGATAATCCTTTTGACTTTTGTGACGAGTCCCACATTATTTCTAAGATACATTTGATCTCCATATCCGATGATGGAAAATTATGGGACTGGCTCTTGACCGCTGAAGTGAATGCAGACACTCAAAAGGATGATAAGAAGTTGGGTTTGGTAAATGATGATTCCACAGCAGCATTACATGGAGCTAACTCTAACACTATGGTATCTTTTGCTGGTGGACGGGAATTACATGTAGGCAGGCCACTGGAGCATCTCAATGATAATAAAAGCCACTTTCCAAGCTCAACCTTCAATAACGAAGAAATTTCAATGAAGGTAAGACTGTTCTTACAAACTCGCTTTGATTTATACCCCACCATTTGCTTCTAATTGACAGTTCAAACTTCAAAGTTTTTTTTGTTCCTATTCATATTTTGTCTTCACTTTATCAATTAATAAGAGAAACAATGTGAAGGAATAACTGATTGATGGGATAAATGGTATATTTTCATATTAATAAAAAAATAGAGAACATCTACCAAAAAAAAAAAAAGAGAACAAAGAAATAGAGAATACAAATTTAATGGCATATTATATTTTTATATTAATAAAAAAAATCAAGCAGTTCAATGTTTACCTACATATTTTTGTCTTATTTTAAGCCCTTGCAAGCAAATAGACAGTGTGCTATTACAGATATATATTTTTTATTATATAAACAAAGAAAAAAAATACCATGTAAAAATAAAATATTGCATTGGAATGTCTTGTGTCATATGACTGCACAATGAGTGTATTTATAACCCCAAGAATCTCTCTTAATAAGCAGGGAGCATCTCTCAAATATCCTGTTTCCTTTTATATTCTTTTGGGTTTGATATAAATGCCAGGAAGCTTCAAAACATTAACAGATTAAATGTAGTTTTTATTCAAGTTAAAAGGGGGTTGCCATAATAGGTTGATTCTTGATAATTTAATGAAATTTTTATATGGTTAATTTATAGGGATTTTATAAGGCTAACTTAGAACACCATTTAATGATAGTACAACTAGAGTACTATTTAGATTCTATATGGGTTAGAGAAGTTATGCAGGCATATCATTAAATTTGCCAAATGTGAGTTAAGTAAAAATATGCCTATAAAAGGGATTGCTATGTGAAAAATGAAAAATAATTGTAATCAAATTTGTTACTATAACCAGATGCACATTGGAGAGTAAGGAAAAGAGAAAGACAGGTTCAGTAACCGCTGAATATCTGTCGTATTTTCTTTTCAGATTGGATTTGTGTCTGCCTGCCCATAACCAAATACTAGCCATTTCTAACTCCACTATGATAGAAAAGTTGTATTAAAATAAAGTAAAATGCATGCATGCTTTAAAGGAATGAGAACATGCGGCAATCCTTATTTTTAGATTCTGGAAGGTGATCACAACCCTTTGGATATTGAAAAGTGGTCTGAAAGATGAAACTAAAGATGGAGAAGATGAAAATCCTTTCTGGTCATTGAATCTGCTAATAAAACTGTATGAGGTGGATTGGGGGAAATAGATGACTTTTTTTAAGGAAACTAATAAATGAATACATTGGGGTTATTTCTCACTTGGTAAATGTCAAATAAAGTCAAAAGATTCAAGATACAATCATGAGGAAGCGGTATCTCTTTGACATCTACTCCAACATCTAGAAATTGGTTAGTTGGTGAATATAAATACTTGACACACCCCCCCCCCCCCCCCCCCCCCCCCCCCCAGCCTTACCAAATGGTGATTCACTTGGTTATTTCTCACTTGGTAAATGTCAAATAAAGTCAAAAGATTCAAGATACAATCATGAGGAAGCGGTATCTCTTTGACATCTACTCCAACATCTAGAAATTGGTTAGTTGGTGAATATAAATACTTGACACCCCCCCCCCCCCCCCCCCCCCCCCCAGCCTTACCAAATGGTGATTCAACACAGTCTCCATATTGGAACCAAGCCAATTTTGGATAGATATATTACAATGAAATCAACCATCATTAAGGCTAAAAAGACCGACGTACCAATTGTGATAGCTTGTATGACTTTGATTTGAAGTCTCTACATATCTTTCCCGGTGATACTCTTGGAGGCAGCTGAGCAAAGTCAGGAAGGAAAAACCATTTTTTTTCAAATGTTTTTAATTTAATCACATTTACTTCTGGTGGACCTCAAGATGTAACTTTTAAGACCCACAACCTTTTGAACATCAAAGATGGTTTATACATTGATTTCATTAGGTTATATCTGTTCTAGTTAAATTCCATTACGCTTGGTCAATCAAGTTAGTGAAGTATTCATGTGAATGAATCCTAGTTGAATAGAATATGGAGAGCAAGTCAGAAAAAAATATAATTCTTCAAATATTTACAGTGCATTTTATACATGGTCAGAATGGAAGATTTGCAATCAACTGAAAATGCCGTGAAGATTAAGTTTTCTTTCCAAGTGGATGAGAGCTAGTGCAGGGAAAATGTAGTTCAATGATAAATGTAGTTTTCTTATTGAAAATTTTGAGCTTATTTTAGGTTCTTTTGGACAGTTATAATATATTAGGATACTGCACAGGTTAATCGAGTTTTCTTATGCCTATGGAAGATCTCTCTATGTGTAAAAGTAAATTTATATTTCAGTTATTAATCCCATTCCAAGGATATCCATTTTTTTAGTTAACTCCATTTTACCTACCCGCATCAGTTCTGCATCAGGTTTGGATACCGATAGGAAGACAACAACAGACATATATTGCAGGAGTACATATTAAACATGTTGAAACACATGATATGGGCAATTACAATTAAATCAATAAACAAGGGTACAGTACCTTCAGCTTATTGACTTATTGATGAGCAAATCAACTTGTGCATTTTAATTGGGACATACTTGAAGTATGAATCCTCACCCCCCTGTTGTGCGTATGCACATATAAAAACTTATCTGCACTCACACATGCAAGGATTGTAATGCAGGCTGCATTGCTATTTATTTATTTATTTATTTATTTATTTATCTGTACAAACATGTCCTGAGTAGTGCCAGTCTACCCAACCTTCCCAGATGATAAACAAGATGAAGAAAGAAGCAAAATTTTAATATTTTCCAAATTGTAACAACCTTCATGCTCTTGTTATCATTTTGTCTTGCACTATAATGAATATCCTAGTGGGTTCTTTTTTCATGAGGTAGATAATAGGATCATACATTTTGAACTTGGAACCAGAGTTCTAATTAATTGACTCATAACCTTTGTGCTAATCTGGGCCCTGGCTTATCAATGCAAGAAAACTGCATCTAAATGCTAATGCTAGGTAGCACTTATTAAGATTTCCCGTGTAGGTTTCAAAATTTTGATGTTTACATCCTTGCCTTTTCCTTCTGATGCAGATTAGCCTAGTTGGACAGCTTCAGCTTCTCTCTTCAACAGTGACTATGCTGGCAGTACCAACCCCTTCTCTGACTGCTACTCTTGCCCGTTAGTTCATTCCCACCAACTCACATTTGTTCAAATCCAGTACTACACTTTTATAGATGTAAATTGTCATTATGCATACCATGTTTTCTGTGTTGATTAATAAGCTAATGTTATTTGAAGGTGGAGGAAATTATCCGGCAGCAGCTGTACCCCTGGTTGCTTTGGGAACACAGAGTGGGATAATAGATGTTGTTGATGTTTCTGCCAATGCTGTTACATCAAGTTTATCTGTACATAATGGAATTGTTAGGGGACTACGATGGCTAGGAAATTCCAGACTGGTTTCATTTTCTTATACTCAGGTATATAATTTGATACTTTTGGTTATGGATTTTATTTCCCTAGTCCCTACACAGTTTATTTCTTTATGTTGGGCTCGTTTCTGTGTAGTTTATGATTTGTGCATATCATTTATTGCCTACATCATATTTCATACTTCTGGAAAGCATTTATGCTTCTCATTCCATCATTATTATGCATATGCTTTTGGACTCAGGCTAGTGAAAAATCCGGAGGATATATTAACAAGCTTGTTGTGACCTGCCTTCGAAGTGGCCTTAACAAGATGTTCCGAGTTTTGCAAAAGCCAGAACGTGCTCCAATAAGAGCGTTGAGAACATCTTCATCTGGAAGGTGAATCTCAAAGCTATATTTATGTTATGATCATTAATTCATTACTACTTCAGTTCCTGAATCTTCTATTTGTTGCCTGTTTTTCTCTTTTCTATACCGACGTGTACGTACAAAACATGAAAGCTTAGTCATATAAAAAGTTTATACCATCAAGATGGAATTTAGTGGCTCAATGAAAGCGAGTTTATATGGAAGTTAACCATACTTTAGCTCCAGTATTTATGGGTTGTGTATGCTATCTTTGAGTTCTTAAACGACGTTGATATGTTTCTGGGGTGTCTTGTATAATTTGGTGACCTGAGTTGCAGATGATGGGTGTGTTGGAACTCAACCTATCTTTTCTCCTTTTTAGATCCACCACTCTGATTGTTTAGTAATTTTGTTGTGAAGATTTGCTCTCTCCTCCTGATATTCTAAAACTTAATTGTTGATAGCAAGGGAAACAAGTTTTTTTCTTTTCTGAAGGTGGTGGTTCTATGGCAGAATTCGTCATATATTTACTCTCCAACCCTGTTTATCAGAGCTGTTTGCTTTTCCTTTACCTGTCTGTAATGGATTATTGTGATTACATTATCGTTTTCTGTAGTTTGATATCCACAATATTTCAGGTATCTTCTAATTTTGTTTCGTGATGCACCTGTGGAGGTTTGGGCAATGACTAAGAATCCTATCATGGTAGATGCACTTGAAACTCCCAGCTATTGAAGTTTTTAATTTTTAAATAATACTTTCTTTTATGTTATGTAGTGCCATATCTGGCTTGAGTATATATGGTCTTGAGTGCAATAACTTGTGAAGGATCTGGGTGATGCTTTATTGTTGTTGTCTCATGATTTTGAAAGGAAAGAAAACTCTGAATTATGACTATGATTTGATATGATTGGTGAAACAAAAGACTTATCACTAACCTCTATTTATACTATACTAGAACTGGCTCCTATACTACTACTACTACTACTACTA
Organism: Trifolium repens; assembly: GCA_030408175.1. NCBI lineage: Eukaryota > Viridiplantae > Streptophyta > Magnoliopsida > Fabales > Fabaceae > Trifolium > Trifolium repens. The sequence goes on from CP125851.1 coordinate 48,210,546, forward strand.
CTACTAATCAAGTAGGGAAACAAATCATGATAATAACTAAAAAGTAAAGAAACAAATTCAAAGTGATCTCTAAGATATTCAAAGGTAAGAAACTAATCTTAAGATATATTCTAAGATAATATGAGATATTAGAAGATAATTTCATTTTTTCATATCATCTAATGGTATTCTAAAAAATGGACAAGGATAAATCTTTCCCTTTAAGTCGGCATTGCAGTCAAGTGTTCCCACGTCCTTGATAAAGGCATCCATTATTACTTGGTCCCATATCTAGTTTTTCTCTATTGCTGTCTTCTTGATTACAAGTTGGATATGGTTCATACAAGCTACTCCTTTTTCCTGATTGGTGCCTGGATTTTACCTTTTTTATTTTTTATTTTGAAGCCCTACATTTTAGTGTTTTTCCTTTTTTGATTAGGAAGGTTGATTCAGATGTCTGTAGTGGTGTTATATATTTTTGTTAATACTATATGTTATTTTATCTGAATGTTTATAATGCTTGCTATCTCTATGTAGCTTAGATCATTAGCGCTTCCATTTACGGTATTGGAATGGACTCTTCCGACAGTTCCACGTCCTCCTAAGGATCAAACGTCCGAGGCTTCAGATGAAGCATCTAAACCATCAGATTCAAGTGGGTTATTTGTTTGAAGTGCTTAAATATTATCGGGATCATTGCTAGTTTAGAATTATTGGTTCCTTACCATTTTATGAAGATTGGATATAAGCTAATTACTAATTTTAATTTATTAGAAGAGGGGTCAAGCGCAGAGGGATCACAAGATGATACTTCTGAAAGTTTTGCATTTGCTTTGGTGAATGGAGCACTTGGAGTTTTTGAAGTGCATGGTCGGAGAATTCGAGATTTCAGGTGTTAATTCTTTTCCATCGAGAAAAATGTTCACTACTGCATTGGTGGTTTTTCATGATATATTGACTCAATTTTATTGACATTTAAATTTCTATAAATCGGTTATTCAATCCTTATCATCGTTGATTCTACGATTAATAAGGGTTAATCTCTGATTTACTCCTTCCATCTTATTATATCTGATTTACTCCCTCTGATTTAGAATATTGATTTGTCTCAAATTATTTGTCGTTTCATAATATTAAGGCATGCATTATTTTTTTCCCATAATCCCATTATTTATCGCTAAACAGTAAACACCAATACATTAACTAAGCAATTTTTTCTATTTAACTACTACAATAAGGGTATTTTAGGCCAAGGAAATTATTTTATTTTAGGGTTACATATATTTTTTGTTCTTATAATATTTGATTCTAGTCCCTATTAAAATTTTATTATCTATTAGTCCGTCAGTGACTAAAGGCATACTATTTTTGTTAACTCTAGGGACTAAAATAAATAAAAAATTGATAGGGACTAAAATCAACTTTTGCCAATTTTATATGGAACAAAAACATATTTACCCTTTATTTTATCATGGTATGGTAATCAGTATAATCAGTTATTTTCTTAAGATGTACATATTACCTTAATATACAATACATCCATGCAATTCTTCGTTTGTTTTCTTTTATCTGATAAAGTTAGCATTGTCCACAGACCAAAATGGCCTTCTTCTTCCTTTGTGTCATCAGATGGATTGATAACTGCAATGGCCTACCGCTTGCCCCATGTGGTATACATTATTACTTTAGAACTGGTTCCATCTCTCTCACAGAGATAAACCAAATTTGTTCTAAATTGATGATGATTTTGACTAAAGGAGTTTTTCAGGTCATGGGAGACAGAATGGGTAACATAAGATGGTGGGATGTGACAACTGGACATTCTTCCTCTTTCAACACTCATAGAGAGGGAATTCGTCGAATAAAATTCTCACCTTTTGTACCAGGGGACCATAGCCGGGGGCGTATTGCTGTTCTGTTTTATGACAATACCTTTTCTGTTTTTGATTTGGTAAGATAGGATTTTAAATTTTCTGGATTATGAGTGCAGTTTAATTATTTTATTTCATGTTTTTTTGTAAATACTTGAACTTCTTATGATAAGCATGTTCAGAACTTTGATTAATTTGGTTTTTACTGGGGATTGTGATATTGAATTAATATTATGCAAGCAACTAATTTTTCAAGTTTTCATTTTTTATCATTTGATTGTAATTTTAAACATTTTTTTCCAGGACTCGCCTGACCCCTTGGCCAATTCACTTTTGCAACCTCAATTTCCTGGAACCCTTGTATTGGAACTTGATTGGTTGCCCTTGCGAACTGATAAGAATGATCCATTGGTACTCTGCATTGCTGGCGCAGATGGTAGTTTTCGCCTTGTTGATATTAATGTGTAAGTGCCACGAGTTATTCAAGGAGTCAAGAGTGATCAGCTCATTTCTTGATTTTTTATATTATCAAGATATGGAGAGTGGATCCTCTCCATTACTTGAGGGATGTAGTTAAATCTTGGCCTTTAATTCAAAATTTAATAAATTAAAAAATATGAAAAATTTGAGTTTTAAAGGTTGAGATTCCCACTGTTCTCTCTCCAGTAGAATTTCAAATTTAGGGAATCCTTTCTCCAAGATATGATTGGTCTAGATGGTATTGTTATGGCTTGGACTACTTTGGACGGTGTGAAATGATTTTAGCAATTATGAAAACATTCATCTTGATATTGCTTCATTTAGGTCCTTTTGACCACAACAACAACTAGGCTTTTTTCTACTGGGTGGGATCAGATGTCTGAAGATATCACCTCTAAATCTCTCTTAATGGTCTGGCCTATAGTTTTCTTTGGTCATCCTTTACCTCTAGCCATAGGACTATCCTCCATCCCTTACCAGTGCCTCTGTAGGTCTTCTCAACATTTTGTAGCCCTTCAATATTTCTTGGATAGGATGCACAATTATCTACGACCAACACAATTAATTAATACCCCTCTAAATTAATAAAGTTTCACTGTCCCCAACATTATTAATTTATAGAGATTTTTTTGTGTATCAAGAGGATGTATCAAGTGAAAGGAGAAAATTTTGACCATATATGTATTATTAAGAGTGCTCATAAGAAAGACCCTCTTAAAGTCTCACTTGATGCAAACATATCTTACATACCAAAAGGGAAGGTAGAGGTATGTAGGAAGAACTTTGTCTTGGACATGGAGCTGCCTGGAATATAAAAGAGATTAGAAAGTTTTAATATTTTTTTAACATTCCTTTTCACGTGGAGTTATTTTTTAAGCTCAACAAAAATGCAACATCCATAGATATTATTTCATTATGTTTCGAACATTTTAGAGTTGAATCTTCCGATGGAGATTCAAGGTGAATCAATCACCAAGTCTTGTTATATAGATGACACGTGGCTAATAATTGTTGTTCCAATTTTGGGAATTTCTATACTGGACTGACTTTTTGAATGTCATACTTATCTTTTCATGCAGAAATGACAAACGACTTGGTTCTGCACCCCAGATCAGAAAAACAAAGGAGAGATTCCGTGCAATGCCTATATGTTGTCCCATACTACTCCCTTCACCACATGCATTGGTAATATGCCAACATTAAATTTATCGAATTTACTAAACTAGCGAAATATTATATTTTCTCATTGTCTACTACTACCAACTATCAATGGTGGATGGCAGTTCATGGTAGAAAGCCAAAATTCCACCATAAAATATGGTGGATGGCGTTGCAACCTATGGCGTATGCGTAAGCATGGCAGCCATAATAAACACACATAAACAAATATACAAAAAAAAAATCTGCAGAGTATAATTAAAAAAAGAATTTAACAGAAATGGAGAAAGAGAAGGGTAGGAAGTTTGATATACTCAAACCAATAGTGGACTAGTTGAACAAAAACAGAACCACCATTAGAACAAAATGAAGATAATGAAATGCTCAAATAAAAGTGGACTAGTGAGTGGAGGGAAAAAAGCAAAATAACAGAACCATTAAAAAGAGAAGGAAATGACACAGATAAGGAAGTAACAGAAAAGTGTTTTTTTTAAGATAAGGAAGAGAAGGAGGTTAGTTTAAAGGAGATGGAAGTTTGAGGCTTAAGAGTTCCGAAGGAGAATGAGGCAGGCTTTCATGAGGCCACTGGTGGTTGAAAGTGCAAGTCTTTTAGGGTTTTTTTATGGGTCATGTTGGTTTTAGGATGGGTCATGGTCCGGCACCTTTTTCCTGGCTTTCAACCTACCAACACCGTTGTCATGTCCCGCCATTGAAAACCCACAATTCCATAACCTCTATATGGAGGTTTATCGAAAACCTGTTGTGCCCTGGCCTCAATTTGATACAATTGTTAACAATAGATTGTGTGTGGTAACAGATGCAAGTAACACGAAAGTTTTAAATAAATGAAATACAATAGAATGATTTTATGAAGTCTGAGTTATTTTGAATTTATCATCTATTTCGTTTGCTCTTAAAGAAGTTTTTTACTGGGAAAATGAATTGAATTTCCCCCTTTCCTTCGTGATGAAATACAAGTCAATTTTAGGTTTCACTCTTTAGTTTGTTGAACACAATCCACTTTTGTTTTCCCTTTCCTGAAACACTTGTAAAAATTTACTATTCCTTACATTTCATTATAAGTGTTGTTTAAGGCAATCACAATTTTTAACAAAATGACTGGTTATGCTAATTTCTATAGTACATTAATGTGCTGAGACTAAAATACCCTTATGAAAAAGTAAAACGTTGCATTAATTGGAGACATTTAAAGTAGGAGCTGTAGACTAGTTTGGTGGATAGACTATAATAAAATGAGGGTATCGTAGAAAAACAAAAACTGTCTTGGTATTCTAAAGTAACAAATAATTTGAAAAGAAGAAATATTCTTAACATGGCAGTTATAATGAATTGGAGGGAGCAATTACTAATCTTGAATAAATATAAATTATATTTATATTCAGCTCTTTATTTATTTATTTATTTATATAAATATCTGCAGGCACTTCAAATGATTTTGCAATTGGGTGTTAAACCTTCTTGGTTTAATACTTGTAGTACAGCCATAAAAAAACGGCCTCACTTAATTCCAGGAGCTCCTTCACCAACGGGGGATCTTCGCACATACATGATCAACGTACCACCTCTTGGAGACTCTGTGGTGCCAGAGATGCTTTTGAAAGTATTGGAACCATATCGAAAAGAAGGTTTTATTTTGTTATGCAGAGTTCCTATTATGAGAATTCTTCCACTTGAGGTTTTATTTTGGAATTAAAAACACTACCAATATTTCCATTTTTAAGGTTGCATGCTTGACGATGAGAGAGCCAAGTTGTATGCCAGTATTGTGGATAAAGGCTGTGCTGCAAGGTTTGCTTTTGCAGCTACAGTATTTGGTGAATCCTCAGAAGCTCTGTTTTGGCTACAGCTTCCTCAAGCGCTTAAACATTTAATTAATAAGTCATTGAGAAAGCCACCATCAAAAGGGCCTACAACAGAGGCTGTCTCTGAGGTTGATGAAACATCTTTACTGTCTAGGATATCATCAAAGGGAAAACCAACTGAAGGAATGGTGAGAGATTCCTGTTTGTAGGACTTATTTATAGCATCCTTTGAGGTTCTATCACATGACATACTACCTTTTAGTGTAGCACATTCCAATTGTTGTTTAAATAGTTCCTGTTAATGCTGAGTTTCAAATTCTTCTTACTGAGTTTTGCTTTTGGGTTAGCAGAGTCAAGGTCAACAAAGGTTGATGGCTTTTGATCAAGAAGAGTTGTGGAAAAGTGCAAGTGAGCGTATTTCTTGGCATGACAAATTAGAAGATGAAGAGGATATGCAGAAACGTGTACATGAGTAAGTAAATAATAATTTTTTCTATCATTTTGTTGATAGGATATGGCTTAGGTTGACATCTTTAGCTCGGAAATGTTTAGCTAAAACTGTTGAGAAACTTCGTAGTTGTAGTACAAATCCATTGATTTTTTAAGTGCTGTTCTGTACTTGATATTCTAACGTGCACTGCAAGGCATTGTATTAGGTCTCACTTCTGTGGCAAAACATTTTGAAGTTTGTTTTCTTTTAATACTTTGGGTGGAATTATTACTTTTCTGGTTATTTGCTGACTTGCAATTCCTTTTGAATTTGGTGCTATCAGACTTGTATCAGTTGGAAATCTAGAAGCTGCAGTTAGTATATTGCTTTCTACACCTCCAGAGAGTTCTTTCTTCTATGTCAATGCGCTTCGTGCAGTAGCTCTCTCTTCTGCTGTTTCAAGATCTCTTCACGAGCTTGCAGTGAAGGTGAGTTTAACTTGGAAATGTGTGTGTTTAGATATCAAAATACAAATTATGTTTAGTGTTCAAAAAAATATTTCATGTATTAATATTAATATGAGATACATTTATTAGGTAGTTGCAGCCAACATGGTGAGAGCTGACAGGTCACTCTCTGGCACTCATCTTCTATGTGCAGTTGGAAGATATCAAGAAGCGTGTTCTCAGGTTAGGCTGCATTTACAAACACATCCAACTTTATCCAAACAATTTTGAAGTTCTCTTGAATGGTCATAGTTTGTTGGTAATCTTTTAAAGTTGTAAACAAGAGCCTGAATGTTTGATGGTCTCTTGGAAATTTTGAAGTTCAAATATGTCAAGGAAATTATGTAAAATGGCCTTCCGTACTACTTCGCTTAGAAATGCTTTTTTCTAGGACATGTTCAATTCAGAAACTTTTTGGAAAATATATTAAAAGTGGAAACTTTATGGATGCTTTCTGAAATTTTTCAACACTTCCTTGGCTTTTCCAAATTTAAAAAACTGACAGAAATGTCATCCATATGATATGATTGAATTTCTTAGAGAAGTGTATTGTCATATCCTACGCAGCTACAAGATGCTGGATGCTGGTCAGATGCTGCAACCTTAGCTGCTACTCACTTAAAGGGATCAGATTATGCAAGGTTCATACTCTATTGATAACAGATGTTTTTCTCCATATTAACTTTGTTTTTTTAATCTATGAATGGGGGTGAACGTAACATTCAATTTATGTCATAATCCCATCTGCCATTTCAAGAATAACCTCTACTCTCTGGCTGAATGAACAAAACATAAATCCTTGCTAATATTTCAGATATCTATTTCTAACATACTATCCTGTTGTCTACTTTTTTGAGGAATCTGAGTTTTTCCTTTTGGTTAACAACATAATTCAAGCGGGGAATTTTCTTGAACCATTTTGCATTCTACATAATTTTGAAATGACTTTCAAACATGATTATGTCTCTGCTTTTGTATAAGTGAAAAGGTTATTTGAATTGTATACCATCTTGACCGGGAGATCTTCCTACATTTTGTATTCTTGCAGAGTGTTGCAAAGATGGGCTGGATACGTCCTGCACAGTGAACATAATATCTGGAGGTAACACTGTTTTTACTTTTTATTTTAACTCTACCACTATTCACTCCATTTTAACTCAAATGACCCAATGCAGGGCTCTGATTTTGTATGTTGCCGCTGGTGCACTACAAGAAGCATTGGCAGCTCTTCGTGAGGCTCAGCTACCTGATACAGCTGCACTGTTTATCCTTGCATGCCGTGAAATCCACGCAGAGATTGTTTCTGACTTAGGTATTACTGATGATGAATCAAGTTCATCCGTTAATGATAGGATACGCAACTTGCATGCTTTAGATCCTGAGAATGAAGATGTCATTGCAGTTGACGAATACTTTGTGCAATACCAAAGAAAATTGGTGCATCTATGCATGGATTCTCATCCATCATCTGACTAAGTATAGGGCTTATTGAAATAGATTCAAATTATTCATTTATATTCAGTTAATTGAAAACTCTGTCTGAAAAGAAAGTTGTAGCCTGTTGCTGTTGCAGTACCGCCTGCATTCTTTAGTGTCAAAGGATCGGAGACAGATGCTTTCATTGTCGAAGTTGTTATCGCAAGAGTATAAAAAGCACCGTGAGTGAAATGACGTTGGGCGACTTGTAATCTTTGAGGTAGCAAGATGCCAGAATCTTCTTTGAAACACGGTCCTCTTTGTTTGCAGTGAATATGGTTTTCAGCGCGAACTTTCTGAAGTTGACATTGCAATCACATAGGTAGTTTTCCCATTGTAGATCGTATAAAAATTTGTAGGCAACAAACCAGTTAATTTGTATTTATATGTTGTGATAGGACTCCACATTGGTTATATGGTTGCTTAGTTTACAGGTGTTAAATCAGTGTTGGATAAGTTTACGAACTTGTATAGTTTGTTTTATCTTGTGAACATAGGAATTTCCATACATTGGAATATCTGGCCAGTTGATTGAGTTAGGAACTGGTGTGTGATGTCTGGTTCTTTTACTGCTAAATAGTTGATTGATCTTAGAATTGACGAGAACTGGTCAAACCCATCGTAGATCGGTGAAAATCGATGGTAGTAGAAGTATGGATTGATTGTTTTTGTTTTTTCGGATGGATTCATTGTTTTTTTCCCTCTCAATATCATTACTATTTTTATTTTTAATTCAATATAACATTTCTTGGTGAAATAAATGTCTAATGATAAGATATAAAACCTATTTTTTTGCTAAAATATAAAAACTTTATTTCATTGAGTTTTTTTTTTTACTCTTGATAATTTGATATCATTTTTTTCAAAATGATTGATATAAGTTGATAGTTCGTTAGATTAATATTTTTTCTTCTTTGCTTGGGGTTGAACTTAGTTGTTAGCTGTTAGATTAATATTTTTTTTTCCTTTACTTGAGGTTGAACATAGAACCTCCAACTCCTTAAATCAATTGAACTATCCGCTCATCCACTTATATATTTCTTTAGAAAATTACTTTTGTCCCCCAATGGTTACTCGTGCGCCCTACGAAATGACCAAAATATTCTTCCGTGGTTTAATTCACGGATGTAGGAAAAATAAAATTATTTGAAAAATGCCGTCTGCTACTTAGTTAGCGGGCGTTATAATTATAGGGTGTTTGGACAGAGGTATTTTGGTTATTTCGTAGGGCGCGTACCATAATCCATAGGTTGGCAAAAGTACATGTCTTTTTTTTAAAGGAATTCTTTTCTTTTTTTTCCAACAAAAATGAAAACCATTACACACGCAAATTGACTCTACATTATTACCTCCTTTTTATGCCAAACAAATAACTTACAGCCACCCAAACCGAAACACGTTGGCCTTATTGGTTTTCTTGAAGTGATATTTCTGAATAAATAACAGTGTTTTTTATTAATCTTAGAAAACATATATGGTGACCTTTTATTTTATTTTTGTCAGTTTAAAATATACTCTTAGCATTTAAATCTGTTTAATTATATGTACGACTATCATCGATCTTACCACGATACTATTCAGTTGTCTTATGGGAGAAAACAAAAGCCTCTATAGTTTCTTGTACATTCAAAAGTGAGCTTTAGTTAATTTAATAAAATAATTTTTCATTACAATAAAAATAGAAGCTTTATCAATCTTTGCTTAATTTTTTTTTTCTTTTCAGTCTGTTGCTTAAAAAAAACTTTACTAATCTGAAAATATGAGTCCATTTTATTACTATTAGTTTAAAACTTAAACCCATTTGCTGGAAAAATCTATGTGTTTTTAAGACTTTGAACATAATTTCTTAAAATGCATATCATTTATCGACCTTGCTTTTTAAAGGAATGTTATATGGTGGTATGATAGTTGGAGTTATTTTTTACTTTTCAAAAAGTGTATCATAGTATGAGTAGATACTTTGATATTAGAAGTATAACAGAATTGTATCAACAATTATACGGGGAATGAACGAAAAAAACGACATCATATTCATACTCATTTTCAAATATATCAATAATATCATAGATTATAGATATTATATTATATATAATCTGTGGAGTATGAAACTCATTTTCAAAACTTTTGTTTTGTTTTTCGTTTTTGCCTTACACTCTTGATATGCAGAAGTTACATTGAATTTGACTAATCCAAACTGAGTCAGATAAAACTGTAAAAGAGGCAAAGCTCAACTCAATATTTGTTTTTCTATATTCATGATACACAAACCAAGACTTATTTAAGAGGAACCAAATTTCTTAAACCAAACTCCTTCTGTCTTGAACAGTTTGTCTCAAAACATTTTTTGATCATCAACTATGTATGTAGTATTCCAAACAGTATCAAAGTTTAAGTCCCTCACTTCAAAAAGGTGCATTGTAATAGCCTCCATGTTGTCCAATCCCACCAAATTGTGGCATTCCATAAGTCATCATAGGTTGTTGTCCAACCCTTGTTAAACCAACTTGACCTTGCATTCCATCTCTTCCATATTGCTGCCATAGTTGCTGCTCTTGAACAAGCAAATGCTGCTTTCTCTCCATTTCTGCTATTTGCACATACGAAGGAGGCGGCACAGACAGTGATGCTGCAAATGGATCTTGTGTTCCTACAGCTTGCATTGTTCCATCTGGAGCAGGCAAAGCAAGAATTGGTGTCGCATTTTTACCGGTTCCCGGCAATGCCACACTACTAGCACTTCCACTACTCACTTGAGTTGTGTTCACATGTTGTCTCACAGCACCTTGATCATACATTCCATTCAGTACAAGTGAATCAAAACCACCTCCCAAATCAGCCTTCTGTTTTGACAGATTACTACTAGTTTCCACCAATGCCAATTCCCAATCCGCTTTCCCAAGTTCAGCTGCCGGTGTCTGCCACGCTGAAGTCACTTCGGATGAACTAAACTCTTCCCACGAACCTTCTGTCCTAACATTTGAAACTCCGGAAAACAATGCCAATGCAAGTTTATTGCCTTGTTCGTCAGCCGAAACACCATCATCTCTTAGGTTCACTAATTCACCCATCTCTTGTTGAACACGAGAAGCTTCTTTAGACTCGAGAGCCACAGGAGGTGGTTGCGGTCGAGGTGTTAAATTCTTCGTCTCGGGTGCCGGAAGAGCCTTCACCTCATTGTAACCTGGTTCTGGCTCTGGCTCTTGTTCTTTCAAAGTTATTACCTTAACATCTAACTTCTTCTCAGGACTCTTTGTTCTATCACTCATTCCCTTCAAGAAACCCTCAAGTGTCCCTAAAAGATTATCAGTGATTTTCTGCACTTCAGGATACTCAGAGGATCTTGCAATCCCCATATCCTTACACCAACCATAGAAACCTGCCAATTCATCCATCATCTTAGAAGCACTAACATAAAATTCAAAGGCTTTTACACAATGTGCATACTCCATTTCCATAAACCTATCCATCAACACACCCAACACATCACAAATTTCTACATATACCTTAAAACTATCCCTCACAATCTGGTAAACCGCAACCAACACTAACCGATTATTCTTAGCAGCACCACTCGGTTTACAACCTAATACACGGTCGATAATTTGAAGCAAATGCTTCAACCTATCCAAAACCCTCTCATCTCTCATTTCCCTCATAGGAGTAACCTCATTTTTCTTCACATCACCAGATTCAACAACATTAATCCCATCACCTTTCAATTTCTTCTGATAAACCAAAAACTCAACCTTTTCATCAAGATACATTGCATAAACCCTAACAAAACCAGCATGATCCCAAGAATTAGAATGAGCCTCATCTCTAAAATCACCCATATTAAGAACCCTCATTCCGCCACGAGTGGCATGAACAATTTCATCCTCAAATGAAGGGTGGCCATCAACTAAAAGTCTATGAACAAGCATAAGTGATTTAACAGCAACAATCCAATCACGAGTTTTCGCTAATCTTTTCGAAATTGAGATTAAACTAGCATTAACACAGCCTTTAGAAAAAGATGTAAAATTGAGAATTTCTCTTACGTATTTATCATCAGCTGGAATTTCTTCATGGCTTGTTGCTTTAACAACCAAAACTTCAAGATCAGGAGCTAGATTTCCAGCTACTTTTGCTATGCTTATGCTTGTTTGATCCTTCATTACACCAATTGCTTTGCGGATTGTGCTTGATGTTGATGATGATGCCATTTTGAAGAATTAAGCAAAAGGGTGTGTTTGAAATTGAGAGAGATTTTGGAATGATGAAATCAAAGAAAGTGTGAAGATATGGTTTTGAAGATGAAGTGAATAAGTGTTAATGAGTGTGTTATAAGTTGTAATAATAAATGAGAGAAAAAAGTGAAGAAGAAGACAAAGAAGAGATTATGCAAAACGCGTAATGAACGGAAAATTCAATTTAGATTGAAAGATTTTTTGTTTGATTTTTATAATTGAAAGAGAAAAAGAAGGAACAATGCAATTGGATTGCACACATCATGTAAACATAACATAGGACGCGGTCGGCTCTACGTAACATGACATGCTTTTACTTGCTCACATTGTTGCCCACATGCTCTTTGGTGAGTGAATTTTCTTTACGAAGAATTGTTTAATAGAATCCGAATTTAATTTATAATAAAAATAGTTTTTTGAGAAAAAATAATATGCGTAGACGTTATAAAATAATTTTACATTATCAATTAATTACAACTATGTTTTTTGCCACGTCATCCTACTTTCTTGATATGACATGAAAGATTGAAACATTATTATTGGTTGTCAATGTAAATTTAATTTACACTGTCGGTACATCTCCTTTAAACTCTATTTTTTGTGTCTGATTTTACTTATTTTACTAAGTCCCTTTTTATATAAATTAGAGGATTTTTTCTTTTTTTTTACATAATAACAGTAATTTTGTGTCCCTTTTTTAACCAAAAAATTTTAGTGTCCCTTTCTTTACGCTAAAAAACAAGATTCTTGTGATGCAAAGTGATCGTATTTAACTTTATGGATGTGCTAGTCAAAATTAATTTTTTTTGACAATATAAATTAAACTTTTAAGTTGGTATGAATTTTTTGAAAAATTATATTAAAATTTATATCAAGCGTGGAGCTTTTTAATTTTAAAATGATTTTTATAAAAAATGTGTATTATCAAACTTTAGGATATTTTATTTGTAATAAAATAAGTTATTAAAATTATGAAGTTTTTATGATGTTGATCTTTTGAACAATTATCCTAACAATCATATTTACACTTTATTTTTCACCTAACTTAGGATATAAGAAATGTGGACAATCATCAATAGTTTGTTCACTTTTTCTTTTCACAAAAAAATAAATAAAATAGTTGTTCTCTTTTCATAAAGAAATAGCCCAGTCAAGAGTCACTAATATTGAAATTTATTATTATTTATAACAATACTATATTTGTATTTGCTCTAAAAGTGCTTTACAAGTTTTTATTTTGACAAAAAAAAAAATTGTTCCTTCTAATCACTTAGTTAATGTTTTGAGTCTATTGAGTGTTGAGTTGGTTGACACCCTTTTATATTGCACAATGCCTTTTTAACATTTTGAAAGGTTTGTCAATATAGATAAATGTTCGAGTTAGAACGTTAAAATAGAATATACCACGAGCATAATTTAATTGGTAAAAAATATTATATTTATATATAGAGTTAGGATTCAAATTTTGGATTTTTTACTTATTTATTTCAAATAGTGAATTTCATACAATCAAGCTACTTAAGAAAAAACAATTAAAATAGAATAAATAAATAACTTGAACATTGGTACTTCTTAATGTTTTATTATAAATAAATAAAGGAAATGTTAAATAGTGTTACAGAACAATGGTTAAGAAAATAAAAATTGTAATATAATTTTGAAAATAGAAGTGTATTTAATGTCTTGAAATTTTTTAAAAATAATATTTTCTATTCAATTTTTTTACTTTTATTTTTACTTTTTTCACCATTGCCTCAGACACCATTTTTTTTATCACCTCAAACACCATTTAACATAAATAAAATAAAACACTTTGTGAAATGCAACATTAATACAACAATTTTCAATAATATTAAAACTAATTTTTGTCGAGTTGGAATTCTCTTCATTTTTAATCTTTTTTCATTTCTTCTATTACTTTATTGTTTTAAAAATATAAATATAAAAGTGTGCCGTTAAATAAGTCTAAGAGCACGTTTGAATTGACTTATTTTTTAGTATATGCAAAATAACGTATTCAAATAAATAAATTTTTATATATTATTATAATTATTTCAAGATAATTTATAAAAATATATCTTATAAATATGCAATTTTAACTAGTAAAAAATTATTAACATAAAATTTATTTATCTACATAACTATTTTTATAACCTAAAAAATAAGTTAAATGCAAACAAATTCTATCTTTTTTACGCACCTCAAAATATTAAAAAAATAAAATAATAATGGTTTGTAAAAAAAAAAAAGTAGTAATGGAGAAAATGAATAGTAGAAAATGTGAAAGCAACACGACAGCAAGTAGGGATGGCAACGGGTGTCCACGGGTGCGGGTTTCACACTATCCAAACCCGCACCCGAAATCACCACCTGAACTCGAATCCAAACCCAAAGGATATTCGAGTGGTAAAATAACACCCACATCCACATCCGTTGGGTTCGGGTTTTTTTCACCCAAACCCGAACCCGTAACAAGAACATATAAAAATACAATAGCAACATCGTTTGGTAACAATCATAGTTTAAATTTTCGAGAAAATACAACAATAAAATTGAGTAATGTTAAATTACAAGTAATTACATTAAAATACAACAATAACATAGTTTGGTAACATAATATTCAACATATAATTTTAAGAAATTAAATTACAATTATATATACATAAGGATAATTAGGTAATTTAATATTTAAGCGGGTGTAATTTCGGGTTTCGGGTGCAAGTTTGAGTGATCCTAAACCCGGACCCGAAATATCGGGTGCCACCCGAACCCAAACCCAGTCAACTCGGGTTTCACTCGTTGACTCAGGTGCGGATGCGGGTGGACCCCACGGGTTTGGGTATACTTGCCATCCCTAGCAGCAAGTCGACGGAGTGCGGAGGTTCGCCAGAGTTTAGTGAATCGACGGCGGTAGTTTCTTCTCGTCTGTTATAGTTGATGACGTGGCCTGACATTAAACATCTGATTAATCCAACGGACTAGATTCGGTGACTTTCCCGCGTTCCGAATCCTTTTTACACATTCAGTCCTTCAATTCTTTCAGTTTCACAATTTAGACACAAACTCTTCATATTCTCCGATCAGAACGAGTCGCGATGTTCTTTCTCCGAGTTCACTCAGTCGACGCCGAGAACCCTCTCGATACCGAAATCATCTTCTCAGCTCCACAATCCCAAAACCCTAAATTCACCGAACGAAGAGGCGTTCTCCATCTCTTCCGAAGAGCTTCACAGTCATCTCTTCCAAACTCCAATTCTCTTTCCTCTCTTCTTTTCATCGTCGCTGTTCCCAATTACCTCTCCTTCGATGATTTCATTCGTTTCTGTGGTCCACACCACCTCGATCGCCTTCATCACCTTCTCTTCATCAGGTACTGCTATTTCAATTTCATTTTGCAAACTTCTATTAGATTATGTTGCTCAAACATTTCTAGTGGCACTGAAAACCCTAATTTGTATGTTAATATTGATTTTTCATTTTGATTGGGTAGGAATGATGGTATGGAAGATAGATATAGCGTTTTGATTAGGTTTGATGATCAGCTTGCTGCTGATGCATTTCATAGCAATTTCAATGGGAAGAAATTTTCTCCGGGTGAGGTAAGTGATACTCCGTACTTCTCATAAACAAGTGTCCTATCTAGGTTTAGCGGCGCAGCTTGTTGCCTGTCTACCTTTTATTCATGTGTAATTATTTAACAATATATTTGTATATATTTGTAACAAAAAAAAAAGTTTGTGTTGATTTTAATGGTAAAATTAGTACCATTTAATAAAGCACCCTTGTTAATTGTAGTTAGTCGAGTAGATAAGTGGAGTGAAATTCAATAAACAAGGGTATAATAGTAGAAAAAAAGTATCAAATGAGATGGATGGAGAGTACTTTTTATACTTCAACGTATCAAATATCCCTGCAGCCTTTTATCCATCTGAGTTGTACTTACGGGACTCAATTTTGGTTTCTTATCCTTCAAGAAAATAGTATTAATTAAGGTATATTTTGAAAAAGTAATAATAAGTATATCTAATGTTTTGAAATATAGCATAATTAATACCTTTGTCATTTTTCAAATTTGTTGATCTTGCTTATTACTCATCTCTTCTACTTTTCATATGATGATCAAATGTAGGCAGAGATATGTCATATTTTGTTTTTGCTTTCCGTGGAGTACTCGGAATGTGAAGAAGTTGCTGGGACTCCTCTGGCCGGTTGTACAGAAATACCAACTTGTCCAGTTTGCCTGGGTGAGTTCCATTTGTCTTTGTTGTGATCCTCTGTTTGCTTTGATCTTGGTGAATTTTTTTCTGTCTTCAATTTGTCTAAGGTGATTATGATTGTGTGAATTGATATTAATGGCGATATGTTTCTTCTATTTTTTTGTCTGAATGCCAGAGAGACTGGACCCTGATACTAGTGGAATACTTACAACACTTTGTGACCATTCATTCCAATGCCCTTGTGTCTCAAAGTGGACATATTTGTCTTGCCAGGTATGCAGGTTCTCCATTCCATAATATCCTGTTTCAACATTTTATTTCACTTTAAATTTTGGTTGGTATAGGCAGTTATATTTGTCTTAACAGTAATATTTTAGTTTGACCTTAATACTTCGGCTCTCAGAGTATCATGAGTATTAGGAAAGTGATAATGATTCTTCATGAGAAGCTTGCTCATTCATCTTGAACAAATTGTTTAGGAGTCATATTGGTTAACTATGATATTATCTCGAGGTTAATTTGCATTGAACATATATTGGTTTTCCACCTTTTAGATAGATTTGAATGAGTTTGAAATGAATGGTGTAAAGGCATCAATTTTTTTTATAGCAAATAGAATTGGATCATAAGCTCAAACTCTTGTACAAAGATATAAGGTACAAGTGTGCAACATGGACGGTGGGAAAAAATAGCCCCTATCAATTTTCTCCAACCTAGTATATTAACCTCGTGAGCTTAGTCTTCACTGTTGAGAAACTAACGAGAACTATCTTCTCCAAAATTTATTTAGACATAGTTTACTTATTGTTGGATGTGAAGTATTGTCAAACCAAACAAGCCAAAATGCATTGACTTCACTCCAATCACTATCCTAGCCTTTGGCATCCCCCTCCTTATGGTCAAGGTAACACTTCAAGCATGGCCAACTTATCATTGCACATTCCAGATATTAAATCCGTTTAATGTTTTTCCCCCCTAATTATTAATTTTAAGTTGGGATCCAAGCATTCGTTGCTCATTTTTATTTTCTAAGAAACAAGAAGGACGGAGATTAGGGTGTCATCTCTGCAATGATGATTACATATAGAGTGATTTTGTTTGAATTGTAACGCAAACACTTTGTCAGTATTTAATTAGTAGTTATATTTTTTAATGTTGCATTGACTGAAATTTCCTGTACTAAGCTACCAGAAACAGTGGTTTTATTGGTAATTCACTAAGAAATATTATTTTATTGTTGGAGAATACTATTGTTAAGAACTTGTGATATTTATATTATAGGTCTGCCGATTCTGTCAACAACAGGACGAGAAGCCAGCCTGTTTTATATGTGGAACATTAGATGATGTCTGGGTTTGTATGATTTGTGGATTTGTCGGATGTGGAAGGTAATATATTAGTATCAAACCCTAATTAGTTTGTTAAACAAAAAAACACGTTTTATTGTCCTTGATAGGTTATATGCGTTTGTTTTGTCAGAGAAGATTTTAATACCGTGGTTCTTTTTTAATCTAGATATAAAGAAGGACATGCTATTCGGCATTGGAAAGATACTCAACATTGCTATTCTCTGGATTTTAGAACACAACAAATTTGGGATTATGTGGGTGACAATTATGTCCATCGACTGAATCAGGACCAATCTAAAATTGATGGCAAGTCAGAGGAGATGCATCTTCGCTGTATGTCACTGGAAGGGGATTGTGGCACATGTGAATGCCGTGAAGATTTAGAAGTTAGTGGGGCCTTCTTTAACAGTAAAGTTGAAGCGGTATGTTTCTCATGGCGAAAGGCTCTCTAAAATGGGGGGTTAGGGTGTAGCTAACCTTAACAAGTTAACATTATTACAATCCACTTTAATTTTAAATCAAGAATACATCTTTGCTTGCTCATTTTTTTTTATTTACAAGCTCACTTAAGTGGAGCTTATTAGTTTCCCACATATTGAACTCTTAATTTTATTTTATGCTGACACCAGTTTGGACAGATTAGGCTGAAGCAAAAAATTGTTCATTTGTAGTATGATTTTGTTTGCTGCATAGCTAACATTGGGATTTATGTATAAGTCACTTAATACCTGTACTGTCATATAGACAGAGGCAGGCCCATATAGTTATTCTATAAAATGGGGTGATATGAAATGACAAATAAACAATCACATGATGTTCAACATCGTTTCATGGTCTAATGTCACACATTTGGTTATTAATTGTATCTTGTGGTCCCCAAAAAATTCTGTTTCTTCCCCGTGCTCTTTCACTGATTAATTGATAGACATGAACAGATTGTGGATGAGTACAACCGGCTTCTTACATCTCAGTTGGAGACTCAAAGACAAGTGAGTTAATTCTGTCATTCTTGAAACTTTTTTACCGAGGGATTAAAATGATTCTGTATACACGAAACTCTGAATTCGGGTTTTACAAATATAGATTATTCATTTGATCAACTCTGCTGAAAAATACCATTTTCTTAAATGTCACTGGAAGTGATGTAATTTCTAGTGTGGTCGTCAGTGGGTATCAGGTTGCTTTCACTTATGATGAAAGGCTTTGGAACAATTTCTATGATACTCTCAATTGATTGATCTTTTGATGCAATAATATGATGTTGTGGTTGTGAAATCTGATTATCTTTATACCATTTTTTGTTTTAGCATTATGAAACCTTACTAATAGAGGCAAGAAGTAAAGCAGAAAGCTCCATATCTGAAGCAGTCGAGAAAGCTGCAACTTCTGGAATGCTGGATATCCAAAATGAACTAGAAAAGTGTACTGAAGAAAGAAATGCAGTTGCTGAGGTAACTTCTCTCATGCATTTTCTTTACTGTGTTTGCTTGAACTCTGCCATTTACACACTTGATTCTGCCCTTAGGTTAATCGGAAGCTCATAAAAAATTCAGAAATGTGGCGAAAGAAGCTTAAGGAAGCTGAAGAGAGGTAATGGTATTGCCACTTAAGCTACCAATTTGTTTGGACTTGAGTTATATGCTTACGTAACTTTTTAAGAAGTGAGTAAAGTTGTTTTTTTCTTTGGCTACTACTGCACCATGTTCTGATTACATGTTTAAATATGTGTGGTCATTCAGGGAAGCTGCATCAGTGAAGTCGATGAATGAGAGGGTACTTGATTTGGAGGAACAGGTATTACAACTTCCTTCATTTATCCTTTGTATAAAAGCTTTCTAATTTTATCGTTCTCTGATGGGTTAAGTAACTATACAAACAGATAAGAGATATCACGATTTTTCTAGAAGCGCAAAAAACAATTGATAAGATGTCAGATTCAAATGGAATAAAGGAGGGAACAGTCTTACCAGTTGCCCATGAGCAACCTTCTCCTGGCAACAGCAAGAGAAACAGAAAGTCTGGTCGAAGGCGGCATTAGTTGTAACCTAGCCTAGAACACGTATTCGAATTAACGGCCTTGTCTAAATTTTCGGAGGGAAAGCACTGATAAACTTTGCGAAATGTCCAAATACATATCCGGAATTATGATGGTAACCTACTTAACTGCTACAGAAAAATATAGCTTGCATTTCAGCTTTCATTGCAACTTGTTTGCATTGTATGGGAGGGACTATAATCCCCTTAAAGGGGTTGCTCATTGA
Source organism: Trifolium repens (assembly GCA_030408175.1). Classification (NCBI taxonomy): domain Eukaryota; kingdom Viridiplantae; phylum Streptophyta; class Magnoliopsida; order Fabales; family Fabaceae; genus Trifolium; species Trifolium repens. The sequence continues at coordinate 48,230,325 of CP125851.1, forward strand.
TACTAATTCGCTTTGTAAAATGGAGAATGATATTCGGAAGGAAAGTAAATAAACCTCTGCTATGAATTTTTCTTATGCAACTGTCTTGTGTGTATATTTTTTTATTTAGTTACAATTGAAAAAATAACATTAAATTTTAATTTCTCGGGGATAGAAGTTTATATTTTTTATTTTTATCACTTTCCTATGTTTTCCTTTTTAATAACTTGATTACATTCTTTGTTTTTTCTTTAGTTATCATTTTGAATAATTTTTTTGTTACTATTTAGACGTTGTTTTCATAGTCCATTGCTTGTTTTCATAGTCCATTGCTAACATTAATTGAAATTAAAAGATCTCAAATTTTTATTTGATGTTACTATTTTGTTTGATGTGATACAATGTAACAAAAGGAATGAAACTCTTGAGGGCTTTTTGACTAAAATACAATCTTTTGGAACCAATATTCCCAATATACCATCTTTTGAAAATTGTCCTGCATTAATGGTATGGAAAAAATAAATTGAAGAATTGAAAGAAAAAAAAAGGGTAATAAATAGTTAACAGTATAATAGGAAAAATAGCATTTAAAACTTCATTAGTAATGTAAAGCGATTTGTAATTTAATATAATTTTTTTTCTCAAAGTGACTTGTAATTTGGTACGTAGGGGATATCAGCAACTTTATGGGTCATCTGCTAGTTTTGGCGAAGCATAAGTGGTATAGTTCTTTTTTAAGGGAAAGATTAGAACTTGGGTTGGCCTGGTGGTATTGGCTTGAGACCTGGGAGTGTGCTCTTCTTAAGGTCTCAGGTTCGATTCTCTCTGGTGCCGATTTGGGTGGGCTAATTTAGCTTCTTCAAAAAAACTTATTATTGATTATCAAAACAAGAACTTACTCTTATTTCCAAACTAGACCAGTTTAACTTATTCTTAACATATATGCCATAGAAAAAATGACAATTCTCAAGGGGAAAATGTTGTTTTCTTAATCAAGCTTTTTCGGTTATTGTACAAGTCAATCTCTTTTAACAGGACTACTAGACATACACCTAAACCAAAACAAACCCAACAGCACAAAGAATACACCTAAGCCTTTAAAAGGAAGTAATGTAGTTCCAGTCTCTTCTTTTTCCTGCTCCAATTCATGTTGACACTGATCATCTTCACTCTCAGTGGGCATCAACACCTTCATCACAAGTGTTAAAAAACCTGGCCAACCTTTCTGAAACAGATTGTAGGCTTTGTCCAACGACTCTTCATCTCCCTCATAATCATCATCCCCTTCAAAGATTAAATGAACTCCACATTTTTTCAACTCCAGCCTCTCATCATCAGGAGGATTTCTCTTTGTCACACAAACTGTATCAGCTTTTTTTAAAAGGTGTACCAATGGATGGTCATTTGGGAACCTTCCCAAGTGTATCTGTTTTTCATCTGTCCTCGGCACTCCGCCTATGTATAGCACTGAAGTACAAATATGTTTGCCTAGTTTGAGAACCTTTGCTTGAACATCAACCACACCAGGCATTTGATTTTCCATATTGTTTTGGTTAATTGAAAAAATAACACCTACTACTACACCTGTTAGCAGTGGCGGACCCAGGATTTTATTTTCCGGGGGGCCACTAAAAAAGTTATAGTATATAAATTAAATATAAAAATTTGATTAACAATAAATTAAATTACATACACTTTTTTTTTACAATTAAATTGCATACTTTAAAGTAATACATATGTGTGGTAAATGACTTGAAATAATCAATAGTTGACTTTGAACTAATACTCGCACAAAGTTGATCATTAGATAATCATATGTTTTATTATTAAAAAAAAAATGGTGTCTATAATTTAAAATATATAGTTGTGTGTTTTTAAAAATAAATACAAATTGTTCATTATTTGCATTGATACATATATATAAAAATTGACTTTATTTAGAAAAATGTCATTGCTAATTGTTTGAGACAATATGTTTAGTCACCAAATATTGATTTTGTTTTAAAAAACTTACAGTTTCTCCTGAAAACCATTCAGGTAACTTGGTTCCTTTCCTGGCATGCTCAAGTTCTGAAAATTTCTCAGTGCAACCTGTCATATAAATATAATCCACAAAAGGAACTTAGGAATTGACTACTTCTGGTTCTGGTGTTTCTAGTTTCCATTTCCAAAGATAAAATAAATACTAGTATTACTTATGATATTATGTAAGTTTTTGAGAATATATTTTAAAAATAGATTGAATATTTTTGAAAAAAATGTAAAACATTGTTTTCAGCATTTCTAGAAATGCATTTCTTTAGTTTGCTTTCATCTTCTCTATATCACAATTAAAAAGAAAATGTCAGACAAATTGTTGTTCCAGCCATCCACATGCAATGTAAAAATTGAAATAGAAAATGTTGTTAAAAAGCAAACGGTCCCTTAGTTCCCATTATTCTTAATTCTTATTATTAATAAGGAACTATGGGCAAAGAGAAGGAGAGAACAACCTTTGAAAGTCTTTTGCATACTTTGGAGGAGCATGCATTGCAACCGCTTAGGTACAATCTTTTCAAGGACTTCAAACATTCAAGACCTGGAATATCCAACACTTTCTCGCAATTTGTGAGTTTCAACTCCTCCAAACTCTCTAAATTTGACATGTCGTGTATAGTTTCTAGTGCATAACAATTATCAGCATCTAGCTCGATCAAGCTTGAAGGAAGTGAAGGTAGAGATATCAGCTCCGTGCAATTCGGAAGCTGGAGTGTCTTAAGAATAGAAAGACCTTTCAAGCTGGAAGGAAGGCTATGAAAATTGTTGTGGCCTAAATTTAAAGTCTCTAATAATGACAACTTATCAAAATCATCCGGAATTTTCCCAGATAATCTCCAGGCGCTGGCATTTAACTCATATAGCAAGGTCAGATTACAGAAAGAAGACGGTAACACAAAAGAGCCAGTGTTCTCCACAGATTTGGATACTAAATCAGGCTTCTTTGCCATTGACAGTGTTATCAGGCTTGAGAGCATACCAAAACTTTCAGGCAAATCTGACATAGCTGTTCCGTCCATCATTAAGTGACACAGATATTTCAGGTTTCCTATAGAGGCTGGAAGCTGTTTAAGAATTCTACAATGGTTCAATTTTAAGGTAACAAGATTGTCTAGTAATCCAATCGATACTGGCAATTCTCTGATATTTCCTTTGACTATGTCCAGTGTAGTAAGAGATGCAAGGTGGCCAATGGATTCTGGTAATGATTCAAGATTACTACAATTCCCAATCTCAAGTTTCCTCAGTTGTTTCATTTCTCCAATTTCATCTGGAAGATATCTGATAGATGTTCCATCTAACTTAAGTTCAATAATTGAGGCCAGAGATCTAAACGAGTCAGGCAATTTACTGAGAAGTTTACACTCTCCGACCGATAACATCCGCAGATAGGATAAAGAACCAATGGTGGAAGGGAGTTCTTTAATTCCACTGTTGTAAGCCAAAAGTTCTGTCAACGATTCAAGGTTTCCTATAGAATCAGGCATTTGAGTGAGAGATTTACACCAAGTCAAACTTAATTTCTCAAGGTTTTTCAAGGATCCGACAATGTTGGGTAATTCTTGTAAACCTGATTTATTAAGAGATAATTCTTGCAAAGAACATAGTTTTCCAATGCAGTTTGGTAGTCTTATCAAATATGAGCAACCATTTAAAACAAGTCGTTCGAGTTTGGTCAGGCGGAAAATGGACTATGGCAACTTTACTATAGCAGTTTCATCGGCAAAAAGTGTTTTCAGAGATTTAAGAATGCCTATGTTTTCTGGTAATGCTTTCAACTTGTAGCACTTAGAAAGAAAAAGGCTCTCCAAATGTTTCAGTCCAGAGACATCACTAGGAAGTTCAATAAGCTTTTCACAATGCGTCAAATTGAAATTACGCAAGGTAGTTAAACTGCCAATTGATTCATGAATCCTCTTTAGATTAATGCATCTCTCCAAATTAATTTTCTCTAGCCTGAGACACCGAGATAAATCAGGGATTGCAGCAAGTCTGTAGCAGTCGGAGAGGTTTATAACCATTAGGTTCTCTGGTACCTGATAAACAATGTGATGTTATGTTATATACGTCGAAATTATAGGGTTTTAGTCCTTTACGTACATAGAAAAGAGAAATATGGAACAAAAACTAATATTTATTTGATAGGAAATGACCTATTTGTTGTATGCAAAAGACCTCTAACATCTATATTTTCTTCTTGTACTAGACTCTTCATTAAGTAAGGATATCATGAACACGGTAACAACAAAAATAGGAAATCATGAAATTTAGAGTAATATCAAAATAAATCATGAGATATAATTCAATATACTCTACATTGTTCTTACTATATGATACATTCAAAATATTGGCGTCAATTTGCAATAATTTTTACTTATAAAAATGAAGCAGAAACAAAAATGGAAAATAACTAAAGAAAACTGAGTTCGACCACACTTCAAGAAGTCAAAAGCATCTATCATTGATTTTGTATTAAATAGATTATCAGTGTCTTTTTCAATATTATATCTCCTTGGGCCAATAAACTTGATTGGGGATGCCTAAATATAAAGTAATATTATACTTATTATAAAAAATTGTGAAGGGAACTTTGATGTTTTAAAAATTGGTTTCACATATGTCCCCTCTATTCACTAACAAAAATAATTGTGAATAAGGTTGCAATCACCAAAGTTTGTGCAATCATGATTAAAATTATGCATAATATAGCTGAAGCATGCACCTTGTGACTTTCCAATCCCCGCAAGCTTTTAATTTTCTGGCCATTTGAGAGATCGAGGACAGCCAGTTCACGTGGCAAAGTATCCAAAGGTATGCCTTCTAAAGGACATCCTTGCCATTGTAGCCACTTCAGTTCATCAGGAAGAAACTTACCTTCTTACTCTTCAAAACAGACATGATTTCAGCACGATCCCACAATCTACTACGCATCCCAGGATCGACATGGTTTTCATTAAGAACAATCTGTCTTCCCATATCTCTAATTTGATCATGCATCCACAAGGTATTGTTGTCCTGTCTTATTTTGATTAAGCATTTCTCTACAAGATTGGTCATAGCTATCTCTCCTCTAAAACCACAGCCTCTCAATATATCAATAACATCATCGCACTTCGTTCCCCTTTGAACAAAGAAACAAGCAATATCAAGGAATATACACTTGTCTTGTTCATCCAACCCATCATAACTTATCTTCAACACATCATGAAGATTCCCGGGGCGAATTGTTCTCAGCTTCTCAACGGCATCCTCCCATTCTTCCACCCTCCTCTTACCAAACAGAAAGCAACCAAACACTTCCAAAGCCAATGGCATTCTTCCTGTAAGAGACACAATTTTATTTGAAAAATCCTGAAAAGTTTGTGGAGGTTCCTTTTTCCTTAGTGCATGGTAACTGAATAACTCTAGAGCTTCTTCAGTATCCAATTCTGTAACTTGATACAACTTATTGACATGTTTTTCAGGCAAAACTGTTGTATCCCTTGTTGTAATTATTATACAACTTCCTTCATAAAACCATTCCCTTTTACCAATCAAAGCATCAAGCTGATTTACATTATCAACATCATCTAACACTAGCAGAACTCGATTTTCACGAATTATTCTTTTGATAACAGATATACCAGCATTGACATCACCGATAACACTCTGAGCATTTTCAGGAGAAAGACCTTTAATGACATTGCTTTGAAGAGAAACCAAACCATCTTCTTTAGATGAAAATTGTCTCACATTAGAAATGAAGCATCTACGCTCGAAACGACCAACAAGACTATTGAAAAGAGCCTTGGCTAGGGCTGTCTTACCAACACCACCCATCCCATACAACCCCAAAACCTTGACACCGTTGGATCGAACTTGTAATAAATCCATCACCTTGTCAACACGTTTGTTGATCCCCACTGCAAACTCAGACACAACCATTGGAGTATTACTTAACTCCTTCAAAACCCTTTGTATCAATCGGCGTATCAGATTCTCATGTTCGCCATCATCACTGAGCAACAAAAACAACAAATGAGTCTGTTGATATTTATTATTATTGTAAATATATTGTAGAGTATTATTAAAACAGCATATTCCATAGTAAATATTCCTTTGTAATTAATGCTCTTAATATTATATAATGAAATGTCCGTGATGCGTATTGACACACGGTTTTCGCCATATGCCTCTTGTATTCTTTGTCTTTACCTTTCAACATGGTATCAGAGTCTCTCCAAGATCTGTTGGGCCACCCGTTATCGGGCCACCTACCGTTTATATCCACGCACCAAGCCCAATAGTGCTGGGCGTGAGGGGGTGTGTTAAGAAGTCCCACATCGGTTGTGAGAAAGCCTCGACAAGACTTTATAAGTAAGAGGCAATCCTCACCTTACAAGCCGGTTTTGTGAGGATGAGTTACGCCCAATACTAATTTCTAATAGGTTCCAAGGCAGAGTCCAATATAGCAGGTTTACCTCCAAAATTTCAATCTTTGTCCTTTCAATTCCATAACATGGTAATCGCTGTTAGGTTATTGACCCTAAGAAAGAGACGGACAACTTTCCATGATGTGAGCAAAAAAGTAGAAATACTTGCTAAGAGGTAGTTTCTTTTCCTTTCTACATATTTTTTATTTTCTGTTTTGGTCAAAAACATTTGTGAGATATAAATCGAGTAGTGATAAATTTGTATTAAATTTGCAGACCCTTATTGCCCAGCGACATAGCTAAAATTCTGTATATCCTTCCTACTGGCATAAAGATTGAGAGGACACTTAGTTATGATCCAAAATCATGGTGCATGGTACCGGATTTAAAGATTGACTTGGTATTTGATGATGTAAATGGTGTTCATCAGCATTCTGATTATCTAGCATTGGAGGAATACTTCAATTTACGACTTGTACAGTATTTTGAAGATAATCCCGAGGTGGTAGATATTCCGGAAGCAGCATTACCGCCACGAAGCATTTAGCCGCTGGAAGATTTAAATAATTGCTCTGATTCTTCCATGCACAAACTGTATAATGTGGAAAAATCAAGATATAAAACAAGATATAAACTGCAGGAGAGGGGAAGATTAGAATAGGTTTTCATGATGAGTTTACTTTTCCTTAGATGCAATAATATGCATATGTCACATACCCCTACGATTGAGCTTTGATACTCCACATGAACATCGTTTTCTTTTCTTTAATTTCAACTATTTTTGGTGTAAATTTGTCTGGTTGTGTTGATTCTATCTATCAAATGCTCAACAAATAATTTTCAGTTTTACTTCAATGATTTGATTTGAGAAGTGCAAAGAACATGCCATTACAGCCAAACTATAATTTGAGCAAACCATTATTGTTTTCCACAAGACGCTATTTACTACAAATTGTTGTTAAATAGAGGCTACATCGGCGTTATAGCAATGTAGCGCAACAAAATTTGAACAAAACACTTTTTTCCGCGATTGACAACACTACTACCTAGAGGGTAACTAATATGTGATCAAACATGACAACATCCTACAATTCTAGGTACCAAAATGAGGTTTGAATTAGATTTTAGTACCACTTGTATTAGTTCCCCAATTGCTTCTTCTCTGCTGACAGGACATTTCCTGCCTTCAGGATTATAGTTCCTGTAAAATAATATTAAACAATTTGAATAGTGGGACCATATATATGTTAGAGATGAAAGAATTAAGGGTTAATAGGCTTATACCCCCCTGCAATGTTAGTGAGTTTTGTGATACCCCCCTACATAAAAAAAATTCGTAGATTCCCCCTTGCAATGTCAAGATTCTCTGCGTTACCCCCCTGGCTGCACACCATGGCTGATGACTGGGTGGAATCTCCACGTGTCGTTGCCACGTGGAAAATAATTTTTTTTTTATTTATTTTTTTATGCCACGTGGCAATTGACTAAAAAAAAAAAAAATTCTATTTAATTTTTTTTTTTATAATTATTAATTTCAGTTATTATTAATATTGAAAAAAAAAATATAATAAAATAAAAACTTTTAATCACTATTTTATAAGATAAAAACATAATAAAATAAAAACTTTTATATTATATAAAAAAATAAAAACATAATAAAATAAAATAAATTTTTTAAAAACTTATTATTTATTAAAAAATAAAAAAAAATTAAAAAAATAAAAGAAAAAAAATCAAAACATAATTAATTTATTTTATAAAAATTCTAAAAACGAAAGAACTTAAAAAAATTAAAAGAAAAAAAATTAAAGAAGTTAAATAATAATTTTATAATGAAATCAAATAAAAAAAATTAACAATTAGATATATAATAGAAACATAATTTAATCAAATAAAAAAAATTGTAACAAAAAAATAAAATTAACAATTATATATAAAATAAAAACATAATTATATCAAATAAAAAAATTATAACAAAAAAAAATCTAATTAAAAAAAATAAATGAAGCAAAGGGATAAATCCAATTTAAACAACAACATGTGTAAAATTTTAATTCATCAACATCATCTTCTATTCTCATTGACAAAAACCCAATATCTCTCACTTTGTTCTTCATGTTTTCTTCATCAAATCCTCTCAAATCTTTCACAAACAAGTTTATAAGAGTGCAAGGAGTAATTCTGGAGAGTTTGGTGAAGTTTTGCGCGAGAAAACATGAGGTATGCATCTCTATTCTTCGTGTTCTTCATCGCTTGAGTTTTCCGGCAAGATTCCGGCATGATTCTTCTACTTCAAAGGTGTTTTTCTCCCTGTATATAGATCCGTTTCGCACAAGATAACCACCTTTGTGACCTTCGTGAAAAGAAGAACAATTTACAGTGCCTTTCGGCCGTCGCCGCCGCACCTCCGCCGCGCCGGTCATCTTCTCCGGCGAGTTTTTCGCCGGAAAACTCATAGTAGCCCAGAATTTTTGCTGCTGTGTTGTTCTTCTTTTTTCCATTTTTTTGTTGTTCTTCTTTTTCTCTTTTGAATCAATTTTAAGAAAGAAGCTAGATGAAGAGTTTGGTGATGTTGTTGTTGTTGTTCTTGGTGATGTTGAATCAATTTTTTGTGATGTTGTTGATGATATTATTGTGTTGTTGATAATGATGATGATAATGTTGTTGTTGATGATTATCTTATTCTTCTTATTCTTGTTGCAAATTAAGGTTCTTGTTGAGATTTGAAGGAATGAGTTTAGTGATATTGATAGTGATGAAGATTTGAAGGAATAAATTTATGTGGGTGTTGTTGTTTTTAATTATTTTTATTTGAGTTTAGTGATGAAGATTTATGTTAGGGATGAATATGAGTTTGGTGAAGATTTGAATGATGAGAAATTTTGGTGATTGTGGTGGAGAAATGGTGGTGTTGTAGTGATGGTGGAGAAATGATGGTTGTGGTGATGAATATGATGGGTGATGAAGATGATGAATGAAGAAAAATAAAAAAGGATATAATATTAATTTTTTTTTTCAATATTAATAATAACTGAAATTAATAATTATAAAAAAAAATTATATAGAAATTTTTTTTTTTAGTCAACTGCCACGTGGCATAAAAAAATAAATAAAAAAAATTATTTTCCACGTGGCAATGACACGTGGAGATTCCACCCAGTCATCAGCCATGGTGTGCAGCCAGGGGGGTAACGTAGAGAATCTTGACATTGCAAGGGGGAATCTACGAATTTTTTTTATGCAGGGGGTATCACAAAACTCGCTAACATTGCAGGGGGGTATAAGCCTATTAACCCAAGAATTAATAATTTGAGAGAAAAAGTGTTTTTGTAAAAGGAGTATTTGCAATCAATGATAGTTGATTTATTATTGAGTAATGTTTACAATTTATAGACAATGAAAATTGAAAACTAACTAGCAACAAAACAGTTAGGATTGCATAACTTCCTTAACTGCTATAACAGAAAACAACTGTCAAAGACTGTCACAAACAGCACTAGTAAATTGGGTTGTTTTCACAACACTCCCCTTCAATCCAATTTCTTCACTTGCATAATGCCTAACATTTTCCTTAGCTCCTTGAACCTATCAGCCCTCAATGATTTGGTCAAGATGTCAGCTATTTGAACCTCAGTTCTACAATGTACCACAATTAGCTTTTCCTTGCTAACTTGGTCTCTAAGGAAATGGAACTTTGTTTCTATGTGCTTTGATCTTCCATGAGCAATTGGATTTTTGGCTAGGCTAATTGCAGATTTGTTCTCTACATTTAACCTCATAGGCTTCACATAATTGATCTTCAATTCTTCTAGTAGTGATTCAAGCCAAACTGCTTGACAAGCTGCTTGAGCTGCAGCAACATACTCAGCCTCACAACTAGATAATGCCACAATATTCTGCTTCTTTGAAGACCATGATATGGATGATTTTCCAAAGCTGAACCAGTAACCAGTGGTGCTTCTTCTATCATCTTTATCTCCACACCAATCTGAGTCAGAATATCCTTCTAATTCCATGGTACCATTACTGCTATTCCTTTGAAAACACAATCCATAATCCTTAGTACCTTTCAAGTATCTAAGAATTCTCTTTGCTGCAATCAAGTGGGATGTTTTAGGCTTACTCATAAACCTACTTACCGACCCTACTGCATAGTTGATGTCTGGCCTTGTATTGCATATGAACCTCAAGCTGCCAACAACTTGCTTGAACAAAGTTGCACCCACTGCTTGTTCATCATCATTTCTTGACAGTTTCAAATTTGCTTCCATCGGAGTTTCAGCTATATTACAGTTCTCCATTTGAAACCTTCTTAACACATCTTCAATGTATTTTCTCTGATGCAGTACAATACTATCTGAGGCATAGTGAAATTCTAATCCAAGGAAGTAATTGAGTTTGCCCAAGTCACTCATCTCAAACTCATTCTTCAATCTCCCCTTGAATTTCTCAATGCTATCTACATTATGTCCTGTAATCAGCAAATCATCAACATACAGACAAATGAGAATAGCGTTTGAAATGTCACTCCCCTTCATGTAAACACCAAATTCAACAGTGCATTTCACAAATCTCTCTCTTTGCAAAAATTCATCAATCCTCTTATTCCAAGCTCTTGGAGCTTGCTTAAGGCCATATAGTGCTTTGTCAAGCTTGTACACTTTGTCTTTGGCATGATCAATCTCAAATCCAGGTGGCTGTAGCACATATACTTCCTCTTCTAAAGGACCATTCAAGAAGGCAGATTTGACATCCATATGAGACAATGTCCATCCATATGAATTTGCAATTGCTACAACTAATCTAATAGTTTCCATTCTGGCCACTGGTGCATAAACTTCAGTAAAGTCAATGCCTTGTTGTTCAAGAAACCCTCTTGCAACTAATCTAGCCTTGTGCTTGACTATGCTTCCATCAGGATTTTTCTTCAATTTGAACACCCATTTCACACTAATTGCTTTCTTATGAGGGGGTAACTCAACCAGCTTCCATGTGTGATTCTTTTCAATTGAATGGAGTTCATCTTTCATGGCTTGATTCCACTTTGGACATGCTATTGCTTCATTCCAGTTGATTGGCTCAGAATCTGCCATGAATGCTAGATGTACCAAGTCCCCATCATCATTCACTACATCATCTGTGATGGTTTCATGGTCATTAAGCCTTACTGATGGAAATCTAGTTCTAGTGGACCTTCTTACTGCTTGTGTGTCACCAGTATCGTGTTGATCATTAGTATTGTCTGCAGTGTGTGACTCATCATCCAATTGCATTTTAACAATGTTCTGAGATGCATTCCAGTTCCATTGTGACTTCTCATCAACAATGACATCTCTACTAATGATTACTTTTTGCTTTTTTGGATCATACATCTTATAAGCTCCAGTAGGATCATAGCCAATCAACACTAGTTTCTCACTTTTATCATCCAGTTTCCTTCTCTTTTCATCAGGAATATGTCTATAGCACAGTGAACCAAAAATTCTCAAGTGCTTAACACTTGGTTTGTTGCCAGACCACAACTCTTCTGGTGTTACTTCATTCAGTTTCTTTGTGGGGCATCTATTCAACACATAAGCAGCAGTAGATACAGCTTCTCCCCAATAACTCTTTGGCATACCTTTGCCCTTAAGCATACATCTAGCCATATCAAGCAATGTCCTGTTTCTCCTCTCGGCTAATACATTATGTTGTGGAGTATATGGAGCTGTAACTTCATGAATAATGCCTTTCTCATCACAATAAGCTTGAAATTCCCTTGAATTGTATTCACCTCCTCCATCTGTTCTAAGGATCTCCAACTTATATTCACTTTGTCTTTCAGCAAAGGCACAAAATTTTGTGAATGCAGCAAACACTTCACTCTTTTCTTTCAGCAGATAAATCCAGATTTTTCTACTAAATTCATCAACACAAGTCATGAAATACCTGTTGCCACCAAGTGTTGGAGTCTCAATGGGACCACACACATCAGAATGAACAACCTCAAGTGCATGCTTGGACCTAGAATACACTGATGATTTGAAAGAATTTCTGGGTTGCTTGCTGACAAAGCAACCTTCACATAACTTGTCTGGTGTTTGAATCATTGGCAGTCCTACAACCATGTTCTTTTGAACTAAATGAATCAAACTTTTGAAATTTAAATGTCCATACCTATAGTGCCAGAGCCATTTCTCATCTTCAATTTTCAAGCTTGAAAAGCATTGAACTTCTGATGCCTGCAGACTCACTTTGAAGGTTCTGTTCTTTGACAACGGGGCTTTCAACACTAGCTTTCTGTTTGGATCAAACACTTCAATGCAATTGTCCTTTGTTGACATTGTAAATCCTTTCTCGATCAATTGTCCAAGACTTAACAGGTTATGCTGCATAGTTGGTACATATAGCACATCTGTGACAAAAGTATGACTGCCATTCTTTCTTTGCACCATGACTTTGCCTTTCCCTTCAACTGAGATAGTGCTGTTGTCTGCAAATTTGACCTGGCTTCTAAATTTATCATCAAATTCCAATAACCAATCCCTATGACCTGTCATGTGGTTAGAACATCCAGTATCCAAATACCATAGTGCTGAATTATCACCTCCAGAATTTGTTGTCACCATGAGTAACACACCATCAGAATCTGAGTCATTGTGTCTTGCATGATGAGCTTCATTGGACTGATTCTGCTTTCCACCTTTACTTCTGCACTCAGAAGCATAGTGACCCCATTTATCACACTTATAACATTGAATCTTGCTCTTGTCAGTCTTTTTACCACCATTCTTGCCTTTGAATGAACCTTCTTTTCTTGCATTTGAAGATTCAGCTTGATCTTGATCACCATTGTGATGATCTTGATCATGAGAGGACTCACTGTTACCTTTAATCTTGTTATTCTTTCATTTACCTTTACCCTTTCCATGCTTGTGAAATTGACCACCATTCTTAGCATATAAAGCTTGTTCTTGCTGAACCTTGCTCTCTTTTCTTTCTTTCAATCTTTTTTCATGTGCTTCAAGTGAATTTTGCAATTCATTGACTGACATTGTTGAAAGATCTTTGGACTCTTCTATTGCCACTACTATATGATCAAATTGAGGGTTTAAAGTTCTGAGTACCTTTTCAATCACTTGTTGATCTGAGATTTGCTCACCATAATTCTTCATTGAATTCACCAGAGTTTGCAGCCTTGTGAAGAACTCACCTATGGATTCCTTATCCATCATGCCCAGCAACTCATATTGCCTTCGAAGAGATTGAAGTTTCACCTTCTTCACCTTATCTCCTCCTCCATAAGCATTGTTGAGTATATCCCACGCTTCTTTTGCTGTCTTTGCTCCAGAGATTTTCTCAAAATTTGCAGAATCCACACACTGATGGATCAAGAATTGAGCCTTACAATCACGTTTCTTCAGATCTTTGAATGCAGTTTGTTGCTGGGCAAGTTAGTAAAATGTCATGATAAAATATGAAAATTTTAATATGGACCGTTGCATTTAGGCAAATGGTCCATCGTGGATCGATATTTAAAAAATATTTCATCAACACTTTAAAGACTATATTCAATTCAAATATCTTTTTCACCATGAACACTTTAAAGAGTATATTTAGAGTTGATAACTGAAATCAAAAGGTTCTAAACATATATTCAATTCAAATGTCATTTACAAAAATATAACTGAAATCAAAAGTACAAACTCTGATTCCTATATCAGTAATTGAATGTCACCAGTACTGGGACTGTCTCTATATCGTCTGTGTATGTAATTATGTCATCTTCAAAAGGCTCGGAAATCTTCCACACATCATTAAGAAATTGGCGGTCCATGCGATCACCAGATAAATTAATCTTTCGGAGTTGGGGAAGTGACAAAACTTGATGATCATTACGTATAACCAGATCGCACTTACTGGAAATTATGGGAAAATTGAGGTTGAGTTCTTCGAGCAAAGAAAAACAATCGGCAACTGCGAAGAGATGATTCTTTTTGATACCAAGTATTCTGGAACAAGTGAGAGACGTCAAGTTTTTCATCTTTTTAGACAAAGCTCGCAATCCATCTATAGGAATTTCAGTGTTGAGGTTGGAGAGATAGAGCGATTTGATGTCCGGTAAAGGGAAAGTGGAGATTTCGGTAAGAAGCGCGTTTTTTGGTTCGGAGATAGTGATACGGAGGGATGTGAGGTTAGGGAACCTTTGGAAGAGGCGAGGAAGTATAGGAATGGCTTGATCGGTGATTGTGATCGAGAATCGGAGACTGCTGGTGATGGAGAGAAACTGTTTGGAGACGGTGGAGAGTTGTTCCAAGTCGCATTGCTTGAGAGATTTGAAGATGCAGTTCCATAATTCATTTGCTAAATATGAACATGCTGCTGCTTCTATAATTGGTGCCATTGTTGCAAAGTAATAACCACTTTCTCTGCTTCTATTAAATCAAAAAAAAGTTGCACAAATTGAATGTTATTAATTAGGTCATATATATATATTATGAATTAAATCAGATGTCTCGGATTATCCACCTCAATTTTAATAATCTTTCAGAGATAAGTATCAAATATTATCTGTATTTTATTGTTACTATAATATAGGCATAGTTGACTTTCAAATTTTGATGTAATTGATGATGAGTTTGCAATCTCATTAAGCTCTCAACAATACTAACTTATGTAAAAAAAACTACTTAGTCTATTTGGCAAAAGTAAGTTATAAGCTAGCTGACACTTGAAAACCTAGCTTATAACTGATAGCTGAAAAGTTACCCAATTGAAATTAAAGTGTTTAATAAAACTAGCTTTTAAAATGGTTGATAAATATAAAATGATATAAAAGTTAGTGCGGTAGTTATTCTCTTTAGTGGATAATTTTTTATTTTATAAAAAATAATAAAATTAAATTAAAGGTTATAAATGAAAAAAAACTGTAAAAAGTTATAAGCTATAAGCTCAAACGCTACTTGAAATAGCATCTCTAAAAACGCTATAAACTAATTTAAAAAACTAATCGTCAAATACTTCTATTTTTTTTCAAATAAACTTATAAACTAGTACAATAAACTACTCCATCTGTTCCTTTTTAAGTGTCGTTTTAGAATAGTAACACTAAATTAAGAAAGTAGATTTTTGCATATTTTTTTCCTATTATACCCTTATTTTAATCCATCTATATATTCCTATTTTTTTTATCACACTTTCTCTTTCCAATAAATTTAATATGTTATGATGTACCAAAAAAAATTAATATGTTATATACAAAAAAAAAATCAATATGTTATTTTTCTCTCATAACAAACTTTGTTTTAATCAGTCACTTTAGCAAACAGTGTCTTATAACTAAAATCATCACCACCTTAACACTCACCAAAGCCTTTATGGAATACATTTCCAAAAGAAAAATATCATAGTTTACATAAGTTAAACAAAAAAGAAAAAAAATAAAAACCACATTTTTTAAATAGAAAATTTTCAACATTTTCATTTTCCATCTTCTCTACCTGAATTTCTCTATGCTTTGTTTCACTTCCATTTTCTTCAAAGCTCAAAAAATTAATCAAAATCCCCAAAATTCTCAATAAACCCTAGATTTACCAAACCCATGACGCAATCAAAATTTCTCTAGCCCCGAGGTTATTCTTGTCGGTGACACGCTATGTGTTGTTTCTTTTGCGGAAATTGATGATTAATTTTCTTGTTTTTTCTGCTTTTTGGGGTTATTTTGAATAGCGTAAAGCAACGAACATTGAGTTGAAATCGAAGTGGATGTTTTTTTGTTTGTTTGTTGAGTATGCATAGATCTGGAGCTACGATGGCTTGGAACGTTTTCAAGTTCTGTACAGCTTTACGAGGACTTGGTTCGATTATGATTCTTCTTTGTTTTTGAAGCAATAAAAAACTGTAACTATAAATTTAATGATTTATAATTTTTAGGCTTAATTATAATTTAATCTTCTTAATTTTAATCACTTACAAAAGTAATACCTCATTTAAAACCACCCATTTTTGGTCCCTAATCCAAATTTTAGACTTAAAATTGATATCTATTCTATACCTATATATAAAGGAAATACTTAGTTTTGGTGTGGACTTTTCCTTATTCCTATTATATCCTTAAAAAAAACTACATTTTTATTTAACCAAAAAACTACCTTACATCTAACAAAAAAAAACTTTCTCTCTCCTTAACAAAAAAAAAACTATATATCTATTACTACTAGTGTGATCGATATTCTTTTTTTTTGTGATCGATACTCTCTACTGTGCAAATATAAATAACTATTTAATCTTCTTTTTTATTGGACTTAATTGATAACTATGTAACCTCTTTTTTTTTTTGTTAGTTATTGAGAAGAAAAAATTATATTTTTGTTACTATAAAAAAACTGAAAATCTATTTTTATGTGGAAGTTGTGCTTAGTTGTTAAGAAAAAAAATATATTATTTACTAAAAAAAACTGAAAATCTATTTTTATGTGGAAGTTATTTTTTAAGGGTAAAATAGGAATTACAAAAAAGCCATCCCAAAAAATTGTATCCCCTTTATATATTAGTATAGATATATAAAAGGATACAAATTTTTGGGATGACTTTTTCATTATACCTATTTTACCCTTAAAAAAACTACAAAAAAAAAACTAAATATTTGTATATGTTGAAAAATAACTTCCACGTAAAAATAGATTTTCAGTTTTTTTTAGTAAATAATTTTTTTTCTCTTAATAACTAAGCACAAATTCCACATAAAAGTATGTTTTCAGTTTTTTTATAGTAAAAAAAAAATATATATTTATTTTCTTCTTAATAATAGCGCAACAAAAAAGGATGTTAAGTAGTTATCAATTAACTAAGTCCAATAAAAAAGGAGATTGAGTAGTTATTTATATTTACACAATAGAGAATTTCGATCACAACAAATAACAAAAAAGAGAATATCGATCACACAAATAGACACGTTTTGGCGGCTAGTAAAGCAATAGTTTGTTTTGGTCTGGACATTTTCTTATTTCCATTATACCCTTAAAAAAACTACTTTTTATCTAACCAAAAAATTACCTTTCATCTAACCAAAAAACTACTTCTCTCCGTAACAAATAAAAAAACTATCATATATATGATAGCTGCATTAAAAAAGAAATTTAAGAGGCTAAAATATTTTTTTTATAAAACAAGAGGATAAGTTTAAGAAATACATAAGCCCTCAAGAAAAGGCAACACCAAACCAGTTCCAAAGAAAAAGGGTAAAAATTAAACAACCCAAAAGCCAAAAAACAAACCTAATAAAAAGGCTGAACCAAAAACACATTAAAAAAGCACAGGTATTAAAATAATTAAAGTTGTATTTCTCACGATTACAAAAAAATTGTATTCACTTTTTCATTTAATGATGAGTTTTCTTATTGGTTCAACATCTCATTTTTAAAACCTAACTATTAATAAAAAAGAACATTTGTATGAAAAATTGAGATTAAATTTTCACACGCGTTAGCAGAATTCCGCTAGTTTTAAATAACGGATACAATGTAATGGCGTAAAACAATTCAATCAAATAATTAATTACATTTAAATCTATAATTTTTAAAAAGAGAAATTAAATTACACTGGTATAATATTTAGATAATATTACACTGCTCAATAAAATTTTAAAAAATATAAATTTTATTTTTGTCAAGTAATTTAATGAAAAAATTCGCACATTTTAAATGTAAAAAGTGAGAAATTCAAAATTTAAATTTCAACCCTTATAATAATATACTCTCTCTAGTCTTTAATAGAATATTCACTTTTTAAATGCATTGAATAACTAAAATGAAGTGAACGTCAAAAAAAAAGTGAGTGACCAAAATTCTAACAAAAAAAAATAAAATTAGATTGGGCCCAAAACAAATTTTTGAAATAGAGAACCAAAATTTCATTTAAAAAAAAAAAAGAAAAACTTCACTTTTAAAAAAAAAATGGCCAAAAATGCATTTATACCAATATATTTAGACCAACCTTCATAATCCAGTGTCCAATATAATTAGCTCAACCTTCAACATAATCCAGTGTGGTTGTCAAAGTGAAAACGAGGTCTGGTATACTCAGGTCCCAAGCAGTTTGATATTCGGAGTTAATTTTGATTATTTTTACTAATCAGAAACATTTAACAGCTTCATAAAGTGAAGCCCCGGTTCCTCAGAAACATTTAAACTCACTGGTAAAGATATTTAAAAGATTCCTTGCATTAAAGGTAGAAATAATAAATAAACAACTGAATATCAGAGTAGCTCACTTTAGTTGGGAAAAAAAAAAGCCTATAACGACTAGCCGAATTTACACAAATAAAATAAGACCCAACCAAAATGAAAAACCTAAATAAAATAATGACAATGACCCTCCACTCTGCAACGCCCCAGCCGAATTTACACTATGCATTTCAGTAATAATCCTAAATGAGTAAACATGCTCAACTAACCCCATTGGAGATGAAATAGATTAGGAAGCCACTGACAAGGTGATTGGTTCAATTGATTTATCCTAGCTTATAAACACAAGTTCCGCAGCTTCCCATTGCGAAAGGAATGAAGGCACTGGGGGCGGGACCATAAGCAATCAAATAAACACTCAAAGGTCCTTAGAGACAGTACTGCATGATGCACTGTCACCTTTGGGGTTGCTCTGAGACTGAGGCACCTGAAGGAGTGCTAGGACCAGCACCGTTCTCAGTTGGAGGTGGAGAACCCCACCTTCCTTCTGACTCCAGTGGTTCAAGTACATGTACTCCACCATCTGTAAGTCCTAATGCAAATTGATTGGATTCGGAGGGATGTGCAGCAATCACAAGAGGATAAACTCTCAAGCTGTCAAAAAGTTCTTTCATATGTGAGAAAATAGAATTACAACAAAAGATCTTTCGTACACTTCTGATAACAAAACGCACCTTGGGTTGGGATGGAGATAAGCAGTTTGATTTATTCTGCACCTTAATCTGAGCGTTGAGGCAGTAAGAACACCAACACTTCCATCTTCAAAGCTTACATATATTGATTGACTATCACATGAATATGTAGCATGTGTGATCGGACCGCTAGCTTCCCGCGGCACAAACTGATAGTTACAAAAATAAAATTCTAGAATCAGCAAGTTTCATGGCTTAAAATATAGATCAACTTGAAATGCAAAAATCAGCTACAGCTGGTGATTAAATAAACAATGTGCTCCACCAGATCAAAGCAAAAACTATACATAAATTCAAATTTGAGTTTAAACCAGCACACCTGCTTTAGGCATTCCAATTTTGGGGCCTCATATATGGCTATTTGAGTTTCATGCACAGCCAGTAAATGTGTCTGGTCTAAATGAAATTGAACACGAGTATCTGCAAGAGGTGCTGGTGCTCGTCCATTTGGCATTTGGAGGAATTTACTTGCTTGCCTTTCCCATCCATCCGTGCTCCATACACACAACTATTTGACATGAAATCAGTGAATGCTTTCTTAATAATGAAATTCACTAAATACATTGTTAATAACTTAATGATCATACTTCCACAAAGGAGTCATTATAACAAATGCACAGAACATAATGGCCAATACTAACGCACACATATATACATAGACTAACAATGTGAAAATCTAAGGTAAACACAACCTATTTGAGCGTTGAACATATCTTGACTGTGTAGGCAAACAAAAACAATATTATTCATTAAAGATGGCTTTTAGCTTTTGGAAACGCTATAGGGTAAAAGGCTCCAGATGATACAAGAACATTTAGAACATGAGAAAAAGCAAGACCAGTGATTCTCTTCTGATGACCTTTTAGCTTGGTTTTGACCTTCATGGAAACATTTTTTTTATAAGCTCAAAGTCAAAATCTTCACACAATAAAAAAATTATCAATATACAAAACTAAACTTAGTAATACCTCATCCACTCGGACATTATAAATTTGTATGGAAGAGTCATCCATGCCAATAGCAATAATATTGTTATCTTGAGGATGAAATGCAAGAAATGTAGCAGCTGGTGGTGGTGGCATGAAAGTTGTCATTGTCTGCAGTTAGGGTTCAGAGAGATTAATGTATTTCCAATATATAATAGCAACAACAGAAATTCTGGATGTACTACAATAAACTACCAAGTTGTGTACTGCCATCTAAATTACTTAGCCAAATAATTAGTAGATTGTATACTATCATCAAAATTACATGATAGTATACAATCTATGCATTTATAAGCCTCCCAAATATGGAATGCAAGCAATTTTGATGAGGTATGGACATGTATAAAGTATAATGATATACTGGGTACCCATTTAACCCCAAAAAAATGATATACTGGATACCCAAATGAACCCAGTGCTGCTAGCATTTGACAACACTGGATTAATATCTATTTAAGCTCACTATTAAAAGATGAGAAATAAAAACCAGCAAATTAAATTTTTCAACAAAAAAGAATTAGTGACAAGCCTATGAAAAACCTACGGTTGAATAATTCTTCCAGTTACTTCGTACAGTAATTAAAAAATAGACAAAAGAAGAAGTCGCATACCTTGAATGTCATCATATTGAACAGGGAAATTTTTCCTCCAGAAGCAGACATAACATACGAGTCATTCTTGGAAAGCGCAAAACATGACACAGCATCCTCTGGGTTAGTATCACCTATATCGTTAGTCATCAATATTCCACTAGATGGTTGCCATAGTTGTGGTTGAAGACTGGCAGTGGCCTGCATGATAAGTTATTGTTGAGAACAATCTTATGGCATTAACCTGTAATCTAACTACAACCATGTATTAGAGATACTTCATTACCTTGCCTGAAGTGTTACGGTCATTTTTCTGCCATTTCCAAAGCTTGTGAACAGCATTTGCTGCCAAGGCTAAAATCGCAACCCCTTGGTTTGTATAAATTAATCTAGAAACCTGAAGCAATATTTAACAGTTAATATATACTAAGGTTTCTAAAAACATCAGGCTGTCGAACACGGATAGTTCATATTTGTTTATAATGACTACAAAATAAACAATTTCCTTCCATATCATACTTCTGTTTCTTCTAACAATTCACATTTGTTTATAATGGCTACATAATAAGAAACTGTCCAGTACCAGCCATTGACATGTGTGAACAAATTATAGGACCACATACCATTTTCTGAGTCAATTTCAAAATTGAAATGTAAAAAAAAAATGGAAGGGGAATATCCTAGTAGAATAGAACTTCAACGTGTGATATGCAAAAGTAATATTCTATAAGCAAAATATTGTATGCCATACACTCCACATGTACAGCATGTGCGTGCCAACATAAAAGGTTATTTATCTACTGAATATAAGGTAATTATTTTGCTGAAGTTGTAATTCAATAGGGAAGCGGAGCATGCATGCATTGATGAGAATAAAACACTTACACAAAAGCTTCACATTCCAAAAGAAAATGAAGAACATATAAAAATTTAGTAAGAGACCATACCCTCATTGATGATAAACCATCAGGAAGTTTCAAGGAACGGCATTGTGACGGTTCGTTAATTTCTGTTAGCTTCCATATCCTAGATTTTTCCACAGCTTCATCAACAATTCTGGGTTTGACATCAGCTAAGCTTCGAGAATCATTATTCTACAAATAAAAGAGTAGCACATGATTAAATACAACCCCAGAAAAATGTAATCCACCTTCATTGACAGATTAGCTATAAATATGCGGAGAAACTCACAAGCCCAACCATGGCTGCTACTGGAGGAGTTCTATCAGCAAGGCTTGTTACAACAGCAGCATTGGTAGATGGAAAAGCGCCGATAGTAGGTGCCTGAATTAACATGGATGATTCAAAAGATGCACTTGCGGTAGATTAACTGTAAGCTATATTTGAATATATTTACCTTCACGGCAGCTGCGGAAGCAACTCTGGAAGCATCAAATGTACGACTCTCCACCGTCCGGAGCAGTCTAATACCTTCGGCATTTGCTAAAATTTTAACTCCATTGTCACTTGTGGAGACAGCCAATAGTATTCCTTCCTTGTTAAATCTAATACATGGAGAAGCCTGCAGGTTGCAAAGATATGTATTACTTTATGACAGAAGTTATCATCATCAGAAAACAAAACAATAAGTCAAACCAATAATTACCAGTAATCCACCATCTGCATCAATACTTGTCAACAAGCTTGTGTTATCCATGTCCCAGAATTTGATCGTAAACTCATCACCAGCAGCTAAGAACCTATTCTTAGTGGTATCAAATTGTACAACACCTGCAGATCTCTTCCCAAGACCGTGATATGTACGCTTCACAGCTCCTTCACTTTCATTCCATTCCACTAGAAATGACTCCCCTTCTTTATTTGTGCCGCACGAAAACAATCTATGAACCATATATTGATATTAAAAATATTTAAATCACAATTTCACGACTATACCAAAAAAGGGAGATAAAAGGAAACAAAAAGTTTGTGCGAACCTTGTTCCATCAGCACTATATGACATTGTGGTAGATGAATGGCCAGGTGCATCATAGTCAACCCTAGATCCCATGTTATCATACAGCCATGCCTTTATTTTTCCATCAGTTGCTGTTGAGAAGATGAACTGCGGAGCCAAATCAGAACATAGTTAGAAATTTTATAAGAAAACAAGCATTATATGTGAACCAAAATAAATTAGAATTAAACGAATATTATTTCCTTCTCAACCTCAAAGGTATCCATGATCCATCCACCAACTTGAAAATATTACAAGGACGAGCCTAAAGATAAAAATATACTCTCCATATTACAGTTATTGACCAAGCATAACCACTAAATGGATAATTCGAGTTCACATACACCACAATTTATAACATGAATAGAACTTACAAATCACACTTTACACGTACTATGTTGGATTGCTGACATTTTATCCAAATAGAGGATTCCTTTAGTAATTGCATCCATCCCCCCAAAATAAAATAAAAAACACACAAGTACTTACAAAAACCAAGTTCAACGAGAAAAATATATGTTGGAAACAAAATTTGCACGTAGTCGAGCAGATGTGTAAAACAAAAAGCATTTCCTATCAACATTTTCAAAGCTTATTCGCACTCTGATGAAATGGACTAAACAAAATTTTTGACAATACACACATCATCCGCAACAAATGGAATGAACATAAATACACAAAACTTATATCATAAATGTACAAAGGCTGACTAATTGATTGATGACCCACAAGACTTTGTCTATCCCTTGCACATGCTGGAATTTGAACAAGATTGCTATTTCAAAAGTAACTGCATAATTGCTCTTTTTGTGCTTGTATCACTGTTTCTTGCACAAAATTTCTTTTTTCGTATCTATTTTTTCGTTTGTAGTCCCTCTCAGTTTAGATATCTGATGAATATTCATACACGGATATAAAGGATTACCTGAATATTTTCTTTGTGATGAGGGCATACAGAATATACAGGCGCTTCATGACCCTCAAAAGTATATTGCTTTGCACCGGTGACTGCATCCCATACCTGTAAACCTTAAACTTTTAATCCCATAGCAGTAAACCTTAAACTTCAAAAAATAAAAAAATAGATCCATTAAATATGCATGGTAAACCAACCTTGATGACCCTATCATCTCCACATGTTACAACACAAAGCTGTTTATTTGGATAAGAAAAGGCAAGATCATTGACACTCCCAGCATGAGCCTCAATCTGCGCCCCAAAAATATATCAAGATAAGTTTCGGACCTTTTTCTTTCAATCATTCAATGTATGGATAGGAGATAATGGAAAGCTGTAATTTAAATAATAGACAAATGATGATCTCATAGAAAATCTATGAATTTTAAACGGGGCAAACCTCTAGGTGGTTTCTCAGATCATCCCTACCATGATAGGAATATATGTGGACAATATGTTTAGAATAAGCAACACCTGAAGTATCAAAAAGGATAAAGCAAACTTTAGAACTCCTTACAAATTTGTATATAAGGCAAAAGTATCACCGAGAAATATTCAGTGAATACGAGAGCAAAATACGCAGGAGAATAAACTTGGTAGAACATACTGCAAAGTGTTCCATCAGGACTCCAGACCACACGATTAACTGAGGCTGTGTACTCATTGGAAAGGGACGCCTGCATAAGAATTAAGGAATTATAATCACCATGTGACAAGGTATCTTAAAAAAAAAGCAGTAAATGAGCATTTAGAGATTCATGCCTGTAAAGCCACTGAGCAGACTCCAAGTTCCCAAACCTTAAAATTTCTATGAGCAATCCTTTCACGACTACCTATATCCCACACCATAACATCGCCCATGTTTGTTCCAACTATCAACAGAAAAATAAATAGATAATTAAATAAAGTCAATTGGGAAAAATATATAGAATGTAAGAAACTATTAAGAAGTTTAAAAAATTCACACAAAAATAAGCTTACCAAGAAGGAGAATTTGCTGAAGTGGATGGAAGTCCATACTTTTGACACTTGAACCTTGGTTGAGAGTCAACACAGCATTCTTGGGCAAGTCATCAGAGGAATAGGAACTCTGACCATGGCTCTGGCTCGAGTATCCAACAGGAAACAAACTGCCTTAGATAGCAAGACACAAGTTTTGAATAAAGATTTTTTTTAAAATAAAACGGGTATAAAGCTACATCCACTCAAACTGCCTTGGGATAAAAACATACACTAATCCACCCAAAGAAAATTATATGAATAATCACTTACCAACTAGTGTAAAGAAAAAAATTATATTTCCTACATAAATGCAACTTACTAATAATCTGTGGAATGAAAATAATTCTGAAAAGAAACATCAAAAGACACCTGTTATGAAATCGACTTCCCAGTTTGCATATGATATACAAATGCTTCTCTAAAACACACTTTGAAAACAGGTTTTAGTTTTAAAAATGAAGGAAAATGCTAATGCAACTTTGTTGCAAAGACACAGAGTACGAAAACACAAAACTATGGATACTCTAGGCAATTCTGAAATACAAGTTTTCCCAATTTCACAATTGAAGAATCAATATCCAACCATTAACTGATCGCCACAAACATAAATAACAATCAAAATCAAAGGGAAAAACAGAAATCAAGATAGTAACAATTAACAAGATTCAAACTTTTGTTTTTTAAATTGTGCTAATTCAAACATGCACTAATGCATATAATAACATAGCTAATTCTTATTTGACATATTAGCACTCTGAAATTAAGTCTAATAACAAGATTCAAACTTTCATGTTAGAATTGAGCAAGACTAAGGAGAAAATAGAATGCAAGTACTGTACTTCATCTGATATGCCAAAAGGTCTTGTTCTCTTCAGTACATGATCTGAATCTGCAGTTTGATAGTCCATAGCTGGGTTATTGTTGGGAGGAGTTCTGGGGCGCTTTAACAGAGCTGGAACCAGTGGCAGAAGTAAAAAGCCAAAAGGGCACAAGAAAATCAGTTTAGTTAAATATGAAGTGTGCAATTTTACTTCATTAAATGATATCATTAGCTTGTTGCTAACACTCAATATCAATTTCTTGATATTCACATTACAAGTATTTTCTCCTTCCCAAGTGTTCTTATTGATATAGTTGATAATAACAATGCATATCATGCAAGTAACCAATGTTAATTACTAGGCCATGTTTTACCACAAACACTCAAAAACAGTTATGTGTAGTGATATTACCTGCATTATTAGCTTGAGCCAAACCTAATGGTCCTACTCCTGCAGAAGCTGAAGGGTGTGGAACTGCAGAAGGGTTAGCCATCCATCCAGCAAGAGATGTCGGAAGAGCAGCTTGGGTGGGCTGAAATGGCTATAAAAGGTGTACTTGAGAGTTTCCTGACTCATACGGCTCAACAGTCAATTCTTTTGATCTTCCATTTTTTCTGGAGTTAACAAGAAGAAAAGATATTAATTACATGAGTTTCAAACTTGAATTTGGATTAATCATTTTATTTAATCCTTTGTTTTTAGTTTTATCTTTTATCCTACCTTCCGAAGAATAAAGCATCAACATTAACACTAATGCTCTTATTCGAATTTTTTGGATGAAAGGTAACTATCTCGATTTCATATATCATATACTTTTATATATGATATATCCATTTCTATAGAATCTTTGAGAAATACTTTTCTTCATAAGAAAAGACTTACTATCTTTGGGATCTGATACTACACCGCTGCTCAAAACCTTAGGGGATCCACTTTATTACATAAGTAGATTCCTAATCTATCATCATAGAAGTAAGCAGTTCTTGTTGTATCGGCCAAAAACCGTGTTAATTGATCTTTACGGTGCTTCCTCTATCAATTAGATCTTTTATCCATAGAAAAAAAGTATCTAGGCATATATATATTTTATTTCTTCATATTTTGACTTCTATGAAGTTTATTTCTTTGCTACAGCTCATAAAAATCGTTCTTTCGAACGATATATGTATGTAAAAAGCCTATTTCTATTTTTTTGTTTAGTATTTATTACTATTAGTGGAGTTGTTTTTTCTTTTCTTTTTCTATAGTGGAGATAGTCGCACGTAATGACAGATCACGGCCATATTGTTAAAAGCTTGAGGTAAGAAAGGATTTCGTTCGAGTGCCCGAAAATAGTATTCTAAAGCTTTTGTATGTTCTCCGTTACTTGTGTGTATAAGGCCTATGTTATAAAGTATATAACTTCGATCATAGGGATCAATTTCCAGTCGCATAGCCTCATAATAATTCTGTAAAGCTTCTGCATAATTTCCTTCAGATTGAGCCGACATCCGTTACGGTCGTCATTCGGTTCAAAGAATCTCCGTTCCAGAACCGTACGTGAGATTTTCATCTCATACGGCTCCTCCTTTATGTGTATAATGATAAACATCCATGGAATCAAATCAAAAAAGATTGTAATATTCTCATTATCAACTGAGTGGGACTAGTGTTTTTACACAAAATCTCTAGCCAACCTTCCTGTAAAGGATCTTTTATTAACATCAAGTATGTTATTACTGGATAAATAGTAACTTCAACAATGACTTTGTCCTCAACGCCGCTTTATTTCCCGTAATTAGTCACTTCAACAGTCTTCGATGGTTCTATGGGTATCCAAAATACGAACGAGATGGATGTTTATTGTCCCAACCATTCTAGTTAGTCCCAATCCCGATCAGAAAGGGGGGATTTTTTTTACAAAGTTTTCTCATGTTGTTGATTCCTGAACGTAGTGCTTCTTCCCCCATGCCGCCTATTGGTACTAGTGGAGTAGGATTAACCTAACCCCATAGGTATAGGTATAACCTTTCGCTTAATACTTAATATAAACCTAAAATGGAAGCATAGCGGGCTGCATTAATCGGGAATACACGACAGAAGGGATTAATTATTTTATTTCCAAATTTCACCTTCAGCAAGCGTAGGTTTTTTTTTTAAATTTTTTTGCTTTCTCTCCGAAGAATGTATCTTTCTCCTAAGACTGAGATCGGTAAAAAAAAAAAAAAGAATCAAATCGCACCATCTCTGTAATAAGTGAATGCCTCTTTTTCTCCAGAAGTTGTCGGAATTATTCGTAATAAGATGTTGGCTACAATTGTAAAGGTCTTATCAATAAAATTTCCATTTATCCGAGATCTAGTCATGAGTAGCAATCCATTCTATAATTTCATTTTTTATCGCGTGATAAAAGAATCCCCAAACAAAGGAATTGTACAATACAGTACGAAATAACGTAAAAATGGACTTATTAATCAAATTACTTTATCCTACGGCAGGCCTCGAAGTAGGGGTTTTGAAAAAAAAATTTCTTTCTTTTTTTAGTTTCAATTAAATTAATTGAGCGGGCCTACGCAAATGGAATATGAATGCCTCACTATTAACTTGGTTTAGGGACATAATCATTATGTAGGAGAGATGGCCGAGTGGTTCAAGGCGTAGCACTGGAACTGCTATGTAGGCTTTTTGTTTACCGAGGGTTCGAATCCCTCTCTTTCCGCACCCTTACTAAGTTCATCAATGTTACTGACCTCGATGTTTGAAATAAGAATAGATACCACTATTCCAACTTTGATATGGATTCTCTATTCCTAATTTCTTTCTTTAATATAGAAAAAAATATAGAAATTAACATAGAAAATAGTGGAATAAAGGGGGCAAGGAATAACAATTTTCCTATACCCATGTCTACCTTTTTTTTTTTTTATGAAAGATGAAAAAAAAAATCCAATGGATTTCAAATTTATGCAAAATGTTTGTCGATTTGTAAAATGTTTAATATATTTTTTACATCTTCTACGCGAAAATGTTCCATTTTCATAAGGTCTTCTTGACTCTTATTCAAAAGTTCCAATAATGTATGTATATTGGACTTTTTAAGACAATTATAGATCCTGGGAGGCAATTCTAATTGGTCAATAAAAATGGATTGAAATCCAATTTCTTTTTTACTTTTCCTTAGTTTATCCTTAACTAATCTATCATGAAAAGTAAACAGGGGTAAAGTAACTTTGTGTTGATTGTTTTCAAAATTAAAGTTTTCTTCTTCTGCATGTAAAAAAGGAATAAACAAATCAATCAAATTCCGGGAGGCTTCATAAAGTGCTTCCTTCGGGGTTAAACTTCCATTTGTCCATATTTCGAGAAAGAGCATCTCTTGTTTTTCATTACCGTTCACATAAGAATGAATACTATGATTTGCATTTCTAACAGGCATGAATACATCATCTATAGTATAACTTCCATCTTGAATGTTGTCTATCGTTTTTATACGATATCCCCGCTTCCTCTCAATTTGTAATTCAATACACAAATTAATAGGTTCTGTTAGGTTAGCTATATGTTGTGTATTATCCACGATTTCCACCGAAGGTGGTAAAATAATGTCTTGAGCGGTTACATATCCAGGACCTTTGAAACAAATGGACGCGTCTCGAGTTCCATACAGATTACTTCTCAATACAATTTCTTTCAAATTCATTAAAATTTCATGTATTGATTCTTGAATACCTACTATGGTAGAATATTCATGTGGTATTTTCTCAGATTTTGCACGTGTGATACATGTTCCCTCTATTTCTCCGAGCAAAATTCTTCGCATTGCAATGCCTATTGTATCTGCTTGACCTTTCATAAGTGGAGACAGAATAAAGCGTCCATAATAAAGACGCTTACTGTCTACCCTTGATTCAACACACTTCCACTGTAGTGTCCGAGTCGATACTTTTACTTTTTCTCGAATCATAGTAATATATTTTTATTAAACTCTTGATTTAATTGTTTATTTCTCTTGAAATATTTTTCTTGATAAGTTTTATATACGTCTTTTTTTAGGAGCCCTACATCCATTATGTGGCAGAGGTGTTACATCTCGTAGAAACCTTAATCGTATACCACTTCTACAAATAGCTCTTAATGCCGCATCTCTTCCCTGACCGGGACCTTTTATTATGACTTCTGCTCGTTGCATGCCTCGATCGACTACTGTTCGAATAGCATTTCCTGCTGCGGTTTGAGCGGCAAATGGTGTACTTCTTCGTGTACCTTTGAATCCACATGAACCGGCAGAGGACCAAGAAATCACCCGACCTCGTAGATCTGTAACAGTCACAATGGTATTGTTGAAACCAGCTTGAACATAAATAACCCCTTTATGTATTTTACGAACATACTTGCGCGAACCAATACGTCCATTTTTACGTGAACCAATTTTTGGTATAGATTTTGCCATTTTTTATTATTTTAAAAAATATAAGTTCGAAATATATGGATATATCCATTTCCTGTCAAAAACGGATTCTTTACTCTTTTCTAACTACTTATTCTATGCTATTGTATTCTAAAATTCGATTAATATAGAATACCATTTTTGAAATATCAAGCAGTAAGCAATAATATAATATTTATTATATTATAATACTTATAACTATAGACTAGATTGGAATATAGAATCTAAATTATTATTTTTTTATGATTTAGTATTAAATTAATTAATAAAAAAAAATTGAATTTTAATATCATTTTTTTATTTTTGCATTCGGTACTTTCTTTTTAATAGAAAGCCCTTATTTTGTGAATTATCCTTGTCTTTGTTTATGTTTTGGATTGGAACAAATTACTATAATTCGACCTCGCCTGCGGATCAATCGACATTTTTCACAAATTTTACGAACAGAGGCTCTTACTTTCATATTTTGAACTCCTTAACCTTAACTTAAACTTAATGCTGAATCTATATATATATTGGAAGAAAATAGGGTTTCTTTACATTTTTAACTTATAATTGTTTCTCCTAAAATATATGTTGAAGTTAAAAAATAAAAATAGTCTAATTAAATTAACTCACTTATACTTCCATTTTTTCCTTTACCGGTCGTATACATTAAGTACGTCGAATTTTTTTTGAAACTATAGCCTAAAATCTCATTTTTATTCTATTTCTCTAAAGCAACCTGGAACATACCCTCAGAAGTGATTCAGTAATTAATTAAATGAAATCTTCATGAGTTTTGATTTCTATTCTAGTTAAATTCTCTTCACACATTCACTAAATGGATCGGGAGTAATATTAAAAATCTTTTTTTCTCTATTCCATTCACAATAATGTATCTAAATTTTTCATAGAATTCGAATATCGGCAAAATTATCATTACCATATATAACATAAAACTTCTCCGCCGATTCTTTCTAATCGAGCCTCTCGATCTGTCATTATACCCCTAGAAGTAGAAAGAATTACAATTCCCATTCCTCCTAAAACTCTCGGAATTTGTTGATAGTTAGAATAGATTCGTAGACCCGGTGTACTGATCCTTTTTAAATTTAAAAAAGTTTTATATGATCTTTTCCTATTTCTTCTATACCGTAGAGTTAAAACTAAAAAGTCTTTGTTGCTTTCTCGATGTTTTCTGACGTTTTCAACAAAACCCTCTTGTAAAAGAATTTTAACAATGGTTTCAATAATATTAGTAAGTGGTATTTGAACTGTTCTTTTTCTATTCATGTCAGCATTGCGTATCAAGGTTAGTATATCAGCGATAGTATCTTTACCCACGATCAATTATTGCTCCTTACTTTCGATATAATCAACGTGCTCCCGTTTTTTTTATTTTTTATTTTTTGATTCAATAAAATATCGAATATCGAATTGAATAGGAGAATATAATAATACTCTAGTCTGTATAGAAAATATTATATTATTCTAATTAGGGTAATGTAAATATATAATATAGAATATTTAAAAACTAAAAAAAAGATAGAAAGAAAATGAATGACCTATTATAAACTATATAGATAATCTTATACGGAATTCGAATTCAGAATTCTATTTGTATAAAAAAAAAATAGAATTCTGAATTCGAATTTTTATTTGTAATATATATATTGAATTCCTATTCAAATATATTTCCTTCCTATTCATTCAAGTGATAAATAATATATCGATATCACAATCTCGTATTATAATACCTCGGGTGCTAATGAAACTATTTTAGTGAAATTTAACTGTCTCAATTCTCGGGCTATTGCGGAAAAAATTCGAGTTCCTTTTGGATTTCCTTCTTTATCAACGAGAACCGCCGCATTATCATCATACTTTATTATTATACCATTACTACGTTTGAGTTCTTTACAAGTACGTACAATTACAGCTCTGATCACTTCCGATCTTTCTAAAGATGAATTTGGTACTGCTTTTTTGATTACAGCAACAACAATGTCACCAATATAAGCATACCGTCGATTACTGGCTCCTATGATTCGAATACACATCAATTCGCGGGCTCCGCTATTATCGGCTACGTTTAAATAAGTTTGAGGTTGAATCATATCATTTTTTTTATCTTTCAGTCAAAAAGTTGAAGTAAAAAAAATATTCTGTGTTAAAAAAAAAAAGAAACCGACAATTGTCATTTTTTTCATACTAAAGATCTCTTTCGTTCTAATGATTATTCTGAAAGAATGAATTGAGTTCGTATAGGCATTTTGGATGCCGCTATTGAAATAGCCTTTCTAGCTATATTTTCAGGGACCCCTCCCATTTCATAAAGTATTTTGCTGGGTTTAACGACAGCTACCCAATATTCGGGAGATCCTTTTCCCGAACCCATACGCGTTTCGGTAGGTCTTACTGTAACAGGTTTGTCTGGAAATATACGTACCCATATTTGTCCACCCCGGCGAACATTTCGTGACATTGCCCGTCGCCCTGCTTCTATTTGTCTAGATGTGATCCAAGCGGGCTCAAGTGCCTGAAGAGCATATTTTCCGAAGCAAATTTTATTACCTCGATAGGCTTTTCCTTTCGTTTTTCCTCGATGTTGTTTACGGAATCTGATTCTTTTGGGGTTATAGTTGATGGTTGTTTCTCAATTCCATCTCTATTACAGAACCGTACATGAGATTTTCACCTCATACGGCTCCTCGCGAATAAATCGATTGAAAAATATTTCACCAATAATTGAAAATAATAATGAAAATAATATACAACGTTCTCACACCAAAGCAAACTAAGATAGACAACTGCATCTTCTTGCATTTTCTTTTTTTTATGCCAATTGGAGTTCCCAAGGTCCCTTTTTTAATGCCGGGAGACGATGAGGCATCTTATACAATCGACTTTTCCAAGAAAGATTTAGGTCAAGAAGTAAACAGTGGATCTATTAGAAATTTTTATATCCTGCTTTGATATATAACGAAATATGGATTCTTATAGACCATTTTTGCTATCCGTATCTAATTAGATAATGTTGTTTTGATATAAGATTCTAACGAATCCATATTTGTCTTTTTTTTTATCAGATTGGATTTCTAAATTAAAAAAATCCACATTTTCGCGGGTGAATATTTACTCTCTCATTAAAAATTTAAGATTTAATGTTGGGTTAGTCCCCAACTCCTAAAAAAAAAATGAATTCTTAGTTTCTTCCGCCATCCCATCTAATGAATCAATAAGATTTTTAATTTTAATATAATCTTAGGTATTCACAGGTTTCGTCGTTCCCATCGCTTTTCGATTTATGGTTAGGTCTAAATTCTATAATGGAGCCTCTTTAATAAGATTTCATTTTTCTAAAATTTTCTTATTTGATTCTTTTTTGTTGAATCAACCTTCTCAGTTTTATTGATTCGCGGCTCTTGATTCGTTTATTCTAGGAATATATTCATCCATATAGGGATGAATTTTTTTGAATATGGATGCTTTATTACACTACCTTTTATAAGATGACCCATAGACCTTTACATAGTAGAATTCTATATCAAAGATATCTTTTTTTCTATCTTTCTTTCACCCCTTCATTTATCTGTATATTCTTATTGCTTTACAACTAATAATCACATTCTTTTTTATTTCAGTTGCTATAATTCTATCACCACATAGATTTTTATTTTCTATTTTCAGGTGGCGGTTCTTTCTATCCAGATAATGAGAAGCGATGAGTAGGTTATTAATTCTTTAGTAATTAATTCTACGAATTTTTGTAGAAATTTAACCACTCTCAAAAAAACCAACGAGTCACACACTAAGCATAGCAATTCCTTCACTATAAAATAATTCATTTTTTTTATTCAATCTTATAAAATTTGTTATTTCTTCTTTAGGAATAAGAGTGTACTAAGAATTCGTCATTTTTTTTAGCAAAAGATGGAACGTTAAATAGAAGGAAATTTTATTTTATTTTATTAGTCGTTGTTTAGAAATATCCAAACTTTGATTCCTAATACCCCATAAATAGTTCGAACTGGATAGGAACAATAATCCATTTTAGCTCGAATGGTTTGTAGAGGAACCCTACCTTCTCTGAACCATTCGACACGTGCAATTTCTTTTCCGTCGATACGTCCCGAAATTTGTACTTGAACTCCTTTTGTACCTGCCTGTTCAGCTAATTCAATAGCTTTTTGGATTGCTTTACGAAACGGAATTCTATTCTTTAATTGTCCAGCTATAAATTCTGCAAGAATATTAGGGTCTCTATAAACATTTGGAATTCTTGTAATTGCAATGTTGATTTTTCGGTTCACACAATTAAGTTTTTTTCGCACATTAGTCTGTAATTCTTCGATTCTTCGAGGCTCCCCCTCTGTGAATAACTTTGGAAGTTCTACATAGATTTGAATCAGATCGATTCTTTTTTTAATCTTTATTCGTCCAATTCCCTCGACACCAGAGGATGTTCTTATTGTTTTTTGTAGATAATTCTTGATACAATCTCGTATTATTTTATCTTTGTAAGACCCAAGATTTCTTTGTATAGTTGGTTTAAGGAATATTAGGGTTTCGATGTGTTCGTGTGATGAAACATCGTGTAATTATTAGCTTTTGCTGTAATTGAGCCTGTTTAGTGCTCGTGCACTGAAATTGTACAGACTTTGGTTCTGTGATCCTGTTTCTTGTATAAGAAGTTACTTGTGGTTTTAGAATAATAAGTTTTGGATTATTCTTGTGTTTGGAAAAACGAGTAGGATTTTACCCGTCGTTGTAAAATCTTATTGCGTCTGTTTTGAGTGAGGTTTCGGATGGAAGTTTTATATATCTGCACGAGTTAAGATATATTCTGAGAATAATTTTCTAAGGTATGGAAGAAAATTACAGTCGCGGAAAAAGATTCGGCGATAAGTTTTGGAATTGTTAGACGATAGACGTTCTTTCTGTAGGTTTTCTGTTTTGGTGAGTTTCGTTCGTCGCGGCACGCGAGAGCTGAACGTGTGAGTGTTTCTAAGAGGTGTTGAGTTTTATCTCAAGTGGGTTTGTTTTGGTTTGATCCAATGGCTTTGGTTTGGTCTTGGCATTGTGTTTTTGATCCAATGGCCATGAGTTAGCAAGAGCTTTGCATAGTAAGGAGGTTTGGTCACTTGGTCACTTAGCAAAACATCACCAAATCATCTCATTCTTTCTCTCTTTCACGTGGAACTCCATTTCTTAACCTTAAACCTTCACAAATTTTCAATTCTTCACCATTTCACTCCATTTCAAGCTTTGGAGCTTTGAAGAAAGTTGTAGAGAATCACTTTCTAAAGGTAACCCTCTCTTCTCATCTCTTAGGTTGGTAGACTTGTAGAGTTTATGAGTTTTTGGGTTTATGTTCTTAAGAGGGTTTGGTGAGAAATGTTGTTCTTGCTAGTTTTTGTTTCATGAAAGTTGTTCATGAGAGTTTAGTAAGCATGCTAGGCTTTGTTATCTTTGTTTTCCATGAGTTGGTGAAAATCTCATGAGAAAAGTTAGGGTTTTGGTTGGTTTATGTATTGATCCATTTCATGAGGTTATGTTGTAAGGTTTTGAAAAGAAAAGTTGTCTTTGAACCTTTGGGCAAAGGGGAAATGCGTTGTATGGTTTTGTTTTAGAAAATCCGATGAAAAATATTTTGAGGTTTATGAAAATATTTTCTAAGAGTTTTTGGGTAGTATTTTGGGGTCAAAGTGGTTTAAAACTATTGTGACATGTGGTGTCGCTTTTTACCTTGAAAACATGTTTGAAAATGATTACCGGACGGTTAAGGCCCGTAATAAAACTTGTGCTTGGATTTGGTTTTGATTTTGGAAATGAAAATCAAATAACTTGCACTCGAAGCAACCAACATGCTTTCGGAAATGTGTTGCTTAATTTATGAAAATGGTTTGCTTTTGTGCCTTGAAAAAGTGTTGGGAACTAATAGAATCAAACTAGGCTTGGGTGGAAAAAGGTGGTGTGAGTTGCTGTCTTTTGCTGTCATGACAGTTGAAACTCGCTAGGCGAGTGGTTACTCGCCAGGGCGAGTGTCACAGGTCTTGACAACTCGCCAGGGCGAGCTCCAGAGCGAGTAAGACCAGTACTCTCTGCCTTCACTCGCCATCAACTCGCCAGGGCGAGCTCTGAGAGTTGAAATTTTGGATTCTGATTTCTAAACTTGGTTTTTAACTTTCTAATCCCTTTTTTATTAATTTATGGAAGTGGTTGGGATTGGAAACGAGTTTTTCGGGTACTCGGAAAGTACGTAGCTTATAACGCAAGAAAACGGCCATTTTGCATTTCAAATTATTTAAGACTTTTGGCAATTGTTTTGGGTCCTAAAAATAGTACAAATAACTCATGGGGGTTGATCAATACGATAGTTTTGGGTTTACTATCCGAAAGAAGGATTTTTCCTTAGAAAACCTTTGGTTGTTGGGGTTTTAGAGTTCAATTCATTAAGGATTGATTGGTTATGGTTTTGATTGAATACTTTGCTTGTTTTAGGAAGCAAGTAAGTGTTGTGTGATCGTGCGATAGTTGAGTGCTTGTCGAGGTAAGGGCTCCACTTTATTTCTGTCTTTAAATGGTTACGACATGCTTTGTTTTGCTGTGTGTGCAATTGCTGTGTGCTTTGGCATGTTTGTACTTATGTATTCTCGTTGATGAGAACGCGGTTATAAATATGTGTGCAATTTACATATGATTGAGAAAATGTATGTATGTTGTGATGCTTGTGCATAGGCTTTAGGCTATGTGAATGTTTGCATGAGCATATATGAATGCGTGCGTCAGATAGGACTACGCGAGGATTTTGTCTTGTGTGACTATCCTGTATATGCCGAAGAGAATATATGCCATGCATTTCATAGTTGCGTGCCTAGGTGTATGTCTGTGTGACTTTGCCTACGTACCGGGCGTTTGACTGTGTGGCTTCGCCAAATCCCTCTGGATTTATATTGAGTTGGTGTTTGTCTGTGTGACTTCGCCTGGTGTTTGTCTGTGTGACTTCACCTGCCTTGTGTGGCAAATTTTAGTGCGGGTACGTATATTTCTGTGTGGCTTTGCCTACCCCACGACTCTCCGAGGAGAGGTTAATTTTCCGGAAAATCATGCATGTGACTAATCAGTGATCGGTTGTCACACTCATTGTAGAAGTCTGCATTAGGCTTGGTGATTTATTTATATAAACCCGTTGGTGGGAATTACTCGTGAGTTTAAGAGCTTTCTCTTGTGTTTCGTGGAATTATTGTTATGTGTACAATCTTTCGCACCGGTTATATATATATATACTATATATTTTGTGGTGACCCTTTCTTTCATTTGCGGGCTCATCCCACCCAGATGATGGGTTAGGTCGTGGTGACGACGGTGGCTGTTCCAGGCCCCAGTGAGCGGTTGGAGCTTTAGCCTAGAGTAGTTAGACTATGCGCCGGTGTGTTTTGTGCACCGTGCTTTTTGGTTAGCATAGGATTCCTAACTTGTTTTGGTACTTAGACTTGGATTGTAATTATTCAGGAAATACACTTTGCTTGTCGAAGCACCTTTTGGTAATGAGTTCTTTTGTATATTTGAATGCCGGTTCATTTAAAAACTATTATGCGCACTTTGAGTGTTAGTTGAAAAAGGAAAAAAAAAAAAAAAAAAATAATGCCCCTTTTGGCTTTGTGAAAAAATGGGGTGTTACAATCTTCTTTTAGATTCTCGGAATAATCTCTTGGTTGTGCAAACCAAATAGAATCATGATTTTGAGTTGTACCAAGTCTGAAACCAAACGGATGTATTTTTTGTCCCATAATTCCTCACTACTCTATATAAAATGATACGTCTTATTTGTCTACTTTTTTATTTATATCTTTTTATTTTTTATTTTTTATATAAAGATATATATTTATATATCTTTCTAACTAAGTCAATGAGTTAGAAAGATATATAAATAAATCTTTCTAACTCATTGACTTAGTTCGTTGAAGTATATATTGATTGTGAATAGTATTTTCTGCTGCCGAATAAAGCAATTCAAAAAAAGAATAACTGAGATGACGAACTCCATAGAGCATAAGCTCTATTTCATCTCCATTTCATGCCGCGCGCGAACCGATCGACCGCAACTCTAGCCTCTTCACTCTGGGATATCTGGATAATTTTACCCCACAAAATCCGAACTTTTTCACTCTGAGCTATTTTGATAATTTTACCCCACAAAATCCGAACTTTTTCACTCCGAACTATTTTCAAAATTGCAAGATCCATTCTGATTGTGCCTGGCGGCAGAAAAATGTGAAAGTTCGAACCCCCGATAGAAAAATAGATATTCATAAATTTATTTCTCCTATATTACTTAAATAAAAATTCCTTAGAAAAACTAAGGTCAACGACGAGATCTAGTATCATTTTTTGTATGCCTCCTGAAGTTTTGAGTAGATGAAAATTCTCCCAATTTATGGCCTACCATACGATCCGTTATATAAATCGGTAAATGCTCTTTACCATTGTGGATAGCAATGGTATGCCCAATCATTGTAGGTATAATTGTGGATGTTCTGGACCAAGTTATTATGACTTCTTTTTCTCCTTTTGTGTTAAGCTTATTTATTTTTCTTAATAAATGAGTCGCTACAAAAGGATTTTTTTTTTGCGAACATGTCATAGTTAATTATTTGTCCTCCAATTTCTAAAAAAAAAAAAAAAGAAAATGATATGATCTTTCAAAAAATAAAATAAAATCATATATATAATGTCATAGTAAATCAGTCTTTTCTTTTGTAAAGACGAAGAAACAAATTGTATTTTATCTATTCTACACTATTTACTACGGCGACGAAGAATCAAATTATCACTATATTTATTCCTTTTTCTAGTTCTTCTTCCAAGTGCAGGATAACCCCAAGGAGTTGAGGGTTTTTTTCTACCAATTGGGGCCTTCCCTTCACCACCCCCGTGTGGATGGTCTACGGGTTCATAACTGACCCTCTTACTATAGGACGCTTACCTAGCCAACGTTTAGCTCCGGCTCTGCCCAAACTTTTCTGGTTTGCCCCAACATTCCCTACTTGTCCTACCGTTGCTGAGCAGTTTTTGGATATCAAACGGACCTCTCCATAAGGTAATTTTAATGTTGCCGATTTCCCCTCTTTTGCAATCAGTTTCGCTACAGCACCTGCTGCTCTAGCTAATTGTCCACCCCTTCCAAGTGTTATTTCTATGTTATGTATGGCCGTGCCTAAGGGCATATCGGTTGAAGTAGATTCTTCTTTTTGATCAAGCAAAACCCCCTCCCAAACTGTACAAGCTTCTTCCAAAGCATACGACTTTCTGGATGTAGATTAGAATATCTATACACATGGATGGATCTTATATATATCGTATAATTCTGAATATTATTCTTATTATTATATTATATCTGACATAACGACGTACCACATGAGTGGATATATAATATAGGAATCTATATCTGCCAAATCACTCATGTTATGATCTTCTACATCCTAGGTCTTTCTGTTCCTTCATCTGGCTTATGTTCTTCATGTAGCATTCAGACCGAATGACTCTATTAAATTACGTTACTACTTACACATAGTACGGGTAACGTAGGAGACAGTTCTATTTTTCCCCGGGGGAATCCTTAGAATTACCACTGCTTAGCTTTCCATTTGCCTCTGACCATCAAATGAAATGTGTATGTATAAAGTTATAACTAATGAAACACATGTCATATCCTGTTGTTTAACTTACGCCATGAGCACTAAGTGGCGGGAAACCACCAGCCTTTGGGACACCGCCCATTAAGGGATTGGTAACAGGAGATGGGGCACGTGCACCATTCGGTTGCCCTTGCCCACAACTATGGTCAACAAAAAGGGTCTTTATGTCAGGGTTAGGCCTTGGATTCTTACAAAGTTGATGCTGCCAATTTAAACTGCAAATCAACAAGCAACAAAAATGTAAATAACACCAAACTTAAACCAAATAGATTATATAATCATAGATCATATCAGATTCTTTTAACAACCTCTGATTGATTAGAGTACGCAGTCTCGAGTTCTTCAATGAAGGAAATTGCAACTTGTCACGAAACAAAGGGTTAGCTTCTATTAGCTTCTTCAGTTCAGCAAGCATTATTGCCCTAGCAGATTTTGTATCCCCATACTTAGATAGCTGTTCATTTTGTCTGCAAATTCATTCATTAAAAAAATCGTCTTAATGCCATGAAATCACACAGATTAAACTTCCATCAAAACATAAAATTCAAGGGTAATGTCCAAACCTAAAGTTATCCAATGTCAACAACTGCGTAATCTCCTTAAAAAGCTCTTCGTTAAATGCAGCAAACACTTTCAAATCCTTCACTAAAATTTCAACAGCTTTAGCTCGATCACCCCTGCAACAATATTTCCTTTATTTAACAACAAACCAAATAACAAATTAGAAAAAGAGTAACATGAGAAAGTAACCGAAACCTACTTGTCCAACGCTTCTAGATACTTCTGCTTCCTAATTTCAAAGAAGATCTTCATCGAGTAACGATTATCATCCACCTTGGTAAAACCAGTCAAGTACTTCTCAACCTCATCCCACTCCCCATTCGTCACCATTTCCTCAAAATACCTCATGTTAAAGAAAAAACCTGATTCTTGCTCCAACCTTCACATTCACAAACTCACATACACAATATAAATTACAAAATTAAAAATTAAAAAATTAAAAAAAATAAAAATAAATAATAATAAAAATTGATGAAACTAAGCGTGTGTGCGTACGTACGGTACGTACCTGTGAACAGAGTCCTTAAATTTCTCTTCATCGAGAAACTGAAGTATGAGAAAAACCAGTTCTCTGCTTAAAGATCTAGAAGCGAATAGATCAAAAAACAATAGATAAGAACGAATTGAAGAGCGAATAGATGAAAATGAAAATCGGATGAGAAAATGTGACGGCGATGGAGTTGTAATTGTAACAACCTGTGAGAGATTCTTCTACGGCACAGATCGAGAGAATGAGAAATGTGAGAGAAGAAGGGTTTGAGAGTAATGTTTTCTCTCTCTAGTTTCTCTCTCTAGCTTTTCATGTGATGGGAACTCTTGTGGTTGAGTATTTATACACGAGAAAGGGGCTAGGGATTTGGAAAATATGAGAGAAAGATAAAATGTGTGAAGCGACGAAAATATGGATGGATTCAGACAGTTTAAATAGCGTGAGCGAGCGATAACGAGATGAGATATCGAATCGTGATAAGGACTCAGAATGATAAGCAGGTTTGATGATATAAGTTAAATGACTTATCCTTAATAAGGTGATACGATGCTACAGCTATTCATCGGGTGTAGTCATTAAGTATGTGTTTGGTTATGCGTTGAAAATAATTGAGTTTGATAGAATTGAGTTTGATAGAATTAATTTTAGTTAAAAGTGAGTTGAACCTGAATTGATTTGTGTTTGGATACATTAACATAAAAGTGATTCTTACAAATTTATGTTGTTTGGATAGTTTGAATCAAAATTACTTTTGAATGTCTAATTACTAAAATGGACTTTAATTGTATAGACAAATAATTAATAAATTTTAATTAACGGTAAAACCAAAACAAATCACATTTGAAAATTTATCACAAAAAAATTCACTCAAACCCAACCCAATAGAATAATATTGTCAAAAAAATAAAAAATAACAGAATCCAATTTCTGTCAAAAAAAAAAAAGATAGAACCCAATTAGTTCTTTCTCTTTGCCGACATCAGTGTATCACTTCTATTTTTCCAGAGCTTTCTACCATTTCTCTGTAGAGCTTCCTACCATTTCTAGACTATTGATTTATCTCCCCTCCCCATCTCTTATTTCTCAATACTCTTCTTGTTTCTCCCTCCCCATATCTCAATATTCTTCTCCCATTTTTTCATCTAATCTTCTCTTTCCCTTCATCATCAATGTTTCTACAATGGTGGAGGCAAATCTGTATGGTTGTTGAATTAGGGGAAAAGCAACATGCAGCTGGTTGGATTGGTGGGTTTGGATATGTGAGGGTGGATTTGGGAAAGGCAGCGTGTCAAGTATTAAGGGCAAAGAAGGAATAAGAAATAATGTAAAAAAGCATCGCAAAAAAAAAATTCCCAAATCGATTCTGATTAACGCAGAAGCTTGAATTTGTAGCTTCACAGTAAACTCACGTCTGGGTGTAGAATCACGTTTCAGAAACTCAAATTCGATTTTATCCAAACAACTCAAAAACCGGCAAACTCACTTTTGGTGCGGCAAACTCGCGTTTGGAGAGTTATAACGCGTAACCAAACAGACGCTAATTTGTCTACTGTATATTATTTGGATTTATCATCGGATGGAATTGCGGGGTTTAAAACATGAAGTAATTACTCGTTTATTATAACACATTTGCAAAAATTATGGTGGTAAAAATGTGGAGTAATAAATTTGTTTAAAGTCTGTGTGATCTAATTTTATGCTAGAGGTATCGGTTAAGAAAATAATAAAATAATTTAAAAATAATATTTTTTAGATTTTTGAATAGTTGACTGCAAAAACTCTAATATTATATTATTGTATTATACTGTATTTGTTTCCTTAATCAGTACACGATAATTTTTTTACGTAATTTGATACTCGTATATTTAATGTTGATTTTCATTATATGGAAAGTCTTATATTTTATTTTATTTTGGATATCGAAAGTCTTATATTTAAAGATAAAGATAAATATACTGTCAAATCAAATATGTACGTATATATATATGGAATTTTTTTTCGTAAAAGAGTCTTGTAAATAGAAATGAGTTTTTAATGCTTCGGAAAAAAAGGAACGAGTTTTTGATTACTGTATGTGGTGTGAAATATTATTATTTATAGTATCTCGCATTAATATTAATATTATTAATGGTAAATACTAAATAGTTGTTTATCCCTTTAAAAGATCGGATTAACTCTACCTAATTTCTTTTTTCAAAATCCACCTTTGCAATTAATGGTGTACATGAGCCGGATTGAATTGAGTTTGGCCAAAATTAAAACCCGGATCGCGTAAGGTACTCCGGATTGGATCCAATAAAAAAAACCATTCGTTACAACATTGGTCCAGGTTAGATAAACCCACTATTTTTCGGGTCGAATTGGGTTGGATTGTGGGTTACCCTTTTTTAAAAAATTAAATAATTAAATGACAAATTATCATATTTTTTCTTAAAAATAACTCAATCATTGTATTTTCTTAAAAAAAAGTGTAACTTATTTGCGCTATGAAAAATACCTATCTATTTTGGTTGGGTAAGCCCACAAATTTCCGGATTGGATAGTAAGTTACCCGAATAATTTTTCAGTTTTTTTTAATATTAAATGACTAAACAATAAATCATCATATTTGTTTTATAAAATTATTAATTTTTTTATTTTCTTAAAACATAGTGTAACTTATTTCTTTAAATTATTTTAAAAAAATCTTAAAATTAAAAAAGAGAAGGTTTTCTGATATTTTTATTTTCTAATTATTTTAAAAATTAAAGATTAAATCAGTTGGCATTAAAAAAAAAAATTCACGTGTACGTGCCACATAATCAAAATGGTATAGTCATATGTCTAGTTGTACAACCAAGGGGCAAAATGGGAGAATCTTGACATTGCAAGGGTGGATTTGAAAAAAAAAATATGTAGGGGTAAATCAAATATTGCTAACTTTGCAGCGGGTAAACAATTATTTACCCTATTATTAATATCAATTTATCTACAATGAACAATTATTAAAATATGTGAAAGAAATAAATTAAGACCAAGATGGTTGCAATTGAACTTTACGAATCAATGATATTCTCTTCTTATTTCTTTTTCTCATATATATAGTTGGTGGTTTCTTGAAGAGCTTTGAAGCATTTGTATGTATTGTTGCCGACTATGTTATAGTTTTTCAATAAATATAGTTGATTCTCTATTTCAAATTCTTTGTCCCTAAAATAATTATCAAATTTAAGTATTTCACAATGATTGCTTTTATTTTCGAGGGACGAAGATTTGTTCATCTATTTGAAATTAAAGATGATGGGAGGTGAAGATTTTCATATTTCTTATTTTTGTATGCGGGTTTTAATATGAAATTTTATAACCAATGATCATGATTGTAGATTCATTTAGATATTTTGTACTTATTTAGAAAATTTATGTTGTGCTCTATCATGTCAAAAAATGGGTGGTTTGCTTTTGATACATAATTCAGTTATAGACATCATTATATTACACATTGAAATAAAATTTGAAAATTGTAATCTATGCAACACTCACATAAAATCATTGTTTGTTAAGTTTAGTCACTCTATTAATATGAATAACTATTTTTAAATTTTTTTTTGCAGGAATTTATATTTCTACTCATATTAATACGAAGTTTTTTTTTGTTTTTTTTATGTGATTTATATTTCTATTTATATATTAATTTGGATGCCTATTTTTTATTGCAATTTCTGCGGGGATGTATTTTATACTCATATAGTAATACGGGGGCTATCTTTTTGTTTTGTTTTTTTTAGTTTTTACTCAACGATGATTATCTTTTATTTAAATGAGAACCTATATTTCTATTCATACATTAATACTAGATCTATTTTATTTTTGTAATTTATATTGTAGTTTATGTTTCTAATCAAGTTAATACGAAGACCTGTTTTTTTGCGAGATCTATATTTCAACTCATACAACAATACGGATGCCTATTTTTTTATTAAAAATATCTATGGGTACATATATTTCTACTCACATATTAATACGAAGGATTTTTTATAATTTCTACGAGAACTTATATTTCTATTAATG
Source organism: Trifolium repens (assembly GCA_030408175.1). NCBI lineage: Eukaryota > Viridiplantae > Streptophyta > Magnoliopsida > Fabales > Fabaceae > Trifolium > Trifolium repens. The sequence goes on from CP125851.1 coordinate 48,275,189, forward strand.
TATATTAATTAATATGAAGACCCATCTTTTCTTATTTTGTATTTTTTACGAAATCTATACTTTTACTCATATTAATAAAAGACTATTTGTTGTAATTACTACATAAACTTATATTTATTTTCATATGTTTTTTTGTCTTAGATTTATTTTCATATGTTATTACGGTATCTATTTTATTTTTGTAATTTATACTGTATTTTATATTTCTACTCATATTAATACGAAAGCCTATTTTTTTAATTTCTATACATGGCCTATATTTCAACTCATACATCAATACGGAAGCCTATTTTTTATTGTAATTTCTACGGGCACATATATGTGTACTTATGCATTAATGCGTATGACTCTTTTTTTTTCTATAAATAATTTCTACTTGGATTTATATTTTTATTCATAAATTAATACGAATATCTATTAATTTTATAATTTATATGTAATTTATATTTTTAGTCATATATTGATAGGGACAATTTTTTTTTTTAATTTCAACGAGAACCTATAATTCTGCTTAAATATTAATATGGGAATTGATTTTTTTTTTGTTATTTATATTTATATTTATATTTATATTTCTACTCATATACTGATACACTAACATTTCTTAATTCTGATACACTAACAAATCCTCGAAGTATCTTCCATATTTCCCATAGAGAAATTATTTTCTGACACTTTTATAATTCTTTTAGTGGAGAATAATAGAAACAACAACTATGATACATTTTTAATTTGATAAAAGAAATAGAACTATAAGAATCTTCCCTAAGAAAATCTTTGACACCATACATAAATTTTACAGTTAGTTTTTATCACATAATATTATTTTAATTATTAAATTATATAAGATTGTATATATTTACGTAGTTGTTATTAATTATCTTCTCAAAATTTCAGTTTAAAGTATAATATATTAAAATATATTATTCATAAGTCAATAAATCTACAAACGTATTTCTACCCGTGCTTGGCACGGGTCTGGATACTAGTATTGCTAACTTTGCAGCGGGTAAACAATTATTTACCCTATTATTAATATCAATTTATCTACAATGAACAATTATTAAAATATGTGAATAAACTAGTCTGAAAACCGTCCCGTGAATTTAGCTCAACTAGTATCCAGACCCGTGCCAAGCACGGGTAAAAATGCGTTTGTAGATTTATTGACTTATAAATAATATATTTTAATATATTTTACTTTGAAGTGGTTAATTACAAAAAAATAAAATTGTGTGACAATATATGAGTAAAAAATATAGACTACAATAATAAATAACAAAAAAAAATATCAATTCCCGTATTAATATTTAAACAGAAATATAGATTCCCGTTGAAATTTTTTTAAAAAAAATTCACCTATTAATACATGACTAAAAATATAGATTCCATAAAAATTGTAAAATAAATAGGTATTCGTATTAATATATGAGTAAAAATATATAAAAAAGTAGAAATTATATAAAAAAAAGGTCATTCGTATTAATACATAAGTAGAAATATATGTTCATGTAGAAATTACAAAAAAAATAAATAAGCCCCGTATTAATGTATGAGTTGAAATATAGGCCACGTAGAAAGAAAAACAAAGGCTTTCATATTATTAATTATGAGTAGAAATATAAACAACAGTATAAATTATAAAAATAAAATAGATCCTGTATTAATATGTGAAAAGAAATATAAATTTATGTAGTAGTTAAAAAATATAGTCCTCATATTAATATGAGTAAAAATATAAATTTAGTAAAAATTACAAAAAAAATAAAACATGGGTCTTCATATTTATATATATTAATAGAAATGTAAGTCCTCGTAGAAATGAAAAAAAAAAAAGGTCATTCGTATTAATATGTGAGCAGAAATATATGTATCCATAGATATTTTTAATTAATAAAAAATAGACATGAGTAAAAATAGACATCCGTATTGATGTATGAATAAAATATATATCTCGCAGAAACAAAAATAAACAGGTCTTCGTATTAACATGAGTAGAAATATAAATTACAAAAATAAAATAGATCCCGTATTAATGTCTGTATAGAAATATAGGTTCTCGTTTAAATAAAAAATAATCCTCATGTGAGAAAAATATAGATTCTTTAAATACTACATAAAAAAACAAAAAGATAGCCTCCGTATTAATATATTATATAAGTACAAAGTACAAATATATTTTCTCGCAGAAATTGCAATAAAAAATAGGCATCCGTATTAATATATAAATAGAAATATAAGTCATGTAAAAAAATAGTTTCGTATTAATTAATATGAGTAGAAATATAGATTCCGGCATAGGTTTTTAAAAACAATAGATATCCGTATTAATAGAGTGACTAAACTTAATAAACGGCGGTACGGCGATTTTATGAGCGTCACATGAATTACAATTTTCAAAGTTTAGTTCAATGTGTAAAATTATGATATGTATAACTGAAATATGGATCAAAAGTACACCACATATTGTTTGTGTTATTTGTATTTTTTCACATCATAGAGTACAACATATATGAAAAATAGGTCCCGTATTAATACACATATAATATAGATCTCGTATAAATTATAAAAAAATATACCTCTTTATTAATACATGCATATAAATATAGATTCCCAAAACAATTACAAAGAAATAGACCTTGTATTAATATATGAATATAAATAAGACCTCATATTCATACTGACTATAAATATAGGTTTCATCATATAAATTATAATAAAATAACATAAAATAAAATAGGCTTCGTATTAATATATGACTAAAAATATATGTCTCGCATTAATATATGAGTACAAATTAAATATATGTCTTGTACAAATTTAAAAAATTAAAATAGGGTCCTTATTAATATGAGTATAAATATAGTCCCCGCATAAATTACACAAAAAATAAGCTCCCATATTAATAGTAATATATGAGTATAAAGTTCTTGTATAAATTACAAAAAAGAAAAAATCCAAAAATAGTGATTTTGCGGGTAAAGACCAATTATATAAGCACAAATTTATCACTTCACAAAACAAAAATCTAAAAATAATTGTTTTGGGGTAAAGACCTCAAATTCACATATAATATTTGTAAAGAGAGCACTTAATTATCCCCATGAACATAACTTTGTTATCAGGGACATCACATTAGGATACTTTTTTTACACAACAAAGATTGATTTCCAACGACACATGACACAATTGGTAGATACACCGGTCCCTTAACTAATTGGTTTAGCGTTCGATTCATGGGGATTAATTGGTAAGAAAATCACCAACAATAAATCGGTCAAAATAGTATTAGTTTTGGCTCCATTAAGTAGATGCTTAAGGATTCAATTTTTGACTCGTGCATATGAAAAAATTCAGCTAATTGAAAACAATCCACATATTATGTGTGCTGTACAACCTAATTAAATAAAATGTCGAACTACACATATTATACAAAAAATGTCTACATATTAAATGATGATTTTAGTAACTATTATCATATTTTTACGGTGGAGTATTTTATTTTATATTGTTTTTTAACATTAAAAAAAAAGAATTCTATAATATTTTGAATGGGAAAGTTGTTTTATTTTTCTTTTAAAATGAGCAAGCTATAAAATGTTCCTTTTTTTTACGGAAAGTCATAAATAATGATAAAATAATGTTTCGTCAATTTAAAAAGTGTTTGTTGTTGCTGGTATCAAATTACGCTTCCAATTTTTCACACACTCATTGCTCTATAGAATATAAATAGTTAAGAAAGCTATTACAATTATATCCTCCGATTTATTGTATCCTCTTTTTATTTTATACATTTTCCTTTTGTCTAAAAAATATATATTACAATTTATAGTGTACAAATAAATAATAATATTATTAATAATTGACGATTAATGTTGTCTAATTTAGACCGCATTGCGTCCAATATAAATAGAGAAAGAGTCGGAGTGTCTATCTTCTGGTAACCATTCTCCAATCAACATTTGCATAAAGAATGTGCAACCCCGATTACAAAATCATCATTCTATAACAGTCGTTGTTCACTCTGTGACACTATAAGAGACATGCCACAAAGTGTTTTTTGAGATTGAAAAGGCTATTATAAGTCATCTACCTTAGCTTTCTTTAAATTACATTAAAAATCTAGAGAGAAAAAAAAGAGAATAGTAAAAGATAAAGATAAATGAATGGAAAAAATGAGACTCCGGTGAGTTTATCTTCTTGTAACCATTCTTCAACTATAAGATTGACAACTTTGACATTGGAACAAACACGCTTTAAAAATGTCCCTGGAATTGAAAAAATTACTTTTGCAACAACAAATAGAGAGCATCCCACAAAACTAAAACACAAAAGCTAAAGTGAATAAAAATAATCTGTTCAAAAGAAACACATATTACCAAAACGCAAGTCCTACATAGCACGCCATGAATAGATCAAAACCTACAACTCCATGAGAAAACCACAATATATGAAGTTATCATAATTATAATAATAAAAAAGAATGAAAAAATTAAATTAAATCAAGTTGAGCAAAAAAAGAGTTAGAGATTGGAATTGAGATTTTTGTTTACATCTGACCATGATTTTCATCTCCATCCATCTATCGTATATATAGAAGTTGTGATTTGGTTGTGTAGCAAAAGCTTGTAAATTTGATTTGATTTTCGAAATTTTCATAATTTTAGGGATTGGTTTGACCACAAAAAATTCCAAAAATATATTGATTGATTTTTATTTAATATGTGATACAAATTTTTTTCACATTTACCGTACCATTTAAATCAAGATACAAATATACACTTTGTTCTAATAAACTAATTTAGGTAATTAAATAAAGATTTCTTTGACTAAAAATTGAAAACGTGAATTATATTATTTGCCTTTACCTATGTGATTTGTACAAAAAAAAAAGTGAATTATATGCCCTTGCTTATGTGATATGTACAAAAAAAAAACGTGAATTAATTGTCTTTGTTTGTGTGATATGTAAAAAAAAAACATTTACTTTAGAGGGCTGAATTGCTAGCTGTATCTATTTGTATGCGGTAAATTGCTAGCTGTATTTTTGTAATAACCTTAGAGAATTAATAATTGCCGAGAATTAATTGCTTAGAGATTGCCTTAGAGAATTAATTACAGAATTTGAGAATTATACAAAAAAAAAATTACTTGACAAATATAAAAAAAAATTGTATATTGTCTTTGCCTATGTGATCTATATCGCCTTTGCCTATGTGATCCATACCAAAAAAATTGCCTTTGCGTAGGTATGATGATTATATTTTTTTTTTAGCTTATGTTTTATTTTTTTATTTATGTTTTGAAATGCCTATTATTTTGTAACCTATGTTTTGGCCTAAAAAATTACTCCTATTACACGTGAGAAATTAGGGTAATTAATTGCTTTTTCACAAAAGTCAATTGCTTAACTTGCCTTTTTTATTATGTGATGTGATGTCAGTATAATGTACAATATATGATTTAGCATTGAATATATTATTTAGCATTTAATCATATATCCACGTTTTTGTTATACTTGTAGTTTGATCCTTGTTTTTTTTTTAAGCTAAATCAATAATCTTTTAATTCATTTATTGCTAAATCAATATGGGAGTAGAATGCATAAGGGAGTGCCATGTGTACATGAGGCTTTGAGAAAAGGCTCTCAAATAATATATATATATAGATAGATTAGAAGGACATTACATTATACTTATATATGCAGGGGATCGGAGTTCGAACTCTGATCATTCCACTTATCTACCTTAAAAGTAAAATTTATAGCCACTAATTAAGCTACTTGAAAAAGAAAAAAAAAAGTCTAAAACCCATAAACTTTTTAGTAGGTATGGTATCAACTAATTTCTTATTAATAGGAAAAAATTAAAACTTAATTTATATTCTGACTCTAATTTTTAAGCAAACAATGATATATAAAATAGTAAAGAAAGTACAACAACAACAAGTAGGGGGATAAATTTTTTATCTATCAATCAAACAAAAGTAGGTCCCAAAAAAATAATACAACATTAATCAAACTACACAAAAAAAGTGATATACAAAACACCAATGGACCAAAATTCAATGAATGAACCAAAAAGGAGTGCAGAAGATGCAACCATTGCAAAAAAAAACTAGAGACAAACTGAAACGAACCAAACTATCTCTTAAGGAACGATAACTCAATCTAACCGCCAACACGATAACATAGACGCTGATTGACAACTCACTACAACAGCAACAACAAGAAGTAAAAAGCCATTTCTAGCACTATCTGTGACGAAAAAAGGAGAAGAGCAAATGACGACATCAAGAACAAGTAAAGTCATCGTCATAAAACGCTAAAAAAACTCCAACCAACAGATCCAAAGATCCAAACCCATAATCAAAACCTGTAACTGACCCACGTCAGAGAGGAGGGAAAAGACCCCAGTCACCACTAAAAACATGACTATTAGAGAGCTAATCCTGAACAATATAGGTTCCAAAAACCACTACCAAAAAATTCGGTGAAAAACAATCGATCCCGCCGAAAGACAAGAGTTGTTGGCCTTTATGGGTAAAAACGTCAGTGATGGCGATGCGCCACCACAAAACACGACCCAAGGAGGGTTATACCACCAAATTCTGCCGCCAACACCACCACCACCAATCAAAGTTGTGTCGTCACGAAAAAGGAAGTATAGTGGTGCGGACTGCGGAGGGCCAAACGCCACTCCTCGCACCACCACCACCGTGTAGCTATATCTTGAAAAGAAAGGGATTTGGATGAAAGGGGATAGGGCGGTGAGTCACCGAATTGATATAGAGTCAAGTTTCATTAACCATGGTCGTGGTCAATTATAAGACTGTGTCTTCTCTCTTTCTATCAAATATCACTTATTCAAACAACTAATTTATCTATTTTTTTTATACAAACAAAATTATCTATTAGGTAAATTATAACTAATTCACTATAAATTCAACTATTATAAACTAATTTATAAAAGTTAGAGAAGAGGATTATAACACCGTGTCAGTGTTCATAATGAAGCTCAACAAGAAACACATTAACACATAAATTCAATGTGAATATTTTCCCAACAACGTAATGAAGACCAACGCACTTAACAGAAAGGGAGAATGAGTTGAGGATTCTACACTACACACAGACCACTTGCAATGTTAACATCAATGGGTTTGCATAATTTGCAATAGAGAAATTAATTATACAGGCGTGTGACATACGTCTATTTAATTTGAATAAAGAAGTGTGCCAAACCAACCAAAATGAAAGAAAAGTCACATAGTCCTACTCAATTTATCGCCACATGTTTATCTCGTGATACATACTGTCTCGGTTTATTTCCCGTTATTATCTCGTGAGGAAACAACCGCATGTCGATTTCACTGTGACGCAAGACATTTTAAGCGGTTCATACAAATCAAGTCGCTTTTGTATTTATTTTATCTGCAAACAACAAGCGCCACTCACATTTGTAATGTGTGACTTAAAAATAAAAATTTGTAAGTACAAATTTTTATCTTAAAAATTGCACCTTTAATTTTTTTTTAAAAATTATAATATTATTTTTCAGTACAAATTTCCCACTTTTAAATTTTTTAAAAGTATTGTTAAACTTTTTCATGCATGTACGACATAGAGTATGACATAGAATCTCATAACAATTGGAAGTCTCATAGAGTATGACATAGAATCTCATAACAATTGTTAAACTTTTATATTAATATTTTATTTTATCGACTATATACTTTAATAATTAATAGGAAAATTATCATTACATGATCAATATCTAAATATATATCAATTGCAGTTACATGCTTTATGCTAAAAAATCATATGTAAAAAATTAAAGGCAGACAAACAAAGATAAAAATGTGAGGAAAATAAGTCATGTCGATGATTATAAGTGTGTCTACAATGAGATTTATATTTAATGTTTATAGACCGATATATCAGAACCTACCAGAGTTCAAGTTCTATTAACCATGATCGTGATCAATTATAAGACTATGTCCTCTCTCTTTCTATCAAATATTACAGATTCAAACCATTAATTTATGTACTTCTTTTTTTGGTACAGACGAATATATCTATTAAGTAACTTATAACTAATTCACCTATAGGGTCAGGATCAAACGACACCAATGTGTCAAACTTTTTATATGACATCTTCGATAATTCTTTACCGGATAATCATATTACAAAATTGATCGTTGGATTACAATATACTATAACATAAATCATGTATATAAAATATAACATTAATCGGAAATCATTTGATACACCAATGAAATACATCAAAAATAACATCTTACAAACTTTAAAAAAATAAGTAAATTTTGATGTACTGTATCTCATTGGCGTATCAAATGATTTCCAATTAATGTTATATTTTATATACAGATCTATGCTATAGTACTGTATCTTGCATTCAATACACTAAAAATATAAAAAATTATCTTTATCAATATTAACTTTATTTTTTATTTTTATTTTTGGTATTCTTAAAAATTGCAAATGAAGCTCAACAAGAAACACATTAAGACATAAATTCAATATGAATTTTCCCAACAACACTAGTAATGAAGACTCACGCACTTCACAAAAAGTGAGAATGAGTTGAGAATCCCTCCCACACTACACACAGACCACTTGCAATGTTAACATCAATGGGTTTGCATAATTTGCAATAGAGAAATTAATTATACAGGCGTGTGACATACGTCTATTTAATTTGAATAAAGAAGTGTGCCAAACCAACCAAAATGAAAGAAAAGTCACATACTACTCACTCAATTTATCGCCACATGTTTATCTCGTGATACATACCGTCTCGGTTTATTTCCCGTTATTGTCTCGTGAGAAAACAACCGCATGTCGATTTCACTGTGACGCAAGACATTTTAAGCGGTTCATACAAATCATCTCGCTTTTGTATTTATTTATCTACAAACAACAAGCGCCACTCACATTTGTAATGTGTGACTTGAGATAAAATAAAAATTTGTAAGTACAGAATTTTATCTTAAAAATTGCACATTTAATTATTTTAAAAATTATAATATTATTTTTCAGTACAAATTTCCCACTTTTAAATTTTTTAACGAATTTTGTTAAACATTTTTCATGCATGTGTCACATAGACCATGACATAGAGTCTCATAAAAACGGAGGTCTTTAAAAAATTATAGGGTATTGATTGACATTAGAAAATGAGGGATGTAAAACGAGAGATTATGGACTTCCAAATGAGAGATTGTGAAATTCAAATATTTGAGATTCTTTTTATTCTAAAATGAAGAATTCATTAGTTACAAAATGTCCTAAAAGATATTGTTTTATTGTGAAAATACATTTTTTAGACGCTTTATAGTCAATTGTTATACAATAGTTTTATCAAATGAAATGACGTGTGATATAAATTGTCTTGTTTATGAAACTTTTTTTAATTTTTTTTGACAGAATGAAACTTTTTTTTTTTATATTTATGGAATAAATTATTATTTTTTAGTGTTATTGATGTAATTTGTAATTTAAACCGATGATAATTCTTTTGAATTTTTTTTGCATTTTTTCTTCTGGATGGATACATGTTATGCCATCTAAAAGTGTAAAACTAACATTTAATGATACAAAATACTTAATGGTTTATAAAGTTGAATGCACAAGTTCCAACAAAAGTTTACCGCATTTGTCTTCTTAACATTTGCTCTTAGAGCACATGTTGACATTCTTCATTTATTTTATTATGACATATTTTACCGGACATCAAATCGCTCTATCTCTCCAACCTCAACACTGAAATTCCTATAGATGGATTGCGAGCTTTGTCTAAAAAGATGAAAAACTTGACGTCTCTCACTTGTTCCAGAATACTTGGTATCAAAAAGAATCATCTCTTCGCAGTTTCCGATTGTTTTTCTTTGCTCGAAGAACTCAACCTCAATTTTCCCATAATTTCTAGTAAGTGTGATCTGGTTATACGTAATGATCATCAAGTTTTGTCACTTCCCCAACTCCGAAAGATTAATTTATCTGGTGATCGCATGGACCGCCAATTTCTTAATGATGTGTGGAAGATTTCCGAGCCTTTTGAAGATGACATAATTACATACACAGACGATATAGAGACAGTCCCAGTACTGGTGACATTCATTTACTGATATAGGAATCAGAGTTTGTACTTTTGATTTCAGTTATATTTTTGTAAATGACATTTGAATTGAATATATGTTTAGAACCTTTTGATTTCAGTTATCAACTCTTAAATATACTCTTTAAAGTGTTCATGGTGAAAAACATATTTGAATTGAATATAGTCTTTAAAGTGTTGATGAAATATTTTTTAAACATCGATCCACGATGGACCATTTGCCTAAATGCAACCGTCCATATTAAAATTTGCATATTTTATCATGACATTTTACTAACTTGGTCTTTCAATTGAGTATATATTTAAGCTCTTTAGTTTAATATTATTTTACAGGAACTATAATCCTGAAGGCAGGAAATGTCCTGTCAGCAGAGAAGAATCAATTGGGGAACTAATACAAGTGGTACTAAAATCTAATTCAAACCTCATTTTGGTACCTAGAATTGTAGGATGTTGTCATGTTTGGTCACATATTAGTTACCCTCTAGGTAGTAGTGTTGTCAATCGCGGAAAAAAGTGTTTTGTTCAAATTTTGTTGCGCTACATTGCTATAACGCCAATGTAGCCTCTATTTAACAACAATTTGTAGTAAATAGCGTCTTGTGGAAAACAATAATGGTTTGTTCAAATTATAGTTTGGCTGTAATGGCATGTTCTTTGCACTTCTCAAATCAAATCATTGAAGTAAAACTGAAAATTATTTGTTGAGCATTTGATAGATAGAATCAACACAACCATACAAATTTACACCAAAAATAGTTGAAATTAAAGAAAAGAAAACGATGTTCATGTGGAGTATCAAAGCTCAATCGTATGGGTATGTGACATATGCATATTATTACATCTAAGGAAAAGTAAACTCATCATGAAAACCTATTCTAATCTTCCCCTCTCCTGCAGTTTATATCTTGTTTTATATCTTGATTTTTCCACATTATACAGTTTGTGCATGGAAGAATCAGAGCAATTATTTAAATCTTCCAGCGGCTAAATGCTTCGTGGCGGTAATGCTGCTTCCGGAATATCTACCACCTCGGGATTATCTTCAAAATACTGTACAAGTCGTAAATTGAAGTATTCCTCCAATGCTAAATAATCAGAATGCTGATGAACACCATTTACATCATCAAATACCAAGTCAATATTTAAATCGGGTACCATGCACCATGATTTTGGATCATAACTTAGTGTCCTCTCAATCTTTATGCCAGTAGGAAGGATATACAGAATTTTAGCTATGTCGCTGGGCAATAAGGGTCTGCAAAGTTAATACAAATTTATCACTACTCAATTTATATCTCACAAATGTTTTTGACCAAAACAGAAAATAAAAAATATGTAGAAAGGAAAATAAACTACCTCTTAGCAAGTATTTCTACTTTTTTGCTCACATCATGGAGAGTTGTCCGTCTCTTTCTTAGGGTCAATAACCTAACAGCGATTACCATGTTATGGAATTGAAAGGACAAAGATTGAAATTTTGGAGGTAAACCTGCTATATTGGACTCTGCCTTGGAACCCTCTTCAGCCAAAGGAGTAGATTCAATAACCTAACAGCGATTACCATGTTATGGAATTGTTGCAGGGGTGATCGAGCTAAAGCTGTGGAAATTTTAGTGAAGGATTTGAAAGTTTTTGCTGCATTTAACGAAGAGCTTTTTAAGGAGATTACTCAGTTGTTGACATTGGATAACTTTAGGTTTGGACATTACCCTTGAATTTTATGTTTTGATGGAAGTTTAACTTTAGGTTTGGACATTAACTTTCTGGTAACACATGGTCCAGGAATTAACATTGGTTACTTGCTTGATATGCATTGTTATTATCAACTATCAATAAGAACACTTGGGATGGAGAAAATTTGTAATGTGAAAACCAAGAAATTGATATTGAGTGGTAGCAACAAGCTAATGATATCATTTAATGAAGTAGAATTGCACACTTCATATTTAACTAAACTGATTTTCTTGTGCTCTTTTGGCTTTTTACTTCTGCCACTGGTACCAGCTCTGTTAAAGCGCCCCAGAACTCCTCCCAACAATAACCCAGCTATGGACTATCAAACTGCAGATTCAGATCATGTACTGAAGAGAACAAGACCTTTTGGCATATCAGATGAAGTACAGTACTTGCATTCTATTTTCTCCTTAGTCTTGCTCAATTCTAACATGAAAGTTTGAATCTTGTTATTAGTCATGATTAATATTGTCATGCACAAAAGAAAATCAAAGAAAAAGAATGCAAAATTATCCATACTTTAAATTACACGTTTTTTAACATTTTTGATCCAATATCAGATCCCTAAAAATGTGGCAATTACATCAAATAACCTGTTTAGTCTAACAAACATGTTTCTGAGAAATCACACAGTTTTTCGACATTACCGTGAGATGCTGATCTGATCTCCATTGGTTTTCAGAAAGTGAAATGTGTTGCTGCACTCTAACCTAGCATGTAATTTTTAACATCGAAAAAAATACACTATCATGACAATTCTGATTATTAAGATATACTATATAGTAGAGATTTTAATATATGATGATATCACACTTATTGACATATGAAGGAAAAGGGATTACTTGAATTGGTGTCCAAAATCCTTTAGCCGCCTTTCATGTTTTATCACATGGTCCACATTATTGCAAATCATTGTTTACTATGTAGAGGGGTAGCAACTATATGTACGAGTTGGATGGTGTCACATTTTATGATGTAGTAACTCTCTTGATTTGTGGAAAAAAAATCTTCTAAATATCTCTCATATGGCGTGGTAATTGTTTAAGATGTACATTGAAAAAAAAGATAAATTGAAATATCAACAAAATAGTGATTTGCATACAAGCAAAATGTAGTAAGAAAACACTAGAAACTATGCATATATTAGAGATATCAATAAATAAACTCGCGAACATCTAAATTTCTAGTGGTTGTGTAACTTGTGTTATGCCAATCCTTGCACATAACTCTATCATTGAAAATCACATCTCTATTGCGGACCATCTTTTTATTTTCATCATCCCATAGACGATAGCCAAACTCATCTTCACCGTAACCGTTGAAAGTACATTCCTTAGAGTACGTCAGATACAAATACAAACTCAACATCGTTAAAAATAAAAAGAATGAATCTATGAACAAATAATATGATAAAATTAAAGTTACTGAATATCTATATTAATTCTGTATCCGCAACAATTAATGCATTTATTATTAGTATAGGGAAATGTTACTTATTGCGAAAAGCGATCACGAATTTTTTCCGAATGATGTGGCATCTGCTAGTGGAACCGACTTGCATCATCGAAGCCTTTAATTTAAGGGTTACATATGTTTTTAGCCCATACATTTTAGTGTCATTTAAAAAATAGTCCAAATATTTTTTTATTAAATTTTTAGTCCCTCTAATTTTCTCCGAATCCGCAACGATTAATGCATTTATTATTATTATGTGATAATTTTTTCAAATGGCATATGCAATGGGAATGAAATCACTGTTAGCTTTGCCTTAAGAAAGAATGTAAATAATAAAAAAAAAAATTGAATAATAAATTGACATCTTACAATTTGAACCCAAAAAAATAAAAATCATTTTCTCTACAAACTAGCTAGCACATCAACTATGACGATGGATCCTCAAAAAAGGAAAAAGAAAATCAAGTCAATGCCATTTTTGTTCTAAGAGAATATACTATATTAAGACCCTAATTAAGGTTGGACAAAGATATCTTCAATCAGAAAATTTGTAACAACTTATTACACTACACCTAAACTCAAAGAGATTGGTGGAGTGGTCATCCATTCAAATAACTTCAACATAATTAGTTGTCCAGTAAGAAAAAAAAAACTTTATTTCTTTTATTTTATACAATTTTTACTATGCTTTCTTCATGTAAAGTAAATTTATGTAAAATTATAAGAATAAGTAAATTAAGTTTACATGTTGAAAAAATAATGTTGCATACCCCATCCCATGTAAAGTAAATTTATGTATTCCTTATTTTACAAAGGCACCCTTATGTGAAAGAAGCAACACATACAATTATGTTAAAGAATTGGCATCGCTGCATAATAAGACGTACACTTATCAAACTTAGTATATATTCACAAGTAATATGTAAACATGATAACATTAACTAGGTACCATGAAATTCCAAAATAACCTTGACACAGTGGCATCATATCTCTCTAAAAAAAGCTTTCGAATCTCTACAAATTATTTGGCACCATCTCTTTTAATAGTTAATTAATAATATACATATTAAAATTAAAATCCTAGAGCAACACAATGAAAGATTATTTTTCCAAATGTTCTTGTCTTGTACATGCATTGTAATTTGAAAATGTGAAAAATGTATTTAATTTTTTGGTTGAGATATTATACTATTTCCAAACCCAAAACAACACAACTAAATAAAATAAATATATGAAAAATGAATATTGTTACTGTTACATATGTCTTGGAGCACGTAGGAGTCGGTGATAAAAGATTAACAATGCTAAACAAATCTTATTATTAGATTAGATTAGATGGGGATACATAATTTTGCTGAAGAAGATGCAAGAGTTTCATTCCAATTCTAACATAATCATCTATATTTGTCAATGAAGTGGAGAATAAAATTATTAAAGTTAATGGGCTCAAATTAATTAGAAGTAGAGACAGAGCAAATGCAATTAATAAACTTGAGTTTTATAACACTCGAAAATATTATATATTATCATTACACCACCAGAATAACATCATGTTGTTTTATTTATATTATATAGGTAAATATATCTTTAAATACATAAAAGTTGAGATATATTTTACAATGCATAATTAAACATCATAATTAAACAGCATATATTTTACAATGGTTAAAAACATAAACATGCATCATCAGAAATTAAAAGTAGAGATTAGGAAAATCACATGCATATCATCAAGTTGAAAATAAGCATGGTATTCAAGACAACAAGTCACACATCCTCCCCAGCATCAATCGCACGTGCCCACAAAGCTTCAATCGAGCGCCTAGATTCATTGGTTCTTTCAAAACGGTTTCTCAAATCCAATATCTCCCTGTTCAACAATCTTCTTCTCTGCATAAAAATTTTGATTTTGTGATTTTTGACCAATATCATTGTGATACTCTCCTTTATGTGGTTTTCGAGCTCATTCTTCCTCTCTTGGAAATCGATGGACATTTGCTCATGAAAAAATGCAGCAAGGCTGAGAACATGGACATTCACAGCTTCTTGAGTTTCCCAAATCTCTTAATTTTGACATAGCTTCCTCCTTCTTTACTAGTGTTTTTTCAGTGTCTAAGATCAGGCTTGCATTTGAAATTACTTCTGCCTTTAAGCGCACCAGGTAGGTGAAGAAGTTTGTTTGCTCATTTGTTAATGACCAAATACGAGATGAAAGCTCTTCAACATAGCTTGAAAAATTTTCTGCATTTTCAAGCAAGTTTTCAAGACCTCCTTCAAGCAATTGTTTGATTTGGTTGATCAAAATAACTATAGAAGATGCCATGATGTTTGCCAAGAGTTTGAAATTAATTGAGTTTTTGGGGGAATGGTGTTTGTAATAGAGTATAACAAAGCTTTGTATAAGGACATGTAGTTAGACTGTATACACAAATGTATTTCTACCGTATTTGTATACTGCTGAGCTGGCAAGGACTAAAGACTATATATTGTGAGCTTTAGTCCTATTCACTTCAACACTTTGTAATAACAAAATAATCAGAAGAATGAAAATAACAATTCCTCTTTCTTAACATGGTATCTTCGCTCTCTACCGATTCAGTTACGATTCCGTTACGAGTTAGTTACGCTTCCGCATTCTAGATTCTTCTTCATCATCCATGGAAGTTGAATCTCAAGCTCCAACAATGGAGGCAATTCCACAACAAACCGCTAATTTTCAAGCATCACTTCCAGCTACCTCCAAAGATTCAACGAGATCTGGACTCACACACTCTCTCACAATCAAACTTGATGAGAACAATTTCCTTCTGTGGAGTCAGCAGGTTAATGGAGTGATCACTGCGCACAACCTTCACCGCTTCGTTGTCAAACCGCAAATTCCGTTACAGTTTGCGACGGCGGAAGATCGCGAGATCGGGAAAAACTCCGATGAGTATCAACAATGGTTAATCAAGGATCAAACACTGTTTACTTGGCTTCTTTCGACTCTTTCTGACGGTATTCTTCCGCGTGTTCTCAGTTGCAGGCATGCACACGAAGTTTGGGACAAGATTCACAAATATTTCAATTCCGTTCTCAAATCGCGAGCACGACAGTTGCGATCTGAGCTCAAGAACACCAAGAAGATGTCAAAATCGGTGAATGAATACCTTCTGCGAATTAAATCTATCGTTAATTCGCTAATTGCTGTTGGTGACTTTGTTTCTGAGCAAGAACAAGTTGATTCAATCCTTGAAGGTTTGCCGGAGGAGTTTAATTCCTTCGTGATGATGGTGTACAGTCGATTCGATACACCAACTGTTGAGGATGTTGAAGCTCTTTTGCTTCTCCAAGAAGTTCAATTTGAGAAATTCAAGCAAGAATTGAGTAATCCTAGCGTCTCAGCTAACCTAGCTCAAGCTGCTGCACACGCCACTGATTCGAATTCAGAATCTGAGAATCAAGAACTTGGAACAGAACACTACAGTGCTATGGCTTCAAGAGGACGAGGTCGTGGCAAAGGTCGTGGAGGAAAAGGCCGTGGCAGGGGTCAAGCCTCCAATCAAGGTTCCAATCAAGGTAAAACTCAATGCCAAATCTGTGGTAAACCTAATCATGATGCTGTTGGTTGCTGGTATAGGTTTGATCCACAGGCTATGAAACAACACCAATCTCGTGGATACAACACTGGTCCACCTCCAAGATCTCAAGGTTTCAATCCCTACATGAGGCCTTCAGCTCACTTTGCCGTGCCTCAACCTTATGCTTTCAAGTGGTTTCAAGTCGAAGAAAGAGATGAATGGGGAGAGAGATATTTGTGATTACAAATTCCTTTTGTATTTCAAGTGGTTTAAGAATTTAAAAGTTCCTTTTTTAAGTTATTATTGTTTGTCTCTCTTTTGGTCCAATAAAATAATTTAATTTATTGGTCAATCTGATGTTCAAAAAGTAAGATAGTAATTTAATTTTGATCCGACTATGATACAAAATGTAATTACTTTAAATCTATGGCGAAAACATGATTAATAATAAAGGGCTCAATCAAACAAAGTAGAGACAAAGCAAAAGCAATTAATAAACTTGAGTTTTATAACTCATACATAATTCACCGATTGGAGTCACTGCATACAGAGTTTTGTAAATAAAATATAAAAGAAAATATAAATTAATTACTACATGAATATCATCCATTGTTTTATTTATTTATATAGATATCTTTCACTTCATCACCACCACACCAGAAAGAAAGACAGAGCATTTCCCACACACACTATGCATAGACGCAGTTCCCAATACCTATATATGCATGAAATTGAAACAAAATAAAATGAGTCATGTTGGTCATATTCCTTCCCATCATACACACATGAAAGTAATAAAAAATAGTTCTTACTTACCACCAGAAAGACAGAGACACCCTAATCAAATTTGCAAGAACCATAACCTGTAACAAAACAAAATGATTCTTCATGTTCATAATCCTTAGACAAAAAAAACAAATAATATTAAAATGCCTTACTTGGATCTGTACGAACTAAAATCCCATTGTCACAAGGTAATGTTTTCCCCTTTTTGTAATAGAGCTTGTTCACCAGCAACGAGGCATGATTATATGCTGTGTCAGGTTCATAGCAAGTTCCTCCACTCCACATCTCTGAGCACAATTCATGCTCCTCAGGAGTGTTTTGGCATTTGGAGTCAATAAAGGCTTTCAGCTCTTCAGTACTTGCTGAAGGTTTTGCCACGCACCAACTTGTCACACCTTGTCCATTAACACCAAATCCTCCTCCTGTACAAACAAACAAACAAACACATGAATTATACTACTAATTAATTAATTAATTAATTAACAGAGCTACAAAATAAAATACATAAAACAATTAATGAATTGAAACCTCCAGCATTCATAATCATCACAATGATGACAAGAATCAGAGCAGAGGTAGCAGCAGCCTTCATTTTGGGGATCATCATCATCATCATAATAACTTTCTTTCTTTCTCTCTAAAAAGTACTTAGTAATAATAATTGGTCATCCTCAATCGTTTTATTTATAGAATAGAGAACAAGAGGCAACCCACAAAGTCATTAGTCACATGTATTCCTAATTCCCATTTTAAGAACAAGACGTGTTCTATGTACTTTCTTCACCAAATGTCATTTTAAGAAATTTAATTACTTTCTTTTTTTTTTAAAAACTATTAAGCCTATCAATTAAAGTATAATCTTAAATTTCATTATACTTTATATTATTTTATAATTTTTAAATCACTATAGTTAGGAGTATTTCAGTTGAACTCAAGTATAATCGTTAGTCAAAAACTACGAGTATTTCAGTTAAACTTTAGTATAATCTTCAGTTAAAGTTAATAGTGTTTCAATTGAATCGGAATATAATTCTTAATCAAATACTTGATTTAATAGTGCTTCAATCGAACCAAAGTATAATCTTAAATGTCAGGATATAACACTCCGTCAAGTTTATAATTAATAGTGTTTCAGTTGAATCCGAGTATAATTTAGATCAAATTATACATTATTTTTAAATTTTACTTTATTTATATAATTTTTAACTCATTAACTTCAATCAAATTGTTACCCTCATTAAAAGACTAATAAGACTAAGGTTTTTTTTTTAATGACAAATAGATATATATATATATATATATATAAATATATAACGAGTAAAAAGTCAGATTACAAAGCAGGAGTATCAGAAATACTCACAAACAAAATATACAAAAAAATCACCAAAAACAAACTCCGAAAAGTAACAAAACACCAAAGCCACTGAAAGCAGCCACCAAAAAAAAGAAGAGGAAAAGCCAAACTACGAGCGGGCACCCCAAGAGATACCACTCAACAGGAACCAGATAAGTCCAGGCATCGTATCCTCACCTTGCCTTATTGGACCAGCACAAGCGAGGTTCCGCCTCCCACTCATAGAAAACATGGCTTCATTTTGAACCGAAATACAAGCAAATATTAAGTTAAATAGTTAATTTTATCTTTTTAAATTTTACTTTATTTATATAATTTTGAACAAAAGGGGACATTTCTTAACATGTTGTAGTTCCTGGTTTTGAGGGGCTGATTATTCATCATTTTTACTTAATTTTTCCATTAGTCTAGACCTTATTTTAATTAGTTTTCTTAGTTTTATTATAATTTTAATCACTTTAGAGTAGAAATCATCTTCATCTAATAACTAGAGAAATAGTTTGATTTATGTTGATTTTTTCCTAACCAAACAATTCTTGGAGTATTATTCTATGTTTAGGTGTTAACAGGTACACATTTGAAGTGAAACTATGTTCCAGGAGTTTTGGAAAGTCAACTATGCAAGTTTGTGATTCAAATCAAAAGTTGAAAAAAATGAAGTCAAAGTTGCCACGCCCAGGCGCAGCCATGGTCATGTTAACACGTTTCAGCACTGCCTTCTCATGCCCAGGCGCATCCTGCCACGCCCAGGCGTGGCTCAGATTTACACTTGCCACGTCAGCCACGCCCAGGCGTGAGTCTGCGAATTTTATCCCTATTTAAGCCCAAAAATCATATTTTATTAGGGTTAAGAGATTTTTACATAGAAATTGAGAGAAACACTGTGCTAGGGTTTGGGAAGCCGCTATTCAACAACAATCATTGGGGTTGAAGCTTCTCAATCTTCATCTTTATGTGTAATTCTTTCACTTCTCTTTATTCGTTGTAATCTCTCATGAGTAACTAATTTCTCTATTGTTAGGGATGAGTTGAATTTGGATGAAAACTCTATGTTATGATTTGATTCTATCCTTTTGAATAAATTCTAGTATGTTGTTTATGTAATCTCCGTTCTTAATGCTTTTTATTACTTGATCACTTTTAAATTGATTTATGATTCACGATTTGAAACGAGAGTGGAATTTGTGAATGCTTGAGATTACATCTTCTTGCCTTTGTAGTCTAGAGATAGATACAAACCCTTGAAACCATTATAATTTCTGATATTTATATGCTTATTCTTAATTTTGAATTCACTAAGAGATTAGAGATTATCTTAAGAATAAAGGTTTAATCACTAAGAGATTAGGGTTAAATAATCTAGGAAATTGGTAACAACATCTTGAATGAATTTAACACTAGAATCAAGTTAATAATATAGAGTTAGAACCCAAAGAATACTCATCCCTGACATTCTTATTATTATTAAATTCAAAGTAATTTTATTTGTTAATTATTGCTATTGCAACCAATCAACCAGAACCTTTTGTTCAATTGAGTTTTGAAATATAGTTCAACAGTATAACGCGATCCTTGAGTTCGACACTCGGTCTTACCGTTTTAATTTTACTACTTGTACGATTCAGTACACTTGTTGAAATCGCCATCAAGTTTTTGGCGCCGTTGCCGGGGATTGTCAAATCACTGTTGAATTTTATTTTTGCTTAATTGGAATTTTTTGCTCTGCCATAAAATTCTAGTTTTTCTTTTATTTTTCTTAATTTTTATTTATTTGTTGAGCTTACTAATGTTGCGTGCTAGTGGTGTCTTTCTTCTTTGTATGAGATAATTATCCATTGTAGAGTATGAACGATTTTGATGATTATGCCCTTAGCCATATATTGGAAGAGCTTGATACTTGTCTTCTAACTGCTCAATGTCGTATACTTGAGGGACAAATTACGAGAGATGAACTTGAACAAGAGCTTCTTCAAGTGCGATTTCTTAGGGATGATTTCTACGAAGAAGAATGTAAGAATGACATTATTGATTACAATGTCCCACCACCAGAAGAAGAGGATTGTTACATAAAAAAGATCAATTGGGAACAAATGTTATCTCCTCAAGTATTACCGAAAGATTCATATGACAAGAACTTTCACATCAACGATGTTTTGATTGAATTCATGAATACTAATCAAGTTTCAATTGAAAGATTTGAGAGCCAATGTGAGATGTTATATGAACAAACAATTGAGTTTGAGCAGTTGAATAAAAAGTTTGAGATCGGAGATCATTTCATTGTTGTGGAAAATAAAGATGAGGAAGGAGAATTAATAAAAATTGAGAATGATCTAGTTTGGAAGGAAACTAGGAAGTCTCAACTTTTTAGAAGTTTAGATGCCCACCAAGAAATTCGTCAACAAAACAACAATCCTGATCCAAATTTTTTTAACAAAAAGAAAGAGAAAAAAGAAGAGATTGATGAAGTTCTGGATGCCATTTATGCTTTGTTCATAAATTTCCACCTGAAAAAGATATGGAAGAAACATCATCTATATCTCAAGTTCATGAAGTTTCTCCCCAATAAAATGAAGAAGAAGGATGATGTGTTCTTTGTGTCATATATGCCACCTTAACAGTGGTTGAGGCGTCAAGCTAATGACGTTAAAGAAGCGTTGTATGGGAGGCAACCCATGAGAGGTAACTTAGCTTTAATTTAGTTAAATTTTTATTTTTAGTTTGTAGTTGAGAAAATTTGTGATTATGATGAATGAACAATCTCTTTCGAAAGTAGCTGCAATCCTATTTTATGATGATACACATTGAGTTTTTGCTGTTTAATTAGTGCTCAAATTTTTAATTATATTTTGTGGCTAATTAGAAGATTTCCCTTATTACATGGATATTGGATGCCTTTTTCTGTTGTGACAGTTTCATAGGTTGGCTTTGGAGGGTTTTGACACTGCGAGGTTTTTTATGGCATTTTGATTTTTCACCTTTCAGAGCCTAAACTGGTGAGATTTTGAAGCCAAACACTTTTATTTTTTTTCTCTGAGAGCATTCCAGCATATGTTACTTCTTCAGAACTTGCGCTTGTTCTTAATAGTTTTACTTGTAATTTATACACACATTGAGGCAAGTTGTTTGGAACCTTGGGCCTTTCATTGACCACCCTTTGAATAATTATTATCCTTTGTTAAACCCTTTTGAGCCTGATACCCTTTTCTTGTGTTATTGAACCACATTACAAGCAAAAGACTGAAAAAAAAATGATGAAAAAAAAAAACTACCTTACTTGGAGTTAGGTAGGAATTTATGTCTTGGCAAAGTTTTAAGTTTGGGGTTGCTCATGGGATAGCAACATTTAAGTTTGGGGTGACTATTGAAAAGGAAGAGAATTGTTGAACAAAAAAAATAAAAGAAAAAAAAAGATGAAAAAAAAATAGAAATAAAAAATATGCATTTAAATTTTTGTGTTTGAAGTTGTGAATAAACAACAATTCTCTATGCTCTCATGCTTTATATGATTAAAACTTATGTGAATGGTAAGAGTGGATACATTGAGATAGTCCGTCTAATTCCAAGTCTTTAGCCTACTATCCAAAAATATCCCACCTTAACCCAAGCCCCGTTATAACCTTAAAGACCTCTAAAAATGTGTGTATGATTACATTGTAATTTCTGTATAGAACTTGTTCAAGCCTATGGTAGAATGATGTATGATGTGGAATTTGAGAGATACCCTATATAAACACTTGAGAGTGGTGAGAGTGTGAAAAGAAAGGTTGGAATTGAGAAGTGTCTATCGAAAATCTTGTGAACCTTGCCTTATTGGACCAGCATAAGCGAGGTTCCGCCTCCCACTCGTAGAAAACATGGCTTCATTTTGAACCGAAATACAAGCAAATATTAAGTTAAATAGTTAATTTTATCTTTTTAAATTTTACTTTATTTATATAATTTTGAACAAAAGGGAACATTTCTTGATGTATTGTAGTTCCTGGTTTTGAGGGGCCAGTAGTTGTAGTAAGTATAGAGACATGTGGTAACATAGGGATAAGATTAAGCAAAGTAAATAAATATATTCAACTTTAATTTCTAGAGGTTGGTTGATGTTGAAATTCAACGCATTTTTTTCTATATATAGCCACAAAGATCACCTAATTTTATTTCATTACCTTTATAGTATTTCTTCTTCTTTTGTCTAATCTTTTTCAAGTGGAGGAATCTTCAGATATATATTGTAATTTAGGAAAACTTTGAGATTGTATAGTATTCTTAATATAAATTTAAAAATTAAACTTTTAGATACTTTCCTTTTTCTTTTCACCATCAGTTTAATTTAGCTTATAGTATAATTCTGAAATCAAATGATTCCAATTCATCTAAATCACAATTGCAGGTGATTGATCTATAAAACTTCTAAAGACTTTTAATTCTGACATCTAATATATTTGAATCACTAATATGTCTTGATTTATAATTAATTAAAATGTCCTGATTTATAGTTAAATTGAAGTTGGTGAATTGCATAATTTTTCAAAAGCTATCTTAAAAATAATTTACTATTGTTCATTTTTAACCCATCTATAAAAATAACATTTGCCATTCTATTTACAATTTGTCAGTCCAACTTTTTTTATCCATTTCACTCATTTTTGGTGTCAGAGTTACCACTTTATTTTAACAACAATAGTTGCAATATTTAGGTAAAAAACACTCGTGAGGACCAAAATTTTAATATGAAAATTGAGATATCAAATGTTCGATTTTAAAAAGATACAAGCTTATGTTCAAATTAAGAAATGTCATGTTAAGTACATATTAAGGAATTTAAAAGTAAAAATTTTATATTGAAAAAAATATTATTTTAATTTTCACAATTTTTAAAATTAATTATTTTTTCTCACTTAATAAAAAATGTCTTCAATAATTCAATTCTCAATATGACGTCTAACATGAATCTAATCTAAAGATGAGCCTCCTTTAATTAGTTTTCTATTTTTTATTATTAAAAAATTTCATTTTTTTTACTTAGAACGGTAATATGTGAACCTTTAGATCATTTTTGAGATGTTCACATCGAACACACCTCTTCAATTTTCTTTCCTTCTTTTTACTTGATATATGAACAAAGCTCTAAAATTGTAGACAAAACATAAATTGGAATAAAGATAAATTGAAATATCGACAAAATAGTAACTTGAAATATGAACCCTCTTCAACTTATTTTCCGTTTGGATTAGTTTATTTTTGAGCTAGCTTATGCAATATAAATTAGATTTTATGCTATTTTATAATTTCACACTAGTGAAAATTATATTTTTATTAGCTATTTTATCATAAACTATCTTGACAAACTTATAATAATATAAAAAAATTGCATAAGTTGTTTGCATAAGCTCAAAAATAAGCTAATCCAAACAGGTCCTAAATACTAATTAACTACTATTTACTTTATTGGTCAGATAAAAAAATTTATTTATGTAAATAATTAAGACATTAACCAAATATTCTCATAAAAATGGAATCAATTGATTATTTTGTGAAGCATAAGTAATTGATTCCATTTTTATCAATTACTTATACTTTTAAAGTAATTCCATACCCAATTACTTATGTTTCACGAAATAATCAATTTATAAAAATGTAATGGTTAAAATTTTGGATTTTAAAATAGGGGTGTAAAATTCTGAATCAATAAAAATAAAGTGTAAAACTGCATTTAAGCCTTATTTAAAAAATTTAGTCATAAAAAAATATTTAAAAATAATATTTATATTCACATTACATGTGATGAAATGATAACTAAATTAATTTTTTTTGACGAACTAAATTAACTTTTTTAAGAAATTAAATTCATGTTTTATTTAGTTGGAAATAAAAAATAACTTAATTTCTTCAAAAGAATATAAACTTCGTTAATATATGGACTACTAGTATTATATAAATAATTAATAAACGAAAATTCTTTATTTTTTAGAAAATTAATTCTTTTGAAAATTAATTTTTTAAAACACACCAATTAATAATTATGTTATTTATTCTTTTGGTAATTATTTTTTTTTTTAATTAAATTTGATAATCTTAATCTTAATAATATACATTTGAGACAAATTATTCAAAGACTCATTTATTGTTTATATCCAGTGTCGTCGCCACATATACTCGAGGGGGTTCAACTGAACCCCCTGGACTTAAAAAAAATACACGTATAATCTTATATAATTTATATTTTGAACCCCCTCATTTTTCTATATTGAACCACTGACCCAATTAAACTCAAAACAATTTTAACTTACTTATTTTCAAATTATATTCTATCTTTATTAGGGCTGACAATGAACCTAAATAAGTCGAATAAAGTTTGAGATCGATTTGACAATTAATTCGTTTAACTTGTTTGGTTCATGAACTAAATGAGTCAAACTTAAGCTAAATATTTCGTTAATTAAATGAGCTGAACTTGAGCTATTTATAGTTCGGCTTGTTTGATTTTGAACTTGGTTTATGAATCAAATGAGTCGAACTTAAGCTAAATATTAAGTTAGTTAATTAAACGAGTTGAACTTGAGCTATATATAGTTCGACGTGTTTGGTTTTGAACTTGGTTAAAGAACCAAATGAGTCGAACTAAAGCTAAATATTAAGTTCGTTAATTAAATGAACTGAACTTGAGCTATATATAGTTCGACTTGTTTGGTTCACGAGCTGACTTGATTATATATATAACACTTAAAAATATATTTTTAAATAACACTTCAAAAATAATTTAAAATTTATATAATTTAAAATGGAGAATAAATATAATGGAAAAAAAAAATTCATATCGAATTCTTGATTTTAGTTTCAAGTTGAAAATTAATTGAACCTAATGAGCTGAACCGAACTGCTCGTAAACTATAAACAAGTCGAACTCGAGCTGAAAAAAGAGTTTATGTCAAACTCAAGTCTAGTTTCTAATCGAACCAATTCTTATCGAGTCTAGTTTTGATATATTGACTTATGATATTTTATGTTTTATATAGTAGGAAATTATAAATATTATCTAATTTTATTTATTATTATTTTATATAGTATTTAAAAATGTAAAAAAAATATATATTTAATTAAAAATAGTTCGATCTGTTGACCTTCGGTCCGACCTATTGAACTTTGAACCGGTATGTACATCCGTTCAATAATCGATCCGATTCTAATTTGCTTGGTTAACTAACCCGACTATTAATTTTGATAGAACATTTTTTTGGATGAATTTAATCTTAGGATAATCTTTTTTTAAAATATTTTCTATTTTTTTGTAAACTATTTCTTAATTTTAAGCCGTTTTCAATAAAAATTTCCATTTAGAAAAACAATTGCTAATTAGAATATAAAAAATATTTTAAAGCAAAAATTTTCTTAAAGGAAAATAGTCTGAACCCCCTGCTCCAGGTTCTTGGAGACGCCACTGTTTATATCCACATGGCACACATCTCTAAACTTCATATTATTTTGCTATTTTTCATTTAATGATTCTTCAAAAGTACACATGAGCATTCCTTATTTTTATTTCACTTAAAAATATCACACGGTTTTTACATTTGATGATAAGAATATTATCTCATTCAATGCACCATGGAAAATTGAGATTTTATATTAAGGTTAATTTTTCTCTCTCTCTCACCCTCCCTATTAGTCTCTCTCAACATTTCAATTAATTTCTATTTGTAGCTAGGTCTATTTTGAACTAGTTAAATTATTCATTCAATTGTGTGTGTCATTTATTCCCACAAAGTCATTAGTCACATGTATTCCTAATTCCCATTTTAAGAACAAGACGTGTTCTACTTTCTTTCTTCACCAAATGTCATTTTAAGAAATTTAATTACTTTCTTTTTTTAAAAAAAACTATTAAGCCTATCAATTAAAGTATAATCTTAAATTTCATTATATACTTTATATTATTTTATAATTTTTAAATCACTATAGTTAGGAGTATTTCAGTTGAACTCAAGTATATTCGTTAGTCAAAAACTACGAGTATTTCAGTTAAACTTTAGTATAATCTTCAGTTAAAGTTAATAGTGTTTCAATTGAATCGGAATATAATTTTTAATCAAATACTTGATTTAATAGTGCTTCAATCGAACCAAAGTATAATCTTAAATGTCAGGATATAACACTCCGTCAAAGTTTATAATTAATAGTGTTTCAGTTGAATCCGAGTATAATTTAGATCAAATTATACATTATTTTTAAATTTTACTTTATTTATATAATTTTTACCTCATTAACTTCAATCAAATTACTACCCTCATTAAAAGACTAATAAGACTAAGGTTAACATGGCTTCATTTTGAACCGAAATACAATCCGCAAATATTAAGTTAAATAGTTAATTTTATCTTTTTAAATTTTATTTTATTTATATAATTTTTAAGGATTAATGCATTTTCTCTACAAACTAGCACATGCATGCACTAACTATGACGATGGATCCTCAAAAAAGAAAAAAGAAAATAAACTCTACGATGGTACCAGCCATTTTTGTTCTAAGAGAATACTATATTAAGACCCTAATTAATTTATAATAATGAGGTTGGTGAAGTGGTCATCGTTCAAATTAATAACTTTTTACTATGCTTTCTTTAATCTAATATTTTCTACATTATAAGGATCCAAAGTCACTCTCCTTACTCCCCATTTTATTTTTCACTTTCTTTCTAAAACATTTTCACATGTTGTAACAAGTGTATAAAGTGAGTTAAATTTTTATATTGTTTAAAAAAATTGAGGTTGGGTATTTTTTAAGTAAGATGAGTCATAACTCAAATATTTCACAGCCCGAGATAAGTATTAGCTGCCAACATGTAAAAAAAGAGCTTGTGTGCATCTTGAATCACATTTTGGTTCATTTGACTTCTTACATTACCTACAGGTACCTGGTTGAGCCTTACAATTCTTATGAGCATACCAATTATCTTTAAAATCCATTACAATCTTGTGTTAAGAATCTTAATTCTAAAAACTATTTTTTAAAAAAATCTTTTAAAATCTCACGAAATTAATATAATCTCATAAAATCTTTTAAAATATGCATTATAAGAAAAGTATGTTACAAAGTATTTTACTCCCCATTTTATTTTTCACTTTCTTTCTAAAATATTTTCACATGTTGTAACAAGTGTATAAAGTGAGTTAAATTTTATATTGCTTAGAAAAATTGAGGTTGGGTATTTTTTTAAGTAAGATGACGCATAACTCAAATATTTTAGAATTTAATTTGGTTAATATGTAGTGTCTAATTCATTTGTATGATTGTTCTTAAATCCAATGTGATTAATAATCTCCCTAATTCTCCTCCTGACCGAAAAATTGTTACAAATAAATAATTGAAGTTAAATTACTCACATTTAACTACATTTGTATTTTTAACTTAGTTTATATATCAAAATGTAGACGGATGGATTTTAATCTAGAGTCCAAGTTAAAGTGGAGAATCTCATATTCAAACTCAGACTCATGTAAATCAGTATCTCGCTACCAAGTAATTTGTACTATGCGATTCAAAAACTAATTTGTACTATGAGCCAAATATAAGTTTCTTTCACCTCACATAGTATGAATTTATCATGTTCTCATTATCGAACTAACGCTCGATTAATGTTCAACTTTTTTTGTTAAATAGTTGGGTGATTAAACGACACGCACAAAAAAGAAGTAAAGTCTTCAATTCGAACTTATGTTCTACATAACAATGTTCCTAACAACTATTAAGTGGACTACATATGAAAGACATTAATGTTCTAATGACTAATAAAACTAAAGGTAATAGTGCTTCATTTTAGCCCGATATACAATTATCAGTGTCAAATACTAAATTAAATAGTGTTTCAACTGAACCGGGTATAATCTTCTTAAATCAAATTTTATCAAAACAAAAGGGGACATTTCTTGACGTGTTGTAGTTTATGGTTTTAAGGGACCAGTAATAGTAGTAGTAAGTAGGGTTGGGAATAGGCTAGGCTGAGGTAGGTTTTGCCAAGCCTGAGCCTGACCTGTGAAAAAATTGAAGGCCTGAGCCTGGCCTATGGCCTGTTATAGGCTTATTTTTTAGGCCTGAGCCTGACCTTTTGAAAGCCTAACATGGTCTATTTTTGAAAATTCAAAAAATATTGTGAAATCTTTAAAATCCATTACAATCTTGCGTTAAAAATCTTGATTGTAAAAACTATTTTTTAAAAAAATCTTTTCTTTTTTTTTTGACAAAAAAAAAAATCTTTTAAAATCTCACGAAATCAATATAATCTCATAAAATCTTTTAAAATATTCAATATTGGTTTTGTCAAAATAGTCTTTCAAGATCTCAATTCAATACACCCCCTAATTATAATTATTCTGTTAATTATTCCTTAAATCTTTAATTCCTTAGTATGTTACAATGTATCATATTTTTACAGCGTATATTATTAATTGTACAACTATCAACGAAATAATGAGAATATAATTATTACAGCGTATGTTACAATTTAAGGATACCAAAAAGAGAAAATTCTACATAGAAAATAACACTTTTTTCTTTTTTTAGAGGTTGACTACACAATATCCAAGAAAATTTTACTATATTTGCTTCATTAACTAGTGCCCCGGGATACTAGTTAGCATTTTCCTTATTTTTTTTTATACCTTTTAAACTGCCTTTTAAATTATGTTCCATTGCCAAAATTACCTTTTAAATTGTGTAAAAAAAAACCTTTTAAACCTTTCCAAAACCAGCCCCAAGTATTACCAAAAAAATCAATTTTCCTAATTTCTTCTTCTCATTATATCTCTCCCACATTGACACACACACACGCGCACAAAAAACACGGTACCATGGTTATGTTTCAATACAAACCCAGAATCCTCTTTTCACCAATTTTGCCACTTTTATTCTTATTCTTCTTCTTGCTTATTATTTCCTTTGCTTCTAAAATCAAACATCATCGTGATAGTAATAATAATCTTCACCATGATGATGAACCCCTCACATATCTATGGCCACTCCCTTCCCAATTCAGTTCAGGAAATTACTCTCTCTCCATTGACCCTTCACTGACTGTTTCAGTCATTGGAAATTTTTCCAGTCTTAATTCTGCTTTTGAAAGATATAAAGAGATGATTTTTAAGCACACTGGTAAAGGGTTTGTTAGAAAGTTAAAAGAAAGGATTCGTTATCATATTGTTACTTTGAATATCATTGTACATTCAAATATTGATGAGGTGATTTTATTTGTTTTTCTATTATGGGTTTTTGATTGGTGGAATTTTAGTTGACCATCCAATTTTGAACAACATATTTTGAACTACATTAATCATCCAATTTGTTGTCGAAATTGTGAATCGGGATTTTAATTTTTGTTTGCAGCTTAAACTTGGTGTGGATGAAAGTTATACCTTACAAATTTCTACAGCCAACGAGTCATCTGTTGCTGGGAATGTCACCATTGAGGTGTGTGTTATGTCTCACTCATTAGTCATTACAGTTTGTAGATTTTTTTTATATACGAGTGGTTGCATGTACACATCTACCAAAGTATTGGATTTTCAATGATGCATGCCTTTTACTTTGCACCTTTTCCGAAACACTAACTTGATCCGTCAATTTCCTTATGCTTCCAAGTTAACATGTATCTTATATATACCGGTTTTATGCTACTCCCTCCGGTCCTAAATATAAGAGAGAGTTTACTTTTTAGATTTATTGAGAATCTAATGTATTTGGTCCATAATATGGTCTAAATACATTAGATTCTCAATGAATCTAAAAAGTAAACTTTCTCTTATATTTAGGACCGGAGGGAGTATTTTATAAGTTCAAACTAGTGAAAATTGTATTTTTATAAGTTATTTTATTATAAATTACTTTGAAAAACTTATAATAATACATACAAATTGCATAAATTGTTTGCATAAGCTCAAAAATAAATTATTCCAAACAGGGCCTGAGTTGGCTTTGTTTATTACTTTTGGACTCAACAAATTTAAGTAAAATTGAACTCAATGTGTGGTTTTCTCATTCTAGATAGTTCTTATTTTGTGATTTTATTTATTGTAGGCAAATACTGTTTTTGGTGCGTTGCGTGGATTAGAGGTATGTATAGAATTTTCAACTCAATCATATATAATAATATTGTAAGAGGTTAGAATCTTGAATTGTTTTGTGGTTCTTATTATATGATATATCAATTTATAATTTTCTATGTCACTTGTCTTTACTGTAAAAATTGTGCCTAAATTGAACTATTAATTGTTTTCTTTGCATGGTGCACCAGACATTCAGCCAGCTTTGTTCTTTTGATTATACAACTAAAACAGTAAAAATACACAAGGCACCTTGGTCCATCCAAGACAAACCTAGATTTGCATACCGCGGTTTAATGTTAGGTGAGACAAAATAATATTTACAATGAAGAATGATATTACACTATATATAGTCAAAGGATATTGATACATGCATACATATGATTTTTTATATATTCATCCAATTTTTCAGATACATCGAGGCACTACTTACCAATCAATGTCATTAAGCAAGTTATTGAATCTATGTCCTATGCCAAACTTGTAAGATAAATTCCTTTCATGTTTTTTTTACACTTGGAAACCAAAGACGTACACGTCACCTAACTAGCTGTTTTGTATCATGCTCATAGAATGTTCTACATTGGCACATCATAGATGAACAGTCCTTTCCTCTCGAGATACCTACATATCCAAATTTATGGAAAGGTTCATATACAACGTCGGAGCGTTACACGGTAGAGGATGCATATGAAATTGTCAAGTAAGACTCCTTATCCAAATCATCTTTCTTTCAAATTCTCCACCTTAAATAAATAATCTCCAACATGCTTCTAAATTATTAATTTAATAATAATAATAATAATAATAATAATAATAATAATAATATAATTTTTATTTATGTTTTATTCACAAAAATCATTAACACTAAATCATGATTAATTGGTTTAAAAAAATTGGTAATGATCCATCTCTAAAAATTATTAACAATTAATTTTAACTTTTTATTTTTGATTTTGAAATTGTTGTTTCTTTTTTTTTTAAAATGGTTATCCATTGGATTTTAAATTAATAATAATCAATGATCCATTTAATTAAATGGATGTATCCAATCCAATCCATCAACTAATTTTTTTACTTATGGTTGGATTGGATGGATAAATTAGTGAACGGATTAGATGGATAACGGATAATGTAAAGGTTGGCAGCGTAACCACAACTGCAATCACAATTTAGAACCATGATCCTAGCTAATATTGTAAATGCGTTGCTAACTTTTGTATGGTAACCAATTTTGAACTGGAAATTGTTATCTGTAAAATTGTATTAACAAGTGAAGAGTTAGGGAAACAAATGCTTTATGTGTCATTACTTTCTAGTTACTACTACTAATTAACTTATTATTATCTTTAAATTCGCTTTATTTTTGTATCACTGACAAATTTTGTGATTTGTTTTCATGTTTCACCCACCAATACCATGTGGTGATCTAAAGCTTTGCCAAAATGAGAGGTGAGGTATTTTGAAGTTTCGGCTATGCTTCATATTTTTTGTTTGTATCTTTCATCTTCTTGATTGATATCATGCAAGAATAAAAGTAAATGTCATATATTTAAAATATCAACTTGCATATTTTATCACAGGCATAAATGTGATGGCAGAAATAGACATCCCTGGGCATGCAGAGTCATGGTACGTACCTAAAACACACGTGTCATTGTTGTGTCTGGTGTTGGTGTCAGTGTGTGCCAGTGGTTCATATATAGTTTTTATTTTCTGTGCAGGGGTGCTGGATATCCTGACCTTTGGCCATCACCTTCCTGCCGGGAGCCACTAGATGTTTCAAACAACTATACTTTTCATGTCATTTCCAGTATTCTATCAGGTGAATTTCCTATATATATAACAATTATTTATTAAATAGCCAAGCCACAACTAATTAACTATTTTTTTTACAGATATGAGAAAGATTTTCCCGTTTGAGCTATTTCACCTGGGTGGCGATGAAGTTAATACAGGTTCCTTCTTGCAACTTGCCAAAGACTAATTTGATTTTAAGGATACTAATTAATGAGGATTTATGTTTTGTTTTGACAGATTGTTGGAGAAATACTCCTCATGTAAATGAATGGTACTGATATTATTATATTATTAACCTGTTATACTAATATATTACCTTCTACCATGTCTATATTTATTGCTAAAGCTATTAACTTACCTTCAATTTTGGATATTCAAGTAAAATCTGTATATATGCTTAACGAGTAATGACTTGGCAACAATTGCAGGCTTCAGAAACACAACATGACCACTAAAGATGCCTATGAATACTTTGTATTGAAGGCTCAAGACATAGCCCTTTCAAAAAATTGGAGTCCAGTCAACTGGTATGTATGATCAGTAGTACATATACATATCTGACTAAACAAACTATTTTATGCCCTTATTTTGTCCTTGATGGTCATTTCCCCTGAATAACCTCCCTGCCCGACACTTATATGATACAGACACTTGTGGTTACATACAATCACTTCTGTTTTCTCAAATTATTATTAGTGTCTATATCGGTCCTTCATAGGGTCACAGTATAATATCTGAGCATATCAAGGACTATAACTATTCTATTCAGTATTTACAATATCACAATCTTAAAATACATATACATATTTTCATTGTGACATTTTTTTTGTTAACTTGTCAGGGAAGAAACCTTCAACACATTTCCATCAAAGCTTCATCCTGAAACAGTAGTGCATAACTGGTGAGTTTCCATTTATTTATACAACTAGTTTTTATTATCACGGTATGAAATTCAAATATCCGAGTTGTAGAATATAATATTTAACCTAAATAAATACTGTAGGTTGGGCCCTGGTGTTTGTCCAAAGGCTGTTGCAAAGGGTTTCAGATGCATTTTCAGTAACCAAGGTGTCTGGTATCTTGACCATCTAGATGTACCTTGGGATAAGGTCTATACTGCCGAGCCACTAGAAGGTATACAGAAAGATGCAGAAAAAAAGCTTGTACTTGGAGGAGAAGTTTGTATGTGGGGCGAGACAGCTGATGCATCTGATGTTCAGCAAACAATTTGGCCTCGAGCTGCCGCAGCTGCAGGTAATTAAGCATGTCTTCTTGCCGGTTGGTTCTTTTGTATTTTACTATCTCCATCCCTATTTATTTATATATATGCTAGATTTGATTATGCAAAAATTAATTAACTGCATGATGTTGTTTCTGACAGAACGCTTGTGGAGTCCGAGAGATTCCACTTCTGCACAAAATGTTACCTTAACGGCATTGCCACGGCTGAAGCATTTCAGATGTCTATTAAATGGACGAGGGGTTCCGGCTGCTCCTGTGACAAACTATTATGGTAGAAGGGCACCTGATGGTCCAGGCTCATGCTACAACCAATAATCT
The DNA here is from genome assembly GCA_030408175.1 of Trifolium repens. Taxonomy (NCBI): domain Eukaryota; kingdom Viridiplantae; phylum Streptophyta; class Magnoliopsida; order Fabales; family Fabaceae; genus Trifolium; species Trifolium repens. Next base: position 48,309,667 of record CP125851.1, read on the forward strand.
ATATCATTACCATGTTTTATCTGTCTTTGTGTAGCTTGTTGTGAAAGTAACAGTCATATATATATATATAGTAATGCTAATTATTGTAATATTAATATGAATTCAAAGGCTACAAGGTTACCAAGTCATTACTCATTAATTCTATAAAGATAAATATGAACCTCTAGAGTCTAGTTAACTTACTTGGATTATGTTTAGTCAAAGTAGCAGTTCCTCCAAAACTGCAAGCAATATCAGAATTTCCATTAGTTTGATAAAAGCTATTGAAAGCAAAAGAAGCATGAGAAACAAGTGTGTCTGGTTGAAAACAAGGTCCATCTTTCTGTATAGCTTTACAATCAGCCATTCCAAGTCCACAAGCCCAATCAAGATCGAGCATTCTGTAAATCAGCTTGTGAAACACCAGCAACTGCCACACACCATGTTGTTCCATCAATGAATGTTATGTTGCCTTCTGGTGGTGTGGTGGTGACATTGTTCCCACTGGAATTAAATCATGTTTTCCCTTTATCTATTAACTATCATAAGATCTGCTGAATTAAATCATTTAAGAAATGCAATGATCAAGTTAGCATTTTTAGTTACATCAAGAGACTAATCAAGAACACAAACTCAAAAACTACAATAAAAAGGAAAAACATTCCATGAAAGCCAGGCAAAGAAAAAACCATACTTTCTTTCTCATGGTTTCAGCTTCAAATGATGAAAAAAAAGGTTATTTATAACTTGAAAAAATAATTTTGGTGAGTAATTGAATGAAGGTAATTTCTGTTCACGGAGTTGCCAAGCTTAATGGACTCGATATCATGAGTCCTGGCCCATGCAAAAAGACTTCAAGCCACAATTCAAGCTTGAAAATTTCTATTTAGGCCTCCAAATGTTCTGTTTTTGCCCTTTAAAATTTGCGCAGAATTTAGAATCTGCTCAACATTACTCAAAATATTTGCATGGAACGTATATTCCGCTCACTAATTTGCGCATATTATAGAATCCGCGCTAGCCCTATATACACATTGGGTAATAGCCTGTGTACTTCACTTCTTCTCTTCATTTGTTGGATAACAAAGGGTACCTTCCAGTACTCACATGTGGCAAGATATAGTTTCATTATCTCATTATAAGGATGGGGGTTCACCACTAGCCCCAGCTCATAGAGCTTCGCCATGAAAGTCTCAGCTTTACTGGTGTCCCTGTCTCTTAAATAGCGTTTATCCAGTGGTGGTGAGCTCCTCCATCCATCTCTTCCTGATTATCTTTTTCTATTTTTATTACTCCTTCCGTGCTAAAATAGTTGTAGCATTTGACTACTGCATACTTGTCGATATCATTAGTTATGTATTATTAAAAATTATGAAAAATTGATATTTGATAGTATTCATCAAGACAAATTTAATAAGATTTCGTACATCAATAATTGTCTTTATACGTTAGTAAAATAATATGGTCAAAGTAACTTGTATGAAATATGAATAGTACGCACGGAGAGAGTAATATTTTTTGTTTTTTAGGTTGTTGCAGCCTGCCGCAACTACGATAACATGGCTGGCGGTTGAGTGACTGCTGCAATTTATGATTATTTCATGTGAATCAAGCAATTTTGAGGAGAAATATGCTTTTGAATTGGTTACGTGTTATTTTTCGGGTTAGGGTTAGCAATGTTTAACTTGGTTTGGTTGTGAGAAGAAATTGCATTGCCTGAACAAGCAAATATGGCCAGTGATTTCACTTATTTGTTTACAATAATAATAGAACTCAACGTCGTGTTTTATTTTCAATTTTGAATAGTTAACAAACACTATGTCTTGTCAAAATTCACCTCTGCAAAAGTTGACTACATAGACAAAGAAAGGCTACCTTGTAGAGACAGAGGTTTATAATTGGTTTGTTTTTTGGTTTCCTTCTCCGTTTCTTGGAATCAATTAACTTCTAGCTTATTGGCAGTTCACAGCTTGAGATAAGTTTTAGCTGCCAACATGTAAAAAAAGAGCTTGTGTGCATCTTGAATCATATTTTGGTTCATTTGACTTCTTACATTACCTACATTTGACCTACAGGTACCTGGTTGAGCCTTACAATCCTTCGGATAGAACTATGAGCATACTTGGACATTTTTATTAGATATGAAGTGATCCTTTTATGTCGAATGCAGCTCTTGAAGGAATGATACGTTGCAGTTAGGAAAATTGGGTTGTTTCTGTGTTTAACAGCTAAATGAAGTGACAATTATTGATTAAGTGAAGAAACTCTCTTGTTTCAATCTGACATTAATTATTATGCAATATTGGTGCTAGTAGAAGTGTCAAATACTCAAATATTTTTTGTATATATGTTATTTGATGTTCTTCCTTGATTCTTGAGTGTTTGGGCTAATGTTGATAAAATGTTTTATGTTTGTGCTCAAGTTCATTTACAAGTGATTTTCTCTTTTAATGTGTGCTAGTTTATACTAAAAATGTTATAAAATAGAACAAAGCCTAGTTACTAGCTTATAAACATTCATAGAAGAAAACAGAGGTAACATGGTATAAATATATAACCGGGTAAATAGTTTAGTTTTTTTTTTTTTTGAACCAGTAAATAGTTTACTTAGTAGTATATAATGGTGGCATTGAGCATATATGTGGTATTAAACACTAAAATTTAGACTAGTTTGTTGTCGATGAAGTTTTCATTTTTAATTTGTATATTGAGATTTATTAACATACTCTTTTGGTGATGTATGAAAGTGAGTTCACTATAAGAAATTTGATGTTTAGGCACGGTCACAACCATAGCTAAAGGGGGCTAAGATTGTGGCTAATATTTTTTACCACGGTAATTTTAAGGGTGGCCTATATGGGCGTTGCAAATATGAAGGGAAAAAGGAAATTGGATTGAAACCTAATAGAAGAAGTAAAATTAGAGCAAAAAGAAGGCAAAAATAAAAAAGTAGTAAAACTTGACTAAAATTAGGCACAAAAAGGAAAAATAGAAAAATAACTCATACAACTGCAAGGTGAACCTTGAAAAATAGAACAAAGAACAACTCAACAAGTCTTTGAATCTTTGTGATGGTGAGGTGAAATCCGAACGAAGAAAAATGGTGGATCTAAAATGTTGGCCTAGCATTTAGGAAACAAAGGGAAAAGAGATGAAAATGGTAGCTAAATTTCACGACGGGAGAGGGAATTTCTAATGAGGAAAGAGATTTCATCGATATTTTCCGACAAAGGAAAGTGAAATATTGGGAAAAGTAAAACAAAACAATCGTGTTAATTCTTATATGAAAACTCATTATATTTAGTCACGGCTAGACCATGGCAATGAAGTTCTTTATCTACGGTCGAAACAACCATGATTAAATAGCGATTGTTTTTTGTAGTGGATGTTCATTTTTTTTTTTTATAATTTAAAAAGAAAGTGAGAGAGAGGTTGCGTGACATAGAAAGTTAACGAGGAAAGTAACAACTCGAAGAAAGAGATGAATGGGGAGAGAGATATTTGTGATTACAAATTCCTTTTGTATTTCAAGTGGTTTAAGAATTTAAAAGTTCCTTTTTTAAGTTATTATTGTTTGTCTCTCTTTTGGTCCAATAAAATAATTTAATTTATTGGTCAATCTGATGTTCAAAAAGTAAGATAGTAATTTAATTTTGATCCGACTATGATACAAAATGTAATTACTTTAAATCTATGGCGAAAACATGATTAATAATAAAGGGCTCAATCAAACAAAGTAGAGACAAAGCAAAAGCAATTAATAAACTTGAGTTTTATAACTCATACATAATTCACCGATTGGAGTCACTGCATACAGAGTTTTGTAAATAAAATATAAAAGAAAATATAAATTAATTACTACATGAATATCATCCATTGTTTTATTTATTTATATAGATATCTTTCACTTCATCACCACCACACCAGAAAGAAAGACAGAGCATTTCCCACACACACTATGCATAGACGCAGTTCCCAATACCTATATATACATGAAATTGAAACAAAATAAAATGAGTCATGTTGGTCATATTCCTTCCCATCATACACACACGAAAGTAATAAAAAATAGTTCTTACTTACTTGGGTCACTATAAGCAACAATACCAGTGTTACCAAAGTAACAGGTGGAGTCAGTCCTTTGGTTTTTGGCGAAGTACTCGTTCATCACAACGGAGGCATGGTTGACTGTGGTATCAGGTAAGAAGCAGGATCCACCTGGTTTAATCATGTTGCAATTATCAAGATTGTTGCATGCATATTCTATGTTGGATGTAAGCTCAGCAACACTTGCTGAAGGTTTTGCCACACACCAACGCGTCACACCTTGTCCATTAACACCAAATCCTCCTCCTGCACAAACAAACAAACAAACAAACAAACACATGAATTATACTACTAATTAATTAATTAACAGAGCTACAAAATAAAATATAAAACAATTAATGAATTGAAACCTCCGGCATTCATAATCATCACAATGATGACAAGAATCAGAGCAGAGGTAGCAGCAGCCTTCATTTTGGGGATCATCATCATCATCATAATAATTTTCTTTCTTTCTCTCTAAAAAGTACTTAGTAATAATAATAGGTGATCCTCAATCGTTTTATTTATAGAATAGAGAACAAGAGGCAACCCACAAAGTCATTAGTCACATGTATTCTTAATTCCCATTTTAAGAACAAGACGTGTTCTATGTACTTTCTTCACCAAATGTCATTTTAAGAAATTTAATTACTTTCTTTTTTTTAAAAAAACTATTAAGCCTATCAATTAAAGTATAATCTTAAATTTCATTATACTTTATATTATTTTATAATTTTTAAATCACTATAGTTAGAGTATTTCAGTTGAACTCAAGTATAATCGTTAGTCAAAAACTACGAGTATTTCAGTTAAACTTAAACTTTAGTATAATCTTCAGTTAAAGTTAATAGTGTTTCAATTGAATTGGAATATAATTCTCAATCAAATACTAGGTTTAATAGTGCTTCAATTGAACTAAAGTATAATCTTAAATGTCAGGATATAACACTCCGTCAAAGTTTATAATTAATAGTGTTTCAGTTGAATCCGAGTATAATTTAGATCAAATTATACATTATTTTAAATTTTACTTTATTTATATAATTTTTAACTCATTAACTTCAATCAAATTATTACCCTCATTAAAAGACTAATGTTTTTTTTTGAATGGCAAATAGATATATATATATATATATATATATATATATATATATATATATATATATATATATATATATATAAATATATAACGAGTAAAAAGTCAAATTACAAAGTAAGAGTATCAGAAATACTCACAAACAAAATATACAAAAAAATCACGAAAAACAAACTCCGAAAAGTAGCAAAACACAAAAGCCACTGAGACATGTGGTAACATAGGGATAAGAAAAAGAAATAAATATATCAACCTCAAACAACTCAAAAGTAGTATAGTAGTATAGTAGTAAGTATAGAGATCTGGCCATCAAGTAGTATAGTAGTATAGTAGTATAGTAGTAAGTAGCTGGTTTGTTTTGGTAACATAGTAGTATAGTAGTAAGTATAGAGACATGTGGTAACATAGGGATAAGATTAAGCAAAGTAAATAAATATATTTCATTACCTTTATAGTATTTCTTCTTCTTTTATCTAATCTTTTTTAAGTGGAGGAATCTTCAGATATATATTGTAATTTAGAAAAACTTTGAGATTGTATAGTATTCGTAATATAAATTTAAAAATTGAACTATTAGATACTTTTCTTTTTCTTTTCACCATCAGTTTAATTTGGCTTATAGTATAATTCTGAAATCAAATGATTCCAATTCATCTCAATCACAATTGCAGGTGATTGATCTATAAAACTTCTAAAGACTTTTAATTCTGACACCTAATATATTTGAATCACTAATATGTCTTGATTTATAATTAATTAAAATATCCTGATTTATAGTTAAATTGAAGTTGGTGAATTGCATAATTTTTCAAAAGCTATCTTAAAAATAATTTACTATTGTTCATTTTTAACCCATCTATAAAAATAACATTTGCCATTCTATTTACAATTTGTCAGTCCAACTTTTTTTATCCATTTCACTCATTTTTAGTGTCAGAGTTACCACTTTTTTTAACAACAATAGTTGCAATATTTAGGTCAAAAAACACTCGTGAGGACCAAAATTTTAATATGAAAATTGAGATATCAAATGTTCGATTTTAAAAACATACAAGCTTATGTTCAAATTAAGATATGTCATGTTAAGTACATATTAAGGAATTTAAAAGTAAAAATTTTATATTGAAAAAAATATTATTTTAATTTTCACAATTTTCAAAATTAATTATTTTTTCTCACTTAATAAAAAATGTCTTCAATAATTCAATTCTCAATATGACGTCTAACATGAATCTAATCTAAAGATGAGCCTACTTTAATTAGTTTTCTATTTTTTATTATTAAAAAATTTCATTTTTTTTTACTTAGAACGGTAATATGTGAACCTTTAGATCATTTTTGAGATGTTCACATTGAACACACCTCTTCAATTTTTTTCCCTTCTTTTTACTTGAGGTATGAACAAAGCTCTAAAATTGTAGACAAAACATAAATTTTTTTTTATTTTTATTTTTATTTTTTTTTATACAAAACATAAATTGGAATAAAGATAAATTGAAATATCGACAAAATAGTAACTTGAAATATGAACCCTCTTCAACTTATTTTCCGTTTTGATTAGTTTATTTTTGAGCTAGCTTATGCAATATAAATTAGATTTTATGCTATTTTATAAGTTCACACTAGTGAAAATTATATTTTTATAAGCTATTTTATCATAAACTATCTTGACAAACTTATAATAATATAAAAAAATTGCATATATTGTTTGCATAAGCTCAAAAATAAGCTAATCCAAACAGGTCCTAAATACTAATTAACTACTATTTACTTTATTGGTCAGAAAATTTATTTATGTAAATAATTAAGACATTAACCAAATATTCTCATAAAAATGGAATCAATTGATTATTTTGTGAAGCATAAGTAATTGATTCCATTTTTATCAATTACTTCAACTATCAACTACTAATCAAATATAATAATATGTTGCTCTAATGACTGTACTGTCCCTTATCACTTTTTTCTGTCCTTTTTTTTCTACTACAAATTAGGGACAATCTTGGAATATTTGATGTAAAATGATGAGATTCACTCTCACAAAATTATCCTTTATGTTCCTTTTTTACCCTTACTTTATTCAACATCACATTTCAAACAACAATGATAATAATAGGGTCATTTTCGACATACCATATCTTCTCTTTTGAATTCAAATTTCAACTTTTCCCACATTATTTACTTTTTCTCACTCTTACTACTTCATTTCAAACTCAACACACTTTTTATTTCATCCTCTTCTCTCTAACTTTGTTCTTCATTTCTCTAATCAATCCTTCAACTTTATTTTATCTAATCTAATGAAGTGATTTTTTTTTTTGCAGAATCATCAAAATTGTTCGGGTACAATCTTTATACTTTACCGATTTCTTATTCATCTTTTTTTCTCATTTATATGGTTGCTTTATTTCTCATTTCATATATACAATCTCTAGCTTCTATTTTATGTACAATCTTCTCTTCTACAAGTCCAGTATGTTCTTATAGTATAATAAAATTTGCTTGGTTGCTTTAGATTTGACATATTTCAACCTTAAAAATGTCTATTTTTTCTATTTTACTAACTTATTTTGTGGGAACAAGTAAGAAGTAGAACACAAACTTTGTAGAAACAAGAATAACACGAAAAAATTAACTCTTTTTTTTTTTCTTCCTATTTTACTAACCAATATCAACTTTATTTTTGCAGGAACAAGTAGAAACAACAACACAACACTCACTATTTTTATTCAATAGTATTTTCAATAAAGATGAAGAACTCAAATATCAACATAAAAAATGAAAACAGAAAAAGATAAAGACTGCAGTAATTGAAAGTGAAAGGCAAAGAAAGGGGATATTATGTTACAAAACAAATATGTGTATCATTTTTGCTCTATTTTTTCTCCATTTTTTATTCTCCATTAATCTTTATTCTATTTTCTATTAACTCAAAAATATTCTCTACTTTGACACCAAAATATACTTTATTAGGAGACACTGAACAGTTGAAGAAAATAGAAAATAGAAGAAACACTGAACATTGTAGTTATTTCACGGGAAGAGCAAATAGATATACCTCTTTATTCCATTATTTCTACACTTTTTGAAAGGTGAAAGATTTGTTCTAATTTTTTGTAACTAGCAAAAATAATCTCTAGACTCAAAAAAACACTTTTATTATGAACAAATAATTTTTTTATAAATCTTTTTAATATAGAACTAAAAAGTAAGAAATATATTTTAAAGAGATATAACGAACATGAATAGAAGAAGATGAAGAGAAATGAGTTGGGGTTTGTGAGAAAATAAAGTGAATCAAGAATCAAAGATAAGAACATTTGATGACCATTAGGTATTTCTCTACTAATTTTTGGGATCTACATAGAAAGTTTATACAAATATTACATTTTTTTTTCTATATATTCTATCAGATCTAAAAAAATGAGTACTAAACTTACCATTGATTAAAAAAATACAACTTGATCTTAAAGATACCGATACGGTGGTGGGAGTTTTTAGCGCGGCGATCGCCGGAAAAGTAGCATTTTTATGTTGATCATTTTTCAAAAAGTAGCATGTTAGATACTAAATTTGGCCATCAAGACAAATCTTAGAGAAGAACAACAGTGGTGATGGTGTTGGAAACATTACAGAATTCAAGGTGGAAGAGAGAAAAAGAAATGGGAGCTTTTGTGGGTTGAGTCAAGAGATGAGAGAGATTAAAAAAGAGAAGTGATAAGTGAAAGTAGAAAGAAAAAAGAATCCAATGAAAAAAATAATGTATGTATTCTATAATTTTCTTTTCATTTTATTTTTATTAGAATAAAAAGAATCACTAAAACATATCTTTATGTTGGGACTTGGGATTAATGTGTTGAAATGTACTAAAAAGAAAGGATGGGACAAGTAGTAACTGGTCATCCATGGGTGCACCCACGTGAAGATTTATTTTGCTAGAGGCAACTTTTCAACTTTTATAGATAGCTAATGTTAACATGTACTATCTTTAGAGTATATGATGAGTTATTTAAATAAAGAAATTTAAATGTATCAAAAGATTTATAGAAATTATAATTTAAAATTTGTGTATTTTAATTTTTTAAGTATTAAATTTGTTAAATTATTAAATGTATAATTCTTATTATATTAAAATAACTATATAAATGATATTTCCTACTAATATATTAAATATGAGACATATACACATGGGATACATTGTTGTTCATAAAAAAAATCTAAAATGTCTATTGTACACAGAAGAAGATGTCGCTGATAAGAATTTTAAAATAACTAATATACATATGACAAATACAAAACAAACCATCGCTAATAAAAATTTCAAAATTAAAATGTTTTTAATTTTTATAATATTTTATATTTGATCCAACACATGGGATAAAATTATTATATTTTATATGCCGATATGGGAAACTTTTTAAAATTCCAAATCCGATACTGTCGCGATACGTTATTTAAAAATTAAATTTAAAATTAAATATATAAATGAACAATATATAAACATACCTAAAATCAATAATATTAATAATTAAAAGTAGAAAATATTTATTCTTATACCAGAATTTTGGGACAAGGTCAAATGCTTAATAACCTGTTATATAGTAGAGCACTATAATGTTATTTTTAAAAGTAAAAATATTATATTGACAAAGAAACAACACAAAAAATGCTAAAGATACAAAAAGGACATCATTAATTAATATTATCCAAAAAATAATTTTCGTATCGGACACATATCAGATATTATTTTTTTTAAAAAAAGTAATGATTTAACCGATATGTTTCTGATATGCGTATCAAGACAGATCAAGTATTATTTTTTTATTTAAAAATAATAATTTAACCGATACTTTTTCGATACGCGTATTGAGACGTATCCAAAGAATATTAATATCGGGTGCGTATAGGACACGATTCGTCACTATTTTTTGAGTATCCGGGTTTGAGAGATTTAAACCCATACAATGATACAAGTATTGGAAAGGAGAGACATGGTACCATAGATACCGTAGATGCTCATAAATAATTCTAATATATCCACGGCACAAGTTGTCGCTGATAAGAATTTTAAAATAACTTTTATATACGGGACATTTATACAAATTATTTGTTAATGTCTCTTTAACAATCAAGGACACAATTATACGAGTCTATAGAACAGATCATGTTAATATATAAAATACGGGATATCTATACATGGGAGACGTTGTTGTTCATAAAAAAATCTAAAGTATATATAATACACGGACAAATTATATATTATACACGGGACAAATAGTTGAAATTATGTTTGTGGATTATATAATAATTTTATTTATACTAAACTAGGTTTATTTTTTATCATAATAAAGTACATTTATTTTTTATACATGGAGAACAAATTGAATGTACTTTATTACAAGTATTATATATGTTTGAGTCAGAAGCTATTTTAATGTTTTTTTGTTGTAATGTCTTCACTGAAGTTTCCACTACTATCATATTATAATAACTCATTTTTGTTTTGTTTCAACTTCATATAGTTGATTACATAATATTAACATCAAAATACTAAATTTCAGCACCTCCAGTAAAAAATTTGATAAAAAATAACGTCATATGTGTTTTGTTTTGTATTCCAATTTGATAAAAAAATAACACGCCTCCACTAAAATATAAGTTTGGAATCAATACTTATAAGTTTAACCAAAGGTGATTTTGATTGTGGGTTATATGATTATATGCAAATAATTCTATGTCGTTTTTATTTATTATTGTAACTCATTATAATTCTTAAAAATGGATGATAAGTGATTTTTAAAAATGGATACTTCTCTGTCAATCCCCCCAAATGCTTGATGATGACTCATTATAATTATATGCAAAATGGATTATAAGACCCAACTAATTATAATTTTGATCGTGGGTTACATGAAAGTTAATAATGACTTTTTTGTTTATTACGTTTATTATATATTAAAAATCAAATAGAATGTTTTTTTGGCGGAATCATCATATGCGCCGAACAAAATAACGCGCCGAAGGCGCGAAGGCAATAAGGCGCCGAAGGCGCCGTAGGCGTAAAAGCAATAAGGCGCCGAAGGCGCCGTCCCGTGCGTATGCACGGGTATATACCTAGTATGCTTACTTATACTATTTACTTTATTGGTCAGATCAGAAAATTTATTTATGTAAATAATTAAGACATTAACCAAATATTCTCATAAAAATGGAATCAATTGATTATTTTGTGAAGCATAAGTAATTGATTCCATTTCTTCAAAAAAAAAAGTAATTGATTCCATTTTTATCAATTACTTATGCTTTTAAAGTAATTCCATACCCAATTACTTATGTTTCACGAAATAATCAATTTATAAAAATGTAATGGTTAAAATTTTGGATTTTAAAATAGTGGTGTAAAATTCTGAATCAATAAAAATAGAGTGTAAAACTGCATTTAAGCCTTGTTTAAAAAATTTAGTCATAAAAAAATATTTAAAAATAATAATTATATTCACATTATATGTGATGAAATGATAACTAAATTAATTTTTTTTGACGAACTAAATTGATTTTTTTAAGAAATTAAATTCATGTTTTATTTAGTTGGAAATAAAAAATAACTTAATTTCTTCAAAAGAATATAAACTTCATTAATATATGGACTACTAGTATTATATAAATAATTAATAAACGAAAATTCTTTATTTTTTAGAAAATTAATTCTTTTGAAAATTAATTTTTTAAAACACACCAATTAATAATTATGTTATTTATTCTTTTGATAATTATTCTATTTTTTTAATTAAATTTGATAATCTTAATCTTAATAATATACATTTGAGACAAATTTCTCAAAGACTCATTTATTGTTTATATCCACATGGCACACATCTCTAAACTTCATATTATTTTGCTATTTTTCATTAAATGATTCTTCAAAAGTACACATGAGCATTCCTTATTTTTATTTCACTTAAAAATATCACACGGTTTTTACATTTGATGATAAGAATATTATCTCATTCAATGCACCATGGAAAATTGAGATTTTATATTAATTTTGAAATCATTTTAATATTTGTTGATCAAGGAACATCATGTGCCTTAATGAATATCACGGTTTGCTATATATATATAAAAGAATATCACGGTTTAATTAGAAACCTGCTCAAATATTTGGAAAAAAAAAATTAAGGTTAATTTCTCTCTCTCTCTCTCTCTCTCACCCTCCCTATTAGTCTCTCTCAACATTTCAATTAATTTCTATTTGTAGCTAGGTCTATTTTAAACTAGTTAAATTATTCATTCAATTGTGTGTGTCATTTATTCCCACAAAGTCATTAGTCACATGTATTCCTAATTCCCATTTTAAGAACAAGACGTGTTCTACTTTATTTCTTCACCAAATGTCATTTTAAGAAATTTAATTACTTTCTTTTTTTAAAAAAAACTATTAAGCCTATCAATTAAAGTATAATCTTAAATTTCATTATACTTTATATTATTTTATAATTTTTAAATCACTATAGTTAGGAGTATTTCAGTTGAACTCAAGTATAATCGTTAGTCAAAAACTACGAGTATTTCAGTTAAACTTTACTATAATCTTCAGTTAAAGTTAATAGTGTTTCAATTGAATCGGAATATAATTCTTAAACAAATACTTGATTTAATAGTGCTTCAATCGAACCAAAGTATAATCTTAAATGTCAGGATATACACAACAAGAAATTTGACTTGTAGCAACGGACAAAAACCGTCACTAAAAGTTCAAAATCCGTAGGTAAAGCCAGTTATGTCTTTCACCGTCGGTCACCTTGGCCGTGCATTATGTACGCCGTATCCCGGCCAAATTTTGTCCGTCTGTCATTGCTTAACGTCGGTCGCTATATGTTTTTGACCTTTACCTACGAACAAAACCGTAGGTATATCTAGAAAACAGTTCTAAAGTTAAAAAACCCCTAGCTACGGTTATGGCTGTCACTAAAAATTATAATTGTTCTTTAAGACATACTTTTCATTCTGCTATAAATTCTAAAAATTAGTAATTCATAAAATTACCATTAAAATTAGTTTGCTCAATAAACATATATGATAAAATATTATAATCAAAACCATTGGAATTTGGAACTAGTTACTATAATCAATTATAAGAATAAATTCTTGCAGCGACCTAATTACCAATAATAATTCATAATAAAATAGTTTTGAAATTCTAGGAGTATTTTAATAATGCTAAAATATCTTAAAATTAACTACGAATTCAAAAAAACTAAACAATGCATAGGTTATAATGATAATCACATGGAGTATAAGCAGATGCTATAAAAAGAGGACTATAATACTACTAAGGTTTTCAACAATTCTAGGAAAATAATCAAGTTTAATCTCTGCAGACATTTCAGCACAATTTCTTTTTAAAAAAATCAATATGAGGAGGTCCTTGGTACCTGATTTGTCACATCTTGTGTCCTCTTTAACTTCATCATTATTATTCAACAATTCTGAAGCTCTTGAATAATTTGGCTTGCTTTTCCCATGCCATATGTTGCAAACGATTTCTTTAAATTCAACACAAGCATGGAAGATTGAAAAATATGACAATTCTGAGAGTGAGGGGTTACTGGAAAAATGGGAGAGAGAAAGAAAGTTACGGGTGAGAAGAGTTGCCGAAGAGAGTGGTCGTGAGATGAGGGTGAGGTGCTACTGCTAGTCGTTCTTCTGGTCCTTAATAGAAGCATTCTTCAGATTTTTTACTTATCCTGTTCATATATACAAACGAGACAAAGAAAGGAAGTGTCATGGTTCAAAATCCTCAAACTCCTATAACCACAACAAATAAATAAAAGGAAGTGTCATGGTTCAATATCATAAACGAAGAGTCATTTTGAGCATAAATTTTATATGATTCCTTATCAACCTTATCATCAAAGCATAACATATAAATAAAAGGGTAAAAAAGCTGAAATGAGTACTTGAAGACAAAATGTAAAAAGACAGTATTAAACCAAGAGAGATGACTACTCACATGATGTGACATTTTAAACTTGACAATTATGAGAGTGGACGATATCGATGACGTTACTGACATAATTATATGTATGTGCTATTAAATATAACATATGCATTATTATATACATACAGTTACTAATCTAATCACTCTCAATACCAAACTAAATTAGCAAATAAAATGCACAAGAAACTTAAACAAACTACTATCCATAAAACTCAACTATTTGCAGAATTGCGGCCACAAAAACAGCAGAATCTGCCAACAAAAATCAGCAATAGGTGACATGGACTCAAATTTAACTCACGACCCAAACATACCAGCAGAATTTGCACACACAAACCATGAACATACCAGAGATTCCATTTTGATATCCAAGCATCAAGACCAACAATCGAGACCAAATAAATCCATCAACACAAAAACAGAATTTTAAGGCATCAAAATAACTACAGAAGTACAAGAAAATTGTAAATGTGTTATATTTAATTAACTCAATCTTAGTGTCTTCAATTGCTCCATTACTGAATTCAATTGCTACAAGCATCAACATCAATCAACCAAATTCAAAAGAACAATAATTTGTAAGCATATCATGAAAGGGAAAACTTTATATATACACAAAATCACAAGGAATAATTTCACTTAAACTAACACAAGACATATTGACTAACCTAGAAGGCAGACATACAATAGACACTAGAAGAAGTAAAGAGTACTTGCCTTCTCCACAACAAGCCACACTTGAACCATATCCAAGTTCTGAAGGAAGCTTCAATGTATGTTTATCACATCCTCCAATAACCTAGTTTCTTCTTTGCCAATTTCTTCACCAGTTTCTTATTTTTGTTTAGCTTCTTCAAAGCTTCAAAACAAAAATGTAATCAAGTCAAAGCGATGGAAAGATAAATGAACTATTCACATAAACTAAGATTACGACGGTCAGTAGAGGGAAAGACATCACACATGCATATCAAAGCAGTCCAACAACAATAAAACTCACATCAGAGGCTAAAACAATTTAGTAACAGAACATACACAACATAATTGGATCATGTTTATATGATAGGTTGTGGCCATAACCTAAACTACATATCTGCATAAATATCCAACAAATTGCTTCCATCAATATACCAATTGATGAAATTAAAATAAGAAATGCAATAAAATCAAGATTGTGAGGGCTTATAACAAACCGTAATAACTTCATTAAAATAAAGATTGGAAGTGCATAGGATACCTTGTTTCTTTGTTGTTCCATATTATAGAGGTCGAGATTATCTCTTTCAGTATGAGCTGCGAGGTTTCCTAGCCGGGTATTCATATATTCAACGATGTAATAAATGCAAAATCAGCTACAGACACGGAATCTGGACATAGGAGAAGTAGATTCTGCACACAAAAGTAAGAAAAGGAATATAGATAGAAGTCCAGAGTTTAGATTCCAACATTCCATATGAAAAAAATTTCTTAACATGCATATTTCTACTATAATAATAAAAAATAGCTATAGGTTTAGGAATGAATCCCTTCTAATGAATTGTTTGTGTACTGAACGTTTGGTATAGGATGAGAAGAAATTACAAGTTGTAGAGTTTAGCTATTTCATTAGTGGGATCAAGCTACTTCATAGAATCTTTACTGATACTAAATAATTCATAGACCTCACTTATAGAGCAACTTTCAATATTTTATCTAATCATATAAGAGAAATTTTCAATATAAAATCACTAACAAACAACACCTGCTAGTATGATTTCTATAAAACAAGGAATCATGAAAAAAAGAAAAAAAAAAAAGTTACTCCAAATCCTTGCAAAAGTAAGAACACTGGTGTAAAAATAGCAAAGTTTGTGCTGACATACTCTCCTTCCTTTCTTACCTTGTATGTGAAAGAGGAAAAACTCTTTAGCAGCAATTTACCCCCAAATCCAGCAATAATCACCAGTTTCAAAATGAATCTGCATCAAATCGAATGATATAATTCAGTCGACTATAAGCATAATATAATTCAGTCAATTTCAAAGAGATTTCGAACGATTCAGAGCAGTTCCAAACGATTGAGGAGTGATTGAAATCGACTTCAGGATTTGAACGTTTAGATCGATTTCGATTGCAATTGAGAACGATTCAGAACAATTGAGAGAAGTTCCGAATGATTGAGGAACGATTTGGAAGATTTCAACGATTTTAGGCATGCGAAGGATTGAGCAGCGATCGAGTGTGAAATTGTGAGAGAGAACATGAACAGAACGAGTGAGATGAAAGAGACGAACACGAAGATGAATCTGAGTGTGAATCTGTGAGATTTGTGAGGTTACAGTGTGAAATCGTCGATTCGTGAGATGAATGCGAAGATGAATGATGAGAAGTGAAGAATTGAAATTGTAAAATTGATATTGACAAAATTAATAATAAATTAAATTAAATAATAGAAAAGTAAAACTTTGGTTTCAGTTATGGTTATTAGTTGTCCGTAGGTAAAACTATTATGCATTTTGAAAAATGGCCGTGGGAACAGGTCATTTTTCTTGTAGTGATAACACTCCGTCAAAGTTTATAATTAATAGTGTTTCAGTTGAATCCAAGTATAATTTAGATCAAATTATACATTATTTTTAAATTTTACTTTATTTATATAATTTTTACCTCATTAACTTCAATCAACTTATTACCCTCATTAAAAGACTAATAAGACTAAGGTTAACATGGCTTCATTTTGAACCGAAATACAATCCTCAGGCAAATATTAAGTTAAATAGTTAATTTTATCTTTTTAAATTTTATTTTATTTATATAATTTTTAAGGATTAATGCATTTTCTCTACAAACTAGCACATGCATGCACTAACTATGACGATGGATCCTCAAAAAAGAAAAAAGAAAATAAACTCTACGATGGTACCAGCCATTTTTGTTCTAAGAGAATACTATATTAAGACCCTAATTAATTTATAATAATGAGGTTGGTGAAGTGGTCATCCGTTCAAATAACTTTTTACTATGCTTTCTTTAATTTAATATTTTCTACATTATAAGGATCCAAAGTCACTCTCCTTACTCCCCATTTTATTTTTCACTTTCTTTCTAAAACATTTTCACATGTTGTAACAAGTGTATAAAGTGAGTTAAATTTTTATATTGTTTAAAAAAATTGAGGTTGGGTATTTTTTAAGTAAGATGAGTCATAACTCAAATATTTCACAGCCCGAGATAAGTATTAGCTGCCAACATGTAAAAAAAGAGCTTGTGTGCATCTTGAATAAAATTTTTGTTCATTTGACTTCTTACATTACCTACAGGTACCTGGTTGAGCCTTACAATTCTTATGAGCATACCAATTATCTTTAAAATCCATTACAATCTTGTGTTAAGAATCTTGATTCTAAAAACTATTTTTTAAAAAAATCTTTTAAAATCTCAGGAAATTAATATAATCTCATAAAATCTTTTAAAATATGCATTATAAGAAAAGTATGTTACAAAGTATGTTACTCCCTATTTTATTTTTCACTTTCTTTCTAAAATATTTTCACATGTTGTAACAAGTGTATAAAGTGAGTTAAATTTTATATTGTTTAGAAAAATTGAGGTTGGGTATTTTTTAAGTAAGATGACTCAGAACTCAAATATTTTAGAATTTAATTTGGTTAATATGTAGTGTCTAATTCATTTGTATGATTGTTCTTAAATCCAATGTGATTAATAATCTCTCTAATTCTCCTCCTGACCGAAAAATTGTTACGAATAAATAATTGAAGTTAAATTACTCACATTTAACTACATTTGTATTTTTAACTTAGTTTATCAAAATGTAGACGGATGGATTTTAATCTAGAGTCCAAGTTAAAGTGGAGAATCTCATATTCAAACTCAGACTCATGTAAATCAGTATTTCGCTACCAACTAATTTGTACTATGAGCCAAATATAAGTTTCTTTCACCTCACATAGTATGAATTTATCATGTTCTCATTATCGAACTAACGCTCGATTAATGTTCAACTTTTTTTGTTAAATAGTTGGGTGATTAAACGACGCGCACAAAAAAGAAGTAAAGTCTTTGATTCAAATTTATGGACTACATATGAAAGACATTAATGTTGTAATGACTTATAAAACTAAAGTTAATTGTGCTTCATTTTAGCCCGATACAGTGGCGGAGCCAGAAATATTTTAGAGTCTGGGCAAAATTTTATATGTGGCATAATATATAAATAGTCGAACAAAAAATCTTAGTTTTGTTCTAAACTAACCCCTAAACTTATCATTGTTTAAAAAAAAAAATCAGTTTTATTCTAAACTAACACATAAAAATCTCATTTTTAAAAAAAATCTAGTTTTGCATTAAACTAACCCCTAAGAATCTCAATTTTTAACAAAAAATTTCAATTTTGCTCTAAACCAACTCCTAAAAATCTCAATTTTAAATAAAAAAATTCAATTTTGCCCTAAACTAACCTCAAAATTCTTAATTTTACCTTAAACTAACCCTTAAAAATACCAAGATATTTTGACGGAACTCGGCAAATGTCTGGGCTTGCTGGGCCTTACATCCACCCCTGGCCCGATATACAATAATCAGTAAAATACTAAATTAAATATTACGTGTTTCAACTGAACTGGGTATAATTTTCTTAAATCAAATTTTATCAAAACAAAATGGGACATTTCTTGACGTGTTGTAGTTCCTGGTTTTAAGGGGCCAGTAGTAGTAGTAAGTATATAGACATGTGGTAACATAGGGATAAGATTAAGTAAAGTAAATAAATATATTCAACTTTAATTTCTAGAGGTTGGTTGATGTTGAAATTCAACGCATTTTTCTCAACATATAGCCACAAAGATCTCCTATTTTTATTTCATTACCTTTATAGTATTTCTTCTTCTTTTATCTAATCTTTTTCAAGTGGAGGAATCTTCAGATATATATTTTAATTTATGGGAGTTTTGAGATTGTATGGTATTATTAATTTAAATTTAAAAGTTGAATTTGTAGACACTTTTTTTTTTCTTTTCACCACCAGTTTAATTTAGTCTATAGTTCAATTATGACATCAAGTGATTATGAATCCTCTCGATTACAATTGCAGGTAATCGATCGGAAAAACTTTTAAAGATTTTTAATCAAAAATAAACATCTAAGATATTTGAATCATTAATATTTCTTGATTTATAATTAATTAAAATGTCCTGATTTATAGTTAAATAAAATTGAATTACATAATTTTTCAAAATCTATCTTAAAAATAATTTACAATTACAATGTTCATTTTTAACCCATCTATCAATCAATAAAAATAACATTTGCCATTGTATTTACAATTTACAAATCCAGCTTTTTTTATCCAACATAGAGAGTAGAGACAACCTTACAAATTGAAAGAAAAACAAAAATACAATATAACATGACACAAATAAACAAAGTGAAAGCCACATGGGAACAGCTCTACAACAGTTTCTTCTAATTAGAATTGGAATTTGGACAAGGGGGAATTGCTATATCAGTAACTCCTTCTAACATCAACACCACACCCTTCATTGTTGGCCTCAGAAAAGGGTCATCGTGGATACACTAAAGTTTAAATTATATGAAATCTCAAAATTCATTGAATTAAATTGTTTTATCCAAACACTTTAATTTGGTCTTGTTTGGTATGAAGTATGAACCCGTATTTTATTGGATTTTATCGAATTAAAGATTGAATTTGGGAGTAAAGAAATAGGACGCCTAATGTTAAGATTAAGTAGATAACACATTGACACAGACTTAACCTCTACCTTTAAGATTTTCTCTTAGAGTTTTTTTAATCTTGAACTTCAATTAAAGTATTTTGTGAGTTTTATTGAAGCTGCATTATTTTAAAATAATTCACTATTTTTTCATTATAATACTAGTATACCTCTGAAAATTCATATCGAGGATCTCACTACTTCACCTCACATATAATATTTTATTCATACTATACTATTAACTATTACGTCATGTCAAAAATAAAAAATAATGAAATAATTTTTTATTTATCAAAGTTCCACTTTATTTGAGTTACTTCAATAAGTAACGAGAACTCTATGCTGGCGGATTTTGACAGTCTTCTTTGCAAAATTGTTTACTTTTTGAGAATTCCATGCTATCAAACTTGATCAAAATAACGCACTTTAATTACTCTTACTTAATAATATTTCGAGTAACGTCTACTATGTAAACTTTTTCTTAACCAATATGAAATTTTATACTTAAATGTGCTCAAAAGTGAGATTTTGAAATTATTCCATGCTATCAGGGCTTGTTTGGTGCGCAGGATAAAAGACAGGATAGGATAACTGTATCATATCCTGTCTTAATCCAGTGTTTGGTGAACCAACAGGATATGATAAGTTAATCCTGCAACTTATCCTATCCTGTCTTTCTAGTTAAAATTCTTATCCTGAGTTTAAGCTGGGTTACGGGCAGGATAGGATAAGAAAATAATTTACCCATTTATTTGATAAAATATATTTTAAAATAAAAAATGAAAATTAATAAAATATTAATAATAAAATAATTTTATGGTAAATTTTTTAAAAAAAAATAATTTTTAAATATATACACGATTTTCTCAGAAGGGTAATTTTGTAATTTACATAATTTTAAAAAAAAATTTGATCACATTCATATAAAAATTTATATGAAAATTTAACATGTTTATTTTCTCATTATTTTATTTAAATTTATATGAAAATATATATTTGATTGCTTATTTAAATTTTTTATTTATAAAATTCAAAATATTACAAAATATATTTTTTTTAAACAATTATTTTACAATGTTAATTTTGTAATTAGAATATGACATATATATATTTTATTATATTATTATGAGCGAGATATATATTAAAAACATTATACGATTGTTATCATGTTTGTTATTCTGTCTGCACCAAACATATGATAGGATAACTATTATCCTGCTTATATCATATCCTATCCTTATCCTGTTTTATATCCTATCCTGACACTATCATATCCTACGCACCAAACGGACCCTCAGAGTACTTTTTATGTAGGAGTTACTCCGATACTTTAATCATTTTTGTTTCTCTTAGTTTTAACTAGTTAAATAGTTAATTTTATCTTTTTAAATTTTATTTTATTTATATAATTTTTAAAGATTAATGCATTTTCTCTACAAACTAGCACATGCATGCATTAACTATGACGATAGATCCTCAAAAAAGAAAAAAGAAAATAAACTCTATGATGGTGCCAGCCGTTTTTGCTCTAAGAGAATACTATATTAAGACCCTAATTAAGGTTGTAACAGCTTACACTACACCTAAACTCAATAATTTTATAGCACCAAAGAGGTTGGTGAATTGGTCATCAATTCAAATTACTTTAACATAATTAGTTGTCCAATAAAGAAAAAACAACTTTATATTTTGTACTTATGAGCCAAATATAAGTTTCTTTCACCTCACATAATATGAACTTATTACGTTCTCATTATCGAACTAACGCTCGATATTACATCTATTAATATCAATTAAAATTGATAAGACATTCACCCACCCCTATTAGTGCCAAATAAATGAATGTAATCATGATCCCCCTCGTCCCAACAGAAATATAACCAAAGCATTTTCCATTAATTTCCAAACTGTTAAGAAAGAGGAATTGTTATTTTCATTCTTCTGATTATTTTGTTATTACAAAGTGTTGAAGTGAATAGGACTAAAGCTCACAATATATAGTCTTTAGTCCTTGCCAGCTCAGCAGTATACAAATACGGTAGAAATACATTTGTGTATACAGTCTAACTACATGTCCTTATACAAAGCTTTGTTATACTCTATTATACCCCCCACAAGCTTAAGGAGGTTTGAGGGCAAACACTTTGAGCTTGGAACACAGAGTAGCATAGTTAGCAGGAGAGAGAGGTTTGGTGAGAGGATCAGCCAGCTGATCACAGGTAGGAACATGAAGAACATTGAGCTGCTTGGACAATACCTTCTCTCGGACAAAATGAATGTTCAGTTCCAGATGCTTCGTTTTAGAATGCAAGACAGGGTTGTGAGATAAAGAGACTGCACTTAAGTTGTCACACAGCAAGGTGGGAGTGTAAAAAGGAACTTGTAGTTCTCGTAATAAAGACTGTATCCATAGTAGTTCCGCAGTAGTAAGTGCCATACTTCTATATTCGGCTTCAGTGCTGGACCTGGCTACCAGGGGTTGTTTCTTAGAGGCCCATGACACCAAATTTGGGCCAAAATATATGCAAGAGCCAGACACAGACCTTCGGTCATCTTGATCGGTGACCCAGTCAGCGTCACTGTAAGCACGTAGTGAAAATGGAGGGCTGGCAGAGGATGGATTAATCAGCAAACCATGACTTAGTGTGCCTTTAAGATATCTTAAAATGCGTTTAACTGCTTTCCAATGGGACTCCAAAGGTTGGGCCATGAATTGGCACACTTTATTCACACTGAAGGCAATATCTGGTCTAGTTAAAGTTGCATATTGAAGTGCCCCCACAACAGATCTATAGAGACTAGGATCAGTCATAGTATCTGTCCCAAAGCGGCTAAGCCTGCAGCTACTGACCATGGGAGAACCAATGGGTTTTGAGTCCTCCATGTTGGCTTTACACAGCAGATCTCTAACATATTTTGACTGATTTAGCAGTAGAGCACCAGAAGGTAGGTGATGAACCTCAATTCCAAGGAAGTAATCAACCTGGCCAAGTCTCTTGAGAGCAAATTGAGCATGTAATTTGGTGATGAGATCATTGATAAGCTGAGGGGAGGACCCTGTGATAAGTATGTCATCTACATAGATTAAGACATAAGTGGAAGTACCCTTATGACTGTGAATAAGTAAGGATGGGTCACATTTGCTTTTGACAAAACCAAGGTGAAGCAGGGCAGTAGTGAGTCTGTCATACCAGGCACGGGGTGCTTGTTTTAAGCCATATAAAGACTTATGAAGCTTGCAGACTAGAGACTTATCAGTCGCCTCAAACCCAGAAGGTTGTGTCATGTACACCTCTTCTTGAAGAACACCATTCAGGAAGGCATTATTAACATCAATTTGTTGAACTTGCCACTTGAATGAAACTGCCAAAGTGAGTATGATTCTGATGGTGACAGGTTTGATGACAGGGGAAAAGGTTTCTGTGAAATCACATCCTGCAGTTTGAAGAAAGCCTTTGGCCACCAGTCTGGCTTTGTATTTGTTAACTGTTCCATCAGGATTTTCCTTGACTCTGAAGATCCATTTACAACCAATAGCTTTCCTGTGAGGTGGTAGAGACACTAAGGTCCATGTATTGTTATCCATGAGTGCCTTGTATTCATCTTGCATAGCTTTTCTCCATTTGTCACTACTGAGAGCACTTCTGACATTCTTTGGTTCAAGCTCAGCTAAGAACACCTTAGGTTTTAGATTCCCTGTCTTACCACGAGTAATCATAGGATGATCATTATGATTTGAAATGACCTGAGGTGTAGAGAAAGGCATCACTGGTGGGTGCATATTTGATGATAAACAAGGTGGTGACTGACTAACAGGAGAGTTGATGTGATCATGGTCATCAGAAGAGGGTGGTGAGTGCTGATGGGTGGAGAAATTGGAGTCAGGCAGAGATTGAACAGGAGAGAGACAGTCAACATTTGATGAAGTATGAGGAGTAGACTCAGTGGGCTGAGAGGCTTCATGAAAACCAGGAGGAAACATGATTTGGGCTGGATAACTGACATATGAGTTAGACTCTGAAGAGGATGTAGGAAAGAGTGAAGAGTAAGGAAATTTGGACTCATGGAAAACAACATCCTTAGAGATGTAAATTCTGCCAGTAGCATCAAGGCATTTGTGACATTTGTGTTGTGGTGATAGCCCAAGATAAACACAAGGACTTGACCTATATTGAAGTTTGTGTTTGTTGTAAGGCCTTAGGTGGGGAAAGCACAAGCAACCAAACGTTTTTAAGTGACTATACTCAGGATAAGATTTGTATAAAGCATGATAAGGTGACTGAAACTGAGGTATAGCACTGGATGGCAGTCTATTAATCAGATACACAGACTGGGTAAAGCTGTGATCCCAAAACTTTAAAGGTAAAGAAGCATGAGATAATCGGGTGAGTCCCATTTCTACTATTTGCCTGTGTTTGCGTTCAACTGTACCATTCTGATGGGATGTGTGTGGGCATGTAAGCCTGTGTTGTATACCCAACTCAGCTAATAGAGTGGTAAAGGGTCTGAATTCTCCCCCTCAGTCAGATTATAGAGCCTTAATGGTTGCTTGAAATTGAGTTTGAATAAGGGCAAAAAATTGAGTAAAGGCTTTAAGTGCATCAGCTTTAGTTTTTAAGAAGTAAATCCATGTGTATTTGGTGAATGTGTCAACAAAGGTAATATAATAGTTGTAGCCATAATAAGACACAAAGGGAGCAGGACCCCATAGGTCACAATGAATTACCTCAAAAGGCTTGGTATACACAGTGGTAGAAAGGGGTGCATATAGTCTGTGAGATTTACCCATTGAACAAAAAGTACAATTTAAATCTGTATTTTTATTATTGAAAGAGACATTACACATTTGTAAAACAGACTTGACAGCATTGGAATGGGCATGGCCCAACCTGAAGTGCCACTTTTGAAACTCATTGTCATTAGACAGTACAGAAGAGTTGTTATTACAGCTAATAGGAAAGGGAAAAGTACAGTGTGGACTGCTAAAGTCACTGTACACAGCTGATGTAGCTTTATTACATTCAATTTGACTAGGCAAGCTATAGACTAGACTGTTGTGCACTGCAGAGTTGTTAATGCACTTAACATGTTTATTAGTATTAGAAACTATATTGGGACCTGTAGAAGAGCTTGAATTAGCTCCAGAAGGATTGAGGAACTTGAATGGCTGAAACTGGTAGAGACCATCAGCACCAACCGTGCCTTCAAGGAGGACCTGATTAGAACCCTGAGATTTCACAAGACAATGGTAAGGGTGAAATTCAAAGACTACATTATTGTCTTGTGCAAATTTACTGACAGAGAGTAGGTTTTTAGATATGTGAGGAACATGTAAGAGATCTTTGAGTGTTAAAGGAACATTAGGTGTGTGAGGTGAAATGAAATTAGAGTAACCAAGAGATTGAATCAGCACACCTTGACCATTACCCATCAGCACTTGGTCCTGACCATTGTAGGGAGCACGATAGGTTAGATTGTTGGGGTTGTAAGTGAGATGATGAGATGCTCCAGAGTCTGGATACCACGCTCCAGTTGAGCTACTCTCAATGTCCGCCATGAAAGCATAAGGTTGAGGCACGGCAAAGTGAGCTGAAGGCCTCATGTAGGGATTGAAACCTTGAGATCTTGGAGGTGGACCAGTGTTGTATCCACGAGATTGGTGTTGTTTCATAGCCTGTGGATCAAACCTATACCAGCAACCAACAGCATCATGATTAGGTTTACCACAGATTTGGCATTGAGTTTTACCTTGATTGGAACCTTGATTGGAGGCTTGACCCCTGCCACGGCCTTTTCCTCCACGACCTTTGCCACGACCTCGTCCTCTTGAAGCCATATCACTGTAGTGTTCTGTTCCAAGTTCTTGATTCTCAGATTCTGAATTCGAATCAGTGGCGTGTGCAGCAGCTTGAGCTAGGTTAGCTGAGACGCTAGGATTACTCAATTCTTGCTTGAATTTCTCAAATTGAACTTCTTGGAGAAGCAAAAGAGCTTCAACATCCTCAACAGTTGGTGTATCGAATCGACTGTACACCATCATCACGAAGGAATTAAACTCCTCCGGCAAACCTTCAAGGATTGAATCAACTTGTTCTTGCTCAGAAACAAAGTCACCAACAGCAATTAGCGAATTAACGATAGATTTAATTCGCAGAAGGTATTCATTCACCGATTTTGACATCTTCTTGGTGTTCTTGAGCTCAGATCGCAACTGTCGTGCTCGCGATTTGAGAACGGAATTGAAATATTTGTGAATCTTGTCCCAAACTTCGTGTGCATGCCTGCAACTGAGAACACGCGGAAGAATACCGTCAGAAAGAGTCGAAAGAAGCCAAGTAAACAGTGTTTGATCCTTGATTAACCATTGTTGATACTCATCGGAGTTTTTCCCGATCTCGCGATCTTCCGCCGTCGCAAACTGTAACGGAATTTGCGGTTTGACAACGAAGCGGTGAAGGTTGTGCGCAGTGATCACTCCATTAACCTGCTGACTCCACAGAAGGAAATTGTTCTCATCAAGTTTGATTGTGAGAGAGTGTGTGAGTCCAGATCTCGTTGAATCTTTGGAGGTAGCTGGAAGTGATGCTTGAAAATTAGCGGTTTGTTGTGGAATTGCCTCCATTGTTGGAGCTTGAGATTCAACTTCCATGGATGATGAAGAAGAATCTAGAATGCGGAAGCGTAACTAACTCGTAACGGAATCGTAACTGAATCGGTAGAGAGCGAAGATACCATGTTAAGAAAGAGGAATTGTTATTTTCATTCTTCTGATTATTTTGTTATTACAAAGTGTTGAAGTGAATAGGACTAAAGCTCACAATATATAGTCTTTAGTCCTTGCCAGCTCAGCAGTATACAAATACGGTAGAAATACATTTGTGTATACAGTCTAACTACATGTCCTTATACAAAGCTTTGTTATACTCTATTACAAACACCATTCCCCCAAAAACTCAATTAATTTCAAACTCTTGGCAAACATCATGGCATCTTCTATAGTTATTTTGATCAACCAAATCAAACAATTGCTTGAAGGAGGTCTTGAAAACTTGCTTGAAAATGCAGAAAATTTTTCAAGCTATGTTGAAGAGCTTTCATCTCGTATTTGGTCATTAACAAATGAGCAAACAAACTTCTTCACCTACCTGGTGCGCTTAAAGGCAGAAGTAATTTCAAATGCAAGCCTGATCTTAGACACTGAAAAAACACTAGTAAAGAAGGAGGAAGCTATGTCAAAATTAAGAGATTTGGGAAACTCAAGAAGCTGTGAATGTCCATGTTCTCAGCCTTGCTGCATTTTTTCATGAGCAAATGTCCATCGATTTCCAAGAGAGGAAGAATGAGCTCGAAAACCACATAAAGGAGAGTATCACAATGATATTGGTCAAAAATCACAAAATCAAAATTTTTATGCAGAGAAGAAGATTGTTGAACAGGGAGATATTGGATTTGAGAAACCGTTTTGAAAGAACCAATGAATCTAGGCGCTCGATTGAAGCTTTGTGGGCACGTGCGATTGATGCTGGGGAGGATGTGTGACTTGTTGTCTTGAATACCATGCTTATTTTCAACTTGATGATATGCATGTGATTTTCCTAATCTCTACTTTTAATTTCTGATGATGCATGTTTATGTTTTTAACCATTGTAAAATATATGCTGTTTAATTATGATGTTTAATTATGCATTGTAAAATATATCTCAACTTTTATGTATTTAAAGATATATTTACCTATATAATATAAATAAAACAACATGATGTTATTCTGGTGGTGTAATGATAATATATAATATTTTCGAGTGTTATAAAACTCAAGTTTATTAATTGCATTTGCTCTGTCTCTACTTCTAATTAATTTGAGCCCATTAACTTTAATAATTTTATTCTCCACTTCATTGACAAATATAGATGATTATGTTAGAATTGGAATGAAACTCTTGCATCTTCTTCAGCAAAATTATGTATCCCCATCTAATCTAATCTAATAATAAGATTTGTTTAGCATTGTTAATCTTTTATCACCGACTCCTACGTGCTCCAAGACATATGTAACAGTAACAATATTCATTTTTCATATATTTATTTTATTTAGTTGTGTTGTTTTGGGTTTGGAAATAGTATAATATCTCAACCAAAAAATTAAATACATTTTTCACATTTTCAAATTACAATGCATGTACAAGACAAGAACATTTGGAAAAATAATCTTTCATTGTGTTGCTCTAGGATTTTAATTTTAATATGTATATTATTAATTAACTATTAAAAGAGATGGTGCCAAATAATTTGTAGAGATTCGAAAGCTTTTTTTAGAGAGATATGATGCCACTGTGTCAAGGTTATTTTGGAATTTCATGGTACCTAGTTAATGTTATCATGTTTACATATTACTTGTGAATATATACTAAGTTTGATAAGTGTACGTCTTATTATGCAGCGATGCCAATTCTTTAACATAATTGTATGTGTTGCTTCTTTCACATAAGGGTGCCTTTGTAAAATAAGGAATACATAAATTTACTTTACATGGGATGGGGTATGCAACATTATTTTTTCAACATGTAAACTTAATTTACTTATTCTTATAATTTTACATAAATTTACTTTACATGAAGAAAGCATAGTAAAAATTGTATAAAATAAAAGAAATAAAGTTTTTTTTTTCTTACTGGACAACTAATTATGTTGAAGTTATTTGAATGGATGACCACTCCACCAATCTCTTTGAGTTTAGGTGTAGTGTAATAAGTTGTTACAAATTTTCTGATTGAAGATATCTTTGTCCAACCTTAATTAGGGTCTTAATATAGTATATTCTCTTAGAACAAAAATGGCATTGACTTGATTTTCTTTTTCCTTTTTTGAGGATCCATCGTCATAGTTGATGTGCTAGCTAGTTTGTAGAGAAAATGATTTTTATTTTTTTGGGTTCAAATTGTAAGATGTCAATTTATTATTCAATTTTTTTTTTATTATTTACATTCTTTCTTAAGGCAAAGCTAACAGTGATTTCATTCCCATTGCATATGCCATTTGAAAAAATTATCACATAATAATAATAAATGCATTAATCGTTGCGGATTCGGAGAAAATTAGAGGGACTAAAAATTTAATAAAAAAATATTTGGACTATTTTTTAAATGACACTAAAATGTATGGGCTAAAAACATATGTAACCCTTAAATTAAAGGCTTCGATGATGCAAGTCGGTTCCACTAGCAGATGCCACATCATTCGGAAAAAATTCGTGATCGCTTTTCGCAATAAGTAACATTTCCCTATACTAATAATAAATGCATTAATTGTTGCGGATACAGAATTAATATAGATATTCAGTAACTTTAATTTTATCATATTATTTGTTCATAGATTCATTCTTTTTATTTTTAACGATGTTGAGTTTGTATTTGTATCTGACGTACTCTAAGGAATGTACTTTCAACGGTTACGGTGAAGATGAGTTTGGCTATCGTCTATGGGATGATGAAAATAAAAAGATGGTCCGCAATAGAGATGTGATTTTCAATGATAGAGTTATGTGCAAGGATTGGCATAACACAAGTTACACAACCACTAGAAATTTAGATGTTCGCGAGTTTATTTATTGATATCTCTAATATATGCATAGTTTCTAGTGTTTTCTTACTACATTTTGCTTGTATGCAAATCACTATTTTGTTGATATTTCAATTTATCTTTTTTTTCAATGTACATCTTAAACAATTACCACGCCATATGAGAGATATTTAGAAGATTTTTTTTCCACAAATCAAGAGAGTTACTACATCATAAAATGTGACACCATCCAACTCGTACATATAGTTGCTACCCCTCTACATAGTAAACAATGATTTGCAATAATGTGGACCATGTGATAAAACATGAAAGGCGGCTAAAGGATTTTGGACACCAATTCAAGTAATCCCTTTTCCTTCATATGTCAATAAGTGTGATATCATCATATATTAAAATCTCTACTATATAGTATATCTTAATAATCAGAATTGTCATGATAGTGTATTTTTTTCGATGTTAAAAATTACATGCTAGGTTAGAGTGCAGCAACACATTTCACTTTCTGAAAACCAATGGAGATCAGATCAGCATCTCACGGTAATGTCGAAAAACTGTGTGATTTCTCAGAAACATGTTTGTTAGACTAAACAGGTTATTTGATGTAATTGCCACATTTTTAGGGATCTGATATTGGATCAAAAATGTTAAAAAACGTGTAATTTAAAGTATGGATAATTTTGCATTCTTTTTCTTTGATTTTCTTTTGTGCATGACAATATTAATCATGACTAATAACAAGATTCAAACTTTCATGTTAGAATTGAGCAAGACTAAGGAGAAAATAGAATGCAAGTACTGTACTTCATCTGATATGCCAAAAGGTCTTGTTCTCTTCAGTACATGATCTGAATCTGCAGTTTGATAGTCCATAGCTGGGTTATTGTTGGGAGGAGTTCTGGGGCGCTTTAACAGAGCTGGTACCAGTGGCAGAAGTAAAAAGCCAAAAGAGCACAAGAAAATCAGTTTAGTTAAATATGAAGTGTGCAATTCTACTTCATTAAATGATATCATTAGCTTGTTGCTACCACTCAATATCAATTTCTTGGTTTTCACATTACAAATTTTCTCCATCCCAAGTGTTCTTATTGATAGTTGATAATAACAATGCATATCAAGCAAGTAACCAATGTTAATTCCTGGACCATGTGTTACCAGAAAGTTAATGTCCAAACCTAAAGTTAAACTTCCATCAAAACATAAAATTCAAGGGTAATGTCCAAACCTAAAGTTATCCAATGTCAACAACTGAGTAATCTCCTTAAAAAGCTCTTCGTTAAATGCAGCAAAAACTTTCAAATCCTTCACTAAAATTTCCACAGCTTTAGCTCGATCACCCCTGCAACAATTCCATAACATGGTAATCGCTGTTAGGTTATTGAATCTACTCCTTTGGCTGAAGAGGGTTCCAAGGCAGAGTCCAATATAGCAGGTTTACCTCCAAAATTTCAATCTTTGTCCTTTCAATTCCATAACATGGTAATCGCTGTTAGGTTATTGACCCTAAGAAAGAGACGGACAACTCTCCATGATGTGAGCAAAAAAGTAGAAATACTTGCTAAGAGGTAGTTTATTTTCCTTTCTACATATTTTTTATTTTCTGTTTTGGTCAAAAACATTTGTGAGATATAAATTGAGTAGTGATAAATTTGTATTAACTTTGCAGACCCTTATTGCCCAGCGACATAGCTAAAATTCTGTATATCCTTCCTACTGGCATAAAGATTGAGAGGACACTAAGTTATGATCCAAAATCATGGTGCATGGTACCGGATTTAAATATTGACTTGGTATTTGATGATGTAAATGGTGTTCATCAGCATTCTGATTATTTAGCATTGGAGGAATACTTCAATTTACGACTTGTACAGTATTTTGAAGATAATCCCGAGGTGGTAGATATTCCGGAAGCAGCATTACCGCCACGAAGCATTTAGCCGCTGGAAGATTTAAATAATTGCTCTGATTCTTCCATGCACAAACTGTATAATGTGGAAAAATCAAGATATAAAACAAGATATAAACTGCAGGAGAGGGGAAGATTAGAATAGGTTTTCATGATGAGTTTACTTTTCCTTAGATGTAATAATATGCATATGTCACATACCCATACGATTGAGCTTTGATACTCCACATGAACATCGTTTTCTTTTCTTTAATTTCAACTATTTTTGGTGTAAATTTGTATGGTTGTGTTGATTCTATCTATCAAATGCTCAACAAATAATTTTCAGTTTTACTTCAATGATTTGATTTGAGAAGTGCAAAGAACATGCCATTACAGCCAAACTATAATTTGAACAAACCATTATTGTTTTCCACAAGACGCTATTTACTACAAATTGTTGTTAAATAGAGGCTACATCGGCATTATAGCAATGTAGCGCAACAAAATTTGAACAAAACACTTTTTTCCGCGATTGACAACACTACTACCTAGAGGGTAACTAATATGTGACCAAACATGACAACATCCTACAATTCTAGGTACCAAAATGAGGTTTGAATTAGATTTTAGTACCACTTGTATTAGTTCCCCAATTGCTTCTTCTCTGCTGACAGGACATTTCCTGCCTTCAGGATTATAGTTCCTGTAAAATAATATTAAACTAAAGAGCTTAAATATATACTCAATTGAAAGACCAAGTTAGTAAAATGTCATGATAAAATATGCAAATTTTAATATGGACCGTTGCATTTAGGCAAATGGTCCATCGTGGATCGATATTTAAAAGATATTTCATCAACACTTTAAAGACTATATTCAATTCAAATATCTTTTTCACCATGA
This sequence comes from Trifolium repens, assembly GCA_030408175.1. Taxonomy (NCBI): domain Eukaryota; kingdom Viridiplantae; phylum Streptophyta; class Magnoliopsida; order Fabales; family Fabaceae; genus Trifolium; species Trifolium repens. The sequence goes on from CP125851.1 coordinate 48,341,922, forward strand.
ACAGTTTAAAGAGTATATTTAAGAGTTGATAACTGAAATCAAAAGGTTCTAAACATATATTCAATTCAAATGTCATTTACAAAAATATAACTGAAATCAAAAGCTGATTCCTATATCAGTAAATGAATGTCACCAGTACTGGGACTGTCTCTATATCGTCTGTGTATGTAATTATGTCATCTTCAAAAGGCTCGGAAATCTTCCACACATCATTAAGAAATTGGCGGTCCATGCGATCACCAGATAAATTAATCTTTGGGAGTTGGGGAAGTGACAAAACTTGATGATCATTACGTATAACCAGATCACACTTACTGGAAATTATGGGAAAATTGAGGTTGAGTTCTTCGAGCAAAGAAAAACAATCGGCAACTGCGAAGAGATGATTCTTTTTGATACCAAGTATTCTGGAACAAGTGAGAGACGTCAAGTTTTTCATCTTTTTAGACAAAGCTCGCAATCCATCTATAGGAATTTCAGTGTTGAGGTTGGAGAGATAGAGCGATTTGATGTCCGGTAAAGGGAAAGTGGAGATTTCGGTAAGAAGCGCGTTGAAGTCACCACCTTTTTTTGGTTCGGAGATAGTGATACGGAGGGATGTGAGGTTAGGGAACCTTTGAAAGAGGCGAGGAAGTATAGGAATGGCTTGATCGGTGATTGTGATCGAGAATCGGAGACTGCTGGTGATGGAGAGAAACTGTTTGGAGACGGTGGAGAGTTGTTCCAAGTCGCATTGCTTGAGAGATTTGAAGATGCAGTTCCATAATTCATCTGGTAAATATGAACATGCTGCTTCTATAATTGGTGCCATTGTTGCAAAGTAATAACCAGTTTCTCTGCTTCTATTAAATCAAAAAAAAGTTGCACAAATTGAATGTTATTAATTAGGTCATATATATACTCCCTCAGTTTCTTTTTAATTGTCTTTTATTATCCTATTTAGCGTTTCTATTTAATTGTCCTTTTTGTATTTTATGGGTATGATTTGTCAATTATACTCTTTGTCAATTCCTCTTATCTTTTTCCATAAAACCAATTAATGCTATATATTTGGAAAACTAAATTTTTTTTTATTTTTGTTCGTACATAACATATTAAATTTTTTTTTTTTTACATAATATATTAAATTTATTGGAAAAAAAAGTGTGGCCAAAAAAATAGGAATTTATTGGTAGATTAAAACGAGGGTATAATAGGAAGATAACGTGCAAAAATACACTTCCTTAATTTGATGTTATCATTCTAAAAAGACAATTAAAAAGAAACGGAGGGAGTATATTATTACGGGTGGACATCGGTCGGTTATGGGTGGGTTCGGGTCCAAAATGCCAAACCCGATTCAATCTGTGGGTGAGAAACTAAGGCCCAATTTCACCCAATTAAGCTAACGGTTTGATCGGATTTCGGTTAGGTTTAATCGGATAAAGCGGTTGGGTTCGTTCAGTTTTCTAATAATGAGCCAACTTAGATTTTTTATATCCAATAAATTTTTTCAATTTTTGTAATAATAAATAAATCTTGGCATAAAACTTCAAGTAATCAAATAAACAAATTAGGATATTTACTTGTCATAACATACAAGGCTATGTTGCTTAAAAAAGCCTAAAACATATATCGTTCATGATTCATACATGTAATTAAGTTGGCTTATAATCTAAATACATCATTTGATCACCGATGTAAGATCAAACATATATATTACATTTCTATGTCTTAATATGAAAGTAGAAAGGTGTTGTGCTTCAAGTTTTTAAAGTATATATATGATAGTATGGTTATCTCTTATGCGGAAAAAATATACATGTGGTAGAAAAATAAATAAATAAATAAATAAATAAAAATAATGGAAATTAATATGGATTGGGCTCGGTCGGTTTCGAATTTCGTTGGATCTAAAAAATGAATCCGAGCCCGTCCATTCCTATCCATTAAAACCCGATCTTTTTCATCCGGTTAATCCGTAACCCGACCCACTACCACCCAACAATCAAATTCTTTTTCGGTTTCGTCGGATTCGGGTCGGATCGGTAATTTCTGTCCACCCCTATATATTATGAATTAAATCAGATGTCTCGGATTATCCACCTCAATTTTAATAATCTTTCAGAGATAAGTATCAAATATTATCTGTATTTTATTGTTACTATAATATAGGCATAGTTGACTTTCAAATTTTGATGTAATTGATGAGTTTGCAATCTCATTAAGGTCTCAACAATACTAACTTATGTAAAAAAAACTACTTAGTCTATTTGCCAAAATTAAGTTATAAGCTAGCTGATAGTTGAAAAGCTAGCTTATAACTGATAGCTGAAAAGTTACCCAATTGAAATTAAAGTGTTTAGTAAAACTAGCTTTTAAAATGGTTGATAAATATAAAATGATATAAAAGTTAGTGCGGTAGTTATTCTCTTTAGTGGATAATTTTTTATTTTATAAAAAATAATAAAATTAAATTAAAGGTTATAAATGAAAAAAACTGTAAAAAGTTATAAACTATAAGCTCAAACGCTACTTGAAATAGCATCTCTAAAAACGCTATAAACTAATTTAAAAAACTAATCGTCAAATACTTCTATTTTTTTTCAAATAAACTTATAAACTAGTCCAATAAACTACTCCCCCTGTTCCTTTTTAAGTGTCGTTTTAGAATAGTAACACTAAATTAAGAAAGTAGATTTTTGCATATTTTTTTCCTATTATACCCTTATTTTAATCCATCTATATATTCCTATTTTTTTTATCACACTTTCTCTTTCCAATAAATTTAATATGTTATGATGTACAAAAAAAAAATTAATATGTTATATACAAAAAAAAATCAATATGTTATTTTTCTCTCATAACAAACTTTGTTTTAATCACTCACTTTAGCAAACAGTGTCTTATAACTAAAATCATCACCACCTTAACACTCACCAAAGCCTTTATGGAATACATTTCCAAAAGAAAAATATCATAGTTTACATAAGTTAAACAAAAAAGAAAAAAAATAAAAACCGCATTTTTTAAATAGAAAATTTTCAACATTTTCATTTTCCATCTTCTCTACCTGAATTTCTCTATGCTTTGTTTCACTTCCATTTTCTTCAACGCTCAAAAAATTAATCAAAATCCCCAAAATTCTCAATAAACCCTAGATTTACCAAACCCATGACGCAATCAAAATTTCTCTAGCCCCGAGGTTATTCTTGTCGGTGACACGCTATGTGTTGTTTCTTTTGCGGAAATTGATGATTAATTTTCTTGTTTTTTCTGCTTTTTGGGGTTATTTTGAATAGCGTAAAGCAACGAACTTTGTGTTGAAATCGAAGTGGGTGTTTTTTTTTGTTTGTTGAGTATGCATAGATCTGGAGCTACGATGGCTTGGAACGTTTTCAAGTTCTATACAGCTTTACGAGGACTTGGTTCGATTATGATTCTTCTTTGTTTTTGAAGCAATAAAAAATTGTAATTATAAATTTAATGATTTATAATTTTTTAGGCTTAATTATAATTTAATCTTCTTAATTTTAATCACTTACAAAAGTAATACCTCATTTAAAACCACCCATTTTTGGTCCCTAATCCAAATTTTAGACTTAAAATTGATATCTATCTATACCTATATATAAAGGAAATACTTAGTTTTGGTGTGGACTTTTCCATATTCCTATTATATCCTTAAAAAAAACTACATTTTTATTTAACCAAAAAACTACCTTACATCTAACAAAAAAACTTTCTCTCATTAACAAAAAAAAAAACTATATATAAAGCAATAGTTTGTTTTGGTGTGGACATTTTCTTATTTCCATTATACCCTTAAAAAAACTACTTTTTATCTAACCAAAAAACTACCTTTCATCTAACCAAAACAACTACTTCTCTCCGTAACAAATAAAAAAACTATCATATATATGATAGCTGCATTAAAAAAGAAATTTAAGAGGCTAAAATATATCTCTTAATAATACTAAAAGTTGAGTTGCATTTTCTCATTCCAAGCCAAAAACCCTAATCCTTTAGCCAATCAAATTCAACCATGTGTGGTTTAGGGTTTTCAAGGAATCAAACCCTAATCAAATGGCCAATGAGATGCGAACATGTGTGGTTTAGGGTTTTCAAATCATCCAACTTGGCCCTAATTTAAGTCCACATTGGCCCTAAAATGGCGTTGCCCAATGATTTCATTACAAGACTAAATTTTGTGCCTATGTCATATGTGTGTGTGGCAAAATTACTATTCAAAATCACATGCAAATTTCTTCCAAAGTCACATGATGCTATAATTACTTCTCTATCATGATTATCCCTATTACTAGATTCTCCTATCAAGATTACCTCTACTACAAGCAACTTTCTTTCCAAAGTCACATGATGCTATAATTACTTCTCTATCATGATTATCCCTATTACTAGATTCTCCTATCATGATTACCTCTATTACTACTATTACTAACTATTTTTCCTTGGTCACATTTTACCACGTAAGGAGATAGTTCCACATGTATCATGCTACTATTGTGACATCACACAATACCAAAAATATAAAACTGGCCAATGCATGTCATACAAATACTCATTCTCATTTTATTCTTTGTCTCCTTTAGTGGCACTATATAAACATTTTTTCATCAAACATCAGTGCACCAAATTTTTTCTATGGCTTCAAATCAACTCTCTCTCTCTCTCTCTCTCTCTCTCTCTCTCACACACACACACACACATCAATTTTTTTCTCTCTTTCACAACCACCTTCATCTTAAATCTTCATCTGCTCAATTCATTTTACATTTAATATTTATATAATATGATTAACAAATATTATGTTTTTGCAGGATTTATAAGTGAGAAGATTTGTATTCCATCAATTTGCAGGTGAGGATGACTAAAGAAAAAAAAAAAAAACAGATGGATTAAATTTGGAGTTAATGTTGTTTAGTCAGGTTTTTTATTTTTGGCTTCAAACCAACTCTCTCTCTCTCACACACACACACACATCAATTTTTTTTTCTCTTTCACAACCACCTTCATCTTAAATCTTCATCTGCTCAATTCATTTTACATTTAATATTTATATAATATGATTAACAAATGTTATGTTTTTGCAGGATTTATAAGTGAGAAGATTTGTATTCCAACAATTTGCAGGTGAGGATGACTAAAGAAAAAAAAAGATGGATTAAATTTGGAGTTAATGTTGTTTAGTCAGGTTTTTTATTTTTGGCTTAGGCCCCATTTGTATAAAAAAAATATGTATATAGAAAGGAGAAAAATCAGATCTTGAATATTGTTAATTAGTTTGGTTTTTTGTTTGCGGCTTATGAACCTTTATATAAAAAAAAATGTATACAATAGATCTAAAAAGGAGAAAAATTAACTTTGGAAACAAAGATTTTGTCTAGAAAATATTTATATGAAGAAAAGAAAGTAATTACTTTTTCTTTCAATCTCAATTTCAAATTTTTAATTTCTAAATAAAGCACACAACAAATATAGAAATAATATACAACAGATTAAAACAAAATATTTTTAAAAGGGAATGAGATTTGACAGAAAAAAGAATCAGACTAAGAAATTCTTAAAAATTAAAAACATATAATACACAAACAATACAAAACCAAACCAAAGCACTAAATCTAGAAAAAATCTCAGCTTCAATCATTCATCAGAATCTGGAAAAAAAGAGAAAAAAGAGTGAGAACAGAAGAAAAAAACGGAAAAAAAAAAATAGAAAAAAAAACTTACTGGTTTGTTTGAATATGAGAGCAAGTTTAGAGATATTTTACCTCTACCAACACTTTTAACCTGACATAAAAACACGAAAAAAATTCAGAAGATAAATGGATCTAAAAGGAACCAGAAAAAAAGAAAGGAAAACAAACAATAAATTTACTTTATCTTCTTATTAATTATTGGATCTAGAACAAAAAAAGCAGATCCAAAGTCAGTGTTGATCTAGAAAAACATAAACAAAAGCATATATACAAAAACAAGTCTTAGAACCAAAAAAAGATGAACAAATCCAAACCAATCTCATTTTCTTTCCACGTATGATTTGTTTTGATATTCTTATCTCTGATTTTGTAGTTATTGTATGAAATTAGATATGAAGAATTCAACCTATGTTGAAATGTATTGACATAAAAGATTACCGGAGAAGACATAACTGTGGCGGAGATGGATTCTGATGCGGTGCATCTCCGACGAGTTTGCTCCAAATTGATTTTTGCCGTAATTTTAATAGGGAAGATTGAAGAATGAGAATAAAAATTCGTAGGGGAGAGAAAGATGAAAAAAGGAAAAGTTATAATGAGTGGTTGGTGGTTTACGGAGACATAGAAAGAAATGAAACGGACTTCGAAATAAAACTCAAATTAACTTATGGATTTCAAAACAATATTCAATTAAGTTAATGTTTTTAGTTACAGTTTTCCATAAAATTAATTTAATATGGTGGGAGAAAAACTCCCGTAAAAAAAAAAAAATTAAAGATTATATTAAAGTTGAGAATTAAATGGAAAGTTGTTAGTAAGTTGAGTAATAAATGGCATTTTTTTAGAGATTTTTTGTTGTTGATACAAAGATGATTTATTTTTAATAAAAATTCACTTGCCGTTTAAAATAGTATTAATACATAGTATTTTATCTTGACAAAAAAAAATACATAGTATTTTATACACAATTGTTAAAATGCTCTTCTAGATAAAATATTAAAAATGAATTAACATTGCGAAACTTAAAATAAAAATGGCGAGATAAAACAAATTCCATGTATTCATAAAGAAGAGAGAGTAGGAAAAATAGAAAAAATAGGGTATTATTCATACTTTTTCATCCCTTATTTTATAATATTTTTTTTATATAGCCTTATTTTATAATATTATTACCACATTCTAGATTTTTATTCATAATTATATTCAATTTATATGTCAGTTTTTTTTTTAGTTTCACATTCACAGAGAGATGATAATTTAATATACATATTGACAAACAAATTCACGGGAGTTGTTAATTTTATCCTCTAATAAAAAATTTAAAATCACTATTATAATTATTACTAAATTTTTTAAGAATTCACAGGGAGATGACAATTTATACTGCTGATAAAAAATTAAAATTACTATTACAAATTATTATTGATACAAAATTTTAATTTACGGAGAAATTAAAATTACTATTATAAGTTATTACTAATAAAATTTCGCAAATGTTATTACTGATACAAATTTATAATTCACAGCTATCTTTGGTTTGTATAAATTTTAATTTTGTTATCTTAACTTTGTGTTATCTCTAAATTACTTGAATGATTGTGTTTAATTTGCTATGTCTAAAAATAGTTATTTTAATTTCATGCGTTAACTTTTTTGTTAGTATAAAATCATCTACACAACTAATGTATTGCTATTTAAGTTGAAGCTAGCTACTGAAGCTAAAGTTAGCTATATGAAAGCATTTTCATATCTTATGTAGAATTTGAAAATATTGATATGCCATAAAACTTATTCTCTTCATTGATATGCCATAAAACTTATTTGTGTTGTTACTACAATCGCAATTTTGTTTAAAATATGTTTTTCTATTGATATTGCCCTACATAGGGCTTGATTTGATGCCAAGGCTAATAATAAGTCATGATTAAAAATGGAATTTAGAAGACGAAAGCACAATTGCCCTTGGCTATTTAAGATACGTAGTTGAGTTTAAAATGATTAACTTTTTGTTATTTTTTATCACCAGTAAAAAATTTGAAATCACTATTATAAGTTATTACTTAATTTTTTTAAAATTCACGGGTAGATGACAATTTTTATTGCCGATAAAAAATTTAAAATCACTATTACAAACTATTATTAATACAAAATTCTAATTTACGGAGAGATGACATTTTTAATCTCTGGTAAAAAAAATTAAAATAACTATTATAAGTTATTACTAATAAAATTTTAATTCACCGGCAGATGACTATTTTTTAATCGACAATAAAAGTTTTAAAATCACTATTATCAGTTTTTTATGATAAACAATCACTATTATAAATTATTACTAATTTTTAAAAATTCCACTAGGAGATGACAATTTTCTAAGGGACATTTTTTTTTTTTGAAAAATAAGGCACACAATTTGCTATAACTTAATGTATACATTTTTTATTTATATGGTTTGGCGTTCGGCGAACCCGTATAACTTAATTCCATATATCTTAAATTGGATAATTTTGATATATGCAACTTTGTTTTGTATGGCTTTGATTTATATGGCTTAGTGTTCTAGCGAACCGTGAGTGTAAGCTAAAACTTCAAATATATTAATTCATGTTATGTTAGGCACACCACATTTATGCTTAATCATGTTGCAATTATTTTGTAGGCTCATTCAAAGCTTCCAGCTTCTTTAACTAGGGATGTTGGCCAACACATCCATGATTATGTATTCTTGCAAGACCCAAAACATAATCAAATTCAAGTGTGTATAAAAAAAAAACACGAAAATTTATTTTACTCATGGATGGTCTCGCTTGAGAGATTTCTATGGTATTGGTATGGGTGGTTGGGTAACTCTTATTTATATGCATCCCACAATGTTCCATATAAAGGTTAGAAGAATCACTGGACTTGAAGTGGATTACCCTCAAAGGAATCCACCACATAGACTCATCCATCTTGGAGATCCCAGGAGAACTTTTCCAATTGGACTTATTCCCTATTTTGTTGCTCCTAAGAGATTCTCACATATTCTTGAAAAAACATTGACTACCGACGATATCCAAAATGGAGCCTTGGTATACATCATTTGATATTATTTATTATTATAATTTTTTACTTTATTAATTTTGCAAAAACTAACATTCCAAGTTCTATATAAAACAGAATATCTCATGGGCTGGATTTTGCCAAAATGCATTTTCAAGTGAAAGCCTTAATATAGCAATGGTTGATTGGTTTGGAATTATATGGAGATGTCGTTTAGAAATTGGCACTAATAACCCAAGAACTTGCCAAATCCATGGGCAATGGAGAACAATATGTAAGATTCGCAACTTAGTGGAAGGGGTGACTATCAAGCTTGGTGTAACAAATCCATCCAACAACAATGTCATTCATTTTAAAATCTCTCCTTTGATGGGTGTTCGTACTACATTGGTTGGACCCACTACGCTTGGAGGATATAAAGCTTTTTATCAAACAGAGCAATATTTTATGTTATAATAATGTATTTTTTTACTTTCTTTTGTTATAACTATGCATTAATTTATGAACTTATCCTATTACTATATGTTTATTTCTATGGAATTTACTTTATGGAATTATTTCCCAGAATTTAAAACTTGAAAAACCGAAAAATATAACTTAATTTATATGGTTTAGATTTATATGGCTTCGCGTTCCGTCGAACCGTGCGTAGCACGGGCATACCGACTAGTTTTTTATAAAACAAGAGGATAAGTATAAGAAATACATATACATAAGCCCTCAAGAAAAGGCAACACCAAAAACCAGGGAAACAGTTCCAAAGAAAAAGGGTAAAAATTAAACAACCCAAAAGCCAAAAAACAAACCTAATAAAAAGGCTGAACCAAAAACACATTAAAAAAGCACAGGTATTAAAATAATTAAAGTTGTATTTCTCACGATAAATTTAGTTTTTTGAAACATTAATAGTCATCAGACCATACTCCTATTACAAAAAATTTGTATTCACTTTTTCATTTAAGGGTAAATAGGTTGATACCCCCTGTAATGTGGACGAGTTTTGTTTTTCCCCCTGTAATTTTTTTTCTTTTGACTCGCCCCTTGCAATGTTGAATTTTTTGGACTCGCCCCTTGGGTGCACTTTTTAAATCGGTTATTTTGTTCAAACCGATTTAAAAAGTTATGTTTTTTAAATCGGTTAATTTGTTCAACCGATTTAAAAAGTGCAAATTCCTTGCAGTCAAGGGGGGAAACCAAAAAAATTTACTTTACAAGGGGCGAATCAAAAGAAAAAAAATTATAGGGGGAAAAAACAAAACTCGTCCACATTACAAAGGGGTATCAATCTATTTACCCTTCATTTAATGATGAGTTTTCTTATTGGTTCAACATCTCATTTTTAAAACCTAACTATTAATAAAAAAGAATATTTGTATGAAAAATTGAGATTAAATTTTCACACGCGTTAGCAGAATAAAAAAAGCGGAAACCCGTCTGTCCGCTAGTTTTAAATAACGGATACAATGTAATGGCGTAAAACAATTCAATCAAATAATTAATTACATTTTATTAATTTAATTATTAAATAAATATTTTTTAAATTTAAATCTATAATTTTTAAAAAGAGAAATTAAATTACACTGGTATAATATTTAGATAATATTACACTGCTCAATAAAATTTTTAAAAATATAAATTTTATTTTTGTCAAGTAATTTAATGAAAAATTTCGCACATTTTAAATGTAAAAAGTGAGAAATTCAAAATTTAAATTTCAACCCTTATAATAATATGGAAAATGCTAAACAGTGAGTGACCAAAATTCTAACAAAAAAAATAAAATTAGATTGGGCCCAAAACAAATTTTTGAAATAGAGAACCAAAATTTCATTTTTTAAAAAAAAAAGAAAAACTTCACTTTTTAAAAAATAAAATGGCCAAAAATGCATTTATACCAATAAATTTAGACCAACCTTCATAATCCAGTGCAGTGCCCAATATAATTAGCTCAACCTTCAACATAATCCAGTGTGGTTGTCAAAGTGAAAACGAGGTCTGGTATACTCAGCACACATTTACGATGACTACTTCATAGAAAGATCTCAAAAACATTTAATGATTGTCTGAAATTATAATAAAACAAGACACTAAGCTAATTAGAACTCATGCCCAGATAGTTAAAAGAACCCAAGCTAGTTAAAACTCAGGTCCCAAGCAGTTTGATATTCGGAGTTAATTTTGATTATTTTTACTAATCAGAAACATTAACAGCTCCATAAAGTGAAGCCTCGGTTCCTCAGAAACATTTAAACTCATTGGAAAAGATATTTAAAAGATTCCTTGCATTAAAGGTAGAAATAATAAATAAACAACTGAATATCAGAGTAGCTCACTTTAGTTGGGAAAAAAAAAAGCCTATAACGACTAGTCCACTATATATATAAAAAATCTACACAAATAAAATAAGACCCAACCAAAATGAAAAACCTAAATAAAATAATGACAATGACCCTCCACTCTGCAACGCCCCAGCCGAATTTACACTATGCATTTCAGTAATAATCCTAAATGAGTAAACATGCTCAACTAACCCCATTGGAGATGAAATAGATTAGGAAGCCACTGACAAGGTGATTGGTTCAATTGATTTATCCTAGCTTATAAACACAAGTTCCGCAGCTTCCCATTGCGAAAGGAATGAAGGCACTGGGGGCGGGACCATAAGCAATCAAATAAACACTCAAAGGTCCTTAGAGACAGTACTGCATGATGCACTGTCACCTTTGGGGTTGCTCTGAGACTGAGGCACCTGAAGGAGTGCTAGGACCAGCACCGTTCTCAGTTGGAGGTGGAGAACCCCACCTTCCTTCTGACTCCAGTGGTTCAAGTACATGTACTCCACCATCTGTAAGTCCTAATGCAAATTGATTGGATTCGGAGGGATGTGCAGCAATCACAAGAGGATAAACTCTCAAGCTGTCAAAAAGTTCTTTCATATGTGAGAAAATAGAATTACAACAAAAGATCTTTCGTACACTTCTGATAACAAAACGCACCTTGGGTTGGGATGGAGATAAGCAGTTTGATTTATTCTGCACCTTAATCTGAGCGTTGAGGCAGTAAGAACACCAACACTTCCATCTTCAAAGCTTACATATATTGATTGACTATCACATGAATATGTAGCATGTGTGATCGGACCGCTAGCTTCCCGCGGCACAAACTGATAGTTACAAAAATAAAATTCTAGAATCAGCAAGTTTCATGGCTTAAAATATAGATCAACTTGAAATGCAAAAATCAGCTACAGCTGGTGATTAAATAAACAATGTGCTCCACCAGATCAAAGCAAAAACTATACATAAATTCAAATTTGAGTTTAAACCAGCACACCTGCTTTAGGCATTCCAATTTTGGGGCCTCATATATGGCTATTTGAGTTTCATGCACAGCCAGTAAATGTGTCTGGTCTAAATGAAATTGAACACGAGTATCTGCAAGAGGTGCTGGTGCTCGTCCATTTGGCATTTGGAGGAATTTACTTGCTTGCCTTTCCCATCCATCCGTGCTCCATACACACAACTATTTGACATGAAAACAATGAATGCTTTCTTAATAATGAAATCCACTAAATACATTGTTAATAACTTAATGATCATACTTCCACAAAGGAGTCATTCTAACAAATGCACAGAACATAATGGCCAATACTAACGCACACATATATACATAGACTAACAATGTGAAAATCTAAGGTAAACACAACCTATTTGAGCGTTGAACATATCTTGACTATGTAGGCAAGCAAAAACAATATTATTCCTTAAAGATGGCTTTTGGAAACGCTATAGGGTAAAAGGCTGCTAGTTTAACATTCTTTACCTGAGAGTCAGCTCCAGATGATACAAGAACATTTAGAACGTGAGAAAAAGCAAGACCAGTGATTCTCTTCTGATGACCTTTTAGCTTGGTTTTGACCTTCATGGAAACATTTTTTATAAGCTCAAAGTCAAAATCTTCACACAATAAAAAAAGCATCAATATACGAAACTAAACTTAGTAATACCTCATCCACTCGGACATTATAAATTTGTATGGAAGAGTCATCCATGCCAATAGCAATAATATTGTTATCTTGAGGATGAAATGCAAGAAATGTAGCAGCTGGTGGTGGTGGCATGAAAGTTGTCATTGTCTGCAGTAAGGGTTCAGAGAGATTAATGTACTTCCAATATATAATAATAATAGCAACAACAGAAATTCTGGATGTACTACAATAAACTACCAAGTTGTGTACTGCCATCTAAATTACTTAGCCAAATAATTAGTAGATTGTATACTATCATCAAAATTACATGACAGTATACAATCTATGCATTTATAAGCCTCCCAGATATGGAATGCAAACAATTTTGATGAGGTATGGACATGTATAAAGTATAATGATATACTGGGTACCCATTTAACCCCAAAAAAATGATATACTGGATACCCAAATGAACCCAGTGCTGCTAGCCTTTGACAACACTGGATTAATATCTATTTAAGCTCACTATTAAACGATCAGAAATAAAAACCAGTAAATTAAATTTTTCAACAAAAAAGAATTAGTGACAAGCCTAAGAAACCTACGGTTGAATAATTCTTCCAGTCACTCCATACATTAATTAAAGAATAGACAAAAGAAGAAGTCGCATACCTTGAATGTCATCATATTGAACAGGGAAATTTTTCCTCCAGAAGCAGACATAACATACGAGTCATTCTTGGAAAGCGCAAAACATGACACAGCATCCTCTGGGTTGGTATCACCTATATCGTTAGTCATCAATATTCCACTAGATGGTTGCCATAGTTGTGGTTGAAGACTAGCAGTGGCCTGCATGATAAGTTATTGTTGAGAACAATCTTATGGCATTAACCTGTAATCTAAATACAATCATGTATTAGAGATACTTCATTACCTTGCCTGAAGTGTTACGGTCATTTTTCTGCCATTTCCAAAGCTTGTGAACAGCATTTGCTGCCAAAGCTAAAATCGCAACCCCTTGGTTTGTATAAATTAACCTAGAAACCTGAAACAATATTTAACAGTTAATAGATACTAAAGTTTCTAAAAAACCTCAGGCTGTCGAACACCAATAATTCACATTTGTTTATAATGACTACAAAATAAACAATTTCCTTCCATATCATACTTCTGTTTCTTCTAACAATTCAAATTTGTTTATAATGGCTACATAATAAGAAACTGTCCAGTACCAGCCATTGACATGTGTGAAAAAATAATAAGGCCACGTACCATTTTCTGAAGTCAATTTCAAAATTGAAATGTAAAAAAAAAATGAAAGGGGAATATCCAAGTAGAATAGAACTTCAACGTGTGATATGCAAAAGTGATATTCTATAAGCAAAATATTGTATGCCATACACTCCACGTGTACAGCATGTGCAACATAACAGGTTATTTGTCTATTGAATAAGGTAATTATTTTGCTGAAGTTGTAACTCAATAGGGAAGCGGAGCATGCATGCACTGATGAGAATAAAACACTTATACAACAGCTTCACATGCCAAAAGAAAATGAAGAACATATAAAAATTTAGTAAGAGACCATACCCTCATTGATGATAAACCATCAGGAAGTTTCAAGGAACGGCATTGTGACGGTTCGTTAATTTCTGTTAGCTTCCATATCCTAGATTTTTCCACAGCTTCATCAACAATTCTGGGTTTGACATCAGCTAAGCTTCGAGAATCATTATTCTACAAATAAAAGAGTAGTACATGATTAAATACAACCCCAGAAAAATGTAATCCACCTTCATTGACAGATTAGCTATAGATATGTGGAGAAACTCACAAGCCCAACCATGGCTGCTACCGGAGGAGTTCTATCAGCAAGGCTTGTTCCAACAGCAGGATTGGCAGAAGGAAAAGCGCCGATAGTAGGTGCCTGAATTAACATGGAGGATTCAAAAGATGCACTTGCAGTAGATTAACTGTAAGCTATATTTGAATATATTTACCTTCACGGCAGCTGCAGAAGCAACTCTAGAAGCATCAAATGTACGATTCTCCACAGTCCGGAGCAGTCTAATACCTTCGGCATTTGCTAAAATTTTAACTCCATTGTCACTTGTGGAGACAGCCAATAGTATTCCTTCCTTGTTAAATCTAATACATGGAGAAGCCTGCAGGTTTCAAAGATATGTATTACTTTATGACGAAGTTATCATCATCATCAGAAAACAAAAGAATAAGCCAAACCAATAACTACCAGTAATCCACCATCTGCTTCAATACTTGTCAACAAGCTTGTGTTATCCATGTCCCAGAATTTGATCGTAAACTCGTCACCAGCAGCTAAGAACCTATTCTTAGTGGTATCAAATTGTACAACACCTACAGATCTCTTCCCAAGACCGTGATATGTACGCTTCACGGCTCCTTCACTTTCATTCCATTCCACTAAAAATGACTCCCCTTCTTTATTTGTGCCGCACGAAAACAATCTATGGACCATATATTGATAGTAAAAATATTTAAATCACAATTTCACGCACTATACCAAAAAAGGGAGATAAAAGGAAACAAAAAGTTTGTGCGAACCTTGTTCCATCAGCACTATAGGACATTGTGGTAGATGAATGGCCAGGTGCATCATAGTCAACCCTAGATCCCATGTTATCATACAGCCATGCCTTTATCTTTCCATCAGTTGCTGTTGAGAAGATGAACTGCGGAGCCAAATCAGAACATAGTTAGAAATTTTATAAGAAAACAAGCATGATATGTGAACCAAAATAAATTAGAATTAAACGAATATTATTTCCATCTCAACCTCAAAGGTATCCATGATCCATCCACCAACTTGAAAATATTACGAGGACAAGCTTCAAGATAAAAATATACTCTCCATATTACAGTTATTCACCAAGCATAACCACTAAATGGATAATTGGAGTTCATATATACACCACAATTTATAACATGAATAGAACTTGTAAATCACTTTACACTTATTATGTTGGATTGCTGACATTTTATCCAAATAGAGGATTCCTTTTTTTTTTTTGACTAAAATAGAGGATTCCTTTAGTAATTGCATACGTCCCCCCAAAATAAAATAAAAAACACACACAAGTACTTACAAAAACCAAGTTCAGCGAGAAAAATATATGTTGGAAACAAAAATTGCACGTAGTCGAGCACACGTGTAAAACAAAAAGCATTTCCTATCCACATTTTCAAAGCTTATCTGCACTCTGATGAAATGGACTAAATAAAGTTTGTGACAATACACACATCATCCGCAACAAATGGAATGAACATAAATACACAAAACTTATGTCATAAATGTACAAAGGCTGACTAATTGATTGATGGCCCACAAGACTTTGTCTATCCCTTGCACATGCTGGAATTTGAACAAGATTGCTATTTCAAAAGTAACTACATAATTGCTCTTTTTGTGCTTGTATCACTGTTTCTTGCACAAAATTTCTTTTTTCTTATCTATTTTTTCTTTTGTACTCCCTCTCAGTTTAGGCATCTGATGAATGTTCATACACGGATATAAAGTATTACCTGAATATTTTCTTTGTGATGAGGGCATACAGAATATACAGGCGCTTCATGACCCTCAAAAGTATATTGCTTTGCACCGGTGACTGCATCCCATACCTGTAAACCTTAAACTTTTAATCCCATAGCAGTAAACCTTAAACTTTTAAAAAAAATAAAAAATTGTTTAGATCCATTAAATATGCATGGTAAACCAACCTTGATGACCCTATCATCTCCACATGTTACAACACAAAGCTGTTTATTTGGATAAGAAAAGGCAAGATCATTGACACTCCCAGCATGAGCCTCAATCTGCGCCACAAAAATATATCAAGATAAGTTTCGGACCTTTTGCTTTCAATCATTCAATGTATGGATAGGAGATAATGGAAAGCTATAACTTAAATAATAGACAAATAATGATCTCATAGAAAATCTATGAATTTTAAACGGGGCAAACCTCTAGGTGGTTTCTCAGATCATCCCCACCATGATAGGAATATATGTGGACAATATGTTTAGAATAAGCAACACCTGAAGTATCAAAAAGGATAAAGCAAACTTTAGAACTCCTTACAAATTTGTATATAAGGCAAAAGTATCACCGAGAAATATTCAGTGAATATGAGAGCAAAATACAGGAGAATAAACTTGGTAGAACATACTGCAAAGTGTTCCATCAGGACTCCACACTACACGATTAACTGAGGCTGTGTACTCATTGGAAAGGGACGCCTGCATAAGAATTAAGGAATTATAATCACCATGTGACAAAGTATCTTAAAAAAAAACGCAGTAAATAAGCATTTAGAGATTCATGCCTGTAAAGCCACTGAGCAGACTCCAAGTTCCCAAACCTTAAAATTTCTATGAGCAATCCTTTCACGACTACCTATATCCCACACCATAACATCGCCCATGCTTGTTCCAACTAATCATCAACAGAAAAATAAATAGATAAGTAAATTAAGTCAATTGGGAAAAACATATAGAATGTAAGAAACTATTAAGAAGTTTAAAAAATTCACACAAAAATAAGCTTACCAAGAAGGAGAATTTGCTGAAGTGGATGGAAGTCCATACTTTTGACATTTGAACCTTGGTTGAGAGTCAACACAGCAGTCTTGGGCAAGTCATCAGAGGAATAGGAACTCTGACCATGGCTCTGGCTTGAGTATCCAACAGGAAGCAAATTTACTGGTAGATTATTGACCTGCGAAAAAATATATAAGCAGGGCTCAGTTATATACCGTGAACCAATACTCGAGTCAGACAGTACACACTACATCTGAAGAAGTGAAGGGGAAACCCTAAGAATTTAAAATTGAAAAACAAACTGCCTTAGATTGCAAGACACAAATTTTGAATAAAGAAATTTTTTGAATAAAACTTGAGTATAAAGCTACATCCACTCAAACTTCCTTGGGATAAAAACATACACTAATCCACGCAAAGAAAATTATATGAATAATCGCTTCCCAACTAGTGTAAAGAAAAAATTTATATTTCCTACATAAATGCAACTTACTAATCTGTGGAATGAAAATATTTCTGAAAAGAAACATCAAAAGACACTTGTTATGAAATCGACTTCCCAGTTTGCATATGAAGTAATATACAAAATGCTTCTCTAAAACACACTTTGAAAACAGGTTTTAGTTTAAAAATGAAGGAAAATGCTAATGCAACTTTGTTTTTTAAATTGTGCTAATTCAAACATGCACTAAAGCTTATAATAACATAGCTAATTCTTATTTGACACATTAGCACTCCTAAATTAAGTCTAATAACAAGATTCAAACTTTCATGTTAGAATTGAGCAAGACTAAGGATAAAATAGAATGCAGGTACTGTACTTCATCTGATATGCCAAATGGTCTTGTTCTCTTCAGTACATGATCTGAATCTGCAGTTTGATAGTCCATAGCTGGGTTATTGTTGGGAGGAGTTCTGGGGCGCTTTAACAGAGCTGGTACCAGTGGCAGAAGTAAAAAGCCAAAAGGGCACAAGAAAATCAGTTTAGTTAAATATGAAGTGAGCAATTTTACTTCATTAAATGATATCATTAGCTTGTTGCTACCACTCAATATCAATTTCTTGGTTTTCACATTACATGTATTTTCTCCATCACAAGTGTTCTTATTGATAGTTGATAATAACAATGCATATCAAACAAGTAACCAATGTTAATTCCTGGACCATGTGTTACCAGAAACACATGGTTTTCAATATCAATTTCATGGTTTTCACAGTACAAGTATTTTCTCCATCCCAAGTGTTCATATTGATAGTTGATAATAACAATGCATATCAAGCAAGTAACCAATGTTAATTACTAGGCCGTGTGTTACCACAAACACTCAAAAACAGCTATGTGTAGTGATATTACCTGCATTATTAGCTTGAGCCAAACCTAATGGTCCTACTCCTGCAGAAGCTGAAGGGTGTGGAACTGCAGCAGGGTTAGCCATCCATCCAGCAAGAGATGTCGGAAGAGCAGCTTGGGTGGGCTGAAATGGCTATAAAAGGTATAGAGTCATAATATGTATGAACAAAGTTATAACTAATGAAACACATGTCATATCCTGTTTAACTTACACCATGAGCACTAAGTGGCGGGAAACCACCAGCCTTTGGGACACCGCCCATTAAAGGATTGGTAACAGGGGATGGGGCACGTGCACCATTCGGTTGCCCACAACTATGGTCAACAAAAAGGGTCTTTATGTCAGGGTTAGGCCTTGGATTCTTACAAAGTTGATGCTGCCAATTTAAACTGCAAATCAACAAGCAACAAAAACGTAAATAACACCAAACTTAAACCAAATAGATTATATAAACATAGATCATATCAGATTCTTCTAACAACCTCTGATTGATTAGAGTACGCAGTCTCGAGTTCTTCAATGAAGGAAATTGCAACTTGTCACGAAACAAAGGGTTAGCTTCTATTAGTTTCTTCAGTTCAGCAAGCATTATTGCCCTAGCAGATTTTGTATCCCCATACTTAGATAGCTGTTCATTTTGTCTGCAAATTCATTTATAAAAAAAAATGTCTTAATGCCATGAAATCACACAGGTTAAACTTCCATCAAAACATAAAATTCAAGGGTACTGTCCAAACCTAAAGTTATCCAATGTCAACAACTGAGTAATCTCCTTAAAAAGCTCTTCGTTAAATGCAGCAAACACTTTCAAATCCTTCACTAAAATTTCCACAGCTTTAGCTCGATCACCCCTGAAACAATTTTTCCTTTATTTAACAACAAACGAAATAACAGAAAAAAATGACAAAACAACAAGCAAATTAGAAAAGAGTAACATGAGAAAGTAACCAAAACCTACTTGTCTAACGCTTCTAGATACTTCTGCTTCCTAATTTCAAAGAAGATCTTCATCGAGTAACGATTATCATCCACCTTGGTAAAACCAGTCAAGTACTTCTCAACCTCATCCCACTCCCCATTCGTTACCATTTCCTCAAAATACCTCATGTTAAAGAAAAAACCTGATTCTTGCTCCAACCTTCACATTCACATACACAATATAAATTACAAAATTAAAAAAAAAAAAATATTAAAAAAATTGATGAAACTAGGCGTACGTACGCACGTACGGTACGTACCTGTGAACAGAGTCCTTAAATTTCTCTTCATCGAGAAACTGAAGTATGAGAAAAACCAGTTCTCTGCTTAACGAAGACATGGCGGTTACGCCTGAAAGATCTAGAAGCGAATAGATCAACAAACAATAGATGAGCAACGAATTGAAGAGCGAATAGATGAAAATGAAACAAAAAAAAAAATGAAAATCGGATGAAAATGTGACGGCGATGGAGTTGTAACAACCTGTGAGAGATTCTTCTTCTACGGCACAGATCGAGAGAGAATGAGAAATGTGAGAGAGGAAGGGTTTGAGAGAGTAATGTTTTCTCTCTCTAGTTTTGTTAGTTTCTCTCTCTAGCTTTTCATGTGATGGGAACTCTTGTGGTTGAGTATTTATACACGAAAAAGGGGCTAGGGATTTGGAAAAAAGATGAGAGAGAGAGAGAGAGAGAGAGAGAGAGATGAAATGTGTGAAGCGACGAAAATATGGATGGATTCAGACAGTTTAAATAGCGTGAACGAGCGAGCGATAACGAGATGAGATATCGAATCGTGATAAGGACTCGGGATGATAAGCAGGTTTGATAAGATAAGTGGAATAGGTTATCCTTAATGTGGTGACTGGTGATACGATGCTACAGCTATCCATCGGGAGTAGTCATTAATTTGTCTACTGTATATTATTTGGATTTATTATCGGATGGAATTGCGGGGTTTAAAACATGCGGTAATTACTCGTTTATTAGTATTACTAAATGTTGTTACAAAAACACATTTGCAAAAAATTATGGTGGTAAAAGAGTGGTTAAAGTAATAAATTTGTTTAAATATTTGTGTGATCTAATTTTTTTTGGGTCATGCTAGGGGCACCTGTTAAGAAAATTAAAAAAAAATACTTTTTAAATTTTTGAGGAGTTGATTTCACAAACTCCAATATTGTTATGAATAATATTGATTATTGAGTGAATGTCCATTAATGAGTAGATTTGGTTGTCTCCTACTCTTGTCTTATAAATAGGACCATCATCCTCTTGTATTAGACACACCTGAAAGTCATAATAAGAATATACTTTCATTCTCTCTATCTCTCATATCTTGCTTTTCTATTTTATTCACAACACGTTATCAGCACGATAGTCTCTCCTAAACAATTCTTTTTATAATTTGTAAGTTTTTCCCTTCTCTTTATTTTTATGTATGAGTTTTATAATTCTAGTTTTTTTTAGATCATTATTTTTTATATTGATTTAAAACTTATGGTCCAGAAGCACCATAGTTAAATTTTTGAAATATGAATCAAGAATATTCATAGTCTACGATCCAGAAGCATCGTGGTGAAATTTTTGAAATATGAATCCTGAAGATTCATAGCATCATAAAATTTTAAAATATGAATCCTGAAGATTCATGTCTTTATGTATTTGGATGTTTGATATTGTTCGTGTTTCGTGACCGACAACAGTATGGTGAAGCATCTTATGCTTCGTGACCGACACATGTATGGTGAAACATCGATACTTCGATCATCCAAAAGAACATAAATATGTTTATTTTATTATATTATATAGTTCCTGAAGAACATATAAATTGAATCTAGTAATTCCCGAAGAATTCGATAATATTAGTTCCCGAAGAACTTAAAAATTTAATCTACGAGTTCTTGAAGAATTCAATAAACTTAATTCCCGGAGAATTTAGAATGCTCGAATTTTCCATCAAGAATTCCGGAAGAATTCACTGATTTTAGTTCCTGACGAACATTAAAAAAAAAGGGATAGCCATTTATTATGAAATCTATTTGTTCTCTTTTATGAATATTCCTACATCTTGAAGAATTAAAAATTGATACCGATTTATTATGTAGTTCTCGAAGAACTTATAAGAATTTTATTCCCTTTTGAATTCCAGAAGAATTCAATATTCATGCATTACTGAAGGATTGCACGGACTATTATTACATTATAAGGATGCTACGTAAGAATGTAATTTATTTGCTATGAATTCCAGAAGAATTCAACATACATGTATCCCTGAAGGATAATCTTATCAATTTTATTTTTAGAATTTTGACAATTTATAGTTTAATTGCAATTAACTTTTTATGATGATCATATATTGTTTCTATAACTTATACGTGATATGTCTTCCATGCGCCAATTTTTTAATTGACTATAAATTAATATATAATTATTACAAAAAGCATGATGGTTAAGGCAATTAAATGGAATTTTTTAAGAAAATATAAGGCCATCTAAATTAGAGAACTCAATATGTTAATTTTGACCAATTTTCATTCACTTTGGCTCATTGCTAACACTAATACAATATTCACGTAAAAGTTTAATGGTCATTTATTTCTTTATTTTATTTTATAAATCCATTACTCCAATCAATTAAGAAATTATTATGACCAATTAATTCCATTAAAATTAATTGAATGCTTTTTATTCCTTTTTTTTATTTTTTTAATTTTGTACGACCGGTTAAGGAATAAGTATTATGACCGATTAATTTAATGCTCGATATTTTTTTTTATAGGAATGTGTCATCTAAACTATAGTAGTAATTTGATATATTTAATGTTAATTTTATAGAAAATCTTGTATTTAAGGATAAATATACGGTCAAATCAAATATATATAGATATGGAATTTTTTTTTGTAAAAGAGTCTTGTTGCTAGAAATGAGTTTTTAATGCTTCGTAAAAAAAGGAACGAGTTTTTTTTTTGTGAAATGCCGGTTTCAATACAGAGACCTGGAAGATTTGAGCAAGTACTCAAGACCAACCAACCACTATAGAAACTGGCAAAGGAACGAGTTTTGATTATGTAGTGTGAAATGTGATTTTTATCTCGCATTAATACTATTAATGGTAAATATTAAATAGTTGTTTATCCTTCGAAAAGATTTGATTTACTCTGCCTAATTTCTTTTTTCAAATCCACCTTTGTAATGTCCGAATTCCCTCATTTTACCCTGGTTGTACAACTGAATATATGATTGTACATCCTTTTAAAGATGTGGCACATACACGTGAAATTGTTTTTTTTATGTCAACACATTTAATCTTTAATTTTTTTTAAAAAAATCTGAAAATTAAAAAAGGGAAGGTTTTCTAATTTCCTAATTTTAATTTTTTAATTTTCTAATTATTTTAAAAAATAAAGATTAAATGAGTTGGCATTAAAAAAATAATTTCGCAAGTACGTGCCACATAATCAAAATAGTAACGTCGTATGTCTAGTTGTACAACCAAGGGGGGAAATGGGAGAATCTTGACATTGCAATGGTGGATTTGAAAAAGAAAATGCAAGGATAAATTAAATTTCGCTGACTTTGCAGGAGGTAAACAATTTACCCTACTATTAATATCAATTTATCTACAATGAACAATTATTAAAACATTTAAATAAACTAGTCTGAAAATTGTCTCGTGAGCTTAGCTCAATTGGTAAGACATTATATTATACTAGTATATGCAAGGAACCGGGATTCGAACTCCGTTCATCTCACTTATCCACCTTAAAAGTGAAATTTCTAGCCACTAAGCTATTTGACTAAAAGAAAGTCTAAAAACCACCAACTTTTTTTTATATTTATTTATTTGTAATTTCCTTTATTTATTTTAGAATTATTTTTATTCGTGATTTTGGAAAAATTTGAAAATACTTTTGGTATGTGTTTCATTTTGTGTGTGTGTTTTTTTTTTTTTTACAAAATGGGTCAAAGTCCATCTTTGTGTGTTTTTAGTAGGTGAGGTATCAACTAATTTCTTATTAATAGGAAAAAATTAAAACTTAATTTATATTCTAACTTTTATTTTTAAACAATGATGCATTAAATAGAAAAAAAGTACAACAAGTAGGGGGATACAAATTTGACCCAACAACCACACAAGAGTGTAAACGTCAATCCCGAAAGGGTAATACAACATTAATCAAACTACACAAAAAAGTGACATGCAAAACACCAATGGACCAAAATCCAATGAATGAACCAAATGTGAAGCAGCCGAATAAACATAAAAAACAATCCAGCAAGCCTAACATGTGACCTGAAACCAAATTGCAAAAAAAAAAAAAGAGTGCAAAAGATGCAACCATTGCAAAAAAAAAAAAAAGAAAAAAGAAACTAGAGACAAACTGAAACTAACCAACTATCTCTTAAAGAGTGACAGTTGGATCTAACCGCCAACACGGTAACATAGACACCAATCGACAACTCACTACAGCAGCGACAACAAGAAGCAAAAAGCCATTTCTAGCATTATCTGTGACGAGAAAAAGGAGAAGAACAAATGACGACAACATAGAACAAGTCATCGTCATAAAACGATAAAAAAAAGCTCCAACCAACAGATCCAAAGATCCAAACCCAAAATCAAAGAGCTAATTTGACCCACGTCAGACAGGAGGGAAAAGACCCCAGTTACCATTGAAAACATGACTATTAAAGAGCTAATCTTGAACAAAATAGGTTCCAAAAAAACCATTCGTGTAGTGAAACAAACCACAACTGAAAAACCCGGCGAAAAACAATTGATCCCGCCAAAAGAGAATAGTTGTTGGCCTTTTTGGGTGAAAACATCAGTGATGGCGGTGAGCCACCACAAAACACGACCCAAGGAGGGTTATACCACTAGATTTCGCCGCCAACACCACCACCACCAACCAAAGTTGCGTCGTCGCGAAAAAGGAAGTATGGTGGTGCGGAGGGCCAAACGCCACTCGTCGCACCACCACCACCGTGCAGCTCCATCTTGAAAAGAAAGTGCAGCTACATCTTGAAAAGAAAGGGATTTGAATGAAAGGGACTAGAGCGGTGGTTGTTTAGTTAGAGAGAAGGCAAGGAAGGAAAGGTTAGAAAGGGAGTAGACGACTATATTCATGAGTGAGTAAAATAGCATATTCTTACTTTTAATTTGTTGATCGAAAAGAAGATGCATTTATAATTTATATTAATATTTTATTTTATCGACTATATACTTTAATAATTAATAGGAAAATTATCATTACATGATCAATATCTAAATATATATCAATTGCAGTTACATGCTTTATGCTAAAAAATCATATGTAAAAAATTAAAGGCAGACAAACAAAGATAAAAATGTGAGGAAAATAAGTCATGTCGATGATTATAAGTGTGTCTACAATGAGATTTATATTTAATGTTTATAGACCGATATATCAGAACCTACCAGAGTTCAAGTTCTATTAACCATGATCGTGATCAATTATAAGACTATGTCCTCTCTCTTTCTATCAAATATTACAGATTCAAACCATTAATTTATGTACTTCTTTTTTTGGTACAGACGAATATATCTATTAAGTAACTTATAACTAATTCACCTATAGGGTCAGGATCAAACGACACCAATGTGTCAAACTTTTTATATGACATCTTCGATAATTCTTTACCGGATAATCATATTACAAAATTGATCGTTGGATTACAATATACTATAACATAAATCATGTATATAAAATATAACATTAATCGGAAATCATTTGATACACCAATGAAATACATCAAAAATAACATCTTACAAACTTTAAAAAAATAAGTAAATTTTGATGTACTGTATCTCATTGGCGTATCAAATGATTTCCAATTAATGTTATATTTTATATACAGATCTATGCTATAGTACTGTATCTTGCATTCAATACACTAAAAATATAAAAAATTATCTTTATCAATATTAACTTTATTTTTTATTTTTATTTTTGGTATTCTTAAAAATTGCAAATGAAGCTCAACAAGAAACACATTAAGACATAAATTCAATATGAATTTTCCCAACAACACTAGTAATGAAGACTCACGCACTTCACAAAAAGTGAGAATGAGTTGAGAATCCCTCCCACACTACACACAGACCACTTGCAATGTTAACATCAATGGGTTTGCATAATTTGCAATAGAGAAATTAATTATACAGGCGTGTGACATACGTCTATTTAATTTGAATAAAGAAGTGTGCCAAACCAACCAAAATGAAAGAAAAGTCACATACTACTCACTCAATTTATCGCCACATGTTTATCTCGTGATACATACCGTCTCGGTTTATTTCCCGTTATTGTCTCGTGAGAAAACAACCGCATGTCGATTTCACTGTGACGCAAGACATTTTAAGCGGTTCATACAAATCATCTCGCTTTTGTATTTATTTATCTACAAACAACAAGCGCCACTCACATTTGTAATGTGTGACTTGAGATAAAATAAAAATTTGTAAGTACAGAATTTTATCTTAAAAATTGCACATTTAATTATTTTAAAAATTATAATATTATTTTTCAGTACAAATTTCCCACTTTTAAATTTTTTAACGAATTTTGTTAAACATTTTTCATGCATGTGTCACATAGACCATGACATAGAGTCTCATAAAAACGGAGGTCTTTAAAAAATTATAGGGTATTGATTGACATTAGAAAATGAGGGATGTAAAACGAGAGATTATGGACTTCCAAATGAGAGATTGTGAAATTCAAATATTTGAGATTCTTTTTATTCTAAAATGAAGAATTCATTAGTTACAAAATGTCCTAAAAGATATTGTTTTATTGTGAAAATACATTTTTTAGACGCTTTATAGTCAATTGTTATACAATAGTTTTATCAAATGAAATGACGTGTGATATAAATTGTCTTGTTTATGAAACTTTTTTTAATTTTTTTTGACAGAATGAAACTTTTTTTTTTTATATTTATGGAATAAATTATTATTTTTTAGTGTTATTGATGTAATTTGTAATTTAAACCGATGATAATTCTTTTGAATTTTTTTTGCATTTTTTCTTCTGGATGGATACATGTTATGCCATCTAAAAGTGTAAAACTAACATTTAATGATACAAAATACTTAATGGTTTATAAAGTTGAATGCACAAGTTCCAACAAAAGTTTACCGCATTTGTCTTCTTAACATTTGCTCTTAGAGCACATGTTGACATTCTTCATTTATTTTATTATGACATATTTTAAATAATCCCACCAGACTTCCAAAAAGTAAGAGATGACCCTATTTGTTAGTGGATACATATTCTCTAACTTTCCCCAAGAAAGTTAGAGAGTAACTTTCACTGTTTGTTTCTAATCCGTCAGATCTATCAAGCGGTCCAAATTCTGCCACGTGATTTGTTACTGTTATTCTTCTTCCTTTTTTTTAAAAAAAACTAAAGCAACAAAATGCCAAAAATCCAACGCTGTTTTTCTTCTATCAAGCAGTCCGCACACTGAATTGTTACTGTTTTTCTTTGTCACCACACTGACGTTCCGACCACCGTCACGTTGTCGCTGCCACACCGCTATTCTGAGCACCGTCATGTTGTTGTAGCACACCGCCATCCGACCATTGTCAACTTGTTGTCCCTACGCCAATGTTGTTCCGACTACCGTCACGTTATTCTACTCACATAAGTCGTTCCGACCACCGTAGAGGTGCCTTTAGGAGAGACTATGCTCTTATACCTGTTCTGATCCGGTTGTCAACAGTGCTTTTTTATTTTATGCGATTTTTTTAAAAATATAACAAAGAACACATGGCTTCTTCTGATTTGTTCGATTGATCTAGCAGTGGAGCAGCAACAAAAGTCCCTGCCTTTCCCGCAATAAAGTTAGACAATAGCGATCCTTTGTTAGCAAAATTCATAAATATAATTCTCACTTTCTCTTACATAAATATGTAATTTTAAGAGTGCAACCTAAGAGATGTGTGAATTGGGTTCTTATGATTTTTTTGGTTATTTTAGAGATGTCTATGGTTCTTTTATTTTTTCGGAAAGTTATGATGAAACTATGAACAATATGTAGAAAAATAAAAGAGATAAGGGAAAGAAGAACGGACACAAAAGTTTATACTGATTTCCCTTCTAACCTAAGGGTACTCCAGTCCCCTCACATCCCGTGAGAGATTTTCCACTATTAGAATTCTTGTTACAAGACAACCTTACCCCAAGGCTTCCCTAACAAAATCCTAATACAACACAAGATAGCAACCACACTATCTTTAACAACAAGAATCTTCACCAAACCCTATGGTGAAATTCTTATACAACACAAGACAACAACCCGCTATCTTTAACAACAATTCTCAACAAAACTATGATGAGAATTTACAAACAAGTGTTGAAGAATAATAATAATGTATGGTTGTTATCAAATCAATATCACTTTCAAATTTATATAACTTAATGCTCAGAAACCTTTTTGGATATGAAAATGTAATTAAGGTTTCACAAAAATGATCTTTGAAAATTTATGAGAAAAGTGACATTGATCAATAGTTTTGAGAGTATGAAAGTTATTCTTAATTGTAATGATCATAAACATATTTATAGAGGCTTTAGAAAATGTCCATGAAGCAAGACAACTCTTCAAAAAATCTTATAATAAAAAGTTACATTTTTACAAACACAATGGTTCATAAAATAAAATTTTGTCCAGGTCTTTTTACATCGGTCGTTACGAACACCCGATATAGAAAGTTTTGTTTTACAATGGTTCTTAAAAATCAACTTTTTATATTTTTTAAAAATTATATTAAGTTAAAAATTAAGAACCATTGTGAGCAAATACAAAGTCAACTTTTTATATTTTTTAAGAATATAAAAATTATATTAAGTTAAAAATATAAAAACCTATTAAGTTATTAAGTTTTACATCGGTCGTTACGAACACCCGATATGGATATTAACTTTTTGGATATCCATAGGTTTCTGAGCATTATTTTAAAAATTAATTACAAATAAATTTCCAAGTTAAAAATTAAGTTTCTTTTTTAAAAAACAATTTGTATTTGTTTTTTTAACTTCAAAACATTTTTATTTATTTTTAAATATTTATTTAAGAACCATTGTAAAACAAAACTTTTTATTAAGAACCATTGTAAAACAAAACTTTTTTTATAAAACTTTTTATTAAGAACCATTGTAAAACAAAACTTATTATTAAGAACCATTGTAAAACTTTGTATTTGTTTTACATTAAGTTATATAAAAAGTTTTGTTTTACAATGGTTCTTAAAAAATATAAAAAGTTGACTTTGTATTTGTTTTACATTAAGTTATATAAAAAGTTTTGTTTTACAATGGTTCTTAATAAAATTTTGTCCAGGTCTTTTTACATCGGTCGTTACGAACACCCGATATAGAAAGTTTTGTTTTACAATGGTTCTTAAAAAATCACCTTTTTCATATCCATAGGTTTCTGAGCATTATTTTAAAAATTAATTACAAATAAATTTTCAAGTTAAAAATTAAGTTTCTTTTTTAAAAAACAATTTGTATTTGTTTTTTTAACTTCAAAACATTTTTATTTATTTTTAAATATTTATTTAATTTTAAAATGCCACATAACCAATTTTTAATCAAAAAAATCAATGGGGGGCTAGCAAATGAAAAATAGGGTAAACTTGAGGGGCCAAAATCGAGCAATTGAAACTGAAGAGACTATAATCAAGCAATTGTGAAACTTAGGGTGGTTAAAATCAAGAAATTAAAACTTTGGGGGGCTAAAATTATACAATTGTAAAATTTAGGGGACAAAAACTGCATTTAAGCCAAAAATAAAAACAAACAATTAGTCTAAAAGTAGCTACTATCTCCGTCCCTAAATATAATACCACTTTATAAAACACGAAGATTAAGAAAATTTACTGTAATATTAAATTTATTGATATGTATTGCTTTTACAATTCTATCTTTTAAGAGAGAGAATTAATTAATGTATTTTAGTGTCCTTGTGAGAGAATGTCGAAAAATATGAACTTTAATTAGAAACATGAATAGTATTAATTAGAATTCTGATAAATGGTAAATAAATAAGTACAGTGTCCTATATATATTGAAACTTCAACTTCTGCATATATAATGTAATGTTTTTATCAATTGAATTAAATTACCGGCAACACAATTACTTTAATTTTATTATATTATTATAGTTATGCTAACATGTATTTACTCTAAGGACACATGATAAATATGCTCCAAATAATAATTATGTTTTGAACAAAACAATTTTTTATTTAAAAAAAAACACAATTTTCAATGTAAAATTGCTATCTATAGTATGAAAAATGTTAACACACTTGTCTCCTAAAAATACATGTTAAAATTATAAATATAGCAATATTTTCTTAACACTACTCGTGCATTATGTTGTACAAATAACACTATTCTTTTAGTTTATACTACAACCAGTATTAAATTTAGGAAAATGCTAAATAGTGCCCCCGGGGCACTAGTTAAGGATTCCAAATAAAGTAAAAGTTTATTGAAATTTGTGCAATCAATTTCTTAAAAGTGAGTAAAGTGCTCTTTTCAATGTAAAAATTTCCTCTTTTAGTTTCTTAACTAGTGCCCCTAGCATGACCCTTAAATTTAAGGACTATCCATCGGTATGAAAGGTCTAATCACAGAATTTCATATAACTTTAGGTTTAGGATTAGGAGAGGAATTTTTAGACCAAGTCTTTTATTTGACAATTTTTTAATACTACTAGTTAGGTGTATACATCCCGTTCAGAAAACAAATAAAAATAGGTCCATGATGTTGACTTTTCTGTTTTTTTTTTCTTCTTTCAAATGCAAACCTCTTCATTTTCTTACTGGACTTTTTCAAATAGGAAACAATACTGTCTCTCAACACCCGAAAATAAAATAAAAATAAATCTATAAATACACACATTATGGAAAAGTGACATACTTTACTACTTTGGCATCAAAGAAAGCATTCCCTTTGTAAAGGGGGCCCCCATGCAAATGTCATTTTCTATGAGTTTTCGTGGTTGCTTCATGGAAAAGTAGTAGTTACATCCAACAATACTCTCTCTTCTCATCCTTTGATCAGTCTTTGTTTTACAGTATTTGACAATCTCCTTGAACCAATTTTTTTAGCCTTTCAAATTTTAAGTACTTCAACAACTATAACTTCTATAAGTAAGTAGGGAGTTTCTTTTGCGGTTCTATGAGTTTTTCATCGGCCTTATTTTTATTTATTTCATATTTAAGTAGGAGATGTTATAAAATGAAAAATTTGAGAAAAAAATATCATCTGCTATTTAAGTAACAGATGATGTTTGAGAAACTTATGAGACAACAGAAGAAACTCCACGAACCCGAGTAAGTACACTACATGCATGCTTTTAGAAAGAGACTTTGTTGAGACAAATCTTTCCTTAAGAATGTTGATAACAAAACCTAATAGCTTTTTGGGTTGATAACAAACACAATTTCTTACTATAGTATACTATACGTCCTCCATAGTCCATATCCTATTGACAAGTCACAAATGTTGTGCAAAGGGGCCAAACAGCATTACCTGTTTCCATCATTACCGTTTCTTATGACTAAATATATTACGTTTAAGGATTTACTTCCTCCATTCCAAAATATAAATTGTTTTGACCATATATACACAAATTAAGAAATATAGTTAATGTTGTATGGAAAAGAGAAATTATGAGTTAGTTTACAAAATTGTCCTTCATTAATGACATGAAAAAAATAAATTAAAGAATTGATAAAAGAGAGAGTAATAAATAGTTAGAGGTATAATAGGAAAAATATCATTAAATGCTTCATTGATATTGTAAAACGACTTATAATTTGGAACAAATTTTTTTCCCAAAACAACTTATATTTTGGAAGGGAGAGAGTAATTATTAAACCAATAATATCGAAATTGTTAGATAGAAGCTTCTTCTGCGATTATATAAATTTGAATTTTTAAATAGTATTTAACACTCTATTTATAGGAAAAAAAAGTTATATAATACTAGAGCTGTAAAAATGGGCCGGGCTATCGGGCCGGCCCAGTAGCCCTATAGCTTTATATGGGCTGGGCCGGGCCGGGCTTCCCAAAAATATCATTGGGCCTTATTGGGCTGGGCTGTCGGGCCTATGGGCCATCATGGGCTGGGCCAACAGGCTTTTGGGCCGGCCCATTAAAGAATTTAAAAAAAAATCTAAATATAATTTTACCTAAAAATAAGGAATTTTAGCTAGCATAAAATCTTTAGATAAAATAAGTAACAAAAGATGAGATTTGTTTTTTTTTTTAAGGAAAAAGATGTGATTTATAATTTACTTTTTTTTTATAATTTATAATTTAATTTATGTATTTTGAATGGTTATGTTAAAAGTTTAGTGTCTGATGTAAGTTTGAAATTTATTAGCTTTGAGGATGCACTTTATGAATTATCATCCACAAATCTCTCGACTTTTGCATGGATATTTTGAAATATTTATTATTTCATGAAATCATGACACCCACTTTTTTATGGATATTAATTTGTGTGCGATGCATATGTAGTTTTATTGTCCATTAAAATTTTTTTTACAAAAAATTGAGATAAAAAAAATTTGAAAAAATGTTGCGGGCCGGCCCATCGGCCCATTTTATTGGGCCGGGCTAAGCGGGCCGAGCCTTAATGGGCCTTGGGCTTTAATGGGCCGGGCCACTTAAGCCCAATAGATGTCTTGGCCCAATGGGCCCGGGCCGGCCCATTTGACAGCTCTATATAATACCCCTTCTTTTCTTTTTTTTTAACGCAATATATTACCCCTCTTTTTTTTTTTTTGTTACAAAATATAATACCCCTTCTATTTCATGGTTAATATCACTTTTGCTAGTTTCACATACATTTAAAAAAAGTTATAAAGAGACACTACTCTAGAAAAAGCGGCTTAATAGCATTTTCATTTTTTCGTCTTATTATAAGCGTCTTGCGTATAACATCTCTTTTTTCCTTTTAATAAATTGTCACATTTTAAAATATTATCAAAACATTTATTATTTTACTTTTTTTTGAAAAAGCAAAAATAAAATGCAAGTGTTACAAGGTGTCGAGAAGACCCAAAAGAATTACAAAGTGTTAACAAACAAAAATAATATGAGTATTAATCTAAGCTCAAATAGATAAACGGGCTTGACCACCACTTATGGTAGTTTCAAACTGGAGTATTATTTTTCATCAATTATAAATATATTTTAATCCTCTAATTACACTACCTTCTACAACTAATAAAATATTTTAATGAATGAATTCATTTTATCATCAAAATAATACTATATAGTTAATCATTTTCTCAAGACGCTAGGGAATACTAAACCATATTTTGGAATTTTGTTAATGGATTATGTGAAACGGTGGACTTTGGTTGTTGGCCTGCCGCAGCTACATTGTCCATGTTGTAAGGTTTTCCATTTTGGAAAAGTTCATTGGTTTTATGGTATTAAGTATTTTTATTCACTACAATCTCATAGATTTTGTCTTTGTTTATTTGTTTGGGTTCTACTGATCACCCTTTATTTGTTTTTTGATTCGTCAACTTCTCACATATTTGCTAGTATTTTGGAGTTTTCTTGTTCAGTTTTGTTGTTGTTGTTGTTGTTGTCAATTTTATCAAATGTTATTTATTTTATATGAATATGTTGTATAATTATAATTAGCATATAATTATCTCAATAAAAATAAACAGTGTATAACTATAAGTATCATATGGAATAAATTTTGATTAACATTTGAAATAAAAAATATCTCTAAAAATACAACAAAATATATCTCACAAAAAATAAGCGACAATTAAATTATTACTTTTCTTTGTTAAATATGGCATCCTATTATACAAGCTGAGATATTCTATAATATTTTTGTTAATGTTTTTAAGATATTTTTAAATATATTATAAGAAAAAGATATTCTTAAATATGATTTTTATTTATTTATTTATTTGTTGTATGTCATGCGTAGCACAAGTCATCACTATTTAGTTATTAATTTTTTTTTGATAAATTAGTTATTAATTTTCTTAAACATTTTTTCCATATATTTGAATCTAGCTATTTTATTTTGGTTTAAAAAATATTTACATACTCTAATTTATATTTAGTTATATATACTCTAATTTATATTTTTATTTTGCTTTCTATTTATCATATTCATCTTTTTTTTATGATGCAAAATACACATGCATTGTTAATATAATTAATTTAACCTTACCAAAAAAATATAATTAATTTAACCTAAAACTAAGTAGGGTATAGTCATCTAAGCATTTTGTGTTTAAATAATGTAATCTGCATAGTACAGCCTTATGTTTACTTAATTTTTAAAATGTTTCTGTGGATATAGTGTTATGTGCATAGGTCAAATCCATTGTTCAAACTACTTGGTACATAATTTGATTATATTCACTTCCTTCTATAGTAGAGCATGAAGGAGTTGAGATCCTCTCCATTTCCTATAAAAAATGGAGATTACAAGTACTAAAGTTTAAGTGTATAAATATTCAAATGATGTCATCAATTCTAAAAAGACGTGCATTTATATCACATATTTATATTAAAACTATAGTAATGGATATTTCCATTTTTTTGGGAAATGGAGAGGATCCCAACTCAGCATGAAGAGGGTTTGGGTGGATTGAGGTTGAAATTTGTTCACTAGAAAAAAATTGAGAGAAAAAAATTATTTTAGTCTATTCTAACTGTTTAAGTTTCAACTTTATCGGATATCGGTTTATGTGGGTCACATGTTGGTCAGTTGGTTTGATTTATTCATATTAACATATCAATAAATGAAAGAAATGGAGAGAGTTCTCTTGAATTACACACAATATAGTAGAAAATAGAATAATAAAAAATTTACACTTTAAGTTAATTTGTCAATAGACACCACTAAAAAGACTACAATATGCACCAATGACATAACAAAGTCATAGTTTGATTTTGCAACATTACTGTTCATCTTGAGTCTTGTGCGTGAATGACTTGCAACTTTTTGTGGCGAAAGAAATGATGTTTCAATACTTAAGACATAAAAGACATGTGATCTCAAAACCTTGTTTGAGTTCGATCGCCGTCATATTTAAATATTTAAAATTGAACCCGAATATGTTTTTAACTATCTGTACATGTTATTTTTCACCGATAGACCTAAAAACTCATATAAACCCGCCGAATACATCAAACTTGATCATAATTAGCATGAGTATGAGCAATTCAAATATTCTTACTCACCCCTACTTTCCTTACAATGACAGCCTAATTTTTTTTCATCGTCAATGGTTTGATTGTATCACTCTAATACATGGATAAACACAGTTAGTGTAAATTAATTTTACACTACATCTAATTAAAATATTTTATTCTTCTATATTATTATATCATTAAAGTGGAGCAAAATAAAATGATGTGACAAAACACAATGTTGCTCATGTATAAAATTGTTGTGCATATCTTTTTTCTCTAATTTTATCAGGTATATATATCCATCATTGAGTAGTAATAATTAGATGTAATATCATTTTTTATATTTAATTATTTTAAAATAAATTTAAAAATTAAATAAATTTTGTCTAAAGAGTATAGTATCCAACAAAACTCAGGACACCATATAAGTTTCTTTATGTATGTGCAAAATATGAACTTAATGGGTATTTAATGCTACGTACTATACTTTTTTTTTTTGACGGAATGCTACGTACTATACTTGTACACCATAAAATTTGAATGTCACACATTCTCATTTTCATCTATGAAAGTGTATAAAGGATGAGTTTTACAGCTACCAAAACTCTGTTATTTATACCTGCTGCTTCATGTACAAAATGATAAAATTAAAATACTTGATATTTCGTAATACCCTACAAAAATCTCAAGCTAAGTTCTATATGCTGAAAAGCTAGAATGGAAAAAAATTTAAGTGGTGTGTTACAGTGCTAAAAGCTAAAAAAATAAAATACAAGAACACTCATTGTGTTCTTAAGCAACCTCCAGGAAGAAGAAACTTAAATTTCTCTGCATTTTCTATCAGGTAAGCAGGAAGATGAACCGCGGAAGCTGAACGCGGTATCGACCCAATCTTTTTAATCAACTCTTGGAAGGAGTATTCTTCAGGTAGCATATCAAAAAGATCATCTCCCTTGCAAATAAGGTCCTGAATTCTTGAATGACTAAGGAAAGATTTCCATTTCACACGGTCTGCGTGGCTATAGGCAGTCATTTTGAATACAAACTCTGAAATATACCGAAAGCAAAAGCTGCAATGCCATCCTGCATCCGAGAAGATTACATCGGTCTGGCGTGAGTGACGGTAAAGTGACCGGGTGCCAAAGACGTGGGCAGATGCTCGCCAACTGCTGTAGTCCACGGGGAACTCAAATGAGTACATGTAGTTTCTCAGTTCAAGATGCATTATGGGAGGAATCCCATCACACCACTGTAGAAGTTTCAAAGTATGAGGACTTGGAATCTCATCTGTATCCGACATGAGAAGAATATCACCAGTGGAAATCCCTGCACGTCGTATCAATGTATTCATAGCCCCGCGTTGCCTTGACTCAAGCACAAACGGGTCCTCGTTTGATCCATGGACAGCAACTCTTCCGGGAAACAAGTCGTGGACAACTTTTTGTTCGGCAAATGCAAATCTTTCCTTGTTTGCGGTAAAGAAAAGAGGTTTTGGAATGCCTGTGAATGTGGTATTGGACTCGAGGATCACAAATTTTGACACGTATGGATAAAGTTCATGCCATCTAATCTCTAGTAGGTCTAACTCGTTGCTGAAGATAACTGCATCAAAAATGCGACGAGGTTGGGAGCGAAGGGACCAGCCATGAAGACGGCAAAGGTGGTCCATAGAGACATTTTCGGCGTAATAGTGAGGTATACTTCTGAAGGGGGCAGGTGGGTTGTCCCAAAGGGGTCGGAAGAAATAGGTAACCTTTTGGCCATGGATAAAAATTCCAAATACACAAATTGGCACAAGTAACAGAAGTAAGACACAAAAGAACTTGGGAAATTTTCGTCTAGAAGTTACACGTGGTCGGAGAGTCATGCCTTAAAGGGAAAATGTTTAGAATTCTAATTGATTTCCTCAATTTAACTATCAGAAAGATCATGGTCACCTGCAACAATTTCAGCATAAAGAATCAGAAACAAACAATATAAAAAGTAAAAACACATTCTATGCATTTTTTCCCAAGAGACAAATGAAATGAATACTAAAGATGTGGTAAGAGAAAATAATGTACAAGTCATGTCCCATAAAAAGAAGAAACACTTGCTAAGCTTATCAAGAAAAGGAAATTTCTCTGGCATGAACCTAGTATATGCAAAAATATCGAAAAGCAATATAAGATATTCCATGTAAGTGAACATAATTTTTTGAAGGAGATACCAAAATTTCCAAGCAGCCAAGTATTCTTATGGTTGTTTTTTTCTGCGAATGAGTATTCCTACGGTTGTTAATTAGTCTCACAAATACAAACTAGTGTTTGACATTTACAAAACAGAACTCACAATTGGGGTATTTGACAAGATAGTTATCATCTTAACAAAGCAACTATAATTGAAGCACATGATGCAACTATTTCTTCTAAATCAAGCATGTAATGCTTATAATGAATCTAACTTGTACTAGCAAATATTATGGGGATTATGAAGTTTACTACGAAATCCAATTACCTCAAGAACACACAATAGATTAACCAGAAAAAAAAAACATAATATCTATTGTTCCTTTTTCCTTATTGCAACTAACAAGATACAAGTTTTATCTTTATGCTAATTGCAAAAGAAGCAGAATTTTGTTTTGTACAAATCGTTACTCTTCATCGCATTTTTCCTTACTCTTCCTCACATTTTTTGTTCTCACTATTTGCATCTATACTCTACATTTACAAATACCTTTGTTTTTACCTACCAAATTGTTACAACAAAATACCATTTCAATTCAAACACACCCTTAAGAGGGGAGTTCAAGATCAGAACGCAACACATAAGTTAGCGATCTGCCAGTGCCTGTGATATGTTATGAGCCTAGTTTATCTCCTTATAAGGAGATGAAATAACTGTTGGTGTGTCAAGCGTGAGTTATAGTGTCACATTCGATGAAAAAATGGACGTTGAGCAACATGTAAGTGATAGAACTCATATACCTAACGCCTTAAGGTTTTGAATATCCTAACGCCTTAAGGTTTTGACCATGCTAACGCCTTAAGGTTTTGAACTCATGTAGCTAAGCATCCTAGAAAAGCAAATAACATAAGCATCTTGAAATAGAATGTGGACCAAACATGAAAAGGGGCAAGCATGATCTAAAACTTTTGAAGATTCTATGAGTTATTCAATAATCTTAGCGCAGGGTCGTGCCTGAGGTTTTGGTTTAATTCTTCAAATACACAAGCACGCACGCACGCACCGACGCACGCGTATACACACACTAGCCAAAGAATTGGTGCTCTCTAAATTTCTTTTTGATCACTGTGCAATAAAATTTTGATGTCCTATACGGCCACTCTCTGAACCCTTCTGGAACCCGTAGCATGGTGAATTTATTATAAGATATATGATTAAATTACATAAATCCAAAATTTGAGTTATAAATACTGAATAATCATTTCATCATAAGTGAAACAGAGATTGAAAATTTGGAACCAAACATAGAATCTCAATGATTTGATATAAACCAACAAATTCACCCTTAAAGATCTCATAAAGTTTGATAATTAATGAAACATGAAAAAAAGTTGATATTATGATAAATTTGAGTCTTTTAACTATGGAAACAACAATAATGATATGGTGGTATAAATTGCAAAGAAGGAAAAAACAAGAACAATAAAGAAAGAAAAATTAATATGCAAAGAAGAGAGAGAAAGAGAGAATACCTAGGAGGAGGAGGAGAGATTGGGGAAGTGGATGAGAAAATCCATTGAAGGAGCGATAGAATAGAATAGAAGGTGAGAGAGAGAGAGTGAGAGGTTAAGAGAGAAAATAGGTAGGACAACATTTTTGTCTTATCCAATCCAATCCAATGAATCCCATAGTCTATTTAGGTTCGATACTCCTCTTTCACTTCTCTTTGAACTTGGTTTCTTTCTACTGGAAACAAAGAAGCAAGTTTACATTACCAAATCACCGCAACAAAGTCAACAACATTAGGGAGGGCCTCTCTAACTTTTTGGAGATCACGTGAAATTATTAAAAAAGACTTTCCGAAGTTTGATATGATTATTAAAAAGAATCAGGATCCGTTGACATCAACTAGTTTGACATCAAATGTTACACCTTTCAATAACGTTTTAACCGAGATAAATTTTATAAAATCCACCGTTAGATTGAAAGTTTATATCATATAGATCGTTTATGTAAAACTTCGGACAATTCCAAAATCATTTGATATGTTATTTAGATACATCAAAATTAACAGTTTGCGTCTTTTTTTAAATGCTGTTAATTTTGATGTGTCTCAATAGCATATCAAATGATTTTGAATTTGTCTGAAACTTTACACAAATGATCTATATGATATAAACTTTCAATCCAACGGTGGATTTTATAAAATTTATATCGGTTAAAACGTTATTGAGATGTGTAACATTTGGTGTCAAACGAATCCTGACTCTATTAAAAATAAGTTTTAATAAAGGATAAAATGCAAAAAATCAAAAGAATTGGCATTGATTTAAATTACAATGACATCAATAACACTAAAAAATAATCATTTTTTCACTAATATAAAAAAAAAGTTTGATAAACAAGATAATTTCTATCACACGCCTCTCCATTTGATAAAACTATAATATAACAATAAACTATAAATCATTTAAAAAAATTATTCACAATAGAACAATATCTATTTGGAATCCCACAATCCTTCATTTTATATGTCTCATTTACTAATACTACTATATATAATTTTTTTGAGGCCCACGTATTTATGAGACCCTATGTTGTAGCTCATGCGACACATGCATCAAAAACGCCTCTGACAACATTAGTCATTAAGGCAAATTCTAATATGACCACTTATTCAAGTGGTTCATAGTAGACCAATTACCGGTAACTTTATAACAAATACAAAATTTACAAAATTTATCATTAAATTAAAAATTTATATCATATAGATTTTATGTTATTTTGTACTTACAATAGCTAACATTGTCAAATATTTTAATTTTAATCTACTAACATTTTAACCATAAGCTATCAATTATTAACTATTAATTAATTTTTGGGTCATGAAAATTAGTGCACCCAGGACACTAGTTAATAATACTAAAAAGGACAAGTTTTGCATTGATAATTGTATTCTTTATACTTTTAAAAAGTGAAGTACACAAATTTCAAAATATTTTTTATCATATGTAGTTTCTTAACTAGTGCCCCGAAAGCAATAGTTAACATTTTCTTTAATTATTTAACTATAAACTAACTCGTAACTTAATTTTACCAAACAAAGACAATCTATTCTTATAAAAAGTTTTAATTAATATCTTAAATAAGACATCTGTTAGTGGGTTTCCCTAACAAATAATCTTGCAACACTCTTTTGCACGACACCACATTCAATAGCACATGGCCTTCTTTTATTTTTCCTTTCTTTCATTTTCTTAAATTAGTTTTGTTATTATTTAAATATAAAATTAAATATGATAAAAAGAGCTTTCCTGACTATGCGCACCTCTCTATCTATGCAATCAGCCAAAAGAATTTGGAAGAATCTCTATGTTTTTTTACTCTTATTTTAATTTTAACTTAATAATCTTTATTTTATGTTAGAGGAACATTCGTGGCCAACCACAATTCAAATTCTTATTGGTTTGATCGCATCGCATTTTTAAAATAATAGTACCAATTTTTGCACTGGCATATCTACGTGCATTACTTTCATTCATTGCATATAACTTGGTTAACAAATAAATTTTTTAGGGCATCCACAATCGAGTTACTCTCTTTTTAGTACTTAAATGGGTCCCACATGTACACAACACTTATTTATAATTTTTTAATATAAGTACCTACTAAGTACTCAATCCCTTCAACCCAACACATCTTAAAAAGTTCTAAAACGGTCCCACTTATAACATATTTCACTAATAACTATACATAACTGTAAATGGGTCCCACAGAAATAAAATAGGTATCAATGCTTAACTTAGAACCAGTACCTATTAGGTAAATAGGTACTCATTTGTATTTTGCTCCAATGAGGGTACCTATTAGGTACTGGTACTTAAAAAATAGGTACCCACCATTGAAGATGTAGCCTTATTTTTTTCATACACATGTGATTCGAAATTTGTTTAATTACAAAATTGTGGTTAATTGAGCGATGACTAATTCAATTTATAGTTTAAAGTTTAAACTATGCCGAGTTCAACTATATGCATGTATTAATCACAAATAGGCTCATTTAAAACTTTCATTTTGACCATTAAAAAAAATCTTTTTACATAAAATTTTCTTTTTCATGTTCTTCAACAAGTGTCTTGATTAGCATGACCGAAAAAATTTCTCCTAACAGTTAAAATGTAGATACAAGTTTTTTTTTTTGTTTTTGATAATGTAGATACATGAATTTGAACCCAAGTTATGTGGGCTGTTTATATAAAGGGGAATTCTTTAATATGGGACTATGTGAGAATTTGTAGTAGATTATTCTGGAAAAAAAAATAATGATTGATGTAATACCCAAAAAATAATAATCTAAAAGTTCACAATGTTTCTTTTGAACCCGGCAAAGAAGGGGGCGCCAATAGAAACGACTCTGATCCACAACTTCAATATTGAAATCCGTCAACTAAATACTATGGCCCATTAACCAGCAAAAGTCCAATAGAAGCCCCAAACTATATAACCAATTCATCAAAATTAATTTATCAATCTGAATCTGAGCTGAACACACACCGTAATAAAATTCAAAATCAAATGATGATTTTATTGATCATATGCATATTATTCCCCTTACATATTTTGTTGCAAACTCGTTGCTGATTCATTTATTTATAATCAAGTTTTTTTTTTTTTTTTGGCGATAATTTATAATCAAGTTTCAGTCTAGTAAAACATTTTATACTACACATGACCAAAAAAAAAAAACACTTTATACTACTTTTTTTTGACGCAAACATTTTATACTACTTAAATATGAAATACACCAAACATCAAATAACCATCATCAATAATGAAAATCATTCAATAAGACAACTCCTCCACAAAAGTGGATATACTAAATCAACTTAAAAAAGGCAAAACTTGTTTGGTTCGGGGATTTTGGAGGGGAGGTGATATTTTAAATTTTTATGTTTGGTTCAACTTCTAAACGAGGGGAGGGGAGGGAAGAAGATAAGTAATTTACTTTTTTAACCTTAACCTTATAAACTCAAAATAAGGATTAAATTATAATGGATATATTACGTCAAAAAAAAAAACTAATGGATATATTACAAAAAAAATCTAATGAGTAGAAAACCTAAATTTTTTTGGTTGTAAAAAAAAAATATAATCTAAAATTTTAATATTCCAACAAGGATAATTTAGAATTTTAATAAAAAAAGTGAGGGTAATTTTGTCAACATAATAAATTATGTTTTACCTCGCTTCCCCTCCTTAAAAATCCCTCCCCTCACCTCCCCTTCCCTTCCCCTCGGTTGAACCAAACAAACCCTAAGGCACTTGTTAAGCTTAGAATAAGAAAATTTAATTTTAAAATTTATGCTATCAATACTTTAAAATATAAAAAGTTATTTTCTAATATTAATTTTGTTTTTGATTTTCTTTTATTATATCCTTAACAAATGTCTAAGGAACACTCATTAACATGACTCAAAAAATATATCAAAACGATATGGTAAATGATATCAACAAAGTATATATTGAAAAGGCTTAAGTATATAGTTCATTCTTGTATAGCAAACCTTAATCTTTGAAAAACTACATTCATACACTTAGGAGACACAATATTACTATGCATGACCTTTTGAACTCTTTTCAAAAGATTTACAGCCTTTGGTGCTAAAAAGCCAAAAGTGTCGAATTCAAATAATATAAAAACGTGTTGATTGTCAGAACACGCTTTCTCATATTTTGCCATTTTGCTTGGAGATAGTCATTGAAAGATCGAAAATATTTGGTTTTTAATTTTGATCCATAACATTAAGAAAGCTCAAAATTGTTTGGTTTTAGTCTCTAATTTTGTTGAGAAAAACAAGTGTGAGTAGTGTGGGGAAGTCCCACATTGGTTAAAATGTGGAGACTAGGAACATTTATAAGTGAGAGGATCCATAAACCTAATGCCTTAAGGTTTTGGGTAAGAGTGTGGAGTCCAACTCACTTATATCAATGTTCTTAATCATCGTGTGGATGATTCCCAAGCTGCCCCCTCGTGTTCTAACAGTGGTATCATGAGCCTTTGGTTCAAGTGAAGGGACCCGTTGAAAAAGTGTCAACGACACTATGAGCTTCCGCTTGAGGGGGAGCATTGTGGTAGAATCACACTTGAAGGGGAGTGTTGAGAAAAACAAGTGTGAGTAGTGTGGGGAAGTCCAACATTGGTTAAAATGTGGAGACTTGGAACATTTATAAGTGAGAGGACCCATAAACCTAATGCCTTAAGGTTTTGGGTAAGAGTGTGGAGTCCAACTCACTTATATCAATGTTCTTAGTCATCGTGTGGATGATTCCCAAGCTGCCCCCTCGTGTTCTAACAAATTTTAAGTCCCGGCGTTAAATTGATTGATTTCATATTTACTACTTTAGTCACGTTGCTTCTATTCTCTATCACCAGTTATGAGTGCAATTCTCAATTACTTTGTTATCTCTTACCTCAAATAATTTTTTTAAATAACCAATATTTGTATTTTAATTGATAATAAATATTTGTGGAAAATGTAAATCAAACTCGAGACTATTCTTATCACTTTATCTTTTAAATTTCTCGAATGATTAATATATAAATTTCGACCAAGAAACAATATGGACAAATTTTGAACTACTACTACTAATCTATATATATCTAAAATATTATATGTTTCATAAAAAAACAACTTAGTCGGAAGTTTGTATATACTTCCATATATCCAAGTATTTTAGATATATAGTTAACCCAAAAGAATACCCATCAATTAATGTATGGGTTTCAAATTAGAACAAAGCAAACAACGTTGACAGCTTGAACGAAGTTTGTGTTTAGTTATCTGCTCTTCAGCAATTTGAGGCGTTGCGCACATTGAGTGAAACTTCTGCAACCAAATACACAAGTTATCAAATTTGAGAATGAGTGTTAAAGAGTATTATTAAATATGTAACATTCCATATTGTGGAAAAAGAGGGAGTGTATTTTGGTTTTACTTATGGTTTTACAAATATAATTAGCTCGATACAACAAAATAACCAAAATAGCTGGCAAAACTTTAATATGGACCACGGTTCATTTTTGGTGTGTTTGGTAAGTCCAATAAGCTAGCTTATAGCTTATTGGATTAGCTTATAAGCTTGTTTTAAAAAAATAGATGTGTTTGGTAAAAAGTTTTTCTCATTAGCTTATAGCTTTTTTTGAGATGCTATTTCAAGTAGCGTTTGAGCTTATAGCTTATAGCTTTTTATAGTTATTTCCATTTTTAACCTTTAATTTTATTATTTTTTATAAAATAAAAAATTATCCACTAAAGATAATAACTACCCACTACATGTCCTTTTATGTAATTTTATATTTATTAACCACTTTAAAAGCTAATTTTACCAAACACTTTAATTTCAATCAGCTAACTTTTCAGCTATCAGCTATAAGCTAGCTTTTCAGCTATCAACTAGCTTATCAGCTATAAGCTAGCTTATAGCTTAAT
Source organism: Trifolium repens (assembly GCA_030408175.1). Classification (NCBI taxonomy): domain Eukaryota; kingdom Viridiplantae; phylum Streptophyta; class Magnoliopsida; order Fabales; family Fabaceae; genus Trifolium; species Trifolium repens. The sequence goes on from CP125851.1 coordinate 48,386,421, forward strand.
TTTACCAAACAGACCCTTTAAGGTATAACTTAAATGTCATTCTCATTTTATGATTGAGAATTTGAGATAATATACTTAACTGATATTGATCTGATTAAAATAACGTAAAATAAATTATATTTACCATTAAAGAAAATATAAAATAAAATGTACAAATAATTTGTATTGAACTAGCGCTAAACATGTCATTATTTTTGCGAGAACTGTAAATTTTTACTTTTATTTATTTTTTTTATGGAAAAGAGGGCTTAAACCCGTAGTAAATTTTTACTTTTAAATAGTACTTGTCTAATGTCTTTAACATATCTAATAATTTTTTAAGCATTAATTCACGGTGAATGACGTATAAAAGTGATCAACAATAACAATTGTCAAAATAACTATTGTCCCAAAAAAATTTAACAAAAATTAAAGGCTTAACTACATTTTTATAGTCCCTTATGCTTATTCAAGTTGGTTCTTTTACACCCTGTTTGGTTTGCAGAGAAATAGAGTAGAAAGATCTGAAACGCGTGGGTCCCACCCATTTTCTATTTCTTCGCTGGACTGGCGAGAAAGAGGGAAGAGATAGTTTGCTCCGTTATATTTCCAGAACTACCCTTCAGTTCCAACATTACTTCTCACTTTCAGAATTTTTTATCAAACTTTTTATACAACATGAACTAACCCTACCAACCATAGAGTGAACATGGCATGAAGTGGAAGCCATAACCATTTTATTGTAGATCAATGAAAAATCGGTATCTCCATAACTTATTAATGAAATTTATGTATAAAATAATGGTTTGTTGTTAGATAAATGAAGGTAAGGTGTGAGAGCAAAGCGAGTTCATATTCAATGACGAGAGAGATGCAGTGGGTGGATGGGTACTGGACTACTTGGTAGAAGAAGAAGATGTGGTTCATTTTTTGATAAAAGGGAATTTTTTTGAGGAATAAAAAAAACTGGTACTTACTACTAAGTAACTAGTTAGATTGTAATAAATAAAAGGCAAAATGCATTCATAAGTCCTTTAAGTTTTACGTTTGTAACAGATTGATCCTTTAAGTTTTTTAAGTAACAAATAAGTCCTTTAAGTTTTTTAAATAACAAATATGTCCTTTAAGTTTGTAATTTGTAACATTTAGGTCATCCAATTACTTAAAAAATAGGACCTAGATGTTACAAATTATAAACTTAAAGGACCTATTTGTTATTTAAAAAACTTAAAGGACTTATTTGTTACATAAAAAACTTAAAGGACTTATCTGTTACAAACGTAAAACTTAAAGGACCTCTTGATGCATTTTGCCTAAATAAAAATTAGTTGTTTAATTATTTTTTAACTACTTTATTTAAATTCGTAAGAAAACTATTTTATTTAAATTGAATTATGTAATTTATTATTTACTTATTTAATTAAAACATTTTATTTGAGATTTTCTATTTTAAGGGTATTTTTGTACTTTTAAAAATAATAGTATTTCTCTCTTCTCTATTTCTCTCTTCTTTCTCTTATAACAAACAACCCATCAAATCTACTTTCTTTCTCATCTATTTCTCTCTTCTCATATTCTCTCTCACCTTTTTCTCTCTTCTCACTTTCTCTTTACAACCAAACATACCATTAGTCAAATTTTTATTTAAATCGTCCATGTACTAACAAATTTGCATACATAGACAACTTATGAAAGTGTCACGTGAAAGTTTTAGACGAAATTAACTCAAAATTTAATAAAAAAGGACAAACTTATGTTGACATAAGTAACATAAGATATCAAATTGAAACTTTTAAAATATAGAATCAACTTAAAACTTAAAATAAAGTTAAAGATAAAATATGCAATTAAGCCAAAATTTAAAATATAGTTCTAAATTTATAAAATTACACTTATGAATTATTGGTTTTTTTTACACTATTAATTATTGGTTGTTAGTCACCATAAAAATATACAGTGTAATAATATATAATAGTACAGACAACATTAATTTATGGTAGCATTGGATTTTGTCTTTAATATAACATTAACTAACAAACCAACAAAAAAAGTATTATATTTTATTAATTAAGAAATTGTACATTCGACATAAAACTTTAAAAATAGACTTTTTGCAAGTAAAATTTATCATTTTTTTCACCTTCTTAACAATTGTCCTCCTTAAGATACTAGTTAGTAGGACTCTTTTTACCTACATGTAATTAAATTTATTGGAAGGGCCTTAGATTAATGATAAATATAATTAGTTACCTCCATGAAATATCTTGAGCAAGAAGCCAATCACCTTCTTTGTCTTGATAAACCAATTCATATTGTTGACTATCACCTGCTAATAATTTCCAATCACATGAATTAATCAATTAATCCGTACGTACCTTAACTAATAATAATAGGTACAATAGATAAGACGTACATACGTACATTTTCCAAACATGTTGATCAAAGTTTGGTTGAGAGTGTGAAATGAATGGTGCATAGTTAGATTAACCTTTCTAGCTATTCCTTCACCCTCCATCTTCACCTTCACAAAATTCCTCTGATTATGATCATAATCATCCTCTTCATCATTACAACGATGTTTCTTCCTTTGATGATTAACCGGGGGCCATCCAATTAAAGCTTCTTCTTCATTATCATCGCTCCTATAAATCAATCATAAGACAAATGTCAAATTGTTACACAAATATGTTGTCGGGTTCGAATTTGAGATTTTTTTTTATTTGTGTGTGTGAGTTTCATGTGATATTTATCATTCTGTCTATCGATATAAAAAGAGAGAGTAGTAATATTAGTAATTACTTGGTGATGGTGGTGTTGGAACTATGACTGCAGTGTTGATGATCATGATCATCTGAATGGCCAGGAGTTAATGGGAGGAGAGAAAGAGTGGGAAAGTTGGTAGTACTAGAATTTTCAGCTGCATGCTCAAAGACTAGATGGGAAAAACTACGTTTCTTATTATTAGTATTATGGTTCAAAGGGAAATGGATTTTAGTAGTAGGATCATAGGCACAAGAATTATAAGTGGAGAGAGCAAGGCCCAAATGAAGCTCCATATCATATCATATGCAATAGAGTAATGTAACAATAAGAAAGAAGGAACATGGTATTTATTAAATAATCAAGGGGGTGTGTGTGTGTGACTCTAGTGTGACATACAATAAATTAATTAATTACTTTATGATATAGTGGTAATTATGAGAGGGAGGGAGAGAGAGAATAAGAGTTGCAGATGGAGGTTGCAATTGCAATGAAGATGGAAGAGGGACAAGTAAGTAGGTATAGGTAAGTATAGAGTGAGTGAGGGGGTGAGTTAGGAATTGTGGATAGATATGAGACAAGATGTTGGGAATTGGGTTAATGTGTCCGTATCAATGCTTACCTTTTTACCGACCCAAATTCCCTCTTCTTCCTTCACACCTTACTTCACGCGCGGATTCTAATTTTCCTTTTTAATAGTAAGCCTTTATTATTTTTAAGAAAATGCTAGGGTCACATTTTAACACATCCTTATTTTCACTCATAGTAGTGGATTGATTGCAATAAAAAAAATTGATTTTAAATTGTCCGACTTATATTATATAGTGATATAGTGATAATTAAAATCAATTATATATAAACAATTTTAGATGTCAATTCTAGATCAAATTATCATGATAAGTAACTGTGTGACATAATTATTGTGTCAAATTTAAATTTCTTTCAATTTAATATTTATCGAGAAAATTCACACACATACACACACTAATGGTGTGTTTGGATGAAAAAGGAAAGTTAAAGGAAAGAAAGTGGGAGGAAAGAATGTTAAAGGAAAGAAAGTAAATAGAAAGTAAGTAGAAAGTGAGATGATTTTTAGGTTGTTTGGTTTAAGTGAAAGTGAAAAGAATGTGAAAGGAAAGAAAGATATGTAAATATAAAATGACAAAAATACCCTATAGTAAAAATATAAAAATATAATGTGATTGGAGAAGATTTTTTTTTTTTTAAATACACTTCCATTAATAAAATAAAATATTCAATCATAGTGCAAGTGTATACAATATTAACAAATTGATAATATTTTTATTACTTAACAAAAATTCAAAAGCACACGTTTAAAAAAATTAGTGCCACGATTTTTAAAAAAGTGATAAGATTGTTGTAATTGTTAAATCCTTATTGGGGGCATTTGTGTCATTTTAATAATAAAGTAACCCTTCCCTCACTTTCCGTCCAAAATGGGAGGGAACACTTCTTGTGTGGGTCCCAACAGAATATTTTCTTTCCTTTCCTTTTTGATGACAAACCAAACAGTGGAAAGAAGAATATTCCTCAATCTTTCTCTCCTTCCTCTTTCTTTCCTTCTAGTTTCCCTGAAACCAAACAGAGTGTAAGCGTTGAAAAGTGAAAAATCTATAATTTAAATTTGTGGTTTTAGCATGCAAGAGAAGATATGTTAATTTTTAATTTTATTCTTTTAATTATTTATAAATAATAAAAAAATCAATTCTATATTTTAATTTTATATTAATGTGTTAAAGTTGGTGCTTATGGGCACGTGGCCATGGCAGTCGGAGGTCAGTTGTAGCATTAAGTGGTTCCAGTCCCTTTCAATTACAGTTATGGGGATCGAATCGTGATCCTCCTTATCATCACTAATCATCACTAAACTAATTAACAATTAGTCACGTATATTTGGTAGTAAAGAAAGTATACCAGATAAAAAGTAGTCAATTAAGATATTTGTAGAGCAAGAGAAAGGGCTATATAACTTATAAGAAAAATATAGGCATAAATAAATTGGCTAAACTCATAAACTTATAATACTCCTCTCTCAGATTACAGGAAAAAAAGACAAAAAAAGAAGTTAATTTAGTGTGATTAATTATTTTTTTTGCATTCATATAAAGAAACAAAAATAATTTAACATCTGAATACTCCAGTACATGTTTTATTTGGACATGTACCAATAAGTACACTGCTGAGGTGTACAAATCTAATAAGTCCACAAATAGTATTTAATATAGAAAAATTAATAAGCATTATTTGTGAACCAATCACAAGTATTTGCATCAACAAATGTATTGGTACATATTAAATAAAATGTATACTGAAAAATTCACCTTCAAAAAATATATTTCAACTCATCTTATAAGTACTATATAGAGCATTTTTTAAATTGCCTCTCATGAAAACTTTTCAATTTTTAATGATTTTTAACACATGAACATTTGTTAACATTACATTTAAAAAATACTTCTAGTTAATTGAAGAGTAATTTTAAAAATAGTCTACAATTTTAGACCAATAAAAATAATATTTTTGTTCTTATATTTAAAATTAGAGGGAGTGCAAGTTAAATTTACAAAATGAGATTGATATTTAGAGCATTCACAATGGATCACTGCAATTTTCAATACTTAAATGAGTCTCGTTTGTAGACATCATTCATTTATAATTTTTTAATAATAGTACTTGTTAAGCACTCAATCACTCCAATCCAGCATTTCTTAAAAAGTTCTAAATATGGCCCACAAATAACTCTGCTTCTCATCAATAACTCGAGTTAAGATCCTCTCTATTTATGATCTTCTCCATTTCTTCCATTTCAGAGAGATGATAGATACAAAAAAAATTAAAATAAAATTTAAAATAATCAATAATGGTGGGACCCACTTAATGGTAGGACCCATATCTTGTTTTTGTATCTATCTCTCTCTGAAATGGAGAGGATCCTAATTCCAATAACTCTACATCTTTATAAATGGATTCCACAAAAATATTTTTTAATGAAAAGAGAGAGGATGCTTATTTAGGAAGTGGTAACTAATAAGTACTAAAAAGTGTTTTGCTCTAATTATAGTACCTAATAGACCAAATACTTTAAAAATACAATAAGCCTAGAATATCAATTTTGCTTATATAATGTTACAAAAAAAAGTACTTCTTATTAAAATAAGTACTACGATTAGAGATGATCTTAGCAACTGATCCATAAAACTTGATTGGTTGTTTGTTGTATTGAAAAAAGGTGGTTGCATTGCATACACGCCCCTGAGATGGGAGTGAAAGAAGTATAAATGGTGTAGTTGGCTTGTACTCAAGTCAAAGGCAAAGGCACAGTGCTAAATGCTAATGCCATTGGCTTGGCCCCATCCCATTCTTTCTTACCAATCCACGTTTCCCTTCCCACGTCACACTGCTCTCATATTTTCATTCATCGGTTAAAAGTACTTTAAAGTTTGTTAATACCACTAGTTTTTTAACCTGTCGCACGGTTCACTTTTTTTCTAATTTTTTAAACTATTAATTCAATTTTAATCCCAAATAGAATATATATAATAATTAATTAATTAAATATATTGATTACATGGGCAACACTCACTAATTAATGGACTGAAACCTACCAATCAATATATTGTTTACCATTTACCACTACATGGCCACAAAAGGTTCACGGAAAGTAAATTTGAATGGCACATCCAAAAAATGAATTGCCTAGCAACAAAACTATAATAATTATAACACAAATACCTTTAAAATAATAATAAAAATGCTACAACACCAAAATAGCAATGGTAATAATTTTAACTACTAAAGCATAACACTATGAAAATAGTAGTAACATCAATACATTTTATTCAAATTCTTTGAAAGACTTCATGATAAACAACATTTACAGTAGAAGTTTGCGGTTTATCATTGCCATCTGTAATAAGAATTTTAGCCCAGATCGAGTTTTAACTCTTGATACGGCAACATACAACTGATAAGGAAACCAATAGTTCTATAAATTTGAGTGATTTGAAGTCAATTACATTCCATGCAAAACAATACTGATAAGAAAAGAAACTATGGGAAAAATCATTGCTTCACTTGTTCTAATTCTCCTTGTTGTGGCTTGCTTGTGTGAGTTATTAATATATCTATAGGACTATATCTATATATCTAAAATAATATTGAGAGTAAGAGGGTACTTTTACATCAAAACTTTATAGCTAAATAACCTTTATAGGCAGGGCAGGGTCTCTTCTAGGGTATATGTCTTGTGGAGGATATATATAATATAATATATTTTATTTTTGTGTGTGAATTTTGTATTATGGATATGGTGCCATGTTATTATGGTTATCTATAAATAAAAGCAATTAGTGTTCTTGTTATTGAATGATTGAGATTTAGGATCTTCTGTGTCTCTAGCAAAAATCTACTACTTGTTCTTAATTTGCAACTTCAAAACCAATTCTTCAATAGCTTTTGTTCCACGTGGCACACTTAATACAAATCTACAGTAGCCATTTTTTGTTTCTTTTTTGTCAAGTATATAGATTTCTGTTATAATCTACTTAACTATTTTACATATTTTAATTTAATGTACGATTTTGATTATTAATACCTTTAATTATATATTAGTAAAAATTATAAAATATTTAATATTTTGATTATTAAAAAATATTTAATTTTTTTTTTGGTCTTTTTCTAACTATATTTTAAACGTTAATATTTTGAATTGCTTATACTACTGACTTTTGCATAGAAACATGTAGTTTAACTCAGTTTGTAGATACCAATATAAAAAATATTATAGAAAGAGTCGAAGTTTAAATATTGAATCTTCCACTTTTCTATACTTAAATAAAAATGTGAAATTATTATTGTGGCAAATATTTGATTTAAGGTACTTAATTTTATTTTTTAATCATTTAACGTATTTACATTTTTACACTCATTAGGGTGTGAAAATTTATGTTGACTAATTAATTAATAAAAATTAAATTTTATTGATTTAAAAATTTAAAATAAGTCATTGCACTTATGAAAATATAGTATATTTTTATGTATCAATTATATTTAATATCTTGTTTGAAACAATTTTATTGTTAAAAAAAAGTTTGAAAGAATTTTATAGTAGAAAAAAAAAGAGAAGTTTGAAATAATTCATGAAAAATAAAGGATAAAAGCCTAAGGGACCAATTACATGTTTATTGGGTCATATTGAGACTGATGAAATATGGCTTTCTCTCTATTAAGAAGGAGAAGTTTAATACAAATATACGCAAGCTTGAGATTTTCAACATTTGGAATGTACCACCAATTTGGTGAAGAATGATATATTGTTGATACTCTGTTGTGCACGCAATACTATATAAGATAAGACAAATATTTGGTCCATCCCTCTACGACACAGGAAGAAGTAAAAAAAAACTATTTTTTATTTAGATTTCACCACCAGTTTAATCTGTTTTAAGAGTCAGTTCCGGCATCAAGTGGTTCCAGTCTCATCCTAATCGCAGTTGCGGGAGATCTAACCGTGATCCTCCTTATCAAGTTCAGCATCAATTACCACTAAACCAACTAATTATTGGTAAAAACATTTTGAAGAAAAATCAACCCTTAGAGTAATAAATGTCTTTCTAAAGCGGGTCATGAAGTTCTTATAAACTTTGTTTTGCAATCAATATCATCTTACATTATGAGTATTTTTCTTATTACTTCTTCTATTGGTGAAAAAATTGAAAAGATATTCTTTTATTTGTGTAGTAATAACGCTCAAACAAGAGGATTCATTGGCTTTCTAAGGATAGATTTTTGGAATTAAGATCCTCTCAATTTCCTCTATTATTATATAGTTTTAGAAATATAAATGTAAAAGTGTGATATTAAGTGAGTCCAAATCTCTTTTATATACCCCAAAATATTAAAAGACTTTGGTAATAAAAGAAATGGAAAAAATAGGAAATGAAGAGGATGCCAACTCACATTTTTGATGCACAAGGAGGATGAAAACATTGACTATAAAAATCCCAATGCTTAGAATTTAATCTTGCTATGTTAGATGATCCTAAGTGGACATGGATCGATAACCTAAGATATTTTATACTCCTGCAAACATGACGTTTAAGTCAGTGAATAGTCGAGAGTGTGAGACTCTAAAGTTTAGCGAATGTGTACCTTTTCAACCAAGTCATGAACTATTATTTATAAAGTAAATTCTAGGATTTCTCGGATGAAAACCCTAATTAAATGAGGGTTCAACTGCAGTAATATTGATGTTTCATGTTCGACTAAACATAGGATAATATTTTGCTGACAAGTCCTTTCATTAAAGAGGAATTTCGGGAAGCTATTTTTTCTATGAATCCTGACAAATGCCCGGGGCCTGATGGTTACAACCCGGGTTTTTACCAACATTTCTGGTCTCTTTGCAGTGACGATATCTTCAAGGACTGTTGTTATTGGCTTGAGTCGGGGCAATTCCCAGCAACGTTGAGTACCACCAACATTGCTCTCATTCCTAAAGGTAATACCCAGAGTACCATGAAAGACTGGCGGCCTATCGCGTTATGTAATGTATTGTACAAAATTATTGCTAAAGTTTTAGCCAATCGTCTGAAGCAGGTCCTCCCCAAATGTGTTTCGACTCATCAGTCAGCCTTTGTTCCGGAGCGGTCCATCCTTGATAATGCAATGGTTGCCATAGAGGTTGTACACTACATGAGAACCAAAACTACTGGCAAAGCAGGTTGTGTTGCCCTTAAGCTTGACATCAGTAAAGCGTATGACCGCATGAGCTGGGAGTATCTCAGAGCTGTACTGGCCCGCATGGGTTTCAACGACAAATGGGTCCACTGGATGGTTATGTGTGTTGAGTCAGTGGACTATTCGGTGTTGGTTAACGGTGAGAAGGTTTGTCCTGTTATACCTGGTCGCGGATTGAGGCAGGGTGATCATTTCTCCCCGTATCTGTTCATCTTATGTGCTGAAGGGCTTTCTTCCCTTATTAGCCGCGCTGAGGCTATGGGTGATCTTACAGGTACCGCTATTTGTCGGGGTGCCCCCCGGGTTACACATTTTCTTTTTGCTGATGACTGCTTTCTTTTCTTTAAAGCTTGTGGCAGGCAAGCCCAAACCATGAAGAGCATTCTAAGCATGTATGAGGCAGCTTCTGGGCAGTCAATTAGCCTTCCTAAATCTGAAGTTTATTATAGTCGGAATGTCTCTGATGCTTTTAAACAGTCTATAACTACTATTCTGGGGGTTCAAGCTGTCCTGGGTACTGGCAAGTACCTCGGTTTACCCTCGATGATTGGTAGGAATCGTATGGCTGTCTTTGCTTATATTAAAGACCGGGTCTGGCAGAAGATTAATTCTTGGAGTAGTAAATGTCTCTCTAAGGCTGGGCGCGAGGTTATGATCAAATCGGTACTCCAGGCCATTCCTTCTTATGTGATGAGTATCTTCCTACTTCCTGCCTCCATTATCAATGGTATCGAGACCATGATGAATTCCTTTTGGTGGGGTTGCGGTGGTTCTACCAACAGAGGTATTCACTGGATGTCTTGGGAAAAACTGGCGATGCACAAGACTCATGGTGGCATGGGTTTTAAGGATCTTATGGCTTTTAATCTAGCGATGTTAGGCAAGCAATGCTGGAAATTCCAGACGGACACCAATTCTCTTGTCTCGCGTATCTTCAAGGCGAGGTACTTTCCTCACGGCACTTACTTGACTGCTTCTTTGGGACAAAATCCCAGTTATGTTTGGCGCAACATTCTTCAGGCTCGCTTCATTGTGAGAGAAGGGGCCCGTTGGTGTATTGGTTCTGGTGCATCTATCCCTATCCTGCGAGAACCGTGGCTGTCCGGTGGGGCTTGTATCGAGGGGAACCATGATGTTTCTAGTCTTATCACTGGCCCTTCGGTTCAAAGCCTTATCAATACTTCTACCAGAACATGGAACGTGGGTGTCATTCACCAGGTATTTAGCCCCGAGATTTGCTAGGAAGATCCTGAAAACTCCTTTAATTGACCAAGTGGTGGAAGATAGGCTAATCTGGAAAGCAGAGAATGTAACACCCCAAATCTTATATTTTATTATATTTGATTAACTGATGTTATTTAATTAATTGTGTATGTTAATTGATATGTTTTATATGTATTAATTAATTGTTGCAATTATGTTTGTTGATGATGGGCTTTTATGAGTATTGGGCCTAATTAGAATGAATAAGAGTTTATGGTAGGATTAAGGGTAATATAGTAATCTAGTGAGTTAGTGGGTTGTGTAGAGATAAGAGTGGCACTTTGGTTATTATCTTAAAAGGGATAGAGTGTCTTGGAGAGAAAGTAGTGGCAATGGTGTAAATAGTACAAGAATTTGTGGTAATAGTAAAGTGGGGATTATGAGTGAAATTAGTAGTGGAATTAAGGGTAGTATGGGGATTTGACTATAACCTAAGTTGGGGTTATATATAGGAGGTTTTTGTGAAGAGTAGTGGTGTGATTTTATTATCATAAAAATAAGAGAAAGAGAAGTTAAGAGAAAGAGAGAGTTGAGAGAGTAGAGAAAGAGAAAGAGATGAAGGAGAAGATCAAATAAAGAATAAGCCATGGTAGATTAAAGGAAATCAAGTGGTGGAGTAGAGATTCCAACTTTATTAAGGTAAGAGGCTTAGATAATATAACTTTGAGATGATCAAAGAGGGGGGAGATGTCTATTCTCCATACCCAAACCCTCTCATCTCTTGGTGGGGATTGGAATGTTAGGGAATGTGTTTTATTAATGCTTGTTGTGTTAGCATGATATGTTTCAATGATTCTACTCTTGCTATTACATAGATTGATGGATTGATTTCATGATTTATGAGAAAAATGGGGTTTTGCTCAAAAATAGGTTTTATGAATTAATACATGAAAAATCCATGCTTTATTGTATGAAATGATGTTTGATGATGTTTTAAATTGTACTTCTATGTTTAGCATGATTTTACGAGCTTAAAGTTGATAACTTTCTGTATTTTGGGTATTGGATGATGAATTTCGTGTTGATTCACGTTTAAACCCGAAACAGAACATTCTGTCTGGGCAGTGGTCGCCCAGCGACCACCAGCGACCAGGCTTCGCTCTGAGCGATGACCACGCTGCCTTTTTCACTTTTTCGTCGCCGGTTCATCGCTAGTAGTCGCTAAGCGACCAAGACCTGATTTTGAGGGATTTCTTATGTGTATTATTGTGCATAATGCTTTATGACATATGATGATTCTAAAACTAGTAGCTATTCCTTATGATGTGAATGATGTTGGAAATCTATATTATTTTCTTTTGAGTGAATGAAACTAGTTTTTCATGAAAATAGAAAGAGTAGAATATTAATGAATTCTAGGATATGTTTGACGTATGTTTTGCCTTACATGATATATGCTAGATTATCACCATGAAGATTAATTTGTCTACTTGTTATTTGTGGGTTATAGTAAGTAGTTATACTATATCCTTGGAAATGAATTTGATGTAAGAAATTACTACTTTATTTTACCATGTTAATTACCATGTTGAACTAAATTATTTCTCTTGCATGAATATACTTATGTGAGTATGATTTGTCGAGTTTTAAAATTTGTTGCTATGGAACATTTATCTTTTCTTGTTTTGATGTGATTATAATTTCTAAAATTTGAAGAAGACATGTATGTTCCTTAAATGCTTTCATGATTTTGTGTAGATGATTGAGTGTCGAGTTAAGTTAATTATTTATCTTGTATGATATGCTTATGTGAAATGTTATACTCTTGTGCAATGTTGAATAGACACTTGTGCGTTTGATTTGTCTTACAAATATTTATTGTTAATCATTGTTGAAGTATTTTGAAATTATTTAAGTGATAAGTATGCTTAGAATGATTTGTGTTTGATGGATAATGATATGCACTATATTCGTAAATTGTTGCAATGTCTTTTAAGGAGTTGTTAATTGTATCATTCTTTCTTTTGAGAAATTTTAAGAATGAGTGAATTCAATGTGATGCGAAATTTGATGATCTTATTTGATTAGGTTGATTACCATGCTAAGTTCAATGTTTCGTTACATGATTTATATATATGTGTGTGAATCCTTGAGTTACTTAGGATTCGATGTTATGAGATGTTTGTTCTTTTACCATGACCCAACTCTTAGATTGATGATTTAAGAATGAGAGGTTTCATGTAGGTATTTGTTGTGTGTCCTTGTGTAGTTATGCATTTATTGGTGATGTGTTATTTTTGAATTATTGAGATTTTAGATGAATATACCATGATAGATTAATTGTAGATTATTTGAATATCATTTACCAAGATTCCTATGTGAGTAACTATATGAATTGTGCATTTTGAATGAACCTCTCAAATGTGCTATTTTCATAAACATGTTTTCATGACTGTATAGATTTGTCAAATTGTGAATTCCTCTTTTGATGAATTTTGAAATGTATGAATCTATGTGTGAATGATCTATGTCTCCATAATTGTTTCTTTTATTAGTCATTACATGATTTTAAATGTGATGTTTTGGTGAGAGTGTCCTTGTTTGGTAAGAATGGTTGAATTCTTAAGATTTATTGTTGTGGAATATCTATCTTTCTTGTTTTAAGTTGATTTTTGACTTTTAAGTTTAGAGGTAATGTATGCTAATTAAATGTTTATGCAAGACGATGTGATATGCTTTTGTATGCTCATGTGTAAATGTTTTATATATTTATTCGGTTATGCTACCTCAATATTATGTTTACTTATTGATAAATGCTTATGTGTTTCGTGCTTAAGAAAACACTATCGTAGTTTGGTAAGGATGGTTTGAACCACCATCATAATTATTGTCCATTTATTAACAAATTAAGGAACTGGCCGTCTTTGATCTCTTGTTAATGGATAGACATGATTGTGTTAATTGGATGATACCAATCTTGTCAAACTTTGGTAGTGTCTAGAGTTTGCTTAGAGATGAGGAAAATGATTTTTATAGAATGTATTGACCGTGTTTTGTGAACGTCAAATTTTGCGATGAATATGTATATGTGATGATTATAAATGATTTTATGAGATTGAGTTATTTGGTAATTCATGATATGTTTAGGGTTATGCTAGTTTCGTAATTTTGTATGACTTTATTATGTGCGCATCAATGACATGTGAGTTGTATTTTGTGAAGTTAATCTTAGTTTTAAATTATGTTAAAGCTATAACTTGAAGTGTGAGGCATGTTATCTTGTTGACTGAAATATCATATCATTTTGTGTATATAATTGGTAATAGTATGAGGTAATGCCATGATTAGGTCTTGTCCATTTTGGTATTGTATGCAATTGATGATGAATATTACATTTATTTGGTATGGTTATAACCGTTGATTATTATTGATTGATCTTTGATTTTTGAACTTGAATGTTGTAACTTTTGCGTGAAATTTTTGAGGACGAAAATTCTTTAAGGGGGGTAGAGTTGTAACACCCCAAATCTTATATTTTATTATATTTGATTAACTGATGTTATTTAATTAATTGTGTATGTTAATTGATATGTTTTATATGTATTAATTAATTGTTGCAATTATGTTTGTTGATGATGGACTTTTATGAGTATTGGGCCTAATTAGAATGAATAAGAGTTTATGGTAGGATTAAGGGTAATATAGTAATCTAGTGAGTTAGTGGGTTGTGTAGAGATAAAAGTGGCACTTTGGTTATTATCTTAAAAGGGATAGAGTGTCTTGGAGAGAAAGTAGTGGCAATGGTGTAAATAGTACAAGAATTTGTGGTAATAGTAAAGTGGGGATTATGAGTGAAATTAGTAGTGGAATTAAGGGTAGTATGGGGATTTGACTATAACCTAAGTTGGGGTTATATATAGGAGGTTTTTGTGAAGAGTAGTGGTGTGATTTTATTATCATAAAAATAAGAGAAAGAGAAGTTAAGAGAAAGAGAGAGTTGAGAGAGTAGAGAAAGAGAAAGAGATGAAGGAGAAGATCAAATAAAGAATAAGCCATGGTAGATTAAAGGAAATCAAGTGGTGGAGTAGAGATTCCAACTTTATTAAGGTAAGAGGCTTAGATAATATAACTTTGAGATGATCAAAGAGGGGGGAGATGTCTATTCTCCATACCCAAACCCTCTCATCTCTTGGTGGGGATTGGAATGTTAGGGAATGTGTTTTATTAATGCTTGTTGTGTTAGCATGATATGTTTCAATGATTCTACTCTTGCTATTACATAGATTGATGGATTGATTTCATGATTTATGAGAAAAATGGGGTTTTGCTCAAAAATAGGTTTTATGAATTAATACATGAAAAATCCATGCTTTATTGTATGAAATGATGTTTGATGATGTTTTAAATTGTACTTCTATGTTTAGCATGATTTTATGAGCTTAAAGTTGATAACTTTCTGTATTTTGGGTATTGGATGATGAATTTCGTGTTGATTCACGTTTAAACCCGAAACAGAACATTCTGTCTGGGCAGTGGTCGCCCAGCGACCACCAGCGACCAGGCTTCGCTCTGAGCGATGACCACGCTGCCTTTTTCACTTTTTCGTCGCCGGTTCATCGCTAGTAGTCGCTAAGCGACCAAGACCTGATTTTGAGGGATTTCTTTAAGTTGTATGATGAATATGAGATTATAACATGATTAGATTTGGTCTTATGACATGTTATAGATTTGGATTGATTGAATCTTGATTTGGTATGATGATGATGTGCTTATATGTGTATGACTGATTAAAATTGAGGATGATAACTTATAATTGACTTAGATGTTAAGTGTTATTGTACATGCTAATTGATTGTGATTTATGAGTATGTTGAGATAAGATTATGTTATTGATTAGTGATGATGATAATACGATTATATATGGATGTATATATATGATGATTGATTATGGTGAATGTTATTATTTAGAGATTGATAATAATAATTGGATGCCTAATTGAATTGAGGTGAATGAATTACTTTATGATATGTGTGCTTGAATGTATACCTTAATGATGATATGATGATGTGTTGAGATAAGTTAATGAGAACTTAAAGAAGGAATAATAGGGATGAGTGACCTATTATTCATGAGTAGATGTATAGTGTTATCATCATTATTTGGTATGTGTACATTCATGCATTCATCTTTTGAGTCGGATATTAGAATCATGTGGATTCTAATAAAGAGGATATCAAATGATAATATTTGATAAAGACGGATATTAGAGGTGAGATACTCTAATAAAGACGATGGTACCACATGCATTAGATATGTCTAGGGTGACATACATTATGTGTTTGCATTAGTTGCATTAGGGAGTTGTGCACTCTAATTGTTATTTGATAATTGTGATTGTGTTCCATTATAATTGTGAATGATTGAATAATGTGATATTCTGATTGAACATATTATGAGATGTGTAATATTGATTGATAATTGATGATGATGTGTATACTTGTCAATTGATTGAGGATGTGGTATTATTATGATGCATTATCTTTTATGATTATGAAATATGAATGATATGAGATTGATATTTGTTTATGGATGAGTTGTTAGACATGACCATGCTATGTCCTAAGTATTAAGTGTGTGCTTGTACTTAGTTTCTTTTATGGTTATATTATCTAACCCTCTGTTTTGTGTATGTGCTGGATTTGGGTTCCAGATCTTCAGGTTATGTTTGTGATCGAGTTGTCGGTGAAGCTCCGCTCTGATGTGACACGGGGATGAGATTATTTCAATAATGTATTATTTAGAGTCTTGCTTCTTATTTCCAATGTATTTAAATATGTATTTTCTTATAAACTTATTTGTACAATAATCGTTACTAATTAAGTTATTGGTAAGCTTTTATGTGTACGATGTAATACTCGAACCAAACCTTTTGTAAATCAAATTTTATTTCCGTTGCGTATTCTCGAGTAATATTTTATAAAAGCATAATTTATATAATTATGGGTTTGGGTGTTACAGAGAACAACGGCTTCTATTCGGTCAAAAGTGCGTATCGATTGTGTGTTGATGTGCTTACTGACTCCGCCCATCTTCGGCGGGAGGGCTACTGGCAAGGTATTTGGCGGTTAAAAACGCCCCTTAAGATCAAGAACCTGATGTGGCGAATTTGTAGGAATGTGGTTCCAAACTCTTGGGTTGAGTTCAACAGGAGACAAGCCAACGAGGTAGCTCACGTTTTAGCGCGGGTTGCCTCTTTCTCTGCTTGTCCCACTATTTACATTGATGTACCCCATTGTATTGAACATTATATTGCTAATGAAATGCTATAAGCACCTTTCCTTCAAAAAAAAAATAATAAAATGGACATTAATATTTATAATACGAATGTGTGAAATTAATCTGTCTTAGAAAAAATTGAATATTTTCACCTATTTAGTGGAGTTGATATAGTTTTTTATTCTACCATTGTATATATTTTTTATTCTACCATTATATTTTTCTTTTGAAGGAGTTTTGTATTTAGGGACCTATAGCATAAGTACAAAAGAATATAAAATTACCAAAATTGTTTTCCTAGCTAGCTCTTCTTCTCCTTACACTTTACAATAAGAGTTGTGTTATTTGTACAACCAATTTTATGACAATTTTTGGGACAACCTCACAACTTTTGTGACAATTTTGTAATATGCAAAACATTCATTTTTGTTCGATGGTGTGTGTACATAGTAAAGTACCAACATATGAAAGTTTGAGACAATTGTCTCCTATGAGACTCTCAAAATGACAGTGGCAGTTAATTTGTGTCAGAATACATCACGGATTCCACGTGATGTCAGCGTCCACACGAGTTGGAGCCAAATCTGGGCCGGTGCACCCCCAGTCCCCCACACCCCACACACCACGCGCTTTTATTTCATTATGCACCAATAGTATTTTTATTATCTAATGATACAAAACTATTTTTGCCATTAAACTAATTAATAAAATGTGATCATCTAAATCTAATAATGATGTTTATAAATTGGAAAATGCTAACTGGTGCCCCCAGGGCACTAGTTAAGGAACTAAATATAGCAAATTGGTCTTGGAATTTGTGTAATTGACTTTTTAGATGGATTAAAAACACTATTCTCAATACAAAAATTTCTTATTTTGGTATCCTTAACTAGTGCCTCGGGGGCACTAGTTAGCACGATCCTTATAAATTTAATAGTGAGTTTATGCATACATACTAGTTCTATTAAAAGTAACAGTCATTAACCAATCGTTAGTTGATTCAGTAGTGATTAATGCTAAATTTGGTAGAAAAGACCACAGTTCGACCCCCCACTTGATGCCAGAACTGATCCCCGAACCAGATTAAATTAGTGGTAAAAGCCAAAAAAAAGTAACAGTCATTATTAAAAATTAAATGATTTGTTTGACCACCTACATATTTTCCAATGCACAATTTTAATTATTAATAATTTTAATTGTCTATTATTAAAAATTATAAAAATTGTATATTTTGAAAGTACTTTTTGAGATAAATCAAACATCTCATTTGATAATATTTACATGTACATATTAACAGAAAAATATGGTCAAAATAAATTATATAAATAGTCCACAAAGTTAAATTTAGATAATTTATTTTGGGATGGAGAAAGTAAAAATCACAGTTTGACTTTCACACATATTCATGCACAATTTTGACCATTAAAATTGAGTAATAGTTAGTAAATGATATAAATGTATGCTAATACAATGGGACACTTGTTAAAGAACTTAAAAGAAAAAAAATTTAAATTGATTTTTTTTTAAGTTTAGAATTTACTATACAATTTTTTATTGTATAATAGCATTTTTACAACAATGAATTGAGTAAAAACTTGCACTACAAATATGGAAACAAGTACGTGTAGTTATTGTTGAGACAAAATTTTATTTTGATGTTTTAAAGATTACAAACTTCATTAATTAAATTTCAATTTAATTCTGATCATCTTATGATCTAACAAGTGCGTTTAAGTGTTTATACATAAGACAGATTATCTAGCAAGTTATGATTCTTAAAAAACAAAAATGCATTATATTCAGTAGACCAACAGAAGACCATAACAGGATGGTCTCCCAGCATTACGCTACATGACACTATGTCTCTTCATAAGTCAACTTGTTACAAGACAAATTTGAACTTTGCAACAAAGTATATTTATGGTATCACAACAGTTCAAATAAGTCATTCAAGGCAAGAAATCTTTTTGGTATAAGTGCTTACTCTTTGAAGAGCTTTTAAGGAATATTAAGTTCACATATCATACCAAAGGCTTCATGTTCTCCCAAGACATCATTAAGAATTTTATCTAGACCAATAGAAATGAAACAACAAACTCGCAACAGCTTGCAAAAGGACACAAGAGCTGGTCAAGTACAATGCTAAGGACATATGGGATATTTTGAAATGTTACAAATGTCCTAAGTAATACTATTCATGTGTACTTAGAAGGACGATGAACATGAGCTATTCTACTCCCCCTTTCTCAGTTTCTAGCTGTTACACAACTTGTATTTGTCCTTTAAACACGTTGGTATTATCCTCAAAGAAATCAGGAGCATGTTCTATCGATGGTCTCCCAGACTCTAAAGTATCATGCTTTAAGAAAAATTCACAAACAGTTGTGCTAATCATTCCTAATCCACAATGATGAATTTACAACGACTATGTTATCAGAAACAACTGGCCAAAGGAATATCACCTGACAAGCTACAGTTCCTCATGTCAGAGAACACTAAGAGAATGGTCTCCCAATACTGCTAAAGATCAAAATATGTTGAGCCATTCTGTTTTGTTTGACAACGGCTATTATCCTTTTCAAAATATCAAAGACTTGATCTCCAAGGCTCTAAAAAGGACATACTCATCTATAAATAGCACGTTAGTTCATATTGAATAGCAAGAGATATACGAAGCAATCAAAGCATTCACACTTGTTTACAAAGCAATCATAAGCTTTTCTTTTCACTCATACTCTTAGCTTGCTAGCATCTAGGATCAAAATACTTTTGAGTATCTTGAGTGTATTTTATTTTTAAGCTATACAACTAGTTTAGGTTGATATAAGCTTATAAGATCCAAAACACCAATTCATATCATTTGAAAGGTCTTGCTCAAGTCAATTAGTGAAACTTGATTGAGTAAAATCAGTTGGTATTAGCTGATTTGATTCTTGATCTTGGATAAGGTTAAGGGAGATTTATTATAGTAATCTTGGTATATATTATAGTGAACAATCTCACGCAAGTGGGAATTGCAGTAGCCTATACTATTAAGGGGTGAACCAGGATAAATCCTTGTGTTTGTTTTCTCTCCCTCTCTTTTACTTTAAGCAAACACAAAGCACACATATCACATTCACTGTCTTAAAGAACGTTTTCCATCTATTCTTATAACTGTGATATCTATTTGTTACTTTGATTAACGTTTATTAAGTATTGCAGCAAAATTTTTAAAAGGTCACAATTCAAAACCCCCTTTCTTGTGACAAACCTTGTTACTTCAATTCGTTAGATTATGTAGGTATGAGTGTGAGTGTATGTACTCTAGTACCAACCCGACCCTACATACTCATTATAAATATACTCCCTCCGTTCCTTTTTGTTTGTTGTTTTAGAAAAGAAAATTTGTTTCAAATTGTTTGTTGTTTTGATAATTTAAGGTTATATTTTGTCTATTATACCCTCCTTCCTAATTTTTTTTATTGACTAAATTTTATATAATCTTTTTATTGTTTCTTTTTTTTTTACTAAACTTCTTCGTATAATCTTTTTATTGTATTTTTTTTACTAAACTTCTTCATATAAAGTGTGCAAAAAAATAGGAATTTTTTGTTGGATTAAAATTAGAGTATAATATATTCCAAAAAAAAAGGGTATAATAGGAAGCTAAAGTGCAAAAATACACTTTCTTAATTTTACCTTTTTTTTCTCAAACAACAAACAAAAAGGAACGGAGGGAGTATATATTAATATTTTTTTTAAAATGCTAAAAGGGTAAAACATAACAACTAAATACATTATAATTATGTTGATACTTTACATAAGTCACCTAAAAAGTACCTTATAAATATATGAGAATAGATTACCTCTCGTGCAAAAATAATTGCAGGGGTGTATGTTGGATTTTATTTAGTGGATTAACCTTAATCAATGATTAAAATATTAAATGATTACATCAACTATTAAATTCTAATTATTTTTATGCACTAACCTTTTAAATAAATGGATACTTCGTATTTGTTAATTGGGTTGTAATTGGGAAAAACCCGTGATGGGTTGGGCTGTTCTCACATGTAAGCCCGTTGACAAGTCTCTGCATCCACTAATGAATACTCTATGCGTCTCAAAATATAAGTAAAAATGAGTCAAAGAAACTTGATGTACCTGGTTAAAAATTTGGACCAAATACATTCACTTTAATTGATCAATTTTTGATTATATTTTAGGACGGATGGAATATATATTAACCTTCCCATCAGGTTAACATACATTGTGGCAGAAACATATATCTCATTCATCAGTGAGAGGTAGAAGAACCCTCAGTAGTCTCAACTCTAACTCTTCTCTAAGAATCAACATCTCTTCATACCAGATACGCACGTTTATTGAATTGTTTACATATGCTATAATGTTGTATCTACTGATCTGTGGCTAACTGTTAAAAATAAATTTTCTTCAGTGCACTGTAGTAATCGACCCTTAATTTAATTATTTTATTATATAAGTTACTATTCACAAATTAAATGGATTGTCATAATTCCAATTAAAGAAAATGTCACCGGAGAGGATCCCTCTCATAAATATATATTAAAAGTTCTAGGGGATAATTAGGTAAAAATAACACTTTTTATAAATTTAGAAGTACTTTTCATAATATATTGAAATATCAAAGATATTTTATAATAAAGGACAAAAGTAGTACCGTATTAAATTGTCATTAGTATATAAATGTACTTTCTTCGTATCATTTTTTTAGATTCATTAAATAATTGATGTATGTGATATATATTGTTAGAAATTATTAGAAATAAGTATGAGTCTAACTCATTCTTACAAAACTGGCTTGTAAGGTGAGGACCGCCACTTACTTATAAGCACTTGTCAAGACCATCTCATATCCGATTTGAGACTTTTTAACACACCCTCCCACGTCCAAAACTGAACAAGCTGGAACTTGGACTTAACAATAACAGGTTGCCCAAATAAAGGGTAGTCCAATGGATTTTAGAGAGGCTCCGATACCATGTTAGAAATTATTAAAAATAAGTTTGAGCCTAACTCATCCTTACAAAACCGGCTTGTAAGGTGAGGACTGTCACTTACTTATAAACACTTGTCAAGACCATCTCATATCCGCTGTGAGACTTTTTAACATATAATATAGATCAGATAAATCAATTATTCGATAATATATTTGCTTATAATGGCAACCAGGAGTAGTAAATAGAATTATTATTTTTTCTTTCTATTCAATAGGTTTATGTTTGGTAATCTGTAAAAAAGAGCATGTCTTTTAAAAATGAAGTAAATGCAAATTTGTTGATAATTAGGGCAATAGGATATTAATTAACCAATTTTTCGTCTGTGAGCATAACTCAGTTGATAAGGGACATTGCATGAAATATGCAGAGGTCCGGGTTCAAATCTCGGCACTCCCACTTGTATTCAGTTTAAAAAAGTGAATTTCTATACACTAAACTAAGACAAAAAAAAATTAACCAATTTTTTCTACCCAATGATTAAATAAATTAAAACAAGGTTCTTATAGCTAGTCATAATAAAGTTTGTCAAGCAAAATACCATGCGGAATACTATACTTCAAGAGTTGAAGAAGCCCATGTGTTCAAATGGTCCAATCCACAAACACTTCGACCAAAAAAGGACCACATCAACCACTTCTTATTCAAAACGTCAATTATATGTATGAATATTATTACTTCAAATTATCAAAAAAATACAAACTCAAACAAACAATATTCTTGCTAGATATTATTAATAATGCATAAATATGCTTATTTGTCCCGTTGGACCGGCGAGTTGAGTGGTCTAAAATATATCATTTGAAGATTCAACTTATATTTGACAAAATATTATGGGCAAGGTACGTACATAGATAGGTTGAGGCCACATCTAACTAGGGTATGGAGGAGTGGGTTCAAATTCAAAGTTATGTCTCCAATTTGAGACTCTATTGATTAATTTTGATTTGTGACGTTTGGTAAACAAACACAGTGTTTGGGTTTGTTTGTCTTAATCAATGGGTAAATTTCATATATCATGATGATGAAGATGTTCGACATGCATTCATGGTATTGTTTTTTGTGGGGCACGTGCTGTCCTTACATTTCTACTTCAGTGTGGTTGGTTACTGAACATTGCCTGCAAACATAACATAATATTTGTACGTGAAACAACCACATCAGGATTAAAATGAGGAAACGGTCGTTTTGGTCATTCAATTGAATGTGTCAAACCCATAACCTAACCATGTCATTATTATATTTCAATAAATCAAATTTTACTAAGAGTCCGTTTGGTATAATGGAAAGAAAGTGAGAGAAAAAAAAATTACGGAAATCAATGAATAAATTTGGAAGATAAAATAAACCAAATTTATTTATTGGTTTGCGTAATTTTCCTTCCTCTCACTTTCTCTCCATAGAAACAAACGAGGCCTAAAAGTCTTGTGAATGTATCTTGGTAATCGAATATGTGTTTAGTTAGTTAGTTAAAGTTTAACTACTCTTAAGTATTTTAACTAATTTTAAGATTTTATTTTAGTCTCTTAATTAATATTAAAAGTTTTGCTTAATTAAGTTTATTTTTGTAGGTAAGTTAAAATGGTCATTTGCGTCAATTTTTAATTCCAAATGTATAGTGGATCACAGACATCATATATCTCAATAATTATATTTTTTTAAAAAAATTTTAACCGTTTGATCTTGTTGTAAAAAAAGAAACTATTGGATTTTGCATGTTTATTATATTTAACACTGTACCATCACCAACTAAAATTTTCTCTCTTTCTTCATCTTCTTTCCCTACGGCCTACCTCGTCGAGTCATAACTACAGGTGATTCGTACCTCCCGCTAAACTTAGGAGTGGTGACCCTAATTTCAGCATGCCAAACAATCAATGCCGACTCCATACCCAGGATCGGGTAAGAGTTTAGGGAAGTGGTCCAGAGACCCCTTCCTCAGACTCCTACCCTGGGGAGGTGAGGTGGAGACAAGAGGCCCCGGGGGCTATTGCTATATTTGGGCTTAACGTCTTCTTGAAACTTTATCAATGCCCCTATTTCATAGGGCCTAAACTTTATTAAGGTCTTCTTCATCATTGAAGAATTTTTTAGGGATAAAAATATGTGATTTTTTTTTGTATAAGGACAAAAATCAAAATTTATTAATTTTATAGGAACAAAAAATATATTTAACATTATTTAATATTACATTGAAAATTAAACTATTTTTTTACAAATAAATTAGTCATTGGTCAGTTGATAAAAACATTACATTGTATATGCGGATATTATAGTTCAAACTTTAAACACTCTATTTATTTATGTTAAAATGAAAATTCTAACCATCAAAACTATTTAAGTAAAAAAGCAAAAAATTTCATTGTGAGAATAGGGAGCATTGGATTTTTATTTGAATAGTGCTGGAGACACTAAACATCACGGAATAAATTGATTGGGTTTTGGTTTTGGGCGGCACTGATTGATAGTGCCACCGCTAGTACTCCTTCTCAAAGTATAGCCTCAAAAGAAGAGACAGAGAATACAAACTGCAGAGTGATGATGTGGGCCCATGGGGGTGGATGGGGTCATTACTCATTACTTGATCAGATGGTGTTTAATACTGTACGTACTACTACTATATTAGACTATAGCATATGCAATGAGGGTGGTGTGTTATTTGAAGAACTAATTTTTGACAATCAATGGAACAATTAAAGATATAGAAGTCAATATAAGTGTTGGTACAAAAACCAAAGACAAGCAAAAAATTATTAAAAAAACTAAAACGAAGTTATAATAAGGGTTGTCCCAAAATGATTGTCAACATAACATTTCTCTAAAAACAATGAATTAATGCAATGAGATAGTTTAATACGGTGTTGAAACATAGAGCTACATTTATTTGGGCACAAACCTAAATAAAAAAAAATTTATGCACACACTCATTAAAGTAAATATAATATACTTATTTAAAAAGTACACATTATTCATTTTATTTTTCTTTTATTTTTCAAGGTTATGAGTGTGTGCCTAAGTCGTTTTATTTGTATTTGTGCATATCTAAGAATTGGCCGGAAACATAATGAGATAAATTGAGGTTGAATTCTTTCAACCGTTGAAGATGGAAGTGGGTGGGGTGGGTGGGGGAGGGAGTGGGTCCCCTTCCTCCACTTGACAACATATTATTGGACAACTGAGATTAAATTAAGACTGCATTTGAATTAAATTACTTTATACTCTAGCTATGTGAGCTTATCGAACTTGAATCCTTCCCTTCAACTACTTATCTTCCACCCTCTCTTTTATTATTATGTATCTTTCTCTCTTTTGTATTTACTCTCTCTTCATCTTTTTATTATTTTTTATTGACTTTATCTCTCCTCTTACAAAGAGTGAGAATGATGGAAGGAGATGATCCAAATTCGAGCTTATCTCAGTTTATAGTAGGGCTGAGCATCGGTTGAATTCGACCAATTTTAGAATGAAAATTATCAAACTGATAAAACCCCAATCTCTTAATTTGAACCTAATTCTGATTGTTTATATCTTCGATTTGTTCAGGTGTCGATTCATTATGATGTTAATAGCAGCGCTATAGCGGGATAGCGTAGGGGCAGATCCCCTCCCCGCTATGCTATAGGTTCATTTTTCGTTATTTAGAGAAGCAGAAATAACGGTCGCGATTTGCAATTGAATAGCATTTTCATAGCGCATATGTAGCGGTATTTGGATGCTTTTGCCGTTCGAGGGGGAAAAATTGATGAGAACCCTAATTTTGGAAATAAATCATAAAGTTCAGGGGTACTTTGGACGTATCTGCACTCCTTTGGTGCCCTAAGTTCTCATATCACGTGATAATTTTCTCTATGCGGCGTTTCTTCTTTCAATGCTTCTCAAATACTTCAACGCTCTTATCATCGGTCTTTGGAGATGATGTCTTGATCGACTTGGGGTGATGTTGGTGAATCAATTGGGGCTGATGAACCAGCAATAGTTACTAAAAACCAATCTAGACTTGCTACAACTATGCTGAACCAAAATGAGGAGTTTGATGTCGAAGAAGAAGAATTTGAATCAAGTGATGAGCAAGATAATCTTAATGTATTGGAGGTTGGAAGTGAAGATGAGGCAGTTGCATATGTCGAAGCATGATTTTAGAATAATGGCTTGTCATTTTGTTTACTTTTAGAACTTGCTTATGCTTTATTTTAATGGGATGTCATTTTAAGTACTTCTAGAACTTGATGGAATGTCATTTTATGTATGTTGTTGGAATTTATGTTTAATTTGTACATGATTTTTCGGTCTTCACAATAGCGGTCATCTCTTTAATTTGTCGGCACACACATATGTAGTTTAAATTGAGTTTAACATAGTTTATTTAATTTTAAAATTTTATTTAAGATGTGCACAAAAAAAAATTATTTAAGATTTTGTTTGGATTAATGGAATAGAGTGGAATAAAATGGAATGAGATGGTATGAAATATGGTTTCATTATTTGGATTCTTAAAACATGAATGGAGTTGAGTGATATATGATGGTATCCATTTAATCACATTCCCTCATTTTTATTCCCCTCCAATTTGAGTGTATGTGATAGAATCAAATATCTTTAAATCATAATTACCAAATTATTCATAACAAAATACTTATATATCATCCACTACCTTATAAAATCTTAACTTTTAACCTCATTTCATATGCTCTTAAAAAATTTACGTTTCTTTTCTTCTACTTTGTAGCTCAATTTATATGGGTAAATGATATTTTTAAAACTATGTAATTAATCACACCAACTTTACACCTTAACTGACATATATACGTTCACATGACCAACTTTTTTTTCTATTAATATATAAGTAGAAATCTTTTTTCCTTTGATTGTTTAAAAATTATGATGTACCAACTTTCTTTTACTTGAAAAAAAAAAGTTGAACAAGTGTTTCATGAGTGGAATCAAAACCTGATACTATGAGCCCATTTGGATTAACGTATTTTTAAGGTTATGCAAATAAAAAAGTTTTTATGTATTATTATAAGTTTTTTAAGGAAGTTTATGAGAAAATAATCTATAAGATACAATTTTTGTTAGTAACAACTCATAAATTACCATAAAAGTTTATTTATTTACATAAATTATTTTCATAAGCTCAAAAATAAGTCAAATCCAAACAGATCATGTATCTTGAACATGCTTTAACTTCCCCAAACAAAAATAATAAATGAAAGTTTAATTACTTTTCCATTCAATTAATCATATAAAATTAATTTTAATGAGTAGTTGGTTTGTCGCAATCACTTGGATGATAAGGATATGGAACCTGGAGTGTAATTAAGCTGTGGTTCCAAATATACACACACGTGAGGGAGTGAGGTGAAGTGGTGAACATCGTTATCTTCTTGGCTAAGATTTCATGGTATGGGGTGAAGAGTGAGGTGATTAGGTGAACATCGTCTGTAAAATTGCCTCTGGTCAATTTGCGGCAAATGTGGTAGGGAAGAGTTTTATCATCTGGTTCATTATGTTGTTGCTATCGATTAAATTAAATCCAACCAACCATTCATTATATTGTTTCTATCAATTAAATCCAGATAACCAACCATACACCAAGGTTTTTCCTTTGCATATGGGGCATCCAATTTGTAGGCATGTTTAAAACATCATGAATATAGTATTTTCTTAATCAAAATTTAATTTCAAAGTCAATTTTTTTTTGTTATTTTATCTCGAACTTTTGATGTTTAAAAAAATTCATATTTAGTTTAATCTATACTTAAACATAGCATTTCCTTTAACATTTATTGATTATTGATAAAAAAATCACTAAAGGTCGTTTGATTTGCAAAACAGTAAATATTGGACAGAACAGTACATGATAGAACATGGTAGAACATGACAGAACAAAATTGCATCGGTGAGAGAAAGAGAGATAATATTTTTTATATTCGAAAATAAAATAGGTATTTTTGTATTTTTTATAGTTGTAACATGGACAAAAAGTTGTCCTGCGGTTTAGTGGGGGACAAAAATTTTGTTTTTGTCCTGTCCCTTACTACCTATTTTGTCCAATACCATAACCAGTTTCTGAATCAAACAAAGTACAACAAAAGTTGTCAAGTGCAGTCCCTGTTTTTTAGCAGATCAAACGCACACTAAAATGGAAAAGATTGGGAGTGAAAAAAATTATTCAATGCTTAAAGATGTAAAACAATAGTAATCAAATTGAGACTATACTAGTATACTAGGCGCATGGGATAAGGCAAGGAACAAATGCATTGGTATCAGGCTTTGACTCAAACTTTACAAAGGTACTGTAAATAAAATGCATTTAGTACGCTAAATCAAATCAGGAAATGCACAATGAAGTTAATTAATATTCATGCTTCACTAATGAAATTTATGACTATACCAAAAAAGTAAAATTGTGACAACTGAGAATATATCTACAACACTTCATCTTGTTGTATATAAAACGAACCATCATCAACAGGCAGCGATGGTGGAGTACCAGGCGGGATACGAGCTGCACCTTCCTCACCAGCACATATTGATAGAGCCTCTGCATCCCTTAACGTTGCATCAAGGTCAATGTGACCTGTTAGCTCATTTATAAACTTCAAAAGGCTGTCAAAGTCCATTTCCTCTCCCATGATTTTATTGCGGTATCGTTTCAAGACTGCAACACATACATAGAGGTGCAGATGTTCCGAGGGATAATGTGTCCACAATACCTCCCACAAGCGCATTGTTTTCTCATACTCAAACTCCCTGAAATGTAAATAAATATTATTAGTTGTCTAAAAGAGTATTGTAGACTCTCTACCAAAAAAAAAAAAGAGTATTGTAGACTTGCAATTTTCAAATCAGAAAACCTAATAACTTGATGTATACTAAAACCAAGTACATTAGACTTCGTCAGAAAGAAAGGCCCGACTTCAGTATTTTCAGGCACCGGTCAACAAAACTCGGTCTCAGTTCTTTTGTATTTTGAGGGGAGGAAGGAGTGTTAAGAAAAATTCAAAATTGTAAATTGGATGGATTTTTATTTTTTTTATCAGAGTTTGTTCTGTGCAAATGTACAGCCTGAAATGAAATTTAATTACAAAATCCTTCTGATATATTGGGAGAAGTAAAGCAATATCATTAGTCCTAAAATTAATTTTCAGCATATTTAGGTTAAGAAGAGATTCATTAAACTTAAGGGGAGGCAAAATCGTCCCTAGCAAGAAGAGGAGAATTGAGAAATATAATCTTGTGAGGACTCATTTTCCTCAAAGGATCCAGAGATTCAGAGTCCTAGTTTTATAAAAGCAGCTCAAATGGAAACTGGTAAAGTACCACCAAATTGCAACTATAGTTAATTTTCAGAGGTACATTTGGTCAATATTATTTTATTAAAAAAATTCATTTAATAATAGCTTTCTACAACATTGCTGGGATAGTGAATCTATGTTCAAAAGATACAACACTATTAATATCATATACACCAAAAATGATTATAACCAAAATTGAAAACTCAGGAATCTAACCTTTTAAATTGAATCAAAATCCAGCGGAAACAAAAGAAGTAATTGAGGCAGTCACGCTGTTTAAAATAGTTATGCAATGGAATATCCAATAGCTCCACCAACTGCAAAAAATAAAGTTTAAGGATCAAAGAGGACATTAAAAGCAATATATCTCAGAATGTGGAGACTAGTTACCCAGAAATGTAAGACATATATATGGGGATGGTGACAAATAGACACACCTTGATACAGACAATCAAAGTATCAATACCAGATTCTGCTACAGAAAGCTCAATCTAAAATTTGAGTTCCAATAACAATTTACTAACAGCCTAAAAATCCTATTTTGCGTTATATTTTCAGATTGCTACACAGAAAGGTTGCAGATTGAAATAATTCATGCATTCTTGTAATACAGAAAGTATTCATTTGTAATTCTTCACAGTAGTTAATAGAAAAAATATGAAAAGGAAACACAGCTGGATGCAAGTAAATAGGTGCCAAACATACAATTACTTTAAATTAGAGTAAGTCTGGTAATAGATTTGGATCCTCCCATGTTTGAATCCAACATGAGAGGGTTATGTTCTTCATACACCATTAAAAATCATTGGGTACCAGTGTACCACATATATTTTTGAAGTTGTAGAACTAAATGAGTTTTAATTGTGAGATGATGAATACATTCCCCTCATGTTGGATTCAATCATGAGAGGATCCAAATCCTTTCTTTATATTCCAGAACCAGACATTTGGGACTTTTAAGGAGAAAATTGAAGCGTTTCAGCAGTTACATCAGCATAGCCGGTCAGAAGAAGCAGCACCTCTTTGTAAGGAGCAAAACTATTGAAAAGCACAACTTCAATATGCAATCACACGACATATATACCCAAATTATTTAAAGGAG
The DNA here is from genome assembly GCA_030408175.1 of Trifolium repens. Lineage (NCBI taxonomy): Eukaryota > Viridiplantae > Streptophyta > Magnoliopsida > Fabales > Fabaceae > Trifolium > Trifolium repens. Next base: position 48,416,820 of record CP125851.1, read on the forward strand.
CGGCAAATGATGTATGCATAATGAGGATGACTACATGCATATTAAAATAATATAATGCTACGAGAAGTGTAAAGTTGACAAACAAATATAGAACAATGTAATCATTAAAAATCAACAATGATGTTTGTATGCAGCTTGTCAGGGAGAGAGAACTAGGGATGAACCTTAGATAATGCAAAAAGTTGAGAGTGCATGCCATTTTGGTCACGATTAAAATTGGGTCCAAGACGTTCCATCAGAGCAACAAAACACCAAAATGCCTCTGATTCATCCTCCATCACAAACAGTATTGGAGACAGAAGATCACTCATTCCCTGCAAAAGAGGGAACATATAAGATTCACTAACCATATGTGTTTAAAAGTCCTCAACTATAACTAGTTTTTGGGACGAAGATGGTGCATGTAAAAATAAAGAGCATTACAAGAAAATTCCGGTGTTTAAGACATGCTATTGTTAGGTATTGGTTCAGAAAGACGGTGGAAAACCTTTATTGCAGACTCTTCACTCTTCTGATACAGATACATACAGTATCTCTATGATACAGAAAGAGACAACATAGGATACAATTGTAAAAATCGCTCTCTAACCACCTTATATTGATAGACTTGCACTATCCTTCCAATTTCCACTCCAAACAATGGTTGAAGTTGTTGCAATGTGTTTAGGAGGTCATAAGTTGAGTCGAGGAATTACTCTCTTGCAAATAAAAATAAGAACTTCAACCATGAATGTCCAACCTTTTAATAGACTTCGTATGTAGCAGTAGCTTTATGCAACTGAGTTTCCCTTTCGTAAATTTTAATATTTTATCATCTCTCCCTCTTTAACCAACTATGTAACATATGAAAAAAAAGAAACTAACTATACAACTAAATATTACAACTGGCTACTTGGATGTGGTTACTAATAGATATTAACAAAATTAAGCCCAAACCTAGTAGGAAAAAGCTTTAATTGTAGTTGAAAGATTAAACCAAAAACCATCGTCAGTACCTGACAATAACCAAGATCAAAGTTGTAGAATGAATATGTCAACAAGATATCTCGCAGAACATTCACATTTGGATTATCATCCCCCTCATAGAAAGCAAGTGATCTATCAGTTCTCACCTTCAAAAATACAAAGGAAAAACAGTTAAAACTACATAAGCATCATTTATCTGTTCATTTTTAGCCATTCAAATTTAAAAGCAGTGCTTACCACATCTTTCTCAATAAGCCCTTTCCTTTCCCTGAATTTCGTGAATCGTTTAGCCTGAGCCGGGGAGATACTCTACATGAAGTACATAAACAAATTTATAATTTGAAAAAGGCTTAGTTGAGAGCGCTTATAGAATTTCAACAGAAAGAAATGTCAAAAAAGATGGCGATGTCCATTATCAGAATTCATAATTAAGAGAGCATTAATTAAAAATAGAAAATAAACTAAGATACCAAAAAATAGATGAGTATATTCATCTGCAGATCATCGTATCTGTGCAACTGCAGGGTAGGTTTTGTATTTAATCTTTTTTATCAGCACCATATCTATTTTGGAATTGCACAGTTCGGAGAATCCAGTTCGCTGGGGGGTAGCAGGAATCAAGAAACAATAGTTCTTGCCTGGTTCCGGGTGACGAAAAAAAGCCTAACACAGTTGTGATGTATCAAAAGTGATTTGGCAATCTTCTATCCAAATCCCAACTCATTTACACCCATATTGGATACTGATCAGTCTATCATCGGTATATTTAAAAGTTTTGAAAGGGAAGTCATTTCCGAATGGTTTTGATTTAAATATTTAACAAACTCGAAACTAAAGGTGTTGCGGATCACAAATCATCTGCATGTAAGTTATGATTCAGAAAATCATTTTCAAGTTTATACCTGCCACTGGTTCTTTATGGTCTCGTACTCTGACTTCTTGACTGAACTCAGGAATTCTCTCTCAGCATATGTTGAGTCATACGGATAGTATCCCAAAAGCAAACCCCAGACCTATCATTTATATTTATATATTACATAAAAGATATATCAGAGGACAAGCATATTTCAACTCATAATCAAGATAGTCAGACTATAACTTGTCATAGATGCAATATACAAACCTCATTTCGTAACTCATGGTCAAGTCCACCATAAAATATTCTCTTTCTCAAAGCTTCTGAATCTGTGACTCTACCTTCAGAATCCAAGAAGGTAATCCACTACATATGATTGAGCCCAATAAACATAAACAATTAGCATATAAAATCTGAAATTTTTCAGGATACTTGACAAGAATGACATCCCTCAACCATTCACACAATTCTCTCTCAAAATCTGAAAATTAATGCAAGTTGTCTTATCACCAACAGCATGCTCCTTTATAGTGCAGTATATATATTATATAGACAATACAATCATGTATTTGATAACAGACCATTTCAAAATGGATAGGATAAAAAATAACGCTTCTTACAAAAATATCATTTACTCAAAATTGAATATATTTACATAAACTTTTTATGTCTTGCAAAAATACTCTACCACTATGCATATAGTCAACATTGAAATCTGGTTTGGAAAAAATTCTAATAAAAATCTATAACAAATAGAGATGTTAAACAATTAAGTATTAAAAATCATTTTATTTTCACGTTTTATATTTTTTACATGTATATATAGTATTTTAAATTTTTGAAGATAAAAATACATGTTTTTTTAATAAGCTAATTGAAATTCCAAGAGAACTATTAAACCATCCAAAACCATAATACTGACCACTTAGCTTTTGGTTTTGGTTCAGTCATCCCCAGGTAAAACCCTTCCAAGTTATTTCATTTACAAAAGCAACGAGGAAAATGTACATTCCAATATCAATGATCATTATGACAAGCATTTTCAAGAGAAATTCAAGCATTTAATCTTATGCTAGCAGTCAGTATAAGAAACAATCTTTTTATGAAACATACAGCCCATACCTCTTTAGTATCTAAAGGGGATTGTCGCGGTTTTCCCCATACTAGCGACAAATTGTCAAACTGCCAAAAGAGAAACAAATAAACAAAGATGTTATTAATTATTTAATTATAATTATTGATGTGCTACAAAAGTGAACAGGGGAAAAGCCACTACAAAATTTGCAGATATGAGCAATATCCAAACCAATCATAACCATACACACCAAATATGACTTACTTCCATGACAATCAGATCATTCAAGTATACTATATTAATGTGGATTGACAGATGCCACCAGGGCACAATGTGCAATTGAAATAAGTAGCAGTTACCTCCTGAGAATCTGGGATATCAGAATTTTCATCAGAATTTTTTTCTGCAACACTGGAAGACTTCGGAGGATCAAGGTTAGTCTGGATATGAGTTCTCCTCTCATTGGCACTATATCCGTTAGTCTGATTTTCTCTAAAGAGTTGTGAAGTTGTTTCACGGGCAAACTTAGTAACAAGAGAGAACTTCTCTAAAACTTGAATAGAGAGGTCTCGAGCAGGATCATGAACTTTATGCCTTGGTCTCCCATGGAACTGAGGAACACTTACACTTCCATTATTGACACTACTGTCATTCCTCTCTTGGTTCTCATTCAAAGTGGACTCGTCAACTGACATATTTGAAGGTCCACGTGCAAGAGGAACAGCCCTGGGCAGTTGCAAGGAAGACAAAGTTCTCTGGAAGTCAACAAAGCATCAGAAAGGTTAACAGGCCAAATAAAGACATAAATTATAATATTCAATTACAAATTCCACATGTAAGCATTTTTATTATTCTCATCTTTTTTGCTAGGGATGAGCTATTTAACATTGGACATATCATTTGCTAGAGGAACAAGTTATTTAACATTTAAACTATCACAACAGAAGAGGGGAAGTTATGATCCTGTATCATTAGTGAGGTAAAATTTCCTCCTACTATTTGGAAATACTTTCCTCGAAATAATTTTGCTAAAAGACAAAAGATAAACTGGATCAGCGATCTGACAAGTATCCAAGCAGTTGGGGAACCCTCCCTTAAAAGCTGGCTTTCAAGGGGGAAGAACCAAGTCACTTAAATACTCCACCAAACATTCCATACTACTTGATGTTAGACCTGACTTGAGCATCCCATAATGCCCCAGTCCCTATCATGATCCTGTTGCAAACACTAAACACGCTACACTTGAATATTGTACAAGCACACACCTGCAATGTACTCTGAAAATCATTTACAAGAAATACATTTGCATCTTCAGCAGATCTGAAATGAAGCAGAAGAAACAAAATAAGATATTAAACATTTGGCACACAAATAAAGTAAAAGCTACTCATGATGGCTTCTAAAGAAAACTACACAATAAAAAGATGCAATGCACAAAAAACCAGTTGGGAGAAATTTAACAACACATATATGGGCCTTCTTGTAGAACTTGAAACATGTTTCATGCCAATCATAGTAAGTGAGATTAAATAAAAATAACCGTCCTTGTAAAGGAACCCGCCATACAATAACCTCACAATATAAACAATAGAAATGACAAACCAATCATCAAATTCTTTTTTCTTGATAAAAGCTTTTCTTTTACTATATCTTTTTTTTTAAGCAATTCTTTTACTATATCTTGAGACCATGAAAAATACCACATAAGCTATTTATGAATGAGTTTTCAAGACATATTCAGCACGTCTTCCAAAGTAATCATAAGCAAAGACAAATGTCTCTACAAACAATCAGCTTAGAAAATATGTTATCCAAGCCAGATGTTATGATATGATGTTAACAAAAGATATTATCATGTCCATATTCTAGTGTTATATCTCTCTCCTAATAGTATAATACAACTATACGAGTGAGAAAGGGAAATCAAACAACTATTTTTAAACTGTTAGTGCCCCACAGACATTCTCAATTCCCAGGTAAATTTCACAATTTTATAATATATCATCAATATATTGGTGATTGCATTAAAAGAAATTAAATACAAAATGCAATGAAATCAGAACCTAACCTCACAAGAAGAACATGTTGCTTAATTGTAGCAAGGAATTCCTTGACTCCTCCACTGTAGAAATATAGTGGAGGATATGCAAGCCCTGCAAAAGGATTTTACTCACATGAGATTGAATAGTAGAAAACATAATATAAGGACAGAGTCAAATATGTAAATTGCCATCGATATAAATAGTCTCGTCAAACATACAAAAACATCCTATTAACCTAATCTATATCATCCCGAATAATTATCATGAACAAGGTAGAATAAACTTTGAAAGCGAAAGCGCACATCCAATTCAACAATTAAATGCAGCAGCAGCAAAACATTACTTGCCAGATAAATAAGAAAGCAATGCACATTTTTTATCGATATAATTGGATCATACTGATCAAGGGCAGAAACAAGTGCTAGGTACTGTATTAAAGAAATTCGACAACTGGAAGTTACTACTGGTTGATATACAACTTAGGTATTGGTATTTTGTCGAAAATTGTATATTTAAGGAGTCTATTAAATAGACTATAAAAAACTTAGTGAATCTTCCTAAAATGCATCAAAATGGACCGAGAGTCTCCAATATTCCAGAACAGAATAGTATACAATAAGATAGAATGTAGTAGAAACAAAGTACAGGGAGAACCCGTTACCTACACTTACTTAACAAGTTACTTAACATCTAGTAATATAAGAAGCACTGATGCAAAATAAAAGGCAGAAACATCTCAAAGTTGTTTATATACAATAAAGTGTGACAACCTCTCAAAAACATTTTTAAAATGCACGGAACTAAAAACAAATCACTAAAAAATAAAATTATATTTTAAAAAGGAACTAATGTTTCATTTTAGCACATTAAGATAAGTAAAAATGTTATTGATATATTTGCTTAGAAAAAAAATGTTATCGATATAATGTGTTTATATTTTCTAATATTCATCATAACATTAATTCTTGAGCACATTAAGATACATTTTTACTATAGATGACATGTATTTGCAGTACCCTTATCCTATACATATTTTTTTTTAAATTACTCTATCCTTGCATTCATGCATCACATAAATTACACACAAATGTTAATTCCGTGCATTAATCTATTACCTACTTAGAGAAACCTTTTTCCATTTATAACATTTGCTATGCTATATAGAAAGCCAATACATACTTGGATTGCAAACCCTGGTTTCCAGCATTTAATAACAAAGTCTATATACTATGCTTGAACATTTACTCATCCAGCGTCTACCAAGAGAATTTGATGTGGTGTTTTTGCCAACTTGCACATAAAGGGAGTGTTTGAAAGAGTTTATTTACATTTTACAGTTGATTGGACTTGTGATATAAGAACTTATATTAGTATTTGCATATACTTATAAATAGCTAATGACATACTCAAACTATTTTCAGCTTAGTTCAACAACTCACTAGAATGACTTATAAATAACAGCTTCATTAAATTTCATAAGATAGCTTATGAAATAAGCACTTAATTAAATTGGTTACTCAAATACGCCCCAACTCCACAAGAACTAAATCCTGATACATAGGTCACTTTCAACAACAAAGCTATGTTTGTTAATCTTAGATAGCAGCATATAGTGCCAAACCCCAAAATGCTATAGCGGTATGACCACTATTATGAAGACTAAAAAACCACGCACAAAGTAAACATAAATTCCAACAACAAAAGGGACAATCAAACTTAATAATTATAATCAAATTTGTCTTTTCCCATCAAAGTAAGCTCTAAACGTAATCAAAATTACATCCCATCAAAATCAAGTTCTAAATCTAATCAAAATAACATGCCATCAAAATTAAGTTCTAAAAGTACTCAAAATGACATCACATTAGAAAAAGACAAACGCAAGTTCTAAAAGTAAACAAAATAAGTTGCACAAAAAGGAAGGAGAAGAACAAAAAACAAAAACGAACCAAGAAAAAAGAACTTGGACAGAAACAAAAAGGGAAGAGTGTATAAACCTTCGCACAGAAACAGGGCAAGGAGAAAAATGATGGCAAAACACAAAATAGAGCAGAACCCGAACAAGAGCAAAGCAACAATGGCAGTACTCGAACTCAAAGGAACGATGGAAGCACGGAGAGAAGAATGAGACAGCAGCCACAATTGAACAATCAAACATGTGGGGTTACAATATTAGGTCATTCAAAGGGTGAGAAAGTACCAATATACCCTCAACAATTTAAAAATTAAAAATAATTTCAAAATTTAGGGTTTTGAGATTTCCCCTCCAAAATTGCAATAGAGGCCATCAAACCGCTACGATACTGGCATTGTGCCTTGATGGAACCGCTTTTCAAGCACTAATAGTGGCTACACTATTGCCGCTTCTCTCAATGGCACTTTGCATGCCTATGGCATGGCAGCAAAGGACCGTGCCGCCACGTCACTATAGCACACTAACAACAACATAGCAAAAAAGAGAATAACTTGAGGGGAACTTCAATCACCTACCATACAGAGAGAACATAATAATCCATCGAAGGTAGTATTTTGCTTTTATATCATCTAACCACATTTAATCCACTCCTTTCTTCCCCAATGGCTCGTGATTGATTATAATATATACGCATAAAACACATTAATAATAGAAGTTACATGGTTGCACATAGTAGGGAAAATAATAAAACCATGACAAATTGAGAAATAAAGAACAATAAATATAAAATCAAATTGATTCAATTCAACAGAAGAAAAATAAACAATCAACATACAATCCAATTGATTCAATTCAACAACAAAAAATTCACCTGACGATAGAACAACGATGATATATTGCCATCCAAGAGCAGGAGTATGCCTCCGGATGGACCTGATATCCGTAAACGGCACCGCCCTAATAGTGTAAAGGTTTCTGTCTAAACAAGAAATTAGAAAGAAAAAAACTTCAATGTACCAAAAAAAAACTTAAACACTTGGCCATAATTACACAGAGCAGTAAAATCATCAAGTCTACACTAAATCTCTGAAGCACGAAGACTCCTCGGATTAGGAGTGTTCCAGTGTCGGACACGCGTTAATGTCCGACACCGACACGATACGGACATGACACCGGCACATATGATTCTATTGAATTATGCCATTTTCTCAAATTATTATCCGTGTCCACGTGTCAGTGTCCGTATCGTGTCTGCACTTCATTACTCTAAATGCAAACTACCTTTATCAGACAAGCCATTATCTGCGTTATGCCCTTTATAAGGTATCCAAGTCTACAAGCAAAAATAAGACGTCCACATTTACATTTACAATAAACAACAAATCAAAAAAACCAAAAGAGTAACTAAACAAAAACCGATCATCACCATAAACAAAGCAGGTCCTTGCTTAAGTAACTTCAATCTTCCACTAATAGCAAACTGAGTTGGATGAATTGCAACATTATCCTTCCAATATATGATTTCAGCATCTTCCGGTTCACTAGACGAAGAGCTTTGTTTGGTACTGTCATTACACAGCATCACGCTAGCAGATCCCTAATCACAACAAACAAATTCAAATTCACAAAGTTACAAACAAAGTAGTACATGATTGAAGAATTGAATTAAATCGAAATCGCAATAGCAATAGAAAAACCCTAATTGAAAACAAATTCGATTGTGAAGTGAATAGGGTTTATATCTATCTATCAATCTATCTCTTACTTGTTGCTGTGACGCGGCGTAATCGGCGTCGTCGGAGAGGTCGTGAATATCGGAGTCAAGCATCGGCGATTTTGCGAATAACTGAAAACGAAGAAATTGTGAGAATTGAAGAAATGTAGAGAGAGATGTCTTCGAGACGAAGGAAAAGAAAATGTGTGCTATGAACAGAAGAAGTGAGAAGGAAAGAACGTGACGTTTGTTATTTGTTTAATAATTTTTGCATAATAACGCGGGTACTGCGTGTTTGCGTTTTGTTTCGTGGAATGTACATCGTTTGATGCTTACAGTAGCTAGAATAAACGGCTGAGATCGATGAATTTATTTTATCTATTTCATTCTTTTTCGTCTTCTTCCTTCGACACCGCCTAATATAATTTTTTTTAATTTTTTTTTTATAATAACATGTCAAAAAAAAGTTTTTTTTTTGTTTTTTTTTTATAAATAAAAACCTAAATAGAAACCATGGAGAGACACACCCCTAAAATCATCAATATGGATTGAAGTCATTTTAGAAAGGAATGTTGATGGCCTATTGTTGCAAAACAATATAATTTACCGTAACAACCATTGATTTCAAATTGGAAGGTTCAGATTATGTATAATGAAATTAAATAAAAACTATCTCAACAACCAATTTAAATGAAATAGTCCTAACATGTTATGGCGGCTTACTGTAACAGCGGAAATCCATTTTCATAAATATAAACCATACAAATTGGCCCTTAATCTTACACTTCCAACTTTGCCATTCAAAACACTTCTGACAAGGATTAAAGGATTCACTTGAACTTCCAAACAATGACACTCAGGAGCAGATCTTCATTGGGACGGACAAGAGCCTCAACACCCTCAAATATCTTATATATATAATATACTACATTAGACGTATTTGATATTTGCACTCCTTAGTTATATTATATACTATTTTATGCAAATGTTAATATCATAATTGCATTTGCCCTAGTGGTTAAGGATTTGTTTTGGAGAACAAAAGGTCATTTATTTGGTTTTTTTTTTTTATTCAAAAACATATATACAGGGGACTCAAATCGACACCATGAAGATAATAATCAAGCAATGTTATTGTTCAAGACCTCTCTATTAAAATATTTGAGAAAATTTTCAAAAAAAATTGATGTGTGACATTTACTATTACTTTTACCATTAAAATCAACCATATTAATCATTTCCTTAAGAATTTCGCTAAATTCATGTGTGACATTTAATTTTAGATGGAAGGAGTAATAGGAATTTGTTTTCAACGCAAAGCTTATTTGTTTGGATTTTCTTATTGTTAACTAGTGTTTTGGAGGCGCTAGTTACCATATATATGAGTCCATGACGCAATTATTTTTTTTACATTTTTTTTTTTGGTTTTCACCACCAGTTTAATCTGGTTCGGGGGTCAGTTCTGGCATCAAGTGGTTTCAGCTCCCTTCCAATCGCAGTTGCGGGGGATCGAACCGTGGTCCTCCCTACCAAGTTCAGCGCCAATCACCACTGAACCAACTAACGATTGGTATTTTTTTTACATTTTGATGTTAACATTGCAACAATTTTTATGAGGAAATCAATACATCTTAGATTTTTTTTTTGTCATTGATATTGAATGGGTTCAAACCTCTAGTGGGCCATTTGTATTAAATTTTCTAAGCCCAACTTCACCAAATCACCTTTCTTACATGAATAAGGAGAATTTTTCAAGATTACCTTTGCCACCTATGATTTCTGGGGCGCGCCCTACGAAATGACCAAAGTACCATTGTCTGTGACTTGTGCTACGGACACCCCCAAAACACCCTACCAATTATAACATCCGTGACTTAAGTAGCAGACGTTATTTTTCAAAATTACTCATTTTTTCTACATCGGTGACTTAAGCCACATAAGGGTATTTTGGTCATTTTGTAGGGTGCGCGAGTAACCCATAGGGTGGAAAAAGGAAATGTCACTTTTCAATAAATCTATGTAATAATAGCTCAATTGGAGATTGTTTTGAAAAAGATTCGAATTGAAAAAAAGGGTGCAATTTGGATAACTTAAGTTCTCAAGAGAACTCTAACTAGGATCTTCAAGAAATTAGAAAAACTTGGGAGATGGCAAACAGTTGAACCTTTACGCAAAATTGAAGAATAACATTCTTCAAAATCTATCTAAACTCCGACAAAGCACAAAGAAAAAAATTGCCCCAACGTGTTATCAATAATTTTCTTTGAAATTTTATTTCCTCAAGGTTTTTAGGTTTTGCTCTACTTCTAAAGCATTGTGGTGATTTTGTTTTTTAGGACTTTTTTTTAGCGTCTTTTGGTCAATTTATTAGAAGTTATTTTTTTCAAGGGCTGTTAGGCGTTTTGGTTTGTATGTATGAGAGTGATTTTTTCTTTTGCAGTTCTTATGCACCTCATCACTTTCTAACCTTTTGATTAGATCGTATTAATAAAATGTCAAATTATCGAGAAAAAATATTGGCATTAATTTTGTAGTAGTTTGAAACAGTTGAACAAACCCATGTTCACAAATTGAACATCCTTAGATATCTATACAGTTTTCATAGGTGATATTAGAGAAATTCTTCTGTTGATACCAAGAGGGACAAGGGCACATGTGCATACATTGATGTCATATAGATATATAGTTGACAATATTTTCAAGTAGTACTCAATTGTGATGTCGCGGTTGAGAAGCAACAAGAAAACTGATTATGTAGGCATATTTTTGAGGGGCAATGATGGCAATTATCTTTGCTTGTAATTTGAGATGCTCTTCCATTCTTGAAGTAGAGCTTTGGGGCATAAGTTATGGTGCATAAGTCATGTTTATGCACCGTGCATAAATACCTAAAATTGTTTAGCACACCCCCCAGATTTCTAGTGCACCCCCCAAATTACTTAGCGCACCTCCCAGATTTTTAGGGGGTGCATTAGAAATTTGGGGGGTGCGTTAGAAATATGAGGGTGTGCTAAGTAATCTAGGGGGTGTGCTAAGCAATCTGAGGGGTGCATTAAGTAATTTTCATTATTTATGCACGGTGCATAAGGAAAAAACTTATGCACCATAACCACTCCCGAGCTTTGGGCCGATTTCCCATTAGCTCAAGCTGGTTTCCCATGAACATTTTGATTCTAGCCTGGTTTTATACTTTATGCACGTACCAGATTTCGAACTCCTGTCAATTAAACTAGGCTTATGGGACATACTCATACCGAGTTTAATTATAAGAAAAAGAGGATAAAAAAGATGATGTATTTAGTACATCAATCTACTTTAATTTACGTTTTTATTCATAATTAAGGTGAGAGGAAAAATATACTAATTTTGTTTGACATTTGCTCCTTAATATTCATGTGTGATGTGAACAGAGTCCATGCACAATTTATTTATGCATGAAGACAAGGGTAAGAAAGTGAGACAAAGAAGGGGAAGCAAACGGAGTTCGTGTCCTTATTCAATTGTCTTCAAAAACAGACAATTTCCATTGACTTGATTGCCATGCATAACTGAAACATATACCCTTCACAATAGTCCAAACCGTGACTTCTTTAGTACTTTTTTTTTTTTTTTTTACTTTTTTGTTTCTTGATTTCATCTTTTTTTTTGTTTCTTGATTTCATCTCTTGAATATTCTCTTCCCTTATTTCATGGAAAGATATAACTATTAGACTTAGACCCCCAAGATTTTGCTAGTTCTTTCTTCTATACTAGTAAGATCTATTACATACTCGTTGTGAAGAGTTTGACTTTTATGGGTGAAAATTCTTGTATTTTGAAAAAAAACAAAACCAATTTAGTCGACATGTTTCAAGAAATAAGTTGTAAAAAAATATATTTTTAATCATCATTAAAAGTTGGTTTTACTTTTTTTTAAGATCAAATTAGGTTTTGCAATTTTTAAAAGGACTAAAACATATTTTTACTCTAAATTATAATTTTTCAAGTATATATGATATGATTTGTTCATAATATTTTTTTTCTTTTTGAGGAAATGAAACTCACGCATACTTAGAAGTGAAAAATCATAAGTTTGTGCATGCATTTCGGCATATCAAATGTCTCGACAATATTTTATCATTTAAAAGTTCTACATTATTACGATTGAGACTTTTTTTTTAATGATTTGAAGATATAAAATGCACTTCATTAACATAGTTATGAATGTGTCTTTCGTTTTGAGGAAACGAAACTTACTGGACGTGAAAAATCACGAGTTTGTACCTACATTTCACAATAATTATACAAATTTTCCCCCTATGAAATATTTGTTGCATACTCCTTTACGTCTCACCTCACAACTTTGATCACAATATTTGGTCATTGAGCACCTAGCTGAAACACGGGATAAAAATGAATTAAGTCACCATTTCTCTCATATGACCACCGATCATGTAATGTTTTTTTTTTTTTTTTGTAATAAGAGATCATATAATTTTAATAAAAAATATTCAAGAAATGGTTGAATGAGATGAATCAAGTCTCTTTCAGCTTAGGTCACATGTTATTCAAATCATGAGAGTGCAGCGGTCTTAAATTTTTTAATAGAATTTTTTTTTATCTATTATGATTTTGTTCAAGAGACTTGCTTCTACATTTAGTGTGGAGATATCCAATATAAAAAATTACAGAAGTAGAGTTTAACAATAAAAAGTATCCTAAAAAGAAATTAAAAAACACAGTCATTGAAATATTCTCTTGAATAGGAATACTTAGAAAAGCACGTTAACTTTCTTGATTGGAAGAGGGCCAACACGACCCTACAAAACTTTTATATGTCTCAGTTAAATTAAGAAAATGAATGTCCTTGTCCAATATCTACCCTGAGGGCCCTTTTAGTTAATTTGATCAGACATACTTTATAGACCACACCATAATATTCTCTGACCATATAGAATTTATGTTTTTCCCCTGCACTTTTCATATACTAATTCAACCATGCACGAGTTTAGCTAGAATATGAATTTTAATCAAGTGCGTTAAGAAATGAAATCCTCTAAGATTAAGATTCATGTAACTTTTGACCATGGTTATTGGTATATATACCTCATGAATCTTAAATTTCATTACCAATATAATTAGGGGCCTCTCCTTGAGGGCTCGGAAGGGCCGCGGCCCGCCCCAACATTTTCATTTTTTAATAGGTATATAGAGGGCGACTCCAGTGAGAACACTTGGTTATTGTGAGAAATAAGAACAATTCATTACAACCATTAGATTACATTTGATTCAAATTAATGGTTAGATCATATTTTCTTAAAATAGGATACATTACTAGAGTATTAAATCACTCGATTTACATTAAAAAAAAATCACTCAATTGTATTTATTAAAAAAGATCACTCAAATTAATTAATATTGATCTTTCATAATTGCTGTTATGCCATGACCTAATATAGTGCAATTTCAACAGCTCCATTGCCGCCTATGGTTCTTCTTCTTCTTCATTTCAATTGCTAAATAACGAAATAAATATTTTTGTATAGAGGAAAATGCTATGATTGATTAACAATTTATTTTATTTTTTTGGTAAGGGAACCCGATAATTCAGAGTTCGGTCGCGAGATAAGTAAAATCGGTTCAAAAATTGTTCATAATATAAATTGAATTCGAATTCTTCCAATATATAAGTTAAAAATTCTTCACATCTCGTGCACAATTTAGTATTAAAGCATGAATCATGATCTATGAATGTTTTTTATTCATTTCTTTTATCATGATGGAATCCGTTAATTGGATTTTGATTAATTTCCTTTAATAATCAATTTCGATTTAATAAAAAGAAAAGATAAACGACAATGAAGCTTTTTTATGTACAACAATGGAATTTTTATTTTTTTTTGGTAAAGAACAATGGAGCTTTTAATACTAAATTGTAAGGTCACGAGATACCAATAGTCCTAAACTAAAAGATATGAATTTAATTGAGTGATATCTTGCTAAATAAACATAGCAAGTGATTTAATACTCTAATCACTGTTTCATTGTAAGAAAATATAATCTAATCATTAATTTGAATTAAATGTAATCTAATGGTTGTGATGAATTGTTCTCATTTCTCACAATAATCAAGTGTTCTCACTGGAGTCGCCCCCTAGGTATATATATACATATTTTTGTTAAATAAAATTTATATATATATATTTATGATTGTAAACTTTGCATAAGAATATTCAGTGGTCCAGTGGTGATACCTGTGGTCTTGCAACTTAAGTGTCCCGTGTTCGAGTCCTTATAAGAGACTGTTTTATATTTTAATTGAATTTTTTAAGCTACTACAGTCTACAGGCAAGGCAGGCGCACTACAAATACAACACACCCACCACATGGCTACTGATAGCAACACCACTACTATGGGCTTACCCAAAAGGATTACTAAGAGGCCTGCTTACCTAAAGGACTTTGTGTGACTATGCAGCTAGAAGGATCCATCAGCATATTCCTTTATTTTGCTATTTTGTCTTATTACATTTTGTCTTATTTCAATTAGTTGTTATCCGTTAAGATATTTTGTGCCAGGCCTATGAGCTGGCTATTTTCTAGATCCTTCTGATTATTCCTATTGTAGTACTATAAGTACAACCTTAATCTTTTGGCAAAATCAATGAAGAATTTGGTATTCTAGTATTAGCTGTAGCAGTAGAATAGTTATCTCCTATCAATTTGGTGCTTTCATTGCTATGGCATCTTCTAACGATTCCGTCAACATGGCAGCAGCCCTTTCTGCTCTTAATGACAAACTTGACTCACTTGCTTCCGACGTAGCCACTCTCCAAAACCGTGGTTCACAACCCTCACCACCACCACCAAACAACCCACCCAAATTACCCCACATGAAACTTGAAGTTCCTCGTTTCGACGGCTCCGACGCCCTTGGTTGGATCTTCAAAATAAACCAATTCTTTGATTTTCATCAAACCCCAGACCCCGACCGACTCACCATAGCATCCTTCTACATGGACGGTCCTGCCCTTAGCTGGTTCCAGTGGATGATGCGCAGCGGCATGATTCATTCTTGGCCGGATTTTCTAATCACGCTTGAAACCCGTTTTGCTCCGTCGTACTACGACGATCCCCGCGGCGCTCTGTTCAAACTCACCCAAAAAGGCACCGTTAACAACTACCTCACCGAGTTCGAACGTTTAGCCAATCGTGTGGTTGGTCTCCCACACCATTTCTTGCTCAGCTGTTTCATTTCGGGGCTTATACCGGAGATTCGCCGCGAAGTTCAAGCGTTCCAACCCATGAACCTACCTCAAGCCACCGCCCTTGCTAAGATCCAAGAAGATAAGATTGAGGATCGACGCAAAGCCCTCAAACTACCCAAAATCAACCCCAACAGTCCTAACCACTCAAATTCCCCCAACCCACCTTCAAACACTGTTTCATCATCCACCAATTCCTCCCCAAAACCCAAAATACCATTCCGAAAATTAACCCAAGAGGAGATGGCTGCCCGGCGTGAACAAAATCTCTGCTACAACTGTGATGAGACGTTCACCCCACAACACCGTTGCAAAGCACGTTTCTACATGTTTTTTCCAAAAGAGGATATGGAGATAACTGACCCAGCGCTTGCTTTCGACGCCATTCCGGAGGACACTGCCACACCGCCACCTCCGACGGACGCTCAATTAAGTCTTCATGCTATGTCTGGTTTTCCTACTCCCAATACTTTTCGAATCGTCGGCACGATTGCAAAGAACCAATTTACCATCTTGGTTGATAGTGGAAGCACACAAAATTTCATCCAAGATCGTGTAGCCAAGTATCTCGGTCTTCCGGTGACCCCAGCTTCACAGCCGTTCAAGGTTATGGTAGGTAACAGCAATACTCTGGACTGCACTTCTCAGTGTACTAATGTAGATTTCAAAATTCAGGGCAACAAATTTGTGGCTGATTTCTACATCCTTCCTTTAGGTGGTGCGGAAGTAGTTTTGGGTGTACCATGGTTAATAAAACTTGGGCCTATACTCATGGACTACACCACACTCAAAATGCAGTTTAACTACTTGGGCCGGCCCATTGAATTAAAGGCTGATGCTCCCTTCAAACCAAAAGACATTTCTGCCCCTCAGGTCAAACGGTGTGTTGCAACAAATTCTGTTTCTCTCTTACTTCACTTACAGCACATACCCGACTCGTCTTCTGTTGCTTTGCCTGAATCCCCAATTATTTCTAATCTTCTCAATCGATTCCACACCTTATTTGAGGCACCATCGTCGCTACCACCTCCGCGACCACATGATCACCGGATTCACCTCATCCCTGATTCTTCTCCGGTTAACGTTCGTCCTTATCGTTACCCATATTATCAAAAGGCAGAGATTGAAAAACAAATTGCAGAAATGCTTCAATCTGGTATGATTCGCCCAAGTCGAAGCCCTTTCTCTTCTCTGGTGCTTCTCGTCAAGAAGAAGGACGGTTCGTGGCGTTGCTGTATTGACTATCGAGCTCTGAATGCGATTACCATTAAGGATCGCTTCCCTATGCCCACCATCGACGAGTTATTGGACGACCTTGGCTCGGCTTCTTGGTTTTCAAAACTTGACCTTCGCCAAGGGTTTCACCAAATCAGGATGCATGAAGACGACATTCCTAAAACAGCCTTCAGAACCCATCAAGGCCACTATGAGTACCGTGTCATGCCTTTTGGGTTGAGCAACGCACCATCTACATTCCAAGCCGCCATGAATGATTTATTACGACCTTTTCTCCGGCGCTTTGTTGCTGTTTTCTTCGACGATATATTGGTTTACAGTGTTTCCATTGAAGACCATGCTCAACACCTCGAACAAGTCTTCTCCACTTTGCTATCTGCTCAATTTTACTTGAAACAATCTAAATGTTTGTTTGCTCAGAGGCAATTGGAATATTTGGGACACATTATTTCTGGCCAAGGTGTACAAGTGGATCCTGCCAAAATAAGTGCCATGGTAGACTGGCCCGTGCCCACAACCACTACTTCTCTTCGTGGTTTTCTAGGCCTTACCGGTTTTTATCGAAAATTCATCCGCAATTATGCTGCGATTGCTACTCCTCTGACTAAGCTGTTGCGAAAGGATGCTTTTCATTGGACTGGTGAAGCTCAATTGACGTTTGATTCCTTGAAACAGGCCATGATCGAAGCTCCTCTGTTAGTATCTCCAGACTTCACTCTTCCTTTTATCTTGGAAACTGATGCTTCAGGGCATGCTATGGGTGCTGTTCTGATGCAAAACAATCACCCCATTGCATTCTTTAGTAAACAATTCTGCCAACGTTTACTAAATTCCTCTACTTATGTGCGCGAACTCCATGCTATCACTACTGCAGTTAAAAAGTGGAGACAATACCTTCTCGGTCATAAATTCATTATATTCACCGATCACAAAAGCCTGAAACAACTCATCTCTCAAGTTATACAAACGCCAGAACAACAAGTCTACTTATCCAAGTTAATGGGATTTGATTTCTCCATTCAATACAAAACTGGAACCACTAATGTTGTTGCTGATGCACTATCGCGCATTCCACCACCTGATTCATGCCTTCTTTTGACCGTACCACACTTTGTGTTTCTTAATGAATTGAAGGCTCAATTGTCTACCAATCCGGAGTTCCAACAGCTGAAGCTTGCTATTACACAGCAACCAGCAGCACATACAGATTATCAAGAGCATCAAGGTCTCATATTCTTCAAAGGAAAAATATGGCTTCCTACTAATTTTCCCTTGAAGGAGAAAATTTTACATGAATTTCATAATTCTCCTCTTAGTGGTCATATGGGTGTGGATAAAACTTTCCATCGTCTCCAAGCTAATTTCTTTTGGCAAAGAATGCGCCACGATATCCGCAAATATGTAGCCCAATGCTCCGTATGCCAATCCACTAAATATGAAACCAAGAAGCCCGACGGTTTGCTTCATCCTTTACCGGTTCCCTCAGGAATTTGGGAGGATTTGTCTCTTGATTTCATTACTGGACTACCCCCCTCCCATGGCTACACTACTATCCTTGTGGTAGTCGACCGCTTCTCAAAGAGTGCCCACTTTGGTGCCCTGCACACCACGCACACAGCCTATCGTGTTGCCCAATTATTCCTCGATATGGTTTGTAAACACCATGGTATGCCCAGGAGCCTGGTTTCTGACAGAGACCCCATTTTTATTAGTCAATTCTGGCGCGAATTATTCAAACTGTCTGGTACACAGTTGCGTATGAGCACGGCTTATCACCCCGAAACCGACGGTCAAACCGAGGTGTTAAACCGATCACTGGAGCAGTATCTCAGAGCTTTTGTCCACCACAAACCTTCCTTATGGTTCACTTTCCTTTCATTGGCTGAATGGTCTTATAATACCGCCAAACACTCTGCCACGGGTTACTCCCCTTTTCACATTGTATATGGCAAGGAACCGTCTTCTATTCCTCAGTATGTGCTTGGTACTACACCCATTGAAGCTGTAGACTCTATGTTGGCTGAAAGGCAGAATTTCCTTACCTTCTTGCGTCGTAAGTTACTTCGGGTACAAACTCTCATGAAGGAAATTGCGGACAAAAAACGCAGACTTGTCGACTTTGATGTAGGGGATTTCGTCTACCTCAAGCTTCGCCCCTACCGACAACGCTCTCTCACTCTCACCTCTTATAACAAGCTGTCCAAGAGGTACTTTGGTCCTTACAAGATACTGCAGAGAATTGGACCAGTTGCTTACAAATTGGATCTTCCTCCCAATTCAAAGCTCCATCCAGTTTTTCACTGCTCCTTACTCAAGCTTCATCAGGGAGACACTCCAACCAGTCATGCTGAATTACCTCCTTCCACTATTGATCACCATCCCATCATTGAACCATTGACTATACTTGACACTAAGCTGGATGCCACGACCAACCCCCCTACTAAGTTGGTTCTGGTACAATGGATGGGATTACCACCCGAGGAGACAAGCTGGGAGAAGTGGGAGGATTTGCAAGCTACCTATCACCTTGAGGACAAGGTGACTTTCCCAGGAGGGTGTATTGATAGCAACACCACTACTATGGGCTTACCCAAAAGGATTACTAAGAGGCCTGCTTACCTAAAGGACTTTGTGTGACTATGCAGCTAGAAGGATCCATCAGCATATTCCTTTATTTTGCTATTTTGTCTTATTACATTTTGTCTTATTTCAATTAGTTGTTATCCGTTAAGATATTTTGTGCCAGGCCTATGAGCTGGCTATTTTCTAGATCCTTCTGATTATTCCTATTGTAGTACTATAAGTACAACCTTAATCTTTTGGCAAAATCAATGAAGAATTTGGTATTCTAGTATTAGCTGTAGCAGTAGAATAGTTATCTCCTATCAGCTACCCCAAGATTAATGTTTGTTTTAGAAAATATATATTCTATATTATAAAATCATTTAATATTTAATTTAATAGTCTTAATAATTATTATTTTTCACACAAATAAATCAAATTATTTTAGAAACAATGATTATTTATTTTTTGTTGCAAAACTATGTTTGGGGAATCAAGTTTAACAAAATTCAAAAATCTAATATTTATAATTTTTTAGTTTTCTTTTGATTTTGAATAAAGATATAAGATAAAATTAAGTGTCTCTTTTATTTCTTACATTAATAAGCGTGTGTGTATATCCATATAAAAATTCAAGTTTTGCCACGGCCCCCCTCAATATTTTCGTCTAGCTCCGCCACTGAATATAATGACATTTCATGTAAAAAGAAGTTACATAAGTAGGTATATCATGTCATGATATTAGCATTTACTAACCTTAGCATAATTCAAAATTGAAAAGTCATAAATTAAGTGACAAAAGAAAAATGTTTGACATAAGTCGACCCAGTTTGTAAGGATTCAACTCAAATCCTACAAAGACTTAAATTTGAATCTCATTGTCAATATAATGATTTTGTTGGTGGATAATATATAAATAAATATGTTAACATTCTCTTAAGGTGCGAGCCTTCGAGATCCAACTTATATAATCTATTTTCAATAAAGAAAAAAAATGTTCGGCTATACTCCCTCCGTCCCAATTTAATTGACACAGTTGACTGTTGTGCACTATTCACACATGTTGCTTTGACCTTATTTTTCTACTAATAAACAAAAATAAATATTAGCATATAAGATGTTGTTTGATTCGTCTCGATGAGTATTTTCAAAATATCAAGTTTTTATAATTTTTACTATTATGCAATTAAAAATATTAATCATCAAAGTTATGCATTGGCGTGCGTGAAACAGTCAACTGTGTTAATTAAATTGGGATGAGGGGAGTACAAAGTTAACAAAATAGTGAATGATTACATTGAATTTAAATGAGAGTCTAGGAGATCATCACATTGAACACTCAGACAAATGATATTTGACACCAAATATTAATCTTAAATTTAAGATCGGCATTATATATATGAGTCATTTTACTTATATGTTGCTGAACTGAACATCTATTATCTTAAATGTACCGATGTTTTAATATAAAATATAGAGATATGACTAAGATGTATATGATGGTTTTGACCATTCCATGAGGCAAAGAATGAGAGGGAGTGGTGGAATAAGAAAGTCCTAGGATCTGGTGATGAAAGAAATGTGAAAATAAGAATGGTTTAAGGCGTGGGGGAATATGTTTGGGTAGTGGCATGCGAACTTATCGCCACAAAATCATGAGAGAGATACAATGGTAGAGTCTTTTATAAAAGGGTCTTTTCCACTTCCCAAAATACCTTCAAAGAAGGGGAATTCAACAAAAATATACACTCCTAGAAAGCAAAGAATGAATGAATGACATATATAAAAGAAAACAAAAAACAAAAGAAGTAGTAGAAGTAGTAGTAGTGGAGTATTAGCAAAAACCAAGGAGAGTGTCTCCCATTGCACACTCAAGGCAGGCCCTCTTTGGCGCCGGTGTCCCCGCGCGCTTTTATTTGTTGCTTATTTTGCCTATTTCTTGTGTCTCTGTTATCTTATGTTAGGCTTTGTTGTGTGTGTGTCTTTGAGTGAAATTAAAAAGATACTACTATATCAATAGTTAGTCGGTCTAGTAGTAATTGACGTTTGACTTGATAGAGAGGGACACGTTTCGATCCCCCGCAACTGCGATCGGCGGGGAACTGGAACCACTTGGTGACAGAGATTAGAGAGAATCCAATTTAATTATATGTCTCAAGGTTCTTCGACAGAGATTGATCACTATTAAATTACAGTAAAAAAATTTAGAGTCATGTTAAATAGTACCCCAATGCAATATTAAGAAACAAAAGTTTTTTTGGCTTTCACCATCGGTTTAATTTGTTTCGGATGTAAGCTCTGACATCAGATGGTTGCAGCCCTCTCCCGATCATAGTTGCGGGAGATTAAATCGTGAATCTCACTGCCAAAAAAGTGTTAAGTAAAAATGATTTTTTTAAAAAAATTTTTAAAGCATTAAATATAGTACTTTCTAAATCATATAATTATTTTGTTTCTTTAACCATTGCCCGAATTTTCTGTTTAGGATTTTCCAAATTTTTATACCGACATCATGGTAAGAGAAAAGAAGATAATCCACTCTATACGTTTAGAAACTTCTTCCAACACAAAATATATCCTTCACTGACATTCTGCACCTTGTTTCCCAATCTCTATATATATGCACCTTTCTCTTCCCACCAACACTAACACTTTGACCAAATCACTTTTATTTTACTATATACTGCTACCTCATATTATTTCTTATATGCATCTAATTAACTACTCGTATATTTGACCAAAAGAACCATATTTTGTAACTATAGTCTATGGGGAGACAGGGGAGGGGGTTCTCATTAAATCTTCAAAGGGATGTGCTACAAACACAACTTATTTTATTCAAGAACTTAGTCTAATATTTAATTCATTATCATATGCAATTCAAGAATATCATGCAAGAAATACACGGATAATCTAATTACTTTAAAACAAAATAAAAATGTGAATTCACTTGATAAGAAGTTAATTCATATACCACAAAAATGTGAATTTATTTTGTGGACACGACGTCAGAAATTTATTGATAGATAATTTGTAAGTACATCCCTCAACGTTCTATAAGTATATATGCTTTGATGTCTACTTGACTTTAATGATCAACTCTCAGAACTCAACTCATCTAAACTCTATTTGATAATAAGTGAGTTTAGTCACAAAATTATATATAGATCATGCATATAAGTAATTAGATAAATGATAGATAAATGATAGTAATATGTAATTTAAGGGCACAAGTTAAAATATTTAAAATAAAAATATTATTTTAAAAGTCGTGCATTCATTTTCTTAAAAGTTTAAAATCCTTTTTTTATTCAATACAACATTTCTATTTTAGATTCTTTAACATGTTCCTTATGACACAAGTTAACACGAATGGAGTAATTAATAGAAGAAATAGTATAGTTTAATTAACTATTTAAATATATAATCAATTAATTGTTGTTAATTTTTGTATGTCTCCTTTCCCTCCTTCAAAAGAGAGAGATAAGGGGTCCAAGTGTCTACATAATTCCATTCCATCCAATAGGAATTTTCATAAAACCATGATTTTGTTCATATAGCCTGAGCATGCACATATAAGCCAACTAACTTATTCTCTCTAATTACCAAAAGCATAATCAATTACAAGCATGATCTAAAAAGGGTCCTAGTTAAAAACAATAATTAATGCTAGCTAGAAAAGAAAAGGTAGTACAACTAAAAGAGTTGTTTGGGATGTGTTTTCATATTTATGTGTGTGTGTGTGAAGAATATTTCAGGTGCATGCGCAAAGACACAAGAGCTTGATTTTTATTGAGTACAAATTAAGCATGACAAACCCTAAAGTAAGTGTTTGCTCCCCTTTGACATCATTCCACTCACCTTCTTCACCTTAATTCTCATCATCCCGAGGCAAAACTACTACTATATACATTCCTTCTCTACTTCTTCACACCCTTCATATCCTCACTTCCACTTCTCATCTTCTTCTAATCTTCACTTCCTTTGCATCATTTTATTTTGTTACATATATGTGATATCTCATAATATTCATATATATCATCACTAATTAGCCATCCCTCCTTTAATATATGTTGCATTATTATTTATTTGGTCTATTAAGATCCTTTTTTATTTTGAAGCTACCTAGCTAGTTTAATTATTAGTTGCACTAATGTTTTTGAAAAAAATGTTGAGAATTGTGTTAGTGTGATGGCAACTACAATAATGCTGTATAAGGACAAAATTAGCAAAGGCAAATTAAATTAAACAAACCCATCTCTATCTTTTTTTGTCCATTTCATGAATTATAGTATGTGGAGAATCCACTTAATTTTGCTAGGAATATAAATCTATTTATGGTTTTTGTGCTTTTTCCACTTTATGATCATTTTCATTTAGGCATGCTGCTAGCACATATATAGTTCCACCTGAATGCATATTGATAGTGACTCCCATAAATTAATTATTTATGGAGAATTTTAATTAAATTGAATTAATAATGTGTGGTTAATTTATAGTGAGGTTCCTAATTATCACCAACCTATAGCTTAGATCGATCACCATTCACCACCCTCTTCTTCAGCTCCACCATGGTGTTAATAATTGTGATTAGGTGAATAATGGGACCATATAATGGAATATATATTGTTTAATGTTGAAATGCCTTTTTCTTCCCTTTTTGGTAGATAGTCAATTAGAAAGCTAGCTTGCAATGAAAAACCACTTGAAATTTTCTAAGTAGTTGCAACAATATGGATCCATCTTCATCAACTCATATATATATCTAATTCATATGGTTGAATGATATATGATCATATATCAAATTTTGTTATGTTCTTGCTTGCAATTTTTAAGATTAAGCTATGTATGTATATATAGTCTAGGTTAATATTTTGATCATTATATGTAAGAGAGAATATTATTGATGATGGTGTTTTGGATTTTGGAAAGCAGAAAAGCGATGTTGGTGAGGTTCAATCCGAAGACGGATTTACATATAGAAAGATGTAAAATACGATCTCAGATTGAGCCGCGCCAATATCACTTTTATTATTGGATTGCTTTCCAACTCATCACAACTCGTCATATTCTCTTGTGGGAATATTCTCAATTTATTGATAGATCTTATCATGTCTAACATTATTTCTTTCTTGGTCCAATCTTGAATTCAAACTGGTTGGTGATATGAGAAAACTTATGGAAGCTAAAGTGCAATAGGAATTGCAATTAATGTGTGTGTATATCACTTTCATTCTGATGGTACACAGGTTAGTATGATTGTTCTGGTTTTGATTATTGGCTATTTGTATGTGTATTCTCCCTTGGGATTTCTTTCTTCTTATAGCTACACTAATTTCAAGGTGATAGGACAGAAAGTATGGGGCAAAATTTGAATAAGCTATAGAAGTGACATGGTATTAGTCCATGCATGTGTCATGTTTGATCTTACTTTCTTTAGCTTTTTTATTAATTTCTTTTAAATGCCAAATTTAGTATAGTTAGAATCA
Source organism: Trifolium repens (assembly GCA_030408175.1). Lineage (NCBI taxonomy): Eukaryota > Viridiplantae > Streptophyta > Magnoliopsida > Fabales > Fabaceae > Trifolium > Trifolium repens. The sequence goes on from CP125851.1 coordinate 48,441,919, forward strand.
TACTACATATAAGCTTCCATTTTACCTTTAATTAAGAATATCATCTCAATGGTATATATATGTTTCGGGTTGGATGAGTCCATACATAACAAAACTCTTACTATAAATGGACACTCTTGCAAGTGAACGGTAAAATTGATATTTTTCAAATTATAACGAGTCTTAATTAAAAAAAATGTTCTGATGAGAAAGTTAACATACATTTTTATTTTATCATTCTCATCTCTTTGATTATAAGAACTTAATTACAATGTTATATATATATATATATATATATCTAAAAAGAAATTTTCAATTTATTTATTTTAATTTATTCACCTACATATTAAACAACAATAGAGAGTAACAAAATAAAAGGTGGGTAGTTGATTCACGCTATGATGCTGAATTCAGATATTATTGATTATAAGTACCCCTTGTACTCCTTTATTAATATTTTTGCTTATAAAAAAAACAAAATAAAAAACCTACCATGATCTAGAGTAGACTCCGATGTTTGTGAAGGAATTGAAGTAGTGTACTTAATTATTACTATTTTTATGCAATGAGAAAAAACTCAGCTGAAATAACTAAAGAAATCCCAATTAGGTTTACATCTCTTTACTATCCCAACAAGATCAAACTATATATATTTTTTTGAAGAAATTAAATTAGTTCACCCAAATTAGCACAAGAGAGAAGCGAATTTAAGACCTTAAGGAGTACACTCCTAAGTCCTAAACCAATACCATCAGGCCGACCCAAGTGGGTTGAAAAATATAGAATTGTCAAGTAGTGTACTTAATTCATGAATCTTCCATAGTTAGTATTTAAGAAAGGATATTTGGTTTGAGTAATATTTGTTAATTAAAGTCAAATGAACAAATATTGTTTTAATATAACTAGCTCATTCAGAAAATTCAATTTGAAAAAGAAAAAAATATTGCTGGTTTTGTAGGATATGCCAATCATGGAATAAGAATGTCTCACGTACGTGTGCACTGCAAAGGCTCTCTTAGACACAAGACTATAACTTTAATTTTAGACTAATCGGTAACTAAATGTTTGAACTTTGTTCTTACAAGTGGTAGCAAAAGGTTTACATGTTTGAGTCCTATGTGTGTTGCCATAGTCAAATTATTAGTTTTATGGGACGTTAAAAGTGTCATGATAGGTAGGGATGGGCATAAAAACCAAAAAACTGAATCAAACGGTTAAACTGAACCAAACTAAACCATTTAAAACCAAAACTGTTTTTAAAAAAACTGAACCAAACTGTTTGTGAGACAACAGTTCAATTAACTAGTTCTTTTAAATACAAAACCAGTTAACTGTAAACTGAACCAAAAACCAAAAATTATGAAAAAATGATATCTTGAATATATTCTTCGAGACGAATCCAAAAACATATTATAATAAAGAAATAGAGATTTTGATGTAATTCAAACACATAACTTTAACGATTAATATCTTTAATTGTATAATAATAAAAATTACAAAAAAATGATATCTTGAAAATACTCTTCGAGACGAATCCAAAAACATCTTATAATAAGAAAACGGAGATACTGATCTAATTCAAATATATAACTTTAACGATTAATATATTTAATTGTATAATAATAAAAATTATGAAAAAATGATATCTTGAATATATTCTTAGAGACAAATCGAAAAACATATTATAAAGAAATAGAGATTTTGATCTAATTCAAACACATAACTTTAACGATTAATATCTTTAATTGTATGATAATAAAAATTACAAAAAAATGATATCTTGAAAATACTCTTCGAGACGAATCTAAAAACATCTTATAATAAAAAAAGGAAGATACTGATCTAATTCAAATATATAACTTTAACGATTAATATATTTAATTGTATGATAATAAAAATTATAAAAAAATGATATCTTGAATATATTCTTAGAGACGAATCCAAAAACATATTATAATAAAGAAATAGAGATTTTGATTTAATTCAAACACATAACTTTAACGATTAATATCTTTAATTGTATGATAATAAAAATTATAAAAAAATGATATCTTGAAAATACTCTACGATACGAATCCAAAAACATCTTATAATAAGAAAACGGAGATACTGATCTAATTCAAATATATAATTTTAACAATTAATATATGTAATTGTATGATAATAAAAATTATAAAAAAATGATATCTTGAATATATTCTTAGAGGCGAATCCAAAAACATATTATAATAAAGAAATAGAGATTTTGATTTAATTCAAACACATAACTTTAACGATTAATATCTTTAATTGTATGATAATAAAAATTATAAAAAAATGATATTTTGAAAATACTCTTCGAGACAAATCCAAAAACATATTATAATAAGAAAACTGAGTTTAGTAGCAGCCTAAATATCAAGTTGTGTTTGGAACCATAATTTTCTACTAATATGTTATATTAGTAGCAGCTTAATTAGTTTCATTATCAATAATTTAGTAGCAACATAATTTTTTATTAATATTATTTTGTCAATTTTTTATTTTTTTATTATTAATATTATTATTTTATTTATTTTTTATTATTGTTATATTATTTTTTTTGAAGCAATTATTGTTATATTATTATTAATATTGTTTTTTATTATTTTTTCAATTTTGAAAGATTATTTTTATTATTTTTTTATTATTTGAAAAAAACAGTTACGGTTAACTGATTAACTGAACCGGTTAGCCGGTTAACCAAACTGTTTGGTTCAGTTTATATTTCTACTAACAGTTCAGTTCAATTTTTATGCAGTTTTGGTTTTTAACCAAACCATGCCCACTCCTAATGATAGGGTCAGCATATGTATATTTTCTCTTTGCTGTTGAAACAAAATTAAAATTATGTATAGGCATATATCATGTTATAAACACAAGTCATACAAAGTTTTTTTTGTTCTTTTCCATAAACTAGGTATTAGCTGCATGCAACTGCAGAGATTAATTTTTCGAGTTTTGTGAAGCATAAATGAGTGATATATTCTCTCTAAGAGTTTTAACGTTGCTGAATACCCAAATCAGGATCAAATCTAAAACATTGATTAAGTTAGAAGAGACCTATATCATCTCATCTTAATATTCATACAAAGTTTTGATTGCAAGTAATACTGACTACATAGTTGATAACAAAAATTTCATGTGTAGAGGTATGAGTTAATTTGAACTCGCAATTCTCCACACTTGAGATATATGATTCTCGTCAATAAACTATTTAACCAAAATAAAAAATAACTGATAAATTATGCTTTTAATTAAACAATTGGAATTCAAACAAACTGCTTAGCTAGCTTGGAGAATATATATTGAGCTGTAATGTATGCAAACCGGATAAATAGATGACCAAGAATAATTAAAAAACCAAAGAGCTGACCATACATATTCTTTTATTTTATTTTTTTGGTACATCATATCATATATTGTAAAAAGAAAAGAACATTCCAAATTAATATACTCCCTCGGTTCCTTTTTGTTTGTTGTTTTAGAAAAAAAATTATTTTAAATTGTTTGTTGTTTTGATTATTTAAGGTTATATTTTGTCTATTATACCCCCTTCATAATTTTTTTATTGACTAAATTTTATATAATATTTTTATCGTACTTTTTTTTATTAAACTTCTTCATATGATTTTTTTAATGTATCTCTTTTTTTTACTAAACTTGTTCATATAAAGTGTGTGCAAAAAATAGGAACTTTTTGGTGGATTAAAATTAGAGTATAATAGGAAAATAAAGTACAAAAATACATTTTTTTTAATTTAGTCTTTTTTTCTCAAACAACAAACAAAAAGGAACCGAAGGGAGTAACAAAGATAAATGCATTATGACAAAATTAACACAAGATTTATTTTGGTGGGAAAGTGATAAGCAAGTTATTTTTGAGGAAAATGTATGGTGGACATTTCATATGAGAGAGTATATACCTTGAGAAAGATAAAGATAAGGAGTGATAATGATAAAGAGTGATGTGATAAATGTTATAAGTTGATCATGTGATAGAAAGAGACAAATAAAGATAAAATAATTAAGATGTTGAATGTGATATAAGTTGATCATGTGATAAGTTCATCTAGGTTTTAAACCACGTTTAGTCCTACACACTGAATCCGTAGGGAATGAATTGAAACTGTTGAAGTGTTTGATTGAAATTATGTGCATGTTGAAATCTTCAGGATCAATTGTTGTGGTTTGGCAAGCGTATTAAAATGTAAGTATGTTGTGGTGTAGGTAATTTAAGCCTCTGAATATGTTCAAGATTCATGGTAGGAGCTGGCGAAGCGGTAGCGAAGTTTAGGTGGTGATGCAAGTGCGCGGTGTGCTTAGTAAGTCCCTCGGAGCTGATTTGAAACTCATGTTGCCAGTCACATAATCCTTTAATATGGCGTGTCATTATGGCTAGTGTTAAAAGTTGACGCAAGGATGAAATTGATTGCCGAGGAACAAATTCAGGGACTAATTTATTATTACAAAAATTTTTGAGACTAAATTGAAAGGTGATTGTAAGTTCAAAGAACAAGTTGCCTATTTACTCAAAAATAAAAAAATTTCCAAAGAAATAAGTAAGGGAAAATACAAAAAATTGTGACATCCTTAATTTATCTTCTCATCAATGATTTCTCATCATGCATGAAATACTCGGCCCATTAACACCATGACATCTTATGCAGACTTTTTTTTTTCATTTTCTTAGTTTGAGACCCTAACTTTTCAATATTATTTTTTATATGACGGTTTCTTTTTCCACCCTCCAAATTTATCTTTTCATATAGAGAATTTTGGAAAACATTTTCCGAAATTTTTTTCAATGTAATTTCTCTTTTCCCCCCTAACTTTTTTCTCTACTTTTGGGGAATGGGAAACTTTTTTTGCCTTAAAAAAAACTTCAAAAAACGTTTCCTAAAATTTTCTGAATAAGAAAAAAAAATTGGTGGGGGTAGGAAGAGAAATTTTTCTATTACATTATCAATATATCACACTTTTCGCACCCGACCTCTTTCTTTAAGGTATATATAGGTGTCTAAATAACATTTTTCATTGTTCCCGTGTTGCTACCAATAATAGCAAAAGCCTTTTAAATTTTGACCAAATACTATCAAAGTTGTTGCAGAAATTAAATCAAGCATCATACATGTGTCTATATGATAGCTTTCAGATGCACTAGCTAGAAGGTAAGGGCTTACAATAACAGAAAAAATGGTGTTGTTCTGATTTTTCCTTAAAAGGGGTCAGGGTAAAGAAAAGATAGAGCAGTAATAAATAGATAAGGGGCTATGTCCTTTGATCAATATAGCCACTACCAGATGATCATTGTCTCAGAAAAGCCGCCAGATTAAATTATAAGGTACCGTTTGACTCAGTTTTTTATAGATATAGAAATTATTTTAACCATAAAGCTAGAAGTACGAGTTTTAAAATCGAAAATATATAAAGTTGTTTGGTAAATCTTGTTTAACTCCTTTTATTTTAAAAAGTGTTAATTTTTTTTATAATTATAATAGGATTAAAAGATATTTGATAATAAGATAAAGTTGTTTTTTATAAACAATAACTTATTTAAAGATGGAGTAAAAAAAACTTATTTAAATATATTAATTAGATAAATAATAGTAAAATTGTTGTAAAGTAACTATTATCACCTTATTTTAAAACTCTTTTATTAATATATTTTTTAAAAAATATGGAAGCTGTTTTTTTCTTAGTAGAACTTTTAAAAATTATTATTTGACCTAAGTTCTTACTTCAAGAAAAGAGAAGAGAAAAAATGCTAGATTAAGGGAGTTTCTATGGTACATTAGAATAATTCTAATGTACTTTCTAATGTACCGGTACATTATGTTATGAATTAATAAATTAATGACTATTTTTATGAATTAAATAACTATTAATCCATTATTGTATTTTAGAGATAATAATATCACAACAAAAAACACAATTTTATTGTTTATAAGCATTACACTAGTTTTTTAAATATTTTTTCAAAAAGAATTCAATATTGACTATTATGAAGAATAAAAATTCAAAAAATATCAAATTTTATATTTTTGAGCGTAATGATAAATAATATTTGGTTATTATACTATTTTTAATGAAAGGAAAAATGACTTATTTTAAAAAACATTCATTTAATAATTAATTTAATGTCTTAATGTACCGGTACATTAGATTTTATCAAATGTACCATAGAATTTCCCCAGATTAAACTGTAACTAAATATTAGTATTATCATATGTTACAGTTTTTTTCCATCGTGCGCTTGATTGTGGCGTTGTTAGGTCTTACAGCATTCTATGTTCTGTATTGATGGGAAATTGTCGAACATTTTAGTTTATGCTGCTTGCCTACTTCCACTTGTAGGCCAAGAAAATATAGGAGTATGTGTAAGAATAAGATTAATTATTTCATTAATATATTATATGGATTAATATTTATTAATCAATTATTATGGTTTATTTTAATTAGGCGTTAAATCATGCTACAATTTGTATCTCTCACCAAAGGATAAAATTTTGAGGGTTCACACAAAATCTAAAACAAATAATAAAAACTGGAGTGCTGTGGATTTTAGATCAAATAATCATAGGTTTAGAAAGAGAGACATATGTTAGATGCTTTTTTTATCTCAAAATAGTCTCACATTACTTAAGAATCGAGACAATATATTTTTACTCAAAAGTGACACAAATTGTATTTTTTACTCCTAAAGAGAGAATCGAGACAATCACTACAACATTTTAGGCCTACCGCAACGCTTAAATTTTGGGATGTAAAAAAACCGTTCTCGTAGCGTGTCAAAGACAACACTTTTTGTAAACCGTTCTGATAGTATATATATTTTCGCCAATTGTATGCAACAACAAAAAAACCGTTCTCATAGATACCAACCAGAACGGTTTTCTATCTATAACCTTCAACAACGGTTAAAAACCATACTGATATAATTTTAAATTATTTTAATAAAATATATGTTTCATTGTATCTTTAGTTGTGAAATTTTGCAGAAAACCGTTTTCATAGTCTATTGCAACAAGAACGGTTTTTTATCTGTAATCTATAACAACGCTTAAAAATCGTACTCATATAATTTTAATAAAATATATCTTAAATTATGACTTAACAAAAAAAAATTAATAAAAAAAACAACACATCACAACAAACACGTTCTGCATATGTTTATGAGTTTATCTTCACTTGGAAACAAATAAAACAAACATAGTGATTCTTATCTTCCCCAAAATAATATATAATGCTTCAGCCAAAGGATGCTTCCAAAATTTCACAGTATACACAGTAAACAAATTTCATAGTATATTGTTTCTTCTTGTTGATTTCATCCCCAAAATTGCAATTGATTCTTCCACAAATTTATTCTTCTCATAATCGATTCCCCCAAATTGGTTCTCATAATCGATTCCAAGACAGCCACAAATCGATTATTCTCATAATCGATTCTTCCCCAAATTGGTTCTTCCCCATTATCGATTCTTACCTGTTCATTCCAAGACAGCGACAAATCCCAGCATCATTGAAAGAAACGTGATTCCAGTCTTTGCCTCGACAAGGTACTCGCAAGGTACTCACTTTTTCCTTTCTACCCTTTCTTTCCAAATTACGATGGGGATGATTTTACTGATTTTGATTTATTATACTGCATTGTAATTTTGAGTTCAGAATTTGGTTATTCATGTGTTTGTGGCTAAACATGTAATTTTGAATTCATAACCAACACTTTTATTATACTGTGTGTGCTTAGTCTAAAGGATAATTTTATATTTTCATATCAGCCAAATTCTTATATTCTAAACTGTCAAGGAATTAATCTGCTAAACATGTGAAGTAGAATCGTATTAAGGACAACCTAAACTTCATATATGTAGAAGTAGAATCGTATTAAGTAAATGTTGTGAGTTTATTTAGTTTATTTGCTACTTTAGTTTACTATATTATATATTATATAAAATGACGGTGACGTTTAAGCTCATCCGAATTTATTGGCAATTAGCTAGTAACCAAATAGACAGCTAAGTAGAACTGGACTAATCAGAGTTGAGAGACAGAAACAGAAAAAACCATTAAGGGGGGCGAAAATTTAAGACACGGGAATGAAAATCAAGAATTGCTAATATCTATTATGATCTGGTGTGCGGTAATCTGGTCCGTTTGGCGTCATCGTAATCGGATTATTTTTATAATTGCGCGGTTGATAGAGACAGTCTAGTGGATGATGTGAAAATTGTCTCTTGGAGATGGTGGTTAGGAAGAACAAGAGCCTCACCTTGCTTGCTTTATGAATGGTTAGCGGAGCCGGGGTTATGTATGAATTAGGCGTCTGAGTCAATTTAATTTAGTTTTTTTATTTTGGCAGCTGCTGTGTTTTTTCTGTGGTTTTTAGCTGTATCTTGTAACTGCTGCTGCTATTTTCTCTTAGTTTTTTCCTTGTTTTGCGCCATATATTGTTAGGCTGTTTCTGCCTTGTTCTTTGATATTGGCTGCTATTTGTAATTCTGTTCTAGAGCTTCTTGTGCACTTCTTGTGCTAAGAACTCCTTTAATATATTTTGGCAGATTTCAAAAAAAAAAAAATTGCATTCAAAATGACGTAAAAATGTATAGTTTAATTAGTTATGATTTCACTTAGTGGTACAGAAGGTGATCTGGTTTTGGAAATTGGACCAGAAACTATGGTAAATTCTGATGCATTTATTTTGGTAGTTGAGATTGTTTTCATTAGTAGAATTGTAGAACTTATATTAATACACATTCATTTATAGCAATAAATATATGGTGATAGACTCATTGAAATATGTCAGAATACTAAGAATTCCATGTTAAATAAATAGAACTACTGAGCTAAGTTTTTTGAACAGGAACTACTAAGCTAAGTTATATACTGATTTGCTTTAGTAGGACCCGAGTGCTTTTAGGTTGGCTATTTTCTTATTGTACTATACCTATTTGGTTGACATTTAGGGAAATTCGCTTTTCCCTCCCCAAGTTTGGTGGATTGGAATTACAAATTTGGGTCTAAGGTTAGTGTCATGTATAACAGTTTTTCAGACATTTTGTAAATTATAATATATGTGCTCCCTCCCTGCCTCTCTTTTACCCTTTCCATCGAGTTGCATAATTTTCAATCTCAAAAGTGATGCAGTTGTGTTAGTACGCTTGCTACGACCTCCCCTGTATTATATATTACTACTATATTAATGTTTATTATTTATTTACTACTACGATATTATGTATGCTAGATAAAGCTTCAAGACATCATTGAAAAAGATGGGCAGCCTTCATCTGAAGTCTTTGAAAGTATAGTTGGTAAAGAAAAACCTGGGAGAATGCGTTGCCACGGAAGAACCACAACACTGACTCTCTTGAAAAGAAATGAAGAAATTGCAAAACTTAAAAGAGAGCATGCTGATGAGGTAAAACGGTTAACGCAAGAGATGGAGGAGAAACGTCGTCAAGATAAGGAAGAAACAGACAAAAAACTTAAACTTCTTTTTAAAGCCATTATGAATCAAAACGTGGCAAACTTTGACATGGATGCTATTGCAGCTTTGATATCAGCTCCTACAACTGATGCTAACAGTGAGTTCCATTCTTTAACATCAACACATGCTCCAAATGATAATGAGGTAAGATTTAACTATATTTTGTGCTTGATACAATATATTAAAGTTTAGATAATTCAATTGAATTGCATAGGCTCAAAGTTATGGCAGTAGATTAGATAAATGCAAATAAGTACTTCAAAATAGGTCAAGAATATCTCTCAAATGAAGTTATAGTTTGAGTAATAAAATAAACTAGCACGTAGTAGCTGGGACACAATTGCAGCTGCATTAGTTTGATCTGCTTAGTTTTTATTCCTTATGATGATTTTTTATTTGTATATAAAATAAGAAAACCAAAATCAGTGCAATAGAGACAATTAGTCCTCAATAGAGAAGTTGTTACCTATGTTTTAAATTCTAAAACTTTTTATATATGGAAATATGAGAGAAATTGGTCAAAGAGTTAGCTGAAATTTTTTACCAATTTCAAACCATGTCATCATTTGCATTATTTTGTTAAACATACTCTCGCATTGTTAACTATATTACATTTATTTTGCAGATGATGAATAATGATGATATCAATGAAGATATGCAGGATTTTGAAGATGAAGAATAGGATACATATTTTGAATATGTTAGTTTGATTTTGAATGATTCACATTAGGATATACACTAAAGTAGTTAGTTTCAATTTGAAGATGTTAGTTGTAATGTGAATGATTGGCATTAGGATATACATTAAAGATCCAAAATGAATGTTATTTTGATTTATATGAATGAATCACAACCATTTTATTTTAATTTGTTATCTAATTTGTTATTTTAATTTTTTAATTTGAGCTTGCGTCAAAAGAAAAATGCATTAGTCAGAAAACATTTATGTAGCTGAAAAACCGTTGTCGTAGCTACAAAAGAGGGCATATAACAAAGGGTCTACCACAACGGTTTTTGACTGGGCAACGGTGGAAAGCATTGTTGTAGCAGAAATACCGTTGTCGTGTATAATGAATAATCATACGGTGAAGAGTCTACCACAACGGTTTTGGATTGGGCAACGCTTTCTGTAGCAGCAAAACCGTTGTTGTATCTACTAAGGAATCATATATTTAAGGTCTACCAGAACAGTTTTTGATTGGGCAACGGTTAAAAGTGTTGTTGTAACTGTAAAACCGTTGTCGTATCTACTAAATAATCATATAGTAAAGGGTCTACCAGAACGGTTTTTGATTGAGCAACGGTGGAAACCCGTTGTGATAGTCCATACAAAACCGTTCGCTAAACTCAACCAATGACAACGGTTTTTACTAAGGACGGATAGAAACCGTTGTTGTAGGGAACTTTGAAAACCGTTTTGTTAGAGACTCTAAGAAAACGGTTATCTACAAGGCGTTGCCGTTGGAAAAAAAACCGTTGCGAAAGGCTAAGACAACGCCTCGGTGCACAACGCCCTGGAAACCGTTCTCGTAGCCTATGACAACGGTTTTTTTGCATTACACAACGGTTTTTTGACGTTGTTATAGAATGAAAATGTTGTAGTGAATTTATCTTTATATTTTTACACAAAAGTCAATATTCAAATAATTTATTTTGACTATATATTTTTATAAAAATATAAAGATAAATGTTAATATATAAAATGTTGTTTAATTTATCTCGGTAAATATTTTTAAAATATTACAGTAATATTTTATAGTTTTTAATAATAAATAACTAATTCCATAAAAAATAATAATAAATAACTAATAATTAGGTTTAATTATACTGTTGGTCCTCTTATTTTTAACATTTTGTAGAATTGGACCATCTATTTTAAAACTTGACAATCTTTAACCCCCGACAAATATTTTGTCTAAAATCTGATGATACAACATGTTTCAAATTAACTTTATGAAATATTTTTCTTACAATTTCATTGATATTAGTATTTTCTCATCATGATATCATATACACGTCGTTTAAAACATATCACATCGTCAATTTATAGTTAAAAATTATAATAGGGAGACTAAAACTGTCATATTTTAAAATAGGAAATCAAATCTGCAAAATGATAAAAATAGAGAGATCAAAACTGCAATTAAACCAAAATATTACCGATTAAAATTATAGATTGACATATATAAATTTGTCAATTGCAACCTATATAGAGGGAGTAGAGTAGTACCATATGATAGATATTAGGTCGTGTTTTGTTCTTATATATATACCTACTTCTGATTTGATGAGAACCACCACCTGTTAAAAGTTTGTCCACTGAATCATGCTGCCACTATCTTGAATTGAATTGCACATGTTGTTATAACTAGTATTAATACCCGTGCAACGCACGGGGAACATTGTGTTTTTGTAATTTCGTATATAAATTTTAGTTTGCAAATTGTAATGCATAATTATAATTTCATAAATAATGTCTATGTAGGAACTAAATATAATGTATAAGCATATTACATGTCAACAAAATGGTGTCCAAATTAGAAACAACGTAATAGCAAAAATAACATATTTGTTAATACTTAATAGTATTAGAAACACCGTGCATGGGGAACACCGTCTTTTATTAATTTTGTACACAATTTCCAATTTGCAAATACTATATAAATTTGTGATAAATTTGAATGGATAATAAATATTATGAAAACAAATCATGTCAAAATATTATAGTAAAAAATCATGTGAAACACTTTTTTATAAAGCCCCCCGTATTTTTGGAGACACATTCAAAAATTATCTCAATAAATAGATTTATATGCAACATATTTCGATAAGCTCCTTTTTTATTTTTCGGGTGCATAATTTAAAATTATCCTAATAAATATGTAAATAAATATTTATGTGCAATATCTTTTTATCTTATAGGATCTTTTAATTTTTCACTGTGCATTTTCATTTGGAACATGGATTATACCGCCTGCAGTATATAACTGAATATTTACATAGATAATGCAATAAAGTAGATTTCACGTAATGAATTTTTACAATCAATTATTTTTTGTACCGTTCTTAAGAATCAACTCCAAAAACTTGTAGACAAAGTTATTATAATGACCATCAACATATGTATATCACAACTTTCAAATAATTATCATTACTTCAATATCAAATTTTCAAGGATTAAATGCTCGAGTTTGATCAGTATCTAAAGGATAAATTGCTTGATAAATCTTCCTCCCTCTTCTTTGATCAAATAACCTATGTTTTGCTCAACTTCATACATAATCTACATATACAATAGATTGCCATAATTAGAAAATTATAAATTGATATGAGAAGAAAGTAAGAAATATGATATTCTATGTTAACATCATTAGTCATATTGACTATTGTTTATCCATTCATTGTAGTTATGAGCTTAGCATAAGAATATGCTTGTCAATATTAGTCTTAAGATGATTAGAAACAAATTAGAAGAGCTAAAAATGATTAGAAACAAAAATGAGGAATCAAAATGAAAGTAGCTAAATAACCACCTCCAAATATTAAACATCTATACAGATGTACCTCAAATTTTTCTTCTCGAATGAACATCCATGACTTTTGTAAGAGCTGGAGTCTCACCACCACCTGTTAAAAGTTTGTCCACTGAATCATGCTGCCACTATCTTGAATTGAATTGCACATGTTGTTATAATAAGGGGAAGAGATAATGCATGGTTCTGCTTGCCACCCAAGTGACCACTGAGAGGTTAGTAGCATAGCATTGTTGCTGCCTTTCTGCCTTTTAATTTTCTTGCTTCATGCCACAATATTATGGTATTAATACTACTTGGGTCTTACAATAAAAAAAATACTACTTGGGTTGGGTTGGGTTTGCTTTCTCATTAGATCCTCCGCATTTCTTTTTTATCCTCTTTATCGACGTTTTTGCTCCTTCACGGTGTTTCGGTTTTTACAAATCAAATTAGTTATAGTTTCGATTTTTCCGTTGATTATTTCGGTTCGTAAAAATCGAATTTTTTTGCTTAAATTTTACACAATTTCAAGGGGCAAAATGAAATTTAAGGGGGTAAAAAAAAATACAGAGGGCCTAAAAAGAATTCTTCAAATTCAATGATTGGTGCAACTTTAACTACTTGGACAGGGCCTAGACCAATGATTGGCTTGCCATTGTAAGTATCCAATCCAATCCAATGATTTTGATTTTGTTTTTAATTATTTAATCAATTATATTTTAAAATTAAATTTGATCCGATCCAATTTATTTTATTTTGGATTAGATTATTTGTCTAATTATATTTCGTGGTATATTAATTTTAAAAAATTTTATTAGGGTAAAATTTTTTTTTGAAGAGAATTATATAAATATATATATATATTAAATATAAGATAATTACACATGAATAAAAGTAAGACGGACCCTTTCGTTCTATTTTGGTCTTATATTAAATATAAGATAATTTCATTTTTAATTAACTTTAAGTTAATTTTAGATTTTATTTCGATCCCTTAGGTTCTTTTTGTTCTATTTTGGTCTTATATATGTAAAAAATGTTCCGTCAAAAAGAAAAAAATATACAAATTATTGGCATTTTAGTGCCGTAATTTTTTTTGTTTTATTTTGATCCATTAAGTTACAAACATTAGATACACTTTAATACATAAAGTTATAAATATTTTCTCAAGTACGACTTTCATATATACATAGTTTTTTTCTTAAAAAACATTCTTTTATCGTTGCTCTAGTCTATGCCAAGTTGGTTTTGGTTGAATATGATGGAGGATGACGTTGTCACCATTGTAGCGTATCTGCAATGACTAGACAACCAAAAAAATTTGCATTTATATTTCTAAAACTATATAGTAATGCAAATCTTGGCCACCATAGCATTTCCATGCCAAGGCTTTCATTTGGCATTCTCTTTCTGTAGCAGCAGTCACAACAACATCACAATAACTAGAATCCATATTTGAGAATTAAGAAGAGCAATTTTGTTGCTCTTAGTTGAAAAAGAAAATAGTTAATTATTAATTAATAGAGTAAAGTCAAACTCAAGATCAATTTCTATATAAAACAATGGATTCCCGTCATCCCACATTTAACTTACACCATTCAAGCAGTTACTTTTTCAACTACGCTAGATTGGTATTTTTGTTGGTCAAACTATACTAGTCAGGTAAAAAAAAAAATTGTGTCCAAACATATTAATCAGTGGATTTGGATTTAACGTATTTATTTGTGTGGATACAAACAACTGCTTTTAGATGTTCGATCAAAAAATTAGGGCTGAGATTGAATTTAAATATTAGACTAAGCGCATATAATATCAAATTCGGATATTTTCATTAAATTCTAGGGTAAAATATATTTTCAGTAACGAATTTTGGATATTTTCTTTTGTATTAGTTTTTAATTGGCAAAATTTTAACATTTATTTTTTTGACATTTTTTAACATAATATAGATTTATATAGGTTTACCATAATATATAAACAAAATATAGATCATTTTGAACATAAAAATGTCATAATATTAGAATTAATATTTCAAAATTGTGCTCATTGAGGACTAAAAATAAAAGAATTTTTTTTTGTAAAAATAAAAACAAGTGATTTTATTTTACATGGACGAAAACCAAAATTCGCTATAAAAGTAGAGACTGATAACATATTTTACCCTAAATTTTATCATTAATCTATTTAATTTATAATTTTATCATTCCTTATCAATTAAATAACTAGATTTTCTTTTTTAACAATCACATAAAAAGCCTAATCCTTGTCAGTCTTGTGCCCGGGTATTTAATTAAAAAAATGAATGGTGTGAGCTCGAATTGGATTTCATACTGTCAAAAATTCCCATACTGTCAAAAATTCCGCAGTAATAACACAGTAATGCACCAGAATCGTCCGATCACGATCTGACGGATGTGATTTTTTTAGTATTTATTTTTTTATATTTAATCTGGAACGTCCGATCACAAATTAACGGCCGAAATTGACAATAGCATAAAACCGCGTGATTTATCCACAGCAGACAATCCGAATCCGTGTAAGCTTACAAAGATTGTAGCATGATTGATAGTACTAGAAGTCTAGAAGTGGCATAAATTTCATAACTGATGGTAAGCAGATTCTATAAATAATTGATTCTTTTGTATGAACAAACTTTGCAGCTACCATTTATATGAAAAAGAATAACTTAAAGCAAATTCATGTTCTTTTTTTATTCCATTCAAATTGTCACAGAAGCCAGATTTTACCAGAGACAAACCACAGATAATTATGCTCTGCATAAAGACATATACATAATACATAAATATATATATGTATGCTCTCTTGTTGGTCTCAAGCATATGCTGATTCGGGTGCCTTTTTCTGAACATTGACAGATCATGCTATTTATGGCCTAATATACTGGCCTACAAAGAATATATGTCCTCAAACATGATATAATACTAATAACTTTGCTAAAATATCTTGTAAAAAATAAACTTTGCTAAAATATGATTTTGAATAAACATTTTGTAAAATTGGTTTAACTAAAGTTGAGTTTGAAGTAGGTGATTATGTTTAAAAAAATTTATTCTAAAAAATAATTTTGATTTCATGTACTGAAAATTCTTTAAGCCAACCCAAGTGCAGAGATTAAGATATCATCTGCGCGCAAGTGCAAAGACTAATCTCTCAAGATAATTGTAATCCATGTAAGTGAAATTGATTTAGGTAGCTGCAAACTACTTTGTGAGATTTGAAGCTATTCATATACATACAAGACTTCTCAATTACATCATTAGAAAATGTCATGTTTCTATCCATAGACCATAATGATTAATGCTTAGCTCTTAAATATAAAGAGCTCAAAGAAATAATCAATTCATCATTACATTACTTTTCCATCATTCTTCTGACACTAACAGATTTTAAACAAAAAACTTTTGCAAGCTTGAAATGTTCATCTCCACACACACAACAACAAACAAAGGAGGCATTTCAAAGAAGAAGATTTCGCTTCAAACATCATCGTAGGTGTTTTCCTGTATTCAAAGGCAAAGCCCTCATGCTCTTGGAATGTGTATAAGTGATATGCGGAGTTCCATCTGGTTTCTTCTTTCTTCTCCCTTGTTGAGATAAACGAGAGTGATAAGACAAGATAGCAAAGTCGTTAAGATCCTGCAATGGTGTCAGAGCGTTCACAACTTCATCCATGTTTGGACGGCATTTAGGGTCTCTACTGAGGCAACTATAAGCTAACTGAGCAATTTTCTGCACTGCTTTTAAAGAATAGTTTAGTTCCAAGCGAGGATCAACAAGTTGGTAAAGTTTTCGCTTGTCAGCTAAATACGGTCTAGCCCATGAAACAAGATTTTGTTCCCCGCTTGGACGCTTCTTGTCCATCGATCTTCTTCCGGTTAAAATCTCGAGTAACACAACTCCAAAACTATAAACATCACTCTTAGCAGTTAAGTGTCCTGGTGAAAATACAAACAGAAAATTACATAATCGATTAGTCCTCGTAGGTCTTACAAAGATTTGTACTCTATTATATGGTGTCAGGATAAATCATCGGTATGTTACATCGTAAAATTTAATTGACTAAATTGACCATCTCTTATAATTTGAAGGACTAAAATGTTCATTTACTCTTTTTCTTGTCCTTCAAGCAATTTACTGCTACATTTTTACCTGTCATGACATATTCTGGGGCAGCATAACCATAAGTTCCAACAACTCTAGTAGAAACATGTGTTTTGTCTCCTTGAGGACCTGCTTTTGCTAGACCGAAATCTGAAAGCTTCGCATTATACTCCTATAAAACACTATACATTAGAAATTAATCGAAGAATAAAAGAGGGATAGAAAGAAAGTTCCTTCTTAAGACTTGATATCTCTTACAGCACACATACCGTATCAAGCAAAATGTTTGATGTTTTGAAATCTCTGTAAATGACTGGTTCTGGACCGTTATGGAGGAAGGCCAATCCTTTAGCAGCACCAAGTGCAATCTTCACCCTGTTGGACCATGGAAGAGGTACGGTTCCTTCAAAACGTAAGCAGCATCAGCATTTTTATTGTGAGACAAGGATTAAGATGAAATAGAGCAAAACAGAACAGCTAGTCGTAAATCATTCCACGTCTTTTATCAACAAGCCATCGTTAATTCCTCCAACTTATAGTTCCAATAAGAAGCAGAAAAAGCAATTCAAACATATGCTGATCAAGAAAGAATTACAAAAATTGGACCACTTTGTAACAAGTTTTCGTTGGTTTTGGTTTATTCTTTGAGCAAATGAAAATGACTTGTGCTAGAAACCTAGTAATTCCTATTATCACAAGTTAAGGAAGAAACTCACTTCTGAAAAGATGATTCTCTAGACTTCCGCGAGTCATAAACTCGTAAACAAGAAGCCGTTGATCATCTTCAATGCAGTAACCAATAAGTTTCACAAGGTTGGGATGGTGAAGTTGTCCAAGAAAATCAACTTCAGCCTGAAATAATCAAAATGCAATGTTACATTCTAATCTCCACGATGTCGTACACTATTTTTTATGATATCAATCTACTAAGTACTAACCAACAGCATATATTTTACTAACCACCCATTCTCTATGGCCTTGAAGACCATCTGGTTTCAAGCTTTTGACAGCTACCGTAATTCCTGAACCTGGTTTTGCCGGGGCAGTTCCACCTTCCTCAATCCATCCTTTAAAAACATAACCAAATCCACCCTCACCAAGAATGCTATCAGGTCTGAAATTTCCAGTTGCAGATTTCAGCTCTTGAAATGTGAACTGAAGGAGCTGACAAGGAGCCTTATTTTCCTGAGGTGGGGGATCAGGATTATCAGAAGAGAGCCTAGCTTCCTTCGGAGGACACAGTTCTCGATTGCTAGCATTCAGGTATCGCGTCTCAGTTGCTGCATCAATCAGTATTAAGAATGTAAATGCTTCCATCTTAAAGTTAAAACTTTTTGTACAATAAACATATGACAATCTCATTTAGTATTACCGAAATATCTCAGTCACCGATAGCTTGATCAATAATGAATACACAAGAATCTAAATTTACACGAGTCCATGTGAAAATGAAGAAGACAACTAGGATAACTAACATAACTAACTGTTATAGAATAAGATTAACAAAATCTTAAGTAACTACATATCTAATATTTAGCTTTAGTTTTGGTCTTGGATCTGATAACTTTTCTGAAGAAAAAACACAATTTCAACCACTCCAAGTGATAAACAGATGATAACAAAGCAAATCTTGAAAAATTCCTCAGACTTGCAAATTTTTTTTCTTTTGATTTCATAGAAATTACTAGATTGATAAATTAAAATCCTTCAAAATTTTACAAAAGGGAATATTTTTCCACTGTGTGAGTTATGTTCCTTAAAAAAAGGATTATGCAGTTAGGTATGCTTTCAGTGTGGTAAGCAACAGCATGTGAAAAAAGGGTTCTTGGAAAGCATAAAAAGATAATCTTTTTAACAACCCACATCATAATTGAAGTCCAAAAAAACATTCTTGCCAAAAACACAAGAAATTAATAACACATAAAAGAAAGTTTCAACTGAAAAATTCCATGTTTTTAAGCAACCCCAGAATAAAAAATTGTGCATAAACTTGACAAATGAAGCATCTTTGAGACATGTCATTAATACTAATCCATGATATTGAAGAAAAAACAAAAAACATGATGTAAGAAAGATTAAAGAACAAAACCTGCATCATGAACAACACTAGTACGAGGGATAGTGTTAGGAGAGTGTCTAGAAGAAGCTGAGGGTTTACAAACACCACGTTTAAGGACAGACCAACATCCACACTTGTTATTGTTGTTGTCCATCTCCATGTACTACTAGTGTCTTGTTGGATAGTGGTTTTAGAAATTTGTCATGGTGTTGTTGGATTTGGAGAAGAGAGAATAAGCATGGGTGGAAAGGGAGAAATGAAATTGCAGGCAGGAGGAGGCATCATGATCACCATTATCACAGTGTGTGTACAAAAAGAACTTTTTTGCTACCACCTTTTTGTGCTGTGGGGATGGGAATTCTTCAACACTTTTTCTTTCTCTTTTTAACCTCTTTGCTTTGCTTGCTACAATTTACCACAAAATATAATAAAAACTCATGTTGTCTAATAAAGTTTTAGCATTTTTACTTGATATATCATCCATGTTTTAATATCCAACATTTTTCACCACAATTATTCATCCCTCGCATTCATTTTAAAATTGAAAAAGTAAATACAACATTTTTTTTAGATAATATGATACTAATATAGTGTGAAATAAAAATTATATAATGATTTGATTTAAATCAAGGCCGACCAAAGGATAAGGCTACTGAAACTTTCGTTTTAGGCTGCCAATAAAAAAAAAACTTTTCTATTAGACAAAAAACTCCTAGATACATACTAAAAAGATTCCATATAATAAACTTTACTTTAAGCCTCACTAAATATTGAAAATTATTAGGCTAACCCTGATTTTCTTTTTTTGCATAGTAAAGGAGAAAATATCACAAAACTATAGCATTGACAACCTTGTTTGCTTCACGGTAAATATGACAAATTTGAATATTCCAATCCATATTAATCAGCTGTCGAATTCTATTAAGGAGAATACGTCCACTGAGCACTTCCAATTTCCTCCCCCTCTATACCTCATACCACCTCCAGGGAATCAACTTGTAATTCAATATTATTAAAGTTTTGCCGACGAGCCAAGCATAGTCCTTCAGACACACCCTATAGTTCCACCACAAAACGGCTATTCCTCTCATTCCACTATATATACATGCATACACTCACATTAAAGGTACATCTATTCTACCCCAATTTAGAACTTTCTCTTACCTCATGCAAATACTGACTTGAGCGTTAGAGTGCTAACTTTATTGCAGGTATTTTTTCCCCATTGGTACTTGAAAATTCAATCACCACCTACCAAGTATAGATCTGATCATCCTTCACCTCACATATAACTTTCATTTTTGAACACTCAATTCAAATATTATTATCTAACAAGAATAATATTTTTGCAAATATAATGTAGCACATGGTAAAAAAAGAAAGGCCTTGTTGATATAAAGAAAACACACCTAATTTCTCACACATCACTAAGTACACTAACTACATCAAGTAGTGACCACTAATAAGTCCTAATAGTGAAGGCATATAGATTAAGATGTCTAAAAAGAAGGTTAGTTATTTCTTGCATTGTAACACCCTATATTTTCCACCGATTTTAAGAACTCCCGACTAGTTAACACTTTAACCAAAGAGATATTCTCCTAACAAATTCTACAATAATTCTCAAAACATTTTATCACTCCTCTCCCTCTAATCATATAGACATTCCAAGCCTGATAGAATGGTAGTGGAGTCATATGCCACATTACTAACTATTCCTTCTCTAACTTCTCTATTCAGTTTGGTTATTGGGCCTGTTGGAAGAATAAACACAGAGTGTCTCACATTGGAGAAGAACTAGTGTTGTGTGAATTGAAAAAATATTAGTCTCACATTGGGTAGAACACCCACACTAGTAGTGTTTATATATGAGAATGTCACTCCTAAGGGTGTGCCCTTGGGGTATCCAATTTTGTGATCGGAGAGAACCTTACAAAATATATATATATATATATATATATATATATATATATATATATCACACGCGCGACGCCGCTGTCCGGCTCGGCTTGGCTAAAAAAGAAATATTTTTGTTATCCGAAAGATTAAATTAATTTAATCATTATCCGAAATATATTTTGTTTACTTACCAGATAAGTTTGTTCAAATCCGATCCAGCTTTCAGAGAAGCAAACGAAAGATCCGAATTTCACTCGATCTGATCCGTGGAAATTCGATACATGAATTTCTTCAAATCAGTTACGAACCTTTCCTATAAAAGCAAGGATCGTTCAGTTCATTCAGTACACCGAAAAAGTATTCTTGAGACTTCGAATCTTTTTCTTCTTTCTCTCTTCGACTTGTGTTTACGAGTTGTTCTTGCTCCCTTCATCTTTTCTTTCTTGAGTGGTATACGTACCATATTCGACCGGTATTTAAATACCGTAAGTATAGATTGGTCTAAACTCTCTAAACTATGACTCCGTTTGGATTAGCTTATTTTTGAGCTTACGTAAACAGCTTATGCAATTTTTATGTATTATTATAAGTTTGTCAAGGTAGTTTATGATAAAATAATTTATAAAAATACAATTTTTCACTAGTTTGAATTTATAAAATAGCATAAAACATAATTTATATTGCATAAGCTGTTTGCATAAGCTCAAAAATAAGCTAATCCAAACGGGGCCTATATTAAAGTGATTTCTCCAATAGTTAGAATTGAGACCAATAGATTGGTGATTGCAATGACAATCTATAAAGAAGTGTTTTATGATTGATACGGATGATTTCAAGAAATTATATCTGGTGCATGAGAATGAGGGTAACTCAATTGTGTATAATTTGTTGTTTTTTCTCTCAAATTTTTCTATTTATACACCCACGTCCTATATTGCGAGGGGGGTAGAGTACTAGAATTGAAAGTCTAGAAGAACTCAAGAAGTGATTAGGTGAGGAAATGGGCCAAAGTCTTCATCATTTGGAAGATTTCTTTCCCCACCCCCCGTGTCTCTTTTTCACCCCCCAAGTTTCCGTTTTTACTTCTGGAAAAAAACTTCGGTAAACATGAACTGAAGTTTTGGTCCATTTACACCCCATAATGAAAAATAAACGGTTGAAACACATGTTTTTCTTTATCGGGAAACTTCGGTAAATGAAAACCGAAGTTTTGGAAAATAAAATTAGGAATAAAATTAGATTTTTGGGCGGTTAAAAAGATACAGGGTTGGGAAGAGAAATCTTCCATCATTTGAGTCACGGGCCATATATCTCGAGGAAAGGAGAGTGTTGAGGGCCCAGTAATTATGCAAAGAGGTGTGAGAGTGTTTTATGAGTCTATTAGAAGGGAAACGTGGGAAAGGTAGGTAAGAATTTGGTATGAGTGTTTCCGTTTTTTGGCTTAGGTCCTTAATTGCTTTTCTTTTTTGTTCATATTTTCTTTTTTCAGTAAGATATACACCATATGTTATTTGTGCATAAACCAATTAAATTCAAAGAAAAAGTTTTGTTTTTTTTGGTCAGATAGGGTATCTTCTAGACTAATAATAAGGCGTTTTAAGATAGGGTATCTTAAAATTTAAACTATTTGAATTTACAATAAGACTAATAAGGCACAAGTTATGGTGCATAAGCCATGTTTATACATCGTGTACAAATACCCCAAATTGCTTAGTGTATCCCCCAGATTGTTTAAAGCAACCTCAGAAATTTGGGGGTGTACTAAAAATTTAGGGGGTGTGCTAGAAATATGGGGGTGTATTAAGCAATTTTCATTATTTATATATGATGCATAAGGAAAAAGCTTATACACCATAATCACTCACTCTATTTAATAGTAAAATGTTATTTACTATTTTAATACAAGGTTGAACCGCTTCAAAATAGTCTAAAAATTCACTTTAAAAAAACATACTGTAGATTCCTAGAGAGGTAAATGTTATTTTACTCCTCAAAATCTCAAACAACCAATTGTAAAGATTCGTTAGAAAATGAGATATTATAGAAGTTAAAATAATACAAGTATACAGCAACTTCTACATAAACTATTTAGAATTAGCCAAATAAAACTAAAACCTTAATATAACCAAAAGTCAAATGTCTACGAATAACTCATTGTTAAAGGAACCACTTTAAAACGCACTCATCCATCAAGGTGTCATGCCTGATTTTAATTTTTAGTGTAAAAGCCTACTTGAAAATTGTTTATTAAGTAAGCAAAGGCTATCAATGGGGTCAACTAATTAACAAGCTTTTGTCCTCCTTGATGTGTGCAAAACAAAAGGATAAAATAAAGCATATTAAGTGGACCATATAAAGAGCAAGCATTATTCTTTTGGAATTTGGAGTATACATTAATACATTATATGTACTTTTGATTTTCTAGACGCATTTGTTGAACTGGAAAAGGACACAAGTAAAAACACCCAATCGAAGAAAGTGGTCTAAGAAACCACTTTTTATAAAAACTGGTTGGAACAATTTTAGATTAGATTTTAATTAATTCTTGATGGAATTCTAGATTATTAGACAATTGAAGGATTAAGTTAATAGCATAAGACGGTATACTCAAGCCTACAAATAATGTGCTTTAAACATTTTTTTTATTTATTTTTCTAATTAGACCCTATTTTGGGTTGTTTTAAAAATCTGACATAAATTGAATTGCTTAAATCGGGACGAAAGTACAATTGAACCAATCAATTAATTGAGTCGTAGATATAAAGTGTTGGGTCATGACTCATGATTCAACTGATTGAATTATATGGTTCAATTTAATTTTTAAACGCATTATTGTTTTGGGTTTGTGAGAAGTAGTAGCACTTAATTTCTTTCAGCAAAATTGGCCACACAGCTTAATCATGTTAGCTAACTCCAACAAGAATTAGGTTTAGTTAATTTTTTTTTACTAAAACAAGATATTCATTCCTTCAAATTGATAGAGTACATCATATACGAGCACAAATTCAACATTGTTAAAAACAAAAAAGATGAATATGCCGACTAACTTACAGCATCCAAGTTAATAGCATAAGACGGTATACTCAAGCCTACAAATAATGTGACAAAATAAAAGTAACCGAAATACTCATGTTTTCGGATCTGCATCGTTGACGATCTTGTCATTGGTTGAATCAGTAGTTGATCAAACTTGATATGTCAATCTGAACCAAACGAACACCGCAACAAGATGGTAAGACAAACGAACACTGTATCAAAATGGAAAATCACATGAACACCGCACAAAGACGGAAAATCATACAACATCGCACTGAGACGACGAAATAAAAAAAAAAAAAAAAAAAAACTCTAACTTATGTGAAAACCACTTATTTAGATTAAAGCGGGAAAACAAATATGGATGGAGTGATTCAAGGAATGACCCAAAATCACCCCCATTTTGAAGCAAGAAGAATAAAACTCCTTAGAAGAAAATTAGATCGGCTCACCAAGGAGTAATCATAAGAAGTGGGTTTATGTCGTTATCTAAAATGTTATATTTAGTCATTGTTGGAGCATTCATGATGGAAAAAGGAAACGTATTTTCCTCAAAAGTGACATGTCGAGAGATAATAATTTTACAACTTAATAATTCGTAACACTTATAACCTCTACTTAATTCTTAGGTTACAATCAAACCAATTCCGCATCCTTAATTATTAAATGAATTAAATATAATTTCAATTATGTATTTTTTAAACTGGACCAAGCCATTTGTCCATCAATTACATAGTATCTAATATCTATACATAAAAGGGTGTAAATTTCACTGAAACTACTCCAAACCAAACACATAAATGTAACTATTTTATAACTAGCCGCCCGTTTGTGTGATCGATTTTCTTTTTTATTTTTGTTTGATGTGATCGATATTCTCTATTGTGCAAATATAAATAACTAATTAATCTCCTTTTTTATTGGACTTAGTTAATTGATAATTACTTAACCTCCTTTTTTGTTGTGGCTAGTTATTAAGAAGAAAAAAATATATATTTTTTTTACTATAAAAAAACTGAAAACCTACTTTTATGTGGAAGTTGTGTTTAGATTTTGTTTTTTGTAGTTTGTTTTAAGGGTAAAATAGGAATAATGAAAAAGTCATCCAAAAAATTTGTATCCTCTTTATATATAGTATAGATAAAATAGACTGAAATTTTAGGAGCGGATCACATTCACCTAACTAAGCTAATTTTTTTATATCAATGGAAACAGAAAGACAAAACAAGAGAAGAAAAATAAGATCCTTAGGTTCTTAACACTAAGGGCATCAGCCATGATAGAGCTAGCCAATGCTGGAGGGCATTCATCCAAATCTTTCTACCATAGTTTGAACTAGAGCCATGTTTTGCAAGTCAATCGGCACACTAAATATTAATATACTAGATATCTTGATTTGTTATTTTCTATTATGTTTTCAATTTGTTTTTTGTGTAAAGCTAAAATATCGAGATCGGCTTTGCTTAAAAGAATCTCCCTCGGGGAAATTAACATTCATAATATATTGTGTCCTAAAAATTGCATGCATCTATACATATTTTATACTATATATTTTCTCGATTTCATGAAGAAAAGAGAAAACAAGATTAGAACTTCAAGACTTCACCATATAGTAACCTGCGCTAGGAGTAGAACACAACTTCATTTTTAATGGAGTTATGGAGATGGGTATTTACATCAATATGCAAGCAAATTATAAAAACAAAAAAAATTGCAAAAGAAGAATACTAATAGTAGGTCATCGTTACATATCTAGAAACTTGGAAACTAATCAAGAATTTTACACAAACTAGCTACATCAAAGCACTATTTTTTTTGGTGTTATGCAATATACATGTATAATGAATAATGTTGTCTTGTCATCTATGAAGCACCACAAACACATGACACACCAAACACTATACAGATATTGAGATTAGATATCGCTAATAATTTAAGAAAATAAAAATGATTGAATATAACACTAGATGTACCGGTATCGTGCCAGTGTTAGATAGGTTGTAATCATACAAGCCTTCCTTCTTTGTTCATCATCATTTTCTTGAATTCATTAAAATTGACCATACCATCTCCATCCACATCAACTTTCCTAATCATCTCTTTACACTCTTCATTAATCTTGTTCCCATCCTTTAATCCCAATGAACTAAGAACCAAAGCTAGCTCCTCAACTGAAATTAACCCATCTTTATCTTTGTCAAACACTTCAAAAGCCTCCTTCAAATTAGCCTCTAATTCTTCCAATTCATCTTCCTTACTACCAACACCACCCTCTTTCTTTCCTACACCCCCACCTAAAGACTCACAAGTCAACAAACAAAACTCCTCAAAATCAATCAACCCATCTCCATTTGAATCAAATTTCACAACAATATCATCAATTTCTTTCTCATTCATGAAGATTCTTATGTTCCTTAATGATTCCTTCAACTCTTGCTTTGTTATAAACCCATCACCATTCTTGTCGAAAGTCGAAAACACCTTTTTGAGTTCTTCCTTCCCATAATTAGCATCTTTATCCAACTTGGTTTTGGAAGCATTGTTAACGTTGTTGTTGGGAATTTTTTTTTGAAAGAAAGCACGAATTTTGTTGTAAAAGACTATATTTATTAGACCAACAATGAAAAGAACCGCTAGCAAAAGTGTAGCAAGAACCATGTTTTACTCAAAATTAATATTCCAAACACAAAAGAGAACAAAGATAAGGAAGAAGAGGATGAGGAAAGAAGCAAGGAACTAGAACATAAGAGCATACAAGACTTTGTTATGATTCTAATATTCTTCTTATAGTTGTTGATTATTTATTTTTTAAATTTGATATATAAGTATAGTTCCAAGTGAATAAGAAATTACGCGGTTTAATTTGGTGGTGGCGCTTTTTTTATCCCCACAAAACCGCGTGAAACGTGAGTGTGATGTTTTTTCTTTCGATTCGAGATAAGATATAGTGAAAGTGAATCTCAAAGTATAGTGTATCCCAAAACTTTAAATAAGGACCAATTATTGGGAATGCATGTGTATTACTACTTTTTTATTTGGCAAAAGCCGAAGGACATATGTTAATAAATTAGTTTCAAAAATTTGCATTTAATTGTTTTTAAAGTCAAAATTTTGTTTTTCTTGATATAAAAATTTCATTTTTAATATCCTTAACATTTGGCCGGAGATATGTTAGCAAAACTTTTTCTATTTCATTTTTATTTTTTGGAAAAAGCTAACATGAATCCTTAAGCCACTTGTTAGTATACTATACATAGTAATTTTGTATTAAAAATTGTACATTTTATTTCCTTAGAAGTCAATTTATTTTGTTAAATACATAGCCCAATTACCAAGTCAATCCGCCAAATTAATCGAACTTCAAGTTGTTTTTATTTTTTGTATTGTAATGTTACTTTTGTGTTATAATATTATTTTGGATCAACAATTTTCATCGGTACTGTAATGTTATTTTGGAACTTCAAATTCTTTTTTTGGATATTTAAAATTGTAAGGCACTGTAATGTTATTTTGGATAAACAACTTTTATTGGTACTGTAATGTTATTTTGGAACTTCAAATTCTTTTTTTGTTATTCACAATTGTGTTAAACTGTATTATAGATTTTTTTAGAAGTTTTTAAAAAATCTGTTTTTTGTCTATCAAAAAATATTTTTTAATTTTATGAACAACCCGCGAACCTAACCCGTTAATAACCGGATTGGTTCGATTCGAATTTTATAGTAAAAGTGCGGGTTTGAAGATGAATCCAATCCAATGAATATTGAACGGGTTGGGTAATGGATTAGACCGAATCCGGCCAAACCCAATCCGCATACACCCCTACCTAAAGGTGATGACATAAATAGTCTAAGGGTCGAGTGATCTAAGTTAGGATTTTAGATTTTAATTTTTTTTTTTTTGTTTTTATTTTAATCATAAAAAGACTTTAAAAAAAATTAACTTAGTTTTTCTTTAGGTACAATTTTTTTAATTTAGTTATAAATATAATATGACAAATTAAATCTAAATTAGCTTAGTTGATAAAGATGAAGGTCTCAAATGCTCGTTCATCAAGGTTTAAACCCTAAGCATAACAAAATTTATTTTATAAGCCTTGTGTTAATTATTTATATGTAAACCGGAGAATCCCCATCAACGTGTTTAGAGTCATTGCTTCAAAAAAAAAAACGTGTTTAGAGTCATCCAATTTTATTTTCAATTTCTTTTTCTTTTTTTTTTGAAGCATTCAATTTCTTTTTCTATAGATTATAAAAATTTTGAACTTTAATATAAATTCTCTGATTAGGATTGGTCGATTTCGAACACTTTAACTGTGATTGCAAAATTTGTGCTATTCATGATTCCGTTCTAGAAGAAACAAATGATTTTATAAAACTTGTAGCCCCCAAACCATTAGGGGTGGACCTACAATGCTGTTGTTGGTGAAATTTATAGAGGTCTTTTTTTAATATAAATATTATGATTTAAATCTATTTAAAACCTAAAATAAAACATGAGAGACTAGAGCATCCACATCCATGCCACTCATGTGAGTGGTATAAATGGATCCCACATAATATTTTATACTTTCCAATTATTTAAACCATTCAACCATATTTATTAAATATTCATACCACTCATTCAAAACTCTAATATAGACCCCACAAAACTCACAATATAATTTTTTCTATTATTTTATCCACAAAACCTTTTGATAAAAAAAAAAAAGTCTAATGCACCGTATCCACTGATGGAAACCGTGGCTTTGTATCACCACACCTTTCCCCTCAATTACTCATTACATTCTGACAAAAAGTGGCAATATGTGGCAAAGATACCAGCGATGTTTATGCTCTAATAGGATGCACTTAAACTAATAATATAATGTATTTTGACATAAGAAAAATACCAATATGCACTAAATATTTTAGACACGAAAAACACACAGTATAGATGTGTAACTTTTATTAATTTTACTATTTTTTTTTAGGGAACCAAAATTTTTAGCAAAATGGGCCAATAACTTTTAGGGAACCAAAATTTTTAGCACTTGGACAAATTTCTATCCGCATAAAAAATAGTATTAATATGATTTTTTGGAAATAAAATTGTATTAATTTTAATGGTCATAAATAGTCATGGAGGCTGGTGGTTGCACTTGCATGTTACACATTTTGTGATGTTTTGTGTTAAATTTCTTTCAAGGAAAACAACTGTCAACCAACAAGGTGTGACACTTTTTGCTTAAAAAAAAAAAAAAACCAAGGTGTGACACTTTTCATAGTATATGGTGATGGATTTGCTCACCAATTTTTTTTTTTTAGCGATGTCCACAGCTAACAATACTTTTGGAAAATTTAATTTTGGGATCAAGCATTATTTTATTTGTGAAAAATCAAGTTTTCAAATTTTCAACATTTTGAAAATGTGAAAATTTAGAATTTTGGATTTTTTTAGTTTTTGAAATTTTTGGAATATGTTTTTCTGAAATATTTATTGTGAAAATATGAAGGATAAAAGAGAAATTTAGGAGAAATATAGAGGTATGGTCTAGGAGAGGGGTATCAAGTAGAAATTTGGGAAAATATGAAGTACTTTTTGGGTCCAAGCCTCCTACAAGCTCCACTTTAGCATATATTTGCAGAAAAATTTACCCTCCACCCCTAAAATTAACTCTCCACCCCTACAAACCACCATATACTCCAATTTTATCTTTTTTGCCGTTTTATTTTTTCACTGTTTTTTCACCATTTTCGGAACACATTGAGTTCACCTCACAACAAATGTTCCCAAATGTTATTTTTCATTTTGATAAATTTACCGGAACACTTTTTAAAATGGTTTGATTTTTTAGTATGAAAAATGAAATTTTTAATGCAAACCAAAATACATTTTTATGAGTTTTCCAGTGCACAATATACTTCGAAAAAGTTGTTTTAATTGTTCCAGTTTACACTTATTTTTCAGAAGACTTAACAATGTATTCCGGTGTATTATAGTTAAATAACTTATGAAAAATTGTTCCAGTGTATATAATTAACAAACCTATGCACATAAACCATAGCAAACACTATGTGACACGTTGAGTGCAATAGGGCTATTGATTGTGATCAATACATGACTAGAACAGTTTGCTTGAAATAGCATAGAGAAGTGGGTGTGTAGCAAGTTTGTTATGGTCCATATGGCATCATAGAAATGAAGTTGCCTAGAACCATTTCGTATTAATCCTCAGCAGATAGATAAGTATCAATTCTTTTATTGCTTGCATAGAATGGTTTGAAATTCATATGTTGAAGTAAAATGATGATACCGTTAACTATATACCGGGTTAAAACAAGTATTCCAAAAAAAATTTGTTTACCGTAAAACTCTTAAAAGAGTGTTCTCATTTATATTAGAAAAACTCCATCTTTTATACTAAGAATCGGAACGTTTTCAAAAAGTATTCCGGTAAATTTGTCAAATTAAATTGAAAAAAAATAATTTTTGAAAAAGGTAAAAAATAAAATGTAAAATATTAGTAAATGGTAAAAATTGGAATATTTGGTTGTATGTAAGGGTAAAGGGTTAATTGTAGGGGTAGGAGGTAAATTTCTAATATTTGCAATGTGCCATATATTTCAAGCCCAACTTACTATTTTAATGGAAAGCCTAATTTATAAATTATTAAAAAAGATAAAAATATATGACGGATATAAAAGTAAGGGTTTTTCTAACTAGTGTCTGAGTGTCTCTCAGATACTAGTTAAGAAACTAAAAATAAAAGTTATGCATTGAAAACACTAAAATTTAGACTTCTATTGTGTTAACTACACTATTTCCACAATTTTTTTTCTTTCTAAATTTGAATCTTTAGCAAGAGCTCCTAGATCATTATTTAACATTGCCTAAAAGTAATTTGGATTAAATATAGTATTAGTCGCTTCAATTGTATCGTTTATTGATTTTAGTCTGTAATTTTTTTTTCTTTTAATTCGGTTCTTGTAAATTGAAGAACAATTGCTTTTAGTCCTTGAAGTCACCTTATTGGACTACGTGACACCACATGTCATGATTATATTGGGCCATATATGCCATCAACAACAAAAACCATCAATTTATAAATTTCAAGGGATTAAAATCAAACAAAAAAACTTACAGGGACTAAAATAGAAAAACACTATATTTACATCATGGACTAAAATCATATTTAACCTAAATAATTTTTTGCATACTATGTCATGCTACAAAGTTTCAACCGTCGTTAACGGTGACTATCTCCCTAGGCGAATTTGCAAGCAAGCATAATTGATTCTCCCTTCTCAAAGTGAACTATCTCCATACCAAGAGGTGGATATTGAACTTGTCACATTTATATTTTAAAATATTATTAATCTAAACTAATTATTTTTATCTATAAGTTTATTTTATGTTTCTCAACCTTATCTAATTAAATAAAAATTAGACATATGTGATATTGTTTGAACTTTGAATCTAACAATTATAATGTGTCTCTTGGGTGTGTCCATGAGATGGTCTGCCTAGGAATTGGTGACTTGGGTAACTCATTCTATAGTGAGATTGGACCTTGGTCCAATCCGAAAAAGTAGGTAAAGTTTGGAAAAAATTGTTTCGGCCATAAATCAAACACAAATTCTCTTAAGCGATTGATCATTTGGTGGATCTCATAAAACAATTAAGCTCAATGACTTCTTAAAAAAATATTTGTCCTTTTTTTGTTACAAAATATTTGACGTTGCATTAGTTTAAACTAATTTAGAGACCCATGTGTTTTATTCGTTCATATATTTTTATATTTGGGTAAACTCTTCTTTACAAAATCAGATGAGAAAGTGAAATTTGTGTCTTTTATAAATTCATTTGAAACTTTAGCTCTATTAGATTTAACCATTTAAGTTTTTCCCAATAGTCTCTCTGTGTTAAGAGAGACGGGCCTCTATACTCATTCTCAATAGTAGCCACTAGCCAGTTAGCTGATGCTCTAATTTGTTCATGCTCTTAAAAATAAAACATGACATCATCGCTACCTAAATTTAACTTGTGATTGAGATCGAGTGAGTAGGGGTTAGGGTTACACCCTAAATTGCTATTTATAAATTTAGTCAGAGCAAGAAATTGTTGAAAATTGAAGCCAAAAAGAACTAAAAATGAAAGAAGCTCGAGACTCAAGCCATGATCAAGTTCCAGACAACATGCATGAGGTAGGCCATTATTCCTCTAGTCGTTCAAGGCTTTGCTCAAGAATAAATATTGGATAGATTGGGAGGAAATCTTAACTTCAGTTTGTTAAGATTAGGACTTACTGGCTATTGAAAAAGAGGTGAGGGATATGGGATGAAGTTCCTACAAGAGGGAAAATTCTCTCCCCCCACCTCTTTTTCCCCTTCGGCTTTCCTTTTCACTACAAGAAAACAATGCATTATTGAGGGCCAAAAAGTTTAAAATTCGTCAACAATGCAACCATTATGGAGGGCCAAAGTCCATCAAAAAAAGCTTCGTCGGTAATCGTTATTGACAGCCCAGAGCCCTCAATAATGCGTGTCAGTAACTTTATCCATTATTGAGGGCCTGCAGCCCTCAATATATTTCTGACGCCTGCAGCTCTCAAAGTGGATTTCGAGGTGAATTACTGACGGCCTGCAGCCACCAATAATGTATCTTCAATTAAAAAATAATTTAATTATTTAATCATTTAAAAAGCAAATTAAATCTGATTTTTAAATAATTAAATTATTGAATTATTGTTTTTTAAATAATAATTACTTTTTTAATAATTAATTTAATTATAAACCTTTTTTTAAACTGCAAAATTATTTATTTTTTTAACATCAAAATTTTATTTGTCACCACAAACAAACATAAGACATTTTTCTTTTAAAAAAGCCAAAAAATTATTAGAAAATAAAAGTGAATTATGCCCAAGAAGTGCAAATTCACCAAAACCATATACTACATTACATCAGTAACATCACTACAATTAATCCTCCATTTACAAATGTCAATTACTACATCAGTACCATTATGGCTACCTATATATCTTAAGTGGCAATGGACTAACACTAACAATGGACTAGCATTACAAAACAGTCTAATTAAAACGCAAAAGCCAATGGACTTGTCTACTACAATTAGAAACCAGCACTAAAAAACTGCAATTAATATGCCGCAGCAGCCCCAAAGGACATACGCCCGAACCAACACATCACTACAAACCCACACCTGAACTGCAATTAATATGTCGCTCAAGCCTCCCATTCTCTGTCACCTATGTAACCAAGAAGTTGAAATTACATTAAAATGCAGAATCCACCAAAAACACCCAATAATGACTTTTTTTCAATAGATGCAGAAACATAAGAGACATAATCAAAACTGCAAGTAAAATAAGGAGGTAAGGGTTATTGCAAGTAACAAAAGAAGCAGAAAATTAGTAAGTAAAAGAATTGAGAGATTCAACTATTTTCTGCAAAATTACCTATACTATATATCATCATGAAAATAATATGCAAAGCTGATATAAGAATATCACTATCATAAAATAAATGCTTCATTTGGAAAAGAGAAGTTGTAATTAACATAGTTATAGCAAATTAAATAACATGATTTTTTTTGACAGAAACTTTTGTCAAGTGAACAATATGCTGATAAGATTGCCCTCTCAAATATGCAATGGAAGGAGAAATTGCCAAGATTCCATACAAGATATTTATCATCACGTAATATTTACATGTTATCTTTTGATTATTGTTTTAGCTTTTAATCCATTGCTATTTTTAAATTTTCATTTATCTCATTTTTCTTAATTTTTTTTTTATGATCAGCTCCTATTCTTGAGATCAAGAAGTGAAAAATTAAGGTACCTCTTGACACACAAATTCGGCAATAAATTTTCGACAACAATTGGGACGGTTAACACTTAAAACAGTTTAAAAATATGATTGATTAGGTTCAGCGGATGATTAATGAACATAACAAGATGTTGTGCGTATTTCATTAATCATCCACTGAACGTACAAGATGTTAGCCAAACTTTTCAATATATTTTGAAGTTCTCCTCCAGAGATCATGGAGTACTGTTCAACAATCTCTGGTCCAGTTCTATCAATGCACCATGATAACAATTTTGGCTAACATATTCAAATTTCAAAGGCAATTAAAAACCAGAAAAATACAGCAGCAGCAGCACAACAGCAGTAAGCATGTGCTAGTCATTCTTTAGTTATTATCTACTACTAATCTTAAGATTGCAAATCAGGTTTTGCATGGTAATTAAAGAAAGTTAAACAATGCAGCATATCACAACTTTAAAATATAAAAGAAGCACATAGAATAACTTTAAGGTATAAAAGAGCACATAGAATACCTATCCACCATTTCCAAGAAGCGATTTTAATTTCATCCATACCTGTAGACATATAAGAAGAATGTCATTAGTAAATTAAAACTAGAGTACAAACCACACAAATATTCAAATATCGAATACAATTAATTAAACAAAAGATAAAATTACTACATCATCATTCAGAGTTTTCTTCAGGCTCGGGATCAACTAGTATTTCTTTTCCCCGACCGATGCCCCCTCTTCCTCTTGAAACATTTCTTGCGGCCCTTGTTGTTGTTGATCTGCCTCGACCTCCCTCGTTAATTGTTAATGCCGGGAGAATCACTCGCCGCCCACCGGTACGGCCCCTCCCACTTTGAATGGGGTTGCCTTGTTGATTGGGGAGGCCTTGATTCGCCATGAAGCCATGGTTGAAGTTTTGATTATTATTGATGTTTCTAGCTCCTCTTCCGCCACTGCCACTTGTCTGCATTGTGGGATTTAAAGTATGCACAAACATCATCGGCACATCATCAAGCGAAAAATCATAATCATCTATGTTAATGTTCATAGTCGGGTCATTTACTTGGTGCTCCGGCAGACCTCGACTCAAATCAATATTATTCCTTGATAGATTACTTAAATCTGGTCGATATCCTTGAGTACCGGCAAAGTAACCTTGTGAAGTACTAGGATGATTGCGGTGGTTGGATGGTGGAGGTTGGGAAGATGGTGACGGTCTTGCATTATAATTCTGAGAGGTAGATGACCTTTGTGTTGCTCCTTGTGTTGGATTAGCCGCATTCCAATGACCTTGGAAAAGTTGTTCCACTTGTTGTTCCAAGGCTTGTTCCCTTTCTTCTCGGACTTCATTCCGAACTTCTTCCCGTATTTCGGCCCTGAGTCGTGCTTCTTGCTCAGTTGGGGTCTCTTGTAGAGCTCGAGATCGTCCTTGACTCATATGACTACTGTAAGAGGTGTCACCAATATCTCTTATGCCACTTGGGGCCCGTTGATAAAAAGAAGATGTAGACCCAGTAGCGAAAGTACGACCTCTATGCTTTCCACCAGCATACTTCACAAAAGCATGAGAAATTTTCATTTGACGAATTGCAGGAGAATCTTGCACATGAACTGGTAGGGAGTTCTGTTCAGCATCGTATTCTTCTGTAAATATAGTCGTCAACCTCTACAAAAAATTAAACATGGGAATTATTAATTATACATAATTAATTTGAAAGAAATCCATGCAAATGTTAATTTTATAACAAATAAATAAATTATATATATAAATACTGATATTTGGACACTGATATATAAATAAATTAAACCTGTTTTATATGGACACTGATATTTGGATTGTATGGCATGGTTAATGGCCTTCGTCGCTGGATTTTGCGGTTGAAATCTGCACAAAATAATTAAAACAAAATCTGTAGTAAGTTATACAAGTATTTTTTTTTGAATAAGGCTAATTTTATTAATTAAGCACCAAGTACAAGAAGAACTTGGGCAAGATACAGCAGAAACATAAAGGCAGCAGGGCACAAAAACTAACGGCCCAAAGCTACACTACAACAGCCGCAAATAGCACCCAAAAAAACCAAAAACAAGACAAAAGCAGAGGACAAAAACACCACCAAAAACAAACAGCAGCTGCAGCAAAACCCCATGACAGACAGAAAAATAGCAGCAAGGCACAAAAACAAAACTACGGCACAATCATCGGCCAAGACAATAGCTCGGGTCCCAACACCATTCGTAAAATAAACAAACTGGGATCTTGTGTTATTCGTAAGTTATACAAGTATTAATTAATCCAATTAATTTATTAATAACATTTACCCATTAATTATTAACTTACTCAAACTTGGTGTATGGAATGATGATGGCTCTATCATGTCGGTCAACCAACAAGAATTCTTCAGGATCTAGAAGTAAAGACTCATCGATTTCCTCATCCTCGTGGTCGTCGTCGTCGTAGGAGTCATAATTAACTTCCACACCATCAACAGTTTTAGACTTTGGCATACCCGCCAAGAATCGGTTCCGAATAACACAGTGTGGTAAAGCACGTCGACGTCCACGTCTAGGAGCGGGTGTTGGTCGATTATTGCCTTGATTTGTATCATTGACTTGATCCGGTTCATTGACTTGATCTGGTTCATTGACTTGATCTGGATTATTGACTTGATTTGGATCCATCTAAGTTAAGGCAAGATTCCTACCACAAGTAAAACAAGCAAAGCAAAAGATGACAAAGCATCAGGTCCAAAACCCAATATAATTAAAAACAGTAGAAAATAGCGCGATAGGATCATACAACACTAAAAATATATAATGCAGTAGCATATAACGCAGGTCCAAAACAGGATATACACTAATACTAGTATTTTGCTCTTAACAAAGGAGCTCTAATAATTCAAAATTCAAACAAATTACAGTTCAGATTTTTTCTAAATTGCAGTAGAAGTTTAGCCAAAAATCTAAGATGTTACACTCTCATTGCATTGACTCCCGAAAGCTATTATTCTAGACCCCTAGGTAATGTACTTGATCAAACCAAAACCGAAAGTAAGATAAGAGACAAATAAACAACTTTCAAATACTTCAACACATACCATAGAACAACAAATGCATCCAAGCATTCAAAATCTAAAGAAAGAAAGCGAGGTTGTTACAATATGCATATAACAAGTTCAAACAAACAATACAACATTGTACATACCCACAAAGATTTAACAACTCAAATTTCCCAAATCAAAATTTCCCAAAAAACCTAAACCCTAGAAAAATTACAGAGAGAGAGGGGTTGCGTTTTACCTGTCTGTCGCGGGAAGAGAGAGGGAGAGAGAGACGTGGTGCGGCCGAGCAGAGGGAGAGAGGTTGCGTCTGGTGGTGAGAGGCGAGTGGTGGTGCGGCCGAGCAGAGGGAGAGGTTGTGTTTGGTGGTGAGGTTGCGTCTGGGTGAGTGAGAGTGAGAGTGAGGGAGCGTGTTTTCTATTTTGTGAGGGAGTGAGGGAGTCTGATCACGTTTTACCACACTACTTTTTTTTTTTTTTTCTATTTTGTTTTTTCAAACAAATATTTTTATTGAAACAATTTATTGAAAAATACAATACTATATTAATTGTCATCCCAATCTGATACATCTTCATCATCGCCGCCTCCATCATCTTTACCATTAACTTCTCCGTCGTCTTCATCAATATTACCTTCTGAAGGTACTTCTTCGGCTTCTTCTTGTACACAAAGACCGTTGAAAGGTTCAACTACAATCACATTATCAACATTGGACATCTCATCTTCCTGATATGGTTCGTCTTCATCTATCTCATTTTTTTCAATCCGACCCCTTGGTTTTGTTGTTATTGCGACACACCAGCCTCGTTTGTCGGTTTTTGTTGATGGATAAGGGACATAGTGAACTTGTCGGACATTATGGGCCATAGCAAAAGGATCATACAGTGGATATTTTCTGTTCATTTTTATGTCCACGGTATTAGTCTTTGAATCATACTTGGTACCTCTACTTGAAGGATCAAACCAATTACAGTAAAACAATACGACTGCTTTCTTGTAATCAAGGTAATTGTATGAGATTTCAAAAATGTTCTCAATCACACCGTAAAAATCTCCTTCACCATTTTCAGTCACACCTTTCATACACACTCCACTATTTACTGTTGCTTTTCCTTTTGTCCAACTATGTGTGTGAAATTTGTATCCGTTAACGAAGTTGGTGTGCCATTGTTTAACGGTTGACTTTGGGCCATCAGCTAAGTTTCTCAAGTGTTGTATGATTGGAGTTGCAGGTGTTTGAAGGTACATGTAAGTTTTGAACCATGCCGGAAAACGTGAATTGATTTGAGCAGAAGATTCTTGTGGACTTATCTCCTCGGATGTTAAAAACAACCTAAGTTATATAAAAAAAAATATCGTTAATTATATGAGAACTTAAATTGAATAATTAATTATTTAATTAATTAAAAATACTCACTCTAAATAGGGTTCGACTTCATTGCAATTAATCAGCAAGTGAACATGAGCCGAATTTATTACTTTGTCACCAGGATAACACACTCTCTCATTGCCACCATGACGGCCAGGCAAGTTGAGTATTGACATGTTTAATGGGTGAATTCTCACAGGACGAGATGTTTCAGTTTCATTCCGACTATTTCTTGATGACAACGTGTCTTTGAAATAATGAGAACAAAATTGAATTGTTTCACGGTGTAAGTATGTTGCACAAATTGAGCCTTCAACCCTAGCTTTATTTTTCACAGAACGTTTTGCATCGCCCATGAACCTTTCAAACGGGTACATCCATCTATATTGAACCGGCCCACCAAGTCTAGCCTCATGTGCAAGATGCACCACAACATGCTCCATAGAATCAAACAAAGCTGGAGGAAATATTCTCTCCAACTTACACAATATCATTGGAATGTCATTTTCCATCTTCATGAGATCATCTTCTCTTAGTGTTGTTGAACACAAATTCTTGAAAAATTGACTGACTTCAATAAGCGGATTCAAGACATGTTGTGGTAAAGAACTAAAGGCAATCGGAAGTAAAGTCTGCATAAAAACATGACAATCATGACTTTTCATCCCACGCATCCTTCCATGTTCAACATCAGCACATCTTGCCAAATTCGACGAATAACCATCTGGCATCTTCACTTCTTTTACCCATCGACAAACAGATTTTGCTTCATCAGGAGACAAAGTATAGTTCGCACGAGGTTTTAGGATTTTGCCGTTGGATGTATGCACCAACAACAGGTCATTACGTTTGCAATACAATCATATATCTTTCCTCGCTTTATCATTATCTTTTGTTTTTCCTTTGACATTCATTACAGTGTTGAAAATATTTTCAAACACATTTTTTTCAACATGCATAACATCAAGATTGTGTCGTAAAAGATTGTGTTTCCAATACGGCAGATCCCAAAGATACTTTTTTTGGTCCAGTTGTGTGTTTGTCCATAACCACGCGGTTTAGAAGCAACACCACCTACAACCTCTACATTTGGAATATCTTTCACTTTGTTCCAAACT
Source organism: Trifolium repens (assembly GCA_030408175.1). NCBI lineage: Eukaryota > Viridiplantae > Streptophyta > Magnoliopsida > Fabales > Fabaceae > Trifolium > Trifolium repens. The sequence continues at coordinate 48,481,412 of CP125851.1, forward strand.
TGTTGGGATGTCAAATAATGTGGCGGTTCACGAGTTTCAATCTCACCATGAACAAAATCATTTTTATTTCTTCTGAGTGGATGAATAGAAGGCAGAAATCGATGATGGCAGTCAAACCAAGTAGCCTTCCCACTGTTTTGTAACGTAAAAGCTTTTGTGTCCATCATGCAAGTAGGACATCCTAGTTTACCATGTGTCCCCCATCCAGATAACATCCCATATGCAGGAAAATCATTAATGGTCCACATCAAAGCTCCTTTCATATTGAAATTTCGTTTTTGACTGATATCATATGTCGCAACACCGTTCCACAACCTCTTCAAATCATCAATCAAAGGTTGCAAATAGATATCATTACCAACAGTTGGACTAGATGGGCCTGGTATTACAGCGGCTAAAAACATGTAATGTTTTGACATGCACATGTCAGGTGGAAGATTGTATGGGGTCACCAGAACAGACCAACATGAATATGGAGTGGCTGATACTTGAGTATATGGTGTAAATCCATCAGAGCATAACCCAAGTCTAACATTTCGTGGCTCCGAAGCAAATTCGGGATAAACTTGATCAAAATGATTCCAAGCCATTCCATCAGAAGGATGTCGCAACTCACCTGACATTTTTCTCCTTTCATAATTTTCGCGATGCCATGTCATTTTACTAGCAGTTTGCATTGATGCATACAACCTTTGTAACCTTGGTATTATGGGTAAATAGAACATCGCCTTTCTTGGGATTGGCTTCCTTCTGCTTGACCGAGAATTTTTTGTTACACGATATCTTGGTT